>JAJJWX010001863.1:0-1414909 GCA_023529315.1 Papaver bracteatum
TAACCCAAGATTTAACAATCCTTGAATCAATCATCAACCTCACCATATTCTGAAATCGATCTGCAAAAAAAAACTCGCACCACAAACCCAAATTTCAGTTGATTAACATCGAACCCTAATCTCCTTGAATATCTTGATTACACCATTAACATCTCTGAACCTCTCCTTCCCCTTGACTCCCATGGTTTCTTTCTCTCAACATCATAGCAACAGTCGCAACTTTTCTCCATTATTAGATGGCAGGACGAACAAATGATAAGAGAAATAAATCTTCTCTGAGTTTGAGAATAATGATTGAGAAATCATTTTCTATGAAATCCAGGGTCAGGTAATAGCTAGAAAATCTATTTACATCCAACTGTAGTGGTTAAGGGATAACCAACTCAAACATGGCTTGTCAGTTTCATAGAACTGACATGCCTATTTTCTTTCTTGTCGTAGCTAGCTTTGCTCGCCTGTGAATCGGTCCTTTGTTCTCCTTTTCGCTCCAAATGGATGCTCGCCTGTGGATGACGCTTTTGCTCTTTTCGAATTCTTTCACCAACAACATCCTCCCTTTACTTCTCAGATCCACTTCTTTCCTTCAATTCTATACATCACTAAAGTTGTCATGCTTTTCAGACAAAGTTTGCATCACTAAAGACGACATGCTTTTCAGCCAGAGGTGAAGAAATAAAAGCAAATAATGAGAAATAATTTCGCCTCCAACCACAGTTGCACTTGAGATGACACTTTTGCCCTGTTTCTTCTTCTTTTGTTCCAAATGACTCCAAAGTACCTAAATACTCAAAAACAAAACGTAAGATACATAATTTACGAGAAAACTAGCAGAGAAAGCATAAAGAATAGATAAAAAGAAAGGTGTTTTAGACACCTATAAAATTCCCCCACACTTAGACTTTGCTAGTCCTCGAGCAAATCAAACAAAATAATTATGAAACATATACATACAACTCCGTCTCGTCGATGCTACGGTCACTTTTAGCATAAATAACAAGCCTTTGAACCCCTAGGTGTCCCTAGTGGACGAGTTCTAGTCTCATGAAGGTTTACAAGAGGTCTTCCTACAAAACCTATATTTCCAACTCCGTCTATTTGTGACAAATCAATGAACGAATCCAAAATGACTACAGGAGGAGGTACCTTGCGTAAATTCAATTCATATATAAGTAAATAAATCTCTAATTAGATAGTCGAACAAACCACAATACTCGGAAACTAACAAACCACAATCATAATGAAAAGATTAAGAAGATGGATATAGATGTAGATGTTTGCGAATGTTTACAAGTGGTTGGTGTTTCCAATATCTGTCTGAAGGTCACCGCCAAGATGAACCTATGCATCCTATTGGATTGAGATACTGGTCTGAATTCTAGTGTCAACACACTAGCATATACAAGGGAACCAGTGGTCAACAATCTTAATTCTACATCAACTCAACCGGCATATACAAGGGAACCAGGAGTCGACTTTATTCAACAATAATATTTTTTTTTCACCTTTTTTTTTAGACAACATGATTAGATCTTTTGGATCCAAGCGCATGCTTCTTGTCAGCAGATTACATGATAGTTCCCTTGGATCCTGCATTCCACGCTTGTTTAGGCGACAGAGACAGGGAGAACATACACATATTATTATCCAAGTGTCATTTTTATTTCGTTTGGTCTAATTGGTCGGTTTTCTTTTTTTTTAGCAACTCAATCACTCTATTTCATCCTAGCAGTAATAACAAGTCGATGTCTAGTTGCCCAACAAAGCACTTAGAGAACAATAGATAAATATGGAAAAGTAAAAATAGAATGTGATATGGTGATATTCCGAGATATGGTAACAACTATCATGTTATTTATAATTTCTGAGCTATGTCCGTCATTTCAATTAATTGGTTCCTCAACTCATGCAATCAAGATGGTTCCATCCACTAACTTATATTGGTAGTGTCATCCTAAAGGCTCAAGTTTCTAGATTTCGGAGTTCATAAAACATTTTTTTTAAAGGCATCAAACAAACTATACAAACATATAAATGCTCCCCCACACTTAAACTTTACATTGTCCTCAATGTAAAATTTAGTCATTCAAAATAAACCTCAAGGTGGGAAATTTCGCAAATGATATGCAAAAACAAAGAAAATAAAGAGAAAATGCTTAGAAATAAAAAGATAAAGATAAGGATACAAATCCTGTGGGTTGCCTCCCACTAAGCGCTTGGTTTAAAGTCGTCATCCCGACTTGCTCCTTATTTGTTATGCCTTATCTGGCTTCCAACACATTATGAAAATCTGATTGAATGATACTTGGGTGTTTCCTCGCCTCAAAGATGTTGAAGTGTATGACTTCTTCATCGAATTACATAGTTAATGTGCCATTATGAACATCAATCTTCGTTCTAGCGGTACTCATAAATGGTCTACCCAATAGTAAAGGTGTAGACGAGGATGAATTTACATCACTCATGTCTAAAACGTAGAAATCCACTGGAAATATTAGTCCTTTAACCTGCACCAAAACATCCTCAACAATCCCTTTAGGGTAAACATTAGATCTATCGGCAAGTTGAATAACTATTCTGGTTTTCTTAAGAGGACCAAGATTTAAAGCATCATAAATCGAAGTAGGAATAACATTAATGGAAGATCCTAAATCGAGCATAGCTTTTGTAAACCGTGTTTTACCAATTGTGCATGGAATAGTGAAACTACCTGGATCTTTCAATTTAGGTGGGAGTTTCTTTTTAAGATACGTCAAAGAGTTCTCCCCCACACTCATTACCTCATTACCGGTTAGCTTGTGCTTGTTAGTGCGCAATTCCTTTACACACTTTGCATAGCGAGGAGATTGCCTAATTACTTCAATGAGTGGAATATTCACTTGGACCTTCTTAAAAACATCCCAAATATCCCTATCTTGTTCCACCTTCTTATTAGCTTTATCAAACCTGCCAGGAAAAGGTAGAGGAGGAACATAAGTAGAAACAAGAGGTTTAGAGTTGGATTTAGTTACCTTGGGAGTTTGGGGAAAATCTGCGTTCTTTTCCTCCAAAATTGGTTCATTTGGGGCTTCTTCTTCACCCGAATTAGTAACTTCGGGTTGCACAAGTTGTGTACCACTTCCCAACGTAATAGAATTGACACCCACTCTTGAGTTAAGAGATTGGGAAGGGAGTTTCTCACCATTTTGTACATGCAACTGATTAATCTCCTTGGCCATTGAACCAACTTGTGTTTGCAAGTCCTTGACCGCACCCTCCGTTCTTTGCATAAAAGATTTCAACAACTCTTCCATATTCGACCCTTGATTTTGCGGTGGTTGTTGTTATTTCGGTTGACCAAATTGTGATTGCAACTCCTTAATTGCATTATCCATTTTTTGCTGATTTAAGTTCGCTAATTATTGATTTTGTTGTACCACGGACATTAGAGCCTCCACCAAAGTAGCCATCTTTTCCAATTCAGCATTATGCCCTTGTTGTGGTTGTTGCACTTGTTGTTGGAACTCAGTCAGATGGTTGTAAACAGAACTTACACTTGCAACTTGCTCGTAAGTGTTGGAGTAAATACCATACGGATGAGTTGAGAATATAGCATTGACATGATCTACATTCTCATAAGCTGGGCGTGATGGTTTTACAACCACTGCTGCAATTTGTTGCATCATTGCAATCATATTGCTCATTTGTTGATGTAATTCAATAATCTCGTCAACTTGATTAACTCCCTTGGTAGGTGGTTCTGATCCACGACTTGAAAATTGTTGAGAATTTGCTGCCATACTCTCAATCAACTCCCTAGCTTGTGTCGCCGTCTTGTTCATAAGTGCACCACCACTTGCAGCGTCAATAAGATTCCTATCACTTGCTTGGAGACCTTCATAAAAGTATTGGATGATCATAGCGTCACTGAATTGGTGATGAGGGAAGCTTCTCACCAATCTATTGTAACGTTCCCAGCATTCATACAATGTTTCACATTCCATCTGCATAATTCCACTTATCTCTTTACGTATTTGAGCCGCTTTAGATGCAGGAAAATACCTCTCTAAGAAAAGTTTCTTCAACGCTGGCCATGTCGTGACACTACCCGGTGGTAAGTAATACAACCAATCTTTGGCTACATCGAGTAAAGATAAAGGAAAAACGCGCAACATTCCCTCATCTGCATCAGCACCTTGAGGTATCATGCTTGTAATAAACCATTGAAAATCCAAAAGATGCTTGTATGGATCCTCCGAGGCAAATCCATGGAACTTTGGTATTTGACTGACCAACCCTGGCTTAATATCGAAGGTGGATGTTACATCAATACACCATTGTTGTTGGTCCAAATTTTGAGAAGCTAGCTCTTTGAGTGTACGATTTGCATCACCCATTGCTTCCTTCAGTTTGTATTTCAGCAAGGTACCTGAAACACAATTCTCAAAAACGAGATTAAAATAACATCAAAATAAGAAACTAAAACAAAATAACAAGCCGTATACCTCCCGGCAACGGCGCCAAAATTTGATCGGTTGTCAGCCGAGCAAAAATAATTTTTCCTTCTCACTCTACTAAATATGAATGAAGTACGTGATAAGAAAGAGTTCGTATCCACAGAGAGGTGATTGTTGTTATGCAATTTTCAGATTCTTAAGTAACCAAAATAACCCAAGAGTGTGTTTTGTTTTTATCAAAGTAATAAAATAAAATAAAGCAAAGCAAATAGTTTGAATAATCAACAAGGAGAAGATATTGGTCACGGGATAATATCATTCATAAACATGTATTTTCATCAATGATTAGAATTGGTAATTTAATCTAGCAATTATCAAAAGTCCTAGGATATCTTGATAGCAAGAGTATCCCGTTTATTTCCTGATTTTATCACAAACAACATTAAAAGATGCTATTGTGAAATCTACTTAAAAAGCAACCTAAAGTGTAAAAGCACAATTAAGTTTAACTCCCTAAGAGCAATAAGTTCTATTAAATAAGACTAATCAATGCAAACAAACGTGTAAAAGCACTAATTCGTTTTAACAAAGGTTATGATTCATATGCGATTAAAAAGATATATCACTCACTACACCATTTGGCCCGATTTGAGACACATTGATTTTTTGGTTAGAGACACATATATATGTCTTTAGTGATTCCACTCATATAAGAGTCTCAAATTAAAAATATGAGTAGGTTTAATTCTGATTTTTCAACTACACTTACAAGTGTCTTAAAATGTGTCTCTTACAAAATTAATTACTTTAATATATTTATTTATCATTTCTTTTTCATTATAATTCTAAATTCATTTCCCTCCCAAATTCCATATCCCTTTTCAATTTTCTAAATCTCTCACATTATTTTCCCTCTTAAATTTCCCCCCAAAATTCCCCCCCTCAAATTTCCCCTCCAAATCTTTGTCTCACACCAAATTATTTGAATTCATGATTAACATTTATTCCCCCATTAAATTTAGTTCCCACCTTTATTTTGAGTTATTTTTTGAAATTTAGACAATATTTAGTTTAATAAATATCCTGTCCTTAGAACAATAATTAAGCCATTCGCCCCTCTCTCTCTCTCCCTCACTCGACTTCTTCTCAATTTTTTTTTTCTCAGCTCAAAAAAAAAAACCCAGAGAAATTAAGTGAAACGATTAAGAGAAATCATGTAAGAGTAACCTAAATCAAATCGAAATCAGAAACTAAACCAAAAAACTTCAACTGATGTATGATTTGCTGACCTAAAAACCCATCTAAAAAACCCTAATTTACAAATCTCTATCTTGAAACTTCAACTGATGCTCTTACCTTGAAACCTTGAGAAGAGATTCAATTGAAGAATTAGAAACCCTAGAAATCTCTCTCCTCGGGTAAGAAGTATACCTTCTACAGAAATCGAAATTATTTTGATTGACAAACCCTAAAATTTTGATTTCTAATTTCTGTGTTTGAAATTTGCAGAAGAAGATTGCTTTGGAGCTTCAGGTATTACCTCTAACCCTATTTGTTTGTTGTATTCTCTCTATTTAATTCGAAATTATTTTTACTGATGAACCCTAAAATTTTGATTTCTAAGATTTGTGTTTGAAATTTGGAGAAGGAGACTGAAGTAAATTTTTGAAGAATCAGGTATTACCTCTAACTTTTTGTTTGTTTTCTTTTCTCTCTCTATTATGCAAGTTGTGTGTTTGATTTATGTTTTCATGTTTTGATTTATGTTTTCACTGTTGGTCTGTAGTTTTGATAGTTAACGTGTTTGATATTTAGCTTAGTAAGGTTCTGAGTATGATCTTTAACATGTTCTTACAGTTGTTGAAGTGTTGAGTGCACTTATTTTTCTTCCTGTATTTTAACATGAGAGATACTGCTTTTGTGCACAACTTCATCATTTCTTTGCCATGTTAGTGGTGGTTTGTTAATTCATGTTAGTGTAGATGAATAGCCTATTTTTAATCTGATTTTGTTTTTTAATCTCATAGAAATTCAACCTTTTCTCAAACTTGGGTTTTTATCAAATTTCAACTTAAGTGTGTAGAACAATAGATTCAGATTCATCATTGTTTCTCAAGGTTAATAAGTTACAATCATAAATTTTGAATATTTTTGTTTGTAGTTGATCTAGAGACCGGATAAACAAGTTAAACAAGTAACGATTTCAGTTTTTTATGTTTTTCTTATAATCTATTAGATCTCAAATGAATTGTTATTACATGGTTTGCTGGTTAATATAACATGTTTCAGTTGACAGCATTAGGTTATTCGACGATGTTTTATAGATTTTTTGATGTGTTTTTGCTTATGTATAATGTGCATTATTTTTCTGTTGGTGTTGATACTTGTGTGAAGATTGTTGTGTTTGGTCCTTGATTAACATACTATGTTATGGTGTTGTAGAATGGTGCAAGTAGGTGATAAAGGTTGGATGAATGAAGAAGATAGGTTTAGTGGTGTCTCTGAGAAAAGGGGTGTCTGATTTTATCGATTTTGCATATAGTAACAGGATTAAAAGTTCACCATTATGTCCATGTCCTTGTCGTATTTGTAGAAATAAGTATTCTCTTTCGTTTGATCTAGTCAAGTATCATTTATAAGTACACTTAATAGACAAGTCATATGTACTTTGGTGTCTCCATGGGGAGAAGTCCACCACATCATCAAAAGTAGTGCTGGAACATGTAGAAGAAAATGTGGATGTTGAAAACGTAGATGTAGACAATGTAGAGGAAGAAATTTTTGTTGAGGAACATGTAGAAAAGAACATTAGTGATGAACAATGTAGATTAGGGGACTTTGTCGACAAGGCATATGGAGTATTTTAAGGGTTAAATAAGGACGTGAACGAAGGTGGTGAGGATCCAGACTTAGGTAATAAATACAACAAGTATAAGGAGTTAGCGAAGGAAAAGATTTATCCAGGTTATGAAGGTGATGAAACAACACTTAGTGTAATTGTAGAACTACAGCATATGAAAAAGATGTTTGGTTGGTCAGGAAATAGTGTTACATATCTCTTGGGACGACTGAAAAATTGGTTCCCAAAAGGAAACACTTTTCCTGCAAAATACCCAACAATGAAATCTATGCTGATAGATCTAGGAATGAAGGCTGAGTCCATTCATGCATGTCCTAATCATTGTGTTTTGTACCTAAAAGAAAATGAGAAAAAAACTGTGTGTCCCAACTGTGGAGCATCTAGGTATGTAGTGAAACAGGGTAAAGATGGACCAATAACTACAAAAGTTCCTTGCAAGGTATTGAGACATTTTAAGCTTGCTCCGAGACTTAAGAGATTCTATACCATATCATGGATAACACGCTATATGACATGGCATGATGAAGCACAGAGTTCTCCCGAGTATATGCGTCATCCAGTAGACTCACTCCAATGGAAGAATATGAAGACAAGGTGGCCTGATTTTTCAGCTGAGGCGCGAAATGTTTGGCTAGGTATTTCCACTGATGGCTTCAATCCGCGGGGAATTCAGTGCACTAGTTACAGTTGTTGGCCGGTAATCTTGGTGATGTATAATCTTCCACCCTCTTTGTGCATGAAAGAAGAATTTCAGATAATGTCGCTCTTAATACCGGGACAGAAGGCGCCGGGTCAAGACATTTGTGTGTTTCTTCAACCTTTGATAGATGAATTGATTAAACTTTGGATTGATGGTTTCGCTGCTTTTGATATGTATCGAAAATAAACTTTTATCTGCAGAGCTATTCTTATGTGGAGCATACATGATTTACCGGCTTACGGAAATGTGTCAGGGTGTACGACACATGGCTATAAAGCTTGTCCTTTATGTGCTGATGAGACAGAAAGTATATGGTTGGGTCACTGCAGGAAGATAATGTACTTAAACTACCGCAAGTTTGTTAAGACGCAGCATCCCTTCAGGTCTGGGAAGTATCTAGGACTAAAGGCTGCAGAGAGAAGATTTCCACCACCTCGATTAAGTGGAGAAGATGTAATGTTAAAGACTGCGAACATTGAGTATTTACCTGGGAAGCTTTCCAAAGCTGGAAAAAATAGAAAGAGGGATTGTTATGAGGAAGTTGGTTGTGATGCTATTGATTCTCCAAGTAAAGCTTTTTATAAGAGGGCGGGTCTGTTTGAAATCCCGACATGGAAGTATAATTCTTATCGTCACTGTGTAGATGTAATGCATGTCGAGAAGAATTTTACTGAGCATTTGATAGATACACTTCTCGACATAAAGGGCAAGTCCAAAGATAGTGTCAAAGCACGAGAAGATATGAGGAAGATGAACATTCATAGTGGGAAATGGATCACTACAGACTACTAGTAATGGGAAAGGAAATTGTACCGATTGCCGGTTTCCGTTTAAGCAAAGAAGAACGAGATAATTTCTTACAGACTTTGAAGAACATGAAGTTTCCTTCTGGATTTTCATCCAATCTTGGAAACAATGTGACAGTTAAGCCTCCGGGTCTGAGTTGTTTGAAGTCACATGACTATCATGTGATTATGGAATACTTGCTTCCAGTCTTTGCTTCAACATGCTTTCCCGAGGTACCCAGATCTTCGTAAGGCGCTTCACCAGATGAGCTTATTCTTTAGGATCTTGTGCGCGAAAGTTCTAATCAAAACTGAACTTCAACAGGCCAAATTCATGGTTTCTGAGGAATTATGTGTGATGGAAAAGTACTTCCCTCCTTCCTTTTTTGATATTAGCATCCACCTTGTGGTGCATCTGGCGGATGAAGCGCTTACTTGTGGACCAGTTCGATACCGATGGATGTATCCCTTTGAAAGGTATGCACCTTAAATTTACCGTCTTTATTTGCAGTTCTTTTTTATTTGATAATTGTTTCATATTAACTTGCATTGTTTACATTAAGCGAGCTATGAAGAGAGCTGTAAAAACTTGCCAAGTAACAAACGTTATGTGGAAGGGTCGATTGAACAAGCGCACCTTACCTCTGAATCGGCGGTGCATGCGATGGAACACTTGTCAAATGCGAAGGATGGAAATCACAGAGCTACACAAGAAGCCTTCTTAGACCCTGAATCTGAGTTTAGCGATGAAGGACCTATTTATGGAGATGAAATTGTGACTTTGACTACTATTCAGTTCATTCAAATTCGTCGATGGGTGCTTTTTCGTCTTGAAATAGAAGGTGTAGCAGAGTACTGCAGGTGAGTTATGTTTATTTACCATTTTGTATCAGTTTTTCGTATGTTTTTGGTACTAATTATTATGACAACTATGGTACTAATTGGTTATGACAACTAACTGGATTGTAGTGAATATTGTGACCAAGTGTATGTTAATTCAAATGGGAAAGGGAAATCATTCAGCGAGATAGAACGACAGACAAATTTCATCAAGTGGTTGTATTTTAAGGTGTGTCTAATTTTGTTATGTAACTGTGTTGCTCAATTTATGTCATTACCTGTAACTTGTGTGTTTTCATTAACAAGTTCTTACTGCTCGTAGTTGGAGAAAGAGGGAAAGATGAATGGGAAATTGTGGCGCTATGTAAAGGGACCAGTAGGAGCAAAACAGTTTGACAAGTATCGGGTGAACGGTTATACGTTCTCTCCGAATTGCTTTGATTGTAAACATGTTACACAGGATAGTGGGGTCTGGTTTGAAGCTACTACCACATTCAGGGCTAGTAGTAAAGATAAAAACCTCCAGGATCAGAAGACCAAATATTATGGCGTCATTCGTCAAATTCTGGAGGTTGACTACACAGATTTTACGGAGGTGGTCTTTTATTGTGACTGGGTGAAGGTGGAAAGCAAGAGTCTTCAGTGTAAACTCTGCCCAGATTCAAACCTGGTGGTGGTAAACTTGAATAGGTTCAATAGCATCGAAAAATACAATGATGAACCAACTATAATGGACTTTGAGGCCAAGCAAGTTTTTTATTCTCAAGATTTGAAAAATCCTGATTGGTCTGTTGTGATTCACTCACCAATGGGAATGACAAGACATGTGGACGACTTGATAAAGCCTGATTTCGAAGAAATTCAATCTGTAACTGTTGAAGAGCCCAACTTGGCTGAGTTATTGGTTCAACGGGTGTGATTTTCTTTCGATAGGAAAATTACTCTTTGTAGTTTGCTCGTGCTACTGTTATATGAACATTACTCTTATGTTTTCGTTATCTGAATATATGGTTATGTTAGCATTGATCTATTGCTTAATGTAGAGTATTTTTATATGTTTAGTCTTTGAACGGGTTCCTGTATTACTTGATTGTGTTATCATTTGACTAAGATGTTGTTTTTTCTTTTGCAGTAGAATATCCTCAAATCCAAGCAGATCTGGTATGTCTACATCAACTACTACATCATCTGGGCAAAATATATCCGCAAAACCGAAGCTTCTTGTTGAAGTCAATATTGCTGGCAAGATCGAAGGAGATGCATTAGCGAGATTTGCTACTAGGGTAGGAGAGCTCATAAGGAGTCATATTCCTATATCATACAAGGAATGGAGGTTGGTCCCTTACAATTTTAAAGAAGATGTGTGGAACGCTTTGATGGTATGATAACAAAAATGTTTCTTTTATTGTATTAATCTTTGCAAGTCAAATTGGATCTTATCCCTGACTATTGATCTTAATGTGTATGTTAGGGTGAATTTTCATTGACTGTTGACCCCTGATCTTCCGTGGAATCATTGAAGTGTCATTTCCACCATATTACAAAGCGATTCAAATATGAGTTAAGGCAGGCATTAAAACGGATAGTAAAATCTCTTAGAGAAGCAGAAAAAGCAAATGTTAGAGTAGAACAAGCAATTAGGGATGGAGTTGAAATACCGAGGTGAAGATGAGGCTAAGGAGGAAGATGAACCGCTCCAGAACTCACTCTGAAATATGGGAAAGTGTAAGAGCAGATGTTCCACCTGGGATTGATGGCATTAATCCAAATATATGGGAGGAATTTGTTGATATGGAGAAAAATCCTGAAAAGATAGCAAGGAATAAGGTGAATGCAGAAAGCAAGGCCAAAAACACTGTCCACCATACACTTGGGAGGTGCACATACCACAACAAGAAGCATAAGTTAGTAAGTATTCATGTACCTGATTTTTTTTTCCTTTTTTTTTTTATCTTCCGTTACTTGTATTTGTAGATAACCTTGAGACTATATCTGTATTTGTAGGACGAAACGAGCGAAAAAGTGGTACCACCGTCAACCACAGAGAAGTGGATATATGGACATTTAAGACGTTACGGGACTGTCCATCGTAGTGCTCTTGAAGTGCATGTAAGTTCTTTTATTTGTAACAAGTAACTTGTATATATGTCTACCAGCACCTACTATTTTTGGTCTTTCTGATCTCATTGGTAAATAGTATTTTCATTCCAACTACATATTTTCATTATAAATGCAGGACAAAGTATCATGGGCTCTAGAGAGGAACAAAGGAAAAGGAAAACAGCCAAGTTCTAGTAATATGGTTTCGGCTGAACTGGAGGAGGTGTTTGGAAGAAAGCGAAGTGGTGGGATTCGTGGATACTCATCCCATATGTCGAAGAAGCAAGTTGGAATGGCCGCAATTGCACATTATGCCCTTCAACAAAGAGATAATGAGAATGCGCTTAAACTAAACAAAATTGAAGCCGATGTGGGGTTTATGGGCGGTAAACTTATTGGTATTGAAGGTGAATTGGGGTCCTTGGGCAGCGCAGTGAAGGTAAGTTTTAAGTTCTGACTTGTTGTAATGTATGTAGTATTTATAGTTTATAGATAATGATTTTATCTATTCTTGTGTCTCAGGAGATGTTGAACTGCATGAAACGCAAGGCACCTACATCATCAGCTCATGTAGGCACTCCCAGCCCAGAGAAAGGGTCAAATTCTCACTTAGGTCATCAACATGATCAAGGTTTGGATCGTGCTGACAGTATATCTGATGAATCTCCTTCCTTGCAAGTTCAACTACTAGATAATAGAAGAAGGGTTGTTGCATCAGGATGTATTGTTGCTGGTGATTATGTTCATTGTAGAAAGGTGAAGCCAACAGAGAAGAGGGTCTATGTCGAGGAAGTTCATGATCAGTCTGCGTTAATAAGGGATGGTCCACAAGGAGACGACTCTTACTTTTTGAAGGATCTGGAACTACCTACTTTTATGATCTGGTCTGAGGATAGGTTGCAGTTGGTGCCGGCCAAAGTCTACTAACTTCCTAGTTTGTTATCTTTTTGTGTTCTTTTTTGTTTATTCCAGCCTTTATAGTGTTGTCTAGCACAATGAGGTTAGTTTTTTTTAGGTCTGGAGCTAGCTATTTGATTGGGAATTGATTGATTGCTAGATATACCTGTATTCTGGTGCCGGAAATATACCTGTATTCAGGTGCCGGAAATTGTATTCTGTGGGCCGGAAATTGTATTCTGCAATACTAGGAATTCAAATGGCCAGGTGGAGCAAATTTTAAATGTATTTTTTTTTTTGAAATATGAATTTTATTTGCGACGCATATACACGTCTGTTAATTTTTTACGCGTCGCTTTAAATAACCAGAACAATAAAAGTGGTTCACTTAAACCACCGTCGGTAATTAATTAACAGACACATATAAAGGTCTCAATAATTAAATAGGAGACGCATATAAGTGTCTTTTTAATTAATTTAAGAGACGCATATAAACGTATAATGCTTACAGATTCTCTAATAATTTAAGTTAATAAAAGATAATTGGGATCATACTAGGAAAGTATAATGCTTACAGATTCTCTAATGATTTAAAATATTTCTCTCTATCCATTTGGAATAAAAAAGTTTTTGGAAACATTTTTCAGAATATTAGTGATTTAAATATGAAAATTGAGGAGATTCACTTAGTTAATATTTTACCAATTGAAGAAATTAAAAATCTTTAATGCTAACTGGAAAGTTGGTATGTGTTGATGGGGCAAAACGATTTGCTGATTTTTAGGGAAGCGAAGAGACGACCGTGCGGACGAGGACTCTTCTATTGAGCAAACTGCTTAAACCTTTTTCAAACGGATGCACTGCACATAAGTGCTTTGATTTCGAGAGATCAATCTGTAGGACTACGACCTAAACTAAGAAAATGGCCATTCCATAGTGAATTCCATCACAAAGAGGGATGAGGGTCAATCTGTAGGAGGGAAGTTGAGAAGTGTGTAAGATCAATGATGATCAAGGATTGTAGATGTGTTAAAAGTTTCTGTATGATGAACTATCATGTTCAGATGAAAATAAGTTCTGATCGATTGAGAGATAATTTCTTGTGGTTTGAAATTGTTGTTTACCAGATGATTCTTGGTTGTTCAATCATGGATTTAGACTTATTTATATTGCAAGAATAGTAGACACATTAATCCCATTAAGTGTGACGGTTGCTCAAGTAAAAGAGTGAGAAAGAGGGAAATCGTGATTAAACCAGTTCCATGTCGTACAGAGACTTGGTTGATTATCCACCCACTGCTCTGCTAACTTCCTCAACCGCTTGCACGACTTACACATATTTTTTTTTCGTGGATGTACACACATGCCGTAGTCCGCCTGACCAAAGACATAATGAATACCCCCCCCCCCATGTGACGTGATTGATGTCTCATGAATGTGGAGTCTGCAAGGAAAACATGTATTTAATTAGTCAATTGTTGACTTGACTATACGATGAGTCTTATCCTTGATGAATCGAGCATAATGAACTAATGTGGTATGCTCTGAGACTCATGGATTGATCATAAGGTGTATGCTGAGGCACACTCAGACACTGAGTCTTGATGAACTGTGATATATCATTTTACAAGCCGAGGTAATAATGATATTTTGATGATCATCTGATGAGGTTGCTCGATCAAGGACTTATTCTGATATGTTCGATATGAAATTAGAAATATTATTGAATTATACAGAATGCTCATTTCTGATTTAATATGTCATGAATGATCGAATGACAAAAGAATCAGAAATATTGGATGGTCGTCTGTTCGAACCATGTTGCTCAGTCGACCAAAAATGTTGTTTGCATGACCAAACATTAAATTAAAAAATTGATTGCTGGACCAATAGAATTCTTGAATTTTGATAGTTGAATCAATGTGAGGAATATTTCTCAGTCGAGCAATTGATATTTGAATCAATGAGTTCTGAACCCAGTTGAATGAGCAAAATTAATATTGCTAGTTTAAGAAAATATTGCTCGTTTGAGCAATATTTCTCGATTCATGAATTATTGATAGCGGGACCAAATAATATAATTAATTAAAATACTGGCAGTCAGACCGAATATTATTAATTAGAATATTGATTGATGTATCAACATAAAATTATTAGGGATTGAACGTGTTCAAAACTATGCTTTGCGGAGCATTTTATTGGAAACCCTAATTTTGATTGATTTTGATCAATTGATGATTTACTGAATCAACCAGTGAGTGAGAGAGGAACTGGGTACATGGGATGATGGCCTACCAAGTAGCACCCAGGTGCTCGAATGAGCATGCACCAAAGTCCTTTGTAGACCAGTTGGTGAAAGATGATTAAATGATCTTTTAATCATTATCAAAATAGTGTTCGTCTGAGCATTAGATGGTAAAACCTAATTATGGAAAGAAGAGGGACCTAAAAAGGGGTATGGAACCATCCCTGGTAGTCGTGGGACCAACTGACGATCGAGTGATCAAATTCCAAGTCGTTTGGAAAGAGTTTGAACCCGATATGAATTGTGGAATGTTAATTAGGTCAAAATCATAAGAGAGTGTGGGACCGGCTTATGTGAGCCAATGGGACGACCTTGGTCGATCAAGGTGGCATGCTCATGTCACCATATTATCCTTGACTCAATCTTGAGAATTTTGGAATTTTCTGGTGCGCGTTTGAGAAATATTTTGGATTTTCAAAAGAGTTTAATCTTGACTGAAACTCTCGATTTTGCTTGAGTGAGCAAGTAGAATTTTGCTCGCATGACCAATATTTTGAGAATATTAAAATAATGATATTTTAATATGATCCGTGAGAAGCCTAATCGGTCATGTGACCATTAGACGTTTTGGTAGTTTGAGCAATATTTGAGGGAAATATGGAGAAACTAGGGTTTTGCTCAAACAAGGGAGTTTTCATGAGATGAGGAAAGTAATAAAATAAAATAAAGGGAGATGAGTGCACCGGCCACGAGGGCATGACCGGCTGGCCGGTGGGCTCGGTCCAGCGCGCCTCTCTTTTATTTTTATTTTATTATTATTTCTCTCTTGTTTCACATATGTTTCCTAGTTTGTCCATATTTCTGAATGCTCGTTCATGCATTTGGGTGCTCGTTCGTGCATTATTGTTAAGTACACTCGCACCATTTTCTCGGGGCTTACTCGGTGGTGGCCCAGATGCCCGTACAATGAATATTTATTACTAATTTATGGAATTCATATGAGAATAGGCTATGCAACGGAGTAATAAAATAAATTGATTATGTATTACTAATTCATGGAATCCAGCCGGGGATAAGCCATGAAATGGAGTAATGAGATAAATTGATTATCTATTAATAATTCATGGAATCCAGCCGGGGATAAGCCATGAAACAGAGTAATGAGATAAAATAGATTATTCTAGCACTTCGATCGATGTCGTACTATAATTGTATCTATGAATTGCTCTACACGAGCATGCAGTATGTCTAGGAGCGAGTTTTATTTGAAAATAGAGGTATGAGATGATGGAAGCATCATACTTTTTCTAAAAATGGATTTTGTATGGTCAGGGAACAGTGTGGCATCCTGAAGACGTTAGCGCTCTACACTATCATGCAATATGTCTAGGAGCCATCCAATTGAGAGATTCTACACATTCTCTCTACATAGTCAGGGAATAGTGTGGCATCCTGAAGATGTTAACGCTCTATACTAGCATGCAATATGTCTAGGAGTCGTCCAATCATTTCGATTCTATATAGAGGTGTTTATGAAATATGCGAAGTGTCGAAAATCTCACCCGTGGGGATTTACAAATAACATATTCATATGGAGCTCTCAGAGGGTGTACGCTCATTCAGAGATTGTGAAATGAGCTTTCACGAATCCAAAAATATGAGTTTCACATGCATTTCCGAAGCCATGCCAGAAACATGTGATAAGTGCATATTTCACATATATTTGGTGTCAATTCCATGCTAGTATTTGTTGGTTTTCTTGCAAATTATTGTGTATTACGCTTGTTTTTTCTTATTTGTGTTTTAGAAAGTGAATCATCCAAAAGAAGTGAAGTAGCACTTAACTGTGCAATAAAAGAAGCTAGCTACAAGTGGAGAAGGGCCAAAGACCAAGTGGAACTCGTTCAAGTACAAGATTTCTATTTTCGTCTTGAAGAGGATGAAAATAAGAAGGTAATGGCGAGAAGAATGGAGTCATTCCGACATCGTATGAGAAAGTTATGAGCAAAAATAAAACTTTGGAAATGAAGGGGAAAATGGTCATTTAAATGGAGGTTGTTATTGACATCCCATCGTTCGTTATGGGGAAGCTATGTTACAAAGAAACTACCAAAAATAATCAGGTACTTTACAAAGGGGGAGGCTGAAATTCAAATAATGTTAAAGCCAGACATAATATTACTTCGGGATGCCACCTCGTTCTCCATGTTCAAAGGAAAAAGAAAACTCGTGTCTTGTTTGGTGATGAAGATGATGAACAAGGAGAGAAGAACGTGCCTCTGTGTTGATGGTGGATTTTAGTTGAGGGCTAAAATTGTAAAACCAGTATTTTAGGCACTGTCACCATGCAAAGGGAAAGGTCGTTTAAGAAGTGGCAGAGTGTAGAAAATCTCTTCACTTTATTTGAAGCAATTCAATAAAATACACAAGATTCACCCAGAATGGTGCGTGCAACAGCAATCCCAAATATTATGTGAATTTTATTAGCATTAACAATTAATGCATGGTTTGCCTAGTATTTTATATGCAGTGTTCTCAGCCGAACTCTCATTATTTGCATGATATGATGACTGAGTGTTCACTCTCAGCAGAGTATCATGAATCTCCATGCCAATAGTGAGACATGCACGAAGTACCCGCACAGGATATACCACTCTATGACAGAGAGAATCTCGTATCGGCGTGTTATATTATCCTGATCGAGCATATTTAATTTCCTAAGGGAAATCTGGACTGTCCGTATCAGTCTCAGAAACGATCACGACCGCGCAAGTTGACCGCATGATTTAACCGGCCCAGACGAATCTTAGCAGGAGCAGGCAATTACCGTGATGAATTTCGGCGGGCCCCCTCATGCCCTAGTCGGTCGAACACCATGCTATACTCCCAACGCCCGCCGATCCAACTTCGCCAGCCTGGTTGGACGGCTTAGATCATCTCACGAATAATCAGGGAAGCGTTAACGCACATGTTGGAGGACCCACTCCTCACCTACCAAATCGGTTTTCTCACGGCAAAGCCATGGAGAAATGAACGTTTGCTCGAAACATGGCTGGTGTGATGCTTTGAAAGATCGAGGAAATTCCACTAGTGTCGTAAAAAGATCACAACCATCCAACTTAGCCGGCATATTTGAATGGCTTAGATCGCGCCTAGGACCATCAGGGAGGTGCCCATATGTTCACCGTCAACCCAACGTGGGCCCCACATGGTCGGTCCTCCCAAAGGGGAAGCATGGCTTGCCAAATAGTTTGGCCAAAGTCACGCTACACGACTGTTTTAAAAAACCTAATTAGGGTTTGCTGCGATGCATATCTGTCACAGTTCGATCGCGTCCATCCATCTTCGCCAACCTAAACGGAGGGTGTAGATATAGGTTCAAGAGGTCCCAAGGATGTTGACGTTATCACCATGGGACCACCAATGCGTGTGACCGGCCGGCCTAGGCGAACCATGACCGAGCGCCTCGAAACGCATGCCTGAAGGTGGAATGTCACTTGGCTTCCAAATCCTTTGCGGCAATGAATTTCCATCGCAAATCGATCACGGCCACTCATCTTTGCCAGTCAATTTGAGTGGCCTAGATCAAGCTTTCATGTGACTGAGAGGTATGGACGTGCACAACAACGGACCACCTCCATGCGTGACTAATCGGTCCTACCAAAATTAACACCATGCTTGAATACGATCAAGCCAAAGAGGGAATCTTGTGCACCTCTTAAAATCCTAAAATTCCATCAACGGTTGTAGATATATGCCGTAAACCATCTTGTCCATCCAACTTTGCCATCTTGGTCGAATAGCCTAGGTTAAAAGCTAGACGACCAATAGAGCACCTCGGTGATCACCTTCCTTCACTCTTCTACAGGGAGTGATCGACCAAGGGATGGCTCGCCCATACGGCCTCCAAACGATCACTCGAAGATGGTTGGACGTGATACTATTTTAAGATTCTTAATCCACGACTTATTTGGTTAAGCTTTAGGACATAGATGCTTCATACATATTGATTGTTTTCGATGCATTATATGCATTGAGTATACACGATATTTCATGAATATCAATTTCTTAAATAACTTGGTTATTTAACTTAGCACCGTATGCTATTTCCTGCGGTAGGTCCCATGATCCGCTCATTCGAGACATCAAGCATGTCACAAACTGGGGGATACTTACTGGGGTATTGGGCTGGCGGTTTACAGCGTGCAGTGTGCAACGTGCTATTACAAGAACGTGTCAGGAAAAGGTGGACGGTTAATGGTGATGAGGGAAGTGGGAAAAGGTGTGATCGTATGACAATTACCACTCCTACACGACCCCACTACTCCATTACTTCACCTCCTCCACTTCCTACGAGATGAGGGTTGCGCTCAATGACTTGTATAAATAGGTCTTTCACCTATTTCAAAGCAACACAGACAGAAAAAACCAAGTGTTGTCATAAGTATCCATAAAACACCCAGAACTGATAGCTTACATTGTGCAAGACAGTTCATTATTCTGATACAAGTCATAAACAACCAATGCCTTCATAATCTCAACATCTTCTTCGCTTACCTCCCTAAGATCAACCCCATCTCCTTCACTTTGTGACAGAAGCAAGTCTGGAACGACCATTTCTTGGTTTAGGCCAGAATTGTACAGATTGATCTCTCGAATCAAAAGCACTCCCGTGCAGTGTATTTGTTTAGGGTTTAGATTCGTTTCTCATCCACACACACCCAAATTTACCAAAACCAGCATAAATAGTTTTCACCCGTAAACAATTGGCGACCACAGTGGGAGATTAATCTCTTGGTTCTGAAGTCAATTTCTTCAATATCCAATCCTATTTGGTTGATTTCAAAATGTTTGGTCTTAGGACTCCCCCAACAATTTTATATCCCGATCAAAGTTCCTCCAATGAGGATACCCCTCTTCCCAATGGTGTATCTGATGGTGCAACCGGAAGAATCCCAACATTGATCGAGTTAGCACGGGTGCAGGAGATTCACATGAAGAACATGGACCTGATCAAAAAAGCAATAAATGGCATAATCGATCTCCTCATCAAGATGACATCATATATGAGCAGTTCTCCTGTCACGGAGATATCTGCAGTGGGGACTGATCCTCATAATGATCCTCCTCAAGTTAATAATTTTACTATGAACCAGAGGCTGGTGGATCAGGAAGCGTCTTCTCTAGTGGAGAGTTTATGCGAACTTTTACACCTCTCGAAGAATCAGCGTGCGGAGACGTTTGCTGCAATCAACCAGATAGCCCTGGACGTGTATTTAACTCCTTTGCATCCAGAAGCCTCAAAAATACCAGAGATGTCTGTGAATAATGTTACATTTATAGAAGAAGACATGATGGCGGAAGAAGGTCACAACCGGGACCTACACGTTACTGCACGCATCAAGGATTCAGAGTTTAAGAGGGCCCTCTTCGACACGGGAGCGTCTTCCAATGTGATTACTCTCAAGACACTCAGGACGTCCAAGGTTCACCCAAGAAATATTGTGCGACAACCTACCACGATGACATACTTTGAAGGAAACCAAACCAACACGTATGGGTATGTAAATCTGAACATATATGTAGGGCCCGTCCAATCAAAGGTGAAATTCGAAGTCATAGAAAATGATCCAGACTACCATATGATACTAGGGAGACCATGGCTTCATGAAAATAGGACCGTCCCATCGACATATCACCAATGGCTGAAGACTATGCTAAATAAATAAGTCGTTTGTATTCCTGCATCATTGTCTCCTTACGTACTAATATGTGGAGTGGAATTATTTGAACCAAGAGAAGCTCCGCGCGAAGAATCAGATAAAGTTCATTGTACCCCACTCCCCACGTGGGCGTCAATCCAGGAGGAGGACCAACTTTCATCATTAAAGGCTAAGCCCCATGATGCATCCTTGCTTACAAGGCGTCCCAATTCTTCTTCATCATGTGAAGCCACGACCCACGCTCACACTAAGAGGGAACAAACTTTTGTGGCAAGTCGTGACCAGAGAGGAAAAACCGTGTACCGAAGCCGCTATTATCAATTAGCAGGGGAGACTATTACCCATTATCTACGCCCAACGGAATGCTGCAATAACGACATGCCATAAGAAGAAGTGCTAGATGCTCCAAGAAAGTTGCAAGATGGCACCAACTCCACAACTGATGCCAAAATCGTTAACATCGGGAATCAAGAATCTCCTAGGCCTATCTCCATCAGCTCAACCTTGTGTACGGATGAACGCATGAAGCTCGTGGAACTTCTCAAAGAATACAAGGACATATTCGCTTGGACGTATAAAGAAATGCCCGGTTTAGATGAAAAATTGGTCACCCATCATCTACATGTCATACCTGGAACCAAGCTGGCTAAACAATCTCCGAGCCAATTCAGGCACGAGGTAGAAGAGCAAATAAAGACTGACATCCAGAAGTTGCTACCTGCTGGCTTCATTAAACCAATTCATCATCCGACCTGGTTGGCTAATGTGGTTCCTGTAAAAAATAAAAACGGACAGATCAGGTGCTGCGTGGATTTCAGAGATTTGAACAGATGTTGTCCCATAGACGATTTTCCTATGCCTAACATAGACAAGCTAGTAGATGCTACCAGAG
The DNA here is from genome assembly GCA_023529315.1 of Papaver bracteatum. Taxonomy (NCBI): domain Eukaryota; kingdom Viridiplantae; phylum Streptophyta; class Magnoliopsida; order Ranunculales; family Papaveraceae; genus Papaver; species Papaver bracteatum. Next base: position 21,476 of record JAJJWX010001863.1, read on the forward strand.
GATACGGCATGTTCTCCTTCATGGATGGATATAGAGGCTATAATCAGATAAATATGTATGAGCATGATGCAAGTAAGACAGCTGTAGTTGCGGATTATCTCACAACTACACCCTCATTAGAATCCATTAAAATGATTCCTAAACCTAACTAATTTGATATGAAACTAAGAATTAAGGTACTAAAATTATAAAGAGACACAAAGATTTTTACGTGGTTCGATCAATGTGATCTACATCCACGGTGCTTCACTAGTGATTGTATGTGATTACATGATTTTACAATTGAGACTCCATTAATGAATATTTGGAGCTCTAGAATTTTGGGGAAGAAGATGATAAAGAAAATAAATCCCTCTCTTAACAATTTTCTCTCTCCTCCTAAAATTATCTATCTCTCTCTCAGAAAGACCTCCCCTACTTCTCATGCCTAAATGGCTATTTATACAATCTTACAAAATATGATAGTTGTGTTGTCCCGCCATTTCGGATTTGAAAATTATCTTGCGAACCTTCGTAACTTCACTTCGCGAACTTCTTTTGGTTTCCTTGTGACTTCCTTTGCTCGCAAAATATTCCTTGCTCGCAAAATATTCCTTGCTCGCAAGATGTCTTTTCTTTCCATAATTTCGTAAGTTATCATTTGTTGTGATATTCCGCTCCTACATCTTGCCTCTTTTTTCTTGAATATTGCTTGAAGAGCGATCTTTAAGAAAAAATCCGTTGTAGTAGTCTTTGATCTTTGTTGTTGAAGGAACAAGCGAAAGAATATGAAACTCGAAAAGTATATACTTGCCTCTATTCTTTTGCGAAGTTCTGAAACTTTAAGAAGTAATTAGAAGTATCATCCTGCGAATTATGGAATGTGTGAAGTATCTTGAAGAAGTATGAAGTATAAGAAATATAAAATATCCTTGAAGAAGTATAAGAAGTACTTAATCCTCGAAATATATAAGAAGTATGAAGTATCCTTAAGAAGTATAAGAAGTATTTAATCCTCAAATTATATAAGAAGTATAAAATATCCTTGATGAGAGTGATAAATATTGCCTCTGTTCATGTGAAATTATTATTCCACTTTTGGTGAGGATTCTTGCTGAGAAGATAAAGAACATCAAATATTTTCTTGGGTATCCGATAAATATTTCCTCTGTTCATGTGAAATTATTATTCCACTTTTGGTGAGGATTCTTGCTGAGAAGATAAAGAACATCAAATATTTTCTTGGGTATCCATAGTTGCCTCTGTTCTTTATCTTCGAAAGAGAATTCTTGAGAAAATGTTGAATAATTAAATTGCATCTCTATTGTTATGTTGCCTCTGCCTCAAGTGGTAACCCTGTTATCTTCTGAATATTTCTACGAATTCTTGAGTTTTTCATTTCTGAACATTTCGAAACTCCGAATAGTGCTGCGAATAGTGCTGCGAACATACTGTTGTGAATCATACTGTTGCGAATGTACTATTGCGAACATACTGTTGCGAATCATACTGTTGCGAATATAGTGTTACGAACATAGTGTTGCGAATATAATGTTGCGAATATAGTGTTACGAACTTTGAATAGTCCTGCGAATTATGAACTTTTCTGCGAAGTTTCGTGGTATTTTCCTGTAAAATTTTGTACAATACTTGTGCGAATATAATATTTATGTAATGATTATGTTATGAAATGCGTATGCGATTCTTATGCCATGAAATGTTTATGCAATGCATTTATGATGCAAATATGATGCTTGAATGATGCGAGTATGATGCAAATATGATGCTTGTATGATGCAAGTATGATGCTTGTATGATGTGAATACTTATCTATTATAATGCATAGCTAATGTTTGTGTTACTTAGCTCATTTTGCTGCGGTAAAATTGATATATCTTTGAATTGCCTCTATTCATATAATTATCTTCGTAAGTTTATTTGTGTATTTTCTTATATAAATTTGTCTTTGATCGCGAATGAAATCGCCTCTTTTGCTATGACTTCATGATATATATTCTTGTAAAAATTCTTCAATGATATTGATGGAATTGTCTTCTTTGATATATATTGTCTTCAAAATTCTTCAATGATCTTGATGGAATTGTCTTCTTTGATATATATTCTCTTCAAAATTCTTCAATGATCTTGACGAAGTTGTCTTCTCTTCAAAACTTCATGATGTATATTCTTGTATAATTTCTTCAATGATTGTAATGAATTTCATTAATTGATGTGGTCTTATCATGCCTTCCTAAGTAAAGGTCTTATTTTGCCACCTCTTTTGGAGCGACAAAATCGCAGGACGTTCTTACACTTTCATGAAAAAACCCATTGATCTTACCTTAACTTCTTTGTATAGTATTTTAGCCTCTTCAAGAATTGTTGCGACAATATGACAGTCCTAAATATTCTTGCGAACGTAAAGCCCCATGACATTGCCGTCTTGCGATGAAATCGCAGGACGTCTCTACACTTTCATGTAGTGACCCATTGATCTCATCTTAACTTCTTTGTTATGTTCTGCGAGTTCTTTATTCTTTTCTTTCTTTCTTTCTTTCTTTTTTTTTTTTTTTAGAAGGCTCGCAGAACTTCATTTGTTGCACAAATATGACAAGCCTTTATGTTTTCGCAAACAAGAAGCCTCGTGACATTTGCGTCTTATAGCACGTATCAGCTCCCTAATGGAGGGTGTTGCCCTTTATCTTCCCCCCTGGTTTCCCCTTCAAGGAAGCGTACATCGACCATACAAGGTTAGCTCTTCCCATCCGGTTCTTCCAACAACCAGCTTTTGATCGCAACCTCTTATCCTTTTTTCCTATAGGGCTTATAGTTACGAGGTTGCACCCTATGGGGTATCTTTGGGCCAAGTGCATCATTTTCCAAGACTTGTCAAAAATGGCAGATGTGGTTCAACCTCACCCGACACTCTTGACTCAACCGTGTACCTCGGCGCCTTGATCGTTTTCTGCACTTCTTGGGAAAGACAGTATGCCTTAGTCGCCCAACCTAAATCCTCTTACACCGCATTTTATATTGCGTAATGTCGCTAGATTAGGTGAGAATCCAAGGTGTCTAACCCGGATAGGTACCCCATTATTGGGTTGTACCCCTAAATTTTTACCATGTACTAAGGGCCCTTGGTGGTGTTCCGGTTACCCTTAGCCATGTTTATAGGTACCCCCTTAAATGACGTACTTTAGGACTTTGCCTCTTACGAAATATAGCTTCGCGAACTAGGGTGTACGCCACAAAGGTTTGCCTGTATAAAATTTTCTGCGGCTCTCTTTCTTTTTTGGAGGCTGATCATAGATTGCGGTCTTATATTCGCAAGTTAATCGTAAATGGCGGTATTTTTTTGCCTTTTAAAAATTCATCGTAAATTTTTCATGTACATAAAATGTTGAATGCTTTCATGAAATGTTTAGTATAAGAAGTATGAAAAGTATGAGAAGTATTAATCAAAATTGTTCTATAGGAATATAGGAATTTAATTTTCTCTATTTTTTTTGTAATTTTGAAGTCTTTGAAAATTTTTTTTGAGATCTTTTAAATTTTGCGATGAAGTCATTTTTGAATCTTGTGATTGTATCGCTTTTAACCAATCTAAAAAATCTTTGAAATGTTTTGAAATCTTAGAAATTGTAGAAATTTTACGAGTATATCCGTTTTAGTAAATAAATTTAAAAATCTTTTGTCTTCTGTAAATAAAATATTCAAGGAAATGGTACTTATCTTTTTCGGCTTGTTGTTGTCTCTTGTTTGCGAAATAATGAAACAATACTGGTAACTTTTGAACTGGTGTGTTGCCGAAGATACATGCCCGCGAGAGTTGTGATAGAGTTCACCTTATGCTTCTGATGGATTGCTGGTTGTTCACGGAGTAGTTTGCTTCTTCCCAAAGTAGGTTATGTCGTTGCAAGTCTCGGAAAATATATGCGAAGTAAACATTTACGAAGTTAGATATTTGCGAACTTAAGTGAATATTCATGAAGTAAATGTTTGCGAAGTAAATGTTCACGAAGTTAAATAGTTGCAAACTTCCCTCTTCATGAAATGGATTAAGTTACCGCCTTAGGGAAGCAATATACAATCATTGGCTGCTGTTCTTTTCACCTTCGCAAAAATTGATACTTGGTTGCTGTGAGTTGGACTAATTCATTTCTCCCTTATTTATTTGCGAAGTATATCTTCACGCATCAAATGTTCTTAGTATATATGTTTCTTCGCAGGAATGAAATTTCTTTATAGCTGATGTGAACTGCATCCACCTACAGAAAGTTCTGCTAGGATTTCTTCTCAGAAATGATGTTGACTCAAATGATGTTTTTAACTTTCTTTGCTAATAAACTTAATATTTGGAGAAACGTCATTGCATTTTTGCATCACTGGAAAATATTTTAGTCTCAGCTATAGTTGACTCTTTTTGTTGGCCTGAACATGCTTGCTGGATTTTAATTGTTCTCTCGCTGGAAAATCTTCTTTGATCAATAACTCTGTTTCTTCACAATATATAATCATGTTTATATCCTTGCTGCTTCCGGATTATGGTCTTTTCGCTCTCATGTTCGCTGATTGTTGACAATGATTGTAGTGGTAATGTTATAATCTCATCAACATTCCTTTCCAGCTAAGATTGCGAATATTCGTCAGTATAATTACACTAGCAATAACATTCATCAATTTTTGCGAAGCTGTAGAATTGTTTTCAATATGTTCTTCTTTCATGCTATACTCTTCTTCACGCTGTTGAGTCGAGATCCCTTTGAGATGCGTATTTCCTTGTTTTTTCTTGCGAACATTCGCAATCTAATTCGTATAATGATCTTTGATCTTTTCATGATACTTTTATTTCTTCATGTGATGTTCCTCCATTCATCTTAACAGTGATAAATATTCCTCCTATCAGCTTTATGTCTTCCCTAGAGGAATTTCAACTTCCCTTTTGCCACTTTTCGAAGTGATGGATCCATTTTATTAGTTGGCTGGACATTTTCTTTTCATTCTTTGCTTTTATTCTTCGTAACTATTTATATCTATCTTCGCAACTATTCCCTTGTATCTAATGATACAAATTGTTTAAGATCTCCCCATGTGTTCTTCTCCGGAGTTGCTGATGGTATAAGCTTCGCAGATTTTTGCTCGCAAATTTTTGCCCGGCTTAAACTTTTGTTTCTTCTCTTAAAATTTACTTGCTGATGGTATTTACTTCCAGCACACGTGACTAAAGCATCCTTTAGTAACTTCATTCGTAAGAATTAGTAGCTGCGAACTTTCGTCTTCGTATATTTCTTCTTTTGTTCGTAATGGGGATAATCTCTTTCGTAAGTACATTAATGAACATTTGTACGTAAATCTTCTTTTGTTCTTTTGCTTACTTATATCTCCCTAAACAGTTTATGTAACTCGAATTGTTTTGTGAAAAATGAACTACTGAATTTCACCCCGTCCTACTGAATTTCTTCTTCTTCTCCCTGGACATTTATGTTCGTAAGATTAGAACTCATGATGACATTTATCCTATTTCTTCGTAGGAATGACATTTCTTCGTCAGTGACGCAGAGCTTTGCAAAATTTTTGCTGCAAACGATTAGTAAATTTGGTTAGCAGTTTATAGATCATTAAGATGAGTAATGTTTTCGTATGAAGAATGAAAACTTTCCATATATTCTTCTTGTTTTTGTTCTTGCGAAATGTAAATCTCTAAATCTCTAACCAACAGAAAATCTTGAAATTTGAGTTTGTCAGAAATTCTTTAAACAAATTTGTAAAACGAGATTTGGTTACTAAAAATTTATAGCAAAAACATTTTTAAATTCAAAATTTCCATAATAAATCAGATTTCTACAAAAAGCAAAGTTTAGATCGCAAAAAATTTATTTTTCAATTTGTGTTTTGAAATTCCCAAATTTTGAAAAATGAAACAAAGAATAAGAAAAGTGACAAGAAATTTGTCCTTTTTGGAAGCGATTGTTGACGTAGCATGTGTAAATTTCATTTTGCTTGACGATTTCTCCATATCCACATCTCTCTTCCTGAACTACTACTAATGTGTTTGTTGTTTGAAGATGCCAATAAAAGAACTTCCATTTCTGTCTTCAAGACTCATAGATCCGGTACAATTCATCACCATCAATAACCAATTTTTCGAACTTTCTTGAACCAACAAGGTTAGGTCCCTGTTTCTAGCGCCAATTAGTTGCGGATTATCTCACAACTACACCCTCATTAGAATCCATTAAAATGATTCCTAAACCTAACTAATTTGATATGAAACTAAGAATTAAGGTACTAAAATTATAAAGAGACACAAAGATTTTTACGTGGTTCGATCAATGTGATCTACATCCACGGTGCTTCACTAGTGATTGTATGTGATTACATGATTTTACAATTGAGACTTAATGAATATTTGGAGCTCTAGAATTTTGGGGAAGAAGATGATAAAGAAAATAAATCCCTCTCTTAACAATTTTCTCTCTCCTCCTAAAATTATCTATCTCTCTCTCAGAAAGACCTCCCCTACTTCTCATGCCTAAATGGCTATTTATACAATCTTACAAAATATGAAAGTTGTGTTGTCCCGCCATTTCGGATTTGAAAATTATCTTGCGAACCTTCGTAACTTCACTTCGCGAACTTCTTTTGGTTTCCTTGTGACTTCCTTTGCTCGCAAAATATTCCTTGCTCGCAAGATGTCTTTTCTTTCCATAATTTCGTAAGTTATCATTTGTTGTGATATTCCGCTCCTACAAAAGCTTTTCGAACTCCTCTCGGAAATTTTTACTATACTGTAATGCCATTCGGTTTAAAGAACGCCGGTGCAACGTATCAACGCGCTATGACAGCAATCTTCCACGATATGATGCATAAGAAAGTTAAAAACTATGTGGATGATATAGTAGTCAAATCAAAAGCTCGGGAGGACCACGCAGGTTTCCTACGGCAAGTGTTCGAAAGATGCCGTGAATACAAATTGAAGATGAATCATTTGAAATGCTCTTTCGGCGTGTCTTCAGGCAAATTTATGGGATTCCAGGTAACTGATGATGGGATCAAAGTGGACCCATCCAAGACTCAAGATATCCTCACAATGCCGCCGCCGAGAACTGTGAAGGACATCCAAAGTTTCATGGGCAAGGTGAACTACATTCAACGTTTTATACCTGGTTTAGCCCAGATCATTGCTTCATTCACCCCCTTGCTGAAGAAAGGAGCAAGTTTCGTCCGGACTACACTACAACAGGAAGCGTTTCAGAAGATTCAATGAATATTGTCATCTCCAGCCATCATGAAGTCTCTCGTCCAAGGAAGACCACTATGTCTCTTCACTTCCTTTAGTGATACCGTCGTCGGGGCTTTGCTCTCTCAAGAAGATGACGAGGGGATCGAACATCCTATATACTATTTCAGTCGAATATTGAGTGATGCTAAACTTAGATATCCCAAGGAAGAAAAGGCATGCTTAGTCCTAATTCATTCCATTTAGAAGTTCAGACATTACCTACTATTTAATAAGGTGGTACTTGTATCTAAATCTTATCCTGCGAAGTTTTTGCTTTCAAAACCAGCCTTGATGGGAAGGTCGGCCAAGTGGATTCTCCTAATGTCGGAGTTATACATAACGTGTACATCACCAAGAGCTATCAAAGGACAAGCAGTTGCAGATTTACTAGCAGCATTCCCCGGGGAAGGCACTGCTGCACTATGCGAAGACCTTCCTGGAGAATTTTCGGACATCTCCGTTGTTGAAGAAGAAGCGTGGCTGTTATATTTTGATGGCTCTGCCACCCCTAGTGAAAAGGCGAGGGTACCCAAATATACCTCAAGCTAAAACTTTTCCTTCCTATAAGTCCTTTCTCCGAAAGTGATTATCTATGCACTGAGTCGAGACAATGCAACTAATCGGTTCACACTTCGTGTGATCTTCTATGGATACGAGATCGAGACAATACAACAACGAAGTATGTTTACTTGATACAGAGATTCAGACTTAACCAAACACAATAGGATTCACGTATCAAGTAAATATGAATTAACGTTTGTGTAATTTACATTAATTATAATAAAACAATTATAATGAGGAAATATAAAGTAAATAACACAGTGAAAAAGCGGGGGTATAACAACCACACCCAATATTTCGATTAGCAATCTGTATAGACAACTCCGAGTTACTTTCTAGAGAATCAACTAGACAGTCAGACTCAATCAATAGAAAATATCTTAAGGAGTTTATTATATCTATCTCTCAATTGGAGTTACTCAAGCAAATACAATCTGCGAGTCTTAATCAAAGAGAGATAACTTGGATGGTACCAAAGACCAATATCCAAGTGTCAATCAATTTAAATCAACAACCAATAAGGTCGGATATTCTAATTGATTGAACAATGCACAACCTGTATTATTTCAATTATATAACAAAATATAATGCGGAAAAGAAATAACACAGACACCAGAATTTTGTTAACGAGAAAACCGCAAATGCAGAAAAACCCCGGGACCTAGTCCATATTAAACATACACTGTATTAAGCCACTACAGACACTAGCCTACTCCAAGCTAACTTCGGTATGGACTGTAGTTGAACCCCAATCAATCTCACACTGATCCAAGGTACAGTTATGATCCTACGCCTCTAATCCCAGCAGGATATTGTGCACTTGATTCCCTTAGATGATCTCACCCACAACCAAGAGTTGCTACGACCCAAAGTTGAAGACTTCAATAAACAAATCTATCTCACACAGAATAGTTTACAAGGATAGATAAATTTGTCTCCCATGAATAAACCTATGAGTTTTGTTCAGTCTTTTGATAAATCAAGGTAAATAGGAACCAATTGATAAAACCAGACTTATATTACCGAAAAACAACTCAGCTTTATCAATCACCTCACAATAAACTTAATCGACGCAGCGAAGAAGATTATTGAGGAATTATAAATGATGAGACGAAGTGTTTGTGACTACTTTTATATATTGCCTATCGTAGATATAAATCTCAAGACAATTATTACACTTGTTTTTGTTCGATAGAAACAGCAAGATCAGATCACACAACTACGATAAAAGTAGTATCGGTCTGGCTTCACAATCCCAATGAAGTCTTTAAGTCGTTAACCTGGTTTTAGAAGAAGAAAACCACAGGTTAAAGGAGAATCGACTCTAGCTTAGCAAACTAGTATCACACCGAATGTGTGGGGATTAGGTTTCCCAGTTTCTAGAGTTATCCCTTATATAGTCTTTCAAAACAGGGTTTGCAATCAATGTTAGTTTAGTAACAAAGCATTCAATATTCACCGTTAGATGAAAACCAGATTAGATACAAGCTAATATTTATCAACTGTTAGATCGAAACCATAGCTTGTTATACACACATGTACTACATGTTTGCTGGCTTGTGAAAACCGTACCCAAACTTGTACATTAGTTGGTTCAACACTAGTTAACCAAATGGTTAGCCAAATGATAACTTTCATATCAACCATATTCTTCTTCACCATAACTAGTCCAAATGACTCAAATGAACTAGTTAGAGAGTTGTTCAATTGCTTAGATCTTTATGTGCTACATAAGACACAATTGAAGCAAAAATGATGTGATTCACATGAATCGATTCATGAACTATAAAGCCACGGTTTGCAATACATTCCTTAGTTTATTAAGATAAGTTCACAAACATCGTTTTTAGACATAACCTACTCAAGTTCGCGGACTTAAGTTCTCGAATGGAGTTCACAAACTCCAGCAGAAATTCTCGGTCGAGAACTTCCGCCAGTTTGCGGACTGGGTTCGCGGACTGAAGCTCATGTACTTCTCCGGTTTCACTTGATCAACAAAGTTCACAAACTTCGGTTCAAGCATTAAGGACTTATACATATATGTGTTGCCACAACAATGCTTATATCCTCTAATAGTTATATTGTCTAAACTTTTATTTCAATCATTGAAACATTCTCAGACGGCGTTATATAGTTGTTATTCACAAACTATTTTTCGTCAGAGCAATTTCCAAAATGATTGAAACATAACATGAGTTTAGTCACTAGGTAAAGATGAACTTGGCTAAAGCGAAAGATTTACCAACACATATTTCGAGATATAGATAAGCGATATATACTCAGCTCAAAATATCATATGTGTATATTCTTAGTCTATATAGTAATACGACTTTTGTCTCAAGATAGGGAATATAATAGATAGACTTTCGAGTGATAGATAAGTTCAAGTCTCCATGTACCTTTTAGTCGATGAAGATCCACTGGTTCCTTGAGTTTTCCTTCGTCTTGTATGATGATCGCCATGGAGTTCTTGATCTCAACTACACTTTCTATCCTAGTCCGAGACCTTAGCTATAGTAGACTAGAAATCAAATACTTTATAGTTTTGATTACTAATATTGACAAACATGCTTGAGATAGCAACACATGCGAGTTCGACCGAGCAATGATCTAACAACCTCCCCCTTTGTCAATTTTAGTGGCAAAACTATTAATATATATGGAATACAAAATATATAAATAAACCTTGTAGCTCCTATTCAACATGTCGTCTAATCTTCAACAATATTGGAAATCTTCGTCACTTCCAAGTAATCCAATGATCCCAAAGGTTGTAAGTTTAGCACCATCGTTGTTGAAAATCCGTAGCTATAACAATGAGAAAAGCAATGATTCACAATCATTGTTATACAGTGTCATAGTATCATTACACAGCGCCAAAGTCCAATTGCATCACAACTTTAACAACAATACTATGGTGATACTTCACTTCCCCTTAGTTAATACTCTATCTCACATGGAAACCACTCCCCTTTACATAATGATTCGAAAACCATATGTATTTGTAGTGTGAACTACATATTAATTCTCCCCCTTTTTGTCAATAAAATTGGCAAAGGTACAAGAATGGGATCCCAATGAAATTTTCGTAAGAGACATTTCATGACCAAAGGTAAATGTATATCATCTTGTTTATATGCAATCATAAAGCCGAAGCTAAATGCATTCATCAAGGAGTTCATATAGATACAAGATAACCCTTATAATATTCCACATCCACACTCCCCACAAAGATTTGGAAATTACGTGCAAGTTCAAAAGAACCCCCCCCCCCCCCATAAAATGTCATTCCCAAGGGAACAACAAGAGCGACCTGAATTTCAAAAGAGAAAAGAAGGATTTTTGAACAAAACACACTACAGAAAAAACAATCTATGTGAATCAAATATTAACATGGCGTAAACTACAAAAGTTCCAACTTAATTTCCCAAAAGATCGAGATAAGCACATGGGCAAGAGTTATGGAAATATCTAATGAACTGAAACAACACCAATAGACTACCGCAAGTGCTGAAAAGTGGAAGTGTCTAATGGTTTGGTGAGAATGTCAGCCAATTGTTTTTCAGAAGGCACAAATTCCATATTTATGATACCATTCTCATAAAGATCTCGAATAAAATGATACCTTATGTTAATGTGCTTTGTTCTTGAGTGCTCAACAGGATTCTCAGTGATTCGAATCGCACTAGAGTTATCACAAAAGATCTTCATTATTCCAGTATCAACTCCGTAGTCAACCAGCATTTGTTTCATCCATAGAAGTTGAGTACAACATGACCCAGCAGCAATATACTCTGCTTCGCATGTAGACATGGATTGTGAATTTTATTTTTTGTTATGCCAAGCAATAAGATTCAGTCCTACATAGTAGAAACCCCATGATGTACTTGATCTGTATTCTACACATCCTGCCCAATTAGCATCAGAATAAGAGTTAATGTCAGTGTTCGTATCAAAAGTGTAGGATAGACCATATCCGACAGTGTGATTGACATATCGTATGATCCTTTTTGCAGCTGCAAGATAAGATTCCTTTGGATCAGCCTGAAACCTGGTACAACAAAAAACACTAAAAGAAATATCAGGTCTAGTAGCCGTTAGATATAAAAGGCTTCCAATAATAGATCAATATAATTTGTGATCTACTTTTACTCATTTCTTATCTCTATGTAGTTTACCAGTAGTAGGCATAGGTGTTAATTTTGGAGAAGACTTATCCAAGCCGAATCTAGTCACAAGATCTCTTGCATACTTTTCTTGGGATAAGTAAATTCCATCTTTATTTTATTGAATTTGCAATCCTAGGAAGAATTTTAATTCACCAACATTGCTCATTTCAAATTATCTAGCAAGTGAAACTTGAAAATCTTTTGCTAGATTCTCAGAAGTTGATCCATAGATGATATCATCTACATAGACTTGAGCAATGACAACATTTTTCCCACTCCATTTGGTAAACAAGGTCTTATCAGCTCCTCCTCTTGAGAACCCTTTCCTAATAAGGGAAGTGGTAAGTTTTTCAAACCAGGCTCTAGGTGCTTGTTTTAACCCATATAATGCCTTTTTGAGTTTGAGCACATGATCTAGGAAATCACGGTTTTCAAACCCTTTAGGTTGAGCAACATAAACTTCTTCCTTTAAAATTCTGTTTAGGAACGCGGATTTAACATCCATTTGGAAAAACTTAACCTTGAGAAAACAAGCATGAGCTAATAGGAGTTTAATGGACTCAAGGCGTGCCACATGTGCAAAGGTTTCGTCAAAGTTGATACCTTCAATTTTTGAATATCCTTGAGCGACAAGTCTGGTTTTATTTCTGACAATGGTGCTAAATTCATCAGACTTGTTCTTGAATATCCATTTTGTACCAACAATATTAACATTGGAGGGACAAGGTACAAGTTACCATACATCTTGTCTTTGAAATTGATTTAACTCTTCATGTATTGCATTCACCCATGCGGGATCGCTAAGAGCTTCATCAATATTTCTCGGTTCTACTAGAGACAGATAACAACCAAAATTACAAATATTTTGAAGTTGTCCTCTTGTTTTGGATGTAGAATCTCTTCCTCCAATAATATTGTTTGGATCATGATTCCTTTGAACCCAGAGGTGTCGTGGAGGGACACCTTCTTGTTCGTCAGGAGCAGCTTGATCAGTGTTCTTTTCTCCTCGTCACTAGAAATATCAGGATCAATAACAGTTGGGATAACTTTAACTGATTTAGGTATTTCTTTGACTTTCTCAATTTTCTCTGTTGGAGGCAATTCAACATGAGAATTATCAAGATGAAAATTACTAATATCATCGATGATAACATTAGAAGATTCCATCATGACTTGGTGATCGGTTGTCAGCCGAGCAAAAATAATTTTGCTTTCTCACTCTACTAAATATGAATGAAGTACGTGATAATAAAGAGTTCGTATCCACAGAGAGGCAATTGTTGTTATCCATGGATATCTTTGGCAACCATGCGCTTCATTGTGCCAAAGATGTTGGAAGTAAGTTTCGACATGATCTTGTCCGTGATATTGTTGTTCAAATTTGTTACAAAGCTAGTGTACCTGCTCGCAAGGATGTTTCTCTTGGTATTATTTCGGATGAGGATAAAGACTTGAGGCCTGCCGATATTCTTGTTCTCAACTGGGATAATGGTCAAGATGTTTGTATGGATGTCACTGGTATCTCGCCCTTCACTGGTGATGGTATACGTTCCTTTGTTCCAGGGAAATCCATTTCTAAGGAGGTTTCAAGGAAGCGTGCTAAATATTTAGACAAGTGCACTTCACTTGGCTATGGTTTGGGGATCCTGGATTTTTCTACTTTGGGGGAACTCGGTGAAGATACTTTATGTTTCTTTAAGCGTCTTAAGAACTTCCTTATGAATAATGATGCTAGTAGTGGTTTTGGTAATTTTATTTTTCATAGAGTAGGCGTTGCTATCCAAAGAGGGGTTGGTGCCCAACTTGTTGCTAGGTTGACAACCACTAGCTTTGTTTGATTCGAAAGATTATATATTTGTTGATTAACCCAAGAGTGTGTTTTGTTTTTATCAAAGTAATAAAATAAAATAAAGCAAAGCAAAGCAAATAGTTTGAATAATCAATAAGGAGAAGATATTGGTCACAGGATAGTATCATTCACAAACATGTATTTTCATCAATGATTAGAATTGGTAATTTAATCTAGCAATTATCAAAAGTCCTAGGATATCTTGATCGCAAGAGTATCCCATTTATTTCCTGATTTTATCACAAACAACATTAAAAGATGCTATTGTGAAATCTACTTAAAAATCAACCTAAAGTGTAAAAGCACAATTAAGTTTAACTCCCTAAGAGCAATGAGTTCTATGAAATAAGACTAATCAATGCAAACAAACGTGTAAAAGTACTAATTCTTTTTAACAAAGGTTATGATTCATATGGGATTAAAAAGATGTATCACTACAAGTAATAACCACAAGATGCTACTAAAAATCAGGGATAAACAATTTTTACGTATTGAAAACCCTAATATAGCTATAGAGATTAAAACTAATCCAATTGATTCCGGACTCAACCAAACTAGCATTCAAATCATATGGTAATAAAAACGATGAATCATAAACGATAGAATTGAGACAAAACTAATTCATAGAATCAAATAACATGCTTGAATAAATCAACTTTTATCCCATAACCAATAATTGTATTTATTTACTCATATTAATGGAGTTCATCATAATCATAATCATAATCATTAATAAAGAAGATGAAAAATAACGAAAAGCAAACCCTAGTAGTAGTTCTCTCCCCCAAAGCTCCAAGAATAATCCGTGATCTCTAAGTTGTAGAAGTCTTTCCCTTTTTGTAGCTTTTTTCCCTTCCAAAACTAGGTCTAGTATTCAAAGTCCAATAATAAAATATCCACCAATCCCATATGTGTGAGAATCCCAAGTAAAAATCTTGCCAAAAACGAGTCGACGGAAAACTGGAGTTTTCGAAGGAAATATGCCGGAATCCGGTACCGGAATGGAGCTCAGGTGACAGAAAAGTCACACCGATCAACGAGTCAACTGAGTTAACTCGGGTCAAGCACCAAGTTAGTGAACTTGACTCAGTCAGATCATGAGTCATATGCTAAGATTTTTGCAAATTTGCACAAGCCATAAACTGTAATTGCACCATCATTGTGCTTCATCATCAGTGCACTTCCTGGCACATCTGCAACATCATATGCACCAGCTACTACTTCACCAATTCCATCTCCCAAGTCTTGCACTGTATTTCATCACTTGCAACTCCCTGTCACAGCCATACATACTTCACTTTAATATCCTGAGTCTTGCAGCAAACAACCAAGACCAACAGCAATAAAATATCATGCTTCTCCTTACTCCAACTTCAATGTCTCATCCATGGAAACATGCAACACCCTGTGGAATTTCCAAAGACAAAACCATTTCAGTTGCACAAGGCCTATCTCTATCACCTCTTGCAATCACCATTTAGTACTAGCATTAGCTCCTTCAATTTCCTTCAGTACCAGCTTAATTTCCACCAACTTCAATTGCAGTCACCAGGAACAACTACACTGCAACCACCATTCCAATTCAGCTGCAACTGCAACTCAGTAGTAGATCTTATTTATTGCAGTATCAACACCTAAAGCTCCCCCAACAGTTTATTGTTAAAACTCAAACAAACCCATAATTTCAACCACTATTTCAAATCCATGCTAGCTCTTCCACCTGCAATCACTCTCAGTAGCAAACACTACATAGACAACACCCTTTACACAACACAAGATTCAAACCCTTCCACCTCATTGAAACAACACCAACAAATGTAATGTTGAACCATATCTGTAACTGCAATCACCATATCAACTTCATATTCATCTAACTCAACACCAAATCCATCTTCCTCATTTCTGTAGCTCCAACTGAACTTTTGAGTTTTAAGAAGCTCATAATCTTCAACATTTCTCTCACACCTTTTCCATTCATATCACCTGCAATTATAAGCTACTTCATCTTAGCTTCTCTCCTGTCAATAAATCTGCCATCTAATCCATCAGAACTCGAACTCGAGCAACTCAGTGCAGCTTCCCAACAACACCCGTAGCTTTATGTCTGCAATGCAATTACACTAGAACGGCTGCAATATCAACATTTCTTCACTGCATCTCAATCTATCCATAACAACCACCATGAGTTCTAGTACCCAGAATCCATAACCAAGTCTGCAACATCAGTTGTCTCCTCACTATATTCACATCACCAGAACCCTTGCAGATGAGCCTTGAACCATGGAGGAAACTCAATACTTCAGTTGAATCTTAGCTCAAACAACTTACCCAAAACATATTAACTTGAACTCATGTTTTACAACCTTTTTTCCTTCGAAATTCTCTCTTGGATCCTCCTCACAGACCCACAGACTTCACTAACTAGAGGCAAAGGCTTGATTTTGGGAACAATAGGACTTGCTGCAGAACTGGCTATTCAGTCAGGCATTTTCCCAAACAGTTTGTGTGCTTGAACTGGTAAGTGACAGACAACACAATTTGTTGTTGTAGAACTCTCTTTCAACCTGAAATTGTGATTACAAGCATCACCTATCACTCACAATCATTCATACATTCTAAATAAGCTCTGAATTCCCACCACACATTCATTAAATCAATGGCAGTTGCTCCTTATTCTTCCCTAGATTACCAGCAACAGAACCAAAAGCATATCCAAATCTGAGAATAACCCAAGCTTTAACAATCCTTGAATCAATCATCAACCTCACCATATTCTGAAATCGATCTTCAAAAAAAAACTCGCACCACAAACCCAAATTTCAGTTGATTAACATCGAACCCTAATCTCCTTGAATATCTTGATTACACCATTAACATCTTTGAACCTCTCCTTCCCTCTGACTCCCATGGTTTCTTTCTCTCAACATCATAGCAACATCCGCAACTTTTCTCAATTATCAGATGGCAGGAGGAACAAATGATAAGAGAAATAAATCTTCTATGAGTTTGAGAATAATGATTGAGAAATCATTTTCTATGAAATCCAGGGTCAGGTAATAGCTAGAAAATCTATTTACATCCAACTGTAGTGGTTAAGGGATAACCAACTCAAACATGGCTTGTCAGTTTCATAGAACTGACATGCCTATTTTCTTTCTTGTCGTAGATAGCTTTGCTCGCCTGTGAATCGGTTATTTGTGTTCCTTTTCGCACTAAATGGATGCTCGCCTGTAGATGACGCTTTCGCTCTTTTCGAATTATTTCACCAACAACATCCGCCCTTTACTTCTCAGATCCACTTCTTTCCTTCAATTCTATACATCACTAAAGTTGTCGTGCTTTTCAGACAAAGTTTGCATCACTAAAGCCGACATGCTTTTCAGCCAGAGGTGAAGAAATAAAAGCAAATAATGAGAAATAATTTCGCCTCCAACCACAGTTGCACTTGAGATGACACTTTTGCCTTGTTTCTTCTTATTTTGTTCCAAATGACTCCAAAGTACCTAAATACTCAAAAACAAAACATAAGATACATAATTTACAAGAAAACTAGCAGAGAAACCATAAACAATAGATAAATAGAAAGTTGTTTTAGACACCTATAAAATTCCCCCACACTTAGACTTTGCTAGTCCTCTAGCAAATCAAACAAAATAATTATGAAACATATACATACAACTCCGTCTCATCGAGGCTACGGTCACTTTTAGCATAAATAACAAGCCTTTGAACCCCTAGGTGTCCCTAGTGGACGAGTTCTAGTCTCGTGAAGGTTTACAAGAGGTCTGCCTACAAAACCTATATTTCCAACCCCGTCTATTTGTGACAAATCAATGAACGAATCCAAAATGACTACAGGAGGAAGTACCTTGCGCAAATTCAATTCATATATAAGTAAATAAAGCTCTAATTAGATAGTAGAACAAACCACAATACTCGGAAACTAACAAACCACAATCACAATGAAAATATTAAGAAGATGGATATAGATGTAGATGTTTGCGAATGTTTACAAGTGGTTGGTGTTTCCCATATCTGTCTGAAGGTCACCGCCAAGATGAACCTATGCATCCTATTGGATTGAGCTACTGGTCTGAATTCTAGTGTCAACACACTGGAATATACAAGGGAACCAGTGGTCAACAATCTTATTTCTACATCAAATCAACCGGCATATACAAGGGAACCATGAGTCGACTTTATTCAACAATAATAAATTTTTTTTTTCACCTTTTTTTTAGACAGCATGATTAGATCTTTTGGATCCAAGCGCATGCTTCTTGTCAGCAGATTACATGATAGTTCCCCTGGATCCTGCATTACACGCTTGTTTAGGCGACGGAGACAGGGAGAACATACACTGCTATCCAAGTGTCATTTTTATTCCGTTTGGTCTAATTGGTCGGTTTTTTTTTTAGCAACTCAATCACTCTATTTCATCCTAGCAGTAATAACAAGTCGATGTCTAGTGGCCTACCAAAGCACTTAGAGAACAATAGATAAATATGGAAAAGTAAAAATAGAATCTGATATGGTGATATTCCGAGATATGGTAACAACTATCATGTTATTTATAATTTCTGAGCTATGTCCGTCCTTTCAATTAATTGGTTCCTCAACTCCTGCAATCAAGATGGTTCCATCCACTTACTTATATTGGTAGTGTCATCCTAAAGGCACAAGTTTCTAGATTTCGGAGTTCATAAAGCATTTTTTTAAAGGCATCAAACAAACTATACAAACATATAATTGCTCCCCTACACTTAAACTTTACATTGTCCTCAATGTAAAATTTAGTCATTCAAAATAAAGCTCAAGGTGGGAAATTTCGCAAATGTTATGCAAAAACAAAGAAAATAAAGAGAAAATGCTTAGAAATAAAAAGATAAAGATAAGGATACAAAACCGGTGGGTTGCCTCCCACTAAGAGCTTGGTTTAAAGTCGTCAGCCCGACTTTATCCTTGTTTGTTACGCCTTATCCGGCTTCCAACACATTATGAAAATCTGATTGAATGATACTTGGGTGTTTCCTCGCCTCAAAGATGTTGAAGTGTATGACTTCTTCATCGAATTCCATAGTCGTGGTGCCATTGTGAACATCAATCTTCTTTCTAGCGGTACTCATAAATGGTCTACCCAACAGTAAAGGTGTGGACGATGATGAATTCACATCACTCATGTCTAAAACGTAGAAATCCACTGGAAATATTGGTCCTTTAACCTGCACCAAAACATCCTCAACAATCCCTTTAGGGTAAACATTAGATCTATCGGAAAGTTGAATAACTATGCAGGTTTTCTTAAGAGGACCAAGAGTTAAAGCATCATAAATCTAAGTAGGCATAACATTAATGGAAGATCCTAAATCGAGCATAGATTTTGTAAACCGTGTTTTACCAATTGTGCATGGAATAGTGAAACTACCTGGATCTTTCAATTTAGGTGGGAGTTTCTTTTTAAGATACGCCGAAGCGTTCTCCCCCACACTCATTACCTCATTACCGGTTAGCTTGTGCTTGTTAGTGCACAATTCCTTTACACACTTTGCATAGCGAGGAGATTGCCTAATTACTTCAATGAGTGGAATATTCACTTGGACCTTCTTAAAAACATCCCAAATATCCCTATCTTGTTCCACCTTCTTATTAGCTTTAGCAAACCTGCCAGGAAAAGGTAGAGGATGAACATAAGTAGAAATAAGAGGTTTAGAGTTGGATTTAGTTACCTCGGGAGTTTGGGGAAATCTGCATTCTTTTCCTCCAAAATTGGTTCCTTTGGGGCTTCTTCTTCACCCGAATTAGTAACTTCGGGTTGCACAAGTTGTGTACCACTTCCCAACGTAATAGAATTGACACCCACTCTTGAGTTAAGAGGTTGGGAAGGGAGTTTCTCACCATTTTGTACATGAAACTGATTAATCTCCTCGGCCATTGAACCAACTTGTGTTTGCAAGTCCTTGACCGCACCCTCCATTCTTTGCATAAATAATTTCAACAACTCTTCCATATTGGACCCTTGATTTTGAGGTGGTGGTTGTTGTTGCGGTTGACCAACTTGTGATTGCAACTCCTTAATTGCATTATCCATTTTCTGCTGATTTAAGTTCGTTAATTGTTAATTTTGTTGTACCACGGACATTAGAGCCTCCACCAAAGTAGCCATCTTTTCCAATTCAGCATTATGCCCTTGTTGTGGTTGTTGCACTTGTTGTTGGAACTCATTCAGATGGTTGTAAACAGAACTTGCACTTGCAACTTGCTCGTAAGTGTTGGAGTAAATACCATACGGATGAGTTGAGAATATAGCATTGACATGCTCTACGTTCTCATAAGCTGGGCGTGATGGTTTTACAACCACTGCTGCAATTTATTGCATCATTGCCATCATATTGCTCATTTGTTGACGTAATTCAATAATCTCTTCAACTTGATTAACTCCCTTGGTAGGTGGTTCTGATCCACGACTTGAAAATTGCTGAGAATTTGCTGCCATACTCTCAATCAGCTCCCTAGCTTATGTCGCCGTCTTTTTCATAAGTGCACCACCACTTGCAGCGTCAATAAGATTCATATCACTTGTTTGGAGACCTTCATAAAAGTATTGTATGATCATAGCGTCACTGAATTGGTGATGAGGGCAGCTTGTCACCAATCTCTTGTAACGTTCCCAGCATTCATACAATGTTTCACATTCCATCTGCATAATTCCACTTATCTATTTACGTATTTGAGCCGCTTTAGATGCAGGAAAATACCTCTCTAAGAAAATTTTCTTCAACGCTGGCCATGTCGTGACACTACCCGGTGGTAAGTAATACAACCAATCTTTGGCTACATCGAGTAAATATAAAGGAAAAACACGCAACATTCCCTCATCTGCATCAGCACCTTGAGGTATCATGCTTGTAATAAACCATTGAAAATCCAAAAGATGCTTGTATGGATCCTCCGAGGCAAATCCATGGAACTTTGGTATTTGACTGACCAACCCTGGCTTAATATCGCAGGTGGATGTTACATCAATACACCATTGTTGTTAGTCCAACTTTTGAGAAGATAGCTCTTTGAGTGTACGATTTGCATCATCCATTGCATCCTTCAGTTTGTATTTCAGCAAGGTACCTGAAACACAATTCTCAAAAATGAGATTAAAATAACATAAAAATAAGAAACTAAAACAAAATAACAAGATGTATGCCTCCCGACAACGGCGCCAAAATTTTATCGGTTGTCAGCCGAGCAAAAATAATTTTGCTTTCTCACCCTACTAAATATGAATGAAGTACGTGATAAGAAAGAGTTCGTATCCACAGAGAGGCGATTGTTTTTATGCAATTTTCAGATTCTTAAGTAACCAAAATAACCCAAGAGTATCAAAGTAATAATAAAATAAAATAAAGCAAAGCAAATAGTTTGAATAATCAATATGGAGAAGATATTGGTCACGGGATAGTATCATTCACAAACATCTATTTTCATCAATGATTAGAATTGGTAATTTAATCTCGTAATTATCAAAACTCCTAGGATATCTTGATCGCAAGAGTATCCCGTTTATTTCCTGATTTTATCACAAACAACATTAAAAGATGCTATTGTGAAATCTACTTAAAAAGCAACCTAAAGTGTAAAAGCACAATTAAGTTTAACTCCCTAAGAGAAATAAGTTCTATGAAATAAGACTAATCAATGCAAACAAACGTGTAAAAGCACTAATTCGTTTTAACAAAGGTTATGATTCATATGCGATTAAAAAGATGTATCACTACAAGTAATAACCACAAGATGCTACTAAAAATCAGGGATAAACAACTTTTACATATCGAAAACCCTAATATAGATATAGAGATGAAAACCAATCCAATTGATTCCGGACTCAACCAAACTAGCATTCAAATCATATGGTAATAAAAACGATGAATCATAAACGATAGAATTGAGACAAAACTAATTCATAGAATCAAATAACATGCTTGAAGAAATCAACTTTAATCCCATAACCAATAATTGTATTTAGTTACTCATATTAATGGAGTTCATCATAATCATAATCATAATCATTAATAAAGAAGATGAAAAATAACGAAAAGCAAACCCTAGTAGTAGTTCTCTCCCCCAAAGCTCCAAGAATAATCCGTAATCTCTAAGTTGTAGAAGTCTTTCCCTTTTTGTAGCTTTTTTCCCTTCCAAAACTAGGTCTAGTATTCAAAGTCCAATAACAAAATATCCACCAAGCCCATATGTGTGAGAAGCCTAAGTAAAAATCTTGCCAAAAACGAGTCAACGGAAAACTGGGGTTTTTTCCGGAAATATGCCGGAATCTGGTACCGGAATGGAGCTCAGGTGACAGAAAAGTCACACCGGTCAACGAGTCGACTGAGTTAACTCAGGTCAAGCACCGAGTTAGTGAACTTGACTCAGTCAGATCATGAGTCATATGCTAAGATTGTTGCAAATTTTCACAAGCTATAAACTGTAATTGCACCATCATTGTGCTTCATCATCAGTGCACTTCCTGGCACATCTGCAGCATCATATGCACCAGCTACTACTTCACCAATGCCATCTCCCAAGTCTTGCACTATATTTCAGCAATTGCAACTCCCTGTCACAGCCATACATACTTCACTTTAATATCCTGAGTCTTGCAGCAAATAACCAAGACCAACAACAATAAGATATCCTTGTTCTTCTTGCTCCAATTGCAATGTCTCATCCATGGAAACATACAACACCCTGTGGACTTTCCAAAGACAAAACCATTTCAGTTTCACAAGGCCTATCTCTATCACCTGTTGCAATCACCATTTAGTACTAGCACTAGCTCCTGCAATTGCCTTCAGTACCAGCAATATTTCCACCAACTTCAATTGCAGTCACCAGCAACAACTGCACTGCAACCACCATTCCAATTCAGCTGCAACTGCAACTCAGTAGCACCTCTTGTTTATTGCAGTATCAACACCTGAAGCTCCACCAACAGTTCATTGTTAAAACTCAAACAAACCCATAATTTCAACCACCATTTCAAATCCATGCTATCTCTTTCACCTGCAATCACTCTCAGTGGAAAACACCACACAGACAACACCCTTTACACAACATCAGATTCAAAACCTTCCACCTCATTGAAACAACACCAACAAATGCAACCCTGAACCATATATGTAACTGCAATCACCATATCAACTTCATATTCATCTAACTCAACACCAAATCCATATTCCTCATTTTTGTAGCTCCAGCTGAACTTTTAAGTTTTAAGCAGCTCATAATCTTCAACATTTCTCTCACACCTTGTCCATTCATATCACCTGCAATTATAAGATGCTTCATCTTAGCTTCTCTCCTGTCAATGAATCTTCCATCTAAAGCATCAGAACTCGAACTCGAGCAACTCAGTGCATCTCCCCAACAACACCTGTAGCTTCATGCCTGCAATGCAATTGCACTAGACCCAGCTGCAATATCAATATTTCTTCACTGCATCTCAATATTCTCAATCTAGCCATAACAACCACCATGAGTTCTAGTACCCAGAATCCATAACCAAGTCTGCAACATCAGTTGTCTCCTCCTTGTATTCACATCACCAGAACCCTTGCAGATGAGCCTTGAACCATGGAAACAACTCAATACTTCAGCTGAATCTTAGCTCAAACAACTTACCCAAAACAGATTAACTTGAACTCCTGTTTTACAACATTTTTGCCTTCGAAATTCTCTCTTGGATCCTCCTCACAGACCCACAAACTTCACTAACCAGAGGCAAAGGCTTGATTTTGGGAACAATAGGACTTGATACAGAACTGGCTGTTCAGTCAGGCATTTTCCCAAACAGTTTGTGTGCTTGAACTGGTAAGTTACAGACAACACAATTTGTTATTGTAGAACTCTCTTTCAACCTGCAATTGTGATTACAAGCATCACCCATCACTCACAATCATTTATACATTCTAAATAAGCTCTGAATTCCTACCACACATTCATTAAATCAATGGCAGTTTCTCCTTCTTCTTCCCTGGATTACCAACAACAGAACCAAAAGCATATCCAAATCTGAGAATAACCCAAGCTTTAACAATCCTTGAATCAATCATCAACCTCACCATATTCTGAAATCGATCTGCAAAAGAAAACTCGCACCACAAACCCAAATTTCAGTTGATTAACATCGAACCCTAATCTCCTTGAATCTCTTGATTACACCATTAACATCTCTGAACCTCTCCTTCCCTATGACTCCCATGGTTTCTTTCTCTCAACATCATAGCAACAGCCGCAACTTTTCTCAATTATAAGATGGAAGGAGGAACAAATGATAAGAGAAATAAATCTTCTCTAAGTTTGATAATAATGATTGAGAAATCATTTTCTCTGAAATCCAGGGTCAGGTAATAGCTAGAAAAGCTATTTACATCCAACTGTAGTGGTTAATGGATAACCAACTCAAACATGGCTTGTCAGTTTCATAGAACTGACATGTCTATTTTCTTTCTTGCCGTAGCTAGCTTTGCTCGCCTGTGAATCGGTTCTTGTGCTCCTTTTCGCTCCAAATGTATGCTCGCCTGTGGATGATGCTTTCGCTCTTTTCGAATTCTTTCACCAACAACTGCCGCCCTTTACTTCTCAGATCCACTTCTTTCCTTCAATTCTATACATCACTAAAGCTGTCGTGCTTTTCAGACAAAGTTTGCATCACTAAAGCCGACATGCTTTTCAGCCAGAGGTGAAGAAATAAAAGAAAATAATGAGAAATAATTTCGCCTCCAACCACAATTGCACTTGAGATGACACTTTTGCCCTGTTTCTTCTTCTTTTGTTCCAAATGACTCCAAAGTACCTAAATACTCAAAAAAAAA
Organism: Papaver bracteatum; assembly: GCA_023529315.1. Taxonomy (NCBI): domain Eukaryota; kingdom Viridiplantae; phylum Streptophyta; class Magnoliopsida; order Ranunculales; family Papaveraceae; genus Papaver; species Papaver bracteatum. The sequence goes on from JAJJWX010001863.1 coordinate 46,178, forward strand.
ACATAAGATACATAATTTACAAGAAAACTAGCAGAGAAAGCATAAACAATAGATAAATATAAAGGTGTTTTTGACACCTATCACTTGGGTTTTGGTATCAAACTTCCCTCTCTGTTCTCGATCTTTTAAAATGTATCACTTACTACCAAACACTCTAAGATAGTGCAAGTTGGGTTTTCTACCGTACCACAACTCATAAAAAGTGTTGAGGGTTTTGGACAGTAAGTAGACATGGTTTATTAAATAACATGTTGTGAAAAAGCTTCTCCCCAAAACCTTAAAGGTAGGTTTTTGTTATGGAGCATTAACCTAGCCATTTCCTGAATATTTATGTTCTTTCTCTCTACAACTCCATTAGATTGAGGAGTAATAGGTGGAGAATATTGTTGAATAATTCCCAGTTCGTCACAAAATTCAAACACTTTAGTGTCCTTGAATTCAGTTCCACGGTCGCTCCTAATTTTCTTTAGTTTGCGACCTTGTTCGTTCTGGATTCAATTAACAATAATCTTGAATTCTCCAAGGGTTTCATTCTTATGAGATAGAAATGCAACCCAGGTGAATCTGGTGTAATCATCTACCATAACCAAAGTACACTTCTTACCAGCAACAGTGGATTATTGAATTGGTCCGAAGAGATCCATATGAATTAAATCAAGTGGAGCTTTAGTGAGAATATCTCGAGATGATTTATGGTTGTAGTTGCAGGAAATCCCACAACACACCCCATGTAATATTTTCTAGATCTAAATCTATTTGATAATCAAAATAAAAATTAAAGTGCTAAAATTGTAAAATGGACACAAGATTTTTTTACATTGTTCGGTCAATGTGATCTACATCCATGGTTCTTCACTATGATTATTTGAATTACATGAGTATTACATTAGAATTTCCATTAATGGGTTCTTGGTAGAGCTCTAGATCTAGTTTTTGGGGAAGAAGATGATAAAGAAAATAGAGTCTCTCTCTCTTACAAAAATGTGTATTCTCCTTTTTCTCTCTCCTACCTTTCTCTTTATATAGGTGTTTACATAGTGGATGATAGCTCATATACAACTCATATTTTCGCAGGTCTTTGATAATCTCGCAGGCTCTTGCTACCTTCTCATGAGCTATGGAAATGAATGTATCTCGCACGCTAAGAAAATGTTATTGCGAGATTCTACTCCTACATTTTTCCTCTTTTTTCTTGAATATTGCTTGAAGAGCGATCTTTAAGAAAAAAATCCGTTGTTGTAATAGTCTTTGATCTTTGTTGATGAAGGAACGAGCGAAAGAATAATGGACTTGAAAAGTACGTATTTACCTCTATTCTTTTGCGAAGTTCCGAAGCTTTGAGAAGTAATTAGAAGTATCATCCTGAAGTATACGAAGTATGAAGTATCCTTGAAAAAGTATAAGAAGTACTCAATCCTCGAAATATAAGAAGTATCCATCCTTGACTGCGAATAAGAAGTGTGCATCTCTATTCATGCGAAATTACTACTCCATTTTTGGTGAAGATTCTTGTTGTTCATTAGTGAACATCCATTTTGGAAATGATTCTTGCCGAGAAGATAAATAACATAAAATGTTTTCTTGGTAATCCATAGTTTCCCCTGTTCTTTATCTATGAGGGTAGAATCCTTGAGAAAATGTTGAATGAGCGAGTTGTTTCTTCATTCTTATCTTTCCTATGCCTCATGCGATAATATAATCTCTTTAAGTTGCTTATAATTGTGCGAAATAATCACATTCTACGAAATAATCACATCTCCTGCGAAATTCTGAATGAGGCTGCGAAATTCTGAATTAGTCTGCAAAATTCTGAATGAGGCTGCGAAATTCTGAATAATTATGCATAATTTTGCGATGTCATTCTGTAAAGTTTTGTAAAATACTTGTGCGAATATAATGTTTGTGTAATGATTATGTTATGAAATGTGTTATGCGATGTTTATGTCATGAAATGCTTATGCAATGATTTTATGATGCGGGTATAATGCTTGTATGATGAGAATGTTTATCTATTGAAATGTATAGCTAACATTTGTGTTACTTAGCTCATTTTGCTGCTCTAAAATTGATGTAACTTTAAATCGCTTCCATTCTCCATTTCTCTGGCTTTGTCTCTAGTATATTCATTCCTCTTTGCGTATTTATTGTTTTCACAAGTTCATTGGTGCCTCATTTTTCTTGCTTTTATTCTTTGTCCATCTTTGGCTCATTGTATCTCATTGTTTTATTGTCTCCACTGTTTATTCCTGCACTATTAGTACCGCATAATATAATATAATCAAAATATCAAAGGTGCACCATTTTCATTATCTCAATTTTATTTCTTTATACATGTTCGCAAGCTTTTTTGCTTACATATAATCATCTTCGCAAGTTTATTTGCGTACTCTCTTATGTGGTCTTATTTTGCCTTCCTAGATAAAGGTCTTATTTCGCCACGTTTCTTTTTTCTTTGCGACAAAATCGCAGGACGTCTTTACACTTTCATGTATTGACCCATTGATCTTGTCTTATCATTTCTTCTAGTATTATTGCCTTTGCAGGATATTTTTCATGCGACAATATGACAGCCCTGAATATTCTTGCGAACGTAAATCCCCATGACATTGCCGTCTTGTGACGGAATCGCATGACGTCCGTACACTTGCATGCAAAGACCCATTGATCTCGTCTTATCTTTTCTCTAGTATTTTTGCCTCTTCGGGATTGTTGCACAAATATGACAAGCCTATATATTCTTGCGAACATAAAGCCTCATGACATTTGCGTATTTTTTGACACTGTCAGCTCCCTAATAGAGGGTGCCGCCCTTATCTTCCCCATGTTTGCCCCTTCAAGGAGGCGTACTTCTACCATACAAGGTTAGATCCTCCCATCCGGTCTTAACAACAACCAGTTGTTTTCGCAGACTCTTATCCCTTTTTCTTATATGGCTTATAGTTACAAGACTACACCCTAAGTGGGGTTTTCTTCAGGCCGAGTGCATCATAGTCAAGACTTGCCAAGAGTGGTAAAGAGGCTCCAATGCCCCCTGCACTCTTGACTCAACCGTGTACCTCGGCGCCTTGATCATATTTTGCACCCCGTAGAAGAGACCCTTAGTCGTATAACCTAAATCATACATAAGTCTAGGTTGAAAATCCAAGGTACCTCTCCTGGATAGGTTTTTATGGACCCCATATCTCCATGACTCAGGTTCGAGTAGCGGTGTAACCTTTTCGTTGAGCCATGCAACAGATACCCCCTTCTATGACGCACATTAGGTCTTACATTTGCCTCTTTCAAAATTTTATTCGCGAACTAGGGTGTATGTCATAAAGGTTCGTCCCATTTTAATATGTCATTGATCTCTGCGAAATTTTTGCACATTATCATTATTTCATTTCTTTCATTCATTCTTTCGTTCTCATAATATCATATCATTTGAAGCAAAGTAAATATTCAAGAGAAATTCTAATACATTGTAATTCTGAAATCTTTGTAGTTTCGAAATATTAATTCTGCGATTTTATCGCATTTTGTAAATCAAATCAAAAATCTTTTATTTTCTGTAAAACAAATATTCTAGAGAAATATATAAATTGAATTTTCTCGCTTTTTTTTGTTTGTAATTTTGAAATCTTTGTAATCGTGCGATTGTATCGCTTTTTGTCAATCAAATCTAAAATCTTTTATTTTCTATAAGTAAAATGTTCATGGAAGTGGTACTTAGATTTTGCGGCTTGCTGTTGTTAATTTTGCACGAAAAATACGTTGCATGAAGTATAAATGTCACTTAGCAAAAGTAGATGTGAGAGGCAAGAATTGAACCCGCGACCTGCTACTTTCATATTCTCGCATCATACCAACTTTTCTAACCATCCTATGCGAAGTGTGTCTGCGAAATAATCACCTACTTTCTTCTTGCAAAATACCCTTGCGAAATTATCAAAGACTGTGCGAAGTAAACATTTGCATGAAATAAACGAACATCTGCGAAGTGTTCGTGTTGCGAACGTTTGCTAGGTAAACATCTGCGAAGGGCAAAAATTCTTTGCGAATGGGGAGATTCGAACCCTAGACATCAAACTTCTTCTCTTCACTGCTGACCATCTATATTAACTTCTGTTTGCGATAAAAAGCCATACTACCGTCGTCTTATTACTATCTTCTCTTTAGGCAACTTCGGAAAAAAATGTGAAAAAATATTGCTGCGGTGAGACTCGATCTTGCGACATCAAGCTTCTTTTTTTCATTCGTGAACATCTGTGCAGGCTTCTGTTTGTGATGAAATGGTATGATTCGCTCAACATATTCTTTGGTTGTCATCTTGTATCATCTAGCTCCTTTCTTTTTCTCATGTTCTTCCCATGAATTTTTTAGCTCCGTGTGTGTTGTTCACTTCGTTCATCTTTGTACTTTCTTGGCATTATTCTATCGCCCTTTCTTTGATAGTACTCTCTTCATGATCAATTTATTCGCCCGGAGAGACTCTTTCTCTTCTTTTTCCTTCGCACAAGCTTTCTTCTTTCCCCTGTGACTCTTTCTTTCTCTCACTTTTAGTTGTGCTCAACTTTGTAGCCTTCTTCTATTTTGCTACTTTTTTCCTCGCTACCAAACTACTTCGCAGAAGTAATCATATCCTTTTCTTACTAATACTTCACAGAAGTAATCATATCCTTCTCTTACAAATGCTTCGCAGAAGTAATCATATTCTTCCCTTGCTCTTTATTGGATTTTGTGACGGGGTTGCATTAATTCTTCTTGGTTGGAATACTTCGTCTGATTCCGATTATGACTGGAGTTGCGGTGGATTGTTGTTGCTGCGATGAAATGATTTGTTAATTTCGCTGGAACTAAATACAATGGAAAACTGATTTTGTATTCTTCCTCTCATCGCCAGCAGCATTCATTAGAGGTTGGTGCTGTTTCTTCGTGAATTTCGATTGTCTGGTATAAATGAGAATGATTTCTTCGTTGCTATGTCACACTTGTTTTCTTGAACAACAACGCCATAATATCTCTTCGCAAAATGAGATTTAAAAAATCCTGCGAGATTGACTTTGTTTTTTGTACGTCTTTCACACTTGTTTCTTTAGGAGCAGAATCTCTCTTTTCACAAAATGATGACTCTCCATATTTTTATCAGGAGTACATCCTTCTTTGTTTTTGTCACATATCTAAATATTTAAAGGACAAAATCAAAGATATTAGAGGTGAATTCATCCTCTTAGAATTGATTGTTGACGTAATTTTGTTTAACGCCTTCTCCAAATCTGTATCCGGTCTTCATAAACTATGTTTCTTTATTTCTGTGAGCTACCGATAATATTTATTATCTTAGAATGTAAAAACTTTTTCTGAAACTTCCAGTTTTGTTTTTGACGCTCTTAGATCCAGTGGAAGCCATCATCCATATTAGTTAATTTATTTGATTCTCCTTCAACAACATCTAATTTTCTGAAAATATAAAGAAAACATCCCTGTTTCTAGCGCCAAAAATGTAGTTGTAGGAAATCCCACAACACACCCCATGTAATATTTTCTAGACCTAAATCTATTTCATAATCAAAATAAAAATTAAAGTGATAAAATTCTAAAATGGACACAATGATTTTTTACATGGTTCGATCAATGTGATCTACATCCATGGTTCTTCACTATGATTGTTTGAATTACATGAGTATTACATTAGAATCTCCATTAATGGGTTCTTGGTAGAGCTCTAGATCTAGTTTTTGCGGAAGAAGATTATAAAGAAAATAGAGTCTCTCTCTCTTACAAAAATTTGTATTCTCCTTTCTCTCTCTTCTGCCTTTATCTTTATATAGGTGTTTACATAGTGGATGACAGCTCATATACAACTCATATTTTCGCAGGTCTTTGATAATCTCGCAGGCTCTTGCTACCTTCTCGCGAGCTATGGAAATGAATGCATCTCGCACGCTAAGAAAATGTTATTGCGAGATTCTGCTCCTACAATGGTGAACTTTTATTTGTTTACCCTTTTGACAGGCACCACATACACCTTCAATCTTTTCATTGATTTTGGGAACGCCTATTACAAGTTCTTTGTTAATGATCTTAGTTAGGAGGAGATAACTGATGTGACCAAAATGTTCATGCCAAATATGTGTAGATTCCACCTTAGTCAAACTGCAACAATTGTTAAACTGAGTATCAAGAAGATAACATTTATTTTTACCACGAGTTCCTTGAAAAATTACTTTCCCAGTTTTGTCTACAATGTCACATCCATTTGAATTGAAGACAACTCGATGGCCTTTTTCACAAATTTGACTAACAGAAAGAAGATTTACAGTCATACCTTTTACATAGACTACATCATGGATTTTAGGTACGCCAGGTAATTTGATCGTACCCTTCTTGCTTATGTAGCAACATCTCTCATCTCCGAATGTTATTGGTCTGCCTTCATAGTCGTCTGAAGAAACAAACCAAGTGAGGTCACATGTCATGTGTCTTCTACATCCACTGTCAAAAAACCATTGAAAGGGTGATATTGATTTTAAAGCAAATGCTCCCATACTATTAGTACTATTCTGTTTGGCATTTCCTAATAGTTATGTATGTCTTTTTAGAGACGCAAGAAGTTGTTTAGTTCTCTTATAAATGTCACTTGCAACTTTTAATCTCTTTTGAAAAGACACACAATTATGTTGAAAGTGATTGGAGTAATCACAAAACAAACATGGGCCAACACCTTTTAGTTTGGTAGAGAATTTCTGAGTCATATCAGTTTACACAATATTTAATCGTTGTTTAACAGCTGATGTATGACGGTTCTTGAGAGAGGAACTACTGGAGTTACTCACATCCATTAACGAATTTAAAATAGGTTTCAAATCCATTAGTATTGCAATTTCCTCAACCAGATCAAAATTGATCCGGATTTGTTCATCCAACCTTTTCTGGAGAATAACTAGTTTATCAGAACTTCTTCTACAATTTGTTTTTAAACCTGGTGAAGCGTTACAAGAGAATTTATCGTCCATAGAGTCAGATCGCTGCAAACACAGACTTGTAAGGTCTTGAACATGTTTGCCTGCTCTGATACCAATTGAAAAAGCGGGGGGTCTAACAACCACACCCAATATTTCGATTAGTAATCTATATGGACAACTCCGAGTTACTTTCTAGAGAAGCAACTAGATAGTCAGACTAAATCAATAAAAAATATCTTAAGGAGTTTATTGTCTATATCTCTCAATTTGATTTGCTCAAGAAAATACAATCTACGAGTCTTAATCAAAGAGGGATAACTTGGATGGTACCAAAGACCAATATCCAAGTGTCAATCAATTTAAATCAACAACCAATAAGGTCGGATATTCTAATTGATTGGACAACGCACAACCTGTATTATTTCAATTATATAAAAAAATATAATACGGAAAAGAAATAACACAAACACCAAAATTTTGTTAATGATGAAACCGCAAATGCAGAAAAACCCCGGGACCTAGTCTAGATTAAACATACACTATATTAAGCCGCTACATGCATTAACCTACTCCAAGATAACTTTGGTATGGACTGTAGTTGAACCCCAACCAATCTCACACTGATCCAAGGTACAGTTATGTTCTTACGCCTCTGATCCCAGCAGGATACTGCGCACTTGATTCCCTTAGCTGATCTCACCCACAACCAAGAGTTGTTACGACCCAAAGTCGAAGACTGTAATAAACAAATTAGTCTCACATAAAAGTCTACAAGGATAGATAAATTCGTCTCCCATGAATAAACCTATGAGTTTTGTTCCGTATTTTGATAAATTAACGTGAACAGGAACCAACTGATAAAACCATACTTATATTCCTGAAGAACATCTCAGCTTTATCAATCACCTTACAATAAACTTAATCGACGCAGCGAAGATTGAGGAATCACAAATGATGAGATGAAGTGTTTGTGACTACTTTTATATCTCGCCTATCGGAGATAGAAATCTTAAGCCAATTATTACAATTGTACTCGTACGATAGAAACAATAATCCCAATGAAGCCTTCAAGTCGTTAACCTGGTTTTAGAAGAAGAAAACCAAAGGTTAAAGGATAATCGACTCTAACTTAGCAAACTAGTATCACACAGAATGTTTGGGGATTATTTTTCCTAGTTGCTAGAGTTCTCCCTTATATAGTCTTTAAAATCAGGGTTTGCAATCAATGTTAGCTTAGTAACAAAGCATTCAATATTCACCGTTAGATGAAAACCTGATTAGATACAAGCTAATATTTATCAACCGTTAGATCGAAAACATAGCTTGTTATACACACATGTACTACACGTTTTTTGGCTTGTGAAAACCGTACCCAAACTTGTACATTAGTTGGTTCAACACTAGTTAACCAAATGGTTAGCCAAATGATAACTTTCATATCAACCATATTCTTCTTCACCATAACTAGTCCAAATGACTCAAATGAACGAGTTAGAGAGTTGTTCAATTCCTTAGATATTTATGTACTACACAAGACACAATTGAAGCAAAAATGATGTGATTCACTCAAATCGATTCATAAACTATAAAGCCACGGTTTTCAATAGCATACCTTAGTTTATTAGGAGAAGTTCACAAACATCGTTTTTAGACATAACCTACTCAAGTTTGCGGACTGGGTTCGCGGACTTAAGTTCCCGAATGAAGTTAACAAACTCTAGCAGAAATTCTCGGTCGAGAACTTCTGCCAGTTCGCGGACTGAAGCTCACGCACTTCTCCGGTTTCACTTGATCAACAAAGTTCGCAAACTTAGGTTGAAGCATTAAGTACTTATACATATATGTGTTGCCACAATAATGCTTATATCCTCCAATGGTTATATTGTCTAAACTCTCATTTCAATCATTGAAACATTCTCAGAGGGCGTTATATAGTTGTTATTCACAAACTATTTTTCGTCAGAGCAATTTCCAAAATGATTGAAACATAACATGACTTTCGTCACTAGGTAAAGATGAACTTGTCTAAAGCAAAATCTTTACCAACACATGTTTCGAGATATAGATAAGTGTGATATACTCAGAGTGAAATATCATATGTGTATATTCTTAGTTCATATAGTAATACGACTTTTTTCTCAAGATAGGAGATAGAATAGATAGACTTTTGAGTAATAGATAAGTTCAAGTATCCACATACCTTTTATTCGATGAAGATCCACTGGTTCCTTGAGTAGTCCTTCGTCTTGTATGATGATCGCCATGGAGTTATTGACCTCAACTACAAAATCTATCCTAGTCTGAGACCTTAGCTGTAGTAGACTAGAAATCAAAGACTTTAAAGTTTTGATCACTAATATTGACAAACATGCTTGAGATAACAACGCATGCGAGTTCGACCGAGCAATGCTCTAACACACAACAATATTTTGTTAACGAGGAAACCGCAAATGCAGAAAACCCCGAGACCTAGTCCAGAATTGAATACCCACAGGATTAAGCCGCTATACAAAATAAACCAACTTCGTATAGTTGAGACCAAAAAACTAAACCTATAGTTCACCTAGTTCCATCTGTATTCCCACACCTCCAACCTGTAAACAAGTCATGTACTTGGACTAATTCCTTTGGTTCGTATTCCAAGTAGTAAAGGAACAACAAATCTGTTTGGTATCAACTCTCTTCAACCAAGTGATATGAGTTGCACAAAGGCTCTTCTGTTTATCTCAACGTAAACTCCTTTTCCAGGTTTCAAGATCTATTTTATGTTCAATCACTAAAAGGTAATCGTAAGATTAAGCAAATCAACACTCTTAATCCAAAGAACCGTGTTGATGCCGATATTCTCAATTAATCAATCCAATCTACCACAAGGATAAACCGATTATTAATTGGATCCTCTTTTACCAAAACAAGTATTGTGCACACCAAAGATTATAAAACCAAGTCTGAAATCTTCTATCTCTTCTTTGTCTTCAAATATTCTTAGATCTTCAATAAACACATGCACACAACTACTTGAATCTCTTGTGATCAATCACACACAGAACGGAGTCTATTAACAATGGATTATCACAAGATCGTCTTTAGATCTAACAACAGTCTAAAGATCCCCGTCAAAACCTTGAACTAGTTTGAGTTAATCTTATATAAGAAGAGAAGATTCTCAAGCATAAACAAACTAGGTGAAATTAAAGTTCAACCACCATTAGTCAATCAAATCAATACGAAAACTAAAGATAAACCGCAATATCTAGTTTCCCACCAACGGGTCGCGCTAGAGCTTCTCAATCCCAAAGAAGACTTTAAATTGAGCGGACGTAAAAGATTTCACATAATTAGATTACTCTCCTCTCCGATAGGCGGCTTCACCAGAAACATTACAATAGAGGAAGTTTACTGTCACGAAGGATTAGTTTGCTAGAAATGCAAACTCAAAGTATTTATAGATAAGGAAGTTTAGACACCAAGGAATTTCCAAAACCGAAAATATTCTCATGATATTTTTCCATATTAACCCAAATTCGGTTTTCATAATTCCTGTGAATGCACTGTCCAAAAATAATGATCGAAATCTCTTTGGAAAATCTTTAACTATCAAATGCACATTACAAATTCTTATTTTCCATATATAATTTAAAACCTTAATTAATTTTTTTTTAACTTATTTAAACCCGATCATACCCTAGGTGATTACTTAAGATCGGTTTCACTAATAAAAGTCATACCAATACATAAGTCAGGCCTCATGTGAATAGTTTTACCAAGAACACAAACAAGTCATGAGTGGTTATACTAATCACACATATTGGTCATTCATAAGATTTGCAATGAAGAACAACCCCAATAACGCCTGGCGATTTCCTTTTCAGTTAACAACACATATCATGAACTTACTTCCTTATAACACATGTAAAAACATTGTTTCATAGGATGAAATCCTCACCTCATACCCATACATAATCACAATAGCATTCATACGACTATGTCGATATCTCATATACAAATTTTAATGGTTAAGCAAGAAACTTCATATTGTATTCCTTAATACTATGTCTATCTAGAGTGTTCATGCTTCGCAGTTTTATGTTTTCAATATGCACGACTTGAAAGATACGTAAGGAATGAAACAGTTCAAGTCAAATATCACTAACCTCAAGTGGATGGATGATGTTGTGGTTGTAGCTCCGTACTTCTTCACTTCTCCAAGTCTTCGCAATACTTGTAATGTCCCACCCTAATACTTTCAAGCTAACCTATACGAAGTTGACTCTAGTACATTTAAATCAAGCGACTCTTAAATGAGTTTTGGTTCACTAAAATATGACAACCAAACTTGACATACCAACGCTTGGTGGGTTCAACTGAACTATGCTCTAACAATCTCCCCCTTTTTCAATTTTAGTGACAAAACTCTTACAATCATATGGATAAACAAATTACAATAATTTATTACACATACGCTTGATTCCCAAGTTCAACAACTGTATGCGTGTCGTAACCACAACAAATTAATTAATACTTTACTACCTAATTAAAGAGTAATATAGGGTAGTCAAGGTCGATCCCACGAGGATCAAGAGATTATAGTTGTCTTATAATGTCACAAAAAGGGGGGTATTGGTTCAAGATTTGAAAAGCAAAAGAAATAAACAAAGTAATTAAAAGTGTAAGTTGAAATCAATGAGAGAGAATAGATCAAGGAATCCTTCTTCGACGCAAAACAATGATTAAAGTTATGTTCATTTCCACTTTTTATTAGTCATAGATTATCACCAACCGTAGGATAGCAGGTTCGCTTAGCTAACCCCAAAATTCCTTATTTCAATGAGTAACAGGTTCGCTTAGTTATCAGATTCTATTCAAAAGAACCACCTTGAGGTTCGCTTACAAGATGTAATTCCCCGAACGCATTAAGATTTGTGAACTTAGGTTTAATAATAGTAGTTAGACTCGGTTCGCTTGGTCCACTTTCTAGCGTTGTTTTCACACACAATTGCTTCACGGAATCCCTCCGCAAGGTCTCGTGTTTTCTACTTGTGTAAAGAGTCAAGAAACTATTACGTATTCCCTAACTTTCACTAGCTTTAGATTAAATTAACAAATTAATTTAGCGTGCACTCCAAACAACCTATCAATCAATCATAAACATTAATATTAGTAAAAACAATCGATAATTATATGAAAAACTTCAAAGTAGAATTGAAACAAAACTCAAATCAAATATTAAGAACTAGGAATTCATCATCAATCAATAAGAAATTTAGCTACTCATAATTTGGAGTTCATACAATAATAATAATAATAAAGGAAGAAAGAAAAACTTATTGAAAGATGATGGTTGCTCCTTCCTCCAATCCTTGTGCACTTTAACTCCTTCTCTAAAGTAGATGTGTGTAAAAACTTGTAGAGAACTCCTTTATTTATAGGCTTCAATACTCTCCATGTCTTTGTAGGAAAAGAATCCTCATTCCAAAAGAACACCACTTTCCCAATTTGAGCCATATTCCAATTTCTAGTCCAATTCTCCAAAACTTCCAAGTCTTCATCCAATTCCCACTTCTAAGTCTTCACACACATGAGAGAAGTCCATACAAAATTCTGTATTTTTGCTCGCCGGAAAACTGTGTTTTTGGCCGGAAGTTGGCCGGAATTTGTCGCCGCCGGCCACTTGAAAATTCTCCCCGGTCAAGGTATATTCTGTTGGTCAACCGTTAGGACTAACAGTCAAATAGGTCAACCGTCAGTCTATCGTTAGTCACCGAGTCAAACCACTGAGTCAGCTCGTGTCAAACTCGCCTGACTAGGCTGAGTTGCTAGGCCAACTCAGTTGCAATCCTCTCCAGCCATAATGGCCCTGCCGCACCGTCATTGTGCTTCACAGCAAAGATGGTTGTCTTCTGTGTAACTTCAATCACGGCCAAGATGGCCATACTGTATTGCCTTCCTTCCCTGCAACCTCAATGCCATGCCAGCAACCACAACCTGCAATTTCACAGCCTTCTTGGCTGCAACATACTCTCAACATCACTTGTAACTGCTGTCAAGCATACACCCACTGCAACTAACTCAAGCTCTCAGCTCAAACCTTGCTCTGCACCTGCAATGCAACACCTTACTGCCAAAAATACTCAGCCAAACCTCCATCATGTCAACTTCAGTTCCTAATCCATGGCAAATCAATTCCCTGCATATCCAACTCAAATGCATAATTCGACACACAAACCAAACCCATCGTCAGAACCATTCATTGCAGCAAGCTTCATATGCATGTCATAACCCATGGACCAATCTAATAGCATCAACATTCTGGAGCAGCAGTTCCTTGTCTCAGATTGCAGACTCCAACTGACAGTATAATCAACACTACTAGTACCAATAACAGCTCCTCCTGAGCTGCAATATAGCCGGCCATCATGGCTAGTCAAGCATCTCTCTACAGCATCAACCCACTGCCAACTTGTCCTATTCCATTTCATTCTCCATTTCCCTTCTCTGCCATCAAGCTCAAAACCTCAATTCTGAAACTCCTTCATAAACACCCAGCAACACCACAGCTCAAATTCACCTACACAGAACAATGCCTCACTCTCACTTTCTGATTCTCAATCCACTAACCATGTTGTAATTTAAACAGCGCAGTGGAAATCTCATCTGCAATCCATCAGCTCCTGAATTCTCAACTCAGCCATACAACATATCAATTCAGTCGATTAGAACCCATTCTTGAGATCAACAACAAACAAAACCCTAATTTCTTCCCTTAAATCAACAAATGTTCTTCCTGTATCCGAACCACCATCAAAACCCATTTACCAAACCCCTTTTCTCTGAGTTCTTCTCGACTCAGAAAACACCACCAACTGATTTAATTTCAGTTACTAATTCTTCACGGCTTCAATTGAACAACCGTAGACTCATTTGGGTTCTCAAATTTCAACCCTAAATCATCACAGACCCATTTTCTAATTTGTAATTTCCAATCCACCATAAACCCTAGTTTCTAGTTCTACCATTAACCCATCGATTCTTCCTTGTTTGTTCTCTATTTCTCACCATTTCCAGCAGCAACAGAACCCTAATTCTCAAATTTTTCGAGCTTCATCACCTCTTCAATCTGTCTTCAAATTCGAACAACGTCTTCATCTCGAGATTATTTTTGTCTCGATTCTTAATTTCTTCTCAAGCCTCTCGTAATAACCTCAATGGCACCAACATCTTCATCGATCTCCCATATTTCCTCATCACTGAATCTCACAGCAGCAGCCGCTGTCTCTCCTTCTCGTTTCATGAGAAAATGATTGAGTGAAGTGAATGAGAGAAGATTTCTCGTTTTTAAGGTTCGAACATGGGACTGATTGGGTTGTTATTTGCGCCCAAGATAAGGACCACCCATTGATAATTACAACCTCTAATAATGATAAGGGGTACCCTATATAACAATCCCTTAACCGTAGCTGGTTTGTGTTTAGTACACCTCCAAGAAGAGTTGCCCCTCAACCATTACCGGGCTCCAGATAGTGCTCGCCCTATGAAATGATAATTTTTCCCTTTTTGCCCAATTTGGGTGATTTCTCCTTCTTTTCTTCCGTGCGACTCCAGAGTACCTAATAACTCAAAAACACGCGTAAAATACATAATTTACAAGAAAAATAGCAAAGAAAGCATAAACTACTAGATAGTAAATTAGGTGTATTCTACACCTATCAAATTCCCCCACACTTAGACTTTGCTAGTCCTCGAGAAAATCAAACTAAAACTCACAACTTCAAAGCGTTCCAGCGTCCCAAGCATCTTAAGAGCTATGAGGACATAGAGTTTCTGCATGCTAGTAATAAGAAGTTATAAATACTAAAGAACATATTCTCATTCTTAAATGTTGAGTGAGAAATAACCACACCATAATGAGAGAACACGTGTTTGAGAAACGATCAATAAGCATTTCGCCTCGACTTATGCCTCACCAAAAGGGTTTTATGACAATTGCACTCAAAAAGACGGCTTTTTTATGGGTCTCACATGTGCGCAGGTAGGAATGAAGAGAGAATTCCTGCAACACGTTGAATGGTGGGAAGGATAACTTCCGAAATTTTGAAAAACCCACATCTTTTAACATTTTGAAAAACCATTTTTCTAACGATCTCTAAGAAAGGAAATCAACCACTTATATCGAGGATGGGATTACTTACTTACCTTCACATCCGATTTCCAATTATGATAACACCACTCTCACGGAATCCAATAGAAATGTCTTCCGCTCCTTGTCTTCATCTTCTTGGTCTTCGGCTTCAACTATTGGTGATAAACTCTTTAGCTTCATAGATCCTTAACAATTTGTAACCTTTTTCCTTAACTCCTTGTCGCTTGAAACTTCCTTATAGATTTTCCTTCCCCATAGTTTATTCAAAACAAAACAATAATAGATATTTCTCTTGTCTCATATATATATTTTTTTATTTTTTATTTTTTAGACAAGAGAAACAAAATACAAATCAAAGTGAAAAATAAAACAACCATGGCCGTGGAAAAGTACTTTACCGCTTGATTCTTCACAACTTGTATCGTCTCGAAATCATAAACTTCAATAATTTTCACCTTTTGCTTTTCTTCGCTCTTGAAAATAAGTCTTAATACTTGGATATAGAATTACCTCATTGCATTTTAATTCTTCAACATGTATGTAAAATCTGCTTATTGTATGTTGCTTTACTTGGATATGAAATTTGCTCTTTTTCTTGCAAACCTTGAACGCTTTCAACTTTCCTTGTAGATTTTGATATCGCTCCCTTGTTGATAAATGTGATGTTTCTATGGACCCGTTGTTGTCGAACGAGAGAATGGTTCTAACTGCAAATCGAACTACAAGAAGGAGGCTTTCATCCATAGATGTCACCCTCATGATTGACAAAAATTAGCACTCAAGAGATCAAAATAGTGCTGAAATTTGTGTGAAATTGGGTAGCTCACCATTCTACCCGGAATTAATGTACGGTGACACACACTCAAAAGAAGCTCTTTAGTAAAGGAAGAATTTCTGGTCGGTGCCTCACATGATATGAAATTGGGTAGTCTCCACTAATGATTGATCAGCAACTCTAATAACGCACTTCTCCCTGCACCAAATTTGCATCACCGACATGATAAATCCATTATTTAACACTCTAACAAGCAAGAAATCGAATGTAATTCCCTAACACTTCCAAGTTCAATTATGTCGGTCAGAATTCTCTATGTAATCATACCTAGAAGCATGCTAGTGACTCTAAAATCTCTAAAAGTTGAAAGTTTTATGCAAAAAAAATTCTCTTTTTTTTTAATGCAAAAATATATGCTTAGCCACTCCCCCACACTTAAACCTTACATTGTCCTCAATGTAATTGAATCGTCCAAGTAAAATCAAGGTGGGAAATCCTAATATGATATGAAACAAGAAAAATAAACAAACAAAACAAAAAGAAAATAAAAACAAAAGGATAAGAGATACAAAACCGGTGGGTTGCCTCCCACTTAGCGCTTGTTTTAAAGTCGACGGCCCGACATAGATCTTGCTTCACATTACTCCTCTAGAGGGAGAACATCTCGAAATCCAATCACGTCCACATGCTCCGTTGGAAAGTTTTCATAATATGGCTTCAACCTATGGCCGTTGACTTTCAAGGGTTGTCCTGTTTTTTCACTAACAATTTCAACTGCACCATGATCATAAACATTAGTAACAATAAATGGTCCCACCCAACGGGACTTAAGCTTACCCGGAAATAAACGTAAACGAGTATTAAATAAAAGAACTTTTTTCCCCACAACAAAATTTTTCCGAGAAATCATCTTGTCATGAAAAAGCTTGGTCTTTTCTTTGTAAATCCGGGCATTCTCGTAAGCATCATTACGTATCTCCTCTAGCTCATTTAGTTGCAACTTTCTTTGTTTCCCCGCTGCATCATACTCCATGTTGAATTTCTTTATCGCCCAATAAGCCTTATGTTCAAGTTCAACCGGAAGATGACAAGCTTTGCCATAAACCAACCTATATGGAGACATACCAATAGGTGTCTTGTATGCCGTTCTATACGCCCAAAGTGCATCATTGAGCTTAAATATCCAATCTTTCCTTGTCGTATTCACCGTTTTCTCAAGAAAGGACTTGATTTCACGGTTTGAGATTTCCGCGTGTCCACTAGTTTGTGGATGGTAAAGCATACCAATCTTGTGTGTTATGTTGTACTTATTGAGGAGAGCGTGGAAAAACTTCTTGAAATGCGAGCCTCCATCCCTTATCACCACTCTTGGTGTGCCGTGCCTAGTGAATATGTTTTCTCTTACAAAATCACAAACAACTTGAGAATCATTAGTTTTGGTGGCTCTAGCCTCCACCCATTTCGAAACATAATCTACGGAAAGAAGTATATAAAAATTTCCATTCAAATTGACAAAAGGGCCCATAAAATCGATACCCCACACATAAAAAATCTCTACGGAGAGAATTGGTGTGAGTGGCATTTGATTTCGAGCACCTAGATTGCCCGTTCTTTGACATCTATCACATGATTTACAAAAAACATATGAATCTTCAAACAAGGTGGGACAATAAAATCCACCTTCAAGAACTTTGAGAGCGGTACGTTTAGAACCAAAATGGCCACCACAAGCAAAAGTATGACAAAAGGAGAGAATAGATTGAAATTCGGAGTTAGGTACGCACCTTCGTATGATTTTATCAACGCCATATTTCCATAAGTATGGTTCATCCCACACATATTGCTTCTCTATCTTCTTAAGCTTCATCTTTTGGAAGTTAGACATTGTGTTAGGTACCTTTCTTGTCACCAAGTAGTTCACTATATCCGCATACCAAGGTGTTGATTCTTCCAAGGAGAAAAGTTGTTCGTCCGGAAAATGGTCTTGTAATAGAAGTTCTTCGTGAGACATAACAAGTCTACTAAGATGATCCGCAACGGTATTCTCCACACCTTTCTTATCTCGAATTTCTATGTCTAACACTTGTAGTAATAGGATCCACCGGATTAGTCTTGGCTTAGCTTCTTTCTTCTTTAGTAAGTATTTAAGTGTCGCATGATCGGAATACACGATAACCTTTGTATCCACCAAGTATGATCGAAATTTTTCCAATGCAAACACTATAGATAATAACTCCTTTTCCGTGGTAGAATAGTTGATTTGTGCATCATTAAGGGTCCTAGATGCATAATAGATAACATGGGACAACTTGTCCACTCTTTGACCCAAGACGGCTCCAACCGCATAATCACTAGCATCACACATTAGTTCAAATGTAAGATTCCAATCCGGTGACTTGATAATTGGCGCACTTGTCAACATTGCTTTCAATTTGTCAAAAGCATCCTTGCAATCCTTGTTGAAGTCAAAAGGTACCTCCTTTTGTAGTAACTTGCACATCGGCATGGAGATTTTGGAGAAATCCTTGATAAACCGCCTATAGAAACCTGCATGGCCAAGAAAAGAACGAACCTCCCTCACCGAAGTGGGATATTGTAAGTTTCTTATTAAATCTATCTTTGACTTGTCCACTTCGAGCCCTCGAGAGGACACAATGTGACCAAGTACTATGCCATGGTTTACCATAAAATGACATTTCTCCCAGTTAAGAACAAGGTTAGTGTCTATGCATCGTTTAAGAACTAGTTCAAGGTTATCTAAACAAATATCAAAAGAATTGCCATAAACACTAAAGTCGTCCATAAATACCTCGATAATGCGCTCTACGTAATCCGAGAATATGCTTACCATGCATCTTTGGAAAGTAGCCAGTGCATTGCAAAGACCAAACGACATCCTTCTATACGCAAACGTTCCAAACGGACAAGTAAAAGTGGTCTTCTCTTGGTCCTCCGGTGCAATAACAAGTTGATTATATCCCGAATAACTATCCAAGAAACAATAATAAGAATGCCCCGCTAACCACTCCAACATTTGATCAATGAAAGGTAAAGGAAAGTGATCCTTTCGGGTTGCGGAATTAAGCTTTCTATAATCAATGCACACTCTCCAACCGGTTTGAACTCTTGTAGGAACAAATTCATCGTCTTAATTTCGAACAACCATAACACCAGACTTCTTTGGCACCACTTGTACCGGACTAACCCATTTGCTATCGAAAATTGGGTAGATCACCCCCGCACTTAGCAATTTGAGTATCTCTTTCTTCACAACCTCCATCATGGGAGGATTAAGCCCACGTTGAGCATCACGTACCGGCTTCACGTTCTCTTCCATTAGAATCCTATGCATGCATATGGATGGACTAATGCCTTTGATGTCCGCAATTGTCCAACCAATAGCTGTTTTGTGCTATTTCAAGACTCTAAGCAAACGGTCTTCTTGTACCGGTGTGAGGTTCTTTGAAATAATCACCGGAAGCTCATCTCCATCTCCCAAAAATGCATACTTCAAATGGTCCGGAAGTGGCTTCAACTCTAGCTTAGGCGCCTTCACAATACATGGTACAAGTAATTCATCATTCACGGGTAAAGAAATATAGGAAACATTACCCTTAGCTTCTTGTAATGCCGTCAAGGCACCACACGTCTCCACCAATTCCGTGGAAATTCCAACATCCAAGTTATACACGCCGTGGACGTCCAATTCAATTCTCTTTTGCAACACCACATCAAGTTCGTCCTCTCGATTCAATTCTACCATTTGTTGCGCTAATGAACCAACCACATCAATGGAGTAAGCGGAATGCACATCACTTGGGTAGCGCATGGCTTCAAATATGTTGAAGTGTATTACCTCCTTGTCGAATTCCATAGTGAGTGTACCCTTGTCCACATCAATCTTCGTCTTTGCGGCCTTCGTAAATGGCCTCCTAAGAAGTAGAGAAGTAGATGAACGATTATCATTATTGTCCATATCCACCACAAAGAAATCCACCGGAAAAATTAACTCATTCACTTGCACTAGAACGTCTTCTACAAGTCCCTTTGGATAGATGTTAGACTTGTTTGCTAGTTGGATAATAACTCTTGTCTCTTTCAACGGGCCAAGATTCAAGGAGTCATATATATCGGCCGACATCACACTAATGAAGCTCCCAAGTCAAGTAAAGCATGTTCAAACCTTTCCTTACCAATAGTAATTAGCACCGTGAAACCACCGGGATCCGTGCACTTTGTAGGCATCTTCTTCAAAAGCATAGCCGATGCACTCTCGCCAACTTTAGTAATTTCATTATCAAGCAACCTATCCTTCTTTGTGCATAATTCCTTCATGAACTTAGCATACCTTGGCATTCTCTTGATGGCCTCAATGAAGGGGATGTTGATTTCTATCTTCTAGAAGATATCCATGAGTGCCTTGTCTTGAGCTTCCTTCTTGGACTTAGCAAAACGACTAGGAAAAGGAGGTGGAGTAGTAAAAGTAGGAACCGGTTCCTTGGATTGGGAGGTTGGTGTTGAAGTATCCCTTGGTTCGGCATCCTCCTTCTCTTTGACTACTTCTTCACTAGATTCTTCATGACGAGTTGGACTCTCCACTTGTATTCCACTTCTTAAAGTAACCGCATTAACATTCTCTCTTGGATTCACAATTGGTTGTGAAGGAAGCTTTGTGGATGCTTGATATTTCATTAAGTTCATATCGGTTGCCAATTGTCCCATTTGAGTTTGTAAATCCTTGATTGCCGAATCGGTCTTTTGTTGGGTTTGTTGTAACATAGAAGTGAGACCTTGTATGCTTTGCATTATCACATTCAACTTGTCATTATTTGAAGAATCTTGCTCCTTGACTTGTTGTGGTTGGAATTGTTGTTGTTGAGGTTGGAAACGTGATTGTTGGAATCCACCTTGTTGCGCATATGGATTAGGATCCGCCGCTTGCTTGTTTGCATAGCTAAAGTTGGGATGATCCTTCCAACCGGGATTGTAAGTATTGGAAAATAGATCGTACCTTGGCCTTGGATTTGGATATAAAGCATTTACTTGTTCGGTTTCATCATCCGGAATAATTACCGCGGCCAATCATTGCACTACCCTCTCTATGTTGTTTAACCGTTGATCGGATTGTGAAGACGAGTCACTAACCTCATGCACTAACTTAACCATTGAATCACCTCTTGCATATAATTGTTGCGAGTTTGCCGCCATACTTTCAATCAACTCGGTAGCTTAGGCCACCGTCTTGTTCACTAGTGCACCACCACCGGCGGCGTCAAGAAGATATCTATCACTTGTTTGGAGACCTTCATAGAAGTTTTGGATTATCATGGCGTCACTAAATTGATGGTGTGGACAACTTGCCACCAATCTCTTGTATCGATCCCAACATTCATATAATGACTCTCCCACATGTTGCTTTATCCCACAAATTTCTTTGCGAATTTGAGTAGCCTTTGATGCGGGAAAATATCTCTCGAGGAAAAGTTTCTTCATCCCATTCCATGTTGTGATGCTTCCGGAAGGAAAATAGTATAACCATTCCTTAGCATTTCCCGCCAAAGAGAACGGAAAAGCTTTCAACATTGCTCCATCCGCATTAGTATTCGGTGGAAGCATGGCCGTGACTATGGTGTTGAAGTCCATAAGATCTTTGTTTGGGTCTTCATTCACCATGCCATGGAATTTTGGTAATTTTCTAATCAACCCCGGCTTGATCTCGAAAGTTGAGTTAGTTTGGATACACCATTGTTGTATATCGAGCTTGTGAGAAGCTAGGTCTTTGAGTGTACGATCACCCATTGCTTCTTCTTCTATGTCTGAATCTGCGAATTCACTTGATGTAGAACGAGGAAGCGGAGTGTTAACCGCTCGAATAAAGTCCCTTAGTTGAGTGCCGGATCTAAGACGTATTCTAATTGGACTCGGTCTTCCCCCTTGAAGCATTCACCAAATATATAGTACCTACATCAAGGTTCACAAAACTAAGTTAGATACGGTATAGAATCTAACAAAGCAAGAATAAAGAAAAAAGAAAAATAAAAACAACTAAAATCGCCCGTTGCTCCCCGGCAACGGCGCCAAAATTTGTATGCGTGTCGTAACCACAAAAAATTAATTAATACTTTACTACCTAATTAAAGAGTAATATAGGGTAGTCAAGGTCGATCCCATGAGGAGCAAGAGATTATAGTTGTCTTATAATGTCACAAAAAGGGGGGTATTGGTTCAAGATTTGAAAAGCAAAAGAAATAAACAAAGTAATTAAAAGTGTAAGTTGAAATCAATGAGAGAGAATAGATCAAGGAATCCTTCTTCGCTGCAAAACAATGATTAAAGTTATGTTCTTTTCCACTTTTTATTAGTCATAGATTATCACCAACCGTAGGATAGAAGGTTCGCTTAGCTAACCCCAAAATTCCTTATTTCACTGAGTAACAGGTTCGCTTAGTTATCAGATTCTATTCAAAAGAACCACCTTGAGGTTCGCTTACAAGATGTAATTCCCCGAACGCATTAAGATTTGTGAACTTAGGTTTAGTACTAGTAGTTAGACTCGGTTCGCTTGGTCCACTTTCTAGCGTTTTTTTCACACACAATTGCTCCACGGAATCCCTCCGCAAGGTCTCGTGTTTTCTACTTGTGTAAAGAGTCAAGAAACTATTACGTATTCCCTAACTTTCACTAGCTTTAGATTAAATTAACAAATTAATTTAGCGTGCACTCCAAACAACCTATCAATCAATCATAAACATTAATATTAGTAAAAACAATCGATAATCATATGAAAAACTTCAAAGTAGAATTGAAACAAAACTCAAATCAAATATTAAGAACTAGGAATTCATCCTCAATCAATAAGAAATTTAGCTACTCATAATTTGGAGTTCACACAATAATAATAATAATAATAATAATAAAGGAAGAAAGAAAGAAAAACTTATTGAAAAGATGATGGTTGCTCCTTCCTCCAATCCTTGTGCACTTTAACTCCTTCTCCAAAGTAGATGTGTGTAAAAAGTTGTAGGGAATTCCTTTATTTATAGGCTTCAATACTCTCCATGTCTTTGTAGGAAAAGAATCCTCATTCCAAAAGAACACCACTTTCCCAATTTGAGTCATATTCCAATTTCTAACCCAATTCTCCAAAACTTCCAAGTGTTCATCCAATTCCCACTTCTAAGTCTTCACACACATGAGAGAAGTCCATACAAAATTCTGTATTTTGCTCGCCGGAAAGCTGTGTTTTTGGCCGGAAGTTGGCCGAAATTTGTCGCCGCCGGCTACCTGAAAATTCTCCCCGGTCAAGGTATATTATGTTGGTCAACCGTTAGGACTAACGGTCAAATAGGTCAACAGTCAGTCTATCGTTAGTCACCGAGTCAAACCACTGAGTCAGCTCGGGTCAAACTCGCCTGACTGGGATGAGTTGCCAGGCCAACTCAGTTGCAATCCTCTCCATCCATAATGGCCCTGCCGCACCATCATTGTGTTTCACAACCAAGATGGATGTCTTCTGTGTAGCTTCAATCAGGGCCAAGATGGCCATACTGTATTGCCTGCCTTCCCTGCAACCTCAATGCCATGCCAGCAACCACAACCTGCAATTTCACAGCCTTCTTGGCTGCAACATACTCTCAGCATCACTTGTAACTGCTGTCAAGCATACACCCACCGCAACTAACTCAAGCTCCCAGCTCAAACCTTGCTCTGCACCCGCAATGCAACACCCATCGCCAAAAATACTCAGCCAAACCTCCATCATGTCAACTTCAGTTCCTAATCCATGGAAAATCAATTCCCTGCATATCCAACTCAAATGCATAATTCGACACACAAACCAAACCCATCGTCAGAACCATTCATTGCAGCAAGCTTCAGCTGCATCTCATAACCCATGGACCAATCTAATAGCATCAACATTCTGGAGCAGCAGTTCCTTGTCTCAGATTGCAGACTCCAACTGACAGTATAATCAACACTACTAGTACCAATAACAGCTCCTCCTGAGCTGCAATATAGCCGGCCATCATGGCTGTTCAAGCATCTCTCTACAGCATCAACCCACTGCCAACTTGTCCTATTCCATTTCATTCTCCATTTCCCTTCTCTGCCATCAAGCTCAAAACCTCAATTCAGAAACTCCTTCATAAACACCCAGCAACACCACAACTCAAATTCACCTACAACAGAACAATGCCTCACTCTCACTTTCTGATTCTCAATCCACTAACCATGTTGTAATTTAAGCAGCGCAGTGGCAATCTCATCTGCAATCCATCAGCTCCTGAATTCTCAACTCAGCCATACAACATATCAATTCAGTCGATTAGAACCCATTCTTGAGATCAACATCAAACAAAACCCTAATTTCTTCCCTTAAATCAACAAATGTTCTTCCTGTATCCGAACCACCATCAAAACCCATTTACCAAACCCCTATTATCTGAGTTCTTCTCGACTCAGAAAACACCACCAACTGATTCAATTTCAGTTACTAATTCTTCACGGCTTCAATTGAACAACCGTAGACTCATTTGGGTTCTCAAATTTCAACCCTAAATCATCACAGACCCATTTTCTAATTTGTCATTTCCAATCCACCATAAACCCTAGTTTCTAGTTCTGCCATTAACCCATCGATTCTTCCTTGTTTGTTCTCGATTTCTCACCATTTCCAGCAGCAACAGACTCCTAATTCTCAAATTTTTCGAGCTTCATCACCTCTTCAATCTGTCTTCAAATTCGAACAGCGTCTTCATCTCGAGCTTATTTTTGTCTCGATTCTTAATTTCTTCTCAAGCCTCTCGTAATAACCTCAATGGCACCAACATCTTCATCGATCTCCCATATTTCCTCGTCACTGAATCTCACAGCAGCATCCGCTGTCTCTCCTTCTCGTTTCATGAGCAAATGATTGAGTAAAGTGAATGAGAGAAGATTTCTCGTTTTTAGGGTTCGAACATGGGACTGATTTGGGTGTTATTTGCGCCCAAGATAAGGACCACCCATTGATAATTACAACCTCTAATAATGATAAGGGGTACCCTATATAACAATCCCTTAACCGTAGATGGTTTATGTTTAGTACACCTCCAAGAAGAGTTGCCCCTTAACCATTACCGGGCTCCAGATAGTGCTCGCCCTATGAAATGACAATTTTTCCCTTTTTGCCCAATTTGGGTGATTTCTCCTTCTTTTCTTCCGTGTGACTCCAGAGTACCTAATAACTCAAAAACACGCGTAAAATACATAATTTACAAGAAAAATAGCAAAGAAAGCATAAACTACTAGATAGTAAATTAGGTGTATTCTACACCTATCAACAACACATAACATGCATTCATTCAATCTTAAAATGCCGTTGTTGACATTATAATAACAAAGCTCATACTCCCCCTAAAGGTGAGATATGTAGATTTTCAATCTGCACGTCTTTGTTATCCCAATCATATGATATGTTACTCCCCCTTAGTCTGTGCTTTTCCTCACTCGTTAGATAAAAGTTTCAACCACCATTTTCCTCTTCCCTAGTGACACCAATCAACATAAAATTGATACTAGCATCATCTGTTTACTCCATATATTTTCCCCCCTTTTGTCACAAAAATGACAAAGAAACGAAAAAATAAAGGACAACACGAAAAGGATCTTACAAATCTCAAAATAGACTTGCAACCTGTTGAGTCAAGCACGAGGGTTTTACATACCATTTTTGATAACCAATATCAAAACTCAAAACTACAAAGTAATTATGTTTTGATATGTTATCATGGAAATAATTGCCCGAAGCAATTTTCCCAACTAGTTTAGCAAACCAAAAATCAACTAAGCAACTTAGTTCCTTTGCTAAACTGATTTTATATATACAACCGCTTCATTCGATAAGACAAAATCAAAGATAAACTCCATTTTTCTCATCAGGTTCTAATTATCCATATAACTTAGACCTTTAGATTTCAAACAAGCCAAATACTAGGTTAGTTAACTAGCATTTCCTTGTTTAGGCATTCAGCTAGACTTGAATAACTGAAACCTCCACTTTGATAGGTCTAACTAAGATCAGAATTAACTTAGATTAGCTTATCCGGAATCGAATTGGACTAAACAACTCATCCCGTCAATATATTCATTCATTAATCCATTAATAATTCATACAAACCAATGAATCAACTTGCATAATTATTCACTTCAACCGGAAGCAATTGAAACAACATATATCATCAAAGTCCACTATTGCACCGAAATTTTTGTAAGCCTAAACAATTGATACCATACAACAAAGCAATATAACAATTGTTTTACTTAACTGGAAGCAATTGAAATAGCATAAACATAAAAGCACCGCAATTGCACCAAACTTTCGTAAGCCTAAACGATTGATATCACACAACAAAGCAAGATAACAATAGTTTTACTTAACCGGAACCAATTGAATCACACAAACATCCACACATACATAATGGAATAAACACATCAATTGTACCGAAAATTTTGTTTAAGCAAAAGAAATATATATATATATATCAAATTAAAATAAGCTTTTCTTAAAACAAGAAAACAATTAACTAACAAGATTGTTACCTCAATTTTACATCCAACTTCTCCAATATGGTCGCATCTTCTTCTTTCAGGGAGAATTGATATCGAATTATGTTGTCATCCTTGCTCAAAACCAAAAGAATAACAACAACCAACCTTTACCAGAGAAAGGTTGAAAATCGGTTTTAACAATTGCAAACCAAAGTTGAAAACCGTCGAAACACATATGCTTTTATGCTAAACCAAAACCGATTCAACATATTATGACTTTTTCACATATTGTTTCTACAGGAACCCCTCATGATTCTTTGATAAAGCCTACCAACATGAGCTAAAACTTAATCCTGCTAAATCAAAAAGTCACCCAAACTATAAGGGTTCACAACATATTATGAGATCGAATATCAAGGTAATAAAACTGAAATCAAACATCCCATAAACATACATAGCAAATAAATAAAGCATTAAAATACAGGATATGTAAATCAAAAACTATCACAAGAAAAATTATAAAAATAACGTTATTCATAATAGTTTTATTCATAAATATACTTATACAATCAATGAAAGAAATCAAAATTTGATGTCTATTTTTTCTCATTCTCAATTCTCGTGACAATTGCTTTCAAAAAATAGATTTAAATTCTTCTGAGCACTCCCCTTTTCAGTGGATGATATCTTCAGTTCAAACAGTTGGTAATGAAGATTAGATAATACTTATTTTGAATCCTTTATCATCAACTCATGATATCTAATTCAACCTTTAACAGAGAGAATCTGTTTTCTTAGAGAATCTTGAGAATTATCATGAAGAAAAACATCATGAGTTCCAGTCAAAACAGATGCACAGAGTGCTAAGTCATCAAGAGATGTCTTTTCTTCAGTTGAATTCTCCATTGGAATCCAAAGTCTTCTCTTGGACAAGAGGAGATATAAATGAT
Organism: Papaver bracteatum; assembly: GCA_023529315.1. Classification (NCBI taxonomy): domain Eukaryota; kingdom Viridiplantae; phylum Streptophyta; class Magnoliopsida; order Ranunculales; family Papaveraceae; genus Papaver; species Papaver bracteatum. Next base: position 73,517 of record JAJJWX010001863.1, read on the forward strand.
CAGAGAATATCAATAAAAAAAATTGGTTTTAAGAAAACCGAAACTATATTTACCAAAAATAGAAAGATATCTATTATTTTTTACAGACAGAATCACTTGCCCGGATTTATGCTTCCTCACACACAGAATTTTGGGCAACAAGTGAGGATGCATATTTCAACACAATCAGTGTGTGTTGAGGTGAGAATTATTCCCACCATATTGGACAAAGGCATCCTTAGGATGACCTATAAACATAATAAATTGTGTTTCCTTTTGTTCCTTTTTTTTCTTGTAATTGCAAGAGTTTGGAATTTCCTTTTGAGATCTTATAAACTTATCAGTCTTCAAAATCTTTATCCCTTTGCGAAGAGCCTTGATAAATTTATTTCCAAGGAGAGTTTTAGTATAATTATCTCTTCTACATGAAGATCTTATCATATTGTCAGAAAACCTAGTTTCTGATTCTTTCGGTTTTTCATCCGATTTTTCTTGTTCAGATTTTCACCATACTGATTTTATCCGAGAGATGTTTTAAAAGGTTTTCAAGAACCAAGATTAACCATTTATTCTCCTTAATTTCCAACTCACGTTTTTCTAAGAGTCTTTTAGACTCACAGTTTTCATTCTCATTAGAGTTGGCAAGAAGTACATTACAATCAGATATTTCTTCATTGGATTCTTCCTCCGGAATATCATCAAGAGTGGATACATACGCCTTGTTAAAATTCTGAGTTCTTCTGCTGGGACAATGTTTTGCCATATGTCTGAATCTTCGGCACTTGAAGCATTGAACTTCATTATTACCTTTTTATGGCAAAAAGAAACTGTATCAGGAACATATTTATCAATAGATAAGATGTCCTTAATTCGTTACGCTATAAGCACAATTTTTGAGTCAAGCTCTTTTTCAACATGAAAGTTGTCCTTTAGGCAACATTTCTCAGTTTAATTCTTCAGCAGAATTTCTTTATCAAAGATCTTTAACTTTCCTACAAGAGAGCTTCGAGAAAGTGTAGAAAGATCAGTTCCTTCTATTATAGTATGTTTCTTAGACTCGTATCTGGATGTTAACGATCTGAGAATTTTGCATATTATTTATTTTTCAGGTTTAACCTTTTAAGGAAAAAAGATGCATTAACAATCTCAGAAAGCTTAGAATTAAACTCCTCAAAGGTGTCGTTATCATCCATCTTGAGATGCTCTCATTCAGATGAAAGGGAAAGAAGTCTAGCTTCTCTTTCAGAATCATCTCCTTCGAATATAGTCTCAAGAGTATCCCATGCTTCTTTAGAAGTCCTGCAAGCCAGTACATGCTATAAAATCTCATGGCTAACTGCATGTATGATGGCGTTCAAACCAACAGAATTCTGCATTGCAAGAATTATTTCTTCATGAGTGTAATCTGCTAAGCGTTTAAACTTTTTTTTTTAATAATCCATCGGTCGTTGATATCTGTCTTCGATTAATAACCAAATACTAAAATCTCGGGATTGAAGAAAGGTTTTCATAGCAGATTTCCATAATGGATAGTTAGTCCCATCAAATCTAAGTGGTACGTTAACTGAATTATGCAATAGATTCATTTTTTATAGGATGGATCGCACTAAACACAAATTGTTAGATCTTTTCATGTTTGCCTGCTCTGATACCAATTGAAAAGGCGAGGGTACCCAAATATACCTTAAGCTAAAACTTTTCCTTCCTATAAGTCCTTTCTCCAAAAGTGATTGTTTATGGACTGAGTCAAGAAAATGCAACTAATCGGTTCACACTTCATGTGATCGTCTATGGATACGAGATCGAGACAATACAACAATGAAGTATGTTTACTTGATACAAAGGTTCAGACTTAACCAAACACAATAGGATTCACGTATCAAGTAAATATGAATTAACGTTTGTACAATTTACTTTAATTATAATAAAACAATTATAATGCGGAATTATAAAACAATTATAATTCGGACTTAACCCTCCATTAGGGAGATGATAAGTGTCTTAAGACGTAAATGTCATGAGAATTCTTGCTCGCAAGAGTATTAAGGCTTGTCATATTTGTGCAACAAATATATACAGAGGAAAAAAGCCAAGAGATGAGATAAGATGAGATCAATGGGTCATTGCATGAAAGTGTAAACACGTCCTGCGATTTCATCGCAAGACGACAATGTCATGGGGATTTATATTCGCAAGAATATTTAGGCCTGTCATATTGTCGCAACAAATTGACAAAACATGGATAAGGCAAGATCAATGGGTCTTTACATGCGAATGAAAGGACGTCCTGCAATTTTGTCGCAAAAACAAAAATTGGCAAAATAAGACCTTTAACTAGGAAGGAAAAATAAGACCAATAGAATAATTGCAAACATGAACTGTTTTTGCAGGTAAATTTTGTTCATTATGAGAAAGATAATGAGAATAATAATCAGAATTTCTCAAGATACTATTCGCAGCACTATTCGCAATACTATTCGCAGATTATTCAAAATATCGCAGAGTAATTCAGAAATTCGCAGAAATTGGAGCGACATTTATTGCTTCTTATACTTCGTATAGTCCGATCAAGGATGGATACTTTATACTTATTATCACGGAATATTTTATACTTCAAGAATCCATACTTCATACTTCTTGATACTTCTTCAGACGTCACATGGATTCATTCCAAAAAAGATAATGAGAGGAAAGTATGGGAATTAATAAACGAAATATCATTATCTTCCTTGTAAATACTTAAAAAGTTAGAAGAATAATTAAATCCCAAGGAGAATAAAATACATTGTTCACAAAAAGAGGAGGAGAAGATATAGTTCAACAGAGTGATACTAAAGCTTAAGTTTCAATATTAACTTCGCCAGCTTTATCACTTTCGCTATCTCTGTCACCTTCGCAAGTTTTCTCGCTTTCACCAGTATTCCCTTTGTCCTGGTTGACTCTAGCATCTTCTTCATTTTATTGATCATTAGTAGTTGTTTTCTCACCAGTAGCTGCTTCTTTAAGAGGATTTTCTACTTCTTCCTCTTCTTCTTCTTCACATGTCTCATAGCCAAAGTCATTGTCAGCAGGACGAGGAATTTCATCAGCATCTACTTCCAAAGGTTTAACTGTCACTGGGAGAAGAGAGTTAGACAGTAGAATGTCATTCATAAGAACTTGATCCTGAAGATGAAGTTGGTGAAGGAAAGCTTTATCCCGGTTTCTAATCTCCATATCCTTGATGTAAGTAAGATAATTATATTATCTTTCTGTTCAATCGCGAAAACGGGCAAAATGAGTAGCGAGAGAAGCATTTCCTTCTGCAGCACAGCAATTTTAAAATCCAGAGTATTAATAGAAGAATGAAGCTTTCTCTCAGATTTTGCGTGGTCAAAGAAAAAAAAAAGACTATAAAATGAGGAATTCGCAATAAGAAAATCACAGGAAAAATTAAGCAGAGGAAGAATGATTGAGGCAGTCTAAATGACTACCTTCCTTTTGTGAAATTAGATTTTGAATTAAGGAAAAGCAGTTATTCTCCCATTGGTTCATTGCATCATCAAATTTATCTCCAACTAAACCCTTCAGGCAAGATCTTAGATTCTTTTCTTTAGAATGGAGAAAAGAGTTTTCTTTCGCGAGAGAGGAATAGGATTCTTCTAATTTGGTGTATTCTTCTTGGAGATGATTTGATTTTGCACTTAAAATTATTTTACCTTGCATAAGTGCATTTTTCTCAGCAATGGATGATTCAGTTATCTCTTTAAGTTAATTTTTCAGTGAATGAAGAGATTGTTCTTGATTATCGCACACTCTTTGAAGGGTAATTAATTTCTGCGAGTATATCACTGTTTTACTTAACAAATCCCGGTTATCTTGAGATAAGGTTTTGTTTTCATCTGTTAAAGTTTCCATCGCCAAGTTAGCTTTGGTTAGAGAATAAGAGATTCGAGATATTTCACTACTTAATAAATTAAGCTCCTGCAGTAATTGAGCATTTTCTGCAGTGAGATTATTTATATGATAAATGGAGTACGTGTGAAGATTGTCTAATTGATTATATTGATCCATCCAAGCGTCTCTATAAGCGCGGGCTTCTTCAGCAGCAGATTCAAATTGAAATCTTTCCAAGAATCATTTCTGGTTTAAGTCTTAATGTGCGAACAAAAGATTTTAAGAAAATTGAAAAGGGAATCGACAAAATTATTTATAAGAAAATAAAAAAATAAAGAAGATTATACCTTTTAATTCATCATTCTTTCTGCGAAGAAGCTCGCAGTCAAGTGAGAGATTTTCCATCTTTTGGTTTTCAAGAAGAAGAGTATCGCATTTTAGAGTCTTGGCTTGGAGAGCTTCTTTCAAGACTTCAATTTCTTTCTCCCTGGATGCTTGTGAATCCATCTTACCAGAACCAAAGTATCCACTTAAGATCCCGTAGATGTTAGACTTAATAGGATCAGCAGAAGATCTCTTAACATCATCCAAGATATCAACCAGAGCCTTAAAAGCAATATCTATCGCATTCGCATCTTCTTGCGAAAAAGGAAAAGATTCAGGTGCAGTGGTAGATATAATAGAAAGTTGATTATCATCCTTCGCAAGAGAGATATCAGCGAGAGGAGAAGTTTGAGGCAAACTAACAGTAGGGCTTGGAATGATATTAATCTGAGGAGAATTGGCTATAGGAGAAGAAGGAATTTCGTTCGCAGCAGAAGGTAAGACAGTAGAGTCTATTGCGATATTCTCGCATCTAGAAGGAAGAGGTAAATTTTGTGAGAGGAGAGGACTACTCTGCGAAGATGGTGAAGAAAATGGTACGTAACCAAGAGTAGGGAAAGGAATAGCAGTTTCAACAATCTTTGGTTGATTCTTTTGTTGACGAGGTTTCTTAGGAGGTCTATTGGAATTTCCACCATCCTGAAAATGACAATCAAGATAAGAAACAGAGGCAACAATTTTGTTATTTGAAGAGTAGTGTTTCTTACTACCTTGTTATTCACAGACTTTCTCCTTCTCGCACCCTCTTTGGGTGGTGAATTCTGGGAATTATTAGGGTTTTGGATTGTAATTCTCAAACCAAAAGTGTTTTTGCTGAAATAACAAGCAGTATGGGAATTATATGAAGAACAAACAAATAAGATGATTCCAGGAAAATAAAATCAGTTTCTGCAAAAACTAACAACAACAGAAAGAAAATTAACCTTGTAGACTCCATGAAGATAAGGAAGAGCAACAACAAGAAGATGAACTTGATAAAAAATAAACTCACAGAAGATGAAGATTTGCAGAACAGAGAAGGTAAAGATGAAGAATAAGTGAAAGAAGATAATTATCTTTCCCAAATCTCCCTTAAATAGGGAAAAGAAGATGACCGGTTAGACGTGTCGGTAGAAAAAGGAATATTCAACACGTGTAGATAATTAAGTGTGATTCATGGAATCCTGTCGGAAGAAGAATATGGAAAGATAAACAGTTGCGATATTTTAAAGAGTAATTTCTCATGATATTCTCTACTTCGCATAAAATACACGAGAAGAGGCAAGATGTAGGATCAGAATATCGCATCAAGAACATTCTTGCAAAGTTCTCACTAAAGACATTGGCGAGCGTCGCAGAAAAGATTAAAAGAATGACGCAACAAATAACGATGGTAGAAACATGAAGAAAACTTAAAGACCCTGCGAAGATTAGAGTGTTTGCGATATTAACATTATTTCACTCGCGAAGATATCGCAAGTTAAATCCGAAATTAAGGGATAGCTTAGCTGTCTATGAGCTGTCATCCATTATGTAATACCTTATATATAGGGGATGAGTAATCTTGAGATGGAGAGATAATTTTTGGAATGCTAAGAAATCTTTTAGGAGAGAGAAAATTCTTGTGAGCGATTGTATTCTTGATTTCTTCCATTTCTTGTAACATTTCTGAGAATTAATCAATAAAAGTGTTGTTCTTAATCTATAAATATGTGTTGATAATTGTGGATTTTTGTGTGGGAATTCCTGCAAATACAGTACTGGTGCAGTTAAACACAATGGGAGTTGTCGGTTGCAGTTGGGTATGGCGATTAAGAGGAGTAATGATGGCTCAAATTTGCAGGAATTGATATTAGAAGGTAATGGTTGTGTGTTGCAGTAGAAGTGTGATGCTGTTTAGGTTCAGGGGGCGTTTGAGTTGCATGTGCAGTTCTGGTACATTCTGCAAAGAAGAATTTGATATGAAGCTGCAAGAGAAAGCAGTATTGCAGCTGTACTATTGCTGCTGTGATGAAGGTGATGTTGTTATCATGAATGAATGACTGAGAGTATTGCAGTTGGATGTGATGTTATAGAATGAATAGGTGGAATTAAGAGATAAGGTTATTATGTGTTGACATTCAAGGGTTCCGGTGAATACTTAGATGAATGTTAGGATTCAGGTGCAAACTGCTGGTGATTGGAACTGTCAGTGTTGTGGATAGAGGAATGATGTTGCAGGTTTCAGTGAACTGATGCTCGAGAAGATGCAGTTAAAACTGGTAGGTGAAGTTCATGTGAATTAAACAAGCTTTCTGTTGCAAGGGAGCTGTAATTGAGTAGTTTTGGTGGTGGCAGTGTCTAGTATGGCGCGTGAGCAGCAGTATGAGTTGAAGCTGTAGATGTGTAAATTCAGGGAGGTGGTTTTTGTAGTTGTTTCCACTGATAACTGGTGTTAATGTCTAGGTAGAGAGGAGGCAAGCAGTGATGGTGTGAGCCATGGTGGTAGTTCTAGATGGGAGAATAACTGGTGCTGGTGGAGATGCAGAAAATTAGGCTGTCAGTTGTCTATAACTGACAAGCCAAGTACTGGTGATCTAATGGGCTTGTGGGATGTTCTGAAATAGAGGCAAGTTTGGGCTGCTATTTATTGTTGGCCGAGATTTGGAAATTGGTGAAGCAAGAGAAAATATATATAAAAGCCGAGTCTTCTTATTTGGAAGAAAAGAATATCTTAACTTCTTCGACTTGTGTTCTAGGGTTTATAAACATGATAGGTTTTCTCTTTCTTCTTGTGATGAACTCCATGAATATGAGTACCTAGTTTATATTATTGGTTATGGATTAGTTGGATTTTACAAAGCATGTTTCTTGGTCAATAAATTAGTTTTGTCTCACAATTATCGATTTTGATTCACTAGAAATATCGCATGTATGATTGATTGTTAGTTTCGTCAAGTTGCAAATTGGTAGAACTCGTAATCATATCTATTGCTAGTATAGGCTTTATTATACATAAACATGATACACCTTGAATACAAGTAGCATGATTGTGAATATTGCTTGTAGTGATACATCTTAGTTGTCACAAGTGAGTCAGAACCTTTGTTAAATCGGATTAGTGCGTTTCCCACGTTCGGTTGCTTTGATTGACCTGATTTCATAGAACTTAATGCATCTAGGGAATTAAACTTGATTAGTGCTTTTACACGTTAGGTTGTTCTCTTCGCGGGATATTCTTGAGATCAAGGTATTCTAGGGACATTGATAAAATAGAGATTAAATATCAATTCTAGTTATTATGAAAAGAGCATGTTAGTGAATGAAAATGAAATCTTTAACCAATATCTTTCCTTGGTTGATTTGTTTATTTTTCTTTACTTGCTTTTATTTTAGTTTGCTTTTATAAAAATCAGAAAAATCCCCCCATTGTTTTCATAAGAAACCGAAACACATTGACAACCCAGTCCTCTTCGTGGGAACGATCAATTCTTGCCCTTGTTATATTATATCTTTTGAGTAGTAAGAAAGTGTAATTTATTTTTGACGCCTACGACAATGATCAAATTTTGGCGCCGCTGCCGAGGAGGCAACGGTTGTCACTTGTTTTTGGTTTCTTATTTTTGTTTTTAGTTTTTCTTATTTTCTGGTTTTGACATAGTTTTGAGAACTCTTGTTTCAGGTACCAATTTTTATGGAAGGATCATTTTGGAGCAACGGATACGGTTTTCAACCTCCTCAATGATAGACACATTTTTGTGTCTAAGTTGTCCTCAATTTTCTATTTTGTTGGTACTCGAATTTGTGCTTATTATGGTGTTTTGTGTGTTTGTAGGTATTTTCGATTCACATATGGGTACCTCCTCCAATAGCCATTTTGGATTCGTTCATAGATTTGTCACAAGTAGATGGAGTTGGAAATATAGGTTTTGTAGGTAGACCTCTTGTAAACCTTCACGAGACTAAAACTCGTCCACTAGGGATACCTAGGGGTTCAAAGGTTTATTATTTATGCTAAAAGTGATCGTAGCCTCGACGAGACGGAGTTGTATGTATATTTTAGAACTATTTTGTTTGATTTTCTCGAGGACTAGCAAAGTCTAAGTGTGGGGGAATTTGATAGGTGTTATAAACACCTTAATATTTATCTATTGTTTATGCTTTGTTTGCTATTTTTCTTGTGAATTACGTATCTTATGTGTGAATTTGAGTTGATTAGGTGCAATGGAGTCATTATGAGCAAAAGAAGGAAAAATCATTGATTTGGAGCGTAAAGGGCAAAAAGGTCAATACACATGCAAGTCATGTTTCGATCCATCTAAGGTTGTGCGACAAAGGAGCGGAAGAATAAATTGACAGTTTCCTGAAACTGACAGTTGAGCAAATAAGCGAATAGGCAGTCGGTTCCCTGAAATCGACTAGCCATGTATGAGCTAGTACCCCTTATCTTTGTCACCGGGGTGGTTATATCCAATTCTATTTCCGACAGAAGACCTAAACTTCAGAGAAATCATTTTCTCTCAATCATTTAGGATATGTGTTTTGAACTCAGATAGAAAAGGGAGGCGTTGTTATGGAGAATGGATGAATCGAAGAACTGTGTTAACTGTGGTTTGAAGCAGGATAAAGACGGAGAACGATGGATCTAGATAATGATTTGGGTTAGGAAAAGATGATTAACAAGGCAGGATTTTGAACGAGAAACCAGAGAGGAAAAAGAGATGACTACTCTTCATAACAGAGATGAACGGAGAAGAATAAGAAGCCGATAAGAATCTGTGAGATATCAATAAGAATGAGTTGGCCGTCAATGTGATTCTCATTTGGTATTTTAGGTAAATATTGTTACAGAGAAGTCAGCCATGAAACTGAACCTAGTACCATTAATGGGTGTTGAATAGATGAATTGATGTCTGATTCAGAGATTTTAATGGATTATAATGAATGGGTTTGTTATTGAATGAGAATTGTTGTAGGGAAGGAGATGTGAAAATGTTTATAAATCAGAAGTGAAGCTGTTCTTTACTGTCAAAGTCAGGAATATCAAGTGTTCGTAGAAATGCCTGAACGAGTAAATTTTCACTTTAACTTCAGTCACGATCTGGTGCTGCTCCAGGTTTGTTATCTACTATAGCCATGACTCTATGGACTCTGTACGAGGAGTATTTCGTACCGGCTAGGATCTTTTTTTAACACAAACAAGGGGCAGAGAAAAGTGGTGAAAGTCTGTAAGTGATTTACGGCATTGCAGGTGGTGGATTTAATTAGTGGTAGATGGTAGCTATGGAGGTAGTACTGGTGCAGTTAAACACAATGGGAGTTGTCGGTTGCAGTTGGGTATGGCGAGTAAGAGGAGTAATGATGGCTCGAATTTGCAGGAATTGATATTAGAAAGCAATAGTTTTGTGTTGCAACAGAAGTGTAATGTTGTTTAGGTTCAGGTGGAGGTTGAGTTGCAGGTGCAGTTCTGGTGCATTCTGCAAAGAAGAAGTTGATATGAAGCTGCAAGAGAAAGCAGTATTGCAGCTGCACTGTTGTTGCTGTTATGAAGGTGATGTTGTTATCATGAATGAATGACTGAGCGTATTGCAGTTGGCTGTGATGTTACGGAATGAATAGGTGGAATTAAGAGATAAAGTTATTTTGTGTTGACATTCAAGGGTTCCGGTGGATACTTAGATGAATGTTAGGATTCAGGTGCAAATTGCTAGTGATTAGAACTGTCAGTGTTGTGGTTAGAGGAATGATGTTGCAGGTTTCAGTGAACTGATGCTCAAGAAGATGCAATTAAAACTGGTAGGTGCAGTGCAGGTGAATTAAACAAGCTTTATGTTGCATGGGAGCTGTAATGGAGTAGTTTTGGTGGTGGCAGTGGCTAGTATGGCGCGTGAGCAGCAGTCTAAGTTGAAGCTGTAGATGTGTGAATTCAAGGAGGTGGTTTTGGTAAATGATAACTGGTGCTAATGGCTGGGCAGAAAGTAGGCAAGCAGTGATGGTGTGAGCCATGGTGGTAGTTCTAGCTGGGAGAATAACTGGTGTTGGTGGAGATGCAGAAAATTAGGTTGTCAGTTGTCTATAACTGACAAGACAAGTACTGGTGAGATAATGGGCTTGTGCGATGTTCTGAAATAGAGGCCAGTTTGGGCTGCTATTTATTTTTGGCCGAGATTTGGAAATTGGTGAATCAAGAGAAAGTATTTATAAAAGCCGAGTCTTCTTCTTTGGAAGAAAAGAATATCTTAACTTCTTCGACTTGTGTTCTAGGGATTAGAAACATGATAGGTTTTCTCTTCCTTCTTGTGATAAACTCCATGAATATGAGTACATAGTTTTTATTATTGGTTATGGATTAGTTGGATTTTACAAAGCATGTTTCTTGGTCAATAAATTAGTTTTGTCTCACAATTATCGATTTTGATTCTCTAGAAATATCGCATGTATGATTGATTGTTAGTTTCTTCAAGTTGCAAATTGGTAGAACTCGTAAACATATTTATTGCTAGTTTAGGGTTTATTATATGTAAACATGATACACCTTGAATACAAGTAGCATAATTTTGAATATTGCTTGTAGTGATACATCCTAGTAGTCACAAGTGAGTCATAACCTTTGTTAAATCGGATTAGTGCGTTTTCCATTTTCGGTTGCTTTGATTGGCATGATTTCATAGAACTTAACGCATCTAGGGAATTAAACTTAATTAGTGCTTTTACAAGTTAGGTTGTTCTCTTAGATAGAACTCATACTCGCATCTTTTAATGTGTTTGTTGATGACAAGAGGAAATTAGCGGGATATTCTTGCGATCAAGGTATTCTAGGGCCATTGATAAAATAGAGATTAAATATCAATTCTAGTTATTATGACAAGATCATGTTAGTGAATGAAAACGAAATCCTTAACCAATATCTTTCCTTGCTTGATTTGTTTATTTTTTTGTACTTGCTTTTATTTTAATTTGATATTATAAAAATCAGAAAAATCCCCCCATTGTTTGCATAAGAAACCGAAACACATTGATAACCTAGTCCTCTCTGTGGGAACGATCCTTTCTTGCCCTTGTTATATTATATATTTTGAGTAGTAAGAAAGTGTAATTTATTTTTGACGCCTATGACAACGATCACCTATGGTTGGTGATAATCTGTGACTAATAAAAAGTGGAAAAGGACATAACTTGAATCATTGTTTTGCAACGAAGAAAGATTCCTTGATCTAATCTCTCTTATTGAATTCAACTTAAACTTTTGATTGCTTTATTTACTTTCTTTTGCTTTTATAATCTTAAACCAACCCCCCCCCCCCCCCCACCCACCCTCCTTTTGGGACAATTAAGAAAATAAAAACTCTTTCTCCTCGTGGGAACGAACTTGACTACACTATATTACTTGTTAATTAGGTGGAAAATATTAATTAATTTGGTGTGGTTACGACATGCATCATACAATGACTATCTTAGAAAAGTTTTGCAATCAGGTTGAATGTCACACGTGAGTAATTGCTTGTGTGTGATGATTAAAGTGTATGTGGGATGTTTGCAGCTAAAGAACTTATGCACGCTAATTATTTATCTATTACTTTGTGTCTATCATTAGTGATTCTTCCAAGGCAAGAGATTTGAGTAGGTTTTGTGGGTATACCTCTTGTAAGCCCTCACAAGACTATAACTCATCCATTAGGCTTGTTATATATGCGAAGTGTAACTGTTTTCTCGACGACAAGTGATAGGTGTCTAAAACACCTATATATTTATCTATTGATTATGCTTTCTTTGCTTAGGTTTCTTGTAAAATATGTATCTTATGTTTGCTTTTGAATACTTAGGTACGTTGGAGTCACTTGGAATAAAAGAAGAAGAAACGGCGCAAAAATCTCATCTCATGTGAAAATGCTTTTGGAGGCAGATTATTTCTCACAATTTACTTTTATTTCTTCATCTATGTCTGAAAAGTATGTCGGCTTTAGTGATGCAACTTTTCTGTCTGAAAAGCACGACAACTTTAGTGATGACTCTCATTGAAGAGGAGAAGTGAATATGAGAAATAGGGGATGGCTACTGCAAGAGGAAGAATTCCAGAAAGAAAAGAGCATTCATTTGGAGCAAGGAGGGCGAAAGCGTTCAACCGCGCGTGCTATGTGGAGTCAAGACAACGATAGGGGGTCGTTGTTTTATCTCAAAGGAAAGCTAATAGGCTGCCGGTTGGTTGGCCCTTATCCTATTCAGGGGTGCATATAGTCATTCTCGGTGTTCACCCCTTATCCACTTTAACAAAGTGGTTATATCCACTTTCAATTCTTACAACAAACCTAAAAAAAAAAAAGACAATCATTTCCTCTTTCAATCTGCTTGAAATCGAGAAAGCCATGGCGGCTTATTTTGTTGGCATTCATGAAGAGGGAATGAAGGTTTTCGATCTATTGCTGCTGGTGGAAGGAAGGGGATCTGAATCTGATTAGGGTCTCTTGAGAATTGGTGATGCAGGTAGCTAATATGGGACCGAATCTGTGGTTTGAGGGTTCAGAGAAATAGCTGAGAGCAATCGATTAACCCGGGTTCGTGGTTTTTGTCGAGAATCAAGAAGACGTGAATAATTGAATACTAGGTTTTGGTCAAATTTGCAGATAGAGATGTGGGTATAGTTTGCAGTTGAGGGAAGTTTGGTGCAGCTGGGGGTATGTTGCCGTTGATAGCAGTTTAGTTGGAACCTGGCAACTCGACAACAGGGATTGGAAGTTTGGCAGCGATGTCAGCTGAATGGTGGAAGAATGGCGTTGGCGGTGATCGGAGAACTGTGGCTACACAGGAGCTGTCTAGTGTTGGGAGAGACACGAAAATGGTCGATAGAAATAGAGACAACAACAGGTGCTCTGAGATGGTGATGGACTGGAGTAAGCTGAGCTTCTAGTGCCGAGAATGCAGTAGCTGGGTAAAATGAATGGGAAGTGGAGCAATGGGTTTTGATGGAGTATTTGAACTGACAGGCTATGAAGAGTATTGTAGTCGCATTAGGATGAACTGAGTATCGCAGGCATGAGCTTAAGAAGTGGCTGTGGTGCTGTGAATGATCCAATATGTGAACTGAGGTGGAGGAATGCTGTGTTGGTTATGCAATGAGAAGCTATTGAACTGATAGAAAAGTGAAATTGGTGGAAGATGCTGTGAAGTACAGGTGTAATTCAAGGGAAGAAGCAAGGATTAAGTAAAGAAGCTGGAGTTGTGTTTGTGAAGATACAGGCAACATGAATTGCAGGTGACTTGAGGTGCTGTGCTTGAGATGATGCTTGTTGCTGTTCTACAGTGGATGTGTTGCAGGAGCAAGGTATAGAGTTGTTTTGGCTGCTGCTGGCGGACAAGCTGTAGTTACATACGAGTTTGAAGAATATGCAGTGGTGGAACACATTGCAGGTGAAGTGATAATAGCTCGAGGATGGCGACTGTTGCATTAGCCCAATAATAGTTATGATGGATTTTGGAGATACACTGGTTGTAATGCAGTTTGCAGTTGGGAAGTCTAGAGCAGATGACAAGGTAACTTACTCATCAACCAGGACTCAGTGATTAACTGAGTTGGTTGACCGGCCGGCGACTTTTCCGGCACAATTCCGGCCAAGTTCCGGCAAATTTCTGGGCTCTCCGATGACTACTTTCTGAGCATATTTTCTACGTGGGTTTTCTCCTATGTGGGCTTGGTGGATATACTGGACTTGGACTTTTGAGGATATGACCTAGTTTGGAGAAAAAGCTACAAAAGGGGAAGACTTTTACAATTTTAGAGGACGTATTTTTCTATTCTACTAGGAGTTTTTGCAGAGAGATGGAACTAGGGTTTGCTTCCTTGTTTCATTTTTATCTTCATTATTTCATTTATTATATTTGATTATGAACTCCAATATTATGAGTAACTAAAACTCTCTTTGATTAAGGGCGATTTCGAAGCCCGAAATATGAATCTTCAATTGATATAAAATAACTTGTTCTCTAGCATTTGTCTATGTTATTGATTGATTTTATACTATTCTAATATTGTCTATGGATTATTTGTTAAGGGTTTAAGTTTGAAATTGAATCATTAATTCTTAATCTATTTGCTAGTTTAGATTTTCTTCAACCCGTAATTGTCTAGAGAAGATAAACACAAGTAGCAATATGTGGGTACTGATGATGGGACTTTGTTAAGTGTCCATATGTAGAAATCAACACTAGTAGGTGATTCATGCTTTTGAGTTCATCACTAGGATCAACCTTATCTCACAGAACTTAGAGCATTTGTTTAAGTCAAACCTAGTAAGCGTACCTCTAGGAAACTTGGCAAGTAGGAACCCAGAGGTCGAGCGCTTCCGTATCCGGTGAGCTAGGAGATAATAACGGAATAGTTGAGCGTACTAATTATTCTAGGGTTGTTAGTAACATGATAATGCAACGAACTTGGCTATATATCAATTTGGTTTGAATTTCGTGGTCTAGAATGAACCTTTAATCACTTCCATCTCATATTTGAATACATTTTACAATTTTCAGATTTTTACAACACAATCATCTTTGCTAAGAGTATTTGCATAACAACTTATACTTCATTCCTCCCTTGGGACGATCCTACTTACATTATACTACTTGCTAGTTAAAGAGAAGTAGAGAAATTTATTTTTGCGAGATTCGACACCTCGTCAAAATTGGCGCCGTTGCCGGGGAGGCACTGGCGAGTTTAGTTGTTATTGTTTATTCTTAGTTTTTATTTTTTCTTTTGGTTACAATTTCAGTTTACTTATTCAATCTTTAAGAATATGATTTTCAGGTGCGATTTCTTTGGTGAATGAGCGGAGAAGGCAGACCAAGTCCTATTGGTATACGTCTTCGTTCGGGCACTTTGCTAAAAGATTTCATTCGGGAAATCAACACTGCACTTCCTTCTAGTTCTACACCAAGTGAATTCTCGGACTCGGACCAAGAGGAAGAAAACACAATGGGAGCTCGACCGCCTGCTCCAAGAACACTCAAGGAGATCACTTCTCCAAACCTTGACCAGCAGCCTTTATGTATTCAGCTGAATGGAAACATTGAGTTGAAGCCTCAATTGATTAATTTGCTGCCCAAATTCAGAGGTTTATCGGGAGAAGATCCTAATCGTCACTTACAACAATTTCATCATGTTGTAACTAGTATGAAGCAAGCAACTGCAGATGCGGATATGGCGATGATGACAACATTTCCTTTTTCCCTTTTAGATTATGCAGGAGAGTGGTTCTTTTGCTTACCCGCTGGAATCATAACCACATGGAATGGGATGAACAAATTGTTCCTCGAGAAGTATTTTCTAGCATCAAAAGAAGATGTTATTCGCAAAGAGATTTGTGGTATAAGGCAAATATCGGGAGAGAATCTTCATGAGTATTGGGAGCGCTACAAGAGGCTTTTAGCTAGCTGCCCACACCACCAAATCAGCGATCAACTTGTGATTCAATATTTTTATGAGGGGTTGCTTTCTGCTGAGCGACATTTGATTAATGCCGCAAGTGGTGGTGCACTTACCAACAAAACCATTGCGGAAGCTACAAGTTTGTTGGAGAACATGGCTGCAAATATGGTAGGCTCGGAAAGATACCTACTTCTATGTATAAACTACAAGTGCACAGTGTCGACAAGCAACACAGGGCAAGCACAGGTCGAACCACAGAGACTTGGAGAGTGTAGAAGTTGATTCTAAATCCTGATTCAGAGAGTAACCAAAAGGGGTTTGATTTTGTCGATACGACGATATGATTTTCAAGTGACTGAAATAATAAAAGTAAAAGATGCAAATAACAAGATATGTAAACAATGATAATATGGATACTAGGGTATTCAAATCCACCAATAACCTATGATATGCATTCAACTTGTAATATTATTCTTGTCCTTATAGTAGATTCAAGTCTACCGTATAACTAAGGTGTTTCTCCAATGGATAATTTAATCACAACTAAAGTATTTCTCCAAAACATTAATTTTCTAATTAAGCACAACTAATCTAAAGATCAATATTTGGTTAAGCATGAGTTGTAGCATAATCAACATAGAGATATTCTAACTACAATGGATACATGGCATACATTGTGAGAGCAAGATGTTGAAAAACTTGGATTAAATTATATCTTTAAACAATTCTAAACTTTCAAGAACAAGATACAAGATATGAATACATACCAATGAGATTAGGGCTTCATCTAAACCCTAATAAATGAAATTAGAGCATGAAGAACATTACAACAAAATTGAAATTTGATAAACTAACATGAACAAGCTATTCTTGGATGGTTTTTCAACACAACAACCCTCTCTATTTATACACAAAATTCCCTCAAGCACTTGGATTCGAAATTTGGAAAGCATCCACTCAACAAAACATGTTTTCTTAATTGATGGATTGAATGGAATATATTTGGTTGTGGGAAACAAATTTGGAGTGATTTAGTGAGAGAATGGGGATGTTTTCTTTAATTGATGGATGAAATGGAATACAATGGGGGTGAGGTTGATGTTTGGAAAGAATCCAATGGGGATGAGGTGGATGTTTTGGAAAGAATCCAATGGGGGTGAGGTGGAAATGGATTTGGGTCTTGGGTTTTGGATCATGGGTTGTTTAATCCCATGAATTTGTAAACAGGTTGCCACTGATGCGCGAACGGGTTGCAACGCTTCCAACTTTCTTCTCTTTTGCCTTCTCAATTCTTCCAAGCTTTATTTAGTACTTAAAAACACAAAATTAATTAATACAAATATTTATTCTTGAAAATGGTAAAAATGCAGAATTTGGGATAATATATGACTTTGAAGCGCGAAAGATGAGTTAAGTGCCAATGAAAAGGTGTATGAACATGCAATATTTGGCACTCATCAAATACCCCCAAACCTGAATTTTACTTGTCCTCAAGTGAAACAGAAATCCAGAAATCCTAACTATACCACTGTCGCTGGTCTCTCGAATGCATTTAGCGTATGCACTAAGCCTTTAAACCCCTAGGTGTCCCTAGTGGACGAGTTGTAGTCTCATGAGGGCCTACCAAAGATGTACCCACAAAACCTTCTCTAACTTCAGAGCATCCATAGAAATGTCTTCGTCTTCGGTCTTCAACTGTAGATGATGAACTTCGGAATTTCTTAGAACCATGAAAATTTGTAACCAATTTTTTTTTATTTTTTTATTTTTTTAGAGACCCGCTACACAGCTGGTCTTAGAAGACAACAGAAGACCCGCTACACAGCTGGTCATAGAAACAAAATACTACAAGACCCGCTACACAGCTGGTCATAGAAAACACACTACAAAAAATGCAAAAGACTACAAAAGATCCTACAAAAGACCCGCTCCACAGCTAGTCATAAAAAAATGCAAAAGACTACAAAGGATCCTACAAAAGACCCGCTCCACAGCTGGTCATTATGCAAATACTCCCCCAAACCTAAATCTAACATTGTCCTCAATGTTTCAAAAGATAACAGAAACAACAACAAAACATGAGAACAAAACAGATTCAAAGGAAATAGATTACCAGATGCCAAACCAGAGACAGTAGGGTATGTTCAAAGCAACCAGCAGGGAAGATATCTTGTGGTATGTACATGGGGTGAACTTTTCAGTCCACATAGATCGGATCATCAAGATCAGTTGTTTCAATTTCAGGTGGAATTGGTTCAAGGAATGGCTTCAGTCTCTGCCCATTGACCTTGAAGACATTCTTGGTTGTGACATCTTCTAGTTCTACAGCCCCATGGGGGAAAATTGTTCGCACCAAGAATGGGCCTATCCATTTAGAACGTAATTTACCTGGAAAAAGGTGCAAACGTGAGTTGTACAATAAAACTTTCTGGACTGGAGTGAATGACTTGCGCAAAATGCACTTGTCATGGAACACCTTCATTCTATATTTGTACAACTTTGCACTGTCATAAGCATCATTTCTCAGCTCTTCCAACTCATTGAGTTGGAGTTTCCGTTGTGTACCCTCCTTATCAAGAGAGAAGTTAAGCTTTTTAATAGCCCAATATGCACGATGTTCAAGCTCAACAGGTAAATGGCAAGGCTTCCCATACACAAGTCGGTAAGGGGACATGCCAATAGGGGTTTTATATGCTGTTCTATAAGCCCATAATGCATCATTCAATCTTAAAGACCAATCTTTTCTAGACGGGTTAACCGTCTTTTCTAGAATGTGCTTAATCTCCCTATTTGAAACCTCTACCTGGCCACTGGTCTGTGGATGATATGGAGTTGCGACTTTATGAGTTATGCCATACTTGCGAACTAATGACTCAAAAGGCCTATTACAGAAATGTGAACCACCGTCACTGATTATAGCTCTAGGGGTTCCAAATCGAGAAAATATGTTTTCCTTTAAGAACGAAAGTACCACATTGTGGTCATTAGTTTTGGTTGCAATTGCTTCTACCCACTTAGAAACATAGTCAACAGCAACAAGAATGTACAACTTTCCTTCAGAGTTAGGAAATGGGCCCATGAAGTCAATACCCCATACATCAAATAGCTCAACAATAAAAATGGGTTGTAGGGGCATCATGTTTTGTTTTGATATACTTCCCAATTTCTGGCACCGGTCACAAGAAATACATAATTCATGGCTATCCATAAACAATGTTGGCCAGTAAAAACCACTCTACAAGATCTTTGCAGCAGTTTTCTTTGCACTAAAGTGGCCTCCACATGCTTGATAATGATAAAAAGAGATGACATCCCTTTGTTCAGAGTTGGGGACACATTTCCTAATGATTTGGTCAGGGCAGTATTTGAACAGATATGGGTCATCCCATAGGAAATGTTTCACTTCGGCCAAGAACTTAGACCGGTCTTGTTTAGACCAATGAAGTGGCATTCTACATGTAGCAAGGTAGTTCATGATGTCGGCAAACCATGGCATTTCAGAAACTAGCATCAGTTGTTCATCTGGGAAAGATTCTCTAATAATCTCTGATTCATCAGTAGACTCGACATTCAATCTAGATAAGTGATCAGCAACAACATTCTCGACCCTTTTTATCTCGAATTTCGAGGTGGAACTCTTGTAACAAGAGTATCCATCGAATTAGACGAGCCTTGGCATCTTTTTTAGATAAAAGATATCTTAATGCGGCATGGTCAGTATAAATGATGATTTTAGATCCTATCAAATAAGATCTAAACTTATCTAATGCGAACACAACAGCTAGCAGCTCTTTTTCGGTTGTTGAATAGTTCATTTGAGCCTCATTCAGTGTCTTACTATCATAGTAGATCACATAGGGGTGTTTGTCGACTCGCTGACCTAAGACAGCTCCAACAGCAAAATCAGATGCATCACACATGATTCCAAATGGAAATTTCCAATCTGGAGGTCGGACTATAGGGGATGAAGTTAGAAGAGTTTTGAGCTCCTCCCAAGCATGCACACAAGTATCATCAAACACAAATGCAACATCTTTACTGAGTAGATTACACAGTGGTCTTGAGATCTTACTGAAATCTTTAATGAATCTACGGTAAAAACCAGCATGGCCTAAAAATAATCTAACCTCCCTCACAGAGCGAGGTTGCGGCAAGTTTTGAATGAGGTCAACTTTGGCTTTGTCTACCTCAATGCTTTTTCCAGAGATGATGTGTCCTAGAACTATGCCTGAGTTCACCATAAAATGACATTTCTCCCAATTCAACACCAAATCTTTTTCCTTACATCTAATCAGCACGCGAGTGAGATGGTTCAAACATTTATCAAAAGATGATCCAAACACATAGAAATCATCCATAAAGATCTCAAGGAAGTTATCTATCATATCAGAAAAAATGCTCATCATACAACGCTGAAATGTAGCTGGTGCGTTGCACAACCCAAAGGGCATACGGCGATAAGCAAATGTTCCAAATGGACATGTAAATGTAGTCTTTTCCTGATCTTCGGGTGAAATATGAATTTGGTTGTAACCAGAAAAACCATCCAAGAAACAATAGAATCTACGCCCAGACAATCGTTCAAGCATTTGATCTATGAATGGAAGAGGGAAGTGATCTTTCTTTGTAACTGCATTCAACTTCCTATAATCAATGCAAACTCGCCACCCTGTGGTTACTCGAGTAGTGATTAACTCATCTTTATCATTTTGAACTACAGTAACTCCTGACTTTTTCGGTACAACCTGAATGGGGCTAACCCATTAGCTATCTGAGATTGGGTATATGATACCCGCATCAAGAAGTTTTATAATTTCACTCTTAACAGCCTCTTTCATGTTGGTATTGAGTCGCCTTTGCATCTCCCTAGATGGTTTAGCATTGTCCTCAAGGTTTATATGATGCATGCAATCAGTGGGACTTATTCCTTTAAGGTCCGAGATGGTCCATCCTAAGGCTTCTTTATGCTCCTTAAGTACTTCTAAAAATTTACTTTCCTGTTCTCTATCTAAGACAGATGAAATGATTACAGGCAAAGTATTAGAAGGTCCCAAAAATGCATATTTAAGAGTATCAGGCAATGGTTTCAGTTCGATCTTTGGTGGCTCAACAAGAGAGGGAACAGACTTGGATTCCAAGAGTGGAAGTGGTTCCCTCTAGCTTTCCACTTAGTCGTGTCCATAAGTGGTGTGGATTCAAGCAAAGTATTCACTTCACTTATGTATTCATCATCAAACAAATCCAAGTCAAAATTATTCAAACAAGCATCCAAAGGGTCAACAGACATGCTACTAGACAACGAATCCTGAATCAAACTTTCAATCATGTTGATTTCATGCACATCATTATCATCATCAAGATCTAAATGTTGTTGGCTAGTATTGAAAACATTCAAATCCACAGTCATATTACCAAATGACAACTTCAACACTCCATTATGGCAGTTAATGATTGCATTGGACGTTGCTAAGAAGGGACGTCCCAAAATAACAGGAATGTGACTTTCAGGGTTTTGCACAGGTTGAGTATCTAAGACGATGAAGTCCACAGGAAAATAAAACTTATCAAACTTAATCAAAAAATCTTCTACCACACCACGTGGCACTTTGACGGATCTGTCCGCCAATTGCAGAGTTATAGGTGTTGCCTTCAACTCTCCAAGACCTAACTGCATATGGTAGTAAATTCACACTTGCCCCTAAGTCTAGCAACGCCTTCTTAACCGTTTGGTCACCTATTTTTCATGTGATAGTTGGACTACCTGGGTCTTTAAACTTAGGAGGTGTGTTTCTTTGAATGATTGCACTCACTTTCTCAGTGAGAAAAGCACGCTTATGCACATGAAGCTTTCGCTTTTGTGTGCACAGATCCTTAAGGAATTTAGCATAAGCAGGGACTTGCTTGATTGCATCAAGAAATGGGATGTTGATGTTAACTTGTTTGAACATTTCCAAAATCTCGTTGTATTGTATACTCTCTTTTTGCTGCACCAATCTTTATGGGAATGGAGCAACAGGTACATGAGATGGTGCAGAGACATTAGAATTATGGGAATTCTTATGTTGCTCAGATTTGTCTTCAACAATAGGTGTTTTCTGTGGGATTTTATGCACTGGTGAGTCTGATGTAGACTCACTCGACTGTGGTACACCTACATTGTTTTCAACAACTTTACCACTACGAAGAGTGGTGACAGCATTTACTTGATTATGTGAGGCCTCATTTCGAGTTGAATTTTCTGCCTGATATACATTTTTTGGATTTTGTTGGGGCTGACTAGGGAGTTTTCCTTTGTCTCTTTCATTTAATGCTTCAAAAATTTGACCCATTTTAAGTTCTAGACTTGTAAAACGTTGGTCTGTGGTCTTTTGGAGTTGTACCAAATTTTGGGTCAACAAACCGAAACTTTCTTCGAAGCTAGGCTTTTTATCTACAGGGTACTGCACATGTGGTTGCACTAGGGGGTTTCTAGGATAAGGGTATCCTTGGTTATTATTTGATGTCCCCCCTTGGATGGGCCCTTTAGACCATGAAAGGTTAGGGTGATTTCTCCACCCTGGGTTGTAGGTCTGAGAATATGGGTTGTTCTCTTGCTTTTGGTACAAAACATTGGCTTGCTCGGTTTTAGACTCTTGAAATGCATGGAGGTCTGGACAAGTGTCCACTAGATGGTCTGAACTATGGCATGCGGCACAATTGGCCATTTCAATTTGACTACGGAGAGTATGGATATTAGTTTTTCCATTCTTTTCTAGTTCTAGCTTTTCTATTCTCCTGGCCAAGGATGCCATCTTTGCACTTCCTTCGAAGTCAGAGTCAATTCTATGAACATTGGATGCAAGGGTAATCCTATTTGGTTCACGGGGGGATTCCCACTGCTGAGTCTTTTCAGCGACTTCGATTAAGAAATCCCAAGACTCATCAGCAGTTTTTTCAATAAATTGACCATTGCACATGGTCTCAACTGTAGTTCGGTTCTTGACATCTAAGCCTTCATACAAAATTTGCACAAGTCTCCATTTTTCAAAACCATGGTGAGGACATTGGAGCAATAATTCATTGAATCTCTCCAAATATTTTGCCAAAGTTTCCTCCTCTAATTGCACAAAACTATTCAGACTTTGACGAATTGTCGTAGTCTTATGGTTTGGGAAGAACTTTTTGAAGAACTCTTTCGTAAGAGCATCCCATGTATGAAATGACTGTGGTTGTTGAGCACACAGCCAAGTCTTGGCTTTGTCTATCAAAGAAAAAGGAAAAAGTTTCATTTTGAGGTGCTCATCCGTCATTTGGTTGATCCGAAGAGTCCCACAAATTTACTCGAACTCTCTCACATGGTGGTAGGGATTTTCAGCTTCAACCCCTTTAAATTTAGGCAACATATTGAGGATACTTGCCTTTATCTCAAATTGTCCATCAATAGCTGGTAAGACAATGCACGAGGACTGGGTTGTCCTCGTTGGGTACATGTAGTCCTTTAGACTACGGACTGGGTTTACTGGTTCTCCCATTGTTTCGGATGGGTTTGGACTGTCTGCCTCAGAACTATGTATTTCAATTAACTCTTCTTGACTGATTCTAATTAGTCGGCGTGTATGGTCTCTAAAAGACACAATCATAGCCTAGCTAGCACATCAAGCATGTTAACCATTCACCTAGAAGTCAAGTTTATGCAATCACAAACAAGGATGACTCCACCACAGTAAACCTACTGATTTCTATCAAACAAAAAGCATGATGCCTCCACTTAGATTGTTTTCTATACCATCTTCTAATCATTCGAAAGGGAATTCGTTACAATCTGAGCAAACCCCTCTGGAATCAATCCGAGTTTAAGTAAATTGAATAGAGGCGAGGGAATCTGCTAGATATTTGATACCCAAGGCCTCACCGTATTACAAGGCGGCGCAGTCACGCATTCAATTTACAGAAACCGTCATGAACTTCGAAGTATGCTTAAAGAGTAACCAATATTTTTCAAATGACTTTCCTACTAAGCTCGTTACCTTATAGGTCTTGTTCTATTCAAAATTTTAAAGCTTAGGTTCGCGTATGTATCGTTTTCCTAAGGCGGGCAAGAAGATAACGGTGATGAAATCCGAACCCTTATCTTGTATGGCCAGTCCTTTCCCTTTACTAGGAAAATAAAGCAGCCGCATTCAATTCCTTAACATATATGCAAACGAAGGAATACAGTAACTCGCTAACAAGGGATTCGCGAGTGTTTCGACAAACTTACCTCCCGTTCCAGACGGGGGATGAACCGTTGTTGTCGACTCGGGCCACGACTCCTATGTCATGAACGAACCCGAGGGGCCGAGGTGATATTGTAATCACCGTCCTTCTCTGCAAACAGTTGATATTTAATAATACCCTTCCGTAGGGTTTAAAAATAAAAATAAAAATAGAATGTCCAAGTCCAAAGTCCAAAATAAAGTGCAAAAGAAAAAGAAAATTACAAGAGTAGAGGAATCCTAATAAAATAAAATAAACTCTTTTTTTTTTTTTTTTTAATTTAAAATAAAAACTTCTTTCGCTTCCTTTCTTTCGCCTTTACAACAGCTACTCCAGCACCTGTTGAGCTCAAAAGAGGTAGTTAGGGTTTCGAAGTTTTAAAGCAAAAGCAAAAAAAAAAAAAAATAACAAAAATAAGTGTAAAATTGACTGTGAATAGTTATAAGAATTATGTGAACAAATGATATGTGAACAGTTCCGGGAGATGAAAAATGAATAGTGACAGGAGATGAGAAATGAACTACACCACTACCGAGTCCCCGGCAACGGCGCCAAAAACTTGGTAGGCTCGGAAAGATACCTACTTCTATGTATAAACTGCAAGTGCACAGTGTCGACAAGCAAACAGGGGCAAGCACAATGGTCGAACCACTGAGACTTGGAGAGTGTAGAAGTTGATTCAAAATCCTGATTCAGAGAGTAACCAAAAGGGGTTTGATTTTGTCGATACGACGATATGATTTTCAAGTGACTGAAATAATAAAAGTAAAAGATGCAAATAACAAGATATGTAAACAATGATAATATGAATACTAGGGTATTCAAATCCACCAATAACCTATAATATGCATTCAACTTGTAATATTATTCTTGTCCTTATAGTAGATTCAAGTCTACCATATAACTAAGGTGTTTCTCCAATGGATAATTTAATCACAACTAAAGTATTTCTCCAAAGCATTAATTGTCTAAATAAGCACAACTAATCTAAAGATTAATATTTGGTTAAGCATGAGTTGTAGCATAATAAACATAGAGATATTCTAACTACAATGGATACATGGCATACATTGTGAGAGCAAGATGTTGAAAAACTTGGATTAAATTATATCTTTAAACAATTCTAAACTTTCAAGAACAAGATACAAGATATGAATACATACCAATGAGATTAGGGCTTCATCTAAACCCTAGTAAATGAAATTAGAACATGAAGAACATTACAAAAAAATTGAAATTTGATAAACTAACATGAACAAGCTATTCTTGGATGGTTTTTCAACACAACAACCCTCTCTATTTATACACAAAATTCCCTCAAGCACTTGGATTCGAAATTTGGAAAGCATCCACTCAACAAAACATGTTTTCTTAATTGATGGATTGAATGGAATATATTTGGTTGTGGGAAACAAATTGGGAGTGATTGAGTGAGAGAATGGGGATGTTTTCTTTAATTGATGGATGAAATGGAATACAATGGGGGTGAGGTTGATGTTTGGAAAGAATCCAATGGGGGTGAGGTGGATGTTTTGGAAAGAATCCAATGGGGGTGAGGTGGAAATGGATTTGGGTCTTGGGTTTTGGATCATGGGTTTTGTATCATGGGTTGTTTAATCCCATGAATTTGTAAACAGGTTACCACTGATGCGCGAGCGGGTTGCAACGCTTCCAAGTTTCTTCTCTTTTGTCTTCTCAATTATTCCAAGCTTTATTTAGTACTTAAAAACACAAAATTAATTAATACAAATATTTATTCTTGAAAATGGTAAAAATGCAGAATTTGGGATAATATATGACTTTGAAGCGCGAAAGATGAGTTAAGTGCCAATGAAAAGGTGTATGAACATGAAATATTTGGCACTCATCAAAATACACAACAATTCTTCACTAGAGATGAATCAGCGGTAAGGAAGGTGAATGAAGTTGGCAATTCTTCAAACTTGGAACAGAGGATGGGCAACATGGAGAGGATGATGCATCAAATCGCAGTGGCTGTCATACCATCATCATCGTATACCGAAGATGTTGAGCAAGAAAATGTCATGTACCAAAATCAGCAAAGGCTGAGGTATGATCCGTACTCTAGCACATACAATCCGGGTTGGCGAGATCATCCCAATTTCAGCTACGCCAACAAGCAAGCTGCAGCTCCAAATCCTACTTTTAATCAACAAGGTGGGTACCATTTCTTGCAAAAGCCACATCAAGAAAATCCAGGCACGAGTATAGATGACAAGTTGAATCTCATCCTCAACACAATGGTGCAAGATAAGCAAAAGTCAGAGATGGATATGAAAGACATCCGAACTCAAATGGGTCAATTAGATACTGCCGTGAGCAAATTGGAAGCACAAGCAGAGGGAAAACTTCCTTCTCAAATAGTAAATCACAAGGAGAATGCCAATGCTATTGAGCTACGTAGTGGGAAGAAAGTAGAGAAACCGGAAACATCACCGGTGTCCAATGAACCTGATTTGGAGAAAGAATAGGGTGAAACAGCCCCTAAAAAGGCTGACCCGGTAACAAATTCTAACTCTAAAACTCGTGTTTCTACTCATGTTACTACTCCTCCTTTTCCTAGCAGGTTTGCAAAGTCGAACAAGGAGACGTTGTACCAAGAGCTTTTGGAAATCTTTAAGAAGATTGAAGTGAACATTCCACTCATCGAGGCGATAAGGAAAGTTCCGCGCTGGGAAAAGTTCTTGAAGGAATTGTGCACTAACAAGAACAAATTGACCGGTAATGAAGTGATGAGTGTGGGGGAAAATGCTTCGGCATATCTTCAAAAGAAACTCCCACCTAATTTGAAAGATCCCGGTAGCTTCACTATACCATGTATTATTGGTAAAGTCAGGTTTGAGCGTGCTATGCTAGATTTAGGAGCATCCATTAATGTTATGCCTGCCTCTGTTTATGAATCATTGAAAATTGGACCTCTTAAAGATACCGGTATTGTTATACAACTTGCTGATAGGTCTAATTCTTACCCGAAAGGGGTTATTGAAGATGTTTTGGTGCAGGTTAATCAACTCATATTTCCGGCTGATTTTTATGTTCTTGACATGATGGATGAGGATTCACCATCGACTACCCCCTTGCTGTTGGGTATACCATTCATGAGAACCGCAAGAACCAAGATAGATGTTTTCAAGGGTGCTTTAACTATGGAATTTGATGATGAGATCATAAGTTTCAATATCTTTGAGGCTATGAGATATCCTAGTGACGTGAATTCATGTTTTTCTATTGATATTATTGATACTCTAGCTCAAAAGATGTTTGAATTGAATAGTGATGATGCTTTAGAAAACACCATAGTCGAAGGTTTAGGTTATGGGAAATACAAAGACATTGAAAGTGAATTATCTATTTGTGATGAGCTTAAAGAGGCTGTTTTATCTCTTAACTCATTACAAGAAGTTCCACCAAAGTATAATGCGTCGTATGTTTCTTTGCCGATTACTAATGAGAAACTTTTACCTTCGATTGTGCAGGCACCTACTCTTGAGTTGAAACCTCTTCCGGATCACCTTAAATACGTATATTTAGGTGACAATGAAGAGTTACCGGTGATCATTGCCAACAACCTCACCGAGGTGCAAGAGAAGAAGCTTATTCGAGTGCTAAGAGAGCACAAGTCTTCCATTGGATGGACCATTGCCGATATCAAAGGAATCAGTCCTTCCACATGTATGCACCGAATACTTCTTGAGGAGGGGGCAAAACCAACAAGAGAAGCTCAACGTCGCTTGAACCCTCCAATGATGGAAGTAGTCAAGAAAGAAATCCTGAAGTTGTTAGATGCTGGGATTATCTATCCCATATACGATAGCAAATGGGTGAGCCCGATTCAAGTGGTTCCAAAGAAGTCCGGAATCACGGTGGTGAAAAACGAAGACAATGACTTGGTTCCAACTAGAATCCAGACCGGTTGGAGGGTTTGCATTGACTACTGAAAGCTCAACTCTACCACCCGAAAGGACCATTTCCCTTTACCATTCATTGATCAAATGCTTGAAAGGTTGGCTAGACGTGCTTACTATTGCTTTCTTGATGGTTTTTCAGGTTATAACCAGCTCGTAATAGCTCCGGAAGATCAAGAAAAGACGACGTTTACTTGTCCTTTTGGCACTTTTGCGTATAGACGTATGCCATTTGGCTTGTGCAATGCTCCAACCACTTTTCAACGATGTATGGTAAGCATCTTTTCAGATTATGTGGAAAGCATCATAGAAGTGTTTATGGATGATTTTAGCGTGTATGGTGATTCTTTTGACAAATGCTTAGATAACCTTGCACTTATTCTTAAACGATGTGTGGAAACTAATCTTGTGCTTAATTGGGAAAAATGTCACTTTATGGTCACTCATGGGATTGTGCTAGGCCATGTTGTATCTTCTAAGGGGTTAGAGGTTGACAAGGCTAAAATAGATTTGATTCGGAACTTACAATACCCCACAAATGTGAGGGAGGTTCGCTCTTTTCTTGGTCATGCAGGATTTTATAGGAGATTCATCAAGGATTTCTCCAAGATTGCAATGCCCATGTGTAGACTTTTGCAAAAAGATGTGGCCTTTGATTGTGACAAGGAGTGCAAGGAAGCTTTTGACACCTTGAAAGAGTTGTTAACTACCGCACCAATTATCAAACCACCCGACTGGAGCAAGCCATTTGAGTTGATGTGCGATGCAAGTGATTACGCCGTTGGAGCCTTGTTGGGACAGGGAGATGGTAAAGTTCCATATGCCATTTATTATGCTTCTCGAACTCTCAACGGAGCGAAAATAAACTACTCCACAACTGAAAAGGAGCTTTTGGCCATAGTGTTTGCAATTGAGAAGTTTAGATCCTATTTAGTGGGTACAAAGGTGGTTGTTTTCTCCGACCATGCTGCGCTTCGATACTTGCTAACAAAGAAGGATGCTAAGCCAAGGCTCATAAGGTGGATACTCCTTCTTCAAGAGTTCAACATGCAAATCAAGGACAAGAAGGGCAGCGAGAATACCGTAGCGGATCATCTAAGCAGATTGGTTGTGTCCGAAGAAGCGATTCCTTTGCATGATAGTTTCCCGGATGAGCAACTCTTTGCGGTTGGTTGCACAACTCCATGGTACGCTGATATTGTCAATTTTTTGGTGACGGGACAAGTACCTAGTTCCATGTCTACATTCCAAAAACACAAGGTCAAGAAGATTGCCAAGCAATATATATGGGATGAACCTTATTTGTGGAAACATTGCTCCGATCAAATGATCCGCAGGTGCATACTTGAATCCGAGTTCCAATAAATTCTGAATTTTTGTCACTCATATGCTTGTCGTGGCCATTTAGGAGCCAAGAGGACAGCCCTCAAGGTTCTCGAAAGTGGTTTTTATTGGCCTACATTGTTTAAGGATGCATATTTATTTTGTAAGGCTTGTGATAGGTGTCAAAGGACAGGCAACCTTGGTGCTAGAAACCAAATGCCGCAAACACCAATTCTCGCTGTTGAGATTTTTGATGTTTGGGGTATAGACTTTATGGGGCCTTTTGTGAATTCCAATGGGAAATTTTTTATACTTCTTGCTGTAGATTATGTTTCTAAGTGGGTGGAAGCTAAAGCCACTCCTACCAATGATTCTCATGTTGTTTGTGAGTTTGTGAAGGAACATATCTTTTCTAGGTTTGGTACACCTCGAGTGGTGATTAGTGATGGAGGCTCGCACTTCAAGAGATCCTTTCACGCTCTTCTAAAGAATTACAATATTTCTCATAAAGTTGGCACACCGTATCATCCACAAATGAGCGGTCAAGCTGAAATTTCCAACTGGGAGATTAATACTATCTTAGAGAAGACGGTGAACGTTACAAGGAAGGATTGGAGTTATAGACTCAATGATGCTTTGTGTGTGTATAGGACAGATTATAAGACACCAATTGGTATGTCTCCTTTTAGGCTTGTCTATGGAAAACCTTGCCATATTCCCGTCGAACTTGAACACAAAGCTTATTGGGCTATCAAGGTATGTAATATGGAATTAGATGCAGCTGGTGAACATAGGAAACTTCAACTCAATGAGTTAGAAGAGATACGAAATGATGCATATGAAAGTTCACGCATTTATAAAGAAAAGACCAAAGCTTTCCATGATAAAATGATTTCCCGAAAGAGTTTTGAAGTAGGGCAGAAAGTACTTTTATTCCATACTCGTCTTAAATTGTTTCCGGGTAAACTTAGGTCAAGATGGGTTGGACCATTTGTTGTTACTAATGTGTTTGCGCATGGTGCAGTTGAGATTACTAGTCCCAAAACAGGGCTGGTTTCCAAGGTTAATGGCCATCACTTGAAACCATACTACGAGCAGTTTGTGGTGGAGAATCAAGATATGATCACATTGAGTGATCCACTCCCTCTGGAGGAGTAATTGGAGATGAACGTCGGGCTGGCGACGTTAAACCAAGCGCTAAGTGGGACGCAACCCACCGGTTTTGTATCTTTATCCTTAATCTTTTTATTTTTCAGCATTTTATCTTTTATTTTATCTTTGTTTTTGCATATCATTTGCGGAATTTCCCACCTTGAACTTTACTTTGAATGACTAAATTTTACATTGAGGACAATGTAAAGTTTAAGTGTGGGGGAGCATTTATATGTTTGTATAGTTTATTTGATGCTTTGATTGATGCCTTTAAAAAAAAAAAAATAATCAGAAATCAGAAAGAAAAAAAATCAGAAAAATAGAAAAACAAAGAAAAAATTGTGCCTTTTGAACTCCGAAATCTAGAAATTTGTGCCTTTAGGATGACACTATTAGTGGATGGAACCATTGTGATTGCAGGAGTTGAGGAACCCATTAATTAACAAAGACGAACATAGCTCAGAAATTATAAATTATATGTTAGTTGTTACCATATCTCGGAATATCACCATCTCACATTCTATTTTTATTTTTCCATATTTATCTATTGTTCTCTAAGTGCTTTGGTGGGTCACTAAAAATCGAGTTGTTATTACTGCTAGGATGAAATAGAGTGATTGAGTTGCTAAGAAAGAAAAAAAAAAAGAGACCGACCAATTAGACCAAACAGAATAAAAATGACACTTGGGAATAGCAGTATGTGTGAAACGTAGTCCCTGTCTCCGTCGCCTAAACAAGCGTGGAATGCAGGATCTAAGGCAACTATCACATACTTGCTGACAAGAAGCATGCGCTTGGATCCAAAAGATCTAATCATGCCGTCTAAAAAAAAAGAAAAAAAAGTGAAAAAGAAAAGAAAAGAAAAGAAAATTATTATTATTGTGTTGAATAAAGTCACTCCTGGTTCCCTTGTATATGCCAGTGAGTTGATGTAGAAATAAGTTTGTTGATCGCTGGTTCCCTTGTATTTTCCAGTGTGTTGACACTAGAATTGACCAGTAGCTCAATCCAATAGGATAGGTTCATCTTGGCGGTGACCTTCAGAAAGATATGGGATACATCGATCACTTGTGAATATTCGCCACATCTACCTCTTTATCCATCTTCTTAATCTTTTCATTGTGATTGTGGTTAGTCAGATTCCGAGTATTGTGGTTTGTTCGACTTTCTAAGAAAAACTTTATGCACTTATATATGAACTGAATTTTCAAAAGGTACCTCCTCCTGTAGTCATTTTGGATTCGTTCATTGATTTGTCAAAAATAGACGAAGTTGTATGTATGTTTTAGAATTATTTTGTTTGATTTGCTCGAGGACTAGCAAAGTCTAAGTGTGGGGGAATTTGATAGGTGTCTAAAACACCTATATATTTATCTATTGATTATGCTTTCTTTGCTTAGTTTTCTTGTAAAATATGTATCTTATGTTTGCTTTTGAATACTTAGGTACGTTGGAGTCACTTGGAATAAAAGAAGAAGAAACGGCGCAAAAATCTCATCTCATGTGCAAATGCTTTTGGAGGCAGATTATTTCTCACAATTTACTTTTATTTCTTCATCTATGTCTGAAAAGTATGTCGGCTTTAGTGATGCAACTTTTCTGTCTGAAAAGCACGACAACTTTAGTGATGACTCTCATTGAAGAGGAGAAGTGAATCTGAGAAATAGGGGACGGCTACTGCAAGAGGAAGAATTCCAGAAAGAAAAGAGCATTCATTTGGAGCAAGGAGGGCGAAAGCGTTCAACTGCGCGTGCTATGTGGAGTCAATCCAACGATAGGGGGTCGCTGTTTTATTTCAAAGGAAAGCTAATGGGATGCCGGTTGGTTGGCCCTTATCCTATTCAGGGGTGCATATAGTCATTCTCGGTGTTCACCCCTTATCCACTTTAACAAAGTGGTTATATCCACTTTCAATTCTTACAACAAACCTAAAAAAAAAAAAGACAATCATTTCCTCTTTCAATCTGCTTGAAATCGAGAAAGCCATGGCGGCTTATTTTGTTGGCATTCATGAAGAGGGAATGAAGGTTTTCGATCTATTGCTGCTGGTGGAAGGAAGGGGATCTGAATCTGATTAGGGTCTCTTGAGAATTGGTGATGCATGTAGCTAATATGGGACCGAATCTGTGGTTTGAGGGTTTAGAGAAATAGCTGAGAGCAATCGATTAACCTGGGTTTGTGGTTGCTGTCGAGAATCAAGAAGACGTGAATAATTGAAGACTAGGTTTTGGTCGAATTTGCAGATAGAGATGTGGGTATAGTTTGCAGTTGAGGGAAGTTTGGTGCAGCTGGGGGTATGTTTTCGTTGATAGCAGTTCAGTTGGAACCTTGCAACTCGACAACAGGGATTGGCAGTTTGGTAGCGATGTCAGCTTAATGGTGGAAGAATGGCGTTGGCGGTGATAGGAGAACTGTGGCTACAGAGGAGCTGGCTAGTGTTGGGAGAGACACGAAAATGGTCGATAGAAATAGAGACAACAACAGGTGCTCTGAGATGGTGATGGACTGGAGTAAGCTGAGCTGCTAATGTCGAGAATGCAGTAGCTGGGTAAAATGAATGGGAAGTGGAGCAATGGGTTTTGATGGAGTATTTGAACTGGTAAGCTATGAAGAGTATTGCAGTCGCATTAGGATGAACTGAGTATCGCAGGCATGAGCTAAAGAAGTGGCTGTGGTGTTGTGAATGATCCAATATGTGAAATGAGGTGGAGGAATGCTGTGTTGGTTCTGCAATGAGAAGCTATTGAACTGATAGAAAAGTGAAATTGGTGGAAGATGCTGTGAAGTACAGGTGTAATTCAAGGGAAGAAGCAAGGATTAAGTAAAGAAGCTGGAGTTGTGTTTGTGAAGCTACAGGCAACATGAATTGCAGGTGACTTGAGGTGATGTGCTTGAGCTGATGCTTGTTGCTGTTCTACAGTGGCTGTGTTGCAGGAGAAAGGTATAAAGTTGTTTTGGCTGCTGCTGGCGGACAAGCTGTAGTTACATAAGAGTTTGAAGAATATACAGTGGTGGAACACATTGCAGGTGAAGTGATAATATCTCGAGGATGGCGACTGTTGCATTAGCCCAATAATAGTTATGATGGATTTTGGAGATACACTGGTTGTAATGCAGTTTGCAGTTGGGAAGGCTAGAGCAGCTGACAAGGTGACTTACTCATCAACCAGGACTCAGTGATTAACTGAGTTGGTTGACCGGCCAGCGACTTTTCCGGCATAATTCCGGCCAAGTTCCGGCAAATTTCTAGGCTCTCCAGTGACTACTTTCTGAGCATATTTTCTACGTGGGCTTGGTGGATATACTGGACTTGGACTTTTAAGGATATGACCTAGTTTGGAGAAAAAGCTACAAAAGGGGAAGACTTCTACAATTTTAGAGGACGTATTTTTCTATTATACTAGGAGTTTTTGCAGAGAGCTGGAACTAAGGTTTGCTTCCTTGTTTCATTTTTATCTTCATTATTTCATTTATTATATTTGATTATGAACTCCAATATTATGAGTAACTAAAACTCTCTTTGATTAAGGGCGATTTCGAAGCCCGAAATATGAATCTTCAATTGATATGAAATAACTTGTTCTCTAGCATTTGTCTATGTTATTGATTGATTTTCTACTATTCTAATATTGTCTATGGATTATTTGTTAAGGGTTTAAGTTCGAAATTGAATCATTAATTCTTAATCTATTTGCTAGTTTAGATTTTCTTCGAATTCGTAATTGTCTAGAGAAGATAAACACAAGTAGCAATATGTGGGTACTGATGATGGGACTTTGTTAAGTGTCCATATGTACAAATCAACACTAGTAGGTGATTCATGCTTTTGAGTTCATCACTAGGAGCAACCTTGTCTCACAGAACTTAGAGCATTTGTTTAAGTCAAACCTAGTAAGCGTACCTCTAGGAAACTTGGCAAGTAGGAACCGGTAGTCGAGCGCTTCCATATCCGGTGAGCTAGGAGATAATAACGGAATAGTTGAGCGTACTAATTATTCTAGGGTTGTTAGTAACATGATAATGCAACGAACTTGGCTATATATCAATTTGGTTTGAATTTCGTGGTCTAGAATGAATCTTTAATCACTTCCATCTCATATTTGAATACATTTTACAATTTTCAGATTTTTACAATACAATCATCTTTGCTAAGAGTATTTGCATAACAACTTATACTTCGTTCCTCCCTTGGGACGATCCTACTTACATTATACTACTTGCTAGTTAAAGAGAAGTAGAGAAATTTATTTTTGCGAGATTCGACACCTCGTCAACAAGGAGTTGTTGTATTTAGGATTATTTTATTTTAGTTTGCTCGAGGACTAGCAAAGACTAAGGTGGGGGAATTTGATAAGTGCATAATTCATATGATTTTAGTAACTATTCCATACTTATTTTAGCTATTATTCTTGCATATTTTCGTATTATTACTCTTGTTTTCTTTTATTTGTCTCTATTAGGTGAATCATCCAAAAAAGATCTACAAAGTGCTGAAAAGAGATATAGACAGAAGTATTCCAAGTATCCAAGTGCCCAAGTCCAAGAGAAGTTGAAGAAGTGCGACGAAAAGGAGCAAAATGCTCAAAATAAAGAGAAGGGCCAAATACCAATCTTAACTCATTCGCATAAAGGATTTATCATCACCATCTTGAAGATAATTGAAAGACAAAAATAATGCAAAAATAATGAGGTCATTCCGAATTCGGATGAAGAAGTTGTGGCCAAAACAAGCTTTTATTGAATACCGAAGACAGTAAAGTTCGCAGCGAGAATTTCTGCTGGAATTTGAAGTTTAAGGATTGAGTTTGCGAACTTAGCAAGTGGAAAACGTGTATAAACTCCTTGGAAGGATTAAGGGCACGTTTGGGGTCGCTAGTTCGTGTTTTCGGGTCGAATTATTGAACCGAACTAAATACTTGATGGCCAACCAATGTAAACCT
Source organism: Papaver bracteatum (assembly GCA_023529315.1). Taxonomy (NCBI): domain Eukaryota; kingdom Viridiplantae; phylum Streptophyta; class Magnoliopsida; order Ranunculales; family Papaveraceae; genus Papaver; species Papaver bracteatum. The sequence continues at coordinate 108,703 of JAJJWX010001863.1, forward strand.
ATAAAAAGGTATTATGTCATGTAAAATAATCGATCATCTCATATCACAAGTTCAACATCAAAACCTAGGGTTTACCCCTTTAGGGGGAAACCACCATTCTTCATCTTCTTTGTAATATGAGTAGCTAAATCCTTTGTTGATTAAGGATGAATTCAATGTTCTAAGCATGAAGCTTCATTAATAATACAAATCTATTGAGAGTTTTTATCATCATCATTTGTCTTTACCATATCTAGGGTTTATGAGTAATTCTTATATTGATTTGGGAGGGCTACTAGATCAGTATATTGATTGTTCTATTGCTAGCGGAAGTTATGAGATAAGTAATCGTCGATTAACTCTCTACACAAGTACAAATCGCGAGACCTTGTAGAGGTATTCTGTGGAGCAATCGTGTGTGAAGACAACACCTGGAAGTAAACCTTGATCTAAGAGTTTAACTACTGGGATCAAACTAAATTCACAAAGCCTAAGGCGTTCGATTGGATTATACCTTGAGTGATCTAGTACTTGGTGGTTCGTTGGATAGAATCTGGTAGGAGAGAACTTCTGTATCCAGTGATTGAAGGAGTTTTGGGGATAACACTGATCTAGATGTTATTCTACAGTTGGTGATGAATGGTTCTTATGAACAATGGATAAGTATTCTAATCCTGTTAACGCTTGGTAACGGCGAAGGATTCCTTAATCATCTCTTTTCTTTATTATTGTCTGTTTATTCATCTTATAAACCAAAACCCCCTTTGTTATTTACTTTATCTTGCTATTTAAAATAACCTATCAATTACACAGCTCTCTGTGGGAACGATCTCTTACTACCGCTATATTACCAGTTAATTAGTGGGAAATATATTTATTAATTTTTTGAGCCTACAACAGCCCATACAATGGTATCATTAATATGGAATTTGTGCCTTCCGAACAACAGTTGGCTAATATTCTCACCAAACCATTAGACACTGCTACATTTCAACACTTACAGAAGTCTATTGGTGCTGTTCTGGTTCATTAGTCTTCCATAACTCTTGCCCCTGTGCTTATCTCGATCTATAATAGACACATTTGTGTGTCTGAATTGTCCTCAGTGTCTCTATTGTTAGTGCTTGATTTTGTATTTATTATGGTGTTTTTATGTTTGTGTAGGTGTTTTTGGAGAAATACACTTGTGTGGAAAAAGTTGCTCAAAAAGTGATATTTGGACCCCAGGAGAAAAGTACTAAAGGCACACTCACTTTGGATAAGGGGCACCTCAGTTGGGCACCCCTTTTTACTATTCATCACCTATTTCTATTCACACACCGGATTTGGCTAAGGGTTGTCCATCTTCATCCTCGTGAAAAAGCATTTTTGGCGGGAAATATTTTTTTGAAAACCCGAGAATTTGTGAAGAATCGTGGAGTGATTTGGCATGATTTTCTACAAGATATGAATTGGGAGCAACCTGTTTTGGCTAAACAGGACTGGAAATTATCTTGGGTTTGAAGAAAAAGGCTGTCGCGTGGAGATTTCATAAAACAGGGAAGTATTTTTTATTCTCGGGATTTTTCTTAGTAAACACGAGCTGGACTCACTCTACTACGAGCATTCAGCGTGTTAGGTTGAAGTATGACTGCAGAAGACGCGTATAAGAGTTAAACAGGGAATAAAATCCCGGAACTTACAGCTGCACACATGGAAAATATTTTCGAGAATATTATCTTTACTGCGAGAAGATTTTGGAGTTAATATCGTGATAGTTTGGCACTGATGGGTATATAAAGATTGCTGGAGGTTACTAGAGGGGATAGAGGGAGTTTGGGGAGAGTTCTGGAGCCTCAACAGAGCCGGAGAATCAAGTTACAGAGAAACACCATTGCTATTGTTGTGAAGAACACGAAGAACATAAGATCCACATGCACCTATTGTTCATGCTACAGTGATTGCGACAGTTCATCAACAGTCTTATATGCTACAGTTACAACGACACTTTATTTATATCGATCTCTGTAATAGTGGACTTGCAACACCATAAAATTGTTGCAGTTTCCTGGTTTATTCAATTTCTCTCATTTTTTTATCATTTGTAAACACTTTTGAGCAATGAAATCAACTTTTGAGCGTGTTTCCATGATGAAGTGCTAAACCCATCCTCTGGGGCGTTGGGCAATTGAGTTTGAAATTCCTAGAGTAGTGTTGCTTTCATTTTGCATTTGTTTCTAGTAGATGTGTTTTTGTTAAGTATCCTAGTGTTCTTTGAAAATCCTATTTTTCTCGTAAAAGTAAGATCGCTCTTGTAATTCTTTTGGGAATGACATTATATGGGGGAGAGTTCTTTTTGAACTTGTGTTTAATTGCCAAATCTTTGTGGGGAGTGATGATATGGAATATTGTAGGGGTTATCTTGTATATTTATAAACTCCTTGATGAATGCATTTAGCTTCGGCTATATGATTGCATCTAAATAAGTTGGTATGTTATTCTCTTTTGGTCATGAAGTATCTCTATGAAAATTTCATGAGGATCCCACTAGTTTTCGTACCTTTGTCAATTTATATAGAAAAAAAGGGGGAGAATTAATGTGTAGTTTCATACTACAAATACATATGGTTTACGGATCATTATGTAAGGGGGAGTGGTTTTCATGTCGAGATGAAGTATTGACTAAGCGGGAGTGATACATATCACCTTAGTATTGTTGTCAAAGTTATGATACAATTGAACTATGATGTTGTGTAATGATACTATTATGACACTGTATAACAATGATTGAGAGCATTTAATTTTTTTTCTCATTGTTATCACTATGGATCTTCAACAACTATGATGCTGAGTCGAATACGTTTATAATAATGGAGTACTTGGAAATGACAAATATTTCGAGTCGCGTTGAAGATGCCAAGGAGATCAAGCATTTGGATGAGAAGCTACAAAGTTTTATTTATTTTGTAATCCATATCTATTGATAGTTTTGTTACTAAAATTGACAAACGGGGAGATTGTTAGAGCACTGCTCGATCTAACTCACATGTGTTGCTATCTCAAGAATGTTTGTCAATGTTAGTGATCAAAACTATAAGTCTTGATTTATAGTCTACTTATAGATGTCTCGGACTAGGACATAGATTATGTAGTTGAGCCTTAGACTTCAAGGAATTCATCATTTGAAGACTAAGAACTACTAAGGAGAGGTTGTGTAACTTCATCAACAAAAGGTATGTGGAAACTGAAACTCATCTATCACTTGGAAAGTCTATTTCTAGTCTATCTCTTATATTGATACATATGTTGTGTTACGATATAGTTTTTTATTATACACATTTGAGATTTTGAGCTGAGTTTAACTCGCTTACATATTTCACGGAATATGTGTTGGCAAGCTTTCGTTTCGACCAAGTTCATCTTATATTCTTGACGCAAGTCAAAAGATGATCATGTAGAAATTTCCGAGTAACATCTTACATGGTTTGTATGATACAATCATTTGGTGTAGACTTGTAATGTTTTGTTATGATTATTTCAATAACTTGAAAATTGCTTTGATGCTAATAGTATGTGAAAATGGCTATTGTCATCCTCTAAGAAAGTTTCAATGATTGAAATAAGAGTTTAGAACACTTAACCATTATTGGATATGACATGTTGTGTACTCTTGCACATATGTAATCCATGTCCGGGAACCATAGTATGCGTACCTGTTGGCTTGAGAAATCCGGGAACCTAAGTATGCACACCCGTTCGCGTACTGGTATAAGGTTCATGTCAGAATATTTCTGATGGGATTAGAAGTACGCGTACCCATTTACGTATTGGAGAAACCCAATCTTGGTCCAGGTATTTCAAGTATGCGTACCCGTTTGCATACTTGAAGGTTAAAGTTCTAAAATCGGTTGTGTACATGAACTTAAATATTTATATAATAAGGAATACAATCTTTCCAAACCGTGGCTATAATGTTCATGAATTGATTCGAGTGAATCAAACCGATTTTGCTTCAAATGTGTTCTTGTACACATCTATGAGAATATAGCAATTGAACAAATCTTGAACTAGTTTCTTTTGAGTCATTTAAACTAGTTATGGTTAATGAAAAGACGAAGGTACCCAAATATACCTCAATATAAAACTTTTTCACCTATAAGTCCTTTCTCCGAAAGTGATTGTCTATGGACTGAGTCGATCCAATACAACTAATCGGTTCACACTTTGTGTGTTCGTCTATGTATACGAGATCGAGACAACACAACAACGAAGTATGATTACTTGATAAAAGGTTCGGACTCAACCAAACACAATAGGATTTCTATCAAGTAATTAGGAATCAATGTTTGTGTATTTTACTTTTAAATATAATAAAACAATATAATTAAGGAAATAGAAAAGTAAAAGACACAACAAGATTTTGTTAACTAGGAAAACGCAAATGCATAAAAACCCCGGGACCTTGTCCAGAATTGAATACTCTCAGAATTAAGTAGCTATACAAAATATAAACCAACTTCGTATAGTTGAGACCAAGCAACTAAACCTATAGTTCACCTAGTTCGCTCAGTATCCCTGCGCCTCCAACTTGTAATAACTTGGAACAATTCCTTTGGTTCGTATTCCAAACAGTAAAGGAACAACAAATCTGTTCGGTAACAACTCTTTTCAAACAACGTGATATGAGTTTGACAAAAGGATCCTCCGTTTATCCCAACAGTGTGTGAAAACGGCTATTGTCATCCTCTAAAAAAGTTTCAATGATTGAAATAAGAGTTAGAACACTTAACCATTATTGGATATGACATAGTTGATGTTGGATTTTCATTTAAGGGTAAAATTATAAAACCTAAAAATTATGCGCTAACATCTTGTAAAAGATAAGGCCATTAATAAGTGATGGATACTCCTTCACTTTACTAATTCACCTAGAATGGAGCATGTGGTAACAATCCTATCTGTGAATAAAATACACGAAATTCATCCAGGTTGGAGCATGTAGCAACCATCCCATATACCCTGTGAATTTACAGCATTATTAATTAATGCGCAACCACCCTTGTATTTCCTGTACTCATTATCAGTGCGGCATGACGACTGAGTGTTGCTCTCAGCAGAGCAACACGAATCTCCAAGCATTATAATGAAACATGTACGAAATACCCGGACATGCTTCAACTCTCGGTGTCTTATACTAGCCCGATTGAGCCACTCTCGGTGTGTTATACTAGCCCGATTGAGCATCCGGACTGACCGTATCAGTCTGGATATGATCACGACCATCCAACTCCACCAGCATGATTGGATGGCCTAGATCGATTTCATAACCCCCAAGAAGGTATGGAACATCCGATGCCGAACCAATGTGGGCCCCGCATGGTCGGCCTCCCCAAAAGATTGGCCTAGCTTGAAAAAACGTCCAAACCATAGCAGTATGGACACCAAACCCTAAATTAAGGTTTGCGGCACATTACATGTGTCGCAAAACAGTCTCAACCATCCATATTTGTAGGTATAGATGGAGGGTGCATATGTTGATTCAAAGGGCATGGAGCATGTCAACACAATCACCGTGGACCCACCTACACACCTGACCAATCGTTCAGGACCAACTATGGTTGTCATTCCAATTCGTGCGCTCGAATGGAGCATGACGCACGGCTTTGAAACCCAAAGTTAGGGTTTTGAAATTACGAGCGTCCATTTTCTCCGACACGAATGGAGGGTCCGAGATTAGATCAAAGCAAGTCCGGTCATACCAACATGACCACCTTGGACCCGTCTATCCCCTCACCTGATCGGCCAAGACTGAACTCTCTTTTTCTCCTCGGTTCGCGCACCTTCAACATGCATGGTCGCTCCTTCCAAATTTCAAACTAATCTCAGCCGTTCTATTTCGCCGGACGAATTGAGTGGCTTAGATAATGTTTTCGTGGGATGGTAAGGCATAGGCGTGAACACCAGCCTACCACTTCCACGTTGGCGTGAACACCAGCCTGGTCGTCTTGGAATGCCCGCCCGAAGTTGGTACGGCGTGCGGCTTTTGCGGCACCAATTTTATGTCGCAAATTGATCTCAACCACACAATTTCGCAGGACGAGTTGAGTGGCCTAGATCACACTTTCGTGAGACAATGAGGTATGGGCGCCTACACCGTCATGTTGTCTATACACATGCAAGACCAGCCTAGCCAAAGTTGTGTCCCCAAGCTTGGATTCGACCAAGCTGAAAAGTGATGCTTGCGCACCTTTTTATAAACCCTAATTCCATCAACGGTCGCAGATGAGTGTCTCAAAGATCATCTCGTCCGTCCAACTTCACCGTCTTGGCTATATAGCCCTGGTCAGTAGTTAATTGGTCAGTGTGGCATCATGGTGATCACCACCCGTCACTCTACCACACCATGTGATCGGTCAAGGGAGGGTTTGCATGCGCAACTTCCAAACCATCACATGAAGTAGGCTGGACATGAAGTTACTTTGAGACTCTCAAACAAAGATGCTTCATACATGCTGAATATACTCGATGCAGTACCTGCATAGTATATACACGATACTTCACAAGTATCAATTTCCTAAATAACGTAGCATTACATGCTACTTTATGTGGGTCCCACGATCCGTATACTCGAGACATCAATCATGTCACAAACTGGGGTATACATACTGGGGTATTGGTCTGGCGGTTTACAGCGTGCAGCGCACAACGCGCCATCACAAGAACGTGTCAGGAAGTCATGGACGGTTAGTGATGATGGGAGAAGTGGGCAAGCATGGTCGTGTGACACCAACACACTACTCCATCACTCCACTTTCTCCACTTCCCATGAGATACGAAGGTTAGGCTAAATGGATTGTATAAATAGGTTCTCCGCCCTATTTTTCACAAGAATAGAATAAGACAAGATAACAGAGGAAAGTGTTGATATAATCGTATTCAAATACCGGAGCTAATAGCTTATATCCTGCAAACCGATTCAGCTTTCTGATACAAGTCATACATAGCCAACACCTTCACAATATCAACACCTTCTTCGCTTTCCTCCCTAAGATCAACCCCATCTCCTTCACTTTGTGACCGAAACAAGTCTGGAACGGCCATTTCTTGGTTTAGGCCGGACTTGCACAGATTGATCTCTCGAATCTACAAGCACTCACCGCACAGTGCATTTGTTTAAGGTTTAGATTCATTCCTCATCCACACCCTAAATTACCAAAATTAGCAGGAATAGTTTTCACCCATAAACAATTGGCGACCACAGTGGGAGATTAATCTCTCGGTTGTGAAGTCCATTTCTTCGAAATCCGATTCGATTTTATCAATTTCAAGAGGGTATATCTTAGAAACAATTCACTTCAAGATGGTAGGACTCAGGTCTGGATCAGCAATCAATTCTGACGGAACTAGTGTGGATAACACTCCCGGTTTCGATGTACCTGTCAGTGGAGCTACTGTAGTCAATACATCTCTTGGAGCCGTCACCTCTACCGTCAGCGCCATCATAGCAGGAAATATTCCAGTAAGTGTAACACCTCCCATCACCAGAGCCAGAGCAGCCGCTAATCCTGGCATCTCCTCAAGTGTAACGCCTCCAATGGTCACCAGAGCAACAACTTTAACTCCTACATTAGGACGAGGAGCCGGAGGGACAAGAGGAGGACCACCACCCATTACCATTGCAGACTTAACGGATAAACAGGAAGTTCTGGCTAAGACCCAAACGGATATGGTCACAACTCAGAAAGAGGCACTCACTTTCCTCAAAACTTTGACTGAACGATTGCCGCAAGGTTCACGACAACCCTGGGGAGACGTTTCCATCCTGGCCCACACATATGAGAAGACTCGCATTTCTCCTAAACACCCAAGAGAAAGGAACCAACCATCCAACTTCATCACACGTGAGGACCTGGAATGACTTCTCCAAAATCGAGGCAAAGGGGACCGAATGGATGTACACTAGCATCAGCCGCCATACCCTCAAGATGTGCAACGAATTCCTCTTCCCAGAGGTTACACCTCTCCCCAATTATCCCTCTACGATGGTACTGGTAATTCTCATGAACACGTCTCTCGATTCTTAGAATCTTTGGGGGAGCATGAATACAATCATGTTCTCCGCCTAAAAGAATTTTCAAAGTCACTTACGGGAAGGGCGTACACCTGGTACAACAACATCGCACCTAACAACATATCCAATTGGAACGAGATGGTCAGTGCTTTCTACAGAAATTATTTCTTCGTGTCCGAACAGATCACCTTTTCAGATCTGGGAAGAATTCTTTAGCGGAACAACGAGCATCCCAACGACTTCGTTAAGAGGTTCGGAACCCAAGCACTGGATTGTCATGACCCGAACGTCACCGAACGACAATTGGTGGAGTTGTGCATCAATGGGATGATACCCATATACCTCGCTCTATTAGAGAATCTGGGGTTTCAAACGTTCTCTGAACTCCATAAAGCTGGCAAACGTTCAGCAACAACCGCACCGGCATTTCTAGAAAGAACCAGAGTTGTTCGAAGTGAAGATTCACGTGAAAGTCGAGAAAGCAGGCGTCTCATGAACAAGCAATACAACACTGGTCCTTCTGTGAGTGTAGTAGGTGGAGGAGAAAAAAGGAAAGCTTCAGCGATGGAACAACAAACCAAACGGGCATCCCCAGTACACAAGACTTCATCTTGGAAAGGAGCAGACAAAACTCCTGCACAAGACACCGAAGATACAAGTTTTCCTTTCCCCATGAATGAAGTGATAAAACTCTTAGAAGCGTGGATCCAAGACGACGCCATCAAGATGCCTCCTATCAGACGTCCTCCAACTGAGAAAGACATGGCGGACCTTAAATACTGCTGCTACCATAGATTCGTTCACCATCCAACCAAATATTGTAACATGCTGAAACAAATCTTCAGGGAAAAGATAGAGACAGGAGAACTCCAACTTGGAAATGAAGGTGTTCATAGAGATCCTCTTCCTATCAAGAACTGTATGATTTCTGGGGATTCTGTTCGCAAGACTGTACAATATATGATGGATCACTTGTGTGAAATCTTGTATTTCTCCAAGGGACAGCGTCAAGACATATTTACGGCTCTCAACCACGTTGTATCAGACAGGCGTTTGTATCCAGAAGAAGTCCAGTCTTTCCTGGAAGATGCGAGCAAATGAAACTGGGGACTCCTAACCGTCACTCATTTGAGAAACATTGAGTTCGATAGCGCGTTGATTGATATGGCCTCCGAATTTAACATTATTACTATCAAGACCTTGAGAGCGGCAAATATTACGAAACAGAAAGCTACTCGTCACCCAACTGTGGTTACGGATCCAGAAGGAGAACTCAGAGATGCATATGGATACATTGATCTTGAAGTCAAATTGGGTGATGCCTCGACACAAGCAAAGTTCTACATAGTCAAATATCATCCCAACTATGACATGATCCTAAGACACCCTTGGATGCATGACAACATGGCAATGCTAGGAGTCTGTTCTCTACCGGCTTCGATACCTGAAAGAATCTCCAATACGCCTTCTAGACCTGACGACTATTTTTTGCCGCACCAACAACTTACCAATGTGACACAACTTCCCGGGGAGAGCCTGTCAGCGTACGTTGAAAGGTTTCGATCTCAAGTAAGTCTCATCACGCAACCCTTTTTACAACCAACCGCCCCTCATTCCGATAAGTCCTGGGGACTGGCTCTAGCCAAAAAACCAACCTTGGATAAGAGATGCAAATGGGAGGCCGGCCCCTTTAAACAGTTTATCAGGAGTCTAGAAGCTGTCTCCATCAAAGACAACAAAACCAAGACCCTGATGTCTACACGCCCAAACCCATTCGGAATTGGAGACCTAGTAACGAATACAACTTCATTCAAGGTCGGAAGCATTACGGTGAAAATGGCTACCTCACCCAATTCACCCACTGAGAAGGATGATGAACCGTACTTGGTAGCAGATGTCATCCTAGGCGGCTACTGCGAACTCATCAACGCTGACAAGATAGAAGGCGTAACAATTCACTCGCGGTGTCTCAAACCCTACCGTACTTAAAACGCTGTGCTACCACTTTCCAGCATCATACACGCTTTAAGATGCTGTGCTACTTCCTCCAACGTGTTTTCCCTTACAATTTCACATTATAGTTATAATTCTTTTAGAAAATGATTGCAATACTTGCATTCATAGTTAGGGTTTCGATTTTTAATTTTCAAATTAATTGAAATATTATTTCCATCTGAGAACCTCTTTATCCCTAAAGACGCGTAGTCCAGCCTAAACCAACCCACTAGAGCAGGTCAAGAAAGAAACCCTATGCAAAAACATCCTGAAAATAGTTGAGGGAAAATATGTGCGGAAAGGGAAGGAGATTTGAGCCACTCACCCCAGCAAGGCCAGGAAGATCTTGCATCGGGAACACATAACAAAGGGCTATAAAGAAAAAACCTTTATTCAAACAATCAAATAGAAGAAAACCTTGAACTCGGCTGCCACTGAGTATAAGGAAGATATTCACAAATTACGGAACTCCACCGCGTCTGCACCACCGTCAAGTTCCGCTTCAATTCCATCACCTGTTGATGCTCCTCCCTTCGGATCTACCTCAGCTTCTGCATCAGACGTTTCCACAGGTGATGCTCCTCCCTTCGGATTTACCCCAACTTATGCAACAGACGTTTCCTCAGTTGATGCTCCTCCTTTTGGATCTACCTCAACTTCATCATCAGATGTTTTCGTAGCAACAAACTTTATCCCAATGTCATCAGCAGGAGCATCAAAAGCCACAGCAACATCAGGAGTCGTGTCGGTTGCTTTCAAACATTCAGGTTCGTCTGTGTCGGAATCGTGAATTATCACGTCGTCCTGGATTGGGTAACCGCACTTATCTTCATTTGGAGGTCGTTTATGCTCAACCCTCCGCCTCTTCAACCGCGTTACAAATTTCTCTGCCCTTGCGCTTACTGGTACCTGCAACGCTTCCTCGTGCCTCCACCGCTCCTCCATGTCAATCGCAGCTGAAAGGGCACAGATACGTCCCCTAGCAATACGCAGGTTCAAAATAGACATCCCATGTATAGCACGGCCAACTTCACGAAGTGGAAGGTCAATCTTAGCCATTACTTCTTCGTGCGCATGGGTTTCGAGCTTATCAACTTCGAAGCTTCTTTCTGGAGAGGTGATATGATGGTCGTCCACCGCCTCCATGTTAAACTGCAAAAAAGAAGAAGTTATAAAAAAAAAATCAATCAGTCAATCAGAAGATCAGATAAGTGCGGAGCAGTACCTGAGATATAGAAGGAACAACTTCGTGATATGATTCTTTATAATCTCGCAAGTCGATAGAATCCCAGGAGAAAAGAAGTCTTTACTTACCACCTATGAAGGCTACTATTTTGGGATATCAATCAACGATGCTTATCGCATACATCTAAGGAAAGCTGCCGTATGATGAAAGGGAGTACACCTGACCCGAAGAAGGGACCGAGCTCTGCCGATATATATACGAAAGGAACCACATCGACTCACCGGATCAAGTCCTGCTTTCTCAACAACCCTAATCAGAACTCCCAGGGCAACGCCTGGCGAGGTCGACCTATCCGGTAAATATGCATTCACTTTAGCTTGGTCATTTTAGTGTATAAATTTGTCACCATCTCATGCCTACCCCACAATAGTGTAACCATTATGTGCTAGGCAGGGGAATTAATGTTGATGGTGGATTTTCATTTAAGGGTAAAATTGTAAAACCAAAAAATTATGCGCTAACATCTTGTAAAAGATAAGCCCATTAATAAGTGATGGATACTCCTTCACTTTGCTAATTCACCTAGAATGAAGCATGTGGCAACAATCCCATTCTGTGAATAAAATACACGAAATTCATCCAGGTTGGAGCATGTAGCAACAATCCCATATACCCTGTGAATTTACAGCATTATTAATTAATGCATAACCAGCCTTTTATTTTCTGTACTCATTATCAGTGCGGCATGACGACTAAGTATTTCTGTCAACAGAGCAACACGAATCTCCAAGCATTATAATGAAACATGTACGAAATACCCGTACAGGCTGCAACTCTCGGTGTGTTATACTAGCCCGATTGAGCATCCGTACTGACCGTATTAGTCTGGATATGATCACGACCATCCAACTCCACCAGCATGATTGGATGGCCCAGATCGATTCCATAACCCCCAAGCAGGTATGGAACATCCGCTGCCGAACCAATGAGGGCCCCACATGGTCGGCCTCCCCAAAAGATTGGCTTAGCTTGCCAAAACGTCCAAACCATAGCAGTATGGATGCAAAACCCTAAATTAGGGTTTGCGGCACATTACATGTGTCGCAAAACAGTCTCAACCATCCATCTTCGTAGGTATAGATGGAGGGTGCAGATGTTGATTCAAAGGGCACGGAGCATGTCAACACAATCACCATGGACCCACCTACACACCTGGCCAATCGGTGATGACCAACTATGGTTGGTCATTCCAATTCGTGCGCTCGAATGGAGCATGACGCGCGACTTTGAAACCCAAAGTTAGGGTTTTGAAATCACAAGCGTCCATTTTTTCCGGCACGAATGGAGGGTCCGAGATTAGATCAAAGCAGGTCCGGTCATACCAACATGACCACCGTGGACCCGTCTATCACCTCACCAGATCGTCTAAGACCGAACTCTCTTTTTCTCCTCGGTTCGCGCCTCCATAATGCATGGTCGCACCTTCCAAATTGCAAACTAATCTCATCCGCTCGATTTCTCCGGACGAATTGAGTGGCTTAGATCATGTTTTCGTGGGATGGTAAGGCATAGGCGTGAACACCAGCCTACCACCTACACGTTGGAGCAATCGGCCAAGACCGACCAAGCCAGGTCGTCATGGAACGCCCGCCCGAAGTTGGTACGGCGTGCGGCTTTTGCGGCACCAATTTTCTGTCGTAAATTGATCTCAACCACACAACTTCGCAGGACGAGTATAGTGGCCTAGATCACACTTTTTTGAGACAATGAGGTATGGGCGCCTACACCGTCATGTTGTCTACACACATGCACGACCGGCCTAGCTAAAGTTGTGTCCCAAGCTTGGATTCGACCAAGCTGAAAAGTGATGCTTGCGCACCTTTTCATAAACCCTAATTCCATCAACGGTCGCAGATGAGTGTCTCGAAGATCATCTCGTCCGTCCAACTTCACCGGCTTGGCTATATAGCCCTGGTCAGGAGTTAATTGGTCAGTGTGGCGTCATGGTGATCACCACCCGTCACTCTACCACACCATGTGATCGGTCAAGGGAGGGTTTGCATGTGCAACTTCTAAACCATCACATGAAGTAGGCTGGACATGAAGTTACTTTGAGACTCTCAAACAGCGATGCTTCATACATGCTGAATATACTCGATGCAGTACATGCATAGTATACACACGATACTTCACAAGTATCAATTTCCTAAATAACGTAGCATTACAAGCTACTTTATGTGGGTCCCATGATCCACACACTCGAGACATCAATCATGTCACAAACTGGGGGATACATACTGGGGTATTGGTCTGGAGGTTTACAGCGTGCAGCGCACAATGGGCCATCACAAGAACGTGTTAGGAAGTCATGGAAGGTTAGTGATGATGGGAGAAGTGGGCAAGCCTGGTCGTGTGACACCAACATACTACTCCACTACTCCATTACTACACTTTCTCCACTTCCTACGAGATACGAAGGTTAGGCTAAAAGTCTTGTATAAATAGGTTCTCCGCCCTATTTTTCACAAGAACAGAACAAGACAAGATAACAGAGGCAAGTGTTGATACAATCGTATTTAAACACCAGAACTGATAGCTTACATCCTGCAAGCCACTTCAGCTTTCTGATACAAGTCATACATAGCCAAAACCTTCACAATCTCAACACCTTCTTCGCTTCTCTCCCTAAGATCAACCCCATCTCCTTCACTTTGTGACCGAAACAAGTCTGGAACGACCATTTCTTGGTTTAGGCCGGACTTGCATAGATTGATCTCTCGAATATATAAGCACTCACTGCGCAGTGCATTTGTTTAAGGTTTAGATTCATTCCTCATCCACACCCCAAATTATCAAAATTACCAGGAATAGTTTTCACCCATAAACAGACATGTTGTGTACTCTTGCACATATGTAATCCATGTCCGGGAACCATAGTATGCGTACCCGTACGCGTACATGTTGCCTTGAGAAATCCAGGAACCTAAGTATGCGCACTCGTTCGCGTACTGGCGTAAGGTTCGTGTCCGAATATTTTTGCTGGGATTGGAAGTACGCGTACCCGTTTGCGTACTGGCGAAACCCAATCTTGGTCCGAGTATTTCAAGTATGCGTACCCGTTTGCATACTTGAAGGTTAAAGTTCTAAAATTGGTTGTGTTCATGAACTTAAACATTTATAAAATAAGGAATGCAATCTTTTCAAATCATGGCTATAATGTTCATGAATTGATTCGAGTGAATCAAACCGATTTTGCTTCAGTTGCGTTCTTGTATATGATGATCCAATTTCCTATGTTAGAGATTTTCTTTGATAATCCATTATATGATGATGTTATTCGTTTAGATGACCAGTCCCCAAAAGAATCGGGTTATCGTGCTGACTTTACGGACCCTAGAATCCATCCCATAGATTTTGGTCCATTTGAGGATATTGTTCACCATAAGTTTGGGGGTAATGATAATTTTGGTGATCGTCAAGCATCCCTAATTGAAGTACCTAACTTGGGACTCGAGCTTTGTGCATCTAAGGTATTACTTGAGTTTCTTAAAACTCTGCTACCCGATCCTCTAGATACTTTCCATGAGGAAATATAGTTCTTAGAGACCTGTCATTCGGCCGAACCTATTTTTCTAGACACTCATATAGATCCCAAAGGGAAACCGCAGATAAATATAGTTTCCTTAAGAGAAGCCCAAGATAAGGTTGTACTCCTTATGTTCATTTTTCTAATCCAAGATGGTAGTCTTATATTTGTGTCAGTTCTATTTGGTTCTGGGGACCCTCAGCTATTTCGGATATTGCCTATTGGTAAATTTGGAAGGTGGAAATTTTTGTGTGGTAATTGATGTCTGGCTGAAGACTTTAAACTTAGCTCTCCTTGGGAGGTAACCATTTCTCATACAACACGGTAATATCCTTCCTTATTTCCTTTCCTTTGAGTGGTAACAATTTTTCCTTGTTCATGCTTTTAATTTTATCTTTAGCACATTGAGGACAATATTATATTTAAGTTTGAGGGTAAGGGAGAAATTTATAGTGTCACATAGTATTCGGTTATCCAAGTTTACATAATGTTTCTCACCAAAAGATGAAATTTGAATTACTACGTATAACATTCTAGTGACTGAAAGGTTTGCTGCCTGGCTAAAGTGTCGGAGGGTGGAGCACGATCAGCTCTCGGGAGAACATGAACTCCTGGATAAACATGAATACCCTATTCATGACATCATCATAATCCTCGACTCTGACGTGGACGAACCATAATACCCTCAAAAGTCTATTGAAGCAGTTTCTGAAAAGGATGTCGGGGTAACTTTCGATTAGTGTATAGAAGGAGTGGCATCTAGAGAAGATGTTGAAGCGGTGAATGTTGGTGCAACTTCCGAATAGGATGTTTAAGTGACTTCTGGAGAGGATGTTGAAGCATCTTCTGTAAAGGGTTCCAGTGAAGGCGTCATTGACCTTGGCGTTGATGATACTTCTTTGATGTTTAGTAGTCTTTCATTTCACGCGGCTGGAGTTAGGGATTCATCAAATAATAATCCTTCATTCATGCTGCTTTTATGTTTCCAGTTGGATGAATGAATGAAATCTCCCCACTAAGAAATCCAAATTCTTAAAAAGATCTCGCAATATCTTGAAACTTTAGATATACGTAGCGCTCTTCGATAGCATGTGTTCATGATATTCATTCCTAAAACACGATTTTGTAAACTGATATCTTCCCTTTCTATTGAGGCGGCATGGCAGATAGGAAGACAACACACAAATAGTAATGGCTGGCAAGCCTGTGTTTTCTTCTCATGGGAAGAGGTGCCTCTTCCACAATAATATTTACACACATGTAATGCTAGTAACACCAATTTAGAGTAGGTAAAAATAACAATTATGGCTCGACCAACCTTATGTTTGATATTCCTCTTGCAGATTACACGCTTCTTGAAGATTTGTGGCGTGCCAGCTAGGTATGTAGAAGCATGGGAGATTTTCCACGAATCTAGAGACCCAATTAGCTGCATATTGTGGGATAAACGGATGAGAGAGGCCTTATCTTCAATTGAAAACATGTGCAACGTGATTTCTGAAGAAGAAATTGCGAATTGGGAGTGTCACTAGGTACGTGCGCCACCTTCAGATTCGTTGCTTCCCGGTCCGTGAAATGATTTTCAAAATACGAAAATTGCATATTGAAGTGGACAGAACCTCCTCGAGGGATCACGTCGGTCAAAAGAGGTGGTGATTGAGAAACCGTCTCAATGTTAAAGAAGGATGCTCTTCGGAATACGGTGCCTTCCAGAAGAATCTGTTGCTGCTTGATAATTTGCCTTGATTATATTGTTCTTTCGTTTTCCTTTACAAATTCCCCTCTTAGGTATTTACTGAAAGATGTAAGGTATTTCTTTCATTTTTTTTTTTTTTTATTTTGGTTTTGAACTGATGGGTAATGGTTTTGTGAGGAAATGATGTTTATATTAACTGATAGAATGAAATCTTAATTATGAATGCAAGCAGTGCAGTCATTTTGGAGGAATTACAAATATTGCATGAAAAGGGGAAATGCTAAAGAAAAAGGCGACGTGTCGTCTTAGGTATTGAAAGGTTTAAGCCACCTGACGTGTATTACCACGCCTTCTAGCTTGTCAGTATTGATAAGTTTGCAGTAGCCTCCCAAGATAATTTCTACTACTAGGTACGACTCATCTTCTGGGGAATTTGGTGGAGCAGGTTGGGAAGCAACCCTTACTACTATATCTCAAACTTGAAATGGATTTGGGCGTTGCAACAGTTACTTGATTCTTAGATTTCCCATCTTTGACTGTGATAGCTTCTAAATTTTTAATAAAATATTTGAAATGCCCAGCACTGATAGACGCATTTATATGTCTAATTTGTCCTCAATGTTTCGTATTGTTAGTACTCGGTTTTGTCCTTATTATGGTGTTTTGTGTGTTTGTAGGTATTTTTTGGAAATAAAGATTGTTGGAAAATTCGGCTCGAAAAGTTGCTCGGAACACCCCTCGGAGGACATTTGCTATTCGGACTCCCACTTTGGATAAGGGGTAACCCAATTACTAAGGGGCACCCACTGGTTATTCGGCACCCAGGATGTTGGATAAGGGCACCTCTTTCTTTCTCGTGAATAACAAAAATGGCGGGAAAATATTTTTGAAAACCCGATATTTTGCAGTGGAGATTCCGACTAGTTTGAAGGAGATTTTCTCACGGAATTTGATTGGAGATATCCTGTTTGACCAAAACAGGACTGGTATGTGGCTTAGAAACGTAAAACAGTGGGATATTTCATGCACACACGTAAAACAAGGTGATGTTTATTCTCGGATATTTTCTGAGTTGTTTTTGGTAATTAGCGCATGCATGGACAGAGTTTGACTCGACCAGCGCTTTATCCCAGCGTGTTCGGAGTGTGTAAACAACATCTGGATACGTGAGAAGTTAAAGCAGGGAAGAAATTCCCGTATCTTGCATGAAAATATTTCCGAGTAATGGAGAATTGTTAGAAGTTATTGCGTGATATTTTGATGCCCTGTCGAGTATATAAAGGGTCCTGGGGTAGCAGAGAAGGGTTACAGAGAGTTTGGAGAGATAACAGAGCAAAGAAATTCAAGTTTCAGAGTTCTGTTGTTGCTGCCATTGAAGAGAGCTCGAAGAACATTAGTCGCCAAGAAGTAGTCGTATTTCATACAGTAAATGCGACAGTTTTGAAGACAGTCTTATATGCTACAGTTACAGCGACACTCTTGTTTTATCATTCTCTGTAACAGATCGGTTTGTAACAAATATAACTGTTACAAACCCGGTTTTCATTATATTTCTTCCAATTTCATCATTTGTAAACCCTTTGAGCAATAATAATGATTTTTGAGCATGTTTCCAACATGATGAGCGGCTAATTATCCCACAACCAAGGAAATGAGGAAGCTATTTATGCATGCTAATTGGTAATTATTTATTCTCTCTAATTTATAATTTATAATTTACTCAATCACTGCTTTTGCAGAGTTTTTAATTGTTTGCATAATTTTCTTCATTAGTTGTGATTCAATTAGATAGGTTATGCTTTGTATTAAGATAATCTATGCTTAGGGGATACAATTAATTGTTGAGAATTTGCCTGATTATTTGTGAATTAAGAAACAAAGGACTTAAAAGATAATTAGAGTTTTGGGTTATTTACAACAATTTATTCATGTGTAATAGTGGAATCAGTGTCTTGGTTATTCTCTCTTATCTTGAAATCAATTTTGATCTAAGTTTTCTTTACTTTTAAGTTTTATTAAATCTAAAATCCATTGCTTTCACAAGTATCACGAACCTATTTACTACAACATTATTGATTCACATCAAGCATGCCATTCACATTTCCTAGTGACGGCTGGGTTGACGATCGGGTCAAGTTCCCGGCCCTTGACGGAAGGAGGAGTGACTGATTGCAGAAAGTGTTGTTCAATAAGACTTACTTGGGTTCGGAATCTATGAATGTACATCGTTGGGGTCTCTCCTAGAAATTGGGTCACATTGGCAAGTTGTTGATACGGCAGCAAATAATCCTCATGGTTGGATGGCTTGTTGGAAATCCTTTCGGGTATAGACACTGGTAAGGACATACCCCCAACTTTGGTTTGTTGCCATGAACCCACGAGCGCCGTAGAACCATATCATAATTTGGGCATTCTTTAAAAATATGAAATTTGGCGTGCGTTAGAGCATCTCCCGCCTTGATTTCGAGATTGATGTACCCATAAGCGTCTCTAGACTCCCCTTCCGAGTTTTTGATCATGGATGGACAGTGAACGGCTTCCTATTTTGGGATATTTACGGCTTTCAGAGTCTTGATGGTGACAATGTTGAGGTCAGAGGTTGCGTCAATCAGTGTGCTTTCAAACTCGACACCCTTCAGGTGGGCAGTGGGCAGTGGTCAGCAGTCCCCAGTTGCATTTTCCAACAACGCCTCCTAATAGATATTGGGGCTTAGGAGTAGCTTCTCCGAATGAAAACATCCGCTTGCATGATACAATGCGATTGGGAGATGCAAATATATCTTGACATTGTTCCTAGGAGAAATAAAGAATTTCACATACACGCTCCATCATAGATTGCACGGTATTGTGAGAAGAGTCCCCAGAAAGTGTGCAGTTTATGACCGGGAGAGGGTTTCTATGAACTCCCTCATTTCCTAGTTGAAGTCCTCCCGCATCTATTTTTTCCTTGAAAATGCACTTCAATTTGTTGCATTCATTGGTGGGATGATTGACAAACTTGTGGTAACGGTAATATTTAGGATTTACCATCTCTTTCTCAGTTGGTGGGTGTCTGATAGGAGGTAGTTTGATGGAATCATCCTGAATCCATGCTTCCAGGAGCTCAATTACTTCCTATATTGGGAACGGGAAGTTTGGAGCAGTATCTCTAGTTTCTTGTTGTTGTGTAGGCGTCTTAGTCGCGACCTTCCGTGGTGGAGCTGACTTATGCGATGGTGCCGCATATTTAGGTTGTTGTTCCGCCGCTGGATATTTTCTCTTTCCTCCTTCACCCACTACACTTACAGAGGGTCCAACATTGTATTGTTTTTTGGTGTGACGTATGCTTCCTAGAGTCTCACGTGCATCTTCATTTCTGGCAGGTCTGGTCCTCTCCAGCAATTCCGGTGCTATTGTGGCTGAACGCTTAGCAGCTTCATGAAGTTCATAAAATGTTTGGAAACGCAGGTTCTCCAGTAAAGAACGATAGATGGGTACCATGCCATTAATTCACAACTCCACCAATTTATACTTAGTTACATTTGGATCATGACAATCTAGCGCTTGAATCCTGAATCTCTTAACATAATCATTTGGATGTTCATTGTTTCGCTAAAATATCCTTCTTAAGTCTGATAAAATGATTTGCTCAGACATAAAGAAATATTTCTTGTAGAAAGCAGTAACCATTTCACAACAATTTCCTATGTTGTTTGGTGCGATGTTGTTGTACCAGGTGTACACCCTTCCAGTGAGTGATTTTGAGAATTCTTTCAGGCGGAGGACATGGTTGTATTCATGCTCTCCTAGTGATTTCAAAAAATGAGAGATGTGTTCACGAGCGTTACCAGTACCGTCATAAAGGGAGAACTGGGGAGAAGAATATCCTTTTGGAAGGGGAACTCTTTGCACGTCAGGAGGATAAGGAGGTTGATGTTGATAAATAGTGGCTGGATTTTCTCTGCCTCGATTCTGGAAAACTCGTTCCAAGTCCTCTCATGTGATAAAATTGGACTGTTGATTCCTTTATATTGGTCGTTCAGGAGCTACACGAACTTATTCATCCATAAAGATACGCACGGTTGAAGTAATCGTGTCGGGTGTCATGAAAGTGTTCCGTGTCTGCTCCATTTGGGGTCGACATGGTTCTGGTGGTAATATTTCTGTTAGCGTCTTGAGAAAAGTGAGTACCTCCTTTTGAGTTGTAGCCACGTCCATTTGAGCTTTAGTAAGAATTTCTTGTCTCTCTATTACATTGACAATGGTAATAGGGGGTCGGTTTCCTCTGGATCCTCCAGTCTCTCATTCTGACGGAGGAATGGTGGAAGCCCTGGTAATTGGAGGCGTGATGCTCAAAGAAATATTAGGAGTAGCAGCGGCTCTGGCTCTGGTAATAGGAGGCATCACGCAAAGGGGATGCTTCCGGCGCTGCTGGTGTTAGTGCTAGATAATGTAACACCGTGCGATGCGTTGACTGTGCTGGAAGGCGGTACATCGGTGTTAACAGCAGGGATATTGGCACCAGGAGTGTTATCAGCGCTAGTAGCATCAGGATTGGTAACTGACCCAGACCTAAGATCTACCATCTTGAATTTGAGAAAATTGAAATAAAATTGAAAATTGATCTTGCAACCGAGAGATTAATCTCCCACTGTGGTCGCTAGTTGTTTTGGGGGTAAAACCTGATTCTGCTATTTTTGGTAAATTTGGGTGTGTTGATGAAAAACGAATTCAAACCCTAAATAAATGTATTGCACAAGTGTACTTTTAGATTCGAGAGATCAATTTGTAAGACTTTGGCCTAAACCAAGAAATGGTCGTTCCAGATTTAATTTAGTCACAAAGTGAAGGAGAAAGGTTGATCTTAGGGAGGGAAACGAAGAAGGTGTTTGAGATCAGAATGTTGAATTATGAAGGTGTGACTGTTTTATGATTCACATCAGAATGGTGTTTTCTGGATACCTGTGTTGATAACCCTTCTGTCCTTTTGAAAATAGGTTGAAAAACCTATTTATACAAGTCATTGAGCGCACCCCTGATCTCATAGGAAGTGGAGGAAGTTAAGTAGTGGAGAAGTGGGGTTGTAAAAAAGGTGGTGACCATCAAGTTTCCATTATATGGGAAAACCGGTCACCCTTTCACCCACTACTCCCTCATTGCTGTTAGTCGTCCTTCCTTTCCTGACACTTTCTCGTAATGGGCGCGTTGCACGCTGTAAACCGCCAGACCAATATCCCACTGAGAATCCCCCAGTTTGTGACATGTTTGATGTCTCGAGTAAATGGGTCAAGTCGTGAGACTTGCCGCTAAAAACAACACATAATTCTTTTAGGCCAAATAACAAAATTATTTGTGGAATCAATAAAACATCGTTTATAATCAATGTATCGCTTTTAAACAAGCAGCTAAAAATAATCGATGTTCATGAAGCATCATTGTTTCTGAGCTCGTCTAAATTATTCGCGGAGCTTAGTGTCTTAAAATGAGCATGAATGCCCTCTTTTAGAGAGTCAGTAGGATCTACACACGCATCCCAGAGAGTGGACAGTCAGGCCTTATAGTAGAGTGGCAACTGTTAGCCATTCTAAAATCCTATCGGTCGATCCAGGTTAGATCTATAATGCTTAAATTGGCTATCCAAGTTGAGTGGCTGAGACGATTTTGCGGCAGTTAATGACTGCTGTTGAATCATACAAGTAGCGTGAATGTCCACTTTTAGGTGATCGTTTTGGAACCCTATGAACGAGCCATGACTTGAACGATCATTCCTTGTGAATGAGGGATGGCCAATGATCGCGACATCACCTTGTCGGTCTCCTTAAAATAAATCTAGACCATCCGACTATACAAGCGAAGTTGGATGGACGAGATGATTTGCGGCACTTGCTTACGGTCGTTGATTAAAATTAGGGTTTAGAAGCCGTGTGGCCAACCCTATTTTGGCTAATCGATTGTAAGCATTGGGCACTAGTTTGAGAGGGCCGATTGGCCAGACACAAAGGAGAGCTGCCGATGAGAATGCTGACATCTATTTGGCTGCCTAAAATTGATCTAAACCATTCAATTTGACTGGCGAAGATGGACGGTTGTGATCGATTTGTGACAGTAGCACGCTGCCGTAACACAACTTTAGGGTTTCCAAAACAGTGCGTTCACCCTAGTTTGAGCAAACAATTTGATGCACTCTTGGCTTGCCGTGGGAAGGTCGATCGACCAGGGATGGAGCTGGGTCGCCGGTGAACACGCCAACACCTCTTTGATCATTCGAAGGAAGATCTAGATCATCCAACTAGGCTATCTAAGTTGGGCGGATGTGATTAATTTGAGACCATGATGGTCAGTCTTAGCTCATTCGAGCTTTCTTTCAACAGCGCGATCACGTTGGTTCTCGATAATGATCAGGGGTTTTGCGGATGAATTAAATGGATTCCGATCAGCAGGGATGCTAGTGGGCCTGTCGGTGGACATTACGGAGGTCGCTTAGTTCTGCTGGGAAGAAGCTAAGATTGTTGAATTGTCTGGCCAAATCGTGTGGCCGTGATTGCTCCTTAAGACTGTCATGGATGGTCTAGGTTTTCCCTAAGGAATTCAAGCACGTCGATCGTGCTAACTTTTAATTAAAAGCGCGTTGACACGAAAATCTCTTTATCAGAGAGTTGTAAAGCATGTGTGAGTGTTTTCATGTAGATCTCAATGCTGACACTTCGGGAGATTCGTGCTACTCCGCCGCGAGTGAACATTAATCGTCATGTCATGCTAATATTGAGAGTTCAAGGTTGTTGTAGGTTAAGAGAAATATGTTATGGATAGTAAAGAGCTGGTGGTGGCGATAATGTCGGTGGTGGTAGTGTAACTTATAATTTACTTGTATGGGATATTTTTGGAATTGGTGGAGTTATTGGTTCCAGTAGAGCGGCAGTAATTATAATCTTGTTCTTCAGCAATAGATGCAGTGACAGTGGCGGAAAAGGCTGTGCTGGTGGAGACGGGAATGGTAGCGGCGATGACGGTGGTGGGGGTGTTGGTAAGGATCAAAAGTGTTTGATCTTTTATTAATAGCGTATAGCTGCTAGTGGTGATGGAGGTGGAGGCACTACTGGTGGGGAGGAGCTATCGGTAAAGATGGTGGCGGATCTATGGGTGACTATGGATGTGCTGTTGGTTATGTCGGAGGTGATTTGGCCGTGGAGGTGTTGTCAAAGGTGGTGGACGTAGGTGAAAAAAAATGTGGGACTGAGGTGGTGATGTTATCCGTAGAGGTGGTGGCAGATCAGTAATTCAGAGATGTTAGTAGATAATGCTGGTATAGGCGGTGACGACACTACTGTGGGTGTTAGTGGGCAAAGGTAATGTTGTCAGTGAAAATAAATAGAGGTGAGGATAATGAAGGAATTGGTTTTTAAGTATAAGGGTATCCTGGTCATTTCACTGTGAAATATCCAATCTTTTTGTGAAATTGAACAATTTTGTTAGGTTTCATTTGACAAAAAAGTGGCCATAAAAGGGACTCCCTACCTTCGGGCCGTCGGTCGGCCCAATTAACCAGTATAAGAAAATTGAAGACCGATGTACAATTATGTTAATTCATACAAAATGAACTTTAAACCCTAGATTCAGAAAATAAAATCAAGAATAACCAACTCCGCACAGATCCCATCTTACTTGAAATATTCGCTTCTATGTGTTGAGAGCTTCAAACCGTTGACTTTTTTATTTTCTTTTAACATCCATCTTAATCGAAGAAAGAAGATAAATGAGTGGGAGTTGAGGAGGAACTGGGGAGTTTTTTCTCTTCCAGGAGGGATCGTGGAGAATTTTAAGTATTACAGTTTGGAGAATATTAGCCACGACATTCTACTTTTATCCCGAAACAAAAAGCCCATAATACCCCCGGCCCACCATATCGTCACTAGAGGTCATTATGTAGTTTAATAACCTATAAAGCTCCACCCATAGCAAATTTTTATCTGGTCGTAGCAAATAAGTGATCTATTGACACAAGTATAGATTGGGCGTAGCAAATAGGTGATCAATAGCCACGGATATACGAATTCGTGGCAATAGGGGCGTAGCTAAAAATCAATATTTTTGTAGTGAACTCATCCACTAGGGACACTTAGGGGTTCAAAGGATTGTTGCACATGCTAAGTGCAATAGCGATGTCTGCGACAGTGAGTTAGGATTTTATTTTCTAGATTAGTTTTGCTCGAGGACTAGCAAATAATAAGTTTGGGGGTATTTGATAAACACATTTTTGTGTCTGAATTGTCCTCAGTGTTTGTATTGTTAGTGCTTAATTTTGTACTTATTATGGTGTTTATATTTTTGTGTAGGTGTTTTTGGAGAAATACACTTGTGTGGAAAACGTTGCTCGAAAAGTGCTATTTGGACCCCCGGAGAAAAGTACTAAAGGCACCATTATTTTGGATAAGGACACCCCGACTGTTAAAGGCGCCCCTGTTTTGGATCAGGGCACTTCACCCTCTTCATTTCAAATCTTACGTAATTTTGGTAGGAAAAACTTTTGCAATCGACTTCCGATTATGGTTCGAATTTTTATCATGTTCTAGGGAGATTCAAGTGCTGAAACTCATTTGGTTTGTTTCTTTTGGCTCAACAGAGCTGGTTGGTCGGTTGTCAGCCGACACAAATATAATTTCACTTTCTTACTTCCTAAAATAAAAATAGTATGCGATAAGAAAGAGTTCGTATCCACAGAGAGGCTTTTGTTGTTATGTAAATTTCAGTTTCTTGGTAACCAAGGGGGGGTTTTGATTTATCAAAGCAATAAAAATGAATTGAAAGCAAAGTAATCAATAAGGAGAAAATATTGGTCACGGGATAGTTTCATTCACAAACTCGAATTATCAACAATGACTAGAATTGAAAATTTAATCTCTCATTTACTAAAAGTCCTAGGATACCTTGATCGCAAGAGTATCCCACTAATTCCCTGATTTCATCACAACCACATTAAAAGATGCATATGTGAATTCTTCCTAGAAAGCAACCTAAAGTGTAAAAGCACAATTAAGTTTAACTCCCTAAAAGCAATAAGTTCTATGGAATAAGACTAATCAAGGCAATCAAAATGTGAAGCACTAATTCGATTTAACTCAAGTTATGATTCATATGTGACTAGTAGGATATATCACTACAAGCACTACCCACATTTATGCTACTTAAAATCAGGGATAAACAACGTTTTCGTATTGAAAACCCTAATATAGCTCTAAATATGAAAGCAAATCAAATTGATTCCGGACTCAACCAAATAAACAATCAAATCATAAAACAAAATGAATAATGAATCATAAACAATAAAGTATTGAGACAAAACTACATCATTGAATCAAATATCATTTGTGAAATCCACTTTATCCCATAACCAATAATATGAAGTTTAGCTACTCATAGTGTTTTGATTCAACATTATTATTATCAAAAATAAAATAAAGAATATGAAAAATAAATGAAAGCAAACCCTAGTAGAATCGCTCTCCTCCAAACTCCAGTAGAAAGATCCGTGATAAGATGAGTCCCCAAAAAGAATAGAAACTTCTTTCTTTTATAGTTTTTCACTTGCCAAAACTAGGTCTAATTCTTCAAATTCCATCACCTAAAACATGTGTGAGAAAAACCCATGTAAAAGTGTGCCAAAAACTGTTCGCCGGAAAACTGGTGCAATGGCCGGAATCCGGTGTCGGTGAATATTTTCAGGTTACCGGCAAAGTCCACCCGGTCACCGGTCGAATCGGTCAAACTGAGTTGACATGGGTCAAACAGACCGATTCATGTGAGTGAGTTCATGAGTCAGAACCGGTTAGAGTCAGCTAACTGACTCATCTGATTTGGCTGAGTGGTCTTGTCCAAAGCTGTTGCTTGCACTTCACCAAGTCAGTCCAGCCATGATGGCCCTGACTTGCATCATCTGTAGCTTAGCTTCAATTCAGTGGCTCTCAGGTGTAACACTATCCACCAAATATCCACCAAAAAACCTAGCCATTCGTCTATTTATCAAGCCACAACCATCAGCACCATCTCTGGCCAACACACCCACCTGCAAACCACCAACAGATAACCCACTGCAACACAACCTAACACCTCTAACTGCAGCAACAATACAACCACCACCAATTGTAACTATTTTCTCTGCACATTACAACACAACAACACTGCAATTTCTCATTCACAGTCACACCCTATCCAGCTTCTCGAATGCCTTCACCTCAGTACTACCACCAACACAGTAAAAAAAACATCTTCTCAGCTCGCACATAGCTTTATTCTTTCACTCTGTCACATCCATTGTGGCTATGGCTCACACCTCAGTTTCCATCTCACCAGTTCCCATGACAGCCTCATACAACCTCTTCCATCTCAGTCATGCCAAATAGCAACACAAGCTTCTTAACCTCCAGTAGCAGCATACCCATTCTATCTCTGCATTGCAACCTTCCATTCCATTGCATCATCTGTAGCTCCACCTCACCTGCAATATATGGCTACAAACACCACCAGAGTCCAAACCCTAACTTCTGAATCGACTCAGATGTACACATCAAAGCCAAAATCTGAACCAACCCATTAGTTTCATCTACATCAAATCCTCCTTTGAAACACAACCAATATATTGAATTCAACCTCATTCCCAGTCTCATAACCAGCTTCACAATCTTCAAACTGAACTCAATCATCACCACCAGTTTAGATTCGACAGCAACTGAAGTACCCATCAAGCTTAATTACCAAATTCCCAGCGAAACCTAAACATACATCTAATGTAATTCAAGCATTCATTGTTCTTCTCCATTGAAACCCAATTTCACCAGAATCCAACATTTGCATTGCCAATCCTTCTATCAATCAATCAATCCAAACCAAACTCAACCATCTGCAACAGCTACACTTGAAATCAAACATACCCAATTCTATTTCACATCAAACCTTGAAAATCATCACTCACCTGCAACTCAATTCAATCTCAGTATTCATAGCATTTCCCTGTAACTCTGAACTGCTTATTATTTGCTGGAGCTTCTCCATTTCCTCATTCTGAATACCACCAGTGCCTTCAACTCCTTCAATTCCCAGATTCTGCAGCTTCATGACCTTGGAATCACAAACAGTCTTCCACCAACACTAGATGCTCACATTAACAACTCAAGAACCTGTAAATCACCCATATCTTCTTTCTGAATTCAAACTAAAACCCATTTTCTAATCCCAGCAACTCAACCATTTCCACCTCCAATTACAACAAAAAACAACCAATAGATTCATCCCTCAACACCCATTTAAGCTCTCAAATCACACCCCAGAACAGATGCAAATCTACCATCAAAATCATTTCAGATCTCTTCCATTTAATCATAGTAATCAAATCTTTCTCTCCTTTCACAGACCCATCTTCTCAACAGCCTCAAATCACCAACAAACCCTAGATTGCAATGTTCTCTTCTTGTTTTCTCCAAGAAACAGCATTAGATTTGTTCTTGACCCATTTCCTCCACCTCACAACCCTGTTTAAGATCAAACCCTAGATTCAATTTCCTTCCTTGCATCAAAAGCACTCTCAGATTTCCTCTCTATTTTCTTCACTAGCAGCATCAACCCCATGAATCTTCAAACGCACAGAATAAACCCATGGCATGAACACAAAAACAACCTTAATTCTCACTGAACCTCCATTAATGGAAACATCACCATCTTCTTAAATCAATGCTTTCAATTTCAGATCCACCACTAACCCTGCTTTTCTCTGAATTTCAGACAAAAGATTACCAGCCATTTCTTAATTTCTGTTTCTCAGAATTTTAGGAAAATGGTAATAAAGAAACAAGATTGGTAAAGGGGCGTCACATAATGGTAGTGGGGCGGCACCCTAATAAGACAAAAAGGTCATTACAAGTAATTTCCAAGTGTTCTTTATCAAATAAAATCTGGAAATGACTAATTAGCCCTTATTGTTGATAATCAAGATTAGTAATGATAATCAAGATTAGTGTTGATAATCAAGATTAATGTTGATAATTAATTTTCACTTATCATATGATTCATAACTCTAAAATAGGTTATAAAAAAAAAAATAGAGAAGAAAAAAGAAACTTTTGTGATATTTGTGAAAGTCAACCTCAACCAATTGAAGAAATTAACCAACAAAGTGAAAAACCCAGCATTGAAAATGACTAGGTATACTTCAAAAGTACGTAACAAATCAAATTTTTTAAAATTTCAGAAGAACATCTGATTGGAATTGAGCTCGTTATCAAACAGTAACTATATATTACGATATTTAATGTATCAATTACCAATCAGAATCGGTTCAATTTTGGGAAAACCCAAAATTTCAGAAGAACATACGGTTGGAATGGAGCTCGTTACCAATCAGTAACTAACCTACGGTTGGTAACTAATGAATAGAAACCAATAGTAACTAACCTACGGTTGGTAACTAATGAATAAAAACCAAATCAACTAACCTACGGTTGGTAAGTCATCTTAACTTTTGAACCGTACATAACTATTTGATAAGTTGTTAACCTTCAGGATAATTTACGGTTGGTTAGTTTAATTGAGTTTCAAACCGTGAATCGAACATATTCTCAAAACTAAGAACTTACGGTTGGTATTTGAGTTTAAACCAACCGTAACATCAACCCAATCAACGATTCGGTTCAGTATTTGAGTTATTACCAACCGTAACTAGCATAAACCCAGAAATTTCAATATCAATTTTCATTCAAAACCCTAATTTTTGATACAAAATTAACTTAAATCCAACACGATAAACTAAACCCTAACTGGGTTTTTCCAAACATTTTTCAAATCGCCGATTAATCGAAGACGATGACATTTTCGGTTTTAATGGAGGTTAGGGTTGATGGAGGAGAAGAGAAGATGAAGAAGAAGATGAAAAAAAAAATTGATTTGATTTTGGTTAATTAAAAAAAATTGATTTGATTTTGGTTAATTTAAGGTGAAAGGGTAATCTAGTCAATCTACACCCCTATAGGACACCCCCTAACCAATAAGAGGGACATTGCTATCACACTTGACGCCCCTGTACCATTTCATGAAGCCCCTTTACCAAGCTTGTAAAGAAAAGAAACTCAATTTAGGATTATAACCCAGGGGTGGATTTAGGATTTATCCACCCCAGCTGACAGGATAAGGGGTGCTAGCTCATATATGGCTTGTCGGTTTCGGGGAACCGACTGCCTAATTCCTTACTCAACTCAACTGTCAGTTTTGAGCAACTGACAGTACATTCTTCACTCCTCCTTGCGCACCTCTGCCCGCTCCAACTATAGCTCGCCTGTGAATTGAAGTGTTTGCCTTTACGCTCCAAATGGGCAATTTTCCTTCTTTTGCCCCCAAGTGCTCCATTGCTTCTAATAACTCAAAACTAAACATAAGATACATATTTCGCAAAATAAATAGCAAAAAAAGCATAAATACTATATATAAAATTAGGTGTTTTACAACACCTATCAGATTCCCCCATACTTAGACTTTGCTAGTCCTCGAGCAAATCAAACAAAAATTATTCTAAAGGATACATACAATTCCTGTGAGCGTTTACTAGAAAAATACCCTCACAACCTACATTTCCAACTTACAAGTTCTCCGAAAAGATAGTATCCAACGCGCTAAGAAGACATAGAGATTCTGCACACTAGTCATAAGAAGTTAGACACATAAATCAACACAATCTCATTCTTAAAAGTTGAGAGAGAAATAACCATCCCTTATCGAAAGAAATTCGGGTTTGGAGTGATCAAAAGTCTTGACTCTGCCTCACAAGAAAGGGTTTTATGAAATTTCACTCAATAATAAACAGCTCTTTGTGGGTCACACATGTGTCCAGGTAGGAATGAAGAGAGAATCCTGCGACACGTTGAATAGTAAGAAGGCAAAACCTCCGAAACATTTTGAAAACCCACATATTTTATTCATTTTTGAAAACCATTTTTCTGACGATCTCTAAGAAAGAAAATCAACCACTTAACGAAGGTGGGAATATGCTTACTTACCTCATTATCCGTTCGGCGTGCATTTAGCACCACTCTCACAACATCCATAGAAACGTCTTCGGTCTTCAATCCTTGTCTTTGTCTTCGGTCTTCAACTCTTGATGATAACTCTTGAACTTCGTAGAATCTTGACAATGTGATTCTTTCCTCTTATTCCTGTTGCTTGAAACTTCACTATAGATATTTCTTCTTCCGTTGGCTTATTGAATGAATACAAAACCAAAATATGATCTAAACAAACCAAAATATGATGCAATGAATATAATTTTTTTTTTAAGGGAACTAGCATAATGATAACTATGTTCCAATTTTTTTTTATTTTTGAGACAAGAGAATATAATACAAAATAAAAATAAAAATGCAAGTACAAATGCCATGGTGTGAGTACTTTACCGCTTGATTCTTCACAACTTGTGTGTCTCGATATCATAAACTTCTTGAATTCTCATCTTGATAATCTTCACTCTTGTACAATAGTCTTCAACTTGTAAAAATTTTGTTCCTTGTCTTGTTGCTATACTTGAATCTGAAATCTGCTCATTTTTTTACCGTTGCTTGTAAACCTAGAACGTCTTCAACTTTCCTTCGAACTTGTGATGCTTCCCTTGTTGATGATGATGGTGTTTCTATGGACCTGTTGGTGTAGAGAGAGATAAAGTGGATGGTGCTAACTGCGAACAAGATTACAAGTGGTATGTAAGTTAGCAATTCGATTCCACCATTCATGATTGATAAAATAGCACTCAAGAGATCAAAATAGTTCTTCTATTGGTGGGAGGTTGGGTAGCTCACCATTCTACCCGGAGTTTAAGTACGGTGACACACACTCTAAAAGAACAAATTTAGACAGGTACAAAGAAGTGAAGGTCGGTGCCTCTCATGATGTAACATGGGTAGTCTCCACTATAGGGGACCACTATTCTACTACCGAATTCAGTCTACGCCATATTTGCCACTGGCATGGTTAAATCCAACTTTAACTCTCATACAAGTAATAAACCCGATCATGTTCTCTGTCATCTCTAAGTTCAGTCACTCTTATGAGAATCTCGATGTAATCTTAGTGACATGGATACTACGTGACTCTAAACTAACTACACGTTGGAGTTTTTCATGCACTAATTTACACAAAAGTTGAAAATTTTGAAAAAATTTACAATGCAAATGCTTAACCACTCCCCCACACTTAAACTTTACATTGTCCTCAATGTAAATTGAGTCATCCAAAGTAAGTTAAGATGGGAAATTATGCATGAAAAATGACAAGAAATCAGAAGAAAAAAAATACAAGATAAGAAGGAAAAAAAAAAAAAAAACAAGACAAGAAAATGAAAATAAGACAAGAGATACTCATCCTATGGGTTGCCTCCCATTTAGCGCTTAGTTTAAAGTCGTCAGCCCGACTATCTCCTTGCTTTCTATGACTCCTCCAGAGGGAGTACATCCACAAAATTCGCTCCTTCCACCACTTCGGAGGTGAAATTCTCATAATATGGTTTCAACCGGTGCCCATTAACTTTAAGTTCCTTGCCTGTAGCAATACTACGAATTTCCACTGCACCATGAGAAAACACATTAGTAACAATGAAAGGTCCGATCCAACGTGACCTTAATTTACCCGGAAATAAATGCAAGCGAGAATTAAACAAAAACACTTTCTGCCCAACACAAAATTGTTTTCTAAAAATCATGGTATCATGAAAGGCCTTCGTTTTCTCCTTGTAGATGCGAGAGCTTTCAAATGCATCATTGCGAATCTCCTCTATCTCTTGGAGTTGTAAATTCCTTTGCTTTCCAGCCCCATCCATATCCATATTGCATTGCTTAATCGCCCAAAACGCTTTATGGTCAATCTCCATGGGTAAATGACAAAGGTTTACCATACACAAGCCTAAAGGGAGACATCCCAATAGGTGTCTTGTATGCGGTTCTATACTCCCATAAAGCATCATTTAATCGCATGCTCCAATCTTTCCTTGTTGGATTCACCGTCTTTTCTAGTATGGATTTCACCTCCCGGTTGGAAACCTTGGCTTGTCCATTTGTTTGGGGATGATAAGGTGTTGTAACCTTATGTGACACATTATACTTCTTCAACAAGCTTTGAAAAGTCCTGTTGTTGAAGTGAGAACCTCCATCACTAATTATGGCTCTTGGAATTCCAAACCTTGCAAAAATGTTATCTTGTACAAAATCTGAAACAACCTTGGAATCATTAGTTGGGGTGGCTTTAGCTTCCACCCATTTAGAGACATAATCAACAACAAGTAAGATGTAATAATTCCCATGAGAGTTGACAAAAGGACCCATAAAATCAATACCCCATACATCAAAAACTTCAATAAATTGAATAAAAGTTTGTGGCATTTGATTTCGGGCACCTAGATTGCCTGTTCTTTGGAACCTATCACAAGTTGTGCAAAATATATGTGCATCCTTAAACAAGGTTGGCCAATAGAAACCGCTTTCAAGTACCTTGTGAGCGGTTCTTTTACTTCCAAAATGTCCTCCGCAAGCATAAGAGTGACAAAATGACAAGATAAAATTAAACTCGGATTCGGGAACGCACCTTCTTATTACTTGGTCGCTGCCATGTTTCCATAAGTATGGATCATCCCATATGTATTAGTTCCCAAACCTATTTAGTTTGTCCTTCTCAGCACGAGATAAGTTCCTTGGGATTTGTTTAGTTACCAAGTAATTCACAATATCCGCATACCATGGTTCACCAAAGGCAATTGAGAATAGTTGCTCATCCGGGAAACTTTCACGCAGTGGGATAGCTTCCTTGTACACAACAAGACGGCTCAAGTGATCCACAACGGTGTTCTTAATTCCTTTCTTGTCTTTGATTTCAATATCAAACTCTTGCAAGAGTAAAATCCATCGTATGAGCCTCGGTTTCGCTTCTTTCTTCATTAGAAAGTACCTAAGAGCTGCATGGTTAGAATAAACAACAACTTTTGTATCAATTAGATAAGAGCGAAATTTCTCCAATGCAAATACAATAGCTAAAAACTCTTTTTTAGTGGTTGTGTAGTTTTGTTGGGCTTCATTTAACGTTCTAGAAGCATAATAAATAGCATGAGGTATCTTCCCCGCATGCTGCCCAAGCACCAGACCAACCGCATAATCACTAGCATCACACATTAGCTCAAAAGGCTTGCTCCAATCTGGTGGTTTAATGATAGGGGCTGAAATCAAAAGTTCTTTAAAACGATTGAATGCCGCCATACACTTCTCATCAAAGTTAAAAACCACATCTTTTTGCAATAAGTTGCAAAGTGGTGATGCTATCTTGGAAAAATCCTTGATAAATATATGATAGAAACCTGCATGACCAAGAAAAGAACGTATCTCCCTCACCGTAGTGGGAGGGGTTAGAGCACGAATAAGGTGTATCTTAGATTTATCAACTTCCAAGCTTTTAGAAGATATAATATGGCCTAAAACTATGCCATGAGTTACCATGAAATGACACTTCTCCCAATTAAGCACAAGGTTCGTTTCAACACATCATTCAAGGATTAAAGATAAGTTGTTCAAACAAAGGTCAAATGAATCACCAAAGACACTAAAGTCATCCATAAACACTTCAATGATGTTTTCAACATACTCGGAAAAGATACTTACCATACACCTTTGAAAGGTAGATGGAGAATTGCACAAGCCAAAAGGCATCATTCTATAAGCAAAAGTATCGAAAGGACAAGTGAAAGTGGTTTCTCTTGGTCCTTCGGTGCTATCACAATCTGATTGTAACCTGAATAAACATCAAGGAAACAATAATAAACATGTCCAGCTAAACGTTCAAGCATTTGATCAATAAAAGGTAAAGGAAAATGATCCTTCCTAGTAGTGGCATTCAACTTTCTATAATCAATACAAACCCTCCAACCGGTTTGCACACGAGTTGGGACAAGTTCATTTTCATCATTCTCCACCACGGTCACACCTGATTTCTTTGGTACAACTTGTACCGGGCTTACCCACTTACTATCGGATATGGGGTAGATAACACCCACTTCCAAAAGCTTGAGTATCTCATTTTTCACAACTTCCATCATGGGAGGATTCAAACGACGTTGTGATTCCCTTGTAGGCTTTGTATCATCCTCCAAACGAATCTTATGAATACAAACGGCAGGGATTATACCCTTGATATCAGCGATTGTCCATCCTATGGCCGTCTTGTGCTTACTTAGCACCCTTAGAAGTTTTTGCTCCTGTAATTCACTAAGCTCGTTAGAAACAATCACAGGTAACTCTTCATTGTCACCCAAGTACAAGTACTTTAAGTGACTTGGAAGAGGTTTCAATTCCAACTTTGGAGATTTAACAATAGAAGGTAAAATCTTTTCATCACTGCATGGTAAAGAAATAAAAGAGATATTATGAGTTTCCGGACATCCTTGTAGTGAGTTGAGATCACCAAGGGCTTCCTTAACTTCATTACCACACTCTACACCGTCATCCATGGATGTAGTTAAAACAGTTTCCAAAGCATCATCACCATTCAATTCAAACACTTTTTGCGCCAATGCATCCATAACATCAACGGAGAAACAAGAGTGGACATCACTAGGATATCTCATCGTCTCGAAAATGTTGAAACGTATTATTTCTCCATCAAACTCCATAGTCAACGTTCCCTTGTCTACATCAATGATCATATTAGCCGTTTTCATGAAGGGACGCCCAAGTAGCAATAGAAGAGACGAATCCGGTGAACCTTCATCCATCTCTAACACACAAAATTCAGCAGGGAATACAAGTTGATTGACCTGCACAAGAACATCCTCAACAATACCCATTGGGTAAACATTAGAGCGATCGGCTAATTGCAACACAATTTCAGCCTTTTTCAAAGGACCTAGATTAAGTGAATTGTACATAGATGCAGGCATAACATTAACGGATGCACCTAAATCCAACATTGCTTTGTCAAAAGTAGTGTTACCAATTGTGACAGGGATGTCAAAGCTACCGGGATCCTTGCATTTCAGTGGGAGTTTGTGTTGTAAGATTGCCGAAGCATTCTCCCCCACACTTAGTACTTCATTGCCCTTAAGCCTTTGCTTGTTGGTACACAAGTCCTTCAACACTTTTGCATACTTGGGAACTTGCTTGATAGCATCAATGTGTGGTATATTCACATGAATCTTCTTAAGAACATCTAAAATATCCTTTTCTAGTTCCGCCTTCTTAGAACTTGCAAATATGCGAGGAAAAGGTATAGGAGGAACATAAGTAAGAATATGAGTTTTAAAGTTAGGAATAGGTAACTCGGGTGTTTGGGGAATTTCATCCCTCTTTTCCTTCAAAACCGGCTCCTTTGGAGCTTCCTCTTCATCCAAATCAGCAACTTTGGGTTTCTCAAGTTGTGTACCACTTCTCAACGTAATAGCATTAAGACCCTCTTTTGGGTTAATGGGTTGAGAAGGGAGTCTTCCACTATTTTGTGCTTTCAACTTGTTGATATCAATTGCCATGGCGCCCACTTGAGTCTGCAAATCCTTAATCGCACTCTTGGTTTCTTGTTGGCTCTCCTTAAACATGGTAGAAATACCTTGCATCATTGTTTATAACTTTGCATCGATATCAGAACCTTGGTTTTGAACCGGTTGTTATGGTTGCTTAAATTGTTGCTGTTGTTATTGAAATTGTTGTTGTTGCGGTTGAAATTGTTGTTGTTGTGGTTGAAATCCACTCGGACGGTTGAAAGTAGGTTGTTGAACCGCACCTTGCTTGTTCGCATGGCTGAAATTTGGATGATCTCTCCATCCCGGATTGTAGGTGTTGGAATAGGGATCATACCTTCTTTGTTGGTTTGGAAAAACCGCATTAGCTTGCTCCAACTCTTCACCATACGAAGGTAATATAACTGCATCCATATTTTCCATCATGTGCTCCATATTGTCCATCCTTTGATCACGGTGTGATGATGATGAATCACTAACTTCATGCACTCCCCTAACCATTGGTTCACCTCTTGTGTATAATTGTTGCGAGTTTGCATCCATGCTTTCAATCAACTCGGCAGCTTGGGCCACCGTCTTGTTCACTAGTGCACCGCCACCCGCAGCGTCAAGAAGATATCTATCACTTGATTGGAGACCTTCGTAGAAGTACTGGATTATCATAGCATCGCTGAATTGATGGTGAGGACAGCTTGCCACCAATCTCTTGTATCGCTCCCAACATTCATACAAATATTCTCCCACATGTTGCTTTATTCCACAAATCTCTTTGCGAATTTGAGTAGCCTTTGACGTAGGAAAATACCTCTCTAGAAAGATTTTCTTCAACCCATTCCATGTAGTGACACTTTCGGCAGGAAAACAATACAACCAATCCTTAGCACTGTCTACCATAGAAAATGGAAAAACTTTCATCATTGCACCATCGGCTTCAGTCTCCGCTGGAAGCATAGCCTTGACAATGGTATAAAACTCCATGAGATGCTTGTTTGGGTCTTCATTCGCCATGCCATGAAACTTTGGAAACTCTCTAAGCAACCCCGGCTTGATCTCAAAAGTTGAGTTTGTTTGGATACACCACTGTTGTGCATCAAGCCTATGAGAAGCCAAATCCTTGAGTGTACGATTTGCATCTTCCATTGCTTCTTCTTCTTCAACTAGTGGTTCTTCTACAAATGGAACCTCTAGTTCTTCTTCTAGTTGTAATTCTACTTCCACTTATAACTCTTGCTCTTTCGTGTCTTGACTTGGTTGGAGTATTGTTCCTCTTCGAGTAGCAATCCCGCACCTAGGATAGTTCAAATCATTAGAAGCCAGGGATTAGGTACCTGAAAACAATTCTCACAAACAAGTGAGAAAAAAAACAAGAAACGGAAAGCAAAGATAAAAGCAAAAATTGTAAAAAGAAACTAAAAACTTAATAACAAGCCGTTTGCCTCCCCGGCAACGGCGCCAAAATCTGGTCGGTTGTCAGCCGACACAAATATAATTTCACTTTCTTACTTCCTAAAATAAAAATAGTATGCGATAAGAAAGAGTTCGTATCCACAGAGAGCCTTTTGTTGTTATGGAAATTTCAGTTTCTTGGTAACCAAGGGGGGGTTTTGATTTATCAAAGCAATAAAAATGAATTGAAAGCAAAGTAATAATAAAAGTAATCAATAAGGAGAAAATATTGGTCACGGGATAGTTTCATTCACAAACTCGAATTATCAACAATGACTAGAATTGAAAATTTAATCTCTCATTTACTAAAAGTCCTAGGATACCTTGATCGCAAGATTATCCCGCTAATTCCATGATTTCATCACAACCACATTAAAAGATGCATATGTGAATTCTTCCTAGAAAGCAACCTAAAGTGTAAAAGCACAATTAAGTTCAACTCCCTAAAAGCAATAAGTTCTATGGAATAAGACTAATCAAGGTAATCAAAATGTGTAAAAGCACTAATTCGATTTAACCCAAGTTATGATTCATATGTGACTAGTAGGATATATCACTACAAGCACTACCCACATTTATGCTACTTAAAATCAGGGATAAACAATGTTTTCGTATTGAAAACCCTAATATAGCTCTAGATATGAAAGCAAATCAGATTGATTCCGGACTCAACCAAATAAACAATCAAATCATAAAACAAAATGAATAATGAATCATAAACAATAAAGTATTGAGACAAAACTACATCATTGAATCAAATATCATTTGTGAAATCCACTTTATCCCATAACCAAGAATATGAAGTTTAGCTACTCATACTGTTTTGATTCAACATTATTATTATCAAAAATAAAATGAAAAACATGAAAAATAAACGAAAGCAAACCCTAGTAGAATCGCTCTCCTCCAAACTCCAGTAGAAAGATCCGTGATAAGATGAGTCCCCAAAAAGAATAGAAACTTCTTTCTTTTATAGTTTTTCACTTGCCAAAACTAAGTCTAATTCTTCAAATTCCATCACCAAAAAGTCCACCAAGCCCATGAACCATGTGTGAGAAAAACCCATGTAAAAGTGTGCCAAAAACTGTTCGCCGAAAAACTGGTGCAATGGCCGAAATCCGGTGTCGGAGAATATTTTCAGGTGACCGGCAAAGTCCACCCGGTCACCGGTCGAATCGGTCAAACTGAGTTGACTTGGGTCAAACAGACCGATTCATGTTCATGAGTTCATGAGTCAGAACCGGTTAGAGTCAGCTAACTGACTCATCTGATTTGGCTGAGTGGTCTTGGCCAAAGCTGTTGCTTTCACTTCACTAAGTCAGTCCAGCAATGATGGCCCTGACTTGCATCATCTGTAGCTTAGCTTCAATTCAGTGGCTCTCAGGTGTAACACTATCCACCAAATCTCCACCAAAAAACCTAGCCATTCGTCTATTTATCAATCCACAACCATCAGCACCATCTCCTGGCCAACACACCCACCTGCAAACCACCAACAGACAACCCACTGCAACACAGCCTAACTCCTCTAACTGCAGCAACAATACAACCACCACCAACTGCAGATATTTTCTCTGCACATTACAACACAACAACAACACTGAAATTTCTCATTCACAGTAACACCCTATCCAGCTGCTTGAATGCCTTCACTCCAGTTCTACCACCAACACAGTAAAAAAAAATCTTCTCATCTCGCACATAGCTTTATTCTTGCACTCGGTCACAGCCATTGTGGCTATGGATCACACCTCAGTTTCCATTTCACCAATTCCCATCACAGCATCATACAACCTCTTCCATCTCAGTCATGCCCAATAGCAACACAAGCTTCTTAACCTCCAGTAGAAGCATACCCATTCTAGCTCTGCATTGCAACCTTCCATTCCATTGCATCATCTGTAGCTCTACCTCACCTGCAATATATGGATACAAACACCACCATAGTCCAAACCCTAACTTTTGAATCGACTCAGATGTACACATCAAATCCAAAATTTGAACCAACCCATTAGTTTCATCTACATCAAATCCTCCTTTGAAACACAACCAATATATTGAATTCAACCTCATTCCCAGTCTCATAACCAGCTTCACAATCTTCAAATTGAACTCAATCATCACCACCAGTTCAAATTTGACAGCAACTGAAGTAGCCATCAAGCTTAATTACCAAATTCCCAGCGAAACCTAAACATACATCTAATGTAATTCAAGCATTCATTGTTCTTCTCCATTGAAACACAATTTCACCAGAATCCAACATTTGCATTGCCAATCCTTTTATCAATCAATCCAAACCAAACTCAACCATCTTCAACAGCTACACTTGAAATCAAACATACCCAATTCCATTTCACATCAAACCTTGAAAATCATCACTCACCTGCAACTCAATTCAATCTCAGTATTCATAGCATTGCCATGTAACTCTGAACTGCTCATTATTTTTTGGAGCTTCTCCATTGCCTCATTATGAATACCACCAGTGCCTTCAACTCCTTCAATTCCCAGATTCTGCAGCTTCATGACCTTGGCATCACAAACAGTCTTCCACCAACACCAGCTGCTCACATTAATAACTCAATAGACCTGTAAATCACCCATATCTTCTTTCTGAATTCAAACTAAAACCCATTTTCTAATCCCAGCAGCTCAACCATTTCCACCTCCAATTACAACAAACAACAACCAATAGATTCATCCCTCAACACCCATTTAAGCTCTCAAATCACACCCCAGAATAGATGCAAATCTACCATCAAAATCATTTCAGATCTCTTCCATTTAATCACAGTAATCAAATCTTTCTCTCCTTTCACAGACCCATCTTCTCAACAGACTCAAATCACCAACAAACCCTAGATTGCAATGTTCTCTTCTTGTTTTCTCCAA
The DNA here is from genome assembly GCA_023529315.1 of Papaver bracteatum. NCBI lineage: Eukaryota > Viridiplantae > Streptophyta > Magnoliopsida > Ranunculales > Papaveraceae > Papaver > Papaver bracteatum. The sequence goes on from JAJJWX010001863.1 coordinate 149,031, forward strand.
GCAACATCATCAGATTTGTTCTTGACCCATTTCCTCCACCTCACAACCTTGTTTAAGACCAAACCCTAGATTCAATTTCCTTCCTTGCATCAAAAGCACTCTCAGATTTCCTCTCTATTTTCTTCACTAGCAGCATCAACCCCATGAATCTTCAAACGCACAGAATAAACCCATGGCATGAACACAAAAACAACCCTAATTCTCACTGAACCTCCATTAATGGAAACATCACCTTCTTCTTAAATCACTGCTCTCAATTTCAGATCCACCACTAACCCTGCTTTTCTCTGAATTTCAGACAAAAGATTACCAGCCATTTCTCAATTTCTGTTTCTCAGAATTTTAGGAAAATGGTAATAAAGAAAAGAAACTCAATTTAGGATTATAACCCAGGTGTGGATTTAGGATTTATCCACCCCAGCTGACAGGATAAGGGGTGCTAGCTCATATATGGCTTGTCGGTTTCGGGGAACCGACTGCCTAATTCCTTGCTCAACTAAACTGTCAGTTTTGAGCAACTGACAGTACATTATTCACTCCTCCTTGCACACCTCTTCCCGCTCCAACTATAGCTCGCCTGTGAATTGAAGTGTTTGCCTTTACGCTCCAAATGGGAAATTTTCCTTCTTTTGCCCCCAAGTGCTCCATTGCTCCTAATAACTCAAAACTAAACATAAGATACATATTTCACAAAATAAATAGCAAAGAAAGCATAAATAATAGATATAAAATTAGGTGTTTTACAACACCTATCATTGGTAATAATTTTCGTTTGGACCAGAATTGGCAAGAATGGTGTATTTAATGATTGAACATATTTTATGGTTATCTTCCTATGGAAACCTTGTTAAGGAAAAGTTTGAGTGAGACTCGGGTGCTGGATTTGATTATTTTGGGCCTATTTGGACCAAATATGGATGGTAATGATCCTGGAATCGACAGAATTGGGCTGCAACGCGAGTTTGGAAGTAAAACAAAATATGAGAGATACACTGGTTTCTTTTGGGGTTGTTTTGGAAAGTTTGAGAGTGTTAACAACATGTTGAATTCTCTTGAACGTGTACTTGGGATGTGTATATAGCAATTGAACGCATGAAGAGGCAAAAGGAAAGAAAATTTCCCAAGATTATTTTTATTTACTTCCGAGCTATGGAGAGATTTTCTGGAGTAATGAGGAGTTATTTTTGGTCATGTGAAGTATAAAAAGGCTTTACGGGAGTCATCGAGGGGGCATGGGGAGTTTGGGAGACGTACAGAGCATTACAGAGCCGGAAAACTTGAGTTGCAGAGGAGAACATTTTACTGCTGGTGAAGAAGATACGAAGAACATTAGACGGCAGAAAACAGTCGCAGAGCTACAGTGACAGTGACACATTCCTTGTATCGTTTCCTATAACAGTTAGTTTGTAACAAATATAAGTGTGACAAACCCGGTTTTAATCATTTTGTATCACTTTTCATTATTTGTGAACACCTTTTGAGCAATGAAATTATATTTTGAGTATGTTTCCATGATGAGGAGATAAATCCCATTGCCGAGGCAACGAAGGAAGCCAGTTTTTTTATAATTATGTGGTAATCTCAATTTAATTATTTTTCTGCGATTCTTGTATGATTATTTGCACTAAGTTAAAATTGATTAAATGATTTTTATTTATTAGTTGTATTATCTCTTGATGGTGCATGCTTAGTCTAGAACACTTGATTCATCATGCTTGGATTAACAATTGATGTTTTGAAAATCAAATATAGGCAATAAATTAGAATCATAATTATTTTACTTGGAGCTATAATGTCTTGAGTTGCATGATAAAAAAAATTAATATCGAATCCTGAAAAAGCGGGGGTCTAACAACCACACCCAATATTTCGATTAGCAATATGTATGGACAAACTCCAATATACTTTTATGAGAATCAACCAGACAGTTAGACTCAATCAATAAAAAAGTATATCAAATAGTTCATATCTCTATCTCTCGATTTAAATCTTACTCAAGCAAACTGCGAGTCTCAATTTAAATACAAGAGAGATAAACTTGGATGGTACCAAAGACCAATATCCAAGTGTCCATCAATTTAAAACAACAACCAAAATGTCGGATATTCTAATTGATTGAACAACGCACAACCTGTATTATTTCTATTATATAACAAATATAATGTGGAAAAGAAATAACACAGACACCAGAATTTTGTTAACGAGGAAACCGCAAATGCAGAAAAACCCCGGGACCTAGTCCAGATTAAACATACACTGTATTAAGCCGCTACAGACACTAGCCTACTCCAAACTAACTTCGATCTGGACTGTAGTTGAACCCAAATCAATCTAACACTGATTAAAAGTACAGTTATACTCCTACGCCTCTGATCCCAGCAGGATACTACGTACTTGATTCCCTTAGATGATCTCACCTACAACTAAGAGTTGCTATGACCCAAAGTCGAAGACTTTAATAAACAAATTTGTATCACAGAAAAGTCTATGGTAATAGATAAATACGTCTCCCACGAATATACCTACGAGTTTTGTTCCGTCTTTTGATAAATCAAGGTGAATAGGAACCAATTGATAAACCAGACTTATATTCCCTAAGAACATCTCAGTATTATCAATCACCGCACAATAGTCTTAATCGACGCAGCGAAAAAAGATATTGTGGAATCACAAACGATGAGACAGATATGTTTGTGATTAATTTTTATCTTGCATATCGGAGATAGAAATCTCAAGAAAATTATTACAATTGTACTTGTACGATAGAAATAGCAAGATCAGATCACACAACTACAATAAAAGTAGTATCGGTTTGGCTTCACAATCCCAATGAAGTCTTTAAGTCGTTAACCTGGTTTAGAAGAAGAAACCAAAGGTTAAAAGAGAATCGACTCTAGCTTAGAACAACTAGTATCACACAAAATGTGTGGGGATTAGGTTTCCCAGTTGCTAGAGTTCTCCCTTATATAGTCTTTCAAATTAGGGTTTGCAATCAATGTTAGCTTAGTAACAAACCATTCAATATTCACCGTTAGATGAAAACCTGATTAGATTCAAGCTAATATTTGTCAACCGTTAGATCGAAAACATAGCTTGTTATACACACATGAAATGCACGTTTATAGGTTTGTGTAACCGTACCCAAACTTGTACATTAGTTGGTTCAACAATAGTTAACCAAATGGTTAGACATATGATAACTTTCATATCAACCATATTCTTCTTCACCATAACTAGTTCAAATGACTCAAATGAACTAGTTAGAAAGTTGTTCAATTGCAAGGAAATCTCATGTACTACACAAGACACAATTGAAGCAAAAACGATTTGATTCACTCGAATCGTTTCATGAACTATATAGCCACGGTTTGCAATAGCATTCCTTAGTTTATAAACATAAGTTCATAAACATCGTTTTTAGACATAACCTACTGAAGTTCGCGGACTGGGTTCGCGGACTTAAGTTCCCGGATGGAGTTCACAAACTCCAGCAGAAATTCTCGGGTTGAGAACTTCCACCATTTCACGGACTGGGTTCGCGGACTGAAGCTCGCGCACTTCTCCGGTTCTCTTGATAAACAAAGTTCGCAAACTTTGGTTCAAGGAATAAGGACTTATACATATATGTGTTTCCACAATAATGCTTATATCCTCCAATGGTTATATTATCTAAACTCTCATTTTAATCATTGAAACATTCTCAGAGGACATTATATAATTGTTATTCACAAACCATTTTTCGTCAGAGCAATTTTCAAAGTGATTGAAACTTAACATGACTTTCGTCACCAGGTAAAGATGAACTTGGCTAAAGCGAAAGCTTTACCAACATATATTTCGAGAAACAGATAGGCGGGGTAAACTTGGCTCAAAATATCAAATGTGTATAATCTTAATCTATATAGCAAAGCAACTTTTGTCTCAAGATAGGATATAAATAGACTTTTGAGTGATAGATAAGTTCAAGTCTCCACATACCTTTTAGTCGATGAAGATCCACCAGTTCCTTGAGTAGTCCTTCGTCTTATGTGATGATTGCCATGTAGTTGTTGATCTCAACTACACTTTCTATCCTAGTCCGAGACCTTAGCTATAGTAGACTAGAAATCAAGACTTATAGTTTTGATCACTAACATTGACAAACATGCTTGAGATAGAAACGCATGCGAGTTCGACCGAGCAATGCTCTAACAATCTCCCTATTTGTCAATTTTAGTGACAAAACTATCAATACATATGGAATACAACAAATATATAAATAAACTTTGTATCTCCTATTCTACATGTCTAATCTTCAACATTACTTGAAATCTTCGTCACTTACAAGTACTCCAATGATCCCAAAGGTTGTAAGTTTAGCATCATCGTTGTTGAAAATCCATAGCTATAACAACGAGAAAACAAGAGTTCTCAATCATTGTTATACAATGTCATAGTATCATTACACATCGTCAAAGTCCAATTGCATCACAACTTTAACAACAATACTATGGTGATATGTCACTCCCCCTTAGTCAATACTCCATCTCACATGGAAACCACTCCCCCTTACATAATGATCCGAAAACCATATGTATTTATAGTGTGAACTACGTATTAATTCTCCCCTTTTTTGTCAATAAAATTGGCAAAGGTACAAGAACGAGATCCTAATGAAATTTCCGTACGAGACGTATCATTACCAAAAGTAAGTATATATCATATTATTTAGATGCAATCATAAAGCCGAATATTTCATCAAGGAGTCTATAAAGATACAAGATAACCCCTATAATATTCCATAGCCGCACTCCCCACAAAGATTTGGCAATTAATCACAAGTTCAATTAAAAACTCTCCCCCATATTATGTCATTCCCGAAAGAACAACAAGAGCGACCTTAATTTCAAAAAGAAAAGAAGGATTTCTTTGGACAACAAATCACATGCAAGTATGAATTTGAATCCAAAAATATTCAATTAAATTAATCATAAGAGAGCCCATGATTCATTTAACCAAATATGGTCAACACAAGTAAACTTATGGAGACTTAAAAATCTCAATTAGATTAATCACAAGAGAACCCATAATTAATCTAATCGAAATACTCAACTAAACTAATCACAAAAGTAATCAATTTAATCGTTCATACTCGACATAAGAAAATCTATGGAGCAATGACTAAGTTAATCATGAAAATAATCAATCCAGTAAAAACGCTCAAACATTAGAAAACTTACGGAGTCATAACTAAATTACCAAACAAGATAATTAATTTAGTTCAATATGCTCGTCATAAAGTACCTTATGGAACAACAACTAAGCTAATCATAAAATAATCAACTTTGGTTGTTTAGTGCTCAACATAAGACACATTACGGAGCCTCACAGTAATACATAAAATATGGATCAAGGAAGGTCAATTACTGTGGAATACACAAGGATTCATTTTATTTTCCATCACTATTTGCGTAATGACATATAATAGACATAATCCTTGAAAACAAAAGATTTTAGCCTATTTTCCATCAAAAATTGACATAATAGGCTTAAATTTTGTATTTGTCAAAAGTCAATTCATTCTTTTATCAATATATGCATATCAACTCATGAACGACTTTACTTTTGACAAGGTATGGGACAATCAAGTTAACGGACGCAAACACATATATCCCATAACAATATTGTAATATATGAAACCATAAAGATTAATAATGCAAAAATTATCTTCCAAACAGTTTTAAAATTTAAACAAACAAACCTAAAAACATGAAGATGAAAACGTTGGACATAGCTATGTGTAATCACAATAATGGCTATTCCAAGCTCTAGTTATTCTTCTAAACAAAAAAAAAAAGAATATTTACTAGGTAATAATACCTTTGAAGAATTCTTTATCGTCCCCGAACTCCTTGTCATGAACATCCGTTGGAACATAAGGCTCATTAAGGTAGGAGTTTATATCAATAAACCTTCTTGGCTGATGATGTCGAACCAGAGCCTTCTGAATCCCATGAGTCTTATACACAAAAGCCTTTATTTGTTGGATATCCTTTTGCATCTCTTTCAACACTTCAAGACCATCAGAAAACTTATGAGAATTTGAAGGAACGGCTCTTGGCTTCCTCACATTCCTTCTTTTTCTTTTCATTATTGGAGCTAGTGGAGATTTTTCTTTTTCCTTCATGATTGATGGCTTAACAATCAAATTAACATCATTTCCATCAGAATACATCATGCTTGGAGTATCCATAAACGTATGGGTTTGTGAGAGGAAATCACAATTTGCTCAACAAGTAGTATTGAGATAAAAGGAGGTTACATAGAAGGAAAAAGGAATGTAGGGTTTCGAAACCTTTAAACATTTTCGTACACGACCAACTCTCAACCTTATGAAAAGTAGAATTGTCGAGAGTACCCTTTATTTTGTTTGATAGACAAAAAGAAGGAAAGTCGAAAAGAAAGAAAAAATAAAGATTTTCCTAAAAGCCTGAAGGATACAAAATCATTGTCTCTTTTGATCAGGCACATGAGACAAGATTTCAACAAACAACACAATCAAGTTGCGTTGTGGTGAACAAAAATTTGTCCACCATTTTCCTCTCGAGAGGGATCCACGGACTTTTGTCTATCAAAACGACTTGACCATACTTTCTTCTCAAATTGTCTAGCCATATCCTTGGAAACTAACTTCTTCGACGAAGATACAATCCTACATATATACCTCAGCGGTCTTCTGAGCAAGTTTAAGATTCCTTGCTAAATGATTTACTCTTCGTTGAAGTTTGTTGACATTCCTTTGTTAGTGTTTGTACTTGTAACACATTGAAAGTTCATGACCCTTTAATGAACAATATGAACATGTCAAACTAGGATAAAATTCAGGCTTCTGAGATGTGCAAGAAGTTAGGCGCATAGTGGAACTTGAAACATTACAAACAAAGTTTTCAAAGGATGGGTCAACTTTATCTTCGAGAATAGTTGGATTATCTTCTGAAAGAATATCAAGATTGATGTTTGCTAAAATTATCAAAATCAATATTTTCACAAAGAAGTGCAACACTTGATTTCTCGTCTTCATTAGAATCATAGTTGTCAGACATTTTATCAAGAGTTGCCGCAATACCTTTGTTCCTAGTGTATTTTCTACGATTTGGGCACTCGTTTGCAAAATGACCAATTTTCTTACACTTAAAGAACTGAGGCATATCCTCATCATCAGTTTCATCAATATCCCTATTTTTAGGAGGAACACAATTATGAGGTTTGGATGATGCCTTAGGATTATCCCTGGAGAACCATTTACTTCTCTTCAGTAGAAGATCCCTAAACTTTCTTGTGATCATCGAGACTGATTTGTCAAGATTTTCATCTGATGAATTTGTCTCAGGGTGATCATCTTCAGAGATATACACTTTTTTACTTTTATCAAGTAATTTAGTGTCCTTTAGTGCTTTGAATGCAACATCCTTAGACTTGGATGAATGTTCATGATCAAAGATCTTAAGCTTTCCAACCAGCGTATTTCTGGAGAGATTATCAAGGTTATTTCCCTCAACAATGGCATGCTTCTTATATTCGTATCCAGATGGTAACAATCTGAGAATTTCCATCACAATGTCCTTTTCAAGAATACACTTACCCAATACAAAAGATGCATTAATAATTTCAGACACTTTGTGATTAAACTCATCAAATGTTTCTTCATCTGCCATACGAAGGTTTTCACAATCGGAATTAAGGTTTTGAAGCCTAGATTCCTTTTCACTGGTATTACATTCGAATACGATTTCTAAGATATCCCAAGCTTCTTTAGACTTAGCGCAATTTGACACATGGTGCTGAAGACTTGGGTTAATGGCATGTATGATGGCATTCAAACCGTCGGAATTTTGCTTTGCAGCAAGTATCTCGGCAGGGCTGTATTCACCAATATTCTTGGGAACGTTTACATCTCCAGCTGCCATAACGGGAGGATCATAGCCATTAACAACATATACCCATGATTCAAAATCACGCGCTTGAAGAAAAGCTCGCATAACAATTTTCCACCACAAGTAATTAGAGCCATCGAATACTGGTGGTACGTTAATAGAGATATCACATCTGTCCATAGAGTCAGATCGCTACAAACATAGACTTGTAAGGTCTTAACGTGTTTGCCTGCTCTGATACCAATTAAAAAAGCGGGGGTCTAACAACCACACCCAATATTTCGATTATCAATCTGTATGGACAAACTCCAATATAATTTTTTGAGAATCAACTAGACAGTTAGACTCAATCAATAAAAAAGTATATCAAAGAGTTTATATCTCTATCTCTCGATTTGAATCTTACTCAAGCAAACTGTGAGTCTCAATCTAAATACAAGAGAGATAAACTTGGATGGTACCAAAGACCAATATCCAAGTGTCAATCAATTTAAGTCAACAACCAAAAGGTCGGATATTCTAATTTATTGAACAATGCACAACCTGTATTATTTCAATTATATAACAAATATAATGCGAAAAAGAAATAACACATATACCAGAATTTTGTTAACGAGGAAACCGCAAATGCAAAAAAAAAACCCGGGACCTAGTCCAGATTAAACATACAATGTATTAAGCCGCTACAAACACTAGCCTACTCCAAACTAACTTCGATCTGGACTGTAGTTGAACCCCAATCAATCTCACACTGATCCAAGGTACAATTATGCTCCTACGCCTCTGATCCCAGCAGGATACTACGTACTTGATTCCCTTATCTGATCTCACCCACAACTAAGAGTTGCTACGACCCAAAGTCGAAGACTTTAATAAACAAATCTGTATCACACAGAAAAGTCTACGGTAATAGATAAATCCGTCTCCCACGAATATACCTACGAGTTTTGTTCCGTCTTTTGATAAATCAAGGTGAAAAAGAACCAATTGATAAACCAGATTTATATTCCCGAAGAACAGCTCAACATTATCAATCACCTCACAATAGTCTTAATCGAGGCATCGAAAAAAGATATTGTGGAATCACAAACGATGAGACGAATATGTCTGTGATTACTTTTTATCTTGCCTATCGGAGATAGAAATATCAAGCCAATTATTACAATTGTACTCGTATGATAGAAACATCAAGATCAGATCACACAACTACAATAAAAGTAATATCGGTCTGGCTTTACAATCCCAATGAAGTCTTTAAGTCGTTAACCTGGTTTAGAAGAAGAAACCAAAGGTTAAAGGAGAATAGAATCTAGCTTAGCACAACTAGCTAGTATCACACAGAATGTGTGGGGATTAGGTTTCCCAGTTGCTAGAGTTCTCCCTTATATAGTCTTTCAAACCATGGTTTGCGATCAATGTTAGCTTAGTAACAAAGCATTCAATATTCACCGTTAGATGAAAACATGATTATATTCAAGCTAATATTTTTCAATCATTAGATCAAAAACATAGCTTGTTATACATACATGAAATGCATGTTTCTAGGTTTGTGTAACCGTACCCAAACTTGTACATTAGTTGGTTCAACAATAGTTAACCAAATGGTTAGCCATATGATAACTTTCATATCAAACATATTCTTCTTCACCATAACTAGTTCAAATGACTCAAATGAACTAGTTAGAGAGGTGTTCAATTGCACGGAAATCTCATGTACTACACAAGACACAATTGAAGCAAAAATGATTTGATTCACTCAAATCGGTTCATGAACTATATAGACACGGTTTGCAATAGCATTCCTTAGTTTATAAAGGTAAGTTCACAAACATTGTTTTTAGACATAACCTACTCAAGCTCCCGGACTGGGTTCGTGGACTTAAGTTCCCAGATGGAGTTCACAAACTCCAGCAGAAATTCTCGGGTCAAGAACTTCCGCCAGTTCGCGGACTGAAGCTCACGCACTTCTCCGGTTCTCTTGATCAACAAAGTTCGCAAACTTTGGTTCAAGGAATAAGGACTTATACATATATGTGTTTCCACAATAATGCTTATATCCTCCAATGGTTATATTGGCTAAACTCTCAAATCAATCATTGAAACATTCTCAGAGGACGTTATATAGTTGTTATTCACAAACCATTTTTCGTCAGAGCAATTTTCAAAGTGATTGAAACTTAACATGACTTTTGTCACTAGGTAAAGATGAACTTGGCTAAAGCAGAAGCTTTACCAACACATATTTGGAGAAATAGATATGCGAGGTAAACTCGGCTCGAAATACCAAATGTGTATAATCTTAGTCTATATAGCAAAACGAATTTTGTCTCAAGATAGGAGATAAATAAACTTTTGAGTGATAAATAAGTTCAAGTCTCCACATACCTTTTAGTCGATGAATATCCACCAGTTCCTTGAGTAGTAATTCGTATTGTATGATGATTTCCATAGAGTTCTTGAGCTCAACTACACTTTCTATTCTAGTCCGAGACCTTAGCTATAGTACACTAGAAATCAAGACTTAAAGTTTTGATCACTAACATTGACAAACATGCTTGAGATAGCAACGCATGCGAATTCGACCGAGCAATGCTCTAACAAATCCCATAAATATTGTTGAATGGTGAAATCCTAAGCCTCGGTACTCTCAATCACTTGGATATTATCTTTGTTTATTTGCTTTATTTTCTTTAGTCTTAAAAATTTTAATCTAAAAATCTTCACAAGTTCTGAAACAAACCCTTATTTACTACTGTACAAAACCTCATTACAATCTTTTATCCATCATAGACACCACCTTTCCTTGGAACATTGATATGAGCTTTGAATTAACTAATAATACCGTGACATTTTACAAGATATAAAAATGGACACTAAAACCTTAAATAACAATTTCAATAAATTTGACCTCCCGTTTTTATTCATTAAAAATAAACCTTCATTCGATGCGCTCTTGAGGAGATTTTCCTTTGTTCTTCTGACTAGTATGGATAACTTTAAAATTTATTTTGTCTTTATCGTTTAGCTACATGTTTGACTTGGTTAATATCCAAAATTTGAAGACTTCTTTACTTTTTAACTATTTGTTTATAACTATCACATATCTTGTTAACAACAGCTTCAAGTACTACTCCGGAGAAATCAAGTTGGGTTTGAAATTCTGCCATTTGAAAAAAACAATTGAGATCGACAAAGAGAGAAAGAAGGAAAAAATTTGGGTGCAAAAAATCAATTTGAAAATCACTTATTTACAAACGACAAAGAAATAGCCGTTGGTGATAAAGTCTTTACCACTGGCACTATAGATATGATCTCCCGATTGATAGTCTATCACTGAACCATTTTTCCACAGTGGCACAGCTAGTTTGCCTGGCCACCTGGTAATTGGTATAGCAAATGAAAAATTATGCCATGGTGCATAGGAATCAGCCTAATATTGGCGATGAAGTCTCTCCCAACTCCATATTAGATGGCTTTACTAATTCTGTACCCAATGCTTGTAACTTCTTAAAAGCAAGGGCTACGGAAATGATAGGTTGTTTTAGCACTCTATTCCTTTCAAAATGATTGAGAGGCTAGGTGATAGAGTGGATTTTCTATTATGGGAAATAGTTATAAAGAGACTACACTGCACTTTTTTTGTCCTTTGAAAAAATAAAAATTATGGACGAGACTTGGTTAGACGTCCACACCAATTTTATTAAAAAAATATATTTTATATATAATTATATCTAAAATATCTTTTAAAAATATTTTTATATGTAGAATCACACGGCTTTTCATTTGTGGTTTTTTTTCTTTTTTTTCTAAACGACAATTAATTAGCCGTGTAGTGAAGACTATTTTTTTTTTTCGAAGAGAAGGTTATATTAAAAGAAAAAAAAATCCTTCACAGAGTACAAGGAAAATCACTCACTCATAAGATCCTCCCAATTGCTCTAAATGAGACTTGGAGTAACAAATATAAAAGTATTGGTGTAGTGAAGATTTTCAATCACTCTATCAATTGAACGAGTATATGATTGAGTTTGGGAGGAAAGAGGGTTTCCCTCTATCCATAATAGCACCAAATTAAGTCTTTTTTTTTAGGTTAGGCTCTTTCATTTTGAAGGAGACTCTTAGCCCCGTAGCCCTTACTCTAAGGCAGTGATTTTAAAAAGTTCCTAATTTACAAAAGTAAAATAAATTAGTAACTCGTAATAACCATTGGACCTGGTTATTTGCCCTTGACCCAATTGGGCGTAGATCCATGGAAGTTCAATATATTTCCTTTTAGGTCCTGCTCCACAGATAAACTTCTTCGTTTTCTTAAGATCCGAAAAAATTATAACAAAATGAGTGTTTTTTTTGTTTTGTTTTGAAGCTCTAATAATCAAATCCATTAGTAGTTCAATAAATATCATGCTTCAAAAAAAAAAAAAAAAATCCAAGTATGTTTCCTTTTGATCAAATCTTTCCATGAAACAGTAAAATAATTGCTCATCATTGTTTAGCTTTTCGTGAATAGGTGATTCTAAATTATTATTGATGAATAGATTAATATGGGATTTAGAATCAATTAGGGATATGAATAGATGATTTTTAATGAAAATCCATCTTGCCATAAGTTGTTTAATGTAAGTATCCACATCAAAATCGTTATTGCTTGGCAAGATCTTGGGTAGCAATTACGTCAAGAAAAACATCTTACACAACATCTCAAATTGGGATATTGCTTAAGAAATTACGTATAAACCTTTAGTACGAACCACTTTATAAAGTTTGATTTTATTAAAGTAGGAAGTAGGAGGTACTTGTCACATGCTATTAGATTAGGATCTCAGTTTTCTTCCCATGGTGGTCCTTTAGATTTGACGGTGTAGAATATTAATGTTGAGTCTATGACTCGTTGAATTCTTATTTTCTTATTGTGTTGAAGATAGTCAGTATGATAACTGAAAGTAGATCGATAAGTAATGGTAATGCATATAGTAGTACCTAGTTCCTATGTAATGGTAAGGGAATATTATTTTCTAATTGTAGGGACTGTGATGACTCAACAGAGTCAACACCTATCTTGACTTGCATTATCTGTTATAGCTGACTAGTTTTAGATTCCCAATTCATGAGAATAGTCAAATATTAATTATTTGGCTAAGAACCCTCTTTTACAGTGGATTAAGTTTTAGATTCTCAATTCATGAGAACAATCAAATATTGAATTTTGGCTCAGAATTCTTTGTTACAGTTGAGATATTTTGCTACCGAGCCTACCATATCCTTGATCACATATGTTCAAATCTGCAACTTAGTTCATTGCAGAAAAGGTGTTTGATATGATGCTTCATGATTTCCTTGATGTTAGCTTAAAACTGCAGGTAGATATCAAGCTTAGACTTAAGAATTTGGTTAGGAAAGGGAATTATTATTTATCTATGTGTGAGTTTTTCCTGAATTTATACATAAATGAAAACACTTCATGGACCCGTCTTTTAATTGTAAGACCCACCGGCACAATGGCGCGTTTAGGATCTCAGTCTGTGTTCGCATTTTGTATAGATTAACTTTTGGGTACAATTCTTTGAATTTTGAAATAAAAGTTTTTTTTTTTTCTGGAACTACACATGAAGCAAAATTTGACTGAAGCTGTAAAAGTATATATCAATGGGTGATTATCACTTTATATACAAGGATGTTGAGGGAAGGACGACACAGTGGGACGATATACAAACAAATTTAGGTAATTTACTTCCAAAGCCCGCTCCATTCAAACCCCCTGCTTTTACCCCCCGCAGAAGATGAGAGTTCGAAACCAAAGGACAAAGCCTGGCTAGATAATAAAACTAAAGAAGACCTCGAGGATCTCGAAGATGATCCTGAACTTGATGAGATCTCGAAGATGATCCTGAACTTGATGATGACCGCTTCCTTGAAGAATACAGGTTAGCATCATGGATATGCAAAATTTCTGTAACTATTTATTTTATAGAATATAAGTTGTTTTTCTTTTCATATTACATGCTTTTGACAAATCTAGTGTTTTGTATTAAAGAAAGCAAAGACTAGCAGAGATGAGAGAAGATGCAAAGATAGCGAAGTTCGGATCTGTAATGCAGATTTTGTTCGTGAGGTCTCCCAGGCAACATCGGACATTTGGGTCGTAGTGTGTTTGTTCAAAGAAGGGTAGCGTATGGATTCTCTTTGTTACCAGTTTTGCGTGGTTTTCTTTTCCAGGATTTCTGTTATGGTTGGTTAGTTTTTATAAATGGGTTGTTTGGTAATCTCTTTTTCTTACATTTTTCTGTTGGTGTTTCTGATGCTTAAATATACACGATTACTTGCAGAATTGCATAGTGTGGTGAACTCTTACGGTGCCTGCGTGAACTAGCCACAAGATACCTAGGAACAAAATTCGTCAAAATAATATCTACATAATGCATTCCAAACTACCTAGATCGTAATGTTACTACTATTTTGGTTTACAATAACAGTGTTGTCAAAGGAACATATATAGGTTCGCATCATTTTGGACGGAGGTGTACTCCTGAAGGTACACTGACTTGACAAGCATTTCCAACTCGTGTTGTTTTATGTATCTTTGTGATAGTTGTTTTTCAAAGGTCTAGAAAAATTACCAAGAAACTGAGTCATGCATTTTGAAAATGAAAATGATTTTTGATCCTTTTCTGTCGTCAACAGGATGGTCGTTTGTATAGACTTTCTTGAACAACTATGTTAACTGATTAATGTTCAGACCTAGAGGATCCTGACCCTATCTCCACTATAATTGATCTGTTTTTAGGTATAGGCCCATTAGAATACCCTAAACCTAGGTCCAAAACACCAATGAATTACTCTCCAAGTAATTTTAGAAGTAGAGTTCTATAATAGAAGTAACAATAGACTTATTTCTAGAAGGTTACGAAAATAAGAGAGATTCCCTAATCTGTGTATTACTAGTTTTAGCGTGGCTCTAAAGCTATAAATAGGCATCTTGAATGCTTGTAGAGGGGACGACAAAAAACTAGAGAAGTTACAAGCAGAAAACTAGAGGAATACTAAAATGAAACAAGCAAGAAGAAGAAGCAATACCTAGGCCAGGAAATTAACTTAAAAAGTAAACATTGTAAGTTCTTCTCTAAAGCAATAAAATCAAAACATTCTATTGCAATTTGTTTGTGTTTTTATTCTGCTTTGTTTGGCTATTCTCTATCTATCATATCGGGGGTCTAGAAACTGATCAATGATATCAGAGCTAGAAGGTAATTAAGCAATGTTTCCGGCGATGAATGGGAGGGATTCGATCCAAGGGTAACGAGGTATTACCATTAGATCCTGATATATATAGAAGAAAAAGAACATCCGTTTTGTCATCCTCAAATCCACAAGGCAAGACCATGGAAAAATTAGAGGAAGATATGAAAATCATGAAGAATGATCTGGCAGAGATGAAATCAATGAAGGATGATCTGGCTTCTTTAACGGAGATGATAAGAGGATTACAACTTACACAATCAAAATCAACGGATGGTTCTGATTCAACACATAATAGGGTAAGACGAGCAAGTTTTACTAACAATACGCCATTCAAAGTAGAGGTAAGAATCGAAATCGATGCGTACAATGGGGATGGAAACAGTTTATAACTGCTATCCCAAATCAGTTTTACCCAATTGGTTATAAAGAACGAATGTGCGAACAATGACAATTCTTGTGACAAGTAAAAGAGCAAAACATGCAAGAATAAACTACTAAATTTCGCAAGCAAGCTATTGCATTGAATGTGAACATGAGAGATCCAGAAACCATTGGGAAGTATAAAGGGGGATTAACTTTTGCTATAAGGACAAAATTGGCATTATTCTCAGTGATTGACATTGACGATGCTTGCAAGAAAGCTATGTATATCGAGATGAAGAGTGAACCATATGGAGTAAGGCAATCAAGAAACGAAGGAGAGATTGTGAACACTGCTCATAAAGAGGGAAATACATATAATGTTATGTCAAACAAAACTAACCAATACTGTGAAAACTGCAAAACTGATCGACACTCGAAGGAAGAGTTAAAGCCAGCACGGTGGAAAGACCGTGAAAAAACTGCCACAACCATCTACTATAAAAAAGAAAACGAAGAATAAGAAGATGAGGTAATCGACGGATCGCCTCAACGTGATCCCAAAATTCTGATGATGACAAGAAAAAGGGTCGCAACTGCGACAACTGATAAATTCACTGGTCCGGAATCGGCGACACCAAAATCAGTTAAATAAGAGCTATTTTGGGTGTATGCTCAAGTCGACAAGACACATGTCCTTACTTTACTTGATAGAGGATCACAACAAAATTTGATATCTGAATAACTTGTGAAAAAAATGAATTTGAAGACAACAACACACTCTAAACTATACCCGTTAGGATGGTTGAAGAAGGATACATAAATGCAAGTGACGGCTCAATGTACCTTCAAATTCTCCATTAATGGGAAATATGTGGATCAGGTAACATGTGATGTTGTCCCATTAGATGTGTGTCACATTGTTTTAGGTAGTCCTTACCTATGGGACAGAGATGCAACATACTTTCTGTAAGAAAGCTAATGTCGTTTGACAAGCTTCTCTGGTTTTAGATTTCATTGAAATTGATTTGAATTACACAACTTACCTTATCTCTCAGACTCGGTTGTTTTAAACATTTAAAACTGCTACCTGCTCAACAGGTGACTAACGTACATGTTAACTGTCACCTGGAAGTTACTACACACACAATACATGACTCAATTCACACACTCATTTCACACAAGTTAAGAACATTTCCTGAACCCCCCCCCCCCCCCCCCCTCAAGAACATGGTCTATGCAGAGGCAGAGACACTGAGCTTGGACCTCAATGTGGAAAACCTACTGGTGGACAAACCTTTGGTGAAGATATCTGCTATTTGGTCATCAGTGGAGAGAAAACGAACATCCAGAGCCTTTGCAACAACCAATTCCCTGACATAGTGAAATGAAATTTCTATGTGCTTCATTATGTGATGAAATATTGGATTAGATATTAAGTAAGTGGCTCCCATATTGTCACACCACAGAACAGGTACCCTTGGTGAATAGAACTGTAGTTCATGAAGTAATGACTGCACCCATACTAGTTCTGAAGTAGCATCTGCCAGAGCACGATACTCTGCTTCTGTACTAGAACTGACAACTGTCGTTTTCTTTCTAGAGCACCAAGAAATAATATTGGGACCTATATAAAGTTCCATGCCACCATTTGATCTTCTATCAGTTATATCACCAGTCCAGTCTGCATCTGAGTAGGCTTGAAGCTGTAGAGACATAGATCTTTTAAATTGTAAGCCATGAGAGACAGTGCCCTTTAAATACCTGAGTATCCTCTTCACAGCTGACCAGTCAGCCTCAGTTGGTTATTGCATATGCTGACATGCTCTATTAACAGCAAAGGAGATATCTGGTCTGGTAATGGTTGCATACTGAAGAGCACCAACTGTGCTTCTGTAAAGAACTGGATCTTCAAATGGAGTTGAATTAATCACAGAATGTGCTGAAGAAATTGGAGTGGCACATCTAGCAGCATTGTTCATTTTAGTCTTGACTAGAAAATTATAGACATATTGTTCCTCTGAGAGAAGAATACCTGCTGAGTCCTGTGTAGCATAAATTCCTAAGAAAAAATGCAAGAGACCCAAGTCCTTAATTGCAAATTCTCTTCCTAAAGCAGCAATTAAAGAATCAATATCTGCAGAAGATCTCCCTATCACTAAAATGTCATCCACATAGATTAATATGTATAACACAGAAGTAGGTGTCACTCTAAAGAAAATAGAAATATCAGTCTTAGAAGATGAGAAACCATTCTTGATTAAAAACTGACTGAGTCTCTCAAACCAACCTTGGGGCTTGTTTTAGCCCATATTGAGATTTTTGTATCTTGCACACATGATTAGGGAGCAACTTATCTGTGTAACCTGGTGATTGAATCATAAAGACATCTTCATTTAAGTTACCATGGAGAAAAGCACTCTTCACATCTAGTTGTCTGATCTGCCAGTTCTTGTAAAGAGAGATCGAAAGAATAATCCTCATAGTAGTAGGCTTGACAATATGGCTAAAGGTATCTTGATATTCAATTCCTTCTACCTGATTGTAGCATTTGGCCACCAGCCTGGCCTTATATATTTCAATAGAACCATCTGCCCTTCTTTTAATTCTAAAAATCCACTTACAACCAATCACATTTTGACTTGCAATAGCTTGCACCAGCTGCCAAGTACCATTCTGTAATAGAGCATTAATCTCTTCATCCATAGCTTCTCTCCAATTAGGATCCTTACAAGCTTCTGTGTAACAGGTGGGAACTATAATATCTTCACACACTGACTGAACCTCTGTAACATAAATTCTTGGTTTTGATCTTGTAATACCCATTTTACCTCTAGTGTTCATTGGATGAGCATTAGTAACAACAGAAGGAGGAGATGAAATAACAGCAGGTGAAGTTTCTGATTCAATAGCAGAAGTTATTGGTGATAAGATATCAACTTCATTAGGAATAGGTGACAATGTAGTAGCTGGTACTGACTTAGTGGCAGGTTCAGGGGAGGAAGTAACATCCATAGTTGGCAGAGCAGCAGTAATAGGATTAGTCATCAGTATAAAAACATAAGGAAAAACTGTTTCATCAAACTGAACATCCCTTGATATAACAATTTTATTTGTCTAAGGATTAAAGCATCTGTATCCCTTGTGCATAAGACTATAACCAAGAAATATACACCTTACTGATCTTGGCTCTAACTTGTGATGATTGAACTTTCTGAGACAAGGATAACAAGCACTCCCAAATGTGTGTAAAAACAGATAGTCTAGTTTAATTTGAAATAAGAATTCTAGTGGTGACAAGTTTTGTAGTTTTGGTGTTGGAAGCCTGTTAATCAGCAAATTTGCTATCCCAAACGCATATGACCAGAAAGCTAAAGGAAAGGAAGCATGATGAAGCAAGGCCAATCCAGTTTCAACTATGTATCTATGTTTTCTCTCAGCTGTACCATTCTGAGCATGAGCATGGGGAAAGGACACTCTATGACCAATTATACATTTATCCAAATAAGAAGAAACAGTTCTGTATTCACCACCACAATCAGATTAAACAAACTTAATGCTTTTAATAAGCTGTTTTTCTACAAATGCTTTGAATTTCACAAATGTTTCAAGTACCTCAGATTTATAAGCTAATGGATACAACCATGTGAATCTACTATAAGAGTCTATAAAAGAAACATAATACTTGTAACCATTAATAGAACACAATGGTGAGACCCATACATCTGAGTAGATTAAATCTAAAGGGCCATACACATTACTTGTAGAACTAAGTGGATAGGGTAGAGCATGAATTTTTGCTGATTGACAAGATGAGAAAATAGTAGAAGATAAATGGAAATCAATAACCTCATCTACTGAAGAGAGAACATGCTTGAGAGTTTGATATGTTGGATGTCCAAGTTTGTTGTGCCAGCTCTGTGATGAAGAAAACCTAGAAGACAATGCTTGCTTGATCTGAGCAGAAGTGAAGTCCATGAGATAGAGACCATCCTTAACTATACCATGAAGGAGAACCTTGTGTGTAACCATATCCTTTATAAGAAATTTATCAAAGTAGAATTCAAAATAGCAGTTATTTTCTTTGGTGAATTGAAGAACAGATATCAAGTTCTTTGTAATAGAGGGCACATGAAGCACATTAGACATAGTAAATTGAACAGAATTATTAGTGAATGTGGAAGAGCCAATATGTGTGATTTGCAAACCTGATCCATTGCCAACTTTGACCTGATCAGAACCTTGATAATCTGAATGCATATTAAGATTGGAAAGATCTGAGGTGATGTGATGAGTAGCTCCAGAATCAGAGATTCAGTTAGATGATGAAGATGCACCTTCCTCATTGTAGACAACAAAGGGCTCAGGTTCAGGGTACCAGTAGTCCTTAAAGTCATTACCATACGAATCATAGGAATTATAGTGTGCTTGCAGCATTGGATGGTCAGTTGGCAAAAATATATATCTGCAATCAGGAGCTAAGTGACCTGGCTTCTTGCAGAATTGACATCCAACATAATAATCATACTTTGGTGTAGGAGGATAAAAATTGTTTGAGCCACCAGAGTGACCAAATCTGCCACCATGAAAATTTCTACCACCTCTAAATCCTCCTCTGAAACCTCCTCTAAAGTTTCTACCACCACCATTTCGATTTCCTCTAAATACAGAATAGTTATGTCTCCCAAAATTGCCACGATTTGAAGTATTTTGCCAAGAAGAATAACCAGAAGGATTTGGATATGATATACCTGAAGGTTGTGGATAGTCACGATGTGGATAAGTATTGGCATCAGCTTGATTTGAGGATGAGAATTGTTGTTGGTATTGTGTTTGAGAAACATGTGCAGAAGCAGTGGTAAGATCCACCTTGGACTCAGCAGCAACTCTAGCCTCTTCAGATATCAATAGTCCAAGAAGTTCTGAAGAAGTAATGAGATTATCATTCTTCAACTGTTGAGTACAGACTGAGGTTTTGAAAGCATTAAATTCAGGTGGTAATCTGTGTAGAATATGGATTACCAAGTCTTCACTAGATATTAGTCTACCAATTTGAGTCAATTGATATGAAATTGATCGTGCCTTATTGAAGTAAATCAACATCGAGTCTGAGCTCTTCCTTAAACCAATCAGATCAGTCTTGAGTTATAAGAGACGATATTTAGTAGATGAATTATAATTTTGTTCCAATCGATTCCAAATCTCTTGAGAAAAAATACAATCAATAACTTGACAATGAATTTCTTCAGTACAAGCAGAAAATAACCAAGATAAAAGAGCTGAGTGTTGATTTACCCAATATTCATAAGCAGGATTCGGCACAAATTCGTTCTCTGGATCATTATCAACAAAGTCAGAATTAGTTACAATATTTATTCCTTCAGCAGATGTACGACGATAATACTTCACAGGACAGTAGAGTGATCCATCTACAAATCGAAGTAGGTTGTAGCTCTTCAGTAGTGGTGTGATCTGAGATTTCCAAAGAGGATAGTTATTTGCAGATAATTTGGATGGTGGTTTAAAGGTTAAAGGGATATGTTTATCAGAAATTTTCATTGGAATTGATTTAGGAAGTTGTTGATTTTGAAATTGTTGATGAAGTTAGGGTTTGAAATTCAGGCTCCGATACCATGTAAGAAAGCTAATGTCGTTTGACAAGCTTCTATGGTTTTAGATTTCATTGAAATTGATTTTGAATTACACAACTTACCTTCTCTCTCTCAGACTCGGTTGTTTTAAACATTTAAAACTGTTATCTGCTCAACAGGTGACTAACGTACATGTTAACTGTCACCTGGCAGTTACTACACACACACAATAAATGACTCAATGCACACACTCATTTCACACAAGCTAAGAACATTTCCTGACACTTACGACGAGAAAACGTTTGGAAGCTGGTAAAAGGTGGAAAAAGATTTCACATTCTAGCTTCTAAAGAAAAGAAAATCTACAACTTCTGGCTAGTCTATTCACGGTTTGGCAAGCTGTCAAAGAACCAAGTGAATTGGTTTGTGCAAACTCTTGCGAGTGTACTAAAACCAAAATAAACGATCTGCAACAGTTGTTACAAGGGTTTGAAGACACCCTGCAATAGCTGCAGAAGATACCACCAAAACAGCGTGTGGAACCAGAAATCAAGCTATTTGAAGAGCAAAATGAGTCGTCATCGTTACAGGTTGCGCAAGACTTAGCTCTATGTAAAGTAACAAAAGAAGATCTGATTCTTAGCAAGAAGACACAACTAACTAAATATGGAGAACAATGATTGGTTCAAGAATGTCTTAACGGAAAAAGGTTAAAGCGTGCAAAATGGTACTCAAGAGTGCGGCTGCAAGTTAAACTTCCCCGCATCTTAACTCAATGCTTTCGGGGGACCAAAATCCTCCAAATGGGGGAGGTCTGATCCTTTTTTGGGTATAGGCCCATTAGAATACCCTAAACCTAGGTTCAAAACACCACTCAATTACTCTCAAAGTAATTCTAGAAGTAGAGTTTTATACATAAAAGGAACAATAGACTTTTATTTCTAGAAGGTTACGAAAATAAGAGAGTTTCCCTAATCTGTGTATTACTAGCTTTAGCGTGGCTCTAAACCTATAAATAGGCATCTTGAATGCTTGTAGAGGGGACGCCATAAAGCTAGAGGAATACTAACAGGAAACAAGCTATAAGAAGAAGCAATACCTAGGGCAGAAATTAACCTAAAAGGTAAACATTGTAAGTTCTTCTCTAAAACAATAAAATCAAAACATTCTATTGCAATTTGTTTGTGTTTTTATTCTGCTTTGTTTATCTATTCTCTATCTATCATATCGAGGTCTAAAAACTGATCAATAATGAAAGACACACTATCTCCATCTCTCAGAGTTGGAGTTTTTATAATTTGGTACTTATTTTTCTACGTTATTCTTGGCCATGATATTTCAGCGGTTGCATTAGTCCTCTGCTAATCCGAGGAGCTGAAATTTTTGTAATTTGGTACTTATTTTTCTTCGTTATTCTTGGCTATGATATTTCAGCTGTTGCATTAGTCCTCTGCCAATCCGATCATGTACTTAATGATGGCCAAAGTTCTAGTGAATCATCTAGAGATGCAGTCTTCAATCAAGTCCGCAGAAACTTTATTGAGAAGGTCGTAAAAGAGCGTGAAGATGCATATGATGGATACAATAGTAATTAGAATGTGAAAATTGTTTTCCATCAGAGAAAAAAAAGAGATGAAGAGATGTTGGTGTGCAATACTACCTCCATCCCACTAATTGTTGACCTATATATTATTAAACAAGGAGATATTTTTAAAACTACCTTTTTAATTGATAAGATAATTCATTAAACCATACTATTATTTTCCAAAAAGAAGAATGAATAATCATGATTATTGTTAGTATAAGATATATGAACAATTAGATAATCATATTTATATTCGTTACCTATGTGTTTTAAAATGCTTTTCAATAATATAATTTACGGATATCCGTGGTATAATTTGAAAGATAAATCAATTCTAAATGTTACTAATTATTATTCATAAAGATACAATTATAAAAAATATTTAAAAATACTCATTTCTCCTCATTGTGCAAACTAGATCACCTGATTGTGGGATGAAGGGAGTATTAGATTGGTCATGTTCTGTTTGAATTTTAGGTATGTCTTTTTGTGATTAACATGTAATTGTCCACTTTAAAGTGCATGAATTCTTCATGTAAGGTTAGGTTTCCGTTCTTATGCTTACCAGTTTTAAACAGATGGAGTCGAGGGTTAGATTGTGGTAGTCTTGTTATATATCTGTACTAGGTATCACCCTGGCCTACGGCCGAGGCTCAACCTTTTTGCAGTTAACTGGTTTTTATGGTTAACTGGGACGATTGCCGAGTTACCCATCTGTAAGAAAGTTCTGCAAAGAACTAACAAAAGACGAATAGTTTTCAGCAGTAATTCATTATAATCTCCAAAAAAATGTAATCACACCAATCAACAGAATTGTCTGATCTCCAAAGTAAACAAAGGAATCAAAGTTTGTATACATACACTGAACTTCTTCCATAGAAGTTGCCAAATAGACAAGCAACTTCGGTAATACATTAAACCAAAAATCTGATCCATAGAGATTAACTCAACAAAATTAATAAAATAGACAACCCCTGTAAGCCGTCTACCTTACTCTCCACAAAGAATCCAAGGGACATGATATACTGCAACAAAAACTCGGTGAATGAGAGATTAAAGATATGCCTCTAGGCCCGTTCACGTTTTTGGTCTGGATCTAAACTGAAGAAATGAGTACACCGGTATAAAGGGCATGAATGTAAACCAAAAAACACCCCACATCCAATAAAATAACTTACTAAGAAGGGTTTTGAGGAATACACAATAACTTACTTAGAAATATGATTGATAGAGATGATAATCCAATAACAACTTCCCCTTAGCTACTTGCATATATAATATATTACGTGCATTTTCAAGCAAACATTAGAAAATTCTATAAAGTGTATAATTATGAATTATATAGCGAATGTCTAAAGATGAGTTGTTAAAAATTCGAATTGAAAAGGTAAACGATGGATACTGACAAACAAAACTAAGAAATAATAAAAGAAATTCAGTATCCTTTTCAGCTTCATATCTGAATATTTGAACAAAGGGTCAAAGTTGACTCACAGTGCATCGTCAATCAATGGTTCATTGAGAATGCCTTTGAATGGACAATTTCAGAAGGTGAATCCTTTTTTCTTTTTTCTTTTTTATGAAGACAGAAAGGTAGAGAAAATCGGGAAATGTGGCAGGAGACTCACTCTCATCCTCCTTGCGAGGTCTGTATATTTTCCCATCTCTTTCTTGTTTCTCCTAAAAGATTATCATACCAATTTTTTTATTTCTTGCTATGCATGGTTCCCTGCAAGTTTATAGTTTGTAGTTGTTATCTCATGATTCCTCGTAAGATGTCTCCACACGGTAGACCTATTGGTGGCTTAGTGAAGCCACTTATAGTTAAACGACAAAACCATAGTAAAATTAAAGCCAAGCAACGGTATTGATGGCACAGCTCAAGCTGTTAGTTTATTTTCTTCATGGGTTTTCACTTTTTTTTTTAATGATCGGTCATGGGTTTTCACTTTGCAGTAGGGTGGAGAGTTCTCAAACTTCACTGCTCAAACCAAATTATTCTAACCAAAATTGATATTGCTATTTATGGATATAGCTTCAGCAAATACCATATACTATATATAATGGTGGGTATAACAACATTATCAATCAATCACGGCCATACTTATGTTCTCCCTAGTTAAGACCTAAAAAGAAAATGAAACCAAACCATTAAAAAAAAACTTTGATCAGTACATTCATGTTATATTAGTACCAAAATCTGTTAAGCAGTACCCGTGATCTCCTTTTATCTATTCCCAAACCTACTTTCCATACATATCACCACCATAACTTGTTCCTAAACCACCTCCTTATGCACACCGTACATGCCAGAGGAGACACAGACTCGGAGTTTACACCCAAAACTATACCCTGAATCGAATATCTATTATTATTGAACATTTACCTCCGACTCTAGTTCTATAACTACTCATCCATGTGTTTGGGTCCCAAGGCCGTGAGGCAACTGGTCTTGGTATAGGCGTTTTAATTAAATCACTCCAGCTGCATGAACAATTTCTCCAGGTCTTGGAGTGTCTGAAGCTTGAACAACTTCACTTGTCATACCTGGTGTAGGGGGTTTAAGGGTGGCAGGATAATCATTCGTTGACAAAATAGAAGAAGAACCAAGTCAGGGTGGAGTTATTTTTTTTCTTAACTTAAACAAATAGGCATCATAGTGCATGCTATCGACAGAAAAATTGCAAATTAACGCGCAAAGACGCAAAATATTTGAGAGATCAAGATGACTGAAAGCTAATTATTTGACCAAATCTATCAATATTGCTGCTTGATACTACTTACAGAGAGCAGAATAGATATTTCCTATAATATGGATAGTGCGTACCATCATCAACAACCTCGATCATCACCTTTAAAAGAAGGATTTTCCCCATAGTTCAAAACTTCAAATGTACAACTCACAATCAAATTAGCAACATAGTTGATGGCTTCAATAAAAACAAATAGTACTTTGATAGGGAATTCCAGATTACCAACAACAAAGCTCCCTGATTCTATGTAAAGTTGCTCGCCTAACCACACTCATAGGTCTTTCGAATGGATACTGTTTGCATTATTCACTGTAGAAGTACGTGGATTAATTTTCATTGCCAATTGAAATTCATAATTAGTTAATCTGGGTGCAGACTGCTTCTGTCAAGCGGTGCATGCTATCATATATATATAGTTTTTTTTTTTTATATTAGTGTAGTTTAGAAAAGTCAAGGTAATTTCCATGAAAAGGGTTGCGAGCTATGTCAGATTACACGGATTGTCCATATGAAACGAACTCTACGGTGGTGAATTCCCAGCGTCTAAAAGATTTTTCGATTAGCCAGGGCGAGTCAGACTTATGGTCGGGCCAAGATATAATCTCTACCATCCAATATCATGATCGATCTTAGCCGTTCTTTGGCCCATATACATACGCACCACCCTTTCTTAGACTATTGATTCATGCTGTCAAACATCTCTTATTGCAAAGTGAAGATGATGTGCCTTCCCTAGTGAGGCTAAGGAGGTTGCACAAAGTAAGAGAGTAAATTTCATGGAGTTTTTAAATACAAATGAAGCAGACAAGGATTAGATTCCCAAACCACATTATTCATGTTTTGGCCAACAGAATCGTCTTGGTGATCAGATCGTGATGTAGAAGGTAATCGAGACATGATTTCATCAAAACGCTTGTTAATCGATACCTGGTTCGCATCAGTAAGTTGTTGATGTTTAAGTAGCTTGTCTTCGATCGTATGAAAATGACCATCAGAGTTTAGTTGATTGCGGTTAACTAAATCTAATAAATCTTTTACAGTTTTTGGATCTGAAGCACCCATTGGAAATTTTTTGAAATGGCTCTGATGCCAAATGTACTGTACTCAGTACAATTTGATAATCAAGAGTGGAATAAAGTAAGCTTGAGTTCCTAACGAACACAATTTCTACACTAAACGGCACATCATTCTCATTAACAGTAATGAATGAAGTTCTTACAACTTAAAGGAAAGAGGAGTAACAACGACGATCAGATAGTGGAGACCTGTCACTATCTGATCGGTTTAACAATCAGCCAATGATTAACAGTTATAAGAGCACCCAGATAATTACTATGGGCCGACCCCAGTACACAATATACCCATAATACTATGACACCTAACCACATTATTCATGTTTTCAAACTGATGGATGACCGGTCCTTACTAGCCCATGCTTTTTCTTTTGATTAACAAACCAGGGCATTCCCTGTGGTTACATAACATAGTTCAAGTTTCCACCTTCTTGGAGAAGGCTCGCAAAAACAGAGTATATGTGTGGATCCTTCCACTGCTTACACAAATTGTTTTCCACACACCTTTTGGATAATAAGTCTTCCAAGTGGGTTTCATTTATCGAAATAAGACTAAGTTTTTTTAAATTCTTTATACAAACCAAAAAATTCTTCTCGTTGCCTGCATACAACCCGGGTATATCTTTTTTCACCATCTGTAAGTGAGGTCTAACTGCTTCAAGGACTTTCACACTGTCACTCTCAACTTCAACATGGGGGTGATTGAGTTGCCGTGCCCACTGGATCGTCATGGAAGCTGTTATCTCTTCTATTTATTCCTCTGTTCCTCCTTCAAAGCATCTGCATCTTTCCTCTAAGATCTTACCTGCATAATCAAAAAGCAATAGTGCTACTCCCCATACACTCCTATCGCTCCGTGTGCTCAAAGCTATATTGATCTTAACATCAAGTAAGTTAGTGACCATGGCCTTATTATTAGCTACAATCTGAACTTCGGACTTTAGGTCTTCAATGCCCCTATCATGTCTACTACAGTTGACCATGTTGGTCATGCTGTTTCCTATAGCTTTAAAGTTCAGTTTAACTTTTCTAAAAACCAAATCACATCTGTTTTTCCATATCTGCCAGCATATGATTTCCATGACATCAGCCCATGTAATGTTCCTTACAGTATCCATTTCTCCTCTATAGAACCACTCATGTAGCCAACAATGAAAGTCAGGTTGATTGTTAGTATAGAAACATAGACTAAGCCCTAAGTAAGCTATCACGGACCTTGTGAACTCGCACTCCATAAAGGCATGGTTTAGGGTTTCATCCTCCTTACTACACATGGGGAAAGTCCTGTTGATATAGGGAAGAATCCTCGCTACTCTGTCATTCAAGGGAAGAATATCGTGAATGCATTTCCATAAGAAGGTTTTCAATATTGGGATAATATTCATTCTCCACACCTTTCTCCAGAAATTCTTTTGTTCTCTATCTTCTGGTTGACCTTTATGGATTAGTTTTTAGTACAAAGATCTGATTGTGAACTTCCCACTCCTCTCTATCTTCCATCTCATTTCATCATTTCTTTCTTTATTTATCTTAATTTGCTTTATTTTGTCACCAACCTGTGTTCCAATACATATTGCTAACTTTTCTTCATTCCAATTCCACTTGTTTTCTTTTTGCACCATCAGTTCTTCTAGGAAAATAATTCTCTGGTGGGGAGAAGTTGGTTCCACAAGAAGCTATTATTTTTCTGGATACCAAAAGTGCTCCCATACCCTTATCAATTTCCCATCCCCTATTATCCACTCCATGTTCTCCTTTATTTTTCCCATTTCCCTCATCATATTTTTCCACACCCAAGAGTCTTTGTCAGAACTCTTGTAACTACTGCTCATCAAATTGGTTTCTGAGTAATATTTATTTTCATAAATAGTAGCCCACATCCCTTTAGGTTATTTTAGTAATCTCCAACACACTTTGGCTAGCATTGCAGAATTAAAGAATCCCAGATTCACAAAACCCATTCCTCCCATAATTTTTATCTTACGTACCGAAACCCATGCCTTTATGTACACCTTTTCTTTTCCGTTTTCATCCTTCCCCCAGAAAAAATCTCGCTGCATCTTATCCATGCAATCAATTACTGCCACTGGAACTCTAAAACTTTTCATTTGGTACATCGGAACTATCGAAGAAGCCGCCTGAATAATTATTTCTTTACCTGCACATGACATGTTTTTTCCTTTCCACTCTTTAAGCCTACCACCCATGTTTTCCAACATAAACTTACATGACTGGATCTTAGATGTGTGAGTAAATAGGGGCGATCTTAAGTACTTATCGTTAAGAGAAATTTTCTTAACACCCAAAGTGCTAATGACCTCATCTATGGTGTTTTGGTGAATGTTAGGGCTAAAAAAGATGCCCGATTTCTCTAGATTGATTAACTGTCCAGATGCTAAGCTGAAATCAGTTAGAACTTTCAAGATGCTAACACTCTCTTCCTTAGTTGTTGTGCTGAAGATTAGTAAGTCGTCAGCAAAAAGCAGATGGGATATTAGTGGGGCATTAATTCCCATTTTTATTCCATGTATAAGGTTTAAATCCTCAGCCTTGGAGATCGCTCTGGAAATCACCTCCATACACATGATGAACAGGTATGGAGATAACGGGTCTCCTTGCCTAAGCCCTTAGAAGGGTTGGATTGTTCACAAGGAACCCCATTCAACATAACTGAAGCTGACACCGTACTAATGCATTGGTACACCATTTTACACTAGTGATTGTTAAAGCCAATTTTATTCATAATATTTCCTAGGTATTTCCACCCTACTCTATCAAACGTTTTCGACATATCAATCTTCAAACCCATAAGAGATTCACTTCCTCTTTTTGCCCTCATCGTATGGATCATCTCGTGGGATATGAATATGTTATCTGAGATCTGTTTACCTTGGATAAAGGCTAACTGGTATGGTGAGATTAACTTAGGGAGAAGATTTTTCAACCTATTAGCCATAATTTTTGATATTATTTTATATATTATATTACTTAGGCTAATTGGTCTATAATCCCCAACAACTTGTGGGTATTCTATCTTAGGAATCAGGGTTATGAATGTTGTGTTTATCTCCCTAAGGATGAAACCAGTGGTGAAAAAACTTTCCACCATACTACAGACCTCTTTTTGCACCACCTCCCGGTTTATCTCAAAGAACCTAGAGGTGAAACCGTCCAGTCCAGGAGCCTTATCTGGCTCCATGGAGAACACAACACTTCTCACTTCTTCAAAACTAGGTATCCATGTCAGATGTATATTCTCCTCCCTAGAGATTATTTGTCTAATATCCTCTAGGTAATTACTCTCATTGTCTGGGTTAGATGTGGTAGCCACTTTCTTAAAGTGGCATGTCATTATCTCATCCACCTTGTTTTTTCCTTCCACCCAAGACCCCGAACTATCTTTTATTGCCACTATCATATTCCTTCTATATCTATTTACAGCCTTTCTATGGAAATATGATGTGTTTCTATCTCCTAACCTGGCCTCATATTCATAGCTTTTATCCTTCCAAAAAAATTCTACCACCCTATACGAATGTTCTACCTCCTTTTCACACTCCCTTATGACATTACTCATATTCCTAAGTTGTGTGTTTGAGCTAGCATGTGCTAGTCTTTTTTTTTTTTAATAGGAAATATGAATTAATAAATATTAAGATGGCAATAGAGTTTGTTCCTGCTGAATTAACATATTGATCCAGTCAGGAATATTACTTGAATACTAAAAACAAAAATTATGTGATCTTGCAAACTTTGCAATGCAATCTGCTAAATTTTTTGCACTTCTATGAGCTTAAGTGCAGGACCAAAAGGTAAAAGAACTAAGAATTCTCTGAGCATCATTTATTATGTTGGAAGTTGTCCATTTCACTGCCGATGATTGGCCATTGACAACGTTAATCACGTTCTGACAGTCACCCTCTAACTGAATTCCAGAGAATCCATTTTTTTGAGCCCATAAAACTTCTTGCAGTAGTGCTTGAGCTTCGGCTTGTTCAGGATCTAATGCAGTAGATGAACCTCCTCGCAGTCCATTGCAATTTCCTGCAAAATTTCTTGCTATTAGGGCCCAACCTGAAGGAGTATTACTATCAATATGTGAAGCATCAAAATTAATCTTGATAATATCATTCATAGGAGGTTTCCAATAATGTTGTATCTGATTTTGTAAAGCACTATTATTATGCAGAGAAGTTACAATACCTTTCCAGTCATTTACCTGCATTATGATAGAGTTAGCAATACAATCTATATTAGGTTATACATTGTCAAACACTTTAGCACATCTAGATTTCCACAAATACCACATACAGAAGGCAGTTGTTTCATACACCTTGAAATCTAAAGGAGATGAAGTAATTCCAGTTGAGAAAAACTGGCTCACCCATTGGTGAAGGTCAGAATGAATGAGCTGATTATACAGATTAGAATAAATTTTATTCTATACACTTCTAGCAGTAATGCAGTTAAGAAAAATATGTTGATCACATTCAAAATATTGTTCACAGACTGGACAAGAGCTTTCTTGATATTTTGTAATTCTAACCAGTTTTGCCATAGTTGGTAGACACTGATGCATAAATTTCCACATAAAATGATGAATCATAAGAGGTAATTTATGTTTCCAAAAAGCTTTCCAATTGATTGTCATAGAATTTTTACTGGTGTATGCAAGTAATCTATCATTAAGGATCACATTGTAAGCAGACTTAACAGTAAAGGAACCATCCCTGTTTGGTTCCCATCTTAGCTTGTCTTCCCCTGTAAAAGGAATTCTAATCTTTAATATTTCATTAACATTTGTACTATCAAAAATATGATTAAGAATTTCCACATTCCGGAACTTCAGATCATGATCAATTAACTGACTAACTTTTACCATAGAAGAGGATGTAAAGTTTGATATTGGAGGTATGTGCATATTAGGAATCCAATTGTCCTTCCATATATGCACAGATTTAACATTACCAATTTCCCAAACATGAAATTTTTTAACAACTTCAAACCTGTGAAGATGCCATTCCAAATCCAAGAACCATGTTTAGAGACACAGTCAGTCAAAGGAAGAAAGTTATGAAAATACTTACCTCTGAGAATTTTAACCCAATCAGCATCTGGATTGTTAATCATTCTCCAGGCAAGTTTTGCCAGAAGGGAAAAATTTAGAATCTCAGTTCTTCTCATGTTCAAACCTCCTAGTTATTTTGGTAAAGCAATGTCTCCCCAGCCCTTTATATAGCATCCTTTCTCTCCCTCTTTCTTTCCCCACCAAAATCTCATTTGAACACTATCAATTTTATTTGTTAACTCTTTAGGCATAGGAAAAACAGCAAGGTGATGGCTATCTAAGGTCCCTAGCACAGATTGGTTCATAATAGTTCTTCCTGGTGGAGCAAGATAAGTTGGTTCCCATTGTGCAAGTCTATTATTAGAATTATCCAAAAGATGTTTGAAAGAATTAAATTTCCTTTTTTGCAATAAAAGAGGAACACCTAGATATTTTTCATTTAGGGACATTCTTCTAATCCTCAGAATATTAGCTATCTCATTTTTCACATTATTTGGAACTTTCTTGCTAAGTTTCTAGCTTCTCTAGATCTTGCTTTGATGAAAATCAAGCAGTCATCTGCAAAAAAGAGGTGAGAGATAGCAGGATAATGTTTGTTAGCCTTGAAACCATGAATAAGATGATCCTTTTCAGCTTGAATCAAACCTCTGGATAAAGCTTCCATTCACAGTATGAAAAGATATGGAGACAAGGGATCTCCTTGTCTCAAACCTCTTTGAGGGAGATAGACTTTACCTGGAGATCCATTGAGAAGGATTGATAGGTGTAGAATACACCTAATTTACTATCTAAGAGTTTATGCTTTCTTTGCTATTTTTCTAGTAAATTATGTATTTTATGTGTGTTTTTGAGCTATTAGGTACTCTGGAGTCACACAGACAAAAAGAAGGAGAAATCACCCAAATTGGACAAAAAGGGCAAAATCGTCATTTCATAAGGCGAGCACTATCTGGAGCCCAACTATGGTTAAGGGGATCTCATTTAGGGTATCCCTTATCACTTAGCAGTGGATGTTACTATCACTGGATAACCCTTATACAAAGGAAGGATTGGCTTTAGTACCCAGTCAGTGGGTGGTTTTAATGGTGGGTGTCTGAATTATTGAACCCATATACCCACACCCGTGGGGCATACCCATCCGGACCCGAACCCGGATCCAGACCCAACTCTCATACCTAAACCTAAAATCGAGTATAGACCTCTCAATCATTACTCGCTGCTGAAATTTAGAACATGAAGAAAAGCTGCGCAGCAGCCATGAACAAATCAATAGAAATCGAGAGAGAGAGAGCAACAGAGCTGTGAGGAATTGATACAGAAGTGAAGTTATCAAGCAGACAGAGTTGGTGGAAGCAATTTAGAGAGACGAATTGAACCAGCTACGTGAGAAATCAAGAGAGAAATCGAAGTTCAAGAGCTGAAGTAGATCGATAAATCGAATAGGGTTGTTGGTCTGTCGATGAATCAGAGATGGGTTTTGACCTAATTGATTAATGGTGAAGTCTCAGTTGCAGAATCATAACAGAAAATATGATGCTCAAAAACACAGAGAAGATCAACTGAGAGATGGGTTTGTGGAATTAAATCAGTGGTGATGTTGATTGGTTCAAGAGATGAACTCAGATAGAAATTGGGTTCGGAATTTATCTTCTTGTGTTTCTTGTGAAAGAGTGGAGGTAATGTGTTGATGTTACAGGAGTTAGAAAGTTCAGTTGCAGCTGCAGAACTGAATTGGTCTTTGGTAGTTGTATTTGAGCAAGAACAACACAGGGTGGAGTTGATGCTCTTATCTCGTGGTTGTGCGTTTTTGAATTGGAGTGATGGTGCTGCTGCAGTGAACCAGATTTGACAACAGTACTGGTGGTGGTGTTGGATTAAATGGAGATGCAAAATTATGCTGGTGCTGATGCTTAGTGGTGGAGTTGAATGTGGTGGTTGCATAGGAACTGGTGGTGTGTTTGAGGTGAAGCTACAACTAATGGGTGGTAAAACTGGAGATTGTCCAAGTGATGGATTGAGCTAAAGAAGCTGCTGGTGCTTGGAATGGTGTACAGATCTGGTGATGTTGAGTGTCATGGGAAGTGCTGGTGCAGGAGCTACAAAATGAGCTAGAACTGATGTTGAGCAGCTGAGAAGAATGGCAATGAAGTAAAGGGAGATTCAAGATGGTAGTGGTAATGGAACTGCAGGTGGTTTGTGCAAATGGAAGAGCCTTTGCTGTTGCAGGTAGAGGTTATGGAATTGGCTGACAAGTTGTGTTTGAGCTCACAAAGGAGAATGGAAGCTGTGAATTCATGTGGTGGTGTTTGATGGCAGTGTCACAGCTGGTGAATGCTTTGCAGGGGAGTTTTTGGAACTGGTGATTATGGAAGGAATGAAATTGGTGAGATAGAGGTGTAACTAGTGCTTAAGTTGAAGTTGCAGGTCATGAGCTTGAGCAAATGGCCAGGCAAGGGTGCTGAATTGGTTGTGAGGATACTGTTGAGGCGAATGCTAAGATGAATAAAGAGAAGTTGCAGACAGGTCCAGCCATCATGGCTGGGATTAAAATTGGCAGTTGTGCATGACTGGTGAATTGCAGCTAAGTTAGCAGAAGAGGTGGTTTTTTTGTGTGCAAGTTACAGATGACAGCCATCATGGATGGGTAGCAGGACTGGCATGGCCATCTTGGCCGTGAACAATAAGGTTCAGTGCAAGTGGCTTGGTCAGAACTAGTCACCGAGTTAGCTGGCTAACTCGGTTCTGACTCGTTCTAACTCAGCCCCTTGACCCTTGACTTTTGACTAACGTTTGACTTACGGTTTTGACCTGTTTGACCGTTAGTCCTAACGGTGGACTTACGGAATATACCTTGACCGGAGGAGAATTTTCAGGTGGTCGGCGGCGACGGATTTCGGCCTATTTCCGGCCAAAACCCAGTTTTCCGGCGAGCAAAAGTTGCAGAATTTTGTGTGGATTTCTCTCATGGGATGTGAAGAGTGGACTTGGAATTGAATGAAGAATTCGGCTTGGATTTGGAAAGAGGAGATGAAAGATTTGAGAAAGGCTTGGATTTGGAAATTGAGCTACAAAAGGAAAGGGATTCTATTCCTTAGAAGATATGGAGAACATTGAAGCCTATAAATAGAGAAGAACTTCTACACTTCCATACATATAGATGCACTTAGATACACACATCTTTTACAATACTTTTGCACACTTTTACACACACAATACTTTTCTCTTTGTGTGAACTCTTTAATATGAGTAACTAATTTGATTGAGGATGAATTCCTAGTTCTTAACATGTTTTGAGTTTTGTTTTAAATCTACTTTGAAGTTTTCACATGATTATCGTTTGTTTTTACTAATAGGAGTGATCTTAAAGACATTC
Organism: Papaver bracteatum; assembly: GCA_023529315.1. Classification (NCBI taxonomy): domain Eukaryota; kingdom Viridiplantae; phylum Streptophyta; class Magnoliopsida; order Ranunculales; family Papaveraceae; genus Papaver; species Papaver bracteatum. Next base: position 183,983 of record JAJJWX010001863.1, read on the forward strand.
ATGATTGATTGATAGATTATCTAGGTGTACAACTAGATTGATTTGTTAGTCTAATCTAAAGCTAGTGTACGTTAGGGGATAAGTAATCGTTTCTTGACTTTTCACATAAGTAGCAAACACGAGACCTTGCGGAGGGATTCCGTGGAGCAATTGTGTGTAAAAACAACGTTAGCAAGTGGACCTTGATCTAAGAGTTTAACTACTAATATCAACCTAATAAATTCATAAATCTTAATGCGTTTAACTAAATTACATCTTGAGTGATCTACTACTAGGTGGTTTGGTGAATAGAATCCGGTAGTCGAGAACTTCCGTATCCGGTGATATAAGGGATTTTGGGGTTAGCACTGATCTAGATGCTATACCTACGGTTGGTGATAATTTGTGATTAATAAGAAGTGGAAAAGAACATAACTTTAATCATTGTTTTGCAGCGAAGAAGGATTCCTTGATCTAATCTCTCTTATTGATTTCCTTTTAATTGCTTTGTTTATTTTATTTACTTTCTCAAATTCTTAATCAATACCCCCTTTTGTGACATTATAAGACAACTAGAATCTCGTGCTCCTCGTGGGATCGACCTTGACTACCCTATATTACTTGTTAATTAGGTAGTGAAATATTAATTAATTTGTTGTGGTTACGACACGCATACAAATTTTGGCGCCGTTGCCGGGGAGCATCAGATGATTTTAGTTGTTTTTACTTTTTGCTTTATTCTTGCTTTGTTGGATTCTTTATCGTATCTAACTTAGTTTTTGAGAATTGTTTTTCAGGTACCGGTTTTCCATGTATGGTGGACAAGAGCAAGCATATTACAACAATCAATACGGTTTTCAACCTCAACATTATGACAACTTCCAACAATCCTTAGGATACAATCAAAACCAATCTTTTGGCTATGATGAATATCCTACGGAGCCTTATGAGTACTCTCATGCATATCAACAACCTTGTAATGGGTATGTAAGTCAAGCACCAAGGTATGATAAATCTACTTCTAATTGGATTCATTCAAGTTGTATGCAGATTCTCAATGACTTGCAAGACATGCGAAAAACACTTGACCGTGATAGAAAGAACGTTGCACAAACCAATTTTTACAACACTTTTTCTTACCCGACTCCGGATCGTAGTTATGATCATTCACCCATTCAAAGGGAAGAGTCATGGGAAAGATAACCTATTGTAGCAAACGGTGGTAAGCGTGTGAACGTCCGGAAACTTGCACAAAAGTTATACAAATTGGAAGATGATGGAGACTCGGAAGAGCTTGTCGCAGAAATTAGTAGGACCATTCATATGGAACTTAAACGACGTCTAGATAAAGGTAATGAAACCGAAGACGATTCTTATTATGGTGATTCCGATAATGAAGATGATTGTGTTGAAATGGACCAACCTTTGGAGACTTTTGATGACGCTAGTGTGGATTACTCGAGCCTTGATCTTAATAATGATCAATCACCTATTCAAAAGGTAGAGCTTGAGGAAGATGCATTTAGTGCTTGGAAAAAATTCCTTAGGGAAAGCTATGAGTCCGCGGAAGTGTATGAAAGTTGCAACAATAAGGAAGTTATTTCAACTCCGGATCATACTAAGGATCCTTCGCCTATTCAAAAGGAGGAGATTGGGTGTGACTTTCCTATTGTTGTAAACGGTGTAACACCCTCACAAGAAGATCTTACAATTTTTACCGACGAAAATCACTTTAGTGAATGGCCCGATTCCGATGATGAAGATGTTGAAGAGGTGATGCTCGATAATGGAACCGAATTGATTGAATTTGTGGAAGACCCAATTGAACTTGCTAATGATTATGATGATGCCGAGACTTTGGTTAAGGTAAAAAATGATGAAGAATGGTTGCAAAGTTTGATAGAGGACCACGATATACAAGAGGTAAGTAGTTCACTTGAATTTTTTAAGAATGAGGAGGATACCGTAATACAAGAAATTGTGCAAGGTTTGTCTAACCCTTTGCATGTTAATTCTTCTCCTTTACCTCTTATTGGTTTGAATGTATGTGCTTCGAAAGTATTTTTGAATGACTTTGTTTCTCGATATCCACCATTGGAAACACTTGATGCTAATACTATGCAGGTTTGCCAAGAGGAATGCATAGAAATTCCCAAATTCTATGTTCTTTATACACTTCCGAGTGTGGACAAGAATAAGTGTGGGGGGAATTTCTATCGAGCTATAACTTTACTATTATTTTCTTGTGCTAATATTTGTATGGAGTTATTGTTTGCAAAACAGGTACTATGGGAGGACCCCCAAATTTTCCGATTGTTGGTATATGGGGAGTGAGTCTTACAAGAGCCATGTCGGGCCGTCGACTTTAAAACAAGCGCTAAGTGGGAGGCAACCCACCGGTTTTTGTATCTCTTATCCTTTTATTTTTATTTGCGTTTTGTTTTGTGTGTTTATTTTTTCTTGTTCCATATCATATTAGGATTTCCCACCTTGATTTTACTTAGACGATTCAATTACATTGAGGACAATGTAAGGTTTAAGTGTGGGGGAGTGGCTACGCATATATTTTTGCATAAAAAAAAAAAACGTTTTTTTTTCTTCTTTTGCATTAAAACTTCAACTTTTAGAGATTTTAGAGTCACTAGCATGCTTCTAGGTATGATTACATAGAGAATTCTGACCGACATAATTGAACTTGGAAGTGTTAGGGAACTACGTTCGATTTCTTGCTTGTTAGAGTGTTAAATAATGGATTTAATTATGCCGGTGATGCAAATTTGGTGCAGGGAGAAGTGCGTTATTAGAGTTGTTGATCAATCATTAGTGGAGACTACCCATTTTCATATCATGAGAGGCACCAACCATAAATTCTTCCTTTACTAAAGAGCTTCTTTTGAGTGTGTGTCACCGTACGTTAATTCCGGGTAGAATGGTGAGCTACCCAATTTCACACCAATTTCAGCACTATTTTGATCTCTTGAGTGCTAATCTTTGTCAATCATGAGGGTGACGTTTATAGATGAAAGCTACCTTCTTGTAGTTCGATTTGAAGTTAGCACCATTCTCTCACTCGACAACAACGGGTCCATAGAAACACCACATCAACAACAAGGGAGCGACATCAAAATCTACAAGGAAAGTTGAAAAGGTTCAAGGTTTGCAAGCAACAATGGAACAAGAAAAAGAGCAAATTTTTTATATCCAAGTAAAGCAACATACAATGAGCATATTTTTACATACATGTTGAAGACTTAAAATGCAATGAGGTAATTCTATATCCAAGTGTTAAGACGTATTTACAAAGCGAAGAAAGTAAAAGGTGAGAATTATTGAAGTTTATGATTTCAAGACGATACAAGTTGTGAAGAATCAAGCGGTAAAGTACTTTTCCATGGTCATGGTTTATTTTATTTTTCACTTTGTTTTGTATTTTGTTTCTCTTGTCTAAAAAAAAAAAAAAAAGAATGAAAAGAAAGAAAGAAAAAAAAAGAAAAAAAAAAAAAAAATATATATATATATATGAGACAAGAGAAATATCTATTATTGTTTTGTTATTGAATAAGCTGTGGGGAAGGAAAATCTATAAGGAAGTTTCATGCGACAAGGATTTTGAGGAAAAAGGTTACAAATTGTTAAGGATTTATGAAGTTCAAGTGTTTATCATCAATAGTTGAAGCCGAAGACCAAGAAGATGAAGACAAGGAGCGGAAGACGTTTCTTTTGGATTCCGTGAGAGTGGTGTTATCATAATTGGCAATCGGATGTGAAGGTAAGTAAGTAATCTCATCCTCAATATAAGTGGTTGATTTCCTTTCTTAGAGATCGTTAGAAAAATGGTTTTTCAAAATGATTAAAAGATGTGGGTTTTTCAAAATTTCGGAAGTTATACTTCCCACCATTCAACGTGTTGCAGGAATTCTCTCTTCATTCCTACCTGCACACATGTGAGACCCATAAAAAAGCCGTATTTTTGAGTGCAATTATCATAAAACCCTTTTAAGTGAGGCAGAAGTCGAGGCGAAATGCTTATTGATCGTTTCTCAAACATGTGTTCTCTCATTATGGTGTGGTTATTTCTCACTCAACATTTAAGGATGAGAATATGTTCTTTAGTATTTCTAACTTCTCATTACTAGCATGCAGAAACTCTATGTCTTCATAACTCTTAGGATGCTTGGGATGCTGGAACGCTTTGAAGTTGTAAGTTTTAGTTTGATTTGCTCGAGGACTAGCAAAGTCTAAGTGTGGGGGAATTTGATAGGTGTAGAATACACCTAATTTACTATCTAAGAGTTTATGCTTTCTTTGCTATTTTTCTAGTAAATTATGTATTTTATGTGTGTTTTTGAGCTATCAGGTACTCTGGAGTCACACAGACAAAAAGAAGGAGAAATCACCCAAATTGGACAAAAAGGGCAAAATCGTCATTTCATAAGGCGAGCACTATCTGGAGCCCAACTATGGTTAAGGGGCTCTCATTTAGGGTATCCCTTATCACTTAGCAGTGGATGTTACTATCACTGGATAGCCCTTATCCAAAGGAAGGATTGGCTTTAGCACCCAGTCAGTGGGTGGTTTTAATGGTGGGTGTCTGAATTATTGAACCCATATACCCACACCCGTGGGGCATACCCATCCGGACCCGAACCCGGATCCAGACCCAACTCTCATACCTAAACCTAAAATCGAGTATAGACCTCTCAATCATTACTCGCTGCTGAAATTTAGAACATGAAGAAAAGCTGCGCAGCAGCCATGAACAAATCAATAGAAATCGAGAGAGAGAGAGCAACAGAGCTGTGAGGAATTGATACAGAAGTGAAGTTATCAAGCAGACAGAGTTGGTGGAAGCAATTTAGAGAGACGAATTGAAGCATCTACGTGAGAAATCAAGAGAGAAATCGAAGTTCAAGAGCTGAAGTAGATCGATAAATCGAATAGGGTTGTTGGTATGTCGATGAATCAGAGATGGGTTTTGACCTAATTGATTAATGGTGAAGTCTCAGTTGCAGAATAATAACAGAAAATATGATGCTCAAAAACACAGAGAAGATCAACTGAGAGATGGGTTTGTGGAATTAAAGCAGTGGTGCTGTTGATTGGTTCAAGAGATGAACTCAGATAGAAATTGGGTTCGGAATTTATGCTGCTGTGTTTACTGTGAAAGAGGGGAGGTAATGTGTTGATGCTACAGGAGTTAGAAAGTTCAATTGCAGCTGTAGAACTGAATTGGTGCTGGTAGTTGTATTTGAGCAAGAACAACACAGGGTGGAGTTGATGCTCTTATCTCAGGTGGTTGTGCAGTTTTTGAATTGGAGTGATGGTGTGCTGCAGTTGAACCATATTTGACAACAAGATCTTGGTGGTGGTGTTGGCTTAAATGGAGATGCAAAATTATGCTGGTGCTGATGCTTAGTGGTGGAGTTGAATGTGGTGGTTGCACAGGAACTGGTGGTGTGTTTGAGGTGAAGCTACAGCTAATGGGTGGTAAAACTGGAGATTTTCCAAGTGATGGATTGAGCTAAAGAAGCTGCTGTTGCTTGGAATGGTGTACAGATCTGGTGATGTTGAGTGTCATGGGAAGTGCTGGTGCAGGAGCTACAAAATGAGCTGGAACTGATGTTGAGCAATTTGAGAAGAATGGCAATGAAGTAAAGGGAGATTCAAGATGGTAGTGGTAATGGAACTGCAAGTGGTTTGTGCAAATGGAAGAGCCTTTGTTGTTGCGGGTAGAGGTTATGGAATTGGTCGACAAGTTGTGTTTGAGCTCACAAAGGAGAATGGAAGCTGTTAATTCATGTGGTGGTGTTTGATGGCAGTGTCACAGCTGGTGAATGCTTTGCAGGGGAGTTTGTGGAACTGGTGATTATGGAAGGAATGAAATTGGTGAGATAGAGGTGTAACTAGTGCTTAAGTTGAATTTGCAGGTCATGAGCTTGAGCAAATGGCCAGGCAAGGGTGCTGAATTGGTTGTGAGGATACTGTTGAGGCGAATGCTAAGATGAATAAAGAGAAGTTGCAGACAGGGCCAGCCATCATGGCTGGGATTAAAATTGGCGCAGTTGTGCATGACTGGTGAATTGCAGCTAAGTTAGCAGAAGAGGTGGTGTTGTTGTGTGCAAGTTACAGATGACAGCCATCATGGTTGGGTAGCAGGACTGGCATGGCCATCTTGGCCGTGAACAATAAGGTTCAGTGCAAGTGGCTTGGTCAGAACTAGTCACCGAGTTAGCCAAGGTGACTCGGTTCGACTCGTTCTAACTCAGCCCCTTGACCCTTGACTTTTGACTAACGTTTGACTTACGGTTTTGACCTGTTTGACCGTTAGTCCTAACGGTGGACTGACGGAATATACCTTGACCGGAGGAGAATTTTCAAGTGGCCGGCGGCGACGGATTTCGGCCTATTTCCGGCCAAAAACCCAGTTTTCCGGCGAGCAAAAGTTGCAGAATTTTGTGTGGATTTCTCTCATGGGATGTGAAGAGTTGGAATTGGAATTGAATGAAGAATTCGGCTTGGATTTGGAAAGAGGAGATGAAAGATTTGAGAAAGGCTTGGATTTGGAAATTGAGCTACAAAAGGAAAGGGATTCTATTCCTTAGAAGATATGGAGAACATTGAAGCCTATAAATAGAGAAGAACTTCTACACTTCCATACATATAGATGCACTTAGATACACACATCTTTTACAATACTTTTGCACACTTTTACACACACAATACTTTTCTCTTTGTGTGAACTCTTTAATATGAGTAACTAATTTGATTGAGGATGAATTCCTAGTTCTTAACATGTTTTGAGTTTTGTTTTAAATCTACTTTGAAGTTTTCACATGATTATCGTTTGTTTTTACTAATAGGAGTGATCTTAAAGACATTCATGATTGATTGATAGATTATCTAGGTGTACAACTAGATTGATTTGTTAGTCTAATCTAAAGCTAGTGTACGTTAGGGGATAAGTAATCGTTTCTTGACTTTTCACATAAGTAGCAAACACGAGACCTTGCGGAGGGATTCCGTGGAGCAATTGTGTGTAAAAACAACGTTAGCAAGTGGACCTTGATCTAAGAGTTTAACTACTAATATAAACCTAATAAATTCATAAATCTTAATGCGTTTAACTAAATTACATCTTGAGTGATCTACTACTAGGTGGTTTGGTGAATAGAATCCGGTAGTCGAGAACTTCCGTATCCGGTGATATAAGGGATTTTGGGGTTAGCACTGATCTAGCTGCTATACCTACGGTTGGTGATAATTTGTGATTAATAAGAAGTGGAAAAGAACATAACTTTAATCATTGTTTTGCAGCGAAGAAGGATTCCTTGATCTAATCTCTCTTATTGATTTCCTTTTAATTGCTTTGTTTATTTTATTTACTTTCTCAAATTCTTAATCAATACCCCCTTTTGTGACATTATAAGACAACTAGAATCTCGTGCTCCTCGTGGGATCGACCTTGACTACCCTATATTACTTGTTAATTAGGTAGTGAAATATTAATTAATTTGTTGTGGTTACGACACGCATACAAGGATTGAAGTGGAAACTGTAGAGATGCATTGATTAATCATGTTGCACCAATCATCAGAGAAGCCAAGCTTTTTAAGGCTATTTCGGAGGAAAGACCATTCTATTCTGTCAAAAGCTTTTGACATATCTACCTTGATAGCCACACCACCATCTTTAGCCTTAGTATTTTTCATAGAATGGATTAATTCATGAGCAATAATAATATTATCATGAATCAATCTACCAGAGATGAAAGCAGTTTGAGCTGGGGATATGATTTTATGTAAGACACCTTTTAGTCTAGAAGCTAATAATTTAGATATAATCTTATAAGTCACATTACATAGACTAATGGGTCTAAAATCAGTAGCACTTTTAGGGCATTTGCTTTTGGGAATTAAGGTGACGAAGTTATGATTTAGCTGTTTCAAAATGTGGTGAGAATGAAAAAACGGTTACACCATTTTTATCACTTCAGGGCCAACTGTTTCCCACATGAGTTGGTAGAAACTAGGTGGAAAACCATCATGCCCTGGAGTAGTCCAAGGTTTCATATCAAAGAAAATTTACTTTATTTCCTCACTAGAAGGGATGGCAGTTAACATGGAATTATCATGTTCAGAAATAACAGAAGCAGTGTTACTTAGATAGAAATCAGAATTAGGAGGATGGGTAGTTCTACTCATGTTGCTAAAATGCCTTATTAATTCATTCTCAATATCTTTTCTATCATTTAGCCAAATACCCATATTATTCTGTAAAGAATAAATTTGAGTTCTTTGTCTCCTAAAATTTGCTTTTTGGTGAAAGTAAGCAGTGTTTCTATCATCAAGAAGCATAGCATCATCTTTACCTTTTTTCCTCCAAAAATATTCCTCAACATCATACCAGTACTTAAGATTTTTAGTTAACTCTTCTATTCTGGTATCATTAAGATTCCTACCATTGCCAGTCATATTGGATAACTTAGCTTCTAAATTAGAGATTTGGAAAGAGATATTCCCAAAATGGTGGTAATTCCAATTTCTAAGGCTGTGTTTAGCAGTTTGAAGGCAGTTGGCTAGAATAAAAGCATTAGAACCAGAGACATTACAATTCCATTCAGATTTGATTAATTCAGAGCAAGTAGGGTCTCTAAACCAAGCTTTATTAACTCGGGTTTTTTGGTACTGACTTCCATTTTACTATTAATTAGCATGATGGTGAAGTGGTCACTACCTAGAATAGTTAACTGATAAAGAGCAGCATTAGGATAATTCCTATACTAATCATGAGAGATGAGGGCTCTGTCAAGTCTTTCTAGAATAAGATCATCACCACTTCTTCTATTAGACCAAGTAAATGGGTTACCAATGTAACTCATGCTAGTAAGGTTATTGTTATCAATGAGAAGATTATTAGCATCAATATCAGTTTGACTATGGGGGTTGCCACCTTATTTTTCATTACTATGCAAGATGAAATTTAAGTCACCTAATACAAACCAGAGATTATTATAGGACACCCTAATATCACTAAAATGATCCCATTGATTATTTTTCTCATTAGTATCTAAGGCACCATAGATACAAGTTAAAAGGGATCTAGTATTCTGACTGTCAAACTTAACAATGAAATTAATCATTTTCAGCTGAGTGTCAATAATCTGGATATCAATGCCATCTTTCCAAAGAAAACACAGGCCTCCAGAGAGAACAATAGGGTTGACAATGTGAATGTTGGGATATTTGAATCTTTTCAAAAGATAACTCAATCTTTTTTCCTGGTTTTTGGTTTCTGACAGAAAAATAAGATCGGGATTTTGAGATTTTATGAGCAGGTTCAAATGGTTTCTAGTATCCTTGTTTCCAAAACCACAAACATTCCAAGAAATGATTTTCATGTTATCAGGAAAAATAGAATAAGGAAATCAAATAAAGGAATTAAAAAAACCAAGGCTAAAAATGTCACACTTTTTAGAGAAATTTAGGAAAAAGTTATGAAAAGTACCTTATTTTCCCATTTAGTGTTGATAATTTGTTTCTCCTTAGGTATGATTCTTTCTGCAGTTTGTGTTGCCAAAGTTATCCCTTCCTGAATGCACTTAGTGGAGCACTCTGTAGCAGGTCCTTAAGTTTCTGTTATCCTGAGCCTTTTCCCGCCTCTATTTGAAACATTATCATTATCTTGTAGTGTTGAAGTATCGCTCCTTGGGATTATGAGAATGCCATCTTGTGGAGGAACAAATGTAGCATGTTTTATCACTTTCTTCATTTGACAGCTTGGAGCAGTAGCAGTATCAATGCCTCCAATCAATTTCTTGGCATTAACCACAGGTTTACCCAGAGGATAAAGCTTAGCATGAGCTTTTGTTAGATACTCAGTTGCTACCTGACAAGCATCTCGTGTGTGCTTTATGATATAACATCTTGGACAAATGTTATGAGGCTGTTTTTCATTAAAAAAAATTGATCCACCTTGTATAACCTGCATTTGTCTTGGCCATAACACCTCTCCTCAATGGGTTATTAATGTCAATAAATACACAGACTTTCACTCCATCCTTGTCCACAGGAATTGCATCTTTAGGTTCAATGGAAATCACCTCACCCATCAGCTTACCAATCTTTGTAACTGAAAATTCATTCATATGTTCAGGAAGCAGCTTCTTTAGTTGAATCCAGAAATACTAGTGATCCCAATCCAGTTCTTTGTAGATAAATTCAGAATGGTAATGATGAAGGATTACCAGATTCTTATTGATACTCCAAGGCCTAGTTATGTAGATCTTGTTTTTTGTGTCTTCATCCTTAACTTAAAGACCATTATGTTTTTATCAATTTCTACTACCTTCACCTCACCTTCTGGTATGGTGTTCCAGGTGAACTTGATATGATGTTGAACAACTTTAAATCCCATTGATCCTTCTTCCATAATTATCATACCAATCAGGCAGCTTTCCCACTCATCTACATCTTAAGTTGATTCACCTTCTGTTTGCTGGACTGGTAATTCAGTATCCTCATCAAGCTCCAAAGCAGCTTGCTTGAATTTTTCTACCAAAGAGATAACCCTATCCTCAGTTTCTTCCTCCATGGTTTTGTTTTCAATTGAGCACTTTACTAATTTACAAAGAGTTATATAGCCCGAATCCTTGAATGAGATTAACCCTAGAGAATTTGGGGGATTCTTCCTAGGAGGAATACAAGATTTTGTGTGATAATTTTGGAGTGCGAATATACTTTGTTGACTTTCATTTCGTCTAATTCCAGTAACAGAATATACGAGAAGTAATCCCAAGACTAAATTTAGGAGATTGATACCAAATTTATGACTGCAATTTTGAAATTCAAATTTTCTTTTCTTCCGCCTTTTTTTCTTTGACTTTTTGAATTCTTGAGACTGGATCGGTGTTGAACGAGTTGTGAGCTCTCAGAAAGGGAAAAAATGGCAACAACATGGCTTCGAAAAGATTCTTAACTGGCACAGCAAACGCTGTAATCATAACATTAATCAAGGAAAACGCCATTAAGAAGATAACAAACTGTAAACACATGGGGAAAAATTAGGATCGTTAGAAATACATTCTAAAATCAAACAAACAGATTGTAATGAAAGTCAAAAAAACAAGGGATTGTAGTTTTCAAAAAAAAGTATCAGGAGGTACTCATAAAAACTAGAAGAGAAAGAAATCCGGCAATCTCAAATAAAAAAATAAGACTAAATATTCATGGAAGTTGTAATCGGGAAAGGAAACAAGGAGTGAAATTGGTAAGGAAGAATTACTGAGTTGACATCGCCGATTCAATCTCCTAGCATGTGCTAGTCTATTCTTAGCTTTCAACAGGTTCATGTTTATGTCCCCAAAAGAGTTCTTGTTCCATCTGTAAATCTCCTTCTTTGTTCCTTTTAGCTTTTGAACCAGTTTGTAAGCTTTACTTCCTTTTACCTTACCATTCCAACACTCTTTTATCAGGTTCTTGCATTCTTGTTCCTTCAACCATGTACCCATTACTCGAAAGGGTTTGTTACCTTTATTTTTAAAATGTCTGGAATTGAGCATAATTGGTATGTGGTTCGACCCCGCTCCCATCAGATGAGTAACCGTCGCATTACTATTTTCCTCCCACCAATCTCCATTAGACAAAGCTCTATCCAGTCTTGCTTCAGTTAGGGCTTCATCTTTTCTTCTATTGCTCTAGGTATAAGGATACCCTACAAATCCCAGGTCACTTAAGTCAGCCATCTCCAACACATATGTAATCTTATCTGCTTCAGAATTGTTGAATTTGTCAACCCCTTTTTTGTCTTGTGATTTTAAAGTTAAGTTGAGATCTTCTATGACTAGCCATTCTTGGTTTAGACTGCTCCCTCTCTGAGCCATGAGATTCCAAAACTTACTTTTTTCATTCCATTTTGTCGGTCCGTACACACATGACAACTTACTTTTCTTCCCATTTACCACCTCTCTGATCTGACAATCTATCAGATTTTTGGAAAACATTTCCACTTTCATATTTACTCCTATCTTCCATGCCACCACCAACCCCCCAGCAGCCCTAATAGGATCCACCATAAATAAATTCTTGTACCCCCAATTTAGTAATTATTGGGTTCACCACACTCCTAACATTTTTAGTTTCACAAAGGAACAAAATTTCTGGGTTTTTTTTTTCTCTGACTAGGTCTGTAAGAAAGTTTTGTGTTAATGGATTTCCTATGCCCCGGAAGTTCCAGGATATGATTCTAATGTTTCCAGTGTAATGCATGTAGTGGTTATTAAAGGTGTATAATTTAAATGATTCAATCATGCTAGCTAATACATGCATGAAATTCTTGTAGGAAACATAAGATTTTAGGTATTGGAAAAAATTGTCAGGGATAGAATGTACCTGGTGCCCTGGACTGGGTTGTGTATCCGGGTTTTCCTGCATGATGCCATGTAGCTCCCTAGCCATATCCTCGTGCGTCGGTTCACCAAGATGGTCCGAATGCAGACTGTTGAGTAAAGGAATCCTTTCTATAGATTCTATGGTGGTTTGGTTATGTGTTTGTTTTTGGTAGGTTTTTTCTGCCATTTTCCTTCCTCCTCCCATTCCTATGTTGAAATCCAACCCATCATGGATAAGCTTCACTTCATTATCATTTCTTACTGCCATGTTTCTCTTGTTTCCTTCCGCCATTTCTTCTTCATCACTGATGACCAGTTTCCTATTTTCTAGAGGAGATACATAGTCTGTTTCCCTCACCCCTCTTACTCTTTGCTTTAATGGAGCTGATTTTTTCTGGGTTGTTCTGACCACTTTGTTAGGACTGGAGTTTGTTGTTGGTTGCATTTCTGGTTGGTTTTTTGTTATTTGTTCTACCTTCAGGGTATCCATCTGACAGCTTGAATTGACTTTGATGTTCATTTCTTCCGCTTTGTTATCCTTTATGATTATTCCTTTTGGTTTCAAATTTAGCTTCGCACTCATTTCCTTCCTCAACTCGGCTGCCTTCTTAGCAACTATGATACCTTTTACTTTGACCATATCTCTTAGCATCTCTTCCCCTTACCTCTCTACCACCATTTTCCCACTTCTATTTATATGCATCCATTTACTGATTTCATCCCTTCCTTCCTCATTATCGGTTTGTTTTCCCATTGTACTTTCACTCATTTCCTCCATGTTTGTATACTTTGTAAGTAGGTTTGTGCTATTTTTTTCTCCCCCTCCTGCTGGTTGGAAAAAGTATGTTTTTCCTTCGCACCAGCCACTTTATCCTCCACTCCTTGAAATGTTTTAGTTCCAGACCCCTCTCCCACTTCACCTTTCTTCTTCATGTTCGGATTGATCCATTGTATATTCCCTTCATATTGTAGCTCTTGATGGTCCATGATATTGCATCTAGTGCATAGATTATTTAGAAGACACTTGTATTCAAAGTTAATGAATGTCTTTCCCCCTTCTTCGTCTACATCCACCATTCTATATCTCACCCTATTTTTCCCCTCCACCTTAACTCATATCATCACATATTTTTCAAGAAAGTTAGTTCCCGATAAGATAACATGTTTCTGATATTCACCTGCATTTTTGACTATCATATTTATAGCTTCCTCTGAAGTATACGCTATTGGTACTTTAATTACCTTTAGCCAGAACATTTCATGCTCTAAATCTAGGTTTCCAAAATTGGTGCTACCACTGTTTAGTATCTCTGCTATCACCACCAGGTCTCCCTTGAATAACCCGGGTTTGAATTCCATAATTTTGTGGAAATCCAATTCATTTTGGCACTTAAGGATGAACACATTCTTATACCTCTTATGCTTGTAGGGTGAAATCATCATTGATCTTGTTAATCTCCAGTTTTCTCTGACAAAATTGATATATTCCCATTGTAAGATGATTCTGTTTACACAAATTCTGCTTAACAACGTCAGATTCCAGTCAATTGTATCCTTTGCTAGGATTTATTTATTCATCACTACTATCTCTGATTCTTCATCCGAAATGATTAACTTTTCCACCATTTGGTTAGTCAGATCAGTTACTTCCTCACCTTGATTGACTTCCATCGCCATCACCCCCAATTTCCTTTTAAATAGGTTCTAATTTTCGTTTTTGTTTTGTTGGGTTAGGGTTTTTCGGTTGGAACTTTTTGAGTCAGGGTTTGCTATTGGTTTTTTTATTTCTTTACTTTTGTATTTTTTGGTTGTTTCAATCTTCTGATTACATGTAGAGATATCGAGGATTTCATGGTTACTGAAACGGTAACTGGATGGATGTACTAATCTGCACTCGATTGGACTTCTCACTATGCTTTTTCTTTTACCAACACCATACGCCTTTTCCTGTCTATAGCAGATAAGGTTTTCAATGACCTGGTAGGTCATGTAGGATATATTTTGTTTGTATTGGCTAGTAAAGTTGACCGCTTGAAAGGACCATATTGAGTTTATTAGGATTTTCGTAGTCGTGAGAACTTTGTCGATTTTGAGAACTGTTATGGTTTTGTAGGTATTGACAAGACTCTACAGAAACAAACCCCTCTCATCAGTGACCCGTAACTAGCCATTTGACTCTGCCCCGAGAACCCAACTTGGTGTAGATACAACCACCACCATCCAGACAAATATTAATTTCCCGGATAAACACCCCAACCCGGTGGGCCTCCAGATACCTGAGAGAGAAAAAAATAAAAATGTGAAACCCAAATTTTCATGGTTGTGATCTTGACATATACAGGTAAATTTTCTGGTTTTTGTTTGCCGGTGCATTTGCCATAAAGTAAGATTCCAATGAAGTTATTGTCTTGGTAGATCTTTGCCAAAAAGTTTCCTTGTGGAATCATCTTCTAACTGTTGTTTGATATTTTCCAGTCTCCATTCTTCCTTGCATATATTGTTTTTTCTTTTCTCACCTCTATACCTCCCTCCTGCTTATTCTTATTCCCCTTCCCACACCAACTTTTATGGCTCGATATATTCACGGAGTTCTTGTTACAAATTGTTGGAAATAATGACAACATTCGTAATTAACTGAGAAAAAAATACTTAGCTCGAATTGACGCGTGATTGATGTTCTGAGAGATGCACTGATAATGGTAGTCGGAACTAGTAGAGGCGCGTATGAGATATGCCGACCTAAAGGTAATATTGAATGCTACTCCTCCTATAGAGAGATGATATAGCAGTTGACAAGTCACCTCCAAGATACAACTACTGATAGTACTCCTCTTCGTAGCATACAAAGAAAGCACTCTAAGAACCTGGCAGGGATGTATGAAGAAGTGTAAAAAGTTATGGTGAAAACTAAAACAGTAGCAGATAAGTACCATGGAAGAAGAAGTTGTTTCCTCTCTACTGTGTATTCAAAAATGAGCTAAAAAAGTTCCTTATCTACTGTTTGAAAAGAAGTTAGGTGTTACAAATAATAGAGGAAAGATTCTCACGCATGGACAGCCTTTTGTCAGAAAGCAGCTTTTACTTTAAGCAGAAAATGTCAGTCAAAACAACTTTAACTTTAAGCAGAAAAACAACGTTTGTTCTTGTCAGTGTTTACTCGCGTGTATGCAAATTACAATAGGAGAAGATTTTGTCAAAATAAAAAATTAGTGTGAGATAAACGTTTGAAAATTTCAGCAAAAAGATAGGTCTGTGAACCCACACCCACACCCAATCTGACGGACGGCGGTGGCATGCGTGCTTCGGTGCAAAGCATCGCGTGTACGGGAAAGGAAGCCTTTCCATAGTATAGGTCTTCTCCCTCACACAAAAGTGTGTAGACCCAAAGGGCTATGCACTTTAGGAAAAACCCATGGTATTTATGTCTAAAACTCTTAAGATTTTAGTCTATGTGGGACTATTGTTTTATCTATTCAAATGAAAAAACAACTAGTGGGCAATAGGTCTAGGGATCAAATCATGGTCCAAGTTTTTCATAACCCGTTTTTTCTAACAAGGTGTCCTAGAGATTGAACCTTAACTTAGTGAGAAGTTACCATCACTTCTTGTTGTAATGGTGAACATAATGTCTTGAACCGCCAACAGTGAATGCGATTCAAAAATAACAACCACACTTGATGTCTCAAAAGAAAGCTGTCAAGCTCTTGCCGTTGTGCCCGTTTTGGTCGTGGGATAAATACATACTTAATGAATGTCTCTAGAGAATCAGCTCAAATTCTCATAGGAAGCGGCCCCACTTCCAACATCCACATAGGTGGGTCCATTAAGAGTGTCCTGCCACACCCCTTTTTAAACAAAGCCGTGTAACCCATTAACATCACAACAGATCATCCTAAATCATGCAGGTAGCACTATCGCACTGTTACATCATAAGGACGGACAAAGATAGTGCCTTATCGATATCACCATAAATTAGTTGTCTCATTGAACCTTGATCATGGAGCTCCATTCACAAGGTTGAGTATCCTTCATGGTGACTTATTCTATGAGCTTAAGTCCCATCCCCCTCGATGTTGATCTAACTACCTCTCTAGATAACCCTTTCGTCAAAGGATTTTCAATATTCTCTTTAGACCTCACAAAATCTATAGAGAAGATACCAGTAGAGAGTAGTTGTTTCACTATCTTGTGTCTTCTTTGTAGATGTATAGATTTTCCATTGTATACACTATTCCTTGCACATCCAATAGTAGCTTGACTATCACAATGGATTGCGATCGAAGACACAGGCTTGGGCCAGAGTGGAATTCCTCCCAGGAAACCTCGTATCCATTCAACTTCCTCTCCAGATTTCTCCAAGGCTATAAACTCAGACTCCATAGTGGATAGAGCTATACATGTCTTCTTGTAAGACTTCCATGACACAGACTTACCTCCAAGTGTGAATATGTACCCACTAGTAGATTTGCACTCATCTGAGTCTGATATCCAGTTGGCATCACAATACCCTTCCAGCTCAGCAGGATACTTCCCAAATCTTAAGCAATAGTTTGAAGTGCCTCTCAGGTAGGGTAGAACTTTGTAGAGAGCATTCCAGTGATCCTTCCTAGGGTTGCAAGTGTACCTGCTTAATCTACTCACAGTGTAGGCAATATCATGTCTTGTACAGTTCATCAAATACATAACACTGCCAATAATACGAGAATACTCAAGTTGAGAAATTCCCTCAACCTTGTTCTTTTTCAAGATACAATTGGGATCATAAGGAGTAGATACAATTTTAGATTTTCATGATTAAATCTCTTAAGTACAGTTTCAGCATAATGAGATTGACTAAGACTATATCCATCAGACGTCTTTCTGATTTTCATCCCTAAAATTACATCAGCAGGGCCTAAGTCTTTCATGTCAAAGTTTTTATTAAACATGCTTTTAATGGTATTAATAATATCAAGGTTACTGCCTAATATGAGCATATCATCAACATACATGCATACAATAACATGAGAATCATCCACATATTTAATATAAACACATTTATCAGATTCATTAACCTTGAAGCAATTACATATCATTACATGATCAAATTTTTTATGCCACTGTTTAGGTGCTTGTTTTAAACCATACAAATATTTGTACAATTTGCATACTTTGTTTTCACAACCTTTTACAACAAAACCTTCAGGTTGGTCCATATAAATTTCTTCATTCAATTCACCGTATAAAAATGCTGTTTTAACATCTATCTGATGTATATGCAAATCATAAATAAAATCAATAGCAATCAACATCCTAATAGAAGTGATTATAGTGACCGGTGAATAGGTATCAAAGAAATCTAATCCTTCATTTTGTCTATAGCCTTTAGCTACCAACTTAGCTTTATGTTTCTATATAGTTCCATCTGTTATAAGCTTCTTTTTGAAAACCCATTTGCAACCTATGGATTTACAACCAGGAGGTAAGTCTACAAGATCCCAAGTTTCGTTTTGTTGAATGGACTCCCACTCATTTATTGAATCTTCTTCCCAGAAGGGAGCTTCCAGAGAAGTCATGGCTTCCTTGTAGGTTTGAGGTTCAAACTCTACCGTAAGAGTCACAAAATCCGGGCCAAAACTTGTCTCAGTTCTAACCCTCTTACTTCTTCTCGGTTCTATCTCAAATTCTATAGATGGGGGATGACTAGTCGAAAGAACATCTGAGAGGTCATCATGGACCCTTTTTCGAGGTCCAAACCCTAAAGGAAATATGTGTTAAAAAAAACACAGCATCTCTAGATTCCATTATGGTGTTCAGACCAATGTTATTATGGTCACAACTGATGACCATGAACCTATATGCATTAGTATGATCAAGATATCTTAGGAAAACACCGTCTACAGTTTTAGGTCCTATTTTGGTTCTCTTGGAACGAGGAATGCCTACCTTGGCCAAATACCCCCACACTTTAAAGTATGCATAGGAAGGTTGTCTACCTTTCCACAACTCATAAGGAGTTTTATCAGACTTTTTAAATGGAACTCGGTTCAAGATGTAGCATGCAGAGAGAATCGCTCCCCCCCCACAAGATCGAGGGTAACCCTGAACTAGTCAACATAGCGTTCCCCATACCTATGAGTGTTCAATTTTTCCTTTCGGTTATTCCATTTGACTGAGGGAAAAAAGGTGCAGTAGTTTCATGAATGATGCTATTATTTTTACAAAATTCACCTATGGGTATCACATACTCACCGCCACGGTCTGACCTAAGGGTTTTAATTGTAACACCTTTTTGGATTTCTACTTCAAGTTTGTATAGTTTCAAAGCCTCATCTTTACTTCTCAGAATATAAACCTAACAGTATCGTGAGTAATCATCTATAAAAGTGATGTACCATTTTTTACCACCTCTAGTTGGTGTTGATTTCAAATCTCCTAAATCCGAGTGTATTAGTTCTAAGGGAACTGTTCTACGTTCAACCTTTTTATTAAATGGTTTTCTTGCATATTTAGATTCAACACAAATTTCACATATAGATTTTTGTCAATGTTTATTTTAGGAATGCAACCTAAATTAGCAAGTCTTTCCAAGGATTTAAAATTAACATGTCCAAGTCTATCATGCCAAACATGTGAGGAGTCACAAACATAAGCAGAAGAAGATGCATTAACACTCATGTTCAAAGAAAGTTGTAAGGACCCTCAAGATCGTCAACACTGTTTGACTGTTATAGCGATGACTAAGAGACGAATTAGCCGTTAATGACTCGATTAGCTTAACACGAACATTAATTAATAGAAATTAATCTAACAATGATCTAGATATGAATTTAATATCATTGAATAGGTCTCGAAAAGTTATGTGAAATAGACTACTCAAACGTGTCATTCGGATATCGGACGAAGAAGATATCATCATATTTGTGTGAAGGGTAAATCGACCTGGAAACCCTTATCCAAAGCGTGTGTGTCACAGTAATTTTCATTGGCCTTATCATCACTAAAGTGTCATTCGGATATGGCAGGTGGCAATGAAGATGACTGTAATTGGTGGTATGGTGCTGCCATTGCAGTCTAGTGGGGTTGATATCTAGAAATGGTTATAAAATGTATAGATGGAGCTCGAAGTATTTAAGATGAGATTGTTGTTGTTTAGAAATGAACTTGAAGTTGCGGTCCATAAAGATTAGTAATTGTTGTGATGCATCATTTAAATGCATTGGTTTGAGGCATGAACTTATGGCTCAGGCCTTGTGTTTAAGCCTTTTAGTCATCTTAGTCAGTTAAACTGACTAATCTGTTTGGTTTGGTCTGATTGAGTTGAATCTGTTGAAATCAGTAGTGTCTCACCTGACCCAGTTAGTAGACTGAGTTAACTTGTTGACCAGACTTTGTCTAGTTTGACCGAGTTGACCTTGACCAAGACTTGATCTTGACTGGACGTTTACCTTTAATTGACCCTGTGACTGTTATTGACCGTTAATTGACTCTGGTGGACTGGACCTTATGTTAATGGGCTTGTTTAGTGGACTTGGGCTTAGGCATAGTTTTACTATTTTGATATATTGGACCTTATTGTCTGAATTAACCTTTGGTTCCTTCTACAAAGTTGTATATGTTCATAAGACATATCTAATGAACTATAAAACCATTCTAATTGAATTAGATGGGCTTAGAATCATTTGATAGTTCATCTAGCTTATAACTAGAGAATTGTATGAGATTATGTTATAAGCCTTGTGTAAGCCTTTTGACTAATTCCTAAGAGTGTTTGTGTGGTTAACAATTAATATTTATTAACAATGATCGATTCAAAGATTGAACCAGTGGATTATGGATCTCGAGGTAGGCGTGGTTTGCCTCAATATCAGGTGGGAACTTTGTAACCTTTTTGTAATCATTAAGCTTTCTTATATTCTGCGAGCATGATGAGTCTTTACTATTCTGTGAGCATGGAAGTGTGTACTTTGATTTACTATTCTTGTATGCTTGAGTATGATGTATATGTTGTATCTATATGTATGATGTTTGTTACGATGTGTTTTATATGTGATATGCATTGTGAGATTTCCATGCGAAGATTGTATGTGTTTCCCACGGCTCTTAGCTAAGTTAAGTAAGGCGATAATTCATTCGTCGACAATATTATGTAGTAGGGAGGTAATTCATCTGTTTTCATATTATTATATCTAATTTATTTAGTAGAGCAGTAATTCATCCGTTTTAATATTATTGCTTATTAATATAGTAGGGCGGTAGCTCATCCGTTTGAATATTAATTAGTAGGGCGGTAATTCATCAGTTATGATATTATATATACTATTTTATTTAAGGGAAATCACTCGTTTGCATATTATACTTGTTCTTCTAACTTTCTGATCTTCATGGTAATATTTCGAATCATAGTTTATATAGGCACTCTGTGTGGATGATGTTATTATAATTGGTTAGGGTTGTTCTCGCGTCATCTTCTCCAATGAGTTTGGCGAGGTTAGGATAACACTTGCTTCTTGTTGCATGAATTGCTGAATGCTTAGATTCATTACTATTATTTCAATTTATGTTCTTAGAACTGTGAATCATGTTAGTGATTACTTGGAAGTTATACTTTTCCATTGGGCACCCCTTGATGTGTTCACTCGTTCCCACTTCAGTTTCAGTAACCAGAAGCGGTGCGCATGAAGATATCCATTTTCGTAGCTTAAAGCTTTTAGCGATGTTAGAGATGTTGAGAATCTTTTATATATATGTATTCTGTATTTATTCTGAATGACTACACATTGACATATTCATATCACTGGAGATATTTGTCATTTGTATAATATCAGAGAGTTTGGGTTTTGTTATTAGCACTTAATGTAATTATGATTATTAGAATCAGTAATTTAGAATTGCCTCGTCAATTAGGTTGTAATCCTATTAGCTAAGTAGGATTAGTAATTGGTGCATCACAAAAGTACACTAAGCTTAATCATGTTATCAGTGACATAACCTTTTCCTACGAAGTCACCACTCTTAGAGATTACAACATTGTTAGACTCAGCAACAATTTTAAAACCTTTCCCTAGTAAGATGGTCTTTGAGATAAGATTTTTGCATATGTCCGGGATGTGATACACGTCATTCAATGCGAGAGTTTTTCCTGAAGTGAGCTTCAATTCAACCTTTCCTTTCCCCACCACTTTCGCGGTGGAAGAGTTTCCCATAAACAGTTTCTCATCGTCTCCTATTGTAGCATAGGAGGAAAAAGCATTTCTGAACTTGTAGCCATGCTTGGTGGCTCCAGAATCTAACTACCAATCTCTCACATTGGTCACATTAGAGACAAGGTTGACTTCAGACACCATGCCAGTAAAATCTCCAGAATCATCTACTATATTTTCCTTATTTTTCTGTTTTGGATCACTTTTGGTCTAATTAGGCGCCCTACAGTCTTTGGCCATATGACAGGTTTTACCACAGTTATAGCAGTCACCTTTGATGGTGTTTATAGAGACACCACCCTTTGGCTTAAGATGGTTACCTTTGGAGTTACGACGTTTGTTATGTTTGTTACCATTTTTGCTGGATTCATATTTTCCTTCATGTTCTTTCTTTGTTGTAGCATTGTCATTTAGGATATGAGTTTTGTTTGACATTTCTTTGCTCAACAACAGGTTCTTTTCCTTGTAGCGAAGTAGCTCCTCGAATTGAATCTTTTTTCCCAGCTCTATCATAGTGATTTCATGAGTCTTGTGTCGCAGCCTCCTCTTGTACTCAGTCCATGAAGGTGGAAGTTTTTCAATCACTGCAGATACTTGGAACGCTTCATCAATAACCATTCCTTCAGCAAGAATTTCGTTGATGAGGTTCTAAAGTTCCATGAATTGATCAACCATAAGTTTTTCATCGTTTATTTTGTATTCAAGGAACCATCCACCAAGAACTTCTTGCTTCCAGCAGCCTCAGCAAGATATTTTTCTTCCAAGGCTTCCCATAAATCAAAAGCAGTAAAATTTTCTTTTGCATTATAAAAATCATATAAGGAATCATCCAAGCAGTTAAGAATATGATTTTTACACATATAATTCTTCCTAGTCCACCTATCCAGTCTATCTTCATAACCACGGTCATGAAGCCTTCTTGAGGGTTTTTCCAAAGCAACTTCATCTAACCTTTGGTCTTTGAGAAAAAACAACATTTTTGATTACCATCGTTTAAAGTCTTTTCTACTAAACTTCGCAGGTTTGTCAACAGTACTTTTTCCCATGTTGTTACAGAAAACTCTAGTAGTGAAATATTACCTTTAGAATGTTGGAAATAATGACAACATTCGTAATTAACTGAGAACAAAATACTTAGCTCGAACTGACGCGTGATTGATGTTCCGAGAGATGCACTGATAATGGTAGCCGGAACTAGTAGAGGCGCGTATGAGATACGCTGACCTAAAGGTAATATTTCCTGCTACTCCTCCTGTAGAGAGATGTTATAGAAGTTGGCAAGTCACCTCCAGGATATAACTACTGATAGTACTCCTCTTCGTAGCATACAAAGAAAGCACTATAAGAACTTGGAAGAGATGTATGAAGAAGTGTAAGCAGTTATGGTGAAAACTAAAACAGTAGCAGAGAATTACCAGGGAAGAAGAAGTTGTTTCCTCTCTATTGTGTATTCAAAAATGAGCTAAAACAGTTCCTTATCTACTGTTTGAAAAGAAGTTAGGCGTTACAAATAATAGAGGATGGATTCTCATGCAAGGACAGCCTTTTGTCAGAAAACATCTTTCTCAGAAAACAACTTTTACTTTAAGCGGAAAATGTCAGTCAAAACAACCTTAACTTTAAACAGAAAAACAGCTTTTATTCTTGTCAGTGTTTACTCACGCGTATGCAAATTCCAACAGGATAATATTTTGTCAAAACAAAAAATCTGGGTGAGATACACGTTTGAAAATTTCAGCAAAAAGATAGGTTTGTGAACCCACACCCACACCCGGACCCGGCCAGACGGACGGCAGCGGTGTGCGTGCTTCGGTGCAAAGCAACGTGCGTACTGGAAAGGCAACCTTGCCATAGTCTAGGTCTTCTCCCTCATACAAAAGTGTGTAGACCCAAAGGGCCATGCCCTTTAGGAAAAACCCATGGTATTTATGTCTAAAACTCTTAAGATTTTAGTCTATGTGGGACTATTGTTTTATCTATTCAAATGAAGAAACAACTAGTGGGCAATAGGTCTAGGGATCAAATCATGGTCCAAGTTTTTCATAACCCTTTTTTTTTAACAATCCCCCACATGAATGATAAAACATATCGGAAAAACACGAGAAAACAGACAACATCAAAATCAGGCTAAGGTGTCCAAGAGATTGAACCTTAACTTAGTGAGAGGTTACCAGAACTGCTTGTTGTAACGGTGAACACAATGTCTTGAACCTCTAACACTGAATGCAATTCAGAAATAAAAACCACACTTGATGTCTCAAAGGAAAGCTGCCAAGTTCTTTCCGTTGTGCACGTGGGCTAAATCCCGAACTTAATGAATGTATCTAGAGAATCAGCTCAAATTCTCATAGGAAGCGGCCCCACTTTCAAAATCCACATAGGTGGGTCCATTAAGAGTGTGCTTCCACACCCTGCTTTAAACAAAGCCATGTAACCCATTAAAATATCAACAGATCATCCTAAATGATGCAGGTAGCACTATCGCACTGTTACATCATAGGGACGGACAAAGATAGTGCCTTCTCGATATCACCATAAATTAGTTACCTCATTGAACCTTGATCTTGGAGCTCTATTCATAAGGTTGAGTATCCTTCATGGTGACTTATTCTGTAAGCTTAAGTCCCATCCCCTCGATGTGGATCTAACTACCTCTCTAGATAACCCTTTCGTCAAAGGATCTGCAATATTCTCTTCAGACCTCACAAAGTCTATAGAGATGATACCAGTAGAGAGTAGTTGTTTCTCTGTCTTGTGTCTTCTTTGTAGATGTATAGACTTTGCATTGTATATATTATTCCTTGCACATCCAATAGCAGCTTGACTGTCACAGTGGATTGCAATCGAAGACATAGGCTTGGGCCAGAGTGGAATTCCTCCCAGGAAACCTCATATCCATTTAGCTTCCTCTCTAGCTTTATACAAGGCTATAAACTCAGACTCCATAATGGATCGAGATGTACATGTCTACATGGAAGACTTTCATGACACATACGCACCTCCAAGTGTGAAGATGTACCCACTAGTATATTTGCACTCATCTGAGTCGGATATCCAGTTGGCATCACAATACCCTTCCAGCACAGCAGGATACTTCCCAAATCTTAAGCAATAGTTTGAAGTGCCTCTTAGGTAGCGTAGAACTCTGTAGAGAGCATTCCAGTGATCCCGCCTAGGGTTGCAAGTGTACCTACTTAATATACTCACAGTGTAGGAAATATCAGGTCTTGTACAGTTCATCAAATACATAAGACTACCAATAATGAGAGAATACTCAAGTTGAGAAATTTCCTCACCCTTGTTCTTTTTTCAAGTTATAATTGGGATCATAAGGAGTAGATACAATTTTAGAATTTTCATGATTAAATCTCTTAAGTACAGTTCCAGCATAATGAGATTGACTAAGACTATATCCATCAGACGTCTTTATGATTTTCATCCCTAAGATTACATCAACAGGGCCTAAGTCTTTCATGTCAAAGTTTTCGTTAAGCATGATTTTAATGGTATTAATAATATCAAGGTTACTGCCTAATATGAGCATATCATCAACATACAGGCACACAATAACATGAGAATCATCCACAAATTTAATGTAAGCATAGTTATCAGATTCATTAACCTTGAAGCCATTAGATATCATTACATGACCAAATTTTTCATGCCACTTTTTAGGTGCTTGTTTTAAACCGTACAGAGATTTGTTCAATTTGCATACTTTGTTTTCACAACCCATTTACAACAAAACCTTCAGGTTGGTCCATATAAATTTCTTCAATCAATTCACCATATAAAAATGCAGTTTTAACATCCATCTGATGTATATGCAAATCATAAATAGAAGCAATATCAATCAACATCCTAATAGAAGTGATTCTAGTGACCGGTGAATAGGTATCAAAGAAATCTAATCCTTCCTTTTGTCTATAGCTTTTATCCACCAACCAAGCTTTATGTTTCTCTATAGTTCCATTGGTTCAAAGCTTCCTTTTGAAAACCCATTTGCAACCTATGACTTTACTACCATGAGGTAAGTCTACAAGCTCCCAAGTTTCGTTTTTCTGAATGGACTCCCACTCATTTATTGAAGATTTTTCCCAGAAGGGAGCTTCCTTGTAGGTTTGAGGTTCATACTCTACCGTAAGAGTCGCAAAATCTGGGCCAAAACTTGTCTCAGTTCTAACCCTCTTACTTTTTCTCGGTTCGGTCTCGAATTCTATAGATGGGGGCTGACTAGTCGAAGGAACATCTGAGAGGTCATCATGGACCATTTTTTGAGGTCCATACCCTAAAGGAAATATGTGTTCAAAAAACACAGCATCTCTAGATTCCATTATGGTGTTCAGACCAATGTTATTATGGTCAGAACTGATGACCATGAACCTATGTGCATTAGTATGCTCAGGATATCTTAGGAAAACACAGTCTACTGTTTTAGGTCCTATTTTGGTTCTCTTGGAACGAGTAATTCCTACCTTGGCCAAACAGCCCCATACTTTAAAGTATGCATAGGAAGGTTGTCTACTTGTGACTACTCTTTTTCCCGTAGTCTACGTGATGTGTACAGTTTATTGGATCAGATGCTAAGTAGTATCGATACCTCTGTTGAACTGACGATAATAAGTAATGAAAGATATGTAAGATCACAATAACAATGAAGAACATAAATATAATGTAAAATCTTCTAAGTTATTATGAGACACAAGAGATTACGGGGGTTCGACATTTTGTCTACGTCCACGGGGTAATTAGTGATTGTTTTTTATTAAGTTGTAGTGGTTACAAAGATCTTAAATGATTTCCAAAGTAATAAAGAGAACTCAAGTTGAATTAAATACTTAAGTTCTAAACATTAAAGAGGTATAAGCTTAAGACTAGGTCTTCTCCTTTTTGGTATTGAATTGAATACCCCTTGTTTGTTGGTGAGGCTTGGTATTTATAGCCCCTTATGCTCTTGGTGTATCTTTGTTGTCTCTGGGTCCATTGTTTGCTTATATACCTTTGGTGTTGGTGGTACCTTTGTTCACCTTGTATCTTCTCCGGTAGAATTCTGTCATCTCAGTTGACCCACGTTCCTTTGGGAACTACCCAACCTTAGTGTAGGTTGTTCCTTCGTTCACCGCCAGCTTCTGCCAATTGGGTTCTGCCACACTTCTTATCTCCATGTGCCTTGATTCATGCGTGTAGATAAGAGTTTTGTGCATTTAATGCTGATTAGTTGCATCATCTACCTCTGTCCCCTCGCCAGCTTCTTTTTAGTAGGCTAGGCTCGTACTCTTCTTATCTCCACCGTTGAGGTCTTCTTTCTTGGGGCGAGATAAAGTAGATCTACGGAGGTATCCTTTTCTCCTTAGACTTCTTTATATAGCGAAGGTTACACAGTTAGATTTATGTGCGGCCACTAAGATCGTAACACGTGCTCCACAGAATATTGGTATTCACAGTTTGCCCTTTTTTCATATTCTACTGTTCGGTAGAAGTGGGAGAAAATTTCCGTTACGCTGCCATTTATGCACTACCGATTGGGTGGTCCCTACATTTCCTTTCATGCAATAACGTCCCCTTGAATTTCGGGACCTCCAAATTTTTGGATACTCTAGCCGCCTATAAGAGGGGAATAAAGAGAAGGAATTTTCCTTAACTCCCATTCTTCATCTCCAAACTGTCGCTCTCTATCTCTTTCTTTAAGATTCTTCTTCCATCGCTGACTGCTCCCATTGATTCTTCGAGTGATTCGGCTTCACGATTGATCATACAAGTAAGTACTACTCGTCTTTTAATTTCGATTCTCCCCCTATTCGGCTATGTGTCCCCTGCTTCGATTAGGAGATTTGTTGATGTTGATGTTTTACACTTGCATGTGAGAATTGTCACTCCCGTTTTCTTGCTTGCACTGTATTGAAACTTGGTTTTTGTTTTGTTTTGATCTTCGATAATGATTTCAACATGGTCATCATATGCCCCAAAATATTCCTTCCGTGATGTATGGTGTTTCAAAAAGCGGGAATCTAACAACCTCACCCAATATTTCGATTAGCAATCTGCATGGACAACTCTGAGTTGTTTTCTAGAGAATCAACTAAACTCAATCAATAGAAAATACTCAAGGAGTTATTATCTCAATCTCTCAATTTGAGTTACCCAAGCAAATATGATTCTCGAGTCTAATCAAAGAGAGATAACTTGGATGGTACCAAAGACTAATATCCAAGTGTCAATCAATTTAAATCAACAACCAATAAGGTCGGATATTCTAATTAATTAAACAACGCACAACCTATATTATTTCAACTATATAACAAAATATAATGCGGAAAAGAAATAACACAGACACCAGAATTTTGTTAACGAGGAAATTGAAAATGCAGAAAAAACCCCGGGACCTAGTCCAGATTAAACATACATTGTATTAATCCGCTACAGACACTATCCTACTTCAAATTAACTTCGGTCTGGACTGTAATTGAACCCCAATCGATCTCACACTGATCCAAAGTATAGTTATGCTCCTACACCTCTGATCCTAGCAGGATACTGCGCACTTGATTCCCTTAGCTGATCTCACCCACAACCAAGAGTTGCTACGACCCAAAGTTGAAGACTTTAATAAAAAAATCTGTCTCACACAGAAAAGTATACAAGATGGATAAATTCGTCTCCCATGAATAAACCTATGAGTTTTGTTCCGTATTTTGATAAATCAAAGTGAACAGGAACCAATCAATAAAACCAGACTTATATTCCCGAAGAACAGCTCAGTTTTATCAATCACCTCACAATAAACTTAATCGACGCAGCGAAGAATATTATTGAGGAATCACAAACAATAAAACGAAGATGTTTGTGATTACTTTTATATCTTGCCTATAGGAGATAGAAATCTCAAGCCAATCATTACAATTGTACTCGTACGATAGAAACAACAAGATTAGATCACACAACTACAAGAAAAGTAGTATCGGTCTGGCTTCACAATCCCAATGAAGTCTTTAAGTCGTTAACCTGGTTTTAGAAGAAGAAAACCAAAGCTTAAAGGAGAATCACCTATAGCTTAGGAAACTAGTATCACACAAAATGTGTGGGGATTAGGTTTCCCAGTTGCTAGAGTTCTCCCTTATATAGTCTTTCAAATCAGGGTTTGCAATCAATGTTAGCTTAGTAACAAAGAATTCAATATTCACCGTTAGATAAAAACCTGATTAGATACAAGCTAATATATCTCAACCGTTAGATCGAAAACTTAGATTGCCATACACACATGTACTTGACGATTTTTGGTTTGTGTACAATAGTTGGTTCAAAATTAGTCAACCAAATGGTTAGCCAAATGATAACTTTCATATCAACCATATTCTTCTTCACCATAACTAGTCCAAATGACTCAAATGAACTAGTTATAGAGTTTTTCAATTGCTATGAGATCTCATGAACTACACAAGACACAATTGAAGCAAAAACGATGTGATTCACTCGAATCGATTCATGAACTATAAAGCCACGGTTTGCAATAGCATTCCTTAGATAATTTAGATAAGTTCACGAACATCGTTTTTAGACATAACCACTCAAGTTAGCGGACACAAGTTAACCGGTTGGAGTTCACAAACTCCAGTAGAAATTCTCGGGTTCGAGAACTTCCATCAGTTCGCGGACTGAAACGGAGCTACAACTCCAGCAGAAATTCTCGGGTTCGAGAACTACGCACATTCGCGGACTGGGTTGACTGCTCAAGTTCCGGGTTTACTTGATCAACAAAGTTTGCAAACTTCGGTTCTAGTGTTAAGGACTTATGCATATATGTGTTACCACGACAATGTTTATATTCCCCAATGGTTATATTGTCTAAACTCTCATTTCAATCATTGAAACATTCTCAGAGGGTGTTATATAGTTTTTATTCACAAACTATTTTTCGTCAGAGCGATTTTCAAAATGATTGAAACACAACATGACTTTCATCACTAGGTAAAAGATGAACTTGGCTAAAGCGAAAGATTTACCAACACATATTTCTAGAGATAGATAAGCGAGATATACTCATCTCAAAATATCACATGTATATATTCTTAGTCTATATAGTAATACGAATTTTGTCTCAAGATAGGAGATAGAGTAGATAGACTTTTGAGTGATAGATAAGTTCAAGTCTCCACATACCTTTTAGTTGATGAAGATACACTGGTTCCTTGAGTAGTCCTTTATCTTGTATGTTGATTTCCATGGAGTTCTTGAGCTCAACTACACTTTCTATCCTAGTCCGAGACTGATAGGAGCCTAAAATACATCTTTTGAATGTCTATTTCTATTGCTTTTCTTTGTTATTTCTCTTGTATTTTTGTATATTATGTTTCTTTTGCATTTTATAGGTACTTTGGAGTCATGCGGTGCAAAAGAAGATAAACCGGAGCTTAATTCATTGCTAGGCGATATTGGAATTGACGGATTCAAAATCGGGGAAGAACCCAAGGCTATATTAAGAAGTTGGAATTTCTGAAGTACCATGACACTCACTCAGGGTAGCCAACTGAAGTCAGCTGGAAACTGTGTTAAATACAGACATGTCTCAGATAAGGGTCACCTCCCTCCTTATAAAGCTCGCTGCTAAAACGTGCCTTAGCAATTCATTCTTACAGTTCACGACCAGCTCCTTGCCAAGCCTTGCCATTAGCTAGACCACCAGGTAATCGAAATAAAGAAAGAGATGGAGCCGGTATCTGTTGGGTCGAGGAAAGGTCGTGTGCGAGACCATTTTGGTTTCGGACAGAGTTTTGAAAACCAACTTTCATCGAAGAAATGCATGGAAGAAGGTATGCCTCTACCATCGATTTTCATAACGGAAGAGATGGAAATTAAGGGCCTGTTGATTGGAATTCGAAGTCAAGATGGAACTGAAGATTGGGTACAAGTTATAAACAGAGTTAGATTCGAATCTGTATGACTTTGAAAGAGAGTTCAAGCCAAGGTTACAGGGAAGAAATAAAGTTTTCTGCCATTGAAAGTATTGGCTCATTAGCCGTAATTGAGATGGCATTTCGAATAATGAATGAATGGTCTTGTGTCAAATTATTGATTAACAGGGAAGGAGACGTTTTGTGCAATCTCCAGTATACAAATAGTAGCCAGCCATATCATTTACCCAGATGCACTGCAGCTGTTTGACAAAAATCCTGAGCCACCAGTGCTACTGTGTTCTAAATCAGTGCCACTGGTTCAGTCTAAAACTCTCAACTCCAGCTAGTATGGGTCTGATGAGTCGTTGCCAAGGGTTGGGTTCAGTTTCAGTTGAGAAAATAAGGTGGATAGGAGATGTTCTCTACTTCGCAGGAAAAGGGGTCTTGCTTACAAATTTGGATCAATCTTGGAAAGAACTTGTAGTAGCAGGATTTCCCACACTACACCCCTATTAAGATCCTATAAAAATCTAAGTGAAACTAGTTGAAGATTAAAGAATTAAACGACACTTTTATTATTTAGATCTCAGAAATGTTTACAGAAAATATTCAAACTCAGAATTACAACTTTCTTTTCTGGAGTTTCTCTCTCCTCAAGATTTTCTCAACTCTAAAAAATACATCATCCTCATCTGGACTTACTTGAACCCTATATATAGAAAATTACATAGTGGGTGACAGCTAAGTTTTCCCCTTCTTTCGGATATATTCTGCGATCTCATCGTGGTATTTGCAATATTAATCTTCGACAACTTTTGTAATCCTCGTGAAACAACACTCTCATAACATGTCTCTTCAATCGTCGCCTATTATGATGCTTCCCGTGACGCCGCCAAATGTTCTTTGAAGAATCCTCACGACACGCTCGTGAATAATGTCATTTATACTTATAAGAATATTTGACCTTCTCGTGAAAGCGTTGTTCTTATCATGAGAATATCGTTGTGGCGATATTCGGTACTACATCTTGCCTCTTCTCACATCTTTTTCGCGAAGAAGAAAAGATCGTGAGAATAAATTGCCGTAATCTCCTATCTTTTCACCTCCATCTTTATTCTCGACACGTCTCTAAACCTTTCACCAGCTGTCTTCATATAATTTTATCATCCATATATTTTTCGACACGTAATCTTAAACCATTTGTAATTTGACCATTCACGTCCTTTCATTGTATTAACTATATTTATTTTCTCGAGAAACTTCTTCTGCTATAAATACCTTCTCTCATTCTTCTCTTTTTATTTCTTCTCATTCTCTTTCCTTCTTCTTCTCTGCAAATTTCATTGCTTTCCCGCAAATCGCGCATCTACTATCTTTCGCCATTTTTTCAATTTCCTTTCATTTCCATTCTCTCAAAATGGTTGTCTGCCTGGTGCTAAAAATCTTATTGCTTTCAATTTGATGCAAGAAAAACTTAAAAATCAAGGATTTGACTTATCTTTAATCCCAGATCAAAGTCCCAAATCTGTTCTTTCTCTTGAATTATTTTATAACTTCTAGTGTTCTCGTGAAAAAATTATAGTTTCGTTAGGCCAACTTGAATCTGGTCTTCCACTTCCTCTCTACAACCCTGAACTTCCACTCTTTTACCAAATAATTTCTGATAAGAGATTTTCACGAGCGTTGTATCAACTTGGCGGGATTGTATTAGATTATTACTGGAATATGCCTCTCGTGGTGCTGGCAAAGGATCCCAATATTCTGAAGAACATAAAAGTCTTAAATATAAACATATTTCGATTATCCCTGCAAAGTATACTGTAGATAACTTCTTTCGAAATTACCAATTACTCCCCATGGTAAGGGATAGTACCTGTTGGGGTGTCCGTTTGCATAAAAAGAAGGTCACTGGTGAAGATGCTCTTATGCAATATATTGATTTTCATACCAATACAAATGATGGCCCTCGTCATTCTAATGACGATAAGTGGTTTATTTTTCCCTTATGCCTTAAAGGTCCTTATATATCCGGTTCTCTCCAACTTCCTGCGAATCTCTCTCACTATGAACCATGGACTTTCAACTGGCCTGATAGGTTTTCCGATGTATATTCTCTCATCTTCTTATGCTATTATTATTTTTTCCTTCACACTCTCGCTAACTTTTCCTTTATCTTGTAGGTTGCCAAAATGAAGCTTAATTACCAGAAATATAGGAAACCCAACACTCTTTTAGCTCTTAGATCTTTCACAGATGAAGTAAGAAATATTCCTTTATTAATTAACAATATATTTTTGCCCCTATTTCTTATCTTTATCTGTGTTTGTAGGTAATTGAAGAATTACCCACCTTTAGAGCCAAAACCTAAGGAGAAACCTTCAATTAATCGTAAAGGGAAATCTACTATTTCAAGTTAAGGAAGACGCTCTGCCCCTCGTGATAAGGAATCCAGCGAGCTTCCTTTGAAGAAGAATAAAACTCAGCATTATTCTTCTCAACATAAATCTAATGATGAATTTATCGAAGAATTTGACGATATTAGAGAAGTTCCCTCTGTGAAAAATTCTTCTCCCTCTGATTCTTCCATGGCCCAATTGTCCATGATTTTTGGCGACTCTTCTCGTGGAACTGCGAATGAGTATGGTGATGAGACTCTTAATGGGCTAGCTCAAGCGCTCTTAAAAGTGTACGATGCTCCAATCTTATCTGATAATAATTCTCTTCGTGGAATTTCTGGAACTCTAACTCCAAGCTTCTTAAATGCACTTGGTATTCTGGTATGTTTTCTTAATTGTTTCTTAATTCGCCAGATTTCTCTCGTCAAATTTTTTGTACTTATAAAACTCTGTTGCAGGTTGGGAGAGCTTCTTTTGTCTGCTCATTGATGATTTAGATAATAAATGTGCTTCATTCAAGAAAAAGGTTGTTAACCTTCGCCAAGATAAAGAGAAACTAGAGGCTGAAATTGCTGAGCTTCATGAGAGAAAAATAAATTGTTGGAAAATCGAAGCTTCAGTTGATAAACAGAAGATTTTGGATCTTAACAATGCCAACAAACAACTTTATGGTATGATTTACTTTTTCTTTCTTCTAGATTTTTTATTTTTCTTTTATATAGCTTATCCAAGCAATCATTTTTGCAGATGTTTATGGTCTAACTGATGAGGCTACGTTCCTTCAAACCTTTCCCGAACCTCGTAGATGATAATACTCTTCTTGCTCGCCTTAATAACTCCTTAAGTAATTTTGCTGACGAACAAATTAAATCCCTCTCTATAGAGGAACTTAAATTTAAGTTTAATCTCCTGACCATTGAACACAGACACACTTTAGGATTATCTAATAAATTTAAGCGTCTTTATCATGAATCAAAAGAAGTGATCAATGGATTAAGAAGTAGAAATAGTGATCTTGTTGACGAGAAAGATCAAGCAATTAGAAATGGCAGCGAAACTCTATCAGATTTCCATAAAATTCTTCTCGAAGTTCAAATGGAAAGAGATAAACTCTTCTGCGAAAATAAAGATCTTCTTGCAAGAGAAACTCAAGTTATTTCTCGCCTTCTTATTACTAGCGATGATGAGTTTTCTTGGGCAGCACAGGTTCTTGATAATGCTAGGAATAATTTAGGTATAGATGCTAGTCTTCATGCTGATCAATCGGCCTTAATTAGGGACTTGATTTCTGAGAAAGAAGGTTGTTAACCCACTCTATTCTATTAACCTTTTTCTTTTTATTATTCTTTCTTATAACTTCCATCTTAACGGTGCCTTATTCTCGCAGATTCTGAAGATAGATGTCGTGTAAGGATGAGAGAACTAGAAGATATTAATCACCAACTCGCGAACGATCTTATTGCTCGCAACGATAAATACTTGCGATTGAAAGCTCAATTTGAGATTACTTCTGCAAATTTTAATAGAACCCTCCTCATCACTCGTAATGATACCACTAAGCAGGTTTGTGACGACCATGGAATTCCTCATTCTTTATATCCTGATCTTGCAAAGGCAATACCATCAATAATTCCAGATCTTGGTGTCTCTGATTCTGATGAAGATTTTGACGAAAGTGAAGAATAGAATAATGACGAAGAAACAAATTCTGGCGATGATGAAGAACCCATCAAAGATAATGAAGAAGAGAAATCCGGTGAAAAAGAAGAATCTGATAAATATAACAATGTTGATAAATGAAACAATGTATCTGTCTGACTTCTTTCTTTTATGTAATCAATCGCGACTTTCTTCAATTTGCTGTGTAAATTTCTTTGCCCCTTTATCTGTATGAATGAAAGAACATCCTCTTTTTTGCAAATATAACTTGGTCAATATAGTTTGCATCTACTAATTATCTGCGCTTTAATATCCATATAAATTTCTCATATGGTGATGAATAATAATCTTTATCATTCTATTCATTCCCATACTTGCCTCTATTATTCATCTGCAATATGAGAAAGTTAATAAACGAATATTTTGGCGAATTTCATAATTTCTGCGATATTGTCGCAAACCTTGATATTTTTGCGATCTTATGGTCTTATCATGCCTTCCTACTTAAAGGTCTTACTTTGCCATAGTATTCTCTCTGCGACAAGATCGCAGGACGTCTTTAGATTTTCATGTATTGACCCATTGATCTTGTCTTATCTGCATTTCTTTATTGTATTGCGACAATATGACGAGCCAAAGTGTTCTCGCGAAAACAAAGCCTCGTGACATTGTCGTCTTGCGATGAAATCGCCGGACGTCTTCACATTTGCATGTAAAAACCCCTTGACCTCATCTTAAATTTTTTCTCTTATGGATTTTTGCCTCTGTATAATTTACGCGACAATATGACATGCCTAAATGATCTTGCGATCTTAGAGCCCCATGACATTGCCGTCTTAAGACACTTATCAGCTCCCTAATGGAGGGTGCCGCCCTTATCTTCCCCCTGTTTGCCCCTTCAAGGAGGGCACATCGGCCATACATGACTAGCTCCTCCCATCCATATTTACCAACAACCAGTTGTTTTCGCAGCCTCTTGTCCTTTATGCCTATATGGCTTATAGTTACAAGATTGCACCCTAGGTGTGGTTTTCTTCAGGCCAAGTGCATTGTAGCCAAGACTTACCAAAGATGGCCAGGGTAGGTTCGTCCGTCCCGGGCATCCTTGGCTAAACCGTGTACCTCGGCGCCTTGATCATACTCTGCACTTCTTGGAAGAGACTCTCAGTCGTCCAACCAGGGTATAACCTTATAAAGCTGGAAATCCAAGATCTCTCTCCCGGATAGGTTTTCTTTATCCCCTACGTCTGTATGACTCAGGTTCCAGTAGCGGTATAACCTTATCCCTGAATCATATAAAGAGATACCCCCTTTATGACGTGCTTGTAGGTCTTACATTTGCCTCTTACGAAATTGTATTCGCGAACTAAGGTGCACGCCATAAAGGTTTGTCCCATTCTCTTAATCTCTGCGAAATTATATTCGCGTTTCTTAAAATTTCTTGCGAGTTTCAAATCTCAATAATTTCTTTTAACTTTTCAATTTCATTTTCTTCACTCAAATAGAAAAAACAACTTTACCTTTCCACTTCTAGCGATTTGCTTGTCATATTTCATCTTTCTATCACTTCATTCTTCTCATCTTCCTTATCATATGTTCTTTTACTTAGTGTTTTCCCGCAAGTTGCTTGTCATTTCTTCCTTTTATGATTTTATACATGTACCTTTGCTGCGTTTTATTATTTGCTTGATATCTGCGAGGGACTCGTTAGTTACTTCTTCATGCTTTTCTATTGAATCAACCATTAATTTGTCACTTCTCTGTTGTTGCTTAATTCTGTATTTCCAATTGTTGTTCTTCCCTGCTCTTTCTTCACAAGACTTGATATTTATCTCATAACATTTCTTACTTTCTCCTCAATCTCCTTTAATTACTCCAACACCATTTGGATGAGGGAATTTAATGCACTGATGAAAGGTAGATGCAACACCCAATATCATGTGTAACCAAGGTCGACCAATCAAGGCGTTATATGGTGATTCAATATCTACAACACAGAATAAAATCTTGGAAGTCATTCCTCTTAACGGAATTCTCATTGTGATCTCCCCTTTAGGCTTGTTGGAAGTTCCATTAAAACCATAGATTCTGTATGTCGATGGTATCAAATCTTCATCTTTCCCACCCATGGTTCTGTAGGTGTGGTAGAACAGGATATCTACGGAACTGCCAGTATCAATTAGGATTCTATCAATGGCCCAAGACTCTTCCATTTCGTTATTGTTTTCTTTACCTTCTTCTTCTTCTTCTGCTTGTTCTGGTTTTATTTCCAACCTTACCACCAATGGGTTATCATGCAGCTCGCCAGCTTCGTATTTTGTGTCTTGTAAAAGAAAGGATTTGTTTCGCCACTCTTCTAATGGCGAGATTCTCGCTATATTCATTATTTCTTTTCCATCCATATCTCTGGCAAAGACTCTACTTAAGACATTATCGTGGAAATCTTCGATGGTTCTGAAAGAATGCACAATATAATTACAAAATAAATTATTTGCTTTAGTTACAACCTCTATAACAAAAGTTTCTGCTCCTTTTACATTAGTCATTCTGCGATCGTCTGGTGGTGGTGGCAATTGTTGCGATTGTTGATGCCCTTTTAGAAAATGATTTAGCTTCCCCTGATCGATCATTCTTAAGATTATTCTTTTTACATTTCTACAATTATTTATCGAATGCCCATGAAAATGATGATAAGGACAGAATTCTTGATTACGAGTGTTAGGATGTGGTTCCTTCCCCATGTTCCATGGCGAGGGTATATTTTCCATTAAAATGATAGCTTCCCAGATTTTTTCTACACTGGCATTCAAGGGTGGCATCTTAATCTCCTCCCATATGGTTCTCATGCTCCCCTGATTTCTGAAATTATTTTGCTTTTGTCCACCATAAGTTTCTTGGGTTTGGTCAAGCCTTTGGATTTGACTATTTCCTCCACGATTGTAATAATTCTTCTCTCTTTCAAATTCTTCTTGATCACGACTTCCCATAGCCACTAGCTTTTGTTTGTCATTATTCGCCACTTTCTATGCTTGAACTTGCGAGGTTCTCGCCACGTTATTAATCATTTTGGGAAGCAAACTTCCATTAGCCACTACAGAACTGGTGTTTGCAATTGGGTATGACTCCATTTCGTTTTGTTTTTCTTCCAAAGCAATGTACTCTTCTTGTAGTTCTCTTAGTTCAGTCATTGTGATGGTGTTTTTGATTCTGAAAATTTGTATGTAGAGCAAATTGGTCGCAAACATTGCATTAATGAAGGATAAAATAAGATATCTCTCATCTACTCTTCCCGACATCTCACTACACATTGTCTTCCATCTTATGGTTAGATATTTTAAACTCTCGCCAATTCTCTGTTTTAATCCAAACACATCTTCGATACCTGGTCGTGAAGAGTTGTTGCTTATGTATGCACCCAAAAATGTAGCTTGTAAGTGATCAAAAGAAGTTATAGTATTTTTCGGCAATCCCTCAAACCATTTTAGCGCCTCGCCAGTCAAACTGGATGCAAAGTACTTGCATAAAAAAGCATCATGATTCTCCCACTGCAGCATACACCTAACATATGCTTTAACATGTTGAATAGCATAAGTAGTCCCATCGAAAATATTGTTTAATGCTGTCAAATTGCATTTTGGAGGAATTCCTCTTAGTTGTACTTCCTGTGTGAAGGGAGTTCTAGCTGCTTCTTCGATTGCTTCATCAAGTTGCCTTCTTCCACCTTCTCTTCTATTATTTATCATCCCTCTCATTTCTGCTAATTCCCTCAAAATTTTCTCATTTGCAGTTGGGTTTTGATCTATTGGCCTTTTTAACGCACTTTCTCTTCTCCTGCGATTTTCCTATTCATTTCTATCTAAAATTCGCAGTTGATTTTTTCTCCTAATTTCTTCTCCACCAACTTCTTCATTTCTCACCAATTCTCTTTGTTGTCTTTCTATCCTT
The DNA here is from genome assembly GCA_023529315.1 of Papaver bracteatum. NCBI lineage: Eukaryota > Viridiplantae > Streptophyta > Magnoliopsida > Ranunculales > Papaveraceae > Papaver > Papaver bracteatum. The sequence continues at coordinate 222,420 of JAJJWX010001863.1, forward strand.
CTCTGTATTCTGTCATATTCTTCCCGAATATTTCCATTTTCACGATTTTGTGTACGTCTTCTTTCTCGATTATCATGATTGGTTTGCCTTATTGCCTCTTGAAACTCCTGTTCTTCCATTTCTGCCCTCAGTCTTTCTCTCTCGCAAGCTAGACGTTCCTGTTCAGCATAATGTCTCTCTATTTCATTCTCAATAATTCTTTGATTTCTGACGTGCTCGCGTCCATGTAATATTCTTCTACCTTCTTCGTGATTTTCTTCACCATCTTGATTATCTTCATTTCTTTGATTTTCAATATTTCGTCTTCCATTTAAAGTTTTCCCCTGTGGATTGTTATAATCATTATTTACTCTCTCTTCTCCCTGGCATTGCCCTCTATTCGGATTTTGCGTTTCTTCTTGTACATTTTATCCATCATTTCTTATGAGGGAATTTCGCCTTGGTATTTCTCTAAGTGACCTTGAACTTGACCTAGTTGTACTTCTTGATCTTCTTCTTTGTAACCTTAAGTTCTCCATTCTCAACTCATGATTTTGTCTTGTTAAATTTGTACGTTCCACCGCCTCTAACCTTCTTTCTTCTTGTATTCTTTGCCCTAATTACCCTGTTGTTTCATCTTCATCTTGATGAATCGACCCTTCTTCTACCTCCTGATTTCTCCCTACTCCATTTTCTTCTCTTAATTGTCGATTTGTTTCTTCTCTTATTGAATCTGATCTCCATGTATGCACGCTTACTCTATCATAATCCACTCTTCCATTTTGTACCGATGTTGATTGGTTTGGTTGTTGAATTGAATTTTCCCTTTCATTCCTTGTTCTATTCCTCCTAGTTCTCACCCTTGAAGATTCTCCTAATACACTTGTTTCTTCACCTGCAATTCTTTTACTTCTTCTCACTATTGTTGGTGGTTCTGATGTATTTCTTCTCCTTCTTCCAGCCATTTCTTCAATTTCTCTAAATCTTCAAATTGTAATTAGAGATTTTGGATCTTGAGTCCCCTTAGTCGGCGCCAAAATGTAGTAGCAGGATTTCCCACACTACACCCCTATTAAGATCCTATAAAAATCTAAGTGAAACTAGTTGAAGATTAAAGAATTAAACGACACTTTTATTATTTAGATCTCAGAAATGTTTACAGAAAATATTCAAACTCAGAATTACAACTTTCTTTTCTGGAGTTTCTCTCTCCTCAAGATTTTCTCAACTTTAAAAAATACATCATCCTCATCTGGACTTACTTGAACCCTTTATATAGGAAATTACATAGTGGGTGACAGCTAAGTTTTCCCCTTCTTTCGGATATATTCTGCGATCTCATCGTGGTATTTGCAATATTAATCTTCGCCAACTTTTGTAATCCTCGTGAAACAATACTCTCATAACATGTCTCTTCAATTGTCAGCTATTAAGATGCTTCCCCGTGACGCTCGCCAAATGTTGCTGAAGAATCCTCACGACACTCTCTTGAATAGTGTCATTTATACTTATAAGAATATTTGACCTTCTCGTGAAAGCGTTGTTCTTATCATGAGAATATCGTTGTGGCGATATTCTGGTACTACGGAACTTTTCCGAGAAACCAGCTGAGAAATCCTCTTGCTGACCATTGATTTATGTGGATTGACGGAGTGTATTGAAGCTGCGAAGAAATAGGAGTATTGTTTCAACCCGATTCGAATTTACAGGAGTTTGAGAAGTATAAAGGAAGAAGACCTAAAAGCTACAAGGCATCATCTCATACCCATTCACGACTGCAGTTTTCATCACCAGCAGAGAGGAGCTCTTTGCTCCTCTCCAACCATTCTCAGCTGCATCAGCATAGCATATCATCCCCACCTGCATTACCATCCTCCAATCATCTCATCTGCATACCTATTCCGTCTGCACTTTCATAGCCACCACCATGATTCATATCCACCTGCATATCTATTCCATCTGCATACATCCACCCTCACCTGCACTTGCATAGCCACCACCATCATTCATATCCACCTGCATACCTATTCCATATGCATACATCCACCCTCACCTGCACTTGCATACCTTCACAACATCTGCATATCCATCTCCACTAGTGCATACCTTCACCTGCACCTGTACCTACATACATTATACCACAAGACAGCAGCAGGGAGCATAGACAACACAGCTCTACAAAGAAGAAAGACAAAGATAGCATTCAGTTCAGTCCATCTCTATAGCAGCAGCATCTTACCACCAGACCACGGTTCCTACTACTAGCTGTTGTTCCGTGTATCACCACTACCAGCACCTCCACAATCCATCGCCGCAAAAGACTACTAGGCAACCATACCAACAGCAAGTGAATATTCAGTCGCAACTCCATCCACAGTTCTCGCAGCTTTGCCACCACCACTTCATTACTTCGCACGAGCTGGACACTTTGTGTCATTGGTTTGATTTGTCTTTTAGATTTCTTTTTGGTGTGATATTTTTCTGTGTATGCTATGTACTCTATTGTTATGCGTATCTAAGCATCTTGATTAGGGACGACTTCGACGTCCAAACTTGAACTCCAATTGATATTTAAAAAGCCTGTTTCTTGCAATTTATTTCGTTATTATTTATTCTCTACCGTGCCAAAAGTGTTTATGAATTATTCTTGAATCTTTTAAGTTGCAAATTAAATTAGTTTACGGATGATTCGATTGCTAATTCGAGAACTCTTCGACCCGTAATTGTCTAGATGTTCCGAAAACAAGTAGCATTATATGGTTATTGACGATGGGATTTTGTTAAATAATCATATGTATTGAATGACACTAGTAGATGAATCGAGCTTATGTGTTTGTCACTAGGAATATCCTATCTCACGGAGCTTATTGCATTTGATTGAGTCACACCTAGTAAGCGTACCTCTAGGAAACTTGGCAAATAGAATCCGGTAGTCGAGCGCTTCCGTGTCCGGTGAATTAGGAGATATTGCGGAGTATTTGAGCGTACTAAATATTCTAGGGTTATTAGTAATGGGTACTTTGCGGAAACTAGCTATATCAATAAGATTCATGTTTTGTGACTTAGAAGAAGTCCTTGATCATTCTCATTCTCATATTTGCATTTCTTATTCAGAAATTGAATCAACAACTTAGACTCAACTCTCCCTTAGGAACGAACCTGCTTATCCGTATACTACTAGTTAGTTTAAAGAGAAGTAGAGAAATATTATTTTTGCGAGTTCGACACCTCGTAAGAGACCTTAGCTATAGTAGACTAGAAATCAAGACTTTATAGTTTTGATCACTAACATTGACAAACATGCTTCAGATAGCAACGCATGCGAGTTCGACCGAGCAACGCTCTAACAATCTTCCCCTTTGTCAATTTTAGTGGCAAAACTATTAATACATATGGAATACAAAAAATATATAAATAAACTTTGTAGCTCCTATTCCATATGCCTAATATTCAACAATACTCGAAATCTTTGTCACTTCCAATTAGTCCAATGATCCCAAAGGTTGTAAGTTTAGCATCATCGTTGTTGAAAATCCGTAGCTATAACAATGAGAAAAGCATCGGTTCTCAATTATTGTTATACAATGTCATAGTATTATTACATAGCGTCAAAGTTCAATTGCATCACAACTTCAACAAAAATACTAAGGTGATACTTCACTCCCCCTTAGTCAATACTCCATCTCACATGGAAACCACTCCCCCTTACATAATGATCCGAAAACCATATGTATTTTTAGTGTGAACTACATATTAATTCTCCCCCTTTTTGTCAATAAAATTGGCAAAGGTACAAGAACGGGATCCTAATGAAATTTTCGTAAGAAACATTTAATGACCAAAGGTAAATGTGTATCATCTTATTTAGATGCAATCATAAAGCCTAAGTGTTTATGGGAGAAAATCGCCTCTGCCGAATTTGGTAAATTCGATGATGGAGAGACTGGTTTAAACCTTTAAACAAATGTGCTTCACGTGAGCACTTTTGATTCGAGATATCAATCTGTACAATTCTGGCCTAAACCAAGAAAATGGCTGTTCCATATTTGCTTCGGTCACAAAGTGGAGGAGAAGGGTTGATTTGGGGAGGATAGCGAAGAAGGGTGATGAGACCAGAGAGTTCTGGCTAGGTAGTATCTCGACTTGTATCAGAAGTGTATAAGCTTACGGAAGCTTGATAGTGATGGAAACTTTTGAGAGAGATTGCAAAGTTACTATCTGATAGTGTTGTATTTTGCCTGACCAAGACTTGTGTGTTTTGGCAGAATAGGTAAAACCTATTTATACAAGTGAGATTGAACGTACCCTGGCCTCATTAAGGAATTGAGTAAATGTGCCAATTAAAACAGAGGAGGTGGAAACCATTGCCTTTATGGTGAAAACGTTTTCACCATAAATTTCCTTATTTAATTAACCGTATTCATTCCTTGCACGCCTTGCTTTATTGCGAGCGTAGTGTACGCTACACGCTGTGACTGCCAAACCAAAACCTCAAGAAATCATCCCCCAGTTTGTGTTGATATCTCTAGAGTTGGGCGCAAGTGGAAATTCCAAAGTTGCTAGTGAAGCGTTGTAGCATGTGCCAATATTATGTGCGGGATGTCTCGACCGCGAGTTGTACTTTGAGTGCGGATGGCAATTCCAAAGTCGCTTGGTGGAGAATTTGGCATGTGCGGAATGCCTTGGCCGCGAGTTGTACTTTGAGTGCGGATGGCAATGCCAAAGTCGCTTGGTGGAGCATTTGGCTTGTGCGGAATACCTTGGCCGCGAGTTGCACTTTGAGTGCGAATGGCAATGCCAAAGTCGCTAGTGGAGCATGTGTCGCATGTGCCAATGGCATGTGCGGAATGCCTTGGAAATTGGCTAGCAGGTTGGGGATAAAAGTGGCTAGTGGTTGCGTGTTGGCATGTGCCAATGGCATGCACGGCCACTTTGGCCAAGTCACGGGCGCTACAATGGTATAGCAGTTTTGGAATGGGAATAGGCTAGCGGTTGCGTGTTGGCATGTGCCAATGGCACGCACGGCCACCTTTTCCAAGTCGCGGGCGCTATAATGGTATAGCGGCTTGAAAATAGAAATTGGCTAGTGATGCGTGTTGGCATGTGCCAATGGCGCGCATGGCTATTGGGCCAATTCGTGGGCGCTAGTTGGGCATAGCGGCTTGAAAATAGAAAATGGCTAGTGATGCGTGTTGGCATGTGCCAATGACACGCATGGCTGTTGGGACAAGTCGTGGGCGCTAGCTGGGCATAGAGGCTTGAAAATAGAAATTGGCTAGTGATGCGTGTTGGCATGTTCCAATGGAACGCACGGCCAAGTTGACCTAGTTGCACGGTTTGCAAGCCTAGGGCACTATTTTTGGCATGTGCCAAACGGTATAGCGGCTTAGAATTTGGCTAGTGGTGCGTGTTGGCATGTGCCAATGGCACACACGGCCAAGTTGACCTAGTTGCACGGTTTGCAAGCCTAGGGCGCTATTTTCGGCATGTGCCAAATGGTATAGCGTCTTAGAATTTCGCTAGTGGTGCGTGTTGGCATGTGCCAATGGCATGCACGGCCAAGTTGACCTAGTTGCACTGTTTGCAAGCCTATGGCCCTATTTTTGGCATGTGCCAAACGGTATAGCGACTTAGAATTTGGCTAGTGGTGTGTGTTGGCATGTGCCAATGGCATGCACGTCCAAGTTAACCTAGTTGCACGGTTTGCAAGCCTAGGGCGCTATTTTTGGCATGTGCGAAATGGTATAGCGTCTTAGAATTTGGCTAGTGGTGCGTGTTGGCATGTGCCAATGGCACGCACGGCCAAGTTGACCTAGTTACACGGTTTGCAAGCCTAGGGCGCTATATTTGGCATGTGCCAAATGGTATATCGGCTTAGTTTGGCATGGTTTCCTGTGGTGCACAATATGCGGCTTGGTTTTGGCATCGTTTCCATGGTGCGCAATATGCAGCTTGGTTTTGGCATCGTTTCCATGGTGCGCAGTATGCGGTTTGGTTTTGGCGTCGTTGCCATGGTGCGCAGTTTGCGACTTGGTTTTGACGGCGTTGCCATGGTGCGTAGTATGCGGCTTGGTTTTGGCGTCGTTGCCATGGTGTGCAGTGTGCGGCTTGGTTTTGGCGTCATTGCCATGGTGCGCAATATGCGTCTTAGTTTTTGGAATTAGGGTTTTGAGTCGAAAACCCTAATCTGGTATTTTGAAAAAAATACCCCCATTAATTATTGACACCTGAATTAAATGCTTTTAGTCAATGTGTTGCTGGTAACACTATGTCATGGGGTTTTACGATTTTACCCCTTGTCTAAAATCCACCATCGATATTGGTTTTGGCGTCATTGCCATGGTGCGCAGTATGCGGCTTAGTTTTTGGAATTAGGGTTCTGTGTCGAAAACCCTAATCTAGAATTTTGAAAAAATACCCCCATTAATTATTGACACCTGAATTAAATGCTCTTAGTTAATGTGTTGTTGGTAACACTAGGTCATGGGGTTTTACGATTTTACCCCTTGTATAAAATCCACCATCGACATTAAGTCCCTTGCTTAGCTCGGAACAGGAGCTTTGATGCGAGGTAAGCTTAAGATGGCGCCAAGACAAAAATCTGAGAGAGAAGCAAGAGATTTATCTGATCTTTTTTCTGAGATGTGAACTGGATTTGGAATCCTCGTCCTTGGAAGTTTTTGCACGAATCGAGAGGTTGGCACAAATTGGAGGAAATGGACGGCTGGGAAGCATTAAGCTGCTGGAACGAGTTTAGAAACTGAGCGTGCTGGCTGGTGCAACTTGGGATGCATTGACAGGTCGGCGTGATTGGTGGGATCGGTGCAAAGGGGAGCGTGCTAGCTGGTTGGGAAGACTCTGAAACCCTAATTGGCGCCCGTCATTGAAATTGTTGTAGGATCCTCATACGAACTCGGATTTTGGCGGTCCGCATATGTATCTTTAAGACCACAAAATTTCCAAGCTTTTTCAAAGAAGCTTTTCGGATTTTGAGCTTGTTTAGGTGGTGATAAGCGCGAAATAGTAAACTTCCAGGAGGTTTTCAGAATTTTTCCAGGTTGCGTGTTGTCTGATGTTTTGGTTACCTCCCCTTGCTCGTTCATCCGATTGTCGTGATATATTGAAAAAATGTAGATGAATTCCATACGAAGAGAATGGTACATAACCCAACGCTAGATTCCAATTTCTCCCAGTTCGTAATTGAACATAGGGAAGTGTAGATTTCCCTTAGCTAAGCTTGTTCGGAAAACGCGTTTCATGACTTCGGCACTTCTTTCACATGTCGTAGAAGCATAATAAGGAACTTAAATGATGTTAACTCACTTACTTTGTTGATTTTATGATCGTACTGATTTTCCACGCTAGATCCATCCCAATCCCATGTGATCTTCGTATTAGGTGCTTAACAACGAAGTTGGGAATCATGGGTCCATTAGTATGAGCAACCATGGAGTTTTTGAAGATGAATCACTTGCGCCTCCAGGTTATGAAGTATTGATTTCCAATTTAATGGAAGTGGCAGAAATCCCAATTGAGCCTCAGATGGTGGAACCCAAATTGAGGATAGTAGAAACTGCTTCGTCTGAAGTTGACCGTATCTTATGAGATTTGACGGTGAAGGGATCCCGTGTATATGTTCAGTCCTCTAAGATGGTTTACATGCTTATATTTTATAGTATTTATTGTTGTGGTGAAGTTCTGAATGAGAGGCACCAATTCACGGTAGGGGATGTAATCCGAAGAGAGTATGTTGTCGCGATAACAAAGTAGGTTGGCGTGCTTCTTGTAGAAAATATTGTGTATATGTACCCGAAGAAAATACTGCACATATGATTTTGAATCCGTAGAGAATACTGCGCACATAATTTTGAACCCGAAGTAGGATACTGTATATGCTCTTGAACCCAGAAAATATATTGCGTGTATAATTTTGAAACCGAAGTAGGATACTGTATATGAATCCCGAAGAAGAATACTATATACGTGCTTCATATGAACCCGAAAGAATTACTGTATATGAATCCCGAAGAAGAATACTGTATATGTGCTTCATATGAACCCGAAAGAATTACTGTATATGAATCCCGAAGAAGAATACTGCATATGAATCCCGAAGAAGAATACTGTATATGTGCTTCATATGAACCCGAAAGAATTATTGTATATGAATCCCGAAGAAGAATACTGCATATGTCCTTCATATGAACCCGAAAGAATTACTGTATATTCTCTTGAACCCAGAAAATATACTGCGCATATAATTTTAAACCCGAAGTAGGACTGCATATGTATTTCGAAATCATAGAAAATATTATTCTCCCATGTGTCCGGGATTTTTCTCTTGTCAAGCGCGGTTATGTGTTTGGGAGATAATTTCATAATTTTTCTGTTTTGTTTTGTGTAGATATCTTGTTGCTAAGCGAGGAAAATCGACAAGATGTTACCTGAACAAGGCTCCGTTTCGTCGAAAGATGTTGATAGTTCGAAACCAAACATAGATGATGAGTTCTATACCAAACCCTTTGATCCATACAGTTTTGTCTTCATGAATGGGTGTACTCTTCTTCCAATATCACCAGTGATGATGGAGACACTGGCAATGCTGACAGTGGTTAGGAATCCCAGGTTCCTTCTATCAACCGTGCTCTGGTTTAGGAGCGGCTTCTCTGGTTGGAAACAGATGCTTCCCTGATACAGTACGGTTGAGGACTTGCAGATATGTCTTGACGTTCTGACTTGAAGAAATACAGTATTCTACATAAATGTTCTATCACGAACCACACGGTTTTGTGGACGAAGTCCCCAGAAATTATGCGTCTCTTGACAGGAAGAGAGTCTCCGTGAAACTAGGGGGGTTTGATGATTTGCCTCGATTTTCGAAGAAGTCGTTCATCTTTGCATGTAATGAAATTGTGATTGTTGATCCCCAATGGGGCGTTCAAGTGCGACGGTAGAAGGATGCAGGATGCCAGTGCTGGAAAGGATGCAGGCTGTCGGCGCTGGAAAGACTAAGCTGTCAGCGCTGGAAGACGCAAGCTGCCGGTGCTAGCCATTGAGCAGAGAAACTAGCACAGGAGAGACACCATCTGTTGGTGTTGATCAGGGTGCGGTATTGTGGCCGGTCATGTGCATGCTGCATGTGTGCCTGACATGTGCGCCTATCATGTGCGTCTAGTGTTATCTTGGACGCGGACTGTTGGCACTGGAACTTTGGCTATCAAGCTGTGATGATAGCGCGGGAGGCTTCTTTCCGTGGGACGGTGGAATCGATACTTGGAAGGCATGCAGGGTGGATCACGGAATGCTGGTGTTAGCGGTAGTGTGGTAGCTCTTCGAATGTTACTGTAGTAGGGTCAGCTACCTCATGAATAGTAATTGCTAACCGTCGTGATGTAGAGTCGGTACACATGATGATGCAACAAAGATTTGAGCTAAAACAGACAGTCCTCCAAATGACGAAGGATGTCTTCTTCGAGAAAAGTAAACCACTCTTGAATGGCTTCCTTTGTACTTCTGTCTTCTGAAATTCTTCTGTGTTTTTTTTTTTTTTCAAAGGCAAATGAAACACCTGGCTTATGGTTTTGATTTTCTGGATTTCTAGGTTAATAGAAAAGTCTCCTTTTTATTATCTGGGATGAACCGTTTAGGATAAGGAAAATATGAAAAGATGAATATATGTTTTTAAAAAACATACTGGATGTTTGGTTTAAAGTTCGATCGGTTTTGATAGATAGCTGGTAGCTTTTGAGGATATTAGATGATTTCTGGGATGAATGGTTTTGATAATATAACTCTGATTATGCTCCGTGAAGGGAATATTGCTTTTATGAAAGTGTGTGCTAGCAATAGCACAAGATGCAATGGTATGATGGTTTTATTGAGAACCCAAAAATAGATCGTATACCTTGCTTGGTCTAGACCCACTTACTTTATAGGTTTTACCGTGAGAAATCCCCTTTTCCATGTAAAAGGCGGCTTTGCTGGTAGGATTGCCAGCAAGTCTTCAATCGCTGATAGCATCTTTAGTGTTTTTGCTGGTAGGATTGGCAGCAAGTCCCCCATCGCTAGTAGCAGCGGCTTTGCAGGTAGGATTGCTAGCAAGTCCCCAAATCGATGGTAGCATCTTCAGTGAGTCCCAAGTTTTCCCGTATAGTTTTTACGATTGGTAACTAGGTTGAGTTGTAGATCCCCTAAAATGTGTGCATGCTTCTGTCATCTTGACGCTTTTATCGAGGCGTGATATCGATTTCTGAAAGCAGATATTGTAACCAAGAGATTGAAACTCCCGCTGTGGTCGCCAATTGTTTATGGGAGAAAATCACCTCTGCCGAATTTGGTAAATTCGATAATGCAGAGACTGGTTTAAACCCTTAAACAAATGTGCTTCACGTGAGCACTTTTGATTCGAGATATCAATCTGTACAATTCTGGCCTAAACCAAGAAAATGGCCGTTCCAGATTTTCTTCGGTCACAAAGTGGAGTAGAAGGGTTGATTTGGGGAGGATAGCGAAGAAGGGTGATGAGACCAGAAAGTTCTGGCTAGGTAGTATCTCTACTTGTATCAGAATTTTAGAAGCTTGCGGAAGCTTGCTAGTGATGGAAGCTTTTGAGAGAGCTTGCAAAGTTACTATGTGATAGTGTTGTATTTTTCCTGACCAAGACTTGTGTGTTTTGGCAGAATAGGTGAAACCTATTTATACAAGTGAGACTGAACGTACCCTGGCCTCATTAAGGAATTGAGTAAATGTGTCAATTAAAACAGAGAAGGTGGAAACCGTTGGCTTTATGGTGAAAACGTTTTCACTATAAATTTCCTTATTTAATTGATTGTATTCATTCCTCGCACGCCTTGCTTTATTGCGAGCGTAGTGTACGCTGCACGCTGTGACCTCCAAACCAAAACCCCAAGAAATCATCCCCCAGTTTGTGTTGATGTCTCTAGAGTTGGGCGCAAGTGGCAATGCCAAAGTTGCTAGTGAAGCGTTGCGGCATGTGCCAATGGCATGTGCGGGATGTCTCGACCGCGAGTTGTACTTTGAGTGCGGATGGAAATGCCAAAGTCGCTTGGTGGAGAATTTGGCATGTTCCAATGACATGTGCGGAATGCCTTGTCCGCTAGTTGTACTTTGAGTGCGGTTGGAAATGCCAAAGTCGCTTGGTGGGGAATTTGGCATGTGCCAATGGCATGTGCGGAATGCCTTGGCCGCGAGTTGCACTTTGAGTGTGAATGGCAATGCCAAATTCGCTAGTAGAGCATGTGTGGCATGTGCGTAATGCCTTGGAAATTGGCTAGCAGGTTGGGGATAAAAGTGGCTAGTGGTGCGTGTTGGCATGTGCCAAATGGTATAGCGGCTTAGAATTTGGCTAGTGGTGTGTGTTGGCATGTGCCAATGGCATGCACGGCCAAGTTGACCTAGTTGCACGGTTTGCAAGCCTATGGCCCTATTTTTGGCATGTGCCAAACGGTATAGCGACTTAGAATTTGGCTAGTGGTGCGTGTTGGCATGTGCCAATGGCACGCACGGCCAAGTTAACCTAGTTGCACGGTTTTCAAGCCTAGGGCGCTATTTTTGGCATGTTCCAAATGGTATAGCGGCTTAGAATTTGGCTAGTGGTGCGTGTTGGCATGTGCCAATGGCACGCACAACCAAGTTTACCTAGTTGAACGGTTTGCAAGCCTAGGGTGCTATTTTTGGCATGTGCCAAATGGTATAGCGGCTTAGAATTTGGCTAGTGGTGCGTGTTGGCATGTGCCAATGGCACACATGGCCAAGTTGACCTAGTTGCACGGTTTGCAATCCTAGGGCGCTATTTTTGGCATGTTCCAAATGGTATATCGGCTTAGTTTGGCATGGTTGTCTGTGGGTGCAGTATGTGGTTTGGTTTTGGCGTCGTTTCCATGGTGCGCAGTATGCGGCTTGGTTTTGGCGTCGTTGCCATGGTGTTCAGTATGCGGCTTGGTTTTGGCGTCATTGCCATGGTGCTCAGTATGCGGCTTGGTTTTGGCGTCGTTGCCATGGTGTGCAGTATTCGGCTTGGTTTTGGGGTCGTTGCCATGGTGCGCATTGTGCGGCTTGATTTTGGCGTCGTTGCCATTGTGCGCAGTATGCGGCTTGGTTTTGGCGTTGTTGCCATGGTGCGCAATATGCGGCTTAGTTTTTGGAATTAGGGTCTGTGTCGAAAACCCTAATCTGGCATTTTGAAAAAATACCCCCATTAATTATTGACACCTGAATTAAATGCTCTTAGTTAATGTGTTGCTGGTAACACTAGGTCATGGGGTTTTACGATTTTACCCCTTGTCTAAAATCCACCATCGACACTAAGCTAAATGCACTCATCAAGGAGTTTATAAACACGCAAGATAACCCCACTAATATTCCACAACCGCACTCCCCACAAAGATTTGGCAATTAAGCACAAGTTCAAAAGAACTCTCCCCCTTAATATGTCATTCCCAAAGGAACAACAAGAGCGACCTTAATTTCAAAAGAAAATAAGGATTTCTTTAGACTCAACAAATTTCATACAAGTATGAATTTGGAATCCATCAAGAAATATTCAATCAAATTAACCAAAGCGAACCAAGATTAATTTGACTAAATATGCTCAACACAAGTAAGCTTATGGAGACTTAATAAATCAATTAGATTAATCACAAGAAAACTCGCAAATAATCTATTTGCCATACTCAACCAAACTAATTACAAAAGTAATCAATTTAATTGGCCACACTCGACATAAGAACATTCTATGGAGCAATGACTAAGTTAATCACGAATAACCAACTAAGTCAATCATGCTCAACATGAGAAAATTCTTATGTAGTTATAAATAAATAATCACACATGATGATTAATTTAGTTCAAACTACTCGACGTAAAGTATCTTACGGAACACAACTATGATAATCACAAAAATAATCAGCTTTGGTTGTCTAATGCTCAACATAAGTCACAATATGGAGTCTCATAGTAATACACACAAGATAGATCAGGGAAGCTCAATTAATGCGGAATACACAAGGATTCATTCTATATTTCCATCACCATTTGCACAATGACACACAATTGACATAATCCTTGAATCACAAAAGATTTTAACCTATCTTACATCAATAATTGATAATATAGGCTTAACTTTCGTGTCTGTCAAAAGTATATTCATCCTTTTATCAATATTTGCATATCAATTCACGAATGACTTTACTTTTGACAAAATATGGGACAATCAAGTTCACGGATGTAAACACACATATCCCATCAAAATATTGCAATAAAATCAAAAGATTAAAACTGCAACCATCATCTTCCAAACAAACTTAGAATTTAAACCAGTAAATCTAAAAAGAAGAAGATGAAAAACATTGGATATAGCTATGTGTAATCACAATAATGGCTATTCCAAAATACTAGTTATTCTTCTAAACAAAAGAGAAAACATAGAAGATTTACTAGACAAACTGAACCAAACAGACTAAATTAAAAACACTTCCATGTCACCGCGAACTAGAGTCAAATCGACAGTTCGGGACCTTCTTGAGTCTTAAGGTCTTGGAGCTTGTGAAAGGCTGCATCCTCTGCACCCTTGAAGAGGATATCCTTATTGGGAAGTTCTTTAACACGGGTTTTCATGAGAACAAGGTCAGACTTAAAAAATTTCAACTCAGTTCTTACCACATCAAGATACTTCATTATATAAACAAGTTGCTGCTTTGCTTTCTCAAATTCCTTTAGGAAATCGAGAACTACGTCTGATGAAATATCTTCAATCTCCTCTATATCAGACAGTGACTCAGAGGATTAAGGAAGGGAACCTTCATTATAAACAAGAGTTTCTTTCTCTTTATCGAGTTTGTAATATACCTCCTTATCAATGACATCTTTAGGAAAATTCAATGAGCAGGAAGAAGAAGAAGCCATTGATAACAAGAAACCTAGAGTAATAAGAATAACTCAATGGGATAGGTATATAAAGAAAAACTTGAGATATTTAGGGTTTACTGGATAGGTTTTAGATAATAACCCGAAACCGTACGTGTTCCCGTAAGATGGTTTTTCACAAAACTCTGCATGGAAAGAGAAAACACTTTTACTTTTCAATGTTAAGTTTAGACAAGGAACATCAAAAGGAGAAAAAAAAATACTCACAAACCAGTGTTTGACCAATTATCCTTCTAAAAACAATAAGAGATTAGCTAGATAATTAGAGTCACTTAGTTATGGAGTATACCTATTCAAGTCTCTCACAACTAGGCTTTTTGTATGTGAGATATTCAACCTTGTTATTTCTTTACACAAGTATGAGCCTTTAGCTCATTAAATGGATATTGTTCCTTTTTATCCTTCTGTCTTTGGTATGTGGTATTTCTAGAGAGATGGGACACTGCTTGATTAGAATACTTATCAGAAGGACTAAATCTAGGACCTCTTGCAGTTGGATTAAGAGGAACATAGTGGATGGGAATCCATTTTATAGATTTAGATTTACCAGAATCATCCTTATAAGTACAAGAAATGCTTTTGTTAGCAGCCCATAATTTATTCCAGAATGTACTTGAGCCCTGTGATGATTTCTAGAGTAGAGATCATTTTTATAAGGTTTATGATTTCTTGTGGGAATACGATTCACTGTGTTAGTCGACTGACTATTTGTTCCATTGACAGTAAAGAGAAGAAAATTATGAAGCTTAGAAATTCGTTTCCTTCTTGCAAAACAATGGATAACATAGTGATTCTTTTTCCCACAAAAAGTACAGGTTCGGGAAGGAGAAGCAATGACAGGCACCTGTTTAAACTCCATAGCCATATGAGAGGGTTGCAAGTTATGTAAAGTTTTCTTGACACAATCTTCTTCTGGAGAATGCTTTGTCTTGTACAGAACATCACGAGAGTTAGTTTGTACAAGGATTTTCTCCTTAAGATAAAGTTTTCCTTTTCCAAGGATTTACATTGTTCATGGGCTAGAGTAAGAGATGCACATAGTTTATCTTTTTCAGCACGAAGTCTGTTGAGATCTGATGAATGAGTCTCGAGCAAATATTTTTCTCTAATTGAGTCCTCTTTAATAATATCCTCAAGAGTACTAATCCTTTCATGTTGAAGAGTAGTTTCTTGAAGAAGTTTCTCAATATTCTTAGAGAAAGACTTTATGATGTTATAGAGATCACGTTCTCGATCAAGAGACTTTTCAAATTCATCAATGAGCTGTTCATGATCATTAAAATCAATATCTTCAGCTGTATTTTTTGAAATTCTGGTGAGCTCCTTTTCAACTTTTGCCAGAGTGTCACATGCCTCATGAGAGGAACAAATGTCATTATCAAATTGAACATTCTTTCTACCTCGTGATTCAGAAGAATCTTCTAAGGAGTGTAATCCTTTGAGGTGTTTCTAAGACACTTGACATCATTAAAAGCTTTAGGAGACATTTTAGTATGCGCAACAGAGATCTTGTCCTCGGACTCAGATTGCCACAAACACAGACTTGTAAGATCTTGAACGTGTTTTCCTGCTCTGATACCAACTGAAAAAGCGGGGGTCAACTCCGAGTAGTTTTATAGAGAATCAACTAGACTCAATCAATAGAAAATACTAAAGGAGTTATTATCTCAATCTCTCAATTTGAGTTACTCAAGCAAATATGATTCGCGAGTCTAATCATTTTAAATCAAAGAGAGATAACTTGGATGGTACCAAAGACCAATATCCAAGTGTCAATCAATTTAAATCAACAACCAATAAGGTCGGATATTCTAATTGATTGAACAACGCACAACCTGTATTATTTCAATTATATAACAAAATATAATGTGGAAAAAAAATAACACAGACACCAGAATTTTTTTAACGAGGAAACCGCAAATGCAGAAAAAACCCCGGGACCTAGTCCAAATTAAACATATATTGTATTAAGCCGCTACAGACACTATCCTACTCCAAATTAACTTCGGTATAGACTGTAGTGAACCCCAATCAATCTCACACTGATCCAAGGTACAGTTATGCTCCTATGCCTCTGATCCCAGCAGGATACTGTGCACTTGATTCCCTTAGCGGATCTCACCCACAACCAAGAGTTGCTACGACCCAAAGTCGAAGACTTTAATAAATAAATCTGTCTCACACAGAAAAGTCTACATGATAGATAAATTCGTCTCCCACGAATAAACCTTTGAGTTTTGTTCCGTCTTTTGATAAATCAAGGTAAACAGGAACCATTCAATAAAACCAGACTTATATTCCCGAAGAACAGCTCAGTTTTATCAATCACCTCACAATAAACTTAATCGACGCAGCGAAAAAGATTATTGAGGAATCACAAACGATGAGACGAAGATTCTTGTGATTACTTTTATATCTTGCCTATCGGAGATAGAAATCTCAAGCCAATTATTACAATTGTACTCGTACGATAGAAACATCAAGATAAGATCACACAACTACATGAAAAGTAGTATTGGTCTGGCTTCACAATCCCAATGAAGTCTTTAAGTCATTAACCTGGTTTAGAAGAAGAAAACCAAAGGTTAAAGGAAAATCGACTCTAGCTTAGCAAACTAGTATCACATAGAATGTGTGGTGATTAGGTTTCCCAGTTGATAGAGTTCTCCCTTATACAGTCTTTCAAATCAGGGCTTGCAATCAATGTTAGATTAGTAACAAAGCATTCAATATTCACCGTTAGATGAAAACCTAATTAGATACAAGCTAATATCTCTCAACTATTAGATCAAAAACTTAGCTTGACATACACATATACTTGACAATTTTGGGTTTGCGTAACCGTACCCAAACGTGTACAATAGTTGGTTCAAAATTAGTCAACCAAATGGTTAGCCAAATGATAACTTTCATATCAACCATATTCTTCTTCACCATAACTAGTCCAAATGAACTAGTTAGAGAGTTGTTCAATTGCTATGAGAACTCATGTACTACACAAGACACAATTAAAGCAAAAACTATGTGATTCACCCGAATCAATTCATGCACTATAAAGCCACGGTTTGTAATAGCATTCCTTAGATAATTTAGATAAGTTCACGAACATCATTTTTAGACATAACCACTCAAGTTCGCGGACTGGGTTCGCGGACCCAAGTTAACCGGTTGGAGTTCACAAACTCCAACAAAAATTCTCGGGTTCGATAACTTCCGTCAGTTCGAGGACTGAAACCGATCTACAACTCCAGCAGAAATTCTCGAGTTCGAGAACTACGCACGTTCGCGGATTGAGTTCGCGGACTGGGTGGACTGCTCAAGTTCCGGTTTCACTTGATCAACAAAGTTCGCAAACTTCGATTCAAGTGCTAAGGACTTATACATATATGTGTTCCCACAACAATATTTATATCCCCCAATGGTTATATTGTCTAAACTCTCATTTCAATCATTGAAACATTCTCAGAGGGCGTTATATATTTGTTATTCACAAACTATTATTCGTCAGGGCGATTTCCAAAATGATTGAAACACAACATGACTTTCGTGACTAGGTAAAGATGAACTTGGCTAAAGTGAAAGCTTTACCAACACATATTTCGAGAAATAGATAAGCGATATATACTCAGCTCGAAATATCACATGTGTATATTCTTAGTCTATATAATAATACGAATTTTGTCTCAAGATAGGAGATAGAGTAGATAGACTTTTGAGTGATAAATAAGTTCAAGTCTCCACATACCTTTTAGTCGATGAAGATCCAATAGTTCCCTGAGTAGTCCTTCATCTTGTATGATGATTGCAATGGAGTTCTTGAGCTCAACTACACTTTCTATCATAGTCCAAGACCTTAGCTATAGTAGACTAGATATCAAGACTTTATAGTTTTGATCACTAACATTGACAAACATCCTTGAGATAGAAACGCAAGCGAGTTCGACCGAGAAAATCTCTAACAGTGTTCATTTTTCCTTTATAGCTTAGTCAAACTATTTTCTTTGGTTGGTTTAGCGAAACCTATGCCCAAAGTACTTCAGTTTTTGCCCCTGTCTAGTTTTCGAAAGGACTGTGATTTTATTCTGCCATTGTTGATTGAGAAATTCTTCCTGCTGGTGTCAGGAATTACGAGGCTCCTAAAGAAGCCTACGCGTATGAGTTCGAATACATCTTATTCAATGGATCCCCCTCCACGAATGGATCATCCAGATGCTATGCCTTCTCCTCCTCCTGAGGATTCTGAGGTTCCGGCTGGAGCTGAGGTGGCTGCGGTTCCTGAAGAGGCTGTGTATCCTGAGGTAAAAGAGATTGTTGTTGGAGATCTTCCACCTCCTCCCCCTCACTATGAGCTTTCGAGACTCAAACTTCGTGACAAAGACAACTACGCTCATTTGTCTATTGCTGAGATCACTAAGTCTTCTCGTCTTCACAAGTTCGAGGTTTCCTTTGTTGATGGCCATGACGTTCTTACTGAGTCTCTTATCCGGGGATTTCCTTATGATAAGAAC
Source organism: Papaver bracteatum (assembly GCA_023529315.1). Classification (NCBI taxonomy): domain Eukaryota; kingdom Viridiplantae; phylum Streptophyta; class Magnoliopsida; order Ranunculales; family Papaveraceae; genus Papaver; species Papaver bracteatum. The sequence goes on from JAJJWX010001863.1 coordinate 240,851, forward strand.
AATATTCTCATTAGCGTTGGCCAGTTGGCCGCATGTATGCTCATTTATTTGTTCAACAGAAAGGATCCCTTCTACTATGATGTTTTGTCTTCAAGGGATGATCCAGCAAACAAGACTCAAGTTAGAGGAATTATGCAATATACTGGTAATTACTGGCGCGCCCTTCGTGAGAGCTGGTACCATAGTAAGTGTAAGACAACTATGGATTCTTATGACCCCTTTGCTGAGGAAGGTCTAAGCATGAAGATTATACTCCTGCCAACTTCAATGCTATATACGCTGATGCGATTCAGAAGACTAATCTTCTTCCTTGGATCGTCGGTCCTCGTCGTATACATGTTACTTCTATGAAGCTCAGGGAGGGTAACGGCCTTCGTTTGTTGGAGGAGATTGATAAGACTGGGTTAACTACCATTCCTTATTCTGTTAGGCTTCCTATGTCGAAGAATGACCGCATCCGTCTTGACCATGATGATCACTGGGCTCGTACTCCTGTTCGTATAGTTGGTCCTTGGGCCTATGGTTTTACCACCGCGGATCCTTCTATTCATCGTTCTTCTCATTCTTTCCCCGAGAAGTATGATAAGCATCAACCTTGGATCTTTAATCTTGCTGCTTCACATGAGGTACCTTTGCCTGCAATATTATCATACCTTTGATATCTCTGTTTTCTTTGACATCTTTTTCTACTTTGACATCTTTGTTCGCTTTGAAATCTTTTTCTGCTTTGACATCTTTTTCTGCTAATGATTTTGTTTTACAGTCTGTCCCTGCTTCTTCTGTTGGGGATGCTTCGGGTTCTTATGGTATCTCCGTAGCCACAAGGATTAGGAAGAGAAAATCTTTGGTTGAAACGCCTGCGGAGGTAAGGATCATTATCATACCTTTGAGTTCGTAAGTTCCTTAGCGCCTTGCCCCTGATCCTTAGCCGACGTATGTGTTTCTTTGCAGTCTTCCCAGAGGAGGGGTAAGTTGAAGACTGTTATTGACCTTGATGCTTTGTAGGGGGGACCCTAAGGCTTCTGGAGAGGTACCGCGTGATGAGGACATGGATGATATTGAGGAGGACTTTTCCAAGGGTACCCCCATCCACGTCTGACTTGTCTCTGCTGAGGGTGAAAAACTTCTTATTGATTCTGGTGCCCAGTTGGTCGATCTTGTTAGTGTGCAATCCGCTGCTCCTACGTTATCTTTGAAGATGCCTTTGTTTTCTGCTCCTAGTGTAGCCTTACATGCTATCTCTGCCGCTGTTGGAGCTGTTGTTGTGGCTTCTAAGAGTCTTCCTTCATCTCCTGCCACTTCTTTTCAATCAAGTGGTTCGTTTTCCAAGGTCGTTATTCCTACGACAAAGGCTGGTGGTTCAGATTCGCAGCCGAAGAAGAAGGTTGTGATTTCAATGGATAGCTTCTCCTTCAACGTTGCTCCTGCCTCACTAGGGAGTTCTTAGTCTGTTTCTAATGCCCCTGCTAGCAAAGATGTTGGACCTCCCCCTTCGTCACCAGGTTGTACTTTACTTGGTAATCTTCCTTCTGCTGGTGACATAGGTCTAGGCAATTCTCAAGTCCCGTCTTCTGTTCCTAGATCATCCACCATGCCGTCTATTCATCGTGGTGAGAGTTCGGCATTCGTGCCTCATGTTGGTGCTGAATTAATCCATGGTAAGCTGCTGGAGATCTTGAGCTTAGGTAGCTCTAATGATGTTATTCTTGAAGTTGTCCTGCGGGATTCCAAAGGTACCTTCTCTGTTGGAGTTGATCATCATCATCTTGATAGTTCAATTGAAGTGGCTTCGTAGTTGGATGTGTTGATTGTGCAGTACCGCACAGCTAAGGACTTGTCCTTTGACCCTGATTGTCTACGTTCTAGTCAAAGCCTTAGTGAGATCCGCAGGGGTAGTATCCAAGATATGGGAGATTTTATGGATACCTACGCCACTTTCCTTTCTCGTCTTTCAGTATTCTCAGTAAGTGATTCTCACCTGAGTATTTTTCTCCTTAATTTGATCTTTGTCCACTCTTATGCTCCTTTGTTTGCATCTTTGTAAGCAGATCGATGTTAGCTATACTTTATTCAATGTCTATAGGGCTAAGTGAACCCATTTGAGTGCTTTGTTGGAACGTTCTGCCAAGAGTATGCCATCGCCTTTGCACAGCATCCTTGGTCAAGTGATGCGGCTTCTGTTGCTAAGATAGCTTCGTTGGAGGATGATTTGAGGAAGAAGGGGAGGTCTCTAAAAGCTTGGTTGTTGGCTCTTGGGAGAGCTAATAATGCTGCCAAGGTTGCTGAGGATGGTCATAAAGTTGATGATGCTACCTTAGACGCTGAGTTCTCCAAAGCCATAGGTTCGTTTCTTCTTCTCCTTAACTTTTTCTTTAATTTTGCTGGTTGCGTAGTCCTGATACAACCTTCGTCTGCCAGCCGGTGGCTCTAGCGAATTTAGACATCTCTAAGATCAAGTTGCCAAGTTAACTTATGATGTTTGGTATTACCAAAAGAAGTCTGATAGGCTGATGAACGTAACTGTTCATAATGAGGCTCAACTTTCCCTTGAGTCTGCTCATAATGCGGATTTAGTGAAGCAGATATCTTTGCTTCGTAAGGAGTATGACGAAGCCCTTAGTTGGAAAGAGAGTCTCATCTCCAAGCAAAAGGAGGATATTTCCTTAGTCGAGAAATGCCTCTCAGCCCAAGATATTATTCGAAAGAAATATCATTCCAATTTTGAATATGCTTGCGCTTTCTTAGCTAAGGTTACTACAGAGCATAATGTATTGGCTTCTGAGGTTCGTTCTCTTAAGAAAAAACTTGCCTATGCTGGCTCCGAGTCTTCTTCTATGTCATATGTGTCTTTGGTAAAAAAGGTTTGAAGAGTTAGAAAGTGTGTACCAAGCTTTGTCCTCCGAGAATGCTTCTCTCCGGATAGATGTTGATGATCTTCGGACGGAAAAGGATACCCTTGTGGAAGATATTGAGGCAGCCGAGGTGGACCTTACTGAAGCTCAGCATAGTCTAGAAGAATCCCTTAGCCATACCGGAGGTAGCTTAGGATATTTATTTTTCCGTAGCACCCTTCGTGTATTTACCCACCTTTCCTTGTTACTAATACCTTTTGTATCCGCAGGTCTCCAGGAGCAGTTGGTAGGTGTGAATGCCAATATTGGTCGCCTCGAGGGTCAGATATCTGCGTTGGAGATATCCCGCCAGTTTGATGATGCTTCTAAGTTTAAATCTGAGGCGCTTCAGCAAGCTAATGATCAGCTTAGTGCTCAGATCATGGAGCTTCATTAAAAGGCAGCTTCGGACTCGGAGGCTCAAGCTTCTCGGATGAAGGCGCAGTATGAACGTTCCGTCATTGATTATATCAATAATTCTTTTGCTGAGGCTGAGATTCAGGCGGAGGGAGTTGTCTTTCCCCGTCTTCCTTATCCTGATCATGTTATTTCTGCTTTGCTTTCAATTGAACTCCTTTGTTGTATTTTTCCCCAGCTGAGCGGCCTTTGTTGTCTTTTTTTTTTAAAACACTCTTTGTTGTATTCTAAACCTTTGTTATCTACAACTTTTAAGACATATTAGTCCTATTTTGGTAACACCTTCGTGGCACATTTTATATGATATGTAAGTAGACGTATTGTGTCTAATTATTCGCACATTCATGTCATCACATGGTGCTAAGGTTTGATTAACCTTGGTGGAACATTCAACGTCCTATCAGGATATCGTTTGGCCAGAAGGTACCGTGGTGGCGAGTGTCCCTACGTGGGTAATAATTTTCCTGTAACCCTACGTGTTCAGCGATGGCTGTTTTACTTTCGACAAGGTATCTCTCTTTATTGGATATATTTCTTACTATCTGCCTTTTAGATGGATTTATTCTCCCTTAGGATCTGAGATTAACATACGCACAGTTATGTCATTCCCTGCCTCATCGTTAATTCTGACGGAGGGTGCAAATTCTAACCCAATTTGTATATAATCGACATATAATTTTTCTTAGCAAAAAGTTTCTTTCATTGATTAGTTAGGTTTTGTAATACCTTTGTTTGTAATCGACATATAATTTTTCTTAGCAAAAGGTTTCTTTCATTGATTAGTTAGGTTTTGTAATACCTTTGATCATGGATAGAACATGGTGGGTCATTGGCCCTTCCCTTCTTCTCCTGAGTGATAACCATTCACTTATGGGTAGTAATTCTTTAGGTACATTACATTCCAAGGGTGTTGCAATACTTTTCCTCTGAGGTTCCTTAGGTAGTATGAACCCTTCCCGGCAATGTCGTGTATGATATATGGTCTGTCCCATGTTGGAGCTAATTTTCCCCACTATTTATTCTTTTTATAAGGTGGTATTTGACGTAGTACATATTCTTCAACCACAAAGTTTCTAGGAATTACCCCTTTGTTGTATTCACGAGCTAACCTTCGCTAGTAGTTCACCATCCTTTGCAAAGCCAATTCACGCCTTTCTTCGAGGTCATCTAGATTTTCCATCATAAGATCCATTGTTAGGTTCTTTTCCCATGCCTCTGTTTTTGTTGTTGGCAGCATTATCTCCGTTGGGATGACTTCTTTGGCTCCGTAGGTTAGTAAGAACGGAGTTTCTCCCGTGGCTGCTCTTCTTGTGGTACGGCAGGCCCATAGGACATTGTGCAGCTGCTCACACCATATTTTCTTGTATGCCCCCAGTTTCTTTTTCCAGTTCATTGCTATCGTCTTGTTTTTGGCCTCCGCCTGTCCATTGCTCTTAGGGTATATCGGAGTAGACTTGTTTTTCTGAATGTTGAAAGCGTTAAACAGCATGTCTATGTTCTTTCCTTCCAGCTGCTTTCCATTGTTAGAGACTATGGCGGCTGGTATCCCGAACCTGCAAATGATTTTCTCAAACAATAATTTGAAGACATACGTGTCCCTAATCCTTGCCAAAGCCCTTGCTTCCACCCATTTGGTTAAATAGTCTGTAGCTACTATGAGGTACCTTGTTTTCGATGTCCCTTCTATCAAGGGTCCAACAATGTCAACTCCCCACTTGGAGAATGGCCATGGGATGATGATCGAGTTCAGCTCCGTTGCTGGTGATTTAATCAATATGGAAATGCGTTGGCATGTTTCGCAATGCCTTGATATATTCTTTGCATATTCATCCATGCTTAGCCAGTAGTATCCTTGCATTTTGTCTTTGATCGCCAGAGACCTTCTTCCGCTGTGATTCCCAGCTTCTATGCTATGTATATCATGTAGAATTCTTCTACCTTTAGTTTGTGAGAGGCACCGCATCATAGGTCCAAGAAATGACCTTTGGTACAGTACCCCATTCCGTAGGCTGTGCATTGCTGCTTTCGATTTGATTTTTCGAGCTTCTTTAACATATGCAGACAGGGTACCTTTATCGAGGTACAGGTGGATTGGGATTCTCCAATCGTCTTCTGCTTCGACTTTGTTGCTTCCGTCTGACATGGATTGATCTTCGTTAGACTCGTTGGCTTTGTTGTCTGGTTCTTCCGCAACCTCCTTTTATTTTTCTGCTTCTTTCATGGCCCTGGTCTGAACGACCATGGATTCCTCTGCTGAGGTCAGTCCTTCTATCGAAAGTTCAAAAATTCTCCCAATTTGGACAGAGGTGGTGTTTCTGTCCCTCAGCATTGATGATATAAATGCTAAGGCATATGCGTGTCTATTATCTTTCCGACATACATGTTTGGACGTGACCTTGTTGATCTTTGATGCATGCTCCTGTGCTAGCTTTAGGTACGAAGATAATATTGGATCTATTGTTTGGCATTTGATCTCTATTTGTTTAATGACCAATTGTGAGTCACTAGTCAAACGAACGTCTGATAGGCCCAGCTCTCGAGCTAGGCGTAGGCCGTGTATGACTGCCGCATACTCCGTGATGTTGTTAGTGTATTGCTTGAATTCTAACCTGAATGTGTAGACGAGTCTATATCCGGTGGGGGTTGCTATCACGGAGGAGCCATCAACGAATATTTCCCACCTTCATGAGATTTGTGGTTCCAAGAGATCTCCTGGGTCCGGCTTTTCTTCCTCCATTCCTGGGATGTCGTCTATCTATGCTTCGTCATTCAGAGGTAGGTCCGCTAAGAAGTCTACTAAGATCTGTGACTTCTCTGCTTTCCTGGTTTCGAAGATTATGTGAATCTGCTTGATCATGGCATTCCATTTTTCCACTCTTCTAATTTTCTCCGTGCTGTCGAGAATTTGACTTATCTGAGCCTTTGTAAAGACTCGGATAGCGTGTGCATCGAAATATTCTTAGCTTTTGTGTTGCCACTACTAAGGCATATATAAGTTGCTCCACTTTGGTGTAATTACGCTCCGCTGAACTGAGTGTCTTGCTGATGTAGTACACGGGATGTTATCCCTGCCCTTGGTATCGTAATAATACCGCGCTCACAGCGTAGCTTGTTGCTGATAGATATAAGGTGAGTATCTCACCTGGCTCCGTCTTCTATAGAATAGGTACAGATGCCAAGTATTCTTTGATCTTGTGAAGGGCTTGTTCGCACTCCGCAGTCCATATGACCCTATTTCCTTTCCTTAGCATATCAAAAAATGTTTTGCATTTATCTGATGACCTTGCTATGAATCTTCCCATAGAAGCTATAATTCCATTCATCTTTTGTACTCCTTTCAGAGTTTGTGGAGATGGCATCTCCATTATAGCTCTGACCCTTTCAAGATCTACTTCAATTCCTCGCTGAGTTACTAGATATCCCAGGAATTTTTCTAAGGTAATTCCGAACGTGCATTTCTTCGGGTACACCTTCATGTGAAAGCTTCTCATGACTTCGAATATCTCCCTTAGGTGTGATACATGGTATTTTGCTTCTTTGATTTTGGCGAGCATGTCGTCTACGTAGACCTCCAGTATTTTTCCTATCCAAGGTTTGAAGATTTTGTCTACTAATCGCTGGTATGTTTCCCCCGCGTTCTTTAGTCCAAAAGGCATCCTTATATAGCAATACAGGCCTCGTGGGGTAAAGAACGCAGTATGCTCCTGGTCTTCTTCTGCAAGGTCTATATGGTTGTAACCTAAGTATCCATCCATAAAGGATAGTCTTTGATGGCCTTCAGTTGCGTTGACCAGTTGGTCGATGTTTGGCAGTGGGTATCTATCTTTGGGGCACGCCTTGTTGAGATTGTTAAAGTCAATGCAAATGTGCATGCCTCAGTTCTTTTTAGGAACAATTACCATGTTGGATATCCATGTGGGATATTTGACCTCTCGTATGAATCCTGCTGTGAGTAGCTTTTGCAGCCTCTTTTCTACCCCTTCATGGTAGATGTACGCCACTTTTCGTATGCGCTGTTTGAACGGTTGTATCTCTGGTCTGAGCCAAAGGTGGTGTGAGACCAAATTCGGGTCAATTCCTGGCATGTCCTCCATTAACCATGAAAAGACGTCTGTATACTCTTGCAGCAATTTCTGTAGTTACACATACTCTTCCTATTCAAGTAAAGTTCCAATGTTAAGCATCTTTGGCTCTGTCTTCGTCTCGATGTTGATCCTCTTCGTTGGTTCAACCGGTGAGCAGATTTGTTGTTGAGGTCATTGAGGAGTGCTTTTCTGTAATTGTCATTTGGCGGATATATCTGCAGTTGGAGTGGCGGAGGTACCTACTTCTGGTGTTGAAACGACTTTGGGTACGGGGGAGGCTTCGTCTTGTACTTTTTTATTGCTTCCCTTGCGTCTCTTTCTTTCTTGTTGCAGAGCCGCAGTTTTCTCTTCGTTGAGTCTGATTTTTGCTAGGTTGAACAGCCTGGCGTCCTTCTGGTCTCCTTTGATTTCTATTTCACCCATAGGTATAGGAAAACGTAGGTACTGGTGGTATGTCGAGGATGTTCCTCGTAATATATGGACCCATAGTCTTCCCATGATAACATTGTAAGGCGAAGGTGCCTCAACCACACAGAAGCGTGTGTTGGTTACTAAGGGTCATGCGTGTACCTGCAAGACAATTTCTCCTTTTGGTCTAGAGACCGCTCCATTAAAATCGTATATTATGCAAGTGGAAGAATCCATCTGCTCTGCTGTCAGACCCATGCGTAAGTAGGGTTCGTAAAATAACACATTTAACGAACTTCCCCCATCCACGAGGACCTTCATAACATTCCATTCATGTGTTGGAAGATGGATGACCAGTGGATCATTATGCATTTTAACCTCCTGGTTGACGTCCCTTGTTGAGAATGTTAATGGTGTGGCCATCCATTCCTCCCAAGTGAATAGGTATCAAAGAAATCTAATCCTTCCTTTTTTTCTATAGTGTTTAGCCACCAACCTAGCTTTATGTTTCTCTATAGTTCCATTTGTTCTAAGCTTCCTTTTGAAAACCCATTTGCAACCTATGGATTTACTACCAGGAGGTAAGTCTACAAGCTCCCAAGTTTCGTTTTGCTGAATGGACTCCCACTCATTTATTGAAGCATCTTCCCAGAAGGGATCTTCCGGAGAGTTCATAGCTTCCTTGTAGGTTTGATGTTCAGACTCTACTGTAAGAGTCGCCAAATCTAGGCCAAAACTTGTCTCGGTTCTAACCCTCTTACTTCTTCTCGGTTCGATCTCAAATTCTACATATGGGGGCTGACTAGTCAAAGGAACATCTGAGAGGTCATCATGGACCCTTTTTCCAGGTCCAGACCCTAAAGGAAATATGTGTTCAAAAAACACAGCATATCTAGATTCCATTATGGCATTCAGACCAATGTTATGATAGTCAGAACTGATGAACATGAACTTATATGCATTAGTATGCTCAGGATATCTTAGGAAAACACAGTCGGCAGTTTTAGGTCCTATTTTGGTTCTCTTGGAACGAGGAATGCCTACCTTGGCCAAACACTTTTAAATTATGCATAGGAAGGTTGTCTACCTTTCCACAATTTGTAAGGAGTTTTATCAGACTTTTTAAATGGAACTCGGCTCAAGATGTAGCATGCAGAGAGAATCGGCTCCCCCCACAAGTTCGAGGGTAACCCTGAACTGGTCAACATAGCATTCACCATATCTATGAGTATTCGATTTTTCCTTTTGGCTATTCCATTTGACTCAGGTGAAAAAGGTACAGTAGTTTAATGAATGATGCCATTAATTTTACAATATTCACCTATGGGTATCACATACTCACCGCCACGATCTGACCTAAGGGTTTTAATTGTAATACCTTTTTAGTTTTGTACTTCAATTTTATATAGTTTGAAAGCCTCTAAAGCCTCATCTTTACTTCTAAGAAGATAAACCTAACAGTATCGTGAGTAATCATCTATAAAAGTGATGTACCATTTTTTACCACCTCTAGTTGGTGTTGATTTCAAATCTCCTAAATCCGAGTGTATTAGTTCTAAGGGAACTGTTCTATGTTCAACCTTTTTATTAAATGGTTTTCTTGCATATTTAGATTCAACACAAATTTCACATCTATGATTTTTGTCAATGTTTATTTTAGGAATGCAACCTAAATTAGCAAGTCTTTCCAAGGATTTGAAATTAACATGTCCAAGTCTATCATGCCAAACATGTGAGGAGTCACAAACATAAGCACAAGAAGATGCATTAACATTCATGTTCAAAGCAAGTACACTAAGCTTAATGATGTTATCAGTGACATAACCTTTTCCTACGAAGTCACCACTCTTAGAGTTTCAACATTGTTAGACTCAGCAACAATTTTAAGACCTTTCCCTAGTAAGATGGTCTCTGAGATAAGATTCTTGCATATGTTCGGGACATGATACACTTCATTCAATGCGAGAGTTTTTCCTGAAGTGATCTCCAATTCAACCTTGCCTTTCCCCACCACTTTCGCGGTGGAAGAGTTTCTCATCGTCTCCTATTATAGCATAGGAGGAGAAAGCATTTCTGAACTTGCAGACATGCTTGGTGGCTCTAGAATTTAACCACCAATATCTCACATTGGTCACATTAGAGACAAGGTTGACTTCAGATACCATGCCAGTAAAATATCCAGAATCATCTACTATATTTGCCTTATTTTTCTGTTTTGGATCATTTTTGGTTTTTTTAGGCGCCCTACAGTCTTTTGCCATATGACCGGTTTTACCACAGTTATAGCAGTCACAATTGATGGTGTTTTTAGAGACACCACCCTTTGTCTTAAGATGGATACCTTTGGAGTTACGACGTTTTTTATCATTTTTGTTGGATTCAGATTTCCCTTCATGTTCTTTCTTTGTTGAAGCATTGTCATTTAGGATATGATCTTTGTTTGGCATGTTTTTTCTCAACAACGGGTTCTTGTCCTTGCATCAGAGTAGCTCCTCGACTTGAATCTTTTTTCCCAGCTCTAGCACGGTGATTTCACGAGTATTGTGTCGCAGCCTCTTCTTGTACTCGGTCCATGAAGGTGGAAGTTTTTCAATCACTGCAAATACTTGGAAAGCTTCATCAATAACCATGCCTTCAGCAAGAATTTCGTTGATAAGGTTCTGAAGTTCCATGAATTGATCAACCACAAGTTTTTCATCGTTCATTTTGTATTCAAGGAACCTAGCTACCAAGAACTTCTTGCCTCCCGCAACCTCAGCAAGATATTTTTCTTCCAAGGTTTCCCATAAATCAAAAGTAGTAAAATTTTCTTTTGCACTATAAAAATACTATAAGGAATCATCTAAGAAGTTAAGAATATGATTTTTACACATATAATTCTTCCTAGTCCACCTATCCAGTCTATCTTCATAACCACGGTCATAAAGCCTTCTTGAGGGTTTTTCCAAAGTACCTTCATCTAACCTTTGGTCTTTGAGAAAAAACAACATTTTTGATTGCCATCGTTTAAAGTCTTTTCCACTAAACTTATAAGGTTTATCAACAGTACTTTTTCCCATGTTGTCACAGAAAACTCTAGTAGTGAAATATTACCTTTAGAATATTGGAAATAATTACAACATTCGTAATAAAACTGAGAAAAAAATACTTAGCTCGAACTGACGCGTGATTGATGTTCTGAGAGATGCACTGATAATGGTAGCCGGAACTAGTAGAGGCGCGTATGAGATACGCTGACCTAAAGGTAATAAGTTATGGTATTTATGTGGGACTATTGTTTTATCTATTCAAATGAAAAAACAACTAGTGGGCAATAGGTCTAGGGATCAAATCATGGTCCAAGTTTTTCATAACCCGTTTTTTCTAACACAAATCAGATTAAGGAGGAATACCTCATTGATATACAACATTTTTATCTTAATAATCCTCCCACTCTTAATGTGCATCCCACCGGCACGAGTTCTGCTGAAGCTTCCTATTTGAATGCAGTGCATGATGTTTATCAGCTGTATGGACACTTCTCTGATGATGATGATAAGAATTACTATCCAAATGATGATGCCCCTACAATCCTCTATCCCCCGTCTCCTGAGACTTTGGTTGACTCCTTGTTGGTTCCTGCTGCTACCCCACCTTCCCCTGAGACTACTTCTTATCATTCTTCTCAAGAAATAGACAAGCATGAGACCGGTGCTGACGGCGTACCTTCTACCGGTGGTTTTACTCTTATCCAATCCGATGCAGACTATATTCCTTTGGACCCTACCCAGGCTGGTTGTAGAGGAGTTCTTTGAATCTAAGATATATCCAAAGAAAGTTGAGATAGTGGTGGTTTCTTCCAGTGATGATGATGCTTAATATATTTGGCTGATGAGTCATACTTCTGAAGTTGTTGTCTTTTTTTGATTTCTTCTTCATATTTGTATTTGTACTTAATGTTGTTTCTCTTTGCTTTCTTTTAGTGCCAATTCTTACTTTGTTGATCATTATACTCTCCTTACTCTATCGAATCATTTAGGTTACTGATGAGCTTTGGAAACTCCTTTAGAACATAAGGATAGTTTTCCTTGCAGATGTCACACTGAACACGATTACTTGACTAGAATCACTTGACAGAATCACCCCTAAACTAAAGTCACCTAGAAAGATTCACCAAGAACTAGAAACACTTGAGCAGACTCACTTGGAAGAACTAGAATCCCTTGAATAGAATCACTTTGAAGAACAAAATCACTTTAGTAGATTAGAGATAAAAGTTAATAGATTGAAAAGATGGGTGAGCTAATCTTTTATGCCAAATTGTTGAAGAAGCTTTACTACATGAAAGAGCTGTTGAAGTAACTGGTGAAGTAATGTTGCCTTGTAGAGGATAAAGTCCATTCTTACTGGGACCTTGAAAAAGAATCTGCCCTGACCTCATATCCTTAACAGTGAAGTCATTGGAAGTGAATGTCAGAGAACAATTGTTATCCCTAGTAAATTTATGAATTGAAATCAAGTGTTGTGAAGCCAAAGGAACATGAAGTATTTCTTTGAGAGTAAAACTGTTATTGGGAACTTGTACTAAAGAAGAACCAGTTTTAAGAATTTGCATACCTTCACTATTAGCTGTAGTAACTGATTCACTGCCACCATAAGAAGAAGTAGAAGCAATGTTAGCAGCATCAGCAGTTAAGTGATGAGTTTCCCTTGAATCAACATACCAAGGATTTTGTCCCATAATATTTGCAGAAGCAAGCATAGCTTGCAAGTTTCTTAGAGAATTTCTGCCTTGATAAGAGAAATTCATCATGTTCCAACACTCATCAGCAGCATGGCCATACTTATGACAGATTTGACAGGTTGGTCTTTCCCCTGAAGAGATAGATATAGAGCCAAAAGAAGGAGGTCTTGGCACAGAAATGGATAAGAATTTAATGTTGTTGTTGGTGGAGAAGGTAGAATACCAATAACTCTAACAAAACCTCTACCAGGATAAGAATTTCTACCTCCGCTGTGAAAATTTCTTGAATTTCCTCTACCATTGCTAGAAGCATAAAATGCTCTATTGGTTGATTCAATAGAAGAACTTGTAATTTTATTGTTAATGACCAACTCCTCACTAAGAAGCAAATTATACAATTCAAGACTAGAAACAGGTGGAGTTCTCATTCTCACAGAAGTAGCAAAAGAATTGTAATCAGAAGTTAATCCTCCTAAAGTAATTACTACAATCTCATCATCAGAAACGATAGATACAGTAGCAGCCAATTAATCAGTTATAGATTTGATTTCATTTGTATATGCAGCAATGGTAGAATTTCCTTTCTTGACATTCAAAAGTTTTGTTCTCAATTGTATAGAATGTGTAGAAGAAGTTTTAGCAAAACGATCAGAAATACCTTTCCAAATCTCATAAGAAGAAGTTGCAGTAGCAAAATAGGAGATAACATTGTTAGAGATTGTTGAGGTGATCCACATCATAATCGTCACATCCTCATCCATCCAATCAGTATATAAGGGATTCTCCACTCCATTGTTTGCATTGGTACGAGTTGTAAATTGCGGTGGACACTCAGAAGATCCATCAAGATATTTCATTATTTTGAATTTTAGAATTACAGGTAACATCAAAGCCTTCCAGAATCCCAGATGAGAAAATTATCATCTCTGAGTTTCAATTGAACAATACTAGTTAACTTTAGAAATCGAATGATTTGTTGGATTTTCCATTGTTGGATTTTCCATTAAAGAGATCAAGAAAATGTTGAAGAACGAAATCAAGAAAATTGAGATCTAGAATGAAAAATAATGTTGTAAGCAACAATTACGACTGTAATGAAAGAAATAAGATTGAAGAAGAATCGCAAAGATGAATAAGATGAAGATTAGAATTGAGAAGAAGGTGAAATTGGATCGACATGGTGTCTGATACCATAGTAGATTAGAGAGAAAAGTTATTGGATCTTCATTAACCAATCCAAGAGTTTGTACAGGTTATTAAAAGCATTGGCAGAAGAAATGATAGCCACACACGTGCGGAGATCATATCCACACCAAAAAAATGTAGAGACAGCTAGACAAGAGCTGTAGTAATCAGACAGTAAAACTAAAATAATTGTTACTACACTTGAGGAACCGAATCACTTTGAAGAACTAGAATCCCTTACTAGCCCATGCAAAAATTATTAACTTCCCAAATTCCATGAAACTAATTCTGGAACGTAAATAATAAATACCTGAGAGATGCAAACCAATGACACCAAAGCGCATCAATTGTGCACCGAATTTGACTGAAAAACTAGCTTGCTAGCACATTTTAAGGTAGGCATACTTAATAGTGTAACTGATGATGCATCATCATTTTCAGTGGTGCCAAGTTTTCTTCAACACCCATGAATGATACCTGAAACCTTCCTTATTCATCACCAATGAGAATGGTGATATCTATACATGCCTTTATAAATATAAAGCATTTCTTCTTCTAGTCTGTATGAAACACCTATTGAGAGGTACCAGTCTAATCGATCATTTGTTTTGGTGAAAGATTAATCAACTATCAATACATATGGCTCTTCAGCTCAGAGTTAGTTCTTTAACAAAAACTACTCCGTCTTTGTTATCATCTCATAATCATAATCAGTCATCTATTTCCAGGGCTTTTTTATTATCAGCATCCCTAGGAGTATGCAAATTTGCTTCTCCTAGTAAAAGTAGTACTAGATCCCGACAAATAACAACAACAAGATGTTTGTTTGGGAAAGGAGTGGTACCAGCAGCTAATGATGTCGTGGAAGGAGTTCTTGATGGAGTTACTAATTCTATTCGTTCCATTTCTCAACCTGATCGAGTCAAGCGAGATGATTTTCCTCTTGATTTCAAGTTTGGAGCTTCTACTTCTGCTCTTCAAGTACGTATTATATTACTCGATCTCTGGCACCATAATTATATGGTTACATTTTGGTTTCTCTATAACCATGACATATGCAATGGCATGGGGTGCAGACAGAAGGATCAGGAAGTGAAGGAGGAAGAGGACCAAGCACTCGGGACTCTTTTCTACATGATTTTTCTGTTGGAGGGACTGAAACGGCAACTAATTATTACCGCAAGTATAAGGTACTCATAATTGGCTAGTTTGATCATATACATATATATGTACATGTTTGTGTGTGTCTAATTAAGCTGATCAAGCAAGTATGTACGTCGCAGGACGATGTAAAAGCGCTCAAGGAAATGGGAATGGACGCCCACAGAATGTCCATCTCTTGGAGCAGGCTATTTCCTAGTACGTATTAATTATGGCAGGGATTCAGAAATTCCGATATACATTCCAAAATATGAATCTGTTAATTATCAATGAATTATGTTGCTTATATAAATTCATATTCATAATGTAGAGGGATCCTTGAGTGGTGGCATTAACCAGGAGGGTATTGACTTCTACAACAAATTTTTCCAGAAATTATTCGATAATGGTAAGTATCACTTTTGTGAACATTTTTTTTCTTATTGATAAAGAATTTGGAGTCGACGAGTTTGGAACTCAGGTTATTAGCATCATCACCTGATAAATTTAGCACTACATTAAGGTGACATCCGCAACTTTGTGAAATTATCATTGCAGGGATCGAGCCGTTTGCGACATTGTTCCATCTCGACTTACCCACAGCTCTACAAACTCAATACAGAGGATTCCTCGATAAAAAGATAGTGTACATATATAACCTCGCTCGTAAAATTGTTTTGCTTAGAATCACATTTTTTATTCAAACAACCTCAACTGATAGTTTATGAATTTATCCTAGGGATGACTTCAAAGACTTTGCAGATCTTTGTTTCAAGAACTTTGGAGATAAAGTCAAACATTGGACAACAATTGAATGTGTACTAGCAAATATGCACGTGCGATGCACCTGCGTTTCTCTTATACAGAACACCTCCATGAAGCTCCATCTTTCTAGCTAATGCATACTGGGTACATTTGGCCCCCCAAACTTGGTTTATGTCTTCACAACTTTAAACCAAAAGACACGCGTCCACTCGTCAAGGACAATGAAATCCGTCCAGAGCAATAAGATTATCTTTCTTCTTCGTAAAAATATGGTTCCCTTTAACTGGACGTGATTCAATCATCTATTCATGGTTCTAACTCTGTTCTCTCGTTTGCTATTAATGGAGGTTTCGATGGATAAGAAATTGTAATAAGAGTCTGAAACAAATAATTTTCGGATCAGACATCAAACTAAAAGACTTACTTTCATTGCAAGCATCGAAATTTTGAAATCAATTCTTTTAGAAAAAAAAAAAAAAATTTCTCAGTAAAGAAACAATATATTAGAAGGAAAAGGAAAGCTTACAAAGGAAGGCCCCAATCAAAGAGAACACAAGACCAACAAAAGGAAGATAAAGAAACACAGCGAGCCAAGACCCCAAAGAGAGAAAAATGAAGAAGGAAGCCTAGTAAGGAGGGTCGAAGAAAACATCTTTCCACCTCACAATTACATCACAGACTGAGATTCCAGACATACAAGAAGAATATTTAGCCCATTGAAAAATAATCATTTTAACATCAGTGATTAGCTCCCCCACTTTTAAAAACAATCATTGAAAAACAATTCTTTTTAATTTCAGATTACCTTTCTTAAACAGAGTTATTTAATAAGGTCGAAATATGAAGATCATGTCCCCTCTCACTGACTTTATTAGAAATTTAAATTGAAGCTAATAGATTATCGTAGTTACCTGTGAATAACATTGACGAAGCCATTTATTCGGCATAACAGTTGGATTGGAATAGATGAAATTTCGTAAACGACATGAATGTTTCGCATGAGCTAAAAATTATGACGGGGGCATTCGTGTCATTTCAGGGTCCATGTAAGGGAAAATTATCCGGTCGAAAAGTGGGCGTTTTCTTTATTATAGTAAGATAAGATGGTTACCGTGTGAGTCTTTCTCCGACTGGTGATAAAGTCAACGATCCATATGATGATGCCCACAACATCATCTTATCCCATGCCGCAGCTGCTAAACTCTATATGGTAAATTTATTAAATGCCCCTATTATAGAGGCCCAACATAAATACCCTTATACAACAATATAAATACCCCTATCATTTAAATACTTTATCCATTAAAATATAGATTACCTTAATACCCTCACTTACAATATTATTTTACATTTAAAAATCTTATCTATTAAAAAATAGATTTTTCTATTATTTCATTTCACCACCACCAACATCACCGCCGTCACCACTCTGCCGCCGCCGCCACTCCGCCGCCGCCACTATTCCACCACCGCCGCCACCACCACTCCTCCTCCGCCGCTACCACCACCACTCCGCCGCCGCCATTCCGCCACCATCACCATTCCGCCACCACCATTCCGCCATCACCAACAGCATTGCCGCACCACCGCCGCCGCCATCAATGTTAGGTGTCAACAACTGAAGATCCAAAAAAATCAAAAGTTCAAAAATATTTGTCAAATTTGGTTGTTGATACCATTTTTCTATTGTTGATACACAAACCTTGTTGTTGATACCATTATTCTATTGTTGATACACAAACCTTGGTTGTTGACTCCCTAAACTAAGGTCGATTTCTATTGTTGATACACAAACATTTGTTGTTGACTCCTAACACTAAGATCAATTTCTATTGTTGATAGACAAATATTGGTTGTTGATACCATTTTTCTATTGTTGATACACAAACCTTGGTTGTTGATACCATTTTTCTATTGTTGATACACAAACACTGGTTGTTGATACCATTTTTCTATTTTTGATACACAAACACTGGTTGTTGACTCCCTAAAATAAGGTCAATTTCTATTGTTGATACACAAATACTGGTTGTTGATTCCATTTTTCCATTATTGATACACTAACATTGGTTGTTGATACCATTTTTCTATTGTTGATACACAAACCTTGGTTGTTGATACTATTTTTCTATTGTTGATACACAAACCTTGGTTGTTGACTCCCTAAACTAAGGTCAATTTCTATTGTTGATACACAAATATTTGTTGTTGACTCCTTACACTAAGATCAATTTCTATTGTTGATACACAAATATTGGTTGTTGATTCCATTTTTCCATTGTTTATACCAAATGAGCTACAAATTCGAGCATCTTTGGCCACTCAAAAGGGAGCTGGTATACATAAAGCAGAACAATGTTGAACCCTGCATACACAAGAAGAGGTCTCCACCACCTTGTAACCCATGGATGTAAGGTAAGCTATTTGTAGTAAACAACACAACTGCTTCAACTGAGGCTTCACATTACAGACACTAATGAAAAAGCTTATACATATACTCACCGAAATAAGCCCAAAAAATTGTTGGTTAAAGACCAATCCACTAGCCCAACACAGCTACAGATAAAGAATGGTAAAGAAATCCAAGAGGGATGACTAATTCCCACAACCAGCTGAACAGCAGGTAATACTAAGCAGCAAGCAACCCTGATATGTGAACCTTCAAGGTTAAAAACAATAAATAATCAGATTGTATAATCACAAAACTCAAATTTTGCCGATATATCAGCCTTCTATAAACTATAAAGATGCCTCTATACCAAATCAAAAATGTCAAACAAACAACTGAACCATATTTTGGCACTACGATCCTATATCTTTATTAACAATCACCAGTGGAACGATTGGTACAAATATTAGTCCCTAAATGACTAGAAAAGGAAGACGAAAAGTAACTTGAACATAACACTATAATTGGCAAGAAAGTGGCATTGAAATATAGATGATGATTGCCACTTCAGGTTCTAATAAGCCTGCCTTCACCATAGGAGACAGATGACAAGTTCGATTAGTACTATTAATGTATGGGATATGCATGTTTCAGTAGCCGCAAACTAACTATGAAGTCACAGCTACAAGCCTGTAGCCTAATATTTAATCCCACCTGACATGCTGAGAAAAATATACTACTTCCTAAGGAATAGGGGCTGAGCTAAACTAGTACAGTAACTAAGAACTTGAACCTAAGTAGAATTGTTAAAAAATTTCACTTTGGATTCTTATAATCCAGTCTTCAGCTTACATGAAAGACTCAACTTAATAAGTAAACTGATTCTTATAATCCAGTCTAAGCATATATATACCGTTTTTCATTTAATCTTCCCAGGAATATCAATATCAAATAGATGTACCTGTAATCATAAAGCATAATGATCAAAAATCAAGGTTAGTAAGTTCTTCCTAAATAGTTACACCTTCAAATGGGTATCTTTTCACTTTAGCGGTCCCAATCTGTTCGGGCATACATACCTTCCTATGATTAGCCAGCAACTTTCCGTCTTTCCCAAACACACAACATGTGTTATACAATTTATCACCACATCGTTCCGGTATAGAGCCACCAACTATTGTCACCTTAAGATTGCGAGCAACTTCAGACAACATTTCAGTTGAAGGAGACGCATCACTACCAGCATCAATATCCTCATCATACACAGGAAAGCTATCATTTGCATATGGACTATTCCATATTTCCTTTAACCCCAATCATACACCCAACAATTAGACTTCACTAAAATCCTTAGCAATAACATAATTACCGCCTTCACAGTGCGTGGTTATTCAGTCAAGACATAATTCAATCAGTTTACACGCATAATAGTTCTCAACAAATTCAACTATCCACAGGACATCAAATTTTGACAACTTACAGGCAAGACAACAAGTTGAGCCCCTTTCTCCACTGCTTCCTCAATTGCTTTACGAGCATGTGCAATGTTTCGCTTCTTATCACCAGTGACTGATAACTGACAAAGAGCAATCTTAAACTGCAAAAACATTTACAAATAACAATCATATCAATACAAATGAATCAAAAATCAAGGTAATCTGACAGAATTTCAACACAGATAACATTTCTTTGTTAAAATCAATTTCCCCATAGAAGACTAGGAGGAACCCTGGATTGATCGGTAGAAGAACCCATTAATGAAATTGAAAAACATAAAAACAAAAATTGAAAAACATAAAAAAACATAAAAATTCAGGTTGAACCAAATCACAAATTGAAAAACATAAAAACAAAAATTAAATGAATAGATTAGCTTTTAAGGTTCAATTATGGAAAGATCTCAAAGTTTCTTACCTATATTACCAGAAATCGAAACTCAAAATGAAATCTCTCGGTCTCCACAAATCTTCAACTTGAACTTGGAACTCCCTCTTGAAACGGAAAAGAATAATAATAAGAAAATGATGATGATGATTTTCTCTCGATTTCAGTTGAATCTTCAACTGATTTTTACGACGAAAATTTCTTTTTCCTTGATTTTGCTGATGAAATTGTGTTGTTGCTGCTGGTGATAATGGGTATAAATTGTTTAAGTTCATGTGAATCAACACAAACTAATCTTCCAAAATCTTTGAAACCAGATTCAAAATCATATACACACTGAATTATTTGGATTCAGTAAATCGGATATGCAAAGATCTCTCTAAAACTTCTCTAAAATTATGAAACCCGAAACTAAAAAATCAGATCTATCGATCTCTGAATCTGTGAAATCAGTATTTCACCTATGAAGAAGAAGAACAATTAATGGCCAGTTGAAATCGAACTTGCAACGGAGGCGGAGGGGGGTGGTGATGGCATAAGCGGTGGTGGTGCAGAAACAGAAGGAAAGAGAAGACAGAGAATTCATTCTCAAATCTAAAATAACACGGAAAATAACGTAGGGAGGGTATTTGGGGGATTTTAGATAAAATATATTCCTTTTTGATTCCTTAAGGGTATTTGTAAAGGTGGTAAGGGTATTATTAAAGGCCCGCTCATATGAAGGGTATATATAACATTCACACAACTCTATAAACGAAAATATCAGGTATAAATTCACCAATGTATTTAACTTTTACATGTAGTACATATTCGTTAAAGGCACTTTTTCTTAGGCTGCACAAGGAGGAGAAATTGGTATCTCGATCGTGGGTCAGTGGTTTGTACCACACTCGGACTCATCCCGTGATAAAGAAGCAGCAGAAAGGGCTAATGACTTCATGGTTGGATGGTTCATGGAGATTAATCGTTTATAATGAGAGCACTAGTGAGGGATAATCTTCCCATGTTTACAGACAAAGAGAAAGAAATGGTGAAGGGTTCTTATGATTTTATTGGTGTAAAGTATTACACTGCTAGATACGCCAAAGACATTCCTTTTACCAGGGAGCATAAGTTCACCTCCACAGATAAATACCAGTTTGTAGAACAGAAAGGTTCGAAAACTCGTGCACAACTATAAGCTACCCTACCTGGCACTTAGTTGATTTTTCGCTAATATCCAGTTGTCCTGAATTGTACCACAGAGGAAAAAAATGGGGTTCCTATCGGCCCATTGGTAAGATTCATCACATCATAACGCTTTATTTCGAAGTGGGACAAACAACGGTTAATTGACATTTTACATATTATAAATATAGCCTCCTGCTGGTGGTTCTGAGAGTATTTACATTTATCTGGCGGGACTAAGAGACGTCCTGGTTTATATGAAAGAAAGAAATGAAAATCCCAAGTTCTACGTTACTGAGAATGGTAAGTGCAATATATCTTTGTACAACAAAAAACTGTTCATTTTATTACAACTACTCATTTAGTCGTGTAATAATATTGTTCATATTGTGCACATACATATGGTGAAGGGATTCCTGAGGGACGAGACGACTCGCAGCCAATGGAAAAAGCACTTGAATATAATCACAGGATTGAAGTCATCCTCAGTCATCTTTATGCACTTAGAGAAGCGATGAAGTAGGTTGCTCATCAATAGTCCAGTTAATCAGACAGTGGAAATAAAGAATACACGACATCTGATTATAGTGTTGTTGAAATATGCAGGAAGGGAGTGAACATGAAAGGATTCTTCATACGGGCATTGTTAGATTTGACCGGCTTATAATGTTCGATTCGGACTTTACTACACTGACTACAAAAATGATTGCAAACGGTATCCAAAAAAATCGGCTAAATGGCTCCGCAGTTACCTCAAGATTGATCGATTGCCTCAAGAACAACCAAATGAGGATGATACCATCGAGATGGAATGGGACGAGATGATTTGTGAATGATGTACTGCAGTTACCTCATGATTGATCTACTGCTTTGCTTTGTTATTGAAATGGTTCAATCTGGTTGCTACCCCAAATTAGTTTATCATGTAATGGCTTACTATTAGCAGTAACGGCCTACACAACTGCATTTCTTAACAGGGTCTTATATTCAATAATTATGGATCTAGCTTGATTCAAGTTAATAAAACGTTCCAAGGGAAGAATATTTGCCACAATACATTATGTTTGATTACTATAAATAACCGTGCCATATGAGACGGAATTATTTTTGATCATAATGATCAATCTTTACACTGCAGTAGTGTCCTGTGTGTCACGCAACCGCTGAGATTTATTCTTTGTAGGAAATATCATTAGGTCATATGAATAATATATTAGGATGAGTCTAGTCCATTTGACCCAGTTAAATATCTGTTTGGTCCTATTTGGTAATATAAATTATAATTTGGTCCTAAAAATTATTGTTTGGTCCTACGCTGATGTCATGGATGATGTAAATGTCACCCTGTAGTGGCAGAAATACCCTTTTGGATAAGGACTATATATATTGTCAAAAATTAGGAGAGAATAAATCATTCTCAGATTTACTTTCTCTCTCTATTTTTCAGATTTAGAAAATTCTCTCTCATTTTTGTTTCTTCTTCTTTACTCCTGTTAATGGCGGTTCCATTTTTTTTTCTTCTCTTTTTTAATTCATGTTGTTGTAAACGACGGCGATGAAGGTGAAGATCCATTTAGATATTTTAGATCGGTAGTTGTAGACGATGAATATGATGATTTTGGTACTGTTGAATACGATTTTTTAGGGTTTTTTTCTCTTTTTTCTGCTGTTGTTGACGATGAAGATATGAAGAAGATGAAGATATGTCGTTGCTGATGCTGTTGAAGATGAAGATGATGGTGTTAATCTTGATTTTGATGATGATGATGAAAAGAAGATAAAGATGGTGGAGACGACGAAAACGAGTTTTTTTTTTCTTATTTTTCTTGTTTTTTTTTCTTCAACTGATGCTGCAGTTTTGAAGATGAAGACGCAGATGAAGTCTATTTTTTAGGTTTTTGTATGGAGTTCATTCCTGGAATGAAGTCTATTTTTAAGTTTTTATATGGACTTCATTCCTGGAATGAAGTCTGTTTTTTAGGTTTTTATATGGACTTCATTCCTGGAATGAAGTCTGTTTTTTCAGCTTTTTGTATGGAATTCATTCCTGGAATGAAGTCTGTTTTTTTAGGTTTTTATATGGACTTCATTCCTGGAATGAAGTCTGTTTTTTTAGCTTTTTGTATGGACTTCATTCCTGGGAATGAAGTCTATTTTTTTTAGTATGGAAGAACTGTTACAAAAAAAAACACGGAAGGGTATTTTTGTCTATTTAAATATTTTTAAATAATTATGGACCAAACAGTAAAGGCGTTTGACCAAAGGACTAAACAGACATGGGCCCACCTAAAAAGGACCAAACGATATTTTTCCCTTATTCTTTTTCCTAACTTGCGGCTAGGATGTACTCTCCTCCCCTCACAATCTGATATTTATGTTGAAGCTTTAATTACTCCAAACAGTCGGTTGCAATGAATTCCTTCTCCATATACTTTTTTTTTGAAGCATGAAATCCTTCTCCATATACGTGAATTGATCGTCCTTTCTTTCCCTTTCTCTCTTTTGTAACCTTCCTAAATTGGGGTCTATAAGAATTAATTTGGGCTTATCACTACGTGACAAAAGAGGACATTTTGAAGTAAAATGGATAACCCCTTAACCAATTATTTTTTTAATGGCAAATTTACCCCTGATTAATTAGTGTTAATTTGGATGATTAGTGATAAAATTTCGAGTTAGATGTGAAATTAACTTGTGTTAATGAATTATTTGAATATGAAAAAATTTAAATTTTGAAATTTTTTGAAGAACACCAACTCAGAATCGGTATATGTTGCCATTGGTATCAACCGATTGTAACCTCAAAAACATACAGAGATTTTCTGAAACTTGTTTCTACCCAGAATCGGTTTATATGGACATGAAAATCAACCGATTATCCAGAATCGGTTTATATGGGCATGAGCATAAACCAATTGTGGGTAATTTTTTTCTTTTTTATATGTGAATTATGTGTTGTTCAACATCAAATAAAATCAAAATTCATTCTATACCCGAGTTAATGAAATGAAATCGAGTATGATTTCATACCATTTTATGATCGAGTATTAATTGGAAAAAAATGGGTTAACCAGAATCGGTATACACGATACATATGTAAAAACTGATTCCTGACATTGCACAACAAGAATCGGTTTATAATTAAGAATGCTCATGTAATCCGATTCTAACAAAAAAAAAAGATACAGAAAAATTAAGAACAACAATCGGTTTACTCGACACACATATAAAATCCGATTCTAACATTATACATCAACAATCGGTTTTTATAAGTGCTAATGTAATCCGATTCTGATTCAAATTTCTCGAACCAGAATACATATCAAGGACAATCGGTCTTTGTGGGCATGAACATAAACCGTTTCTATTTTCAATCGGATCACATATACATTAACGTTAACCGATTCTGATAAACCAGGAAAATTTGATTTCAAAATTTTCAATTTTTGAGCAATTTTATGTTACTAAAACCTAGTTTATAGGATTGGGTTGAGAAAAAAAGAAGAAGAATCAGTTTAAGTGGAGATGGAAATGAATTTGATTTTGATTTTAGTTTTATGATTTTGATTTTGATTTTAGTTTTAGTTTTTAAATTTTATGATTTTGATTTTAGTTTTTAATTTTATGATTAGGATTTAATGAGGACAAATTAGTAGTATTAATATTTGATAGAGTGTAAAATGGCATTTTCATCAAACTTAGACACCCCTTATCATTTTCTATGGGGTGGATGAAAAAACTCATATGCCCCAATTAAGTCCTATAGGCCCCAATTTGGGAAGGTTTTGTAACGATGCAAATCCCAGGAATGATTCACCCTCTCAACTCCATATTAAAATTTCTCTCATAACCTTTTTTTTTTGATAGAAGAAAAAGAGACAGGCACACTTAGAGAGTGAAAGAGCCACCCTTAGTCCAAACAAGTGGATCATGGATAGGTCTCCCTCTCTTAGCCAAATAAGTAAGGTCTACATGTTTGTTGGATTGAAAATCCTTACACAAAATATTTATGAAAGCATTAAAAAGATACAAAATAGTGTCCATGAGTCTGTTGTTTCTCCAATGAGTTGTTCTCCTGCTTTTCTGCATAGATGTCCGAATGTTTGGATTGTTGACCAAAAGGTTGAAATCGCTGCATCTAAGTTGAGAAGCCCATTCCAGGGTTTGGAAAGTTGCTATGCAATCTCCTTCTTCTTTGCTATGAGTTCAGACAGTGTTGGTTCTCTTGCCGATGGTTCTTCCTGTAGCATCATAGATGATAGAGCCAATTCATGTGAGTTTTGTTGTACTGTCATAGTGGGTATTAAAAGCAAAAGTAGGTCAGATGATATTTAGGGTGGGCCTAGAGGAGTTTTTACTATTGGAGAGGGACTGGTTGGGTGTCTGACGAGAAGTATTGACAGAGTTCAGATGGTCAAGGATTTGTTTACCTGTGAATAGAGGATTTGGAGTAGTGCCTTTAAACACCCAATCACATCTGGCTTTCTAGATAAACCAGGTGATGGTGGCACAAAGCTCAGGCCAGTTCCCAAGAGGGGTGCTAGAGGGGTGAAAATAGAACCAGGCCTTGCACCAGTTGGAGCAGCTTTGG
The DNA here is from genome assembly GCA_023529315.1 of Papaver bracteatum. NCBI lineage: Eukaryota > Viridiplantae > Streptophyta > Magnoliopsida > Ranunculales > Papaveraceae > Papaver > Papaver bracteatum. The sequence continues at coordinate 266,496 of JAJJWX010001863.1, forward strand.
TTGGAGAGAGTGGTGTTTTCCAGATTTAGATTACAACTGGCCCAAACATCTCTAGAGAAAGAACATTTCAGGAATACATGCTCAGGGGTTTCTATAGCATTATTACACAAAGTGCAAGTGGGGTCAATGTGTTGCAAGTAATTGGACAGATGGCCACTAAAGGGAAGGATTTCAATAAAGAGTTTCCAAGTAAACATTTTGATTCTAGGGAGAGCATCTAGGTTCCATATTTTAATGGAAGTTTTGTCTATTGGCTGGGAATCATTTTTGGCAAGCACATTGTAGAGAGATTTAGTAGTGAAAATTCCATCTTTCGAGTGGTTCCATCTGAGGGTGTCATGGTGGCTAAGATTAGGATTTATGGAGAGGATGCTTTGGACCTGGGTAGGAGAGAAGAGGGAGGAAATAAGGGGGATATTCCAACAATCACCAATCAGAAGGTGTGCCACGAGGAAGACCCCTTGGTTATCAATCTCATGACTAGAAGGCTCAGTTGGTTCCCGTTGGTTTGGGAACCAGATATATCTTTCCTAAAGTTGATGCTAAGGCCATCACCAACTTCCCAACAACAGTGGTCTTTTAGAATCATAAGACCCTTGTGGACACCTTTCAAATCCCATGACGATCTAGGGTTACAAATGGAGTGAAAGGGGTTTGATAAGGGATAGTATCTAGTTTTCATGTTTTTGGCCCACATGGAATTTGGTTGAGAAAAGAGTCTCCAACTGTTTTTGGAAATTAGGGAGAGATTCATTTTCCCCATATCTTTAATGTCATTTCCACCTTTAACCTTAGCTTTACAAAGACCTTTCCAGGCTCTGGGGTATAAACCTCTTTTCCTAGAATCTTTCCCCCACCATAAATCACGGATAAGACCTTCGTCTTTCTTAATGGTGGTTTTGGGGAGGAGGAAAGAAGAGATGGTATAGACGGGGATAGACTCTAGAGTAGTTTTGGCTAAAACATTTCTACCAGCGGGTGAAACATTTCTGCCAGCCCAGCCATCAAGTCTAGTATCCATTTTTTCGACCACATTAGCAAAACAGGCAATTTTGGACTTGTTAGTAAACAGTAGGGTTCCTAGGTATTTGTCGTCAAGGGAGATTTTTTTAAATTTTAAGATGTTTATGATTTTTTTTCCGAAAGCATTTTTCACTTTGGGAGAGAAAAAGATCCCAGACTTGAAGAAATTGATCATTTGGCCAGAAGTTTTGCCATAGGAATCCAAAGTTTTAAGTAGACCTTTACTATGTTTGATGGTAGCCTTACCAAAAATCAGGCAATCATCGGCGAAGAGAAGATGACTAATAGGAGTGCTTTTTGGAGATATTATAAAACCAGAAATAATACCCGTAGATTCAGCGTTGGAAAGGGTTATAGAAAAGGATTTCATGCAAAGAATGAAGAGGTAAGGGGAGAGAGGATCCCCTTACCTTAATCCTCTAGTAGGTTTGAAGGAATTACTAGGGATACCATTGATGAGAATTCTGGAAGTGTTGGTGCTAATGCATTGGAAAATCAGGTTGCACCAAGCATCAGAAAAACCCATACGCTTCAGAATGGCCATGAGGAAGGGCCATTCAACCCTATCGAAAGCCTTTGCCATATCAATCTTCAAACCCATAAAGCCTTTTTCCCTCTCTTTTTCCTCATAGCATGAATGATTTCATGAGCCATAAGGACATTATCAAAGATTTGTCTTTGTTGAACAAAGGCGCTTTGGTATGGGGAGATTAAGTTATCTAAATGAGGCTTAAGGCGATTAGCTAAAACTTTGGAGATTATTTTATAAACAATATTACAGAGACTAATTGGTCTATAGTCTCTAGGACTAATGGGATGATGAACTTAATTTTGGAATTAAATAAATGAAGGTTTGATTTAGTTGCTTCAGCATATGGCCACTAGCGAAAAATGCCTGAACCGTTTTATTGATGTCGGATTTAACAAGGTTCCAATTTTTTTGAAAAAAACAAGTTGGGAATCCATCCGGGCCAGGACTGGCATTGGGGGGCATACCAAAAAGAGCATACTGGATTTCAGCTTCGGTCGGGGGAGACATAAGAAGCTTATTGTCTTCAGCAGTAATGATAGTTTGGACCAAATTGACAATGTCATAGTTAATGACAGGAGAGGAGGTACTAAGAAGTTCATGGAAGTGAGTGTTAAGACAGAGACTAATCTGAGCTCTACCCTCCATCCAAATTTTGTTTGGATAATAAAGTCCATCAATGTTATTCCTCCTACTTCTAATGACCATGTTTTGATGAAAAAACTTTGTGTTCTTATCTCCTATGGAAATAAACTTTTCTTTACCTTTTATTTTTAGCATTTCTTCCTCATAATCGGAAAAAAAAATTAAGACTAGCTCTAGTATTGATTAACAGAGGGTCGTCTAATCTATTAAGAGGATTATCTAGAAAATCTTTGAGAGTAGTAGAAAGAGCTCTAATATTAGCTTTAATATCACCGAGTTGAAGTTTGTTCCATTTATGAATTTCAACTTCACATTGGAAAGATTGGAAACAAGACGATGAGCATGAGACCCTAGAATATTAGAATTCCAGTTCGCATTAATGACATTTCTGCAACTCTCTTCTTCCAAGAAGAGTCCAAAAAACTTGAAAGGTTTATGACCAGGATGGGGTTGAACATCAGTGTTTAGGAAGATAGGAGAATGATCAGAACCTATGTGAGGAAGGTGATGGATTTTGGCATTTGGGAAAAGGGTTCACCAATACCCATTAGCCATACCTCTATCCAGTTTTTCTTCTATATGGTGTTTACCAGATTGTTGATTAGACCAAGTGAAAGGGAAACCTACAAAACCTATATCACTCATACCTAGGAAGTTGAAGATAGATTGGAAGTTAGAAATGTAGGTTTTTTTTTGGGGGTTTCCACCCCTTTTTTCAGTGGGACAAAGAATCATGTTTAGATCACCTAGGACAATCCAAGGAGAGGTGACAGAGGGAGACATTTTCTGCACTAGGGACCAGGAAAGATCTTTCTTTTTTTCCGGATGAGGAGAGCCATACATACAAGTGAGGATCCATTCAGACTTATAACTTTAAATCCAAACCAAACAATCTATTTGGTTGTCATCTTGGTGAATTATGTCTAATTTAGTGGAGTTATCCCAGCAAACAACTAAGCCACCTTTTTTACCAATTGGAGGTTGAGTACACACATTATGGTAACCGTTTTTGTTGAGAGTCTCGATCACAAAATCATTTTGTTGTTTTGTTTCAGAGAGAAAAATAATATTTGGGTTGCAATCAGATATAAGTTTTGATAATTGTTTTCTAGTATATTTAGGACCAAGCCCTTGACAATTCCATGATAGAATACTAATAAACTGCCAGAAGTTGGATATTATGGGATATGAGAAAGTGAGGAGAGGGTTTAGGAAATTTTATTTACATGTGTATAACAGGTTAGAATTTTCTAGGTTCCTAATACTTTGAACATTCAAGTAATAATTCCGAGAATTAAAGTACTGGACTAAAAAGCATTGATGATTTTTGGAAAGAGCGGAAATTAAAACTTTAGGGGTTTGAGAATTTCTGACATGATCATGAAGGAGATGATTTGCATCAGCAGGTAAACTCCCCTTCCCAAGTTCATAGTCGTAATCCCTAGCACCTTTCACCGATCCTTTGGTTTTGGAGGCCAGATTTGCTTTCTTTTTCTTCAAATTGGTAATAACTTTGGATACTTTCCGAGAAGAGGTAGTTGTTCCTTCAGCAAATAGTTGATTTGTAGCCTCGGAGGTTTCAGAGCACCATGAGAATGTAGTTGGGGCTTGGGAATTTGCAGATTTAATTTTTTTGAAAGAGAGGGTATCATCATCCAAGGTCTTTTTTTTAGGATTTAGGGGTTCAGAGATGAAACTAGAAGAAACAATTTGGGGATTAAACTTTTTTCTAGAGATATGAGACCAATAAGGTTTTTTTGGAAGGATCTCAGTAGAGGGGGTGACAATAGAAAGGGAAGTATCGGGTTTAGGTATGAAACCTGAAGGGTAAGAGAGGTCAACCCGCTTTTGTTCAATCTGGTGGGAATTGGTGGGCTGCAACCGAGTACTTTTAGAGTTTCTGTTCATGAAAGGGTTAAAGGAGAAGTCATTTAAGTCATGGGCTCTGAATAAAACTGGGTGTTGAGGCCCATCAAGAGGAAAGAAAGATGGGTGGGTTGAGGTGTTTGCATGGTTGGAGTGTTTAGCGGGACCGGAGACATGACTGTTACAGGGTTAGGGAGGAAGAATGGGTTTTTTGACTAGGGATTAGAAATATGAGTTTGAGGTGGTTGAGATTTGAAAAAATGTTCACCAACTGTGGGAGAGTTATTTGGACATACGTTTTTTCCACTACCACCTTCCATAAAGCTGTTCTTTGAGACATTTCTTGCCATGAATATTTGTTTCTCCTCGGGATTAGGGATCTTGTTTAGAATAGCTTCACGTCTTCTCGGATTACAGTTATCTTTGTTGTGATCAAGAGTTCTGCAATGTTGACAAAGTCTGAAAGGATATAGAGTGTAGGAAAACTCAATCCATGTATTCTTTCCTTCTACTTCACAGTCTGTTCCAAAAGGTAAGTTGTGCGTAATCCCCACTTCTACCAAAACTTCCACATTTTTTCATAGTAATCTCTTCCATAAGGATCTTTGAAGTAGAGTATATGACCTGCTGGACTTGAAATACCAAACAGAGCTTGAAAGGTTATATAGTTTTCTGGTACTCTCTTAAGGTGAATGCTTAACAGAACTTTGTCAAACTCTAATGGATCAATCGCATCAGCACCATCGAAGGGGATTTGAACCATTGTCACCACTGAGCAATGTATGAGCCAGGGTCTCGGAAGAGCAATGGCAGTAAAGTCTTCAAGATGCTTGAACCTGAGATGATAATGGTTTCTTTTTTTGTTGAAAGGAATGACTTCTGCTTCTCTCTTTATATTCCAGTATCTCCTGATATAGGCTTGAGCTTCATAAAAATGAACATTTGAAGCACAGTGTAGTTTCCCTATGGCACACCAAATATTTGATTCAATAGGAGTTGGCTTGAGCATAGACTTATCAAGGAAAACCACGGGACGAAGTCTATCAGGGATTTTTAGGGTGTTTTGCATGTGTTTTGTTATTTATTCAACAGAAGAGCAATTAGTGTTTGTGGTTGACATCCAAACTAAGAAGACAATAACTTTCCGCCGAAATATTTGATGAGAGTACTTATGGTTTGAAGAATTTATGAGAGTTGAAATAATGTTTGAAATTTCCTCCAGGAGGTTGAGGTGATGGGAATAAATTAGAAACATTATAGGGGGATTTTGCGTTTCCCCCATTAAAGATATCTAATTTGCATTACCCCCCCTTGAGATTTATAATAGGTAAAACCCCCTTTAACTTGGATGTGCCGTAACTGGGCAGTTAAGTACAACACGTGCAGTTCACATGCGTGTCGGAAAAAAATATCTAAAAATTAAAACCCAAAATTACCCTTTTAAAAATCAACGGTTTATATTATATTTGGGCTTAGATTTGTTATACGTACCCTAATCTCACCTAAATGATTACATTAAAGGCGGGAGAGAAACCATTCTCTTCCATTTCACAGACGCTTCGAGAAACAGAGAGAGAAACCCTATGCTCTTCCATTCCACCATTCTTTCTGCAAATCTTAGTCAGAGAAAGTCATCGAGAAGTAGATCAAGGAGAGTACAGTGGGTTTTGAAGAAGGATTTGGACATGCAATTCCCTAAAAAGTTGTAAGTTTTTTTTTTTTTGATTCTGTGTTAGGGTTTAGTCGATTCTCTGTTAGGGTTTGTTTGATTTTAGGTTTTTGTTCTTTGGGTTGTTAATAATTGTTATGATTATGATATATCTCAATTTGACTTTAAAAAAATGTAATTTTTTTCTTCCGATTATAATTTGGGGTTTTATCGATTTAGGTTAGGGTTCGTTTGATTTTGGGTTTTTTGTTACTTGGGTAGTTAATAATGGTTATGATATGATAGATTCGCAGTTATGTTCAATTTTGTTGTTACTCTGTTTTCTGAAAAATTAGATTTTCAAAAAAAAAAAAAATTACTCTGTTGATTTTGTACTCCTATTATGATTAGTTTACTTTCGATTGATGTTTAGTTAGTTATTATACTTATAAATTTATTATTTTTGATGTTATTGTTATGATAATGAAACTGAATTCTTTTTGATTTTGTTTTTGTGTATGTTTGTAGTGCTAGTAAGGGATTATGGTTTGAAAGATATGGTGATTTATTATGGTGGACGTTGGCCACCTGACCAACCAATTGGGGGTTTGCACTTCTTCGACTATATGAATGGCCATGAATTTCGTTATAAGAAATTTGATGGTGACTGTTTGAGTATGATAGATCTTATTGCTGGTATGGGAGACAGTTTGAATGGTCTGGGAGGGGTGATTACTTTTCAATATTTGGATGTTGGTTTTTTATTGGACATAGATGATGAACCAGACTTTTTGAGGTTTTGGACTGATTCAGATCAAGAAGAAGGCATTCCTGAAGTACATTTGTTTATGATTCATGCTGATCCTATTAGTCAAGATGTTGGGGTAGGTGTTCATCCATATGTTCCAACAGTGGTATATGAAGTTTATGTTGCTGGTCCCTCAACACAATCTCAGAGGGAAGGACCAGTAATTGTTGATATTGATGACTATGATGATGTGGTAGTCCCTGATCAGACAAGTCAGCATCCACATGAGCATATGAGTCAGCATCCACATGAGCAAATGAGTCAGCATCCACCATATACACCTAGAAAGAACTTGTTTGGTTCAAAGAAAGTGGTTTCTAAGAAACTTACACCACAGAAAAGAGCTACTGTGGAAGATAACAGTACAGCTGAACCTGCAAGTAAGAAGAAGACATCAAATAGTGATGAGTTGGATGAATTAAATGATGAAGGGTTTGATGAAGAAGAGTTGGATGTACTTCCTAAGTGCACTAATATGGATTATCATGACATTCATGATTTACCAGTTGAAGATGATTACCACAGTAGTCGGTCACTTAGTTCAGACAGTGAACCAGATGAAGAATCTGACTGTGACACTGACTTGGATGAAGAAGAAGAGACAGTTGAGCCATATAGATATGAAGAATATAAAAAGGTTGAAGACAAGTATGATGATATGTATGCAGATAAAGAAAGTGAAGACCATATGCCATGGACATGTGAGACAGATGAACTTGCAATTGGTATGACTTGGCCAACTATGAAAGAGTACAAGGCATTTGTGACAAGGTTTTGTATAGCCAATACCATGGAAATTACAAAGACAAAGGATGACAAGGACATATTAAGGTGCAGGTGCAAAGACCCCAAATGTTCATTCAGACTTAATGGGAATCTGTAAGTGAACTTATATATGTGTTATTGTCTTATTTCATACATGCATAATATTGTGTTTCTAATATATGTTGTTAATGTGTGCAGCTAAAAAGATGGAAGCACAATCAATGTCACTAAGTATGTGCATACACATACTTGTGTAAACAGGGATATGTCTAAGAATAACAAATTGGCCAATTCAACTTGGATTGCTTCAGTAATAGAACATGATATAAGAACTGATGGTTATGCTTTGAAGCCAAGGAAGATAAAGGAAAAAATTATGGAGTTTCATGGAGTTCCTGTGAAGCATTGGGTATGTTGGAAGGCTCTTGGAAAGGCCCTAAGTAATGTGTATGGTTCATATGAAGATGGTTATAAATTGTTACCTGAAGTGTGTAGGAAGATTGTGGCCAAGAATCCAAACACTATTGGAGAGGTTACTGTTGATGATGATAATGACTTTAAATCATGTTGCCTTGCATTTGATTCATACCTGGCAGGCTTCAAAGATGGATGCAGACCTTTTGTTGGTTTTGATGGGTGCCATCTTAGAGGAAAGTGTGGTGGTGTTATGCTCTTAGCAGTTGCACTTGATGGTAATAATGGTATGTACCCCTTAGCTATTTACCTCTGTGATGTAGAGAATAAGGCCAATTGGATTGCATTTCTGGAAATCATTGCAGCAAGATTGCTTGCACATCCTATGCAATTGACTTTCATTTCAGACAGACAAAAGAGTCTTATACCAGCAATACAACAAGTTTTTCCCGACCTTAGACATAGGTTTTGCTTTAGACACGTCTTTGATAACTTTAAGATGACACACAAAGGAAAACACATGAAAAGAATAGCTTGGGGAGCATCAAAATCTTATAGAGATGTTGACCAAAAGAAAGCAATGGATCAAATGGAAAAGGATAACAAGAGGGCACATGAATGGTTTAATGATGTGCCGACACATACTTGGGCTAGGTCAACATTTGATTTGACTTCCAAATGTGATCATGTAACAAACAACTTCACAGAAGCATTTAACAGTTGGATGCTAGATGTTAGGTGTCATCCTTTGCACAGATTGTTGGAAGGCTTCAATTTAAAGGTCATGGGATTGATGGTTAAGAGGAAGATGAAATGTTTGCAGTGGGAGAGAGAGAGAAAAATATTGGTGCCAAGTGCAGAGAGAATTATGAATAATAGAATTTCCAAGAAGAATATATACAAATTGTTTGGACAGAGTGAGTTTGAATGTTGTGTCCAAATCCGAATGAGTGGAAGTAGGTGGGATGTTAGCTTAACTGAAAAATCATGCAGTTGTTGTGTTTGGGACATCACTAGCATTCCATGTGTCCATGCAGTTGCAGTAGGAATACATTTGAGGGTTGATCTGAACAGGTAATATACTAATATTCTACCATTTACATTTCCTTTGTCTTTTTTATTTGTTTCATTTGTCAAAAATAACCTGATGACATACATTTCATTTTTGCAGTATGGTTGATGACTTGCACAATGTTTCCAGTTATAAAAAAGCTTATGATGGTAAGGTCAAGGCATGTGCAAGTGAAGATAATTGGCTTGAGGTAATAATCTACCATCTATTTACTATTTCCAGTATGTGGAAAATGCTTTTGTTGTAAGTGTAACTTTCTACGCAGCATGAAATGAGGCCCAACAAACCTAAATACAAGAGAAATGTTGGTAGACCGCAACTGAATAGGATTAGGTCTGAGGTTGAAGGAAGACCAAACCCTGAAAAGGGCAAGAGAAGCTGTAGCGGTTGTGGTTCAAGTGCCCACAATGTCAGAATATGCCTTACAAAGAATGTACCATCTACAAGTGCTAGAGGAAGGGGCAGAGGTAGGGGCCAAGGAAGAGGAAGAGGCGATACTGAACACGCTGGAAGGTATATTTTGCTTCTCTATTTATTCTTGCATTCTTAAACACTTCTTCTTAGATTATTGATGTTGTTGTGGGATCTTCAGGGGCAGTAGAGCAGGATCTTCACAAGGAATGGGAAGAGAGTCACGCCACCTGCTCAACAAAATGGAAGAGGTGCATCTAGAGGAAGAGGTGCATCTACAACAAGACATGTCCCTCATCCTTATATAGGTATTGGTGGAGTTGGAAGAGCAGCAACAATAACAAATTTCCACAGCCAGAATGGATTTAGAGCAGATGGAATGAGGGAATCTTTTATACCCCCATCATAGACCTTCAAACCATCTTGGAGGCGCTAAGTGCATATGCATGTTTGTGTGTGTGCTCTTTTTCTTTATGTGCATGCATGCAATATTTTGTACAAAGATTATGACTCTGATCTAGCTTAGCATTATGCAGGGAAGTTTCCATTTTTTGTACAGAGATGTTACTATGTGAAGGTTATGTGTGGGGAAAACTATTTTAATACTCTGTTATGTGTTATGGCCATATAGGCTCAGTTAGCCACTTTAATTTCTTGTTTGGACATGATGCTACTTTAGTTCCAGAAATGATCAAGAATTTCTTGTTTGGACATGATGTTAATCTATTTATTACATTTCAGTTTTACTTGTTACATAAAATTTCTTTTCTTCTGTCCAATGTCCAACTTGACTGAGCTTTGGAACTGATCACACAATTCACCAATACTTGTATTTGCACTAATATGTTTTTTTTCATGTTTCCTTCAGGACAATCTTTAGCCCAATGTGAGAGATCACGACACTTTGAACACCCCTTTTCTTGATGTTGTCTAGGTGGTGGCAACCTCACTGCTTCATCCAGCCTTTGAAATTCACCACAGATGAAGTTTTGACACCTCAAAAAATTTCTTTTTGGATTAGCTTGAGTATTTCCTTCCCAAACTCTTCTAATCCCATCACATTTCCTACATTTTGAGTATATAAATGGGCAATATATTTCTGAATGTGCTGATTGAAAACATATAAATGGGCAATCTATTGCTGAATATACCATTTTACCCTTACCTAAAACTAAAAATTAAAAATCAGTTAACCTTAATTAGGCTTCTCTTCTTCTTCATCTTCCTCTCCTCCCTGTTCTCTTCTCAACCACCACCATTAACGACTATTTTGAAGAATTATTTTTTCTTCAACCGATTCATTGTGTAATCGTCGCCAAAAAATCGAAACCCAAGAAATCTATGGCTCTAATTAAACCCACCTTGTATTCGATTTTTTGTTATATTTTGATTGTGAAAATGAATTTGGTAACTGAAAAGTAGCAGTTACAGAGTTAGGGTCGTTATTCTGTAAATAAAAATCCCTAACGACTTTTGATATGCATGCGGATTCTATGAAAAATCGTTAGGGTATTAGGTTGAAGATGACGACCCTCTTTCTGCTACTTCAAAAAAAAATTCCCTATAATACAGTCGTTAGTGTTAAAGGTTGAAGATGACGACCCTTTGTTATTGGTTAACGACTCTATGTAAAATTATTAAATGGTGGGTTAGGGTCGTCAGTATATCAGAATATACCTATGACGACTCAAACACACAAAAACTTGCCTTTTTATACAGAGAGTTTGGATTCGAGAGTTGTCTGGGTATTAAACGAATCAACTAACGACTCTAGGTGAACATTATAAACAGTCGTCATGGTTTAACACACCACCTTGACGATTTTTCATCACCATTAAAAGTTGCAGGTTTGAGTCGTCCACTTGAGTGTCAACAGACTGACGACTCTTTAGATCCGTTGGTGTATATAACACCCGACTATAACGACCCTCACTCTGAGTAGTTCCATAGTGACCATGAATCGACCACTTGGAGCACCATTCAGACAATTTGAAGAGTATATCAAGTTTACCTGATTGTTTTAATGGAGGAAGCCATGAAAAATGGTGGAAATGAAGATCCTACTGCTCATTTCTAAAAACCCTAGTTTTTCCTCTAAAAACTCCTCTTCTTCTTTTCAAAACATAAAAACCCAAAAAAAAAAAAATCCAAAAATTTAATCCCAAAATCTGATTTTTATGTAAACACAATTAACACACTAATCTACTTCATTAACTCTTAATACTAATCACTCAAGGCTATTTTAGGCATTTAGAAAAAAAAATATAAGGGGTAACCCAAATTGCTATTGGGAGACCTGGTTTGTCTTCTAGTGCCTAGCCCCAGTTAATGTGGAAGGCCACAATTAAACTAGGGTAACAAGACAAGGAAACAAAGTATTGTTTTGGTATTTAGTTGGTAGAGAAATGTTCAGGGATAACTGACCACAGATAGCACAGATATTCGGACAAGTTTTTAAAGAGATATTTCCCAAGGTTTGTAACTTTTCTGTGGACCCAATGCTCAGAGGGGGGCTCTCATATTGACTGAGAGATAACGGTTTTGCAATACGGCAAGGTTGCGGTTGACCGAGACGAAGAGAAACCGGTTGAGGATGCCGTAGAAATACCATGAACTTCGGAAGCGGTTTACCTGCAGAAACAAAAACAAAAAGATAAAAGAAAGTTAGATGAAAACTAGGGTATTGATTAATTAGGGTAGATGGAGTGATTAGGCTTTGGATTGACAGGGAAGTTAATTTTCTGGAGTAGGTGGGAGGATAGTTATGATTTTTGGGGAAATTGGAAGGTTTTTGGGTGTTATAAAGAGAAGAAGGGAGAAAAAGTTTGATAAGATTTTCTAAGAAGTAGAAATCAGAGAGAAAAAGATTCAATTGAGGGAAGAAAGAGAAATGGGAGATAACGCAGAGAGGATGGAGGGATGGATGCCAGCTGAGGGGACGCAGATAATTGCCAAGCCAAATGGGGTATTGATTCCTATTCGACAGCCTTGTTTCATAGTGGAGATTGTGGGGGTTCCAGAGGTCATAGAGATAAGTATTGATTCCTATTCGACAGCCTTGTCTCATAACCTTTTCATCTCCCTTTCATCGAAAGAATTTTAGGGTTGAATAAAAGCGCTCATTTAGGCTTTCAATGGTTTCTCCATCAAATCCTATTCAACGCGAGTATGTTTTCTCTCACCCATTTCTTCATCTTCTGCTACCATTTTTTTATATTCTTATTCACCTGTTCTATATTTTGTTAAATTAAGTTTCCGTCTCTATATTTGGTATACGAGATTTGGTATCTCATAACCCCTTAAATTAGGTAAAATTGTTAAGGTATATTTATTTGATTTGATACCGACGAGAAACATTGTAGGATCAGGTGATGTTCTTTAGATGTTCGACAAAATGTTCCAAACAAAACAAAAAATTTCCTCCACAGAAAGTTCATTGCTCAACAAAATTTGTGCATCTCACTGTACATGATAGAGCATCCTCCATATCCCTTCTTTGTTTCTTTGTATTTTTGATTGTTTTATATTTTTTTGGTTTTGTTCATGGGCAGTCCGGGAAATTCGTGGATTTGAGAACATCAGAGACCATGCTCATGAATAGTATGTATGGTAACTGTATTAGTAGTTTATGGATCTTCATCCAACTATTTGGTATCTGATTAAATTGTTTTTTCAATTTTCAGTGGCTATCAAAAGAACAAGGTATGGCAGATGAATTGGACACGTCGGAAGGTACCATCCTCGGCTACGTACTCAAGACAACTTTAAGAGTTTACAATCACTACTCTAGTTACGTTCTTTATTAGTTTGTTTTCTTTAAATCTAACTTAATTTTGTTGTTTTTAACGATTAGTTTTACTTGAGTTTTGATGTATTGCTGCAGATTTTTATTTGTGAGGAAAGAGCTACCATCCATCTCAAATAAATCACCCGAATCAATTTCATTGTTGAGTTTTGAGATTTAAATAGCCTGTGATTGTTCTATAGTTAATTCAACAATAAACTACCCATGCATCTCAGGTAATTTAACTTCTACTTTCACTCTTTTCAGGGTTGATCTTCTCCCATAAGGTACTGATCTTAATTGCATTAGTGAATGAGTTAGTTGGTTCTAGATGCCACAGCGAAAAAAGAAGCTCTAAGTTTCAACTTTAAAGTGCGTGTATGGTATGGTATTAACTTAAGACCATGCAAATAATTTAGGAAACCAACGTCCAGAAAATTGATGCATATTATGATCAACATGTATCAAAAGGCCTAGACATGACATAATCATTTCATCTCATTATAGCATGTTATGTTGCACCGCGCTTAGTGTTAACATGAAAACTCAAGGTCTTTGGTTTGAAGTTCTGGAGTTACAGCTCAGACACAAGCCGAGAGGAAGGTGTGGTTGTCTATTTTTACCTTAGTGCTTCACACTCTACCTGTAAGTTTGCTTCCCAGTTAGAAGACCACAAAATGATAAGTAGTTCTAATCCAGAATTATTCTCCAGTTGGTAAAATTAAGTAACAAACTGATTGTCACTAATATTTTGGTTGCTCTATGGATTTTTTTTCTTTTATCTTTTACCTGGGCGATATATTTTAAATGAATCTAAACATACTTATATGTGTGTACTTAAATTCGGGGTTTCTGTCGGTCATTGATCCTATATGTCTACCATCTCAGTGGAATAGTTGAGATATTTTGATCATACTATTTAATTAAAGGAGTGATTGCAGGCTTGCCATACTGTTCGATAGTTTAACTGTACTTTTCTGTCATTTCACCCGTTGTCCGGCACTGACTCAGGCCCAACATTCTCGCCAGATGTGGCTTCTTCCCCTACCATCTACAGTGCCATGCATAGTAATAAGTTTCCTTTGAGATCATAATTCATTCACTTGCATACTTTGAGAGTTCTGCCTCATGACGTGCATGATGAGAAGAGAATGATTAAGTCAGAGTAGGTAATTGTGTGTCTAATGTTTGTGTTGTGCATCTAATCATTATACCTTTATAGTCTATTTATAGTTGTGTTTTCTTTTTTCATCGATTATATATTCTTACTTTTATTTAGTCTGGCCTATTATTCTTAGAAATATTTAAGTTTCATTCTCGGTTGTTATATGCTGCCCTCTTTTGCATGTTCTCACTTCATTCAAGCACTGATGTATAAGGTTTTATTTGTGGTGTTCTTTGCGGCCTGGAGTAGAACTGAACAAACTAAAGATATTTTGTATTATCTGTTGTTGGTGATATAAATATGACCATCCTATAACGCAGTTAAATTTAGTTCAATTATGTTGCATTTTATGCAGACCTGGGTTATTGGCATGTGGAAGAGACTTGCATTGAGTCATGCTGATAGGTTACAGAATAGTTGGTGTTAAAATGACGTTAACCAATCTTTGTACCTTTAAGGGTGGTTGATGATGGCGGCGATAATGGGGTTAAGAGTATGATCAATTCCATATTTAAAATCAAAGTTGATGGCAGGCAATGCCCGATGATAGTAACAGAACTATTGTGGTGACTATATTTAGGCGATTATGTTTTGGTAGTTTAGGCATCATTGTTGCCCGTTGGAGTACTGTCATAAAAACATAGACAAAAGCAAACCAACTTCAGTGAACCAACTACAGGTAACATAGACAAGCTAAATAAATTATTCATATTGCACAACTAGGTATCACCCCGGCCTATGGCCGGGGTGATACCTTTTTCGAGTTTTGTTTACTATTTGGTCATCCAATCAGTATTCTCATACAAAATTTTAGTTGTCCGGTAATGATTGGGGTGGTGTCAAGGTAATCGTGTTACTGTAGTCGGGGCCTACGGCCCCTGCCGTGGATTAAAATTTCTAGAGTCAAATATAGTCTGCACTTTAAAATTAGTCGTGAAGATTAAGAAGATTCATTTGATTCCTGGTAGTAGTAGAGTTGGTATGGGGTCTTGCCATGAATCCTTGTTCTCTGTTGGCTCTGCAGACTTCATCCTCTACAACCTATCGAAAATTATCGAGAACGGGCTCATTGATTTTTTGTTAATCTCAAACTAGTTCCTTATGGAAATTCTCGTCTACTGAAAAACGGAACAATCCTCTGTGAGGTATATATTTCTCTCTCGATCCACCTGATTTCTTTCAATAATACGTAATTAATTTCCACTAATTACATAAATGGTTGCTTTTTCCTAGCACAGTACCAAAGAATGTGAATTGAACAAATTGCAAGCATGTGCCATCAATGTAATTCCTGGTGGCTATAACTATTTCTTCTTCATATACTGTACGGAGATGATGATTTCTGTAGGAAAGACTACCGAAGATTGGTTATCATGCTTAGAGGTCGGAAACTTGTACAAGGACAGCATTCACAAATGCTTCACCAATGGATTGGGGGGAAAAGTATTCATCCATCTCCATTCTTCTTGATTGTGTTTTGTATATTTGTAGGTGGAGTAGTGTATGCATAACCTGTTATGCAGCTATGAAAATGGATGCATAACCTGTTATGCATCTAGAAAAGTTGTTGCATAACGTTTGCGCCAGAAACGTTACGTTATGCATCAACTTTTTTGTTACCGTTGAAACCAACAAACACAAAAACTGCAAAATTTGTCATGCACCTACAATAATATCTGCATAACATGTTATGCAGTCGCGAAAATGGATGCATAACCTGTTATTCATCCGAAAATACGGCTGCATAATGCATTATGCATCGAGAAAATTGTTACATAATCTTTTATGCATCGAGAAAATAGATGCATAACCTGATATGCATCCGTAAATATGGATGCATACTACATTATGCATTAATTTTTTTTTATGTACGCACTAAAATCGACCAAAACAATGGTTAGATAACTTGTTATAGATGCATAACTTTGTTATCCAAATGCATAATTTGTTATGCGATGAGAAAATGGTTGCATAATTCGTTATGCATCTGAGAATGTGTTATGCATCGTTTTGGTGAGACGCATAATGGTTATGTATCAAGTTTTCGAAAATTTTCCCTAAAATGAGGATCACCTCCGATTTTTTCGTGAAAAACAAAAATTTGATATTTTTGTTTGTACTCGTTGCGTAGCTCTTTTAAAAAGATTTCCAACGATATAAAATTTGTAAAATTTTAAGGCGCGGATTTTTAGATATGTTATGTCCAAGTTGCGCTTCCAATTATACCCTTGAAAAATTAAACTGCATGAAAAGTTATGCCTGAAAAGATAGTATGCATAACGAGTTATGTATTGATTCCCTAATAATTTCATATAATTATGGGGTGTGACAGTACCAAAAATTAATTGTGGGTTTGATAACGAGAATATTTTTTTTTTTTGGGTCTCCCCCTAATTTCCCCAATTGGCATCTCCTCCAGGCCCGGTTCTGAGGAGGGCTTCTTGGGTGCAAGGGCGGGATAGAGCAATATTATATCACAGGGAGGGATAGGACGGGATAATGTGTCATGTTATTACTCCAACATTGGGATCAAAGGGCGTTTTGAGATTTTTCACACCTCCGTTGCCTTCGTAATCTCTGACCCTGGCCAACACCATCGTGTTTGAGGTTGACCCATTAAATTTGTAATCAACAGTTTATTTGGTACTCTGTAGATGCTCTAGACATGATTAAAATTCTGATTATATCTATCAAACAATTTAACACACGATAATGAACCACTTTCAAAACCACTTTAGATGTTTTGATAATAAAGAACTCTGGCAAATTAGTATCGTTAGAAGTTCATATTTTGAAAAATAAGGAACTACTGTATTTCCATTGCCAGGGTCATAATCGGCAGCAGTTGATGTTCACATAACAATTTCGATGACTAATAGATGAAATATTTTTATCACTACCCCATCAGCACCAATAAACACCTTGGTATAAACAAATTTGTGTCCCACATGCAGCACAATCTAGAGCAACTTTGTGTCTTACACATGCCTCTCAAATAAAAAGGTGTGCTATGCACACCCCAACTTCTTGGTTATGTTGTTGCTTCCTTATCTTCCATGTAATTCATCTTTTTCCTATCTCCACATTTCACTGGATTATGAGTTCATGGTTGTCTTTTACTTTCATGTGACTATTGCGTACGCTCCGCGGTGTTATCATTTGCTCCTACTTCCAAAATGTAGCAGTAGTTTCTAGCATCGGTTTGGTCTCCCATGCATCGAATGAATGCCTCGTAAACATGGATCATTCGGAGTTGTTCTGCCTCAAAGTGCAGGCTAGAATTGCTGGCCGAAACAGTTGAAGACCTGAAGAGCTAAAGCTGAAAAATAAAAAGCTGGAAACATTAATGCTGAAGAACAACAGTTTAACAGTAGTATGCATCTGGGCTTTATTATTTCATTATGTTTTTTAGTGACACCAAAGAAATTTTATCTACTTACAAAACCAACTTTTACCTGTTTATTCCATGTGGCATATCAATTTCACAATGATTAAAATTCACATATCCATGGATGTAATGTCACTAACAGTAGTGCATTCTGATCCAGCATACGACAGTTGTATGGTCTGAACTATGAAGTTACAATAGCCTCTTCCTTGAGCTTACCGAAGCATGGAAAATATCTCTGGGATCCCAGGGAGCCATACCTACAGGGAAGTTGAAAAAGAAAAGGTTAAATACTATATTTTAGGTACCATCAAGATACAAGTTTACTTTAATAAAAAAAACTAAGCCCTTCCAGTTCCTATCAAAAATATCAAATCAATAAATCAATTTTCTTGTTTATTTATCAACAGGGGAAAAAATAGGGAACCACATACCGTCTTCTACTTGATTTATGTTGATGAAACGACCGAACATAGCCTAAATCAGTTACCTATTATGTATCAATCAATAAACCAAAATTAGGAATTTTACAAACCCTAAAAGTAAAAAGAATGTGAATACACTGAATCAGAGAACGGATCCACCAGGTGCAATAAGAAAATAAATAAAAATTGAAGCTCGAAATCTTACCTGATATCTGGAAAAAAAATGTTGTTAAACCTGGCAGGTAAGAATTAGGTTAACAAGAAGATAACGTAGTAGTGGAAGCGTAAAATTTTACTCAAATAATGGTGCCATCTGTGGAAGTCGAACCCACAACGACATAGTTGACAACCATGTGCTCGGCAATTTGAGCTAAGATAGCAAGTATAATTTCCTACTATAAGTGGGATAAAATATAGTGATACTTACGCCATATCATTCATAGGCATAAAGGGTTAGCAAGCATAGAATTTACCTTCATCTTACTTATTGCAGGTATGTAGTATATTTAGAAACGAAGTCATGAACAACCTTTCACATTTGTTTGTGCTATTTCACACCAAGTAATGAAGTCAGCAATGGAGAATTTTGCTAATACCGCATTTCCTTCAACTTGTCTAATATTGCACTTCTTGTCAGAGATAACAATTGGAGGTTCAGAAGCTCGTCCACATTTAACATCCCCTACGACAAAATCACTTCATGAGGTCTATGTTACTTTTAAAAAAGAAAAATTACAACACAATCAAATTTGGCAGTGGTATCTCTCCCTACAATTTGACAACAAAAAAAATCACACTATTTGGTCAATTTCAAGTAGATGTTTCAACCCCAAAAGAATTTTCGTTGGAAAATCATCAATTGCAATTTCCAGAACATAGAATTAATAAGTAACCCAAGGGAAAATGAACAAAGTTCCTTAAAGCATATAGTCCACTATTATTGTAAGTTATGGGCAACTGTACATTAGCAACAAAAATATCTACTTTCATATTGCCATTTTTGTCAGGAATTTACCTGTAGTTGTTTCTGTCAATTTGATGTCAGCGCCAAACTCCACTAATGAACCATCGAGAAAAACTATGATTGCAGCTTCCTTATTCGTGTAGTGGTTTAATCATCGGATGCCGTTTTGCTTACTGCAGAGTACTTCTTCCAAGAATGGAAGCTGACTAAATATTAGAACATGATACTGTAAGCCTAGGATGTTTTAGCATCCCCATTAGTTTTGATTAAAAACACCTTCCTTGATAGACGACGCCGCCAATAAAATAGAAGCGAGAGATGCAGCTTTTTCATCCTATATTATGCTCCCACCTCTTCTATACAGTACAGTTTCCCAACCCTTCTCAGTTAATTACCGGTCATCTTCTGACAACCTTATCAGTCAATCTTCTCACAACCAAAATATCAACCTATTAAATCTCACAACGCAAAGATCAACCTATTAAGAAAAACACATATTAAAGTCCTGAATGATCAATTTTGATTAAGTATGTCCTTCCTAAATTTTTGTCCTAGTTAAGTTGAGATGTACTCCCATTATAGTTTAATCAGAAGAATCAAAAAAAAAAAAAAAAAACTAAGCATGTAGTACTCACCTCAACTAAGTTAAAACACCACAGCTCCCATTTTTGAGTTAAAACACAATAAAAACGGAACATCAAAAGCAAAGAGGATAGAGAGAAACCCAATTATTTTAGGCTTTGTACCTCTTCCATTAGAGCCAGGTCTGATACATGTAGCTTCACAATTTTGTGGTACTCACTGTCTAATGCCACAAAAACGATCAACCTAGCATGGTCTTTCACTTCAAAACAGACCGGGAACCAACATTAAGTATTTCATGTAAAATAATTAGACATGAGGAACTACATCACCTTGGTATTGGCTACTCAATTTTGGATTCGTGCTGAGTGGCACAAATCTTCATCCTTCTCACTAACAACTCTGAGCGGCATTCGCTGCACGCTACTTAGTACCTTTGTTAAGTTCCTGCAAACATGTACAACCTGAATTGCAATAACCCATAATTTATTTATTTCGCATCTGTGCGTCCCTATTGTGCCAAACCTAATTTCAGTACAGTCAAATATAAATCCTGTAAATCAAACCTACAAAACCCAAAATTCAAAAGTTAGAGGTAATCAACACCAAATCATAACTAATAAAAGAGGAATCTTTCCGAATCAGAGATAACCAACACCAATTCAGATAATGATAGAACCATGGAAATTAGAAAGCAAATAATTTTGATTTCGTGTAAGGACCAACAGAACCTTGATTTGGTTTCAAAATAAACATAGTTTTCTCTTGAGACCCTTTTCTTTGTCATGCCCTTGGTTTCAAAATTCGAATTCATTACAAAAACAATCACCAAAATCTCTCCTTGGAAATTATAGATATCTGAACACGGTGAAAATATCTGCAAAAATTTAAAAAAACAATCGATTAAAGCCACCAATTACCCTAACTAAAAGCACTTTGATGAAAGAAAACCACCTAGGAAGGACATACTTAATCAAATCCGCCCGAATTTCTGCAATACCTTTTTACTACGCAGAATTTTTAGTAAGGTCATGACAAATTGATTAAGTAAGATCCAACTCAGTCTGCTTCCAAGCACTCCTTCACTACTGAGTATGATTAAGTATGACAAATTGATTAAGTATTGATTAAGGGGTGCTCGATTTTTCATGCTTCCGAGCACCCCTTCACTACTGAGTCAACTCTAACTAAAGCCATGAATTATGACCAAGATGATGTAGGATACTTTTCTTAAAATTTATGCATGTTTACACTTCGACCTAAAGCTAAGATGATATTATCATCAGAAGTCGGAAGCTCGGAAGCATGTAAGGTTTTCAGCCTACTCTGTGGGAGTCGAACCCACAACCTACATGGTTGAGAACCATGTGCTCTGCCATTTAAGCTAAGACAGCAAGTATCATTTCTTAACGTAAGTTGAACTAATATAACGACACTTGAGTGAAATTATTATTCATAGACATAGAAGGGATAGTAAGAAGAGAAGTTAACATCATTTCACCTTGTATAGCCAAGCAAATGTAAACAATTTGGACCCCTGTCAGCAAAAGAGATTTTCTTATCAGTAAATCAAAACAAAAAGGGAAGAATATGTTGAACTACTACCGTTTTAGATAGCTAACCCGAGTGTAAAGATAGGAGTCGGCTATAGGATACTCACTAAAGTGACAAAACACCAATTCCCCGACATGTCTAGCTAATCAGGTTCAAAACCACTAAACAAAAAAAATAAAAAAAATGGTTGGGCCAACTTGACTTACTTTAGCTCCTTATTGCTAATCGGTACAAAACCACTAAATAAAAATAAAAATAAAAACAACCAATTTACTAATCAAGATAACTTGATCGAGCTAACCAACTCAAGGGAAATCTGTTGCTGTCAAACGATAATGAGAAGGAGAATTCTAAGGTATCAAGAAAAAACAATACCTGAGAAAGAGAATTAGTTATAGACAAAACATACTCACACACTGAAATATTTGTTAGTCGTCTTCATAAGAATTGAAACGGATACCCAATTTGCCGACACAGAAAAGTCGATTACCATGGATGAAAAATTAGTTATTATCCAACAATATATCTGCCATGACACACAAAAAGAGAACTAATTAGCATATGCGAACTTCAGTTAAAACAAAGTGATCTTGTAGAAATCAAATATTAACGTATACTAAGAATGGGTGCAGTGGCAAACAATATGACCTTCTGCATCTGAATTGTGATAAATCCATTTGAGTGGGGCTTCCTTATGAGACTTGGTGCCATTAATCGATTTTAAGAACATCAAAATAATATTTACTAAAAAATTCTCAAGCCATTTCATATAGATAACCTACAAACTTCACAGCATACAGAAATCAAAATATGAAGGCTACTGGAAACAATAATGGCATCATGCTAAATGTTTGATATTTTCCAAGCATAATGTCTTACTACTCTATTTTCATGATTAAATCATTCTTAAATCTTAATGTGACACGACTAATGGTGTGGTTTAGTTTTACAAATGCAAGATGAATTTAAGCAACCAAATGCAGGAGTAAATTTTCATAATAGTTGGTGATGCTGACAAAAATAAATCATTATTACAACTTATAAGATTTTTCAGCATACCCCCATAAAAGATTGGTAGCATCTGTAGGTCAATGAAAAGAACTCACACTGAGATCGTGAACATAATTATTTTGTAAAATACCAAAATCACTACCAATAGAATGGTGGTAATAGTGGCGAATACAAAGTGTATATAGCCAACTATGGCAACAAATCAGGTGCACTCCAACAAAGTGATTGTTCTAGGTTCAAAGTTCTGTATTTTAAGACTGAACCAACTGGTAACTATTAAGTATATCCTACATTATCCCTCGTTGAGATATATCATTCTCATCTTTCCTCTCATTATTAATATTAATTCATATATATTTCAATTGGATTACTTTTGATCTCTCTTATAATGGTTGTTTCCCTTGTGATTTTTTCTAGCCGTTGGACTAACTTCACTGGATACAAACATTTACCCCGTACATAGAGATGATATATTTTCATCAACTATGACAAAATTAGGGCTCACTCATGGAAGTTCAATACAAATTTCCTAATTTAAGGTTACTCTATAGTATAATAAAACACTCACAGGATTAGGATACTTCTCAGCATTTTGTTGTTTCAGTCCAGTACAAATCCAGATACCATCGATTAATCAGTAGGAGTTGGGTACAACGGGTGCAGATCATAGCTCCAAGTTGTTAATTATATTGGCTTGGTGTAGTGTACAACAGTTGCAGATCATATCTCCCACCACCAACTAAAAGGCTACCTGCGAAGAGAGAGATTCAATTATCACTTAAAAACTTAACGACGGGAATTGTTCAGTTATGTAATATGGAGTTGTCTCGACATTAGGTACTACTGGTCTAGGTAATTAATAATTTCTGATAGCCCAAATATCTTAACCTTGATTATCTATCTTATTTATGTGGATCCACACAAACTGGTTGAACAGGATATGACTTCAGAATGTCAAGATAAAAAGGCTCTCCTATGAGAAATGTCAAGACCTCTTACTGCATTCACAACTAAGTACACAAAGATCACCACCGTCATTGGGAGATATCTCCGGCGTCCCTTGAAGAAATTTTGAATAATAAACCCAAGCGACTGATTGAGCTGTAGAAATTATCAGATTAAATATCTGAATTGAATAATAACCTGGTTGGCTTAAATATCTAAATTTAATAATAACCTAGTTGGAATTTCAACTGCTCAGCTTTATAAATAAGTTGCTAAAAAAATACGTTGAAAACCAAAGAGACGCATGTGAATCAGTAACTCCAATACTTACTTACTCTTTAGATTCACCTTTTCGAACCATTCCCATTAGATTTCCCAACATCCCCAGATACTCTGGCACCAGCAGACTTATATATGGAAAGCTTCTTTTCACTGGCACCATTGCTATTGTACTGTTCCACAGCTTGGGTTGTTGCAAACATAGAGTCATCTTCAAAGTCCTTTTCACATATGACCAACAGAGCTCTACAAATTGGGCAACAGGATATGTTAAATTGTGTTTCCTTATAGCATCAGGCTTTTACACAAAATTAAAACATAAAAGGCCGTAATCAATTTGATAAATCGGTGATAACCTCCAATTATAGGGTTGAACAAAAATCATGTAAGAAATTTGATAAATCGTTGATAACCTCTAATAAATTTCCTTGAACATAAGAACTTTAATATGACTGAAACCTCAATCGTATCTTATCAATTCCAGTATCAACAAATTTTTAATGAGTCAAATACTACAACTCAAAAGCTTAATCGATACGTAGGATTTAAAATCTTATAGCGGTTTGACCAATCTTTACCTCAACAACAACAACAATTACATTGGGTAGATTGTAGGGTTTCCACATGTTTACCTTGTTCTTCCTTTCCTCTGCATCGTCTTTGTGATTAAACTCTGCCTCCTAAATTTCTCTTCAATTGAATACCCAATCTTTTATAATTCTGATATCGAGATTGGGAAGCCAAAGTAACGAAGATTTGGATGGAAAATTTTAATTCTTTTGTAAAGAAACCTAAAAACAAAAATTGATTTCTTCCGCAACGATTAAATAGAAATTATCCAGAAAACCAAAGATCAATTAAGATTTAATTGATAGTAAAGTGGAGAACCTACGAAATAGAAGACTTCGGATCGAAATTTGAGAGCTTTCTTCACCCTAGAAACAAAAATTTGATGAAACCCACTGTTTCTCACTACACAAATCAAATCTGATGAAACACCCATTGTAATAAAATCAAAAAATTAAACCAAATAGGAAAGCAAGGGTCCAGGCTTCGTGTGAAGAGGGGAAACAGAATCGCAGAGGCAGACAAAAAAATACTCGATCAGTGAATCAATCAGAAAATCTAGCGCAGGAAATCAATAGAAAACTAATGAAGCAAAGTCTTTCTACATCTTCTTGTTGTTAGAAATTAGAATTAGGAAACCTTGTTATTGACGGGAGCGTGCAAAAGAATCGACGGCCCCGAATTACTCTCGCGGATCCACCGATCCCGGCCATAGGATTTTATGGTAAACCCTGCGAGTTTTTCATATCCGGGAGTCCTTTTCAGCCATCTAATGACTACTCCATCCGGAGCTTTCCGACCTTCAGATCGGGTCTATATTAAACGTCGTTCATCTTATAGCTTTTGTCATCATGGAGACAAACCTCGTACCTTTTTATAATAATGATTAGGTATCACCTGGGCCTTACGGCCCAGGCTCAACCTCTAATCTAATTTTAAGTGTACATACTTTATTCCTCTGTAGCAATTCATACTACAATTTTTTTAACATATCAAAATATTGTAAAAAGACCACTACTTAGTTAATTATATAATAGATAACTTATATTATTCTATGGTACACATACTTTTTATAGCATTGGTACTAATAAAATCAGTTTATATTTAGGCACACAGTTCCAACAAAAAGATATCTAAAAAAAGATCACTACATATGATAATGAAAGGTATTAAAAACAAAAAAGATCACTTAATATTTCCATTTGATGAGAAACTACAATAAACCATGTAGTTCACTTGATATTACATGCCCCTATATTCTGCTGGTATGTGGATCACTCTCTCTATACAACACCAACGTACCTCTAAAGTTCAACTTCGAACAATAACCTCTAAAGTGGGTCACTCGTCATATGCTCAACCGCAGACACGGAACCTCAATTAACTTTTAGTAAATTCTCTGACACAACCTCCAGTAGCACATTACATATACCAATCTGACATGGAAACTCCAATAATTTCAAGCAGTACACATTTTAGTTAATCTAATTTCTTCAATAGTACCATAACTCTCGGCAGTATTACTATAGGAAAGTCATCCTTTCATACTGACTATGTACGACCATTGCAAATCTGCACGAAGAATATAAATTAACATTTGATGAAAAGTGAAAAATAAATAACCGATACAGCTTACCTTGCTAATCTCAAGAAGCACACTAATTATTATATGCAAAAAGTACACCAATTTGTTTTTTTTAACGGTTTACCTTTACAGAGAATATCCACAACCTCTCTTGTTCCCAAGTGTCTCATTTCCCCGGTTCGTACTTTTGCACCAATAATGATTGTGCTGATTAGTTTGGCAGATTTCATCTTAGATCTTTTAATGATTGTTCTGATTAGTTTGACAGATTTCATCTTAGATCTTCCAATAGGTCACTTTAAATTCTAGTAAGCATTAAGCTTCAATCATACCATTTGCACTGGGTAAATTGAATTTGTATTTTAGGTGATGAGCAAGTTTTGGAAACAAATAAAGGTATTAAAGAACAAATTTGGAATGATAACCAAATTGATTGGTCAAGAACCAAATCTTCAGAAGAAGTAGAATGAAATTTTTTGTTACTGCGCCTGCTTTTAATCTTAAACTACAGAAAATCAGTATCAGATGCAATGGAACCAAATCAACAATCTATAACCAAACAAAACTAATGTTATGAACTGTTGATTGAGAATAATCAATAGTCCATGAAGTAATCAAATCAACAAACATAGTATTCCAAGAAATGTTAGATTAATTATTCTACAATGAAATTAGATACAATGATAAAAAAAAAACTGCATCTATATAATTTGTGTGGATATGGACACCAATATCATACGGGAGGTAGTGGATCTCTTCAAACACATGCATCCTATACGTTGATTTCTTCCCATCTAATTTAGTTGTTGTAGGGCGAGCGAAAAATGCTCGTGAAGCCTCCTCAGTGCCGAAGTCTTGGCTTGTATACTTACCAATTTAATTTACGTTGTTATTCTTTGAACACATTTAATCATAATTTATGTTAAAAATACTTAAGGCACATTAAAGGTCATATTTATCTAGTTGATTAGCGCCACGTCATTGATTAGGCTATTAAAACACATTCGGTATTTCGATCACATGCTTTATGAATGCACTTATCTACTGACCCACCATAAGTTCATGCAATCAAGCATATAAACCCATTCAAACACTTCAAAAGAGCAACCCTAATTAGTATTCATAATATTGAATTTATGTAATAATAGCATTCGTATGGGTAGAAGTCACCTACAAAACTCGTCATGTGCATTTTCACAGCCTCAATTGTTGAGATCACCATCAAGTGATTAAATTTTCCTTTGAAAAATGGTAG
The DNA here is from genome assembly GCA_023529315.1 of Papaver bracteatum. Classification (NCBI taxonomy): domain Eukaryota; kingdom Viridiplantae; phylum Streptophyta; class Magnoliopsida; order Ranunculales; family Papaveraceae; genus Papaver; species Papaver bracteatum. The sequence continues at coordinate 293,181 of JAJJWX010001863.1, forward strand.
TGACCATGCACTTGATCGCTAGTGCTAGCGTTGTGTTCTTTCGACTATTCATGGTACGTCGTGTTCTTTCGACTGTTCATGGTATGTCGACAAATATTTATTTCGCTACACGATACGACTTATGACTCATATCATACTGCACTAATTTGATCACCAAACTTCTTCATTTGATTAAGTAAACAAAACTATTCAAATTTTGATGTACAAAGTCTAATGCTACCGTTACTTACTACACAGATTTAACAATGCTGCAAAGGAGTATAATAAAGAAACAGATTTAAAAGCAGAGAACCTGACGTGAATTGAACATGCAACCTCCTGAGTATGATGTCATAGTCAAGCGCGCTACCACTGCGCCACAGATCCATATTTTGTTACTCACAATATTATAAATAGGATTCTTTAAGTGGAACGTATCACAATTATCCATCATATGTAAAAGAAGTTATAAAACATGGTAATGATAACATATTCATGACTTTGTCAAGTAGCGGGGCTCCAAAATGCAAAATCATTAGGCTGAAGAAGCATACATTCATGTAGTTGAGAGTAATAAGTAGTGTCACTTAATTGGATGGGGAAGTAACATTCAAGTAACTAAGCTCCAAAATGAAAAATGCATAGGCGATAGAAGAAGCATCCATTCGTTTATTTGAGAGTTATAAGTAATGTCACTTGATTATGGGGAAGGAACATAATCACACAAAAAAAAAGTAAAAAATAATTAGGAGACTACGACAATCCAATTTTACTAATGCAGGATTAACAGGCATAAATAAAAGTCTACTGCACTAATTCAATGTTGTGGACCACTATATTGTCTTGGGGGGATAGATAAAATGTTATATGAAGGCACTCTGCAGTCTGATACCAAAGTAGCGACTGCAAATGATATAGATTTGTTTCAGAAACTTGCATTGCAAAAGAATTAACCAATGTTCGGCAATAAACCACATTGTGTAACTCTGAAACTTGAACGAAATCCTCGTATCCGAGAGAACCTCCTCTCTAGCCTGCAAAATTCTTTGGACTGTAGTCTGACATTATCAGTTTCACTAATACCATTCCATTATTAGCATGTTTAGCATTGGAAGTTGAAAATAAATGTGTTTGAATATGCAAAGCAAAAACTTAAAACTCACAAAAATATAATACCAAGAGAAAATATGAAAATGCATATAATAAGAAGGAACATGCAAATAGCACCAATCAAACCCTAATATTTTTGATTGTTGTATGAAATTATAGGAAAACCTGGAATGGAGCTGAATTATTCATCAACTATACCATTTCTGCTGGGCAGATTCATTCAAGCCGAATTAGTAATCAATTGTGCCTTCTCTACTGACCCATCATACGTCTCTGCAATCAAGCATCAATAAATATTTAAGCGTTGTATCTTCTATCTATCCTTCAATGTATGTACATATCAAACATTGCGAAAGATTGACAATGTGTCTGCGATTAAGTACAGATCCATGACTCTTCAGGAGTTGTCATCATTTTCACTCTCTGACACATAAGCTCAACGTCAAACACATGTGTAATATTTGAAACAACAATTCAACTGAACTTCCATTTCAGCACCACAAAGAACCAAAATGCTATAAGTAAATAAAAAATATAATCAAATATTTTATCAATAGCCTATCATCATTGTTAACAATCCCATGACAGTTTTACCCTATTAGGGTAAAACAACTGATCCTCTATTATTGCATATGAAACTAAACTCAAGTAGTTGTAAAAACACTTCTAACATGCTTTATTAGTCCCCTGATATGATCACAATGTGGAGTTCTTAAATTTTAGTCCCCTGATATGATCACAATGTGGAATATACTATTGCGACGTGCATAAATATAAATTATGAAAAAGATAATCACTATGTGGTGTTCTTAAATTTTAGTCACGGAAGACCGGGTCCATGATGGTAACTCTTCTACCTGATATGATATCAACCTACTTCCATGTACGCAGAACCTGCATCTTAACCATGAGACATTTCCCTGCCTCTATATGATTTATCTCATTGAATATAAATATTCTCGGGAAGGTTTTTCAATGCAATGTGTCATATGGGATGCCATGTTGTTAACCTAATACAACATAACTTCCATTAGAGTTGTACAAAAAAAAAAACTGGTCTAATAATTCAAAAAATGAAATTGACCTTAAAGCCATCTGACCATCAATTGAAGAAAAGCAAAGCAAGGGTTTGAACAAAAGTTGACAAAGTTAAAAAAAAAAAAAAAAAAAAAAACTAAATCAGCTTGCGATAATTACAACATCTTAAAATCTGGGCATCAGTAAATTAACGGGATTATAAAAGTGACATGACTAACACCTAAGAAACGGCAAAACCAAAAAATAGACAGAAGAGTTCCACAATATTGAATCTCACGATCTTGGGGGGTGGGGGATCCCAGAAGGATACAAATAGAGTAAGAAAATTCATTAATTGATTTCAGATTACACCGGCTGGATATAGCTATTCTTTTCCCCTATTCTAAGATATTTTCCTTCTTTATTAGTACAACCACTACCTTCATGGCCTAAGAAGTGCGGAAAAAAAAAATCAGTTAACTCAAGTGGGTATCGTATCTATATTAAAACTATTAGATCTAAAATATACTTCTGAATTATGCCTAGTTGAAAACCCTTATGTGTTTAATTGATTGCAGATGAGATTGTGTGCTAAAACAGGCCTCTGCTCGAAGTAGTATTAAGAATAGGATTTCATACGGCCAAAGAAAGGTTTGTACCAAGTTAACCAACATAAAATGGTCACGGACTACAAACTACAATCAATGGTTAATTTTAGATTGTCGAAATCAACGTAATCGAGTCAGACTATTTTTCGACTTAGGAGTAATACATAAAATAAAGTGAATTTTATCAGAAAGCATGGTACATCAATGTATCAGTTTGAACACCTTGGTTAACTGAAGTACAAAAATAGTATTGTGGTTTGCTATAATACATCAAATTCCATAGAGCAAACCAATGAGAGAACTGAAAAGAAAGGATTTCTCGCAGGGACTACCAACCGCTAACGTTGTTGTTTTTTATATAAGGGCATCTCAGTCTTTAGCTTGACCGGTGGTATATTAAACTCCTCCTTCAACAACAGGAAGAGTATTAGAGGCAGGTTCATCTTCCTTGGTCAACACCTTCATGGAATTCTATGCCTGCAGAAGAAAATATATGAAAACCAATTAGAATGCCTTGAATACATAACCCAGTTGAAAATAAATCTCAAATAAGAAAAATGGAGATAAGTGGATTGTCACACTTACACTAATATATTTCGACGCTACAGTAGCATGAAAAATGTTATCCATTAGCTTCCTAACTAAACCTTGTTTTTCTAAATCAGTATCACAGCGCATTCACTACACTACGTAATTGCAAGTTACATGTTTATGAGTCATAGAACACACTCTTATCTCCCTCCCAACCGACAACACAATTTATGTATCTACTCTCACAGTTACGTTTTTCTTTTCTCTTGAGATGAATTAAATGGAAAGTTCTTAGTTATGCATTACCACACAAAAAATAATCCGCAAGTAAGCAGAGAAGAAAACCACGTGCGCTATTTAACTGTAGGAATAGATGAGCAAAAAACAAAAACGAACTTGAGGTCACTCGGCCTGTAATGACATAAAATTAATATAAATCCCATCCATTTGTAACTAACCAAAATAGAAAAAATAGTCCAATATAATCCTATGATCAAACAGTCCAATATAATCCTATGATCATAAACTTGCTTCTGTTTTTGAGATGTTTCTGAAGCATATAATCAAACTAATTTTGTCATGCCAGAATCCATGAAAACGTTTTCTTTAATTCCTGGATGTGTTATTTGATATCCATAAGACTAAAATATAAATTAAACTAACACTATAGCATTCAATGTTTCTTCTTCCTTGAAAATCTTAAATACAATATTAGACATGATCAACATGGTAAAATGGTAGATAAATTATTGCTCAGAACTTCTTGGAGGTTGTGTACCATCACCAGTAGATCATTGAGACCTAACATCTGGCAAAGATTTATTCCTAATTGCAACAAATCCATGGTAAAAAGACATCACATCTTATTTTTCTTAATCACATATTCTAAATACAATTTATATATTTGGATGAATTGATTGAATAATAAAGTGTTGAGACTACATGCTTCAGGGGAAGAAAAAAAATGGAATGTTGAGATTCAAGCGTAACATCACATAATTCAGTGGATTGATAGACTATGAATTTTATCATCATCCAACATTCATATCAACCAATCTTCCATAAAAGAAAATTTATAAAATCCTAACAGACGGTATATAGAAGAAATTGCAAAAACAGACTTTAGCTAAAGTAATTGAGATCAATAGTTGATCAAGACTTCTTAGAGGTTATGTAGCCATCACCAGAAGATCAAAGACATCTAGCACAAATTAGTTCTCCAGGAAGAAATAATAAAAACCATACGAAATACGAATGCATAGCAACTAAATTTGAAAATACTAAAATTTTTGTTGTTCATATGAAAACATTGTAGTTGTTGATGATCCTCTATAGCAAGCAACTGAATCTGAAAATACTAAACTTCGCGGAATTCAAACCTAAATAATTTTGGGGGATCATATCAGACACATGTCTTGTTTCAATCCCGCTCCAACTTTGCCCACTTTGACAGCTTAATCATCATTACACAAAAACACTAATTGTAATCCTTGCGTGGAGTTGTATACCGTCTAAATTTTGAACACCAACTTATATTATGCTTCACTATTTATTGGATAAAACAAATTAATTAAGGATAAGGCAGTACTTACCACATATAACCCTTCTAAAAGTGAAGACTGATCTCGCAGACTGTCGCAGAATGTAGCATCAAGTGAACCATTTCCAACCGCTAACTTCAGTGAGAAACCTATAAGGGTGGTGATACCTTCTGAATGAACATGAGATATTCATTGAATAAACATAGGAGTGGTGCAGTTGATCCCACATTCACACCATCCTTCTGAAGAAGAACCATGCTGGATATTTGGATCATCTTTCTCGAGCAGACTTGCAAGAGCCTACGTGTTTGAAATACACATCATAAGCACGAAATCATAATCATTTGTGTTAGACAGTAAAATATCAAATTGAGACTATCCACCATCTCACGATTCAATAGTAATAGATGTATTGAAACGATAAAGATGCTCAACAACAAGTCCAAGGAAAACCCGAGTTAACTTATTAGGAATTGTCAAATCAATCGGATAAGCACCATCGTGTATGAAGAATGAGGGAATACTATCAACTTTCTGCGCAACATTGCTTGATCAGGGTAGCTGAGTCTTTTAATTATATACCACAAATTAAATTTTAATAAACCCAATTTCCTAAAAGATCTGAGCTTCAAGCTTATTAGGAATTTTCGAAGCAAACATATCATCACCAAGGGTATGTAGAATACGAGAATACGCTAGACTTACCCTCTCCAATTTAACAACAAAATCGTGAAAATCAATTGTTGAGATGAATTAGTTAAGAGGGTGAAGAAAAAATAAAATCGAAAAAAATAATATATATATATATATATATATATACACCATAGGGTTAGAGTCCTCAGAGAACAGAGGGCTAAGAAACAAACCAATTTTAGGGTTTCTTCTATTGGAAGATTAGAAGGATAAATCCAATTGCACTTTTACAAATAGGTTTCTTCAGAAATTCATCTTTTGGAAGAACGCTATCACTGAATTAAAATTCAACCTAAGATGGGATTTTTTGGATTAAATTAACACCGAGATGAAAGGTGAAATATTAGGGTTGAAATTTTAAGACCTGACATATATTTTCTTCTGTGTTTCTTCGTCGGCGCTGTTGAGAATTTGAACTCGATTTTGGAGAGGCGAGGAGAGGATCGAAAAAAGAAAAGTATGTTTTATGTGAGTCAGATATAAACAGAATTGAAAACATTGTTTTAGGGCCTGAAATCAACATCCCACACCATATTTTATCGACGCACACCAAACCACTTAAGAGTACCGTAAGCTTCTCAGCCGTCCAAGCAAAAACTCCATCCGGAGACTTACGGCCCGGCTCAACCTCTTAAGTGAACGTATTTTATTTCTTTTTTTTTGTTGATTAATAAACAAAAATACTTTATCTCTTAAATTGTTAATATTTTATTCCAAAAGTACAGTATGGTAGTTCATTTTGCAAAGTAAAAGTGATTGTGAGCCTATTCTGGTCAAGCTAAGGCGAGACTACGCAAATGACATGTATTGAACTGTTGGGACTACAACAACGTAGCACTCAGGCATCAATATCTCTAACCACCCATCAACCTGCTCAATTTGGAATTTAAACTATATTCCAATTTATAACCAACTTTTATTGGTTAAAAGAGGAAAAATTACTTAGACCCTCAATGATCTTCACATGTTATTGTTAATTTACTGAAGATACTATTTTTTGTGAATTTAAGAGGCTCCCCAATCATGAAAATGCATATTACATAAATGATGTGGTATATTTTGTGAAATACATGTCGATAAGAAATAATATTGTGATATTGTCCCATTAAACACCTAAAATTATATCTACATTAAAGGAATAAAAATGATTCCACGAAATACATATATGCAGGAAAAATAATGAAATAATGACTCTACTTATCACCCAAAGAATCGTTTACATACTTCAAGAAGAAAAAAAAATTTGGTATGGTACTTCAAACAGGGACGGGCTTGGAAGGGTGCTAACCTAGCCTATTGCTCATCCCTGTTTTTGGCCCAACATCATTTTACATGTAAATATTTCGAAAAAAATTCTTAGCCGACCTATAGTTGTAATTAATTGATATAGAATTCTAATAGATTTAATTTTTAACCCAGTTTTAATTAAAGTTCAAACCTTATTTAAAGAAAATAATAAAATTTTCTTCACCGCACAATTATTTCTATTTTGCTTCCATAAACTTTATAATCACATCTTGCTATTAATTTTGTTAGTTTTATTTTTAGTTGTCATACTTTGTTAGTTTTGTTTATCAGTTGTCTATGTATCTAGCATCTCTCTTTTATATCTGCTTTTTTTAGGTGAATTAGAATTGAATAGTTACGTGCTTCGTTCATACGATAGCACTTCATTTTGAATTGAGTCTGAACAAAAAAAACATATTCCTTTAACAAACTAAGATAGGTGTTAAAAGCCTAGATAGAAATGATATGACAACAAATAACCAACAAAACAAACTCATTAAGTAATATGATTTTACATAAAATTTGTAGAAACTAATTAATAAGTTGTAGATAAAAAAAAATTAATTATAGAAGAGTAAATCAATAATCCCAAGCAAAAAAAAAAAGAAAAGAATTAAAAGCCTTAGATACGTACATATTCATACTTGTTGTAGTCTGCACTGGTACATATATCGTGTTCAACCAAAATAAGAAAGTAGTAACACATGTTGATCATAAAATGACATGAAAACAACCATAAAGTTTAATGTACAACGTAGCATGACATTTCCTTTTGATCCTATTAGACTTTTGCTAGTCATTTATCCCGAAACCGAATGTATATACCTTTGAATTGCGCCCAACTTCACATATTCTTTCTCCAGTCTTATGAAGTATAAGACCTTCTATGCATATCTTTATTCTTTTTCGATCACAATTTTTTTCCATGTTTAATTGTATTTTTTTATTTTTGAACTTTAATATCTTACGTTTTTGTCTTAATTTTTTTACTTTTCTTTCATCTTTGTAATTGTAATTATATTTCCCAAATTCTTCTATTTACTATTCAGATTCATAATATGCGAAAAGCCTCATATTATCATGATCTCTATATATTTGTTCAGTAACTTATTTTCCAAGGAATCAAATCACTTCTCCGTCTATTTCTTTTAGTATTTATTCTTCAATACAATATCTGAAAAACATAAATTATCTATTTTTTTAACGATGCAAAAATGTCTGTGAATCTTTTGCATTCGGCCCCTAATTAAATTTTAAATCTTCTCTGTAAGTTTTCCCCAATAAATAAGCTTCAAGCATTTTACTATCACGCGATAATAGATGAAGCCTACGACCCCCCGATTCAACCTATGGCTAGTGCCATGCGTTACGTAGTCCTCAATATTCAACACATGGTTTTTAGATTGGTATGTTTCGTGAAAATACTTTAAAATACCATTAATTTTTATCCAGGTATCCATATTGATGTAGTCCCATTTATGTTATCTAGGTATCACCTTTAATGATTTTCTAAATGTTTTACTTTAGTGTGTTTTTATTCATTGATTCCAGGATAATTAAATGGTAATCATTGATTTAACGTAAAAATCACCTTTCAAAGTTAATAATGGAGTCTGAAGTATAATGTGACTTACATGGATGATGTTGGCCGTTTTTATCTAACAAATTTGAATATGCAAGCGTGATTTGGAACCAACAAATGAACAATTCCAATATTTGCTTATTATGAAGAGAAAAAAACCCTAAGAATCTGAAAGAAATAAGTTTATATTAAAATAAAAACAATTCATGAAATCTATTAGAAGAGAAACACATGCTAATTTGAATTGTTTCCCTAAATCTATCGATATGGACCTCTGATAAGTGCAACCTTGCACGCCCAAATTAGTATTTAGCGATCAGTAACTCAAATGATGTTGGGTTCCTAAATTTTTTTATGGTATACCTATAACGAAAGAAATTTACGTATTTTTAATTCTAAAGTGCAGAATAGAGCTCGCATCCTAAGCGGGATGAAGTATGAGTTATTCCAGGGGTGTCTTGATTTAAGGAGTTTGAAAATGTATCGCATGATGTTGTTGTTCAAAACTGGTTATACATGTAAACTTTAATCCTTCTTAGATTGTTTTGTGAGGATCCTTTTTTTTTTTTTTTTTTTTTTGGAAATTTGGTTGCTTGTTGTTTACTTTGATTTATTCCCCTTTTCTGTGTTTCCTTCCCCCTCTTTTGCATAGCACAATCATTATGTACCACTCGTTTTCGATCAATGCACCTCTTCCGTTATCAATCAAAAAATAAATAAATAAAAATTCATGACAACATATATCTTCAGTTAATATTTTATACATTTTCCCTTTTCCATAATGAAGATTCGGTTTCTACAACCACATGGACCATGTACCATATATATTATTCGTGTTTGAAAAATAATTGGGTCAGTGTTTTCATCTATAAATTTAGCAAAAAACAAATTGTGAAACTGTGGAACCGTTCATTTTTTCTTTTTGAAAATTATTCAAGAAATAAAAATGAATAAATCATATAGGGGTAATAAACATTTTTGGAATTCAACCGTGTACACATATACAATACAACAACTTTATCCAAAGAATTTCTTCCTATTGATTTATGGAATCAAACGATCTTTCTTGAACTTGAAAATAACGGGTTATTCAATCAGGACAATTTGAAGCATTTTGATATGGTAGATGTCTGAAATTTTTGGCCAATTTGAGTTCATAATCATCATCGAAAAGATATGTGGGTGATGGTTAAAATGTGTAATGGTCATCAAATGATGATATATCTAGAACATATGTTTATCAAAACTTTTTCAAAACGTTTTCTAACTCCCACAATACGAAAATACTTGTTTGGGCGTCCGAAAAAAAATGAAAACATAATATGTATCTTCAGTTAACTTTAATATTTTTTAATTTTTTATACATAGAGATTCGGTTCTTACAACCACATGGACCCTCTACCATATTATTTTTTTCGTGTTTGAAAAAGAAGTGGGATAATTTTTTTCATTTAAAGATTTAACACAGATAAATATGTGAATATGTGAATCTATGCAACCATTAAGATTTATCCAGAATTATTCAAGAATCAAAATGTAAAAATCATATAGGGGTAATAAATATTTTTAGAATTCAACCGTGTAACATATACAATGCAACAACTTTACCCAAATAATTTCCTCCTTGATTTATTATATCAATCGATCTATTTTGAACCTGAAAACATGAGTTATTCAATCAAGAAAATCTGAAGCATTTTGATATTATGGATGTCTGAAATTTGGCTAATTGGGGTTCACAATTATCATTGAAAAGATATATGAGTGATAGTTAAAACGTGTAATGGTCATCAAATTAATGTTTATAGATCTCGATTGTATGCCTACCAAAAGTTCTTGAAAAAGTTTTATATCTCACAAAATAGGAAAATACTGATTTGGGGGTCTTAAATTCCTAAAACTGTTATCTTTCTAATGATTTAATTAATTAGGTATAATAAACCAATTTGATTGCTTATAATTTTTTGGGAATGTTGTATGTTCATATATAATTTTTAGGTATAAATTTCTGATGTTTTATTCAAACCTCATCTACAATTTATCTGTGTCCACAAATAATGACCACAACGTAAAAGAGTATGCATGTTTGGATCATGTGATCATAAGAATCCATGAATAAATTTGTAAGTAGAAGGAACCAAATTTGGATCTTTTGCATGTACACATAAAGAACCAAAGACATTATTGATAAATGTGTTGGTTCATTATCTGTAATAATTAAAATCTTATTATTTTGAATCTTTAAAAGTTATATGAAAGTAATGGAGCCAATATATTATTTATCAGCTTAGGTAGTTTTCCAAAAAGTATATCATATTCATAACTTCCAAGATCATTCAACAACTAACACCCAAAAAAGACAGGAACAATGGTTGAACCACAGGTGAGATAGACCTGGCTCGAGCCCCCTCAAAATTCCAAGAATCCCAAATTATCCCTTACTTTTGTTTGTATTTGACCATTAATCCTCTAATTTTTATATGTTACTCCTCTTATTTCTTGATTTTCCGTATTTTAGTCCATCTAATACATTAATCTTCTTTTTGGTCCCCGCTAAAACGGAAACCTGGTTCCGCGAGTTTGTAGCCTCCCGCAATATTTTAGTCAACATTGTAAGTTAGTCAGGACTGTAGACCCTTATTTAAATAGCCAGGCTATAATATCGTGTATAGGTAGCCGGGACTGTAGGGACCTAGTACGGTCCTGGTGTTTTGTTGGTCGGGTCAATTTAGTCGGAGTCGTGGATGAGAAAATTTAGGGTCAATTTAGTCGGAGTCGTGGATAAGAAAATTTAGGGTCCAACGTAGTCTCATATTAAAATTAAAATTAGTTATGGTATAGTTGCAATTTATAGGTTGAGTGTATAAGTTAGTCGGGGCCTACAGCCCCTGAGTTTTGTTGGTTGGGCCAAATTTGTTGAAGCCTTAATGCCTGATATTTTTGAAACATTTTTTGGGGACCATGGTTTTTTAGTTCCCAGTTCGGTTACGTCACAAAAAACATTTCCCAACCGAACAATAGTTCGGTTATGTTGCAAAAAACATTTCCCAACCAAACAATAGTTCAGTTACGTCGTAAAAAATATTTCTCAACCGAACCTTAGTTCGGTACGTCGCAAAAAATATTTCCCAGCCAAACACGTCGCTGGGAAAATAAAACCATGGTCCCCAAAAAAGGATAAATATTTTTAGCTCTATTTTTGTAAGATAAATAGAACTATACAGTATGATAAATATAAAACTAATTTTTGCTCTTTTTTTGTAAAGATAAACAATTGAATTACATTATTTATCTTAAAGCTCGTTTAAAATGGTGTTGTTTGGGGCACAACCACCGGCATGTAATGAACACCTTCATAAAATCCCTTCAGAATTTATTCTAATCAGTTTCAAGAAGACAAACCTGCATTAAGGCTAACCTCTGACTTTGCTTCCTCAGTGGCTGATAAAATTGCATGAAATGTTGTTTGCCCGTCAACAAACCATTGAGCCTGACTACCTTGGTGGAGCAAAAGAACCAAAACGATCAGGATGATACCAACCATCAAGGGGCCAACCCGGCATCAGTAATTTCTACAACCTTGCAGTCTCTAACTTTAGCAGTGCATAACTGGCATCTGTCTAGGGCTGGTGCTAGACTCGATGTCGCTGCACCATAGATTCGTATGCATGAACAGTGAATGTGCATTCATCAACTGTATGTATGTAACAACACAATTTTCATGAAATTATCAACATGATAACATGACGTTTTACCAAGTGAGATAATAAAAAAAGAGCCTTAAATAACATTTCTTTGCATGTCGCGCTAAAATTGTTATCCATAAAGTGTGTTTAACCCACCACAGGGAAAAATAAAAGGAGGTCAAACTGTTAGTTTAACACATAATTTGTCACGCCAACTCAATTCATTCAACTTTCTTTTTTTTGCACAAATGTAACTAAGCAAGAATGCGTAGTTGACTCGAAAAACAACCAAATGCATGGATCTGCACCTAAGATCTTCTCCTAAAAATCTTTATAAGTAGAAATTTGGAAATATACCTAAATGTCGTGAACATGCCAAGTAAAATCCCAAAGGAGCCTATGTTCAAGTATATTATGATCGATTTTCATCCAGTTCCAACAGCAACCCCTAATTTCAAGAAACATGCACATTTATCATTAGCAAGATAAAAATCTGGAAATGAATTTAGCTAGGATTAGCTAACTAAAACGACTATAAATCAGAAGGTTTTATCCCCAGTCTTACCAAAGAGAACGCTTAGATGCATTTGCAGAGAACAATGAAATCCAATAAAGTAGCTAATTCATTTATAGCATAATTATCAACCAATAGAAGATTATTGTGTATTCCCACAGTAATGGATACGACCAACAATACTTTCATAGTAAATTTGGAAGTTTTCCCTACGATATAACCGAGTGAATTTGTAACTGATTTCAAAATTTAGCCATAGTTTTCCATTTTTGATCTCTTCAACTCCTTCATCAAGTATTGAATAATATTTATGTAAGCCTCAAACTACAATTCATTCTCAAATCTTTCTTTTCAATCTTACTAATGGTAATCACAAGTAACAAAGAGAATCACAAATTTGGATAGTCAAGTTAAGAACATCATTGAGGATAAAGAGGTAATCTTAATAATTCTCAACACTTACGCTTCAATTATTTTAAAATTTTCACTTGCATTTATTAGGGATAATAACAACATGTTAGAGCACTGCTCGGTCGAACTCGTAAAGGTTGTTATCTCAAGCTTGTTGTCAAGTTTAATTTCCAAAACTATAAGTCTTGATTTCTAGTCTACTTTTATAGTGAAGTCTCGGATTAGGATAGAAAGTGTAGTTGAGCATTAGAATTCACGTCGTTCATCGATTAAAGACGAAGAACTACCAAGGGGAGCTTGTGGAACTTCATCAACAAAAGGTATGTGGAGACTTGAACTCATCTATCACTCAAAAGTGGAGCTTGTGGAACTCCATCAACAAAAGGTATGTGGAGACTTGAACTCATCTATCACTCAAAAGTTTATCTAATCTATCTCCTATTTGAGACAAAAGTCATATAGCTGTATAGACTTCGATTATACACATTTGATATTTTGAGCTGAGTTTAACTCGCTTAGATATTTCTCAAAATAAGTGTTGGTAAGCTTTCGCTTTAACCAAGTTCATCTTATATTCTTGACGAAAGTGAAAAGATGATCATGTGAAAATCACCTCGTAACATCTTACATGATTTGTTTGAGACAATCATTTGATGTAGACTCAGAATGTTTCGTATTGATCATTCGATCACTTGAAAATTGTTTTGAAGCTAATAGTTTGTGTGAGACAACTATTCCCGTCTTCAAAGAATGTTGAAATGGTTGAAATGAGAGTTTAGAACAAATGGATTTAAGCATAGTATGTGTACTTGCATATATGTAATCCATGTCTGGGAATAATGGTATGCGTACCCGTATGCGTTCTTGTTGGTTTTGAGAAAGTCTGGGAACCTGGTATGCAAACCGGTACGCGTACTGATGTAAGGTTCAGGTCCGAGAATTTCTGCTGAGTTTGGATAGTATGCGTACCATTTCGCATACTGGTGAAACCCAAAATTGGTCCGGCTACTTAGGTACGCATACCTAAGTAGATGATGGTCTTAAATCGATTTGTTCATGAACTAATACATTTATATAATTAAGAATGCAATCTTTTGCAAACCGAGGCTATAATGTTCATGACTTGATTTGAGTGAATCAAAATCTATTTTGCTTCAATTGTAACTTGTATACTTCTATGAGAATATAAACAATTGAACAACTCTAGAACTAGTTTCATTTAAGTCATTTGAACTAGTTATGGTTAAGATGAATAAGGTTGATATGAAAGTGTTCATATGGCTAACTTCGGTTAACTATTGTCGAGCCAACAAGGTGTACACGTTTAGGTATGGTTACTCATATCAAAATGAAGGTACATTTCATTTGTGTGTAACAAGCTAAGTTCAATCTAATGGTTGAAAGATATTAGCTTGAGTCTGATAAGGTTTTCATCTAACGGTTAATATTGAATGCTTTGTTACCAAGGTAACATTGATTGCTAACCCTGATTTGAAGACTATAAAAAGGAAAACTCTAGCAACTGGGAAACCTAATCCCCATACTCTTATGTGATACTAATTGCGACTAGAGTCGATCCTTTAACCTTAGATTTATCACGAAACCCTGTAGGTTAACGACTTAAAGACTTCATTGGGATTGTGAAACCAGACCGAACAATTTTCTCTATAGTTGTATAATCTGATCTTGATATTTCTATTGTAATTGAGTACTATCTTCTCTAAGATTGGCTCGAGATTTAATATCTGATGGGCAAGATAAAAAGTAGTCACAAACATCTTCGTCTCATCGTTTGTGATTCTACAATATCTTGTTTTGCTACCATATGATTAATATTATTGTGAGGTGATTGATATTTCTAGGCTATTCTTTGGGAATATAAGTCTGGTATGTCAATTAGTTCATGTTCACCTTGATTTATCGAAAGACGGAACAAAACTCATAGGTTTATCTGTGGGAGACAGATTTATCTATACAATATACTTTTATGTGTGAGACAGATTTGTTTATGAAGTCTTCGACTTTAGGTCATAGCAACTCTTACTGTTGGGTGAGATTAACTAAGGGAATCAAGTGCGTAGAATCCTGTTGGGATTCAGAGATGTAAGGAGTGCAACTGTACCTTAATCAGTGTGAGACTAATTAGGTCTTAACTACATTTAAGTTCGAAGTTAACTAGGAGTAAACTAGTGTCTGCAGCAGCTTAATACAGTGTGGTGTTCAAAACTGGACTAGGTCCCGGGATTTTTCTGTATTTGCGGTTTCCTCGTTAACAAAATTTCTTGTGTCTTGACTGTATTTGAACCCCAATCAATCTCACACTGATCCAAGGACAGTTGCGCTCCTTACGTCTCTGATCCCAGTAGGATACTACGCACTTGATTCCCTTAGGTGATCTCACCCACAACTAAGAGTTGCTACGACCCAAAGTTGAAGACTTTAATAAACAAATCCGTCTCACACAGAAAAGTCTATAGAAATAGATAAATCTGTCTCCCTCATAAATACCTACAAGCTTTGTTCCGTCTTTTGATAAATCAAGGTGAACAATTACCAATCTATAACCTGGACTTATATTCCCGAAGAACAACCTAGAATTATCAATCACCTCACAATAATCTTAATTGACTAGAAAAACAAGATATTGTGGAATCACAAATGGTAAGACGAAGATGTTTGTGACTACTTTTCTATCTTGCCTATCGGAGAAATTAATCTCAAGCCAATCTTACGATTGTACTCAAATACGATAGAAATAGCAAGATCAGATCACGCAACTACATAGAAAATAGTTGGGTCTCGCTTCACAATCCCAATGAAGTCTTCAAGTCGTTAACCTACAGGGTCTCGGTAGAAACCTAAGGTTAAAGGAGAATAGACTCTAGCTTATACAACTAGTATCACACAAGAGGTGTGGGGATTCACTTTCCCAGTTGCTGGAGTTTTCCTTTATATAGTCTCCAAATCAAGGTTCACAATCTAAGTTACCTTGGTAACAAAGCATTCAATATTCACCGTTAGATGAAAACCTGATTAGATTCAAGCTAATATCTTTCAACCGTAAGATCGAACTTAGCTTGTTATACACAAATGAAATGTACGTCATTTAGGTTTGTGTAACCATACATAAACGTGTACAATTCATTGGTTCAACAATAGTTAACCAACTGGTTACCCATATGAGCACTTTCATATCAACCTTATGCATCTTCACCTTAACTAGTTCAAATGACTCAAAAGAACTAGTTAGAGAGCTATTCAATTGTTTAGATCCCATAGAAGTATACAAGACACAATCGAAGAAAAATTATTTTTGATTCACTCGAATTGATTCATGAACTTTATATCCACGGTTTGCAAATATGCATCCCTTAGTTTATATATATTTAAGTTCACGAATAAACTAATTTTAGAAAGTAACACACTTAAGTATGCATACGGGTATGCGTACTTAAGTAACCGGATTTGAGTTTGTTTTGGTTTCCAAACTCAGCAGAAATTCACGGACGTGAAATTTCCGCCAGTATGCGTACGCGTACGCATACTTAGGTAATTGGTTTGAGTTGGTTTTGATTTCAAATATCAGCAGAAATTAACGGACGTGAACTTCCGCCAGTATGTGTACGGGTACGCATACTTACCCATTCTCCATCAACCATTTAGTAAACACACAAGTATGCATACATATGGTTCCCGGTTTTGGACTTATACACTAATGCGCGAACACATTATATGCTTATATCCAAAGATGGCTACATGTTATAAACTCTCATTTCAATCATTGAAACATTCTTAGAAGATGTTAAATAAAGGTTACTCACACGCTATTTTTTATCAAAGCAATTTTCAAGATATTGAAATAACCAACATGACTTTCGTCACTTGTAAAGATGAACTTGGCCAATGTAAAAGCTTACCAACACATATTTTGAGAAAAAGATAAGCGAGATAAATTCGGCTCGAAATATAAAATGTGTATAATCGAAGTCTATATAGCAATACGACTTTTGTCTCAAGATAGGAGATAAAGTAGATCGACTTTTTGATTGATAAATAAGTTTAAGTCTCCATATATCTTTTAGTTGATGAAGTTCCACCAGTTCCTTGAGTGGTTCTTCTTCTTTGTATGATGAGCGTCGTGGAGTCTACAGCTCAACTACGCCTTCAAACCTAGTCCGAGACTTAGCTATAAGTAGACTATAAATCAAGACTTATAGTTTTTGCAACTAAACTTGACAACAAGCTTGAGATAACAACGCTTGCGAGTTCTACCGAGCAGTGCTCTAACAATCTCCCCCTTTGTCAATTTTAGTGACAAAAGTATCAATACATATGGAATACAAAAAATAAACTTTGCAGCTTTTCTTCCACA
This sequence comes from Papaver bracteatum, assembly GCA_023529315.1. Classification (NCBI taxonomy): domain Eukaryota; kingdom Viridiplantae; phylum Streptophyta; class Magnoliopsida; order Ranunculales; family Papaveraceae; genus Papaver; species Papaver bracteatum. The sequence goes on from JAJJWX010001863.1 coordinate 310,512, forward strand.
CGAATAATCTCCTTGGTTCTTCAAAATTACTCGAAATCTTCGTCACTTCCAAGTACTCCAATGATTCCAAAGGTTGTAATTTCAGCATCATCGTTGTTGAAATTCCGTAGGCATAACATTGAGAAAAAACAAAATCTCTCGATCATTGTTATACAGTGTCATAGTATTATTACAAGGCATCAAATCTCAATTGTATCACAACTTCGACAATAATACTATGGTCATATGTATCACTCCCCCTTAGTCAATACTCCATCTCACATGGAAACCACTCCCCCTTACATAATGATCCGAAAACCATATGTATTTGTAGTGTGAACTACACATTAATTCTGCCTCTTTTTGTCAATAAAATTGGCAAAGGAACGAAAACTAGTGGGATCCCAATAGAATTTCCATAGAGACATTTCATGACCAAAAGAAAGCACATATCAACTTTCTAGATGCAATCATATAGTCGAAACTAAGTGCATTCATCAAGGAGTTTATAAGGATACAAGATAACCCATACAATATTCCACATCTGCACTCCCCACAAAGATTTAACAATAAAGCACAAGTTCAAATAAGAACTCTCCCCCATATAATGTCATTCCCGAAAGAACAACAATAGCGACCTTACTTTCACAAGAAAAGAAGGATTTATTTGGACAACAACAAATCATATAAGAATATGAATTTGTATCCAAAATACTCAATTGAATTAACCACAAGTGAACCCATGATTAATTCAACCGGAATACTCAACTAAATTAACCACAAGAGAACCCATGATTAATCTAGTTGGAAAATGCTCAACATAAGAAAACTTACAGAGCCGCATAGTATATACATAAAAGATATAGATCAGGAAAAATCAATACTGCGGAATAAACAAAGATTGATTCTATCTTCCATCACTATTTGCACAATGACATATAATAGACTTAATCTTTGTAAAAAAAAGCTCATCCTTTCTTCCATCAATATTTGCATAATGACATAAAAGTCTTGTTTTTGTCAAAAGTTCATTCATTCTTTTATCAATACTTGCATATCGACGTACGAAAGACTTAACTTTTTACAACGTATGGGATAATCATAGTTCACGGATGCAAACACACATATCCCATAACAAATTGCAATATATAAAACCATAAATATTAATACTGCAAAAATCATCTTCCAAACAAACTTTAGAATTTAAATAAATAAATCTAAAAACATTGAAGATGAAAATCGTTGGACATAGTTATATGTAATCACAATGATGGCTATTCCAAACTCTAATTATTCTTCTTAAAAACACAAGATTAAAAAATTTCATAAGAAGTTTTCTAGACAAAATAAGATCAACAAGCTAAAAACAAAGACAGTCTCCCAAACCATCAAAACCGAACACGAACTGAAATCACATAGATGTTTCGGAATCCTCACGAGCCTTGATATCTTTGAGCTTGTGATTGACAGAATCCACTGCATCTTCAAAGAAGATATCCTCATCGAGAATCTCTTTAACATGTGTTTTTATGAGACAAAGGTCAGACGTAACATTTTTCAACTCAGTTCTCAATACATCAAGACTCTTCAAAGTATCAACGAGGTGCAGTTTTGCTTCCTCAAAGTATAGAAGAAAATAATGAACCACTTCAGCAGAAACCATATCCTCATTCTCAACATGCTGATGTGTATAGGTAAAAATGCGGGGGTCTAACAACCTCACCCAATATTTCGATTAGCAATCTATATGGATAACTCCGAGTTCTTTTCTAGATAATCAACAAGACTCAATCAATATAAAATACTCAAGGAGTTATTATCTCAATCTATCGATTTGATTTACTCAAGCAAATTTAATTTGCGAGCCTAATCAAAGAGATATAACTTGGATGGTACCAAAGACTAATATCCAAGTATCAATCGATTTAAATCAACAACCAATAAGGTCGGATATTCTAATCGATTGAACAACGCACAACCTGTATTATATTAATTATATAAAAATATAATGCGGAAAAGAAATAACACAGACACCAGAATTTTGTTAACGAGGAAACCGCAAATGCAGAAAAACCCCGGGACCTAGTCCAGATTAAACATACTATGTATTAAGCCGCTAGAGACACTAGCCTACTCCAAATTAACTTCGGTATGGACTGTAGTTGAACCCCAACCAATCTCACACTGATCAAAGGTACAGTTATGCTCCTACGCCTCTGATCCCAGCAGGATACTGCGCACTTGATTCCCTTAGCTGATCTCACCCACAACCAAGAGTTGCTACGACCCAAAGTCGAAGACTTTATCAAACAAATCTGTCTCACACAGAAAAGTCTACAGGTAATAGATAAATTCATCTCCAACGAATAAACCTATGAGTTTTGTTCCGTCTTTTGATAGAAAACTCAAGCCAACTATTACAATTGTACTTGTACGATAGAAAGAGCAAGATCAGATCACACAACTACAAGAAAAGTAGTATCGGTCTAGCTTCACAATCCCAATGAAGTCTTTAAGTCGTTAACCGAATTTAGAGAGAAAAACTCAAAGGTTAATGGAGATCGACTCTAGCTTAGAGAAAACTAGTATCACACAAGAAAAGTGTGTGGGGATTAGTTTTTCCAATGGCTATGGTTCTCCCTTATATAGTCTTTCAAATCAGGGTTTGCAATCAATGTTAGCTTACTAACAAAGCATTCAATATTCACCGTTAGATGAAAACCTGATTAGATACAAGCTAATATCTCTCAACCGTTAGATCGAAAACTTAGCTTGTCATACACACATGTACTTGACGTTTTGAGTTTGTGTAACCGTACCCAAACGTGTACAATGGTTGGTTCAATATTAGTCAACCAAATGGTTTGCCAAATGATAACTTTCATATCAACCATATTCTTCTTCACCATAACTAGTCCAAATGACTTAAATGAACTAGTAAGAGAGTTGTTCAATTGCTATGAGATCTCAAGTACTACAAGAGACACAATTGAATCAAAAATGATGTGATTCACTCGAATCATTAATCATGAACTATAAAGCCACGGTTTGCAAAAGCATTCCTTAGTAATTTAATATAAGTTCACGAACAACGTTTTCAGACATAACCTTTTGAGTTCGCGGACTCAAGCTGAATGGTTGAAGTTTATAAACTCCAGCAGAATTTCTCGGGATGAGAACTTATGTCAGTTCGCGGATTGGGTTCGTGGACTGCACCTAAGCTTCAAGTTCAGCAGATATTCTTGAGTTCGAGAACTTACGCCAGTTCACGGACTGAGTTGCTGCTTACGTTCCGGTTCCACTTGATCAACAAAGTTCGCAAACTTCGATTCAAGTACTAAGGACTTATACATATATGTGTTGCCACAATAATGTTTATATCCCCCAATGGTTATATAGTCTAAACTTTCATTTCAATCTGTCATGTCCCGGTTATGGGTTATCCACTTGTTAAGTGCAGACCGAATGCTATTTAGTAAAAATAGTGATATTACGCGTGTGAGTGGCGTGTGTCGATACTTAGAGATTTTTTTCACTTATAAGCTTCAATCTTCTGTAATTGTATTCTTATGAAAAATAATAATCAAAAGTTTTCTTTCTCTCCTAAAATTCTCTTCTCTTCTCATCCAATCTAATCTTTATCCTTAGAGATTCAGAGATGTTTCTGTGCTAATTTGTAGTCTAGATCACTACAATTGGTATCATATCACTCTTTCCTGAATGACCTGGTTACAATGGAGAATCAAAAAGAATTTGATGACTTAGCTATGAAGGTTGATTCTCTGATGAGCATTCAACAAGATTTAGTTAGGGAATTCAAGGATAATTACAACACTCCTTCACCACAGCTTATCACCAGATTTAAGAATTTATCTGCTGAGTTGAAGGACGTACATGATCGATTGAGAAAAGTGAAAGTAGATGAAGGCTTTTCGGAACCCTCATCTGGATTCGCACCCAAAATTGATGCCGACGAAGTAATGTCTGTTGAGTCAAAATCAGTGGGTAGTTTCGATCATTCGTCAATTCCACCAACAACAACAGAAGGTAATGGTAGATCTGAAACCAAAACTCGTGTCTATATTATCGACAGATCTGGTACTCTAGGTGAAGTTCTGGTATACCCGAGAATCTCAATGTTCCTTGATTATCAAGAGGGTAAACTCTTCCTTTCTGAGTATATATCTAATGATGTTTTGAATTTTCAAGTTAGAAGGGTTACAATTAATGAGGTAAAGGAATTTTACTCGTTAAATCAGAATCTCAGGGATGCAATTCTTCAGTTTGACTATCGGAAGTGTATCTCTGAATATAACCTTTGTCAGTCTTCTTCTTATATATTCATAATTCTCAATATGTCTCATAATTATTTTTGTGCCGTCTTGCCCATTCCTGATTAAGGTCGAAGGATATTTGATCGTGGTAAAGAAATTGATCTACTAAGAAATGAGAATTATGTATATGAGCTAATTCTGGGAGTTGGGCACTATTTAGTTTTGCTATTCGAGTATTCAATTGTGTTCTTGTTGGTTAGAAAAGGAGACAGTAGCGATGATTGCAAGTGTTGTGGGATAATGATGCAGCAAGTAGTTCTTTCAAGGACTGAATTGCTACTTCAAATGCCAAGGAAAAATGAGTCTGGCAATGCACACCAACTATCAGATCAAATGCCCGTTCTTCACAGCTGGAGTTTTAAAGCAATGGTGTGGTCTTCACAAGTGAATACATTGTACAATCTAGAAGATGGTGTCCCTTGGTTACATGTCTATTCTCTTGTGGTGGTTTCCTTAGTTGCCAAGAGATATTGTAACATCTTGGAGATCAATAGGGGAGATAGAGGAGTAGAAATTTGCAAGAGAATAATGGAACGTTGCCGTGGTTGACGGGTTCTTACTAGAACACTAATTGATCGAGAAAGATTGTTAGGAATTGATTATGGGTTGGTCCATATGGTTGTCGGTAATGGTGTAGTGGATACAACCACAGTTTTCGTGAAGACTCCTCGAAGATGTCATCAATATCGTAACCCATTCATTGCTGAGATAGCAAGGTTGATGGTTATTGCGAAACTGAGATGTGGTATATTCAAAAAACCAGAGGGTGTAATGGGGAATTCGAGCAGTGGAGAAGATGTTATTCTCTGGAAACACAAACATGGATTATCTGATGCTGCAGAAGTCATGTTTGCTGAACATGAACATAGAGAGGTACTTCCCATTCTGGTGATAAATCCTAAATATTTGACCATGCTTCATTTGGTAATTCTCACAAGGATGGAAATATATGTTTATATCTTGTGGTTAGAATATAAGTTGTTTTATTTTTGTTTACGAAGTACGGGAAATGACAAGGGGTCTATGTTGATTATCAGTGAGTTACGTAATGGCAGTAATTATGAATTGATTATCTTGGAGCTGCATGTAGTGTTTATGGGTGGTAATAGCGTAACACAAGAATTGTTGGAAATGTCTAAAATTGTTTGTTCTTGCACTCAACTGGAAGTCGCAGCCTTGAAGTTAACTCAAATATGCAGTCTTAATAAAGCTATGGGAAATATTTGTGAAGATGATTGTAATATGAGTTTACAGCTTAAGGATGTTTCGATTAGTGCTAAAGAAGTCAGTTGTATGGGTTCAAGGCAATGGGGTGTCAATGATGACGTGAATAAGCCTGGCCACACATTAAGGATTCAGTTAGGGGTGATCTTACCTTCTTCAGACCCATGGATTGCTCGTCAGTTGAGGCAGGTGGTGTTCTTTACATTGATGAGATGCTCAGCACTTATGGCAAGTCCAGCTCCTAGTTCAGCTAAATGTTACATCACCAGAGCTAGTATATACAGTTTTGAGGAGGGAAAACAAGAGACTGTTAACTCCACGTTAACCATTGTTTTAGCCTTTGAAGTGATGAAGAACCATAGAAATGTGAAAACGGCTTCAAGCAGTTGGAAACTCCTTCCGTTGCGAAAGATGAAAAGCTCTGGTTACATAACTTATATTTTGCTGGAGATTTCGAGGCTTTCCCAAGTCGTGAGTGGAAACAATTGTACTGGGTTGGACTAAGAAGGAGGTATAACAAGTACCTTGTAGTGGAAGCTAAGCATTTTACTGGGAGTACCAGACATATTTTTAAGCAATTGCATCCCTCTACGTTTAATGGCACAACAACACAGGAGCAATAGGAGGCTGTCAACTCCATATTAGCTAGTACATTACAGAAACTCTTAATTCATCTTGCAATTTTAGCTCATAATTCAGTGAAATACCACATCACCAGGGTATCTATGCTCGAACCTGAGGAAGAAAAGGTAAATATGGTCACTGCACTGCATAACTTATCTACTGGTAGTAGCACTGGGTTCTCTCTTAGTCGAGGTTGCTGGCAGCAATTATTCGTAACTATCAGAAGAAAGAGTCTGGTTAAGTACGTTTGGCTGGCAGTTGAATATCTTATTGTGAATGTCCAACAAAATTTAAGGCAACTTAATCTATTGAAGTTAAATGGCATCTCAACAGAAGAGGAAGAAATGGTGGTTGACTATTTGCTAACTCTGTCAACAAGTGCAATTAGCCCAAGAGGAGGTAGTAGAAAAAACACGAGTTGGATAACATTCATCCCAACATCTCTCATTGCAGCAGTCCACCTTACTACATGGTCTGCCAACTGTTTAGATAAAAACAGAGACACAGTAAGGTCTTGGCATCGGACCTCATGTACTCATGAATTCTTTATCAGAGAGGGAAACGTGAATATTTACGTTCTTGACTCAACTGATAATGGAAATCTGCTCCATATGTTTGAATGCACCACATATACGGTCAGTAGTTGTTCTACTGTAGTTATCTGTGAGTTTAATGGAGTCATTTACAAAAATATTAAGGCCCACCAAGCCATGACGATGAAGTTAGTACTGGGCCTGGTGTTGAAGTCTATAAAAGGCCATCTCTTATCGTGTTCAGAAGCTGCAACAACAGTGTGTCGTTTCAACCAATCTCGATCCTCATTTTCTATCCTTGAGGACAAGGATGATTTGGAGGGGTCGGTATTTGTCATGTCCCGGTTATGGGTTATCCACTTGTTAAGGGCAGTGGGTTATCCACTTGTTAAGGGCAGACCGAATGCTATTTAGTAAAAATAGTGATATTAGGCGTGTGAGTGGCGTGTGTCGGTACTTAGAGATTGTTTTCCCTTATAAGCTCCAATCTTCTGTAATTGTATTCTTATGAAAAATAATAATCAAAAGTTTGCTTTCTCTCCTAAAATTCTCTTCTCATCCAATCTAATCTCTATCCTTAGAGATTCAGAGATGTTTCTGTGCTAATTTGTAGTGTAGATCACTACACAATCATTAAAACATTCTCAAATGATTTTTGTTAAAGGGAGAGCAAAATGTGATCCGAGGAGAGCAAAAATCGTAGTCGACTCGTTAATTAGGATCATTATGATTTATTTTCTCAACTCGGTCCAAAATACCCTTACTTACCACACAAATTCTTCACACGTCCAAAATCTTTTCTATTGTCTTCTTTGTCCATACGAACATCTGTGAACCCTAGAAATTTCACGTTGAAGTTATTAAAAAAAGAAGAATTCTCCCTTTCATTAATTATGAAGTACAATTGCTTATTTACGTGGAGGCTCTATAAAACACTTTTATATTCCTCCATTTTTAGCGTAAGGTCGTGTGGCTATGTCGTCAACATGGACTACTCATTAGTATCACTTCAAATAATTTTGGTGATGTTAAATTGATCTGTTCAGTTAGAAACACTGTTGGATAGTAAAAAACCCTTTCCCACTCTATATTTCCTGATTGCCAATGATGAGATATAGACGATTAATTTAATAAGCATTAGTGTTAGTCATTTCAAAAGATTAAAAAAATCCTATCATAAAGGAGCTTTTGTAATTTAAGTTTTAAAATTATAATTGTATGGTTCATCCGTTCATGATCCTTCTTTTACATGAAAGAGAAGACGATTAAGAAGAATAGGAAATTTTCCTTTGAACGCGTGTGACGAATCCGTGTGGTTAGTTGGGATATTTTTGACCGAGTTAGGGAATTATATTGAGTTGGGCCTAGTTAATGAGTTAACTACGATTTACGCTCTCCTCGGATCATATTTTGCTCTCCCTTTAACAAAAATCTTCTCAGAAGACGTCATATAGTTGTTTTCACGAACTAGTTTTCGTCAGAGCGATTTCTAAAGTGATTGAAACATAACATGACTTTCGTCACTAGGCAAAGATGAACTTGGCTAAAGCGAAAGCTTTACCAACACCCATTTCGAGAAATAGATAAGCGAGATATACTCAGTTCGAAATGTCACATGTGCATATTCTTAGTCTATATAGTAAACCGACTTTTGTCTCAAGATAGGAGATAGAGTAGATAGACTTTTGAGTGATAGATAAGTTCAAGTCTCCACATACCTTTTAGTCGATGAAGATCCACTGGTTCCTTGAGTAGTCCTTCGTATTGTATGATGATCTCCATGGAGTTCTTTAGCTCAACTACACTTTCTATCCTAGTCCGAGACCTCAGCTATAGTAGACTAGAAATCAAGACTATATAGTTTTGATCACTAAGATTGACAAACATGCTTGAGATAGCAACGCATGCGAGTTTGAACGAGCAGTGCTCTAACAATCTCCTCCGTTGTCAATTTTAGTGGCAAAACTATTAATACATATGGAATACAAAAATTATATAAATAAACCTTGTAGCTCCTATTCCACATGCCTAATCTTCAACAATACTCGAAATCTTCGTCACTTCTAAGTAGTCCAATGATCCCAAAGGTTGTAAGTTTAGTATCATCGTTGTTGAAATTCCGTATCTATAACAATGAGAAAAGCATTGGTTCTCAATCATTGTTATACAATGTCATAGTATTATTACACAACGTCAAAGTCCAATTGCATCATAACTTCAACAACAATGCTTTGGTGATACTCCATTCCCCCTTAGTCAATACTCCATCTCACATGGAAACCACTCCCCCTTACATAATGATCCGAAAACCATATGTATTTGTAGTGTGAACTACAATTAATTCTCCCCCTTTTTGTCAATAAAATTGGCAAAGGTACAAGAACGGGATCCTAATGAAATTTCCGTAAGACACATTTCATGACCAAAGGTAAATGTTCTATCATCTTGTTTAGATGCAATCATAAAGCCGAGGCTAAATGCATTCATCAAGGAGTTTATAAAGATACAAGATAACCCCTAAAAATTCCACAGCCGCACTCCCCACAAAGATTTGGAAATTAAGCGCAAGTTCAAAAGAACTCTCCCCCATAAGATGTCATTCCCAAAGGAACAACAAGAGCGACCTTAATTTCAAGAGAAAATAAGGATTTCTTTAGACTTAACAAATTGCATACAAGTATAAATTTGGAATCCAAAATATTCAATCATATTAACCAAAGAGAACCATGATTAATTTGACTAAATATGCTCAACACAAGTAAACTTATGGAGACTTAATTCATCAATTAGATTATTCACAAGAAAACCCATAAATATTCTAACCGGATTACACAATTAAACTAATCACAAAGTAATCAATTCAATTGTCCACACTCGACATGAGAAAAATCTATGGAGTGCTAACTAAATAATCACACAAGATGATTAATTTAGTTTATTTGGGATCAACATAAGAGATTATGGAACCCCGATTAAGATTATCATAGTAAATGACAACCTTAACCGTACATGTACTCAACATGAGAGAACTCATGAAATACAAACTAAATAACCTCACAAGTTGATTAATTTAGTTCTTAATGCTCAACATATATCATTTTATGGAACAACCAACCATGCCAATAAGAAATCGACTTAGTTGTATCGTGCTCAACATAAGATACACAATGGAACCTTCACGGTAATACATAATAATATGGAACAATTAAGCTTTATACCGTGGATAACAAAAACAAGGACCTATTCTTTTTTTCCATCACAAAGTGACATAATAGACTTTATCCTTGAATCACAAAAGATTTTAACCTATCTTACATCAATAATTGACAATATAGGCTTAACTTTTGTGTTTTGCCAAAAGTTCATTCATTCCTTCTATCAATATTTGCATACCAATACATGAACGACTTTACTTTTGACAAAATATGGGACAATCAAGTTCACAGACGTAAACACACATATCCCATCAAAATATTGCAATATATAAAACCAAAAAGACTAATACTGCAACCATCATCTTCCAAACAACTTTAGAATTTAAACCAAATAAATCTAAAAACAAAAATATGAAATCATTGGATATAGCTATGTGTAATCACAATCATTTTTATTCCAAAACACTAGTCATTCTTCTAAATAAAACAGAAAACATAGAAGATTTACTAGACAAACGGAAATCAGAGTTCATTAAGAACTTCATATCTTTCAATGAAACCATCAAAGAATGTATCACTAATTTCCTTTATTCTTTTGACCGTAGACACACCATGTTCGTGAGTTAGAACACTAACTCTGCGATCAACAACTCGATCAAGATGCCTAGATTTGGCATAGTCCATGATGAGCTTCTTTTGATTCCTTATCAGAATATTCTGATTAGCAAGAATTCTGGCATGACCATCTAGAAGTTGGTTTATCTGCAATTGAAGATTTGCAAACTCGACCTTTGAATCGTTCTGAAAACGAGTTAAATCCTTGACAGAATCATCAATCCATGAGTTATGATCCTTTTTTTCAAGCATCTTCTTTAGAACCAGCTCTTGAATTGACTCATGTTCCCGATTGCTTTCCTTCATATTAAGACACACAATTTCTTGAGTTCTTGCAGCGTTCTCCATATTAGTTTCAGAGTACAAGGTACAATATATATAACAAGTATATATACGTTCACAAACCAGGGTAGGAAAACCCAATTTTGCAAACCCTAAGAGTTCGCGGACGGAAGTTACAGGAGTTCGCGGAATGCTAGACATAAAAATTTAATCAAACTGAAAAAAAAATATACAACATACTTGAGTATTCCCAAATTATTTTCCTTGCACCTCTCAAGTTAGAAACAAGGAAACAAATACCTGGAATCAGGTAGTCGGGTAGAAATTAATTCCACTATGATCATCAGGAAGGAACTTGTATATATCATCAGATAGTTTGATTTTTGTGTTCCTTGCCTTTCTTTGGTTGTCTCTCATACTTGAAGCATAAGCCATGGCATGTTTGACAAATCCGTCAGATGACTTTCTCTGAGGAATAAATCTAGGACCTCTAGCAAAAGGTTCAAAAGGCTCAGAATAGATAGGAATCCATTTTATATATTTAGATTTATCAGAAACATTCTTATAAGTGCAGGGAATGTTCTTATTAATACCGCAAAAAGAATTTCCAGAAAGAACTTTATCCCTGTGATGATATCTAGAGTAGAGATCATTCACATAAGGTTTCTGATTTCTCGTGGGCATACGATTCACTGCTTTATTCGTCTGACTTTCTGTTCCATTGACAGTGAAGAGAAGCAAATTACGAAGCTTAGAAATTTGTTTCCTTCTTGCAAAACAATTAATAGCATAGTGATTCTGTTTCCCACAAAAAGTACAGGTTCGTAGAAGAGAAGCAATAACTGGCACCTATTTAAACTTCATAGCCATATGAGAAGATTGGAAGTTATGCAAACTTTTCTTGACACAATCTTCTTCTGGAGAACATTTCTTCATATATGTCAATTCATGAGATTTAGTCACAGAAGAATTTCTCCTTAGGTCAGAGTTTTCCTTTTCCAAGGATTTACACTGTTCATGGGCTAGAGTAAGAGATGCATAAAGTTTCTCTTTTTTAGCACGAAGTTTGTTGAGATATGATGAATGAGTCTCGAGCAAACGTTTTTCTCTAATTGAGTCCTATTTAACAGCTTCCTCAAGAGTACTAAACTTTTCCTGTTGTAGAGTAGTTTCTTGTAGAAGTTTCTCAATGTTCTTAGAGAATGACTTTATGATATGATAGAGATCAAGTTCTCGATTAAGAGACTTTTCAAATTCATCAATGAGCTGATCATGATCATTAAAATCAATATCTTTAGCTGTATGTTTTGAAATTATGGTGAGTTCCTTTTCAGCTTCTGCCACAGTGTCACATGCCTCATGAGAGGAAGAAATGTCATTATCACATTGAACATTCTTTCTACCTCGGGATTCTGAAGAATCGTCTAAGAAATAATCCTTTGAGGTGTTTCCAAGACACTTGACATGGTCAAAAGCTTTAGGATACATTTTGGTATGCGCAACAGAGATTCCCTCCACAGACTCAGATTGCCACAAACACAGATTTATAAGGTATTTAACGTGTTTGCTGCTCTGATACCAATTAAAAATGCGGGGGTCTAACAACCTCACCCAATAATATGTATGGACAACTCCGAGTTGTTTTCTAGAGAATCAACAAGACTCAATCAATAGAAATACTCAAGGAGTTATTATCTCAATCTCTCGATTTGATTTACTCAAGCAAATGTAATTCGCGAGCCTAATCAAAGAGAGATAACTTGGATGGTACCAAAGACCAATATCCAAGTGTCAATCGATTTAAATCAACAACCAATGAGGTCGGATATTCTAATCGATTGAACAACGCACAACCTGTATTATTTCAATTATATAACAATATAATGCGGAAAAGAAATAACACAGATACCAGAATTTTGTTAACGAGGAAACCGCAAATGCAGAAAAACCCCGGGACCTAGTCCAGATTAAACATACACTGTATTAAGCCGCTCTAGACACTAGCCTACTCCAAATTAACTTCGGTCTGGACTGTAGTTGAACCCCAACCAATCTCACACTGACCAAGGTACAATTATGCTCATACGCCTCTGATCCCAACAGGATACTGCGCACTTGATTCCCTTAGCTGGTCTCACCTACAACCAAGAGCTGCTACGACCCAAAGTCGAAGACTTTAGAAAATAAATCTGTCTCACACAGAAAAGTCTACAGGTAGTAGATAAATTCGTCTCCCACGAATAAACCTATGAGTTTTGTTCTGTCTTTTGATAAATCAAGGTGAACAGGAACCAATCGATAAAACCAGACTTATATTCCCGAAGAACAGCTCAGTTTCATCAATTACCTCATAATAAACTTAATCGACGCAGCGAAGAAGATTATTGAGGAATCACAAACAAGGAGACGAAGATGTTTGTGACTACTTTTATCTTTCCTATCGGAGATAGAAATCTCAAGCCAATTATTACAATTGTACTTGTACGATAGAAAGAGCAAGATCAGATCACACAACTACAAGAAAAGTAGTATCGGTCTAGCTTCACAATCCCAATGAATTCTTTAAGTCATTAACCCGAATTTAGAGAGAAAAACTCAACGGTTAATGGAGATCGACTCTAGCTTAGAGAAAACTAGTATCACACAAGAAAAGTGTGTGGGGATTAGTTTTTCCAATGGTTAGGGTTCTCCCTTATATAGTCTTTCAAATCAGGGTTTGGAATCAATGTTAGCTTACTAACAAAGCATTCAATATTCACCGTTAGATAAAAACCTGATTAGATACAAGTTAATATCTCTCAACCGTTAGATCGAAAACTTAGCTTGTCATACATATATGTACTTGACGTTTTCAGTTTGTGTAACTATACCCAAACATGTACAATGGTTGGTTCAATATTAGTCAACCAATATGTTAGCCAAATGATAACTTTCATATCAACCATATTATTCTTCACCATAACTAGTCCAAATGACTCAAATGAACTAGTTAGAGAGCTGTTCAATTGCTATGAGATCTAAGTACTACAAGAGAGACAATTGAATCAAAAAAGATGTGATTCGTACTCGAATCATTAATCATGAACTATAAAACCAAGGTTTGCAAAAGCATTCCTTAGTAATTTAAGATAAGTTCACGAACAACGTTTTCAGACATAACCTCTTGATTTCGCGGACTCAAGCTAACCGGTTGAAGTTTGTAAACTCCAGCAGAATTTTTTGGGATGACAACTTCCGTCAGTTCGCGGACTGCACTTGAGCTTCAACTTCAGCAGATATTCTCGGGTTCGAGAACTTACGCCAGTTCGCGGATTGGGTTCGCAGACTGAGTTGCTGCTCACGTTCCGGTTCCACTTGATCAAAAAAGTTCGCAAACTTCGGTTCAAGTACTAAGGACTTATACATATATGTGTTGCCACAACAATGTTTATATCCCCTAATGGTTATATAGTATAAACTCTCATTTCAATCATTGAAACATTCTCAGAGGACGTCATATAGTTGTTTCCATGAACTAGTTTTCGTCAGCGCGATTTACAAAGTGATTGAAATATAACATGACTTTCGTCACTAGGCAAAGATGAACTTGGCTAAAGCGAAAGCTTTACCAACACCCATTTCGATAAATAGATAAGCGAGATATACTCAGCTCGAAATGTCACATGTGCATATTCTTTGTCTATATAGTAAACCGACTTTTGTCTCAAGATAGGAGATAGAGTAGATAGACTTTTGAGTGATATATAAGTTCAAGTCTCCGCATACCTTTTAGTAGATGAAGATCCATTGGTTCCTTGAGTAGTATTTCGTCTTGTATGATGATCGCCATGAATTTCTTGAGCTCAACTACACTCTCATGATCAGAAACGATACCAATGTTCGGATTAGAAGACACTATAGAAAGGCCTGTTAAGCTATATCACAGTTCTTTAGCTCAACTACGGAATTCTCCAAACGATGACGATACTTTCTAATCACTCTCATGATCAAATAATATGTCTCTTTTTTTATTCTATTGGAAACGATACCATCGTTTGAATGGTACCAAAGACCAATGTTCAAGTATCAATCAATTTTAATCAACAACCAAAGGTCGGATTTTCCAATTGATTGATTCAACATACAACCTGTGATATTTCAATTATATAGTAAAATATAATGCAGAAAAGAAATAACACAAACACCAGAAATTTTGTTAACGAGGAAACCGCAAATGCAGAAAAACCTCGGTACCTAGTCCAGATTGAACACACGATGTATTAAGCCGCTACAGACACTAGCCTACTACAAACTAACTTTTGTATGGACTGTAGTTGAACCCCAATCAATCTCACATTGATCCAAGGTACAGTTGCGCTCCTTACATCTCTGATCCCAGTAGGATACTGCGCACTTGATTCCCTTAGCTGATCTCACCCACAACTAAGAGTTGTTATGACCCAAAGTCGAAGACTTTAATAAACAAATCTGTCTCACACAGAAAAGTCTACATAATAGATAAATCTGTCTCCCACAGAAATACCTACATGTTTTGTTCCGTCTTTTGATGAATTAAGGTGAACATGAACCAATCGATAACCCAGACTTATATTCCCGAAGAACAACCTAGAATTATCAATCACCTCACAATAATCTTAATCGACAAGCAAAACAAGATATTATAGGATCACAAACGATGAGACGAAGATGTTTGTGACTACTTTTCTATCTTGCCTATCGAAGAAATTAATCTCAAGGAAATATTACAATTGTACTAAAATACGATGGAAACAGCAAAATCAGATCACGCAACTACAAAGAAAATAGTTGGGTCCGTCTTCAGAATCCCAATGAAGTCTTGAAGTCGTTAACCTACAGGGTCTCGGTAGAAACCTAAGATTAAAGGAGAATCGACTTTAGTTTATACAACTAGTATCACACATGAGGTGTGGGGATTCACTTTCCCAGTTGCTATAGTTCTCCTTTATATAGTCTCCAAATCAGGGTTTGCAATCTAAGTTACCTTGGTAACAAAGCATTCAATATTTACCGCTAGATGAAAACCTGATTAGTTTCAAGCTAATATCTTTTAACTGTTAGATCGAACTTAGTTTGTTATACACAAATGAAATATACGTTATTTAGGTTTGTGTAACCGTACCTAAACATGTAAAAGTCGTTGGTTCAATAGTAGTTAACTAAATGGTTACCCATATGATCACTTTCATATCAACCTTATTCATCTTCACCTTAACTAATTCAAATGACTCAAAATAACTAGTTAGAGAGTTGTTCAATTGCTTAGATATCATAGAAGTATACAAGACACAATCAAAGCAAAACAGGTTTTGATTCACTCGAATTGAATCATGAAATTTATAGCCACAATTTACAAATATGCATTCCTTAGTTTATATATATTTAAGTTCATGAATAAACCAATTTTAGAAAGTAACACACTTAAGTATGCATACGGGTATGCGTACTTAAGTAACCGGATTTGAGTTTGTTTCGGTTTCCAAACTCAGCATAAATTCACGGACGTGAACTTTTTGCCAGTATGCATATGGGTACACATAATTAGATAATTGCATTGAGTTGGTTTTGATTTACAAACTCAGCAGAAATTCACGGTCGTGAACTTCCGCTAGTATGCATACGGGTACGCATACTTACCCAGTCTCCATCAACCAGTTAGAACACACACAAGTATGCATACATTTGGTTCCCGGTTTTGGACTTACACAAAAATGCACGAACACATTATATGCTTATATCCAAAGATGGTTACATGTTCTAAACTCTCATTTCAATCATTGAAACATTCTTAGAGGATGTTAAATAGAGGTTACTCACACACTATTTTTCATCAAAGCATTTTTCAAGATATTGAAATAACCAACATGACTTTCGTCACTTGTAAAGATGAAATTGGCCAAAGCAAAAGCTTACCAACATATATTTCGAGAAAAAGATAAGCGAGATAAACTCGGCTTGAAATATCAAATGTGTATAATCGAAGTCTATATAGCAATACAACTTTTGTCTCAAGATAGGAGATAGAGTAGATAGACTTTTTGAGTGATAGATAAGTTCAAGTCTCCACATACCTTTTATTTGATGAAGTTCCACCAGTTCCTTGAGTAGTTCTTCGTCTTTGTATGATGAGAGTCGTGGAATCTAGAGATCAACTACACCTTATAGTTTTGGCAACTAAACTTGACAAAAATCTTGAGAAAGCAACGCTTGCGATTTCGACTGAGAAGTGCTCTAACAATCTCCCACTTTGTCAATTTTAGTGACAAAACTATCAGTACATATGTAACACAAAAAATAAACTTTGCAGCTTCTCTTCCACATGCATGATATCTTTGGTTCTTCAACATTACTCGAAATCTTCGTCACTTCCAAGTACTCCAATGGTTCCAAAGGTTGTAAGTTCAGCATCATCATTGTTGAAAATTCGTGGCCATAACATTGAGAAAACAAAAGCTCTCGATCATTGTAACTTCGTGTCATAGTATTATTACACAACATCCAAGTTCAATTGTATCACAATTTCGACAACAATAGTATGGTGATATATATCATTCCCCCTTAGTCAATACTCCATCTCACATGGAGATCACTCCCCCTTACATAATGATCCGAAAACCATATGTATTTGTAGTGTGAACTACATATTAATTCTGCCCCTTTTTGTCAATAAAATTGGCAAAGGTACGAAAACTAGTGGGATCCTAATGAAATTTCCATAGAGACATTTCATGACCAAAAGAAAGCACATATCAACTATTTAGATGCAATCATATATTCGAAACTAAATGCATTCATCAAGGAGTTTATAAAGATACAAGATAACCCCTACAATATTCCACAACCGCACTCACCCCAAAGATTTGGCAATAAAGCACAAGTTCAAATAAGAACTCTCCCCCATATAATGTTATTCCCAAAAGAACAACAAGAGCGACCTTACTTTCACAAGAAAATAAGGATTTCTTTGGACAACAAAAATCATATAAGAATATAGATTTGTATCCAAAATACTCAATTGAGTTAACCACAAGTGAACCCACGATTAATTCAACCAAAATACTCAACTAAATTTACCACAGGAGAACCCATGATTAATCTAATTGGAAAATGCTCAACATAAGAAAACCTACGGAGCCACACAGTATATACATAAAAGATATGGATCAGGGAAGATTAATACTGCGGAATAGACAAAGATTCATTCTATCTTCCATCACTATTTGCACAATGACATATAATAGGCTTAATCTTTGTAAACAAAAGATTATTCTTTTTTCCATCAATATTTTCATAATGACATAAAAGGTTTGTTTTTTTCTTTAAAAGTTCATTCATTCTTTTATCAATACTTGCATATCGACGTACGAAAGGCTTAAGTTTTGACAACGTATGGGATAATTATAGTTCATGGATGCAAACACACATATCCTATAACAAATTGAAATATATAAAACCATAAAGATTATTAATGCAAAAATCATCTTCCAAACAAACTTTAGAATTTAAATAAATCTAAAAACATTGAAGATGAAAATCGTTGGACATAGCTATGTGTAATCACAATAATGGCTATTCCAAACTCTAGTTATTCTTCTTAAAAACAGAAGAATAAAAATTCTCTTAAAAAGTTTTCTAATCAAAATAAGATCAACAAGCTAAAAACAAAGACAGTCTCCCAAACCATCAAAACCGAACAAGAACTGAAATCACATAGACGTTTCGGAATCCTCACGAGCCTTGAGGTCTTTGAGCTTGTGATTGACAGCATCCACTGCATCTTCAGAGAAGATATCCTCATTGAGAAGCTCTTTAACATGTGTTTTTATGAGACCAAGGTCAGACGTAACATTTTTCAACTCAGTTCTCAACACATCAAGACTCTTTAAAGTATCAACGAGCTGCAGTTTTGCTTTCTCAAAGTATTTAAGAAAATCATGAACCACTTCCGCAGAAACCATATCCTCATTCTCAATATCCTGATGTGTATAGGCATAGTAACATGAGGCATTAGGATGATCATCTTCCACTAGGGTTCTTTTCTTCCTCCCCTTGGACTCGAAACCAATACCTTTATTAAGAAAACCTCTAGCAAAATCACCAGAGTGTGAAGATGAAGACATTCTTGGCATAACAAAAAATAACCCAGAGTATGTGTATGAGACTCAAAGGTTTGGTATTTAAAAAGTTTCTTAGGGAAGGTAACTTTTAGGGTTTCCAAAATTGATTCGTGATGGTAAAATGGGTTCCCGTGCGAACAGAACTTTACCCATAAAATAAAAACACAAAGGGTCGTATTTTACGACACAAAATAAACTTCGCTACGTGAATATCTTCACAAAATTTGGCTCAATAAATTATATATCCCAGTGGAGAAACAATTTAGAGCACAAGAGTAGCGGGCAACATAGTTGCAAAGAAAACATCTTCGAAAACAAGGAAAAAACAAAGTAAAATAAAGAACACCTTTAGACATAGCAAATACTTAAGCAAAGTTATCTGCAGACAATAGTTTAGCTATAAACGATAATAAAATAGGTCAACTAAACAGAAACCAATTTTTCCAAAAGTATACCTGATTATTACCACAACTTACTCAACAGGTTTTTTATGAGTAAGTTCTCAACCCTTGTGATTAATTAGCACATGAATGAGCCCTAAGCTCATTAAATGAACGATGTTCATGATTAAGTCTCTTTTCCTTTCAAATCTAGGAAAGAACCTCTTTTAATGTAAGAAATTATCATAAAACTTACTATCATCAAAATATGAGGCATAGTTTGAGTTCTTACCAGAAGAATTTTGACTAGAGGCGGTTGATAGCCTGTTGACGATTTCTTTATAACCTTCAATTATCACTTTTAGGTTATTTTCCATATCATCATTTTTGCTTCCTTCTCATGATACTTTGTTCACATCAAAGGTAACATTATCTCCCTTTTTGACAGAAGAAAAAACTTGACCTATTCTTAGACAATTTTTGTTGAGACGTCTGTAATGCTTCTAAGCGTTTGAAGAACTCATAGAACTGACTTTCCTGATAGAATACACAGGGTGAGTACTTGATAGGAGCTTAAAATACATCATTTAATTATCACTTTCGTATACTTTTCTTTACTATTTTCTCTTGTATTTTCAGGTATTATGCTTGTTTTTCATTTTTTTAGGTATTTTGGAGTCATTAGAGTAAATGTAGAAGAAACTGGTGCAAAAGGAGAAAAACTGTTATTTCAGAGGCAAATGTTATTGGGATCCTAGTAGAGGATAGGGGGCAACCATCTGACAGATACGCTAACGACAAACTATTATTCTCTAAGGGGCTACCTCCCTCCTTATAACTCACAGACGAGAGTCAGTTCGAACTTCTTCCTAAACTCAGTTCAAAAACAGTTCCACATCAAGTTCTCTGCCTCTGCACCAATTTCTCCTCTAGGTAACCATGGTCCTTGCGGTGGTTACAACAAGTTTTTGAAGACAAGAAGGACGTATAGTAGTATAAATCTCTTGTATTTTGACAGGGTTTTTAAGCCATGAAGTGAAAGAAGACTAGAGATCCTTGACCGTTCAAAATGGAGATGAATGGAGGAGATATCAATTGTTCAGAGCCCATAGAGGTTCAAGAACATTGGGTTTTAGCTGAATTTATAGTCGATAGCAAGTAAAGAGTTGGGATATTTAAAGTTTGGGTCTCAATTTTGTGACCAGATTTGAGTTTGGGTCCTGAGAAAATTTTAATTAGAGTTTGGGTCTCAGGACCATAGTTGACCGCCTTGACCATCCAAAAGATAGTTAAACGATTGAAATTACTGATTTTATCCTAATGTTTGGTTTATTTACTAGTTTGACTAACTCAACCTCTGCTAATAAAATCGATCCCCTCTTGAAACACAAATTTGGAGAAGATCAAATCTCAAAGGCACCATATATCATTATCAGATTTTATTCATTGAATACATGGATACTAATAATTCTTATTATTCATAGGCCGGAATATTGATCCGGATACCCAAACTAATGAAAATATTTGAAATTTAAAAAAGAAGAAGATAGTTTTGTTGTTCGGAGGCTTAACAAGGAGAAATGTCTTGCAGAATTATTGTTGAGAGAAGAATCAAAATCATGTACAAAAGCACTTAACGTTATTTTAGTTTTGGGTGATGCTGGTCTTGGTAAGACCATGTTACTTTGTCTACAATAATCATTGCATGTAACACCATTTTTATATCAAAATATAGGTTTCATATTCTCGGATTGCTACCCGATAGAGTTAAGTTTATGCAGAAATTTATTGAACTTGCGATTCTGATTTTAAAAGGGGATGATCAAAGAAAGTGGAAACAAAAATTAAGGTCAATGGGAAAAAGGTAATCTGGATCATCTCCATTTTAAGGTTTCCTGATAAAGAAAATTTTGTTCATTGTAAGATGTTGTGTCTAATGAGATATGTTGTGATTGGAGCTATGTAGTCAATCTCGGCCATCTCGGCCGAGATTTCGGCGGAATTTCAGATTTCGGTTTTGGGACAGACGAAAACCAATATCTCGCCGAAACGAAAAGTCACCGGTTTTTTCGGCCGCAATACATCTCGGTCAAAGTCGGTGTGTCTCGGCCGGAATTGTTCTTTTATATAATTTTTTTCCCAATTTCAGATCCAACATGTAATTTTCGCCATAAATATGATATTAGTGTAAAATTTTAATCCGAAATTACACCGAAATTCCCCCGATAAAAAGTTGTACCAACACTCCGAAATCCGAAATTAAGTACCTTGGATTGGAGTTTATTATCTACCCCTTTGAGGATTGTGGACGTTCTTCAAAGAAAAGAAAAGCAATTCAAGATCATAATTTGAATGAAAAGATAAAAAAATAATTTATGCCCTTCTTCTGTTTGTGAGTATTCCTAAGAGTTTGATAATACGCATGATGAAGAAGATGGTGTTTTAATATTTTTTTTGACAACCACGTGATATTCACATGTTACGGAATCCCTTTGTACTAGTAGTCAAGACGGTCAACTATGGTCCTGAGACCCAAACTCTAAATAAAATTTTCTCAGGACCCAAACTCAAAGCTGGTCACAAAGTTGAGACCCATACTCTAAATGCCCCTAAAGAGTTTCTGTGCCAATTTGGTTTGGATTTGAACTCGAAATACCAGAAGAGGAAAGACGTGAGTTGCTGCAGTCAATTGTTGAGGATGAATGAAGGATTAACAAGCTTATATGCATCTGTGAATGACATAAGGTTGAGTATGCATTAAGTATGAATAAATTCGTAGGGAAGAAGAAAGAATCTGGTCTTGGAAATCAACGGAGAGTTCATCTCTGAAGCATCATCAAAACACACATAATGTTCTTGTTAAAATGCCTGAACCACCCAACTTGATTATGAAAAAATGAGGGATCCGAACTGCTTTTGCTAGTTAGTCATGGTTCGATGGCAGTGAAAATGTGCGCTTGTTCTCACGGATTGTGTGAGTTTTTACTAAGGGTTCAGAGAGGATTCAAATCTAAGATATGTAAATAGTTTCTAGCAAGAAGTTAGGGAAGTGAGTTTGCAGCTGCGAGCCATAGCCCTGATGGGTTCTTGCCAAGGATTAATTAGAATTCAAGTTACAGCCAGTTTTGAGCTTAGTTTGGTCGAGAAGTCATCTTGAAATAAAGTGAACTACTGCCGTTGATTATGGTGGATGAATGGTTACAGATTATGAAGTTTCATATTTTGTGTGTGATAAGGAAAGTTGGGTCTTTACCCGAATTTGTAGGACTTTGAAGCTATAAAAGCTACAATAAGAAAAGAATCCGATTATTCCATACCCCTTCACGCTTGTTTGCATTGCCAGCAGAGAGGAGATCCAAACCCTATTCCACCATCTCCATTACCATTAGCATATTCTCCATCTCCACTTGCATATCCTCTACCATTTTGCACTTCACCACCACCAGTTCCCTTCCACCTGCATACACTCCACCAGTGCATACCATTCCCCACTAGTCTACTGCATACATAAACCACCACCATCTCATACAACCCATCACCACCAAGCTACAGTTCTTATCACCAGTTGCAAATCTCCATCATCCATATCACCAGTTCGCTTCCATCTTGCAGTCACTATACCAACCTTCACAAAAGCTGTTTGAACAGCCTAAGCACACCACCATCTAATCAAAAGAACATAAGTAAACTGGACATGTACTTTAATTGTTGGAACCAACATCGAGGAGCAGTAGAGAAACATAGAAGAAGACCACTAGCAGCTTGATTTGCTGCCGTGGTTTGATTTTGAATATCTTTTGTTTAATAGTTTTCATTCTCTTTGATTGATATTGCGATGAACTCCAGCAGCTAATCTCTTGTTTGGTTTGGGATACTTCAAAGCTACGTGATTTGATTTTTATTCTCAATATCGTTTTATTGCTTGTCTTTTACCGTTCTTATGACCATGAATTGTTTGCAGGGTGTTTGAGTGGCTAATTAGATAACTTGTTTTCAATTCTAATGCTAGATTATTGAACCGTAATCCGTAATTGTTGTGGTGATTTAATCAGAATTAGCGAAACATCAACGTTGAAATGGGATGTTGTGGATTTTGATGTGTATTTGACAACCCTAAGTTAACATGTCGAACTTACGAGCATGTGGTTAGGATCAATCCGACTCATAGGACATACCGGTTAGTTAAGTTATACTAGAGAGCTTATTCAAAGTGTCTCGATTGACTAGACACGAGTAGAGAACTTATTCTACGAAGTGACTTTGGAGTTTAATGGACTTCTTGAACTTATAAATTGTCTAGGATTGTTAATAAACGTATTTTGAAGAAGATTCATGTTCACTAGTGGATAAAGAACCCATAATCATTCTCATCCTCATTGTTCACATTCATATTTATTTTGTAGTTTTTGCATTATTCATATTTTCAGAAATTAAATCGACAACTTTAGCTCACTCTCCCTTAGGAACGAACCTGCTTATTATTGTGCTACTTGTTAGTGTAATAAGAGTAAGGAATATATTTTTTTGTGAGTTTGACACCTCATCAAAAATTGACGCCGTTGCCGAGGAGTAGACGGTAGTTCTAGTTATTATTTAATTTTCTGATTTTTTGCATTTGTTTTTGTATTTTTGGATTTTACTAATTTATCTTTAGAGAATTTTATTTTCAGGTATAAAAAAATCACTCATTTTGCGTGTGCACAATTGGAACAATAAGTAAGTCTCTAAACTAGTTGTGTGCATAAGTACTTTTCAAGATGAATCCTTTTGAGAGCAATGTATATGGTTCACAAGACCGTGCATACTATGGTGTTCAGTTTAACTCTCGACTTTATTCTTATAACTTCCAACCATATTAGGCATATAATCAAAACCAATCTTTTGTCTATGATAACTATTCTACAAGACCTTGTGATTTTTCTCATACATCGCAACAACCTTTTGGTGGTTATGTAAGTGGGTAATCAGAAGGATGGGGGATAGTTATACTTCTCATAGGTTGCAATCTAGTTTCTTGCATATGCCCAATGAATTTATGGATTTGCGACATACATGGACCCATATTAACTCAACTCCCAATGTGCCGAGTTTCGTACCAAGTGAAACATATGATAGTGTATTTAGACCTGTTCCGGATCGTACTTATGATCTTTCACCCATTCAAAGGAAAGAAACATGGTCTAGATAACCTATTGTGAGTAGTAGCGGAAAACATGTTAACATATAAAAACTCTTTAGACAATATGAGCAGTTGGAAGAAGAAGGAGAAACGGAAGAGACTCTTCAAGCAATTTCTAGGGCCATACATATGGAGGTTAACCGCCATGTTGATAATGGAGAAGAGCCCCAAGAAGAAGATTCCGAGGATGATGAACCTTTGGGAAATATTAATAATGAAGGTGCTACTAGCTCAACTCATTTTAATTTTTTTGCTCAATCAATTGCCATTTTATTACTCATTATGAAAAAATTACAATTCAAAAATACAATCAAAGAAAGAAAGACATAAATCTACCAAATATAAACTGAAGCCCACATTTATAAACCACTATAGCCCAATAATGAAAAAAGCCTAGTAAAAAGCTAAGGAGAATGAGTTAGAAAAATATATAGTACACCTGATCAAGATATTCCTTAGCTGTTAAAAAACTTGGTCTTGTACTATAACATAGTTTTTCTCCTCTCCTCAAACATGCTCCCTTCTTAGCCATTGTATCAGCAGAAAAATTAACTTTTCTCAAACTATGTGCAATTTGTATATGTTGTAGTACTTCCTTTATTCTACTCCATCTAACCTGAACAAACCAAGGTAGTCTACCCGAGATAAATGCACTCACTGCTGCTTTAGAATCAGAGTTGATACATATGTTGAGTTTATTATTCCGCCAAGCCCATTCTGCTGCACCAATTACACCCATAACTTCAACAATGAAGTTAGTTGCAATGCCAATTTCCTCTTTCCTCGGCATATTCACACTCTCCCTGATTTCCCCTGCATATAAAGCCATATCCAGCCACACCTAGATTACCTCTTGAAGCCCCATCACAGCAAATGAGAGTTTGATTTGTTGTAGGTAATTGGAATCTGACCTCCATAATCCTTTGTTGCTTTATTGGTTGGTTATTTATCTCAAAATACTTGAAAATCATGAAATCATAATTGCAGTCCCACATGCAACTATTTATTCTTACTGCACAATACTTTGTGTATTGTTATATTCTCCTTTTGAACTTTATTAAGTCCACTTTCTCATCATCAAAATAAATTATGTTTCTTAAGAACCAGAGTTCCATCATTGTAATGGAAGCTGCTAGAAGCCAGATATCCTTTACTGCTCTACTCTTATTTTTAGTATAATTCACCACATCTTCATAGCCTTTTCCACTGCAGAATAAGAAAATTCCCCCAAGCCACTCTGATTCTAATGATCATTACTAGCTCAACTCATGATTTTAATAATCATTCACCTATTCAAAAGGAATAAGTTGAGTCTAGAAGCATTACAGTTATTAATGGTAAGACTTATGTTGTATATGAGAGCGATGATGATTATGACTTCTTTGTGAATTACACCCCTAATTCAGAGATTTTAAATACTTTGAATGAGAAGTCAACTTGTGAAATAGACCGTAAGGATTACGATGACTTTCTTGGAGAAGATTTCGATTCTGATGATGAAGATTTTGAAGTTATAGAAGAAACTGATGAAGAATGGCTCGTAAAGAGTTTGAATGAGAATTGTGATACTTGTGATGTAGGAGAATTAATGGACTTTTTCAGAAGTAATGAGGATCCCGTAATGCGTGAGATTATGCTAGGTTTTTCTATCCCTTTACATAAATTTTTATCTAATTATGATCCTCCCAAACTTCAAGTAGTTTCTCATAGAGTTGTTAACCCGATTTTTAGGAAGATACCTCATTTGAGGCTGGAATTGTGTGCTTCAAAAATATTATCTGAATTTCTTGCATCTAAGTATCCACCATATGTGTTTGAGTCTAACACAATGCAGTTTTTCCAAGAGGAACCAAAAGAAGTTCCTTCGACTTATGTTTTGTATACACTTCCGAGTGTAGAAAAGGCTAAGTGTGGGGGTAACCCTTTTGAGATGATAGTTTCACTTTTATTACCATTTTCTAATATTCCTGTGAAGCTTTTTTTATATATGAAGATTGTTTTATGGGTAGACCCCCAAATTTTCAAATTGTTGATATATGAGGAATCTATTTTTAACGTTACTCGTATGCGTCAATCAGGTGAACTATTCCAATTCTTACATCCTTGTCTTTTTCAAGTATTCCTCTTATTATTTTTGCAATGGTTTGAAACATTGAGGAAAATGTTTGATTTAAGTATGGGGGTAGGGTTCCTTAAAAAAATTGACGTATACAAACTTCCAACTTACAGAGATTTTAGATTCCCTAGCATACTTCTAGGTATGTTTACATAGAGATTTTTGACCGACATAACTGAACTTGGAAGTGTTAGGGAACTACGTTCAGATTTCTTACTTGTTAGAGTGTTAAATAATGGATTTAATCGTGACGGTGATGCAAATGAGGAGCAGAAGGAAATGCATTATTAGAGTTGCTGATCAATTATTAGTGGAGACTACCCATATATCAACAGAGGCACCAAACCAAAAATTATTTGTAGCTGACTAAAGAGATTTCTTTTGAGTGCGTGTCACCGTACGTAAATTCCGGATAGAATGGTGAGCTACCCAACTTCACAACATTTCCAGCACTATTTTTGATCTCTTGAGTTCTAATTTTGTCAATCATGAGGGTGACGTCTATATATGAAAGCCTCCTTCTTGTAGTTTGATTTGCAGTTAGCACCATTCTCTCGACAACAACAGATCCATAAAAACACCATCATCATCAACAAATGAGCGACATCAAAATCTACAAGGAAAGTTGAAGACGTTTAAGGTTTACAAGCAATAATACAAGTAAGGGAAAATTTCAAATCCATGTAAAGCAACATACAATGAGCAAATTTCTATATACATGTTGAATACTTACAATAAGTAAGGGCATAAATTATATCCAAGTATGAAGATTTATTTATAAGAGCAAAATTTTCAAAAGAAGTGAAGTTATTGAAGTTTATGATACAAAGACAATACAAGTTGTGAAGAATCAAGCGGTAAAGTACTTTTCCCATGGCCACATTTATTCCATTATTTTGTTTTATTTTCACTTTATACTGTATATTTTTCTTGTCTCAATTAAAAAAAATTAAAAAAAAAAAAAAGTGAGACAAGAGAAAATTTTTATTATTGTTTTTAGTTTTTATTTATTTAATAAGTTGTGTGGGAAGAAAAATATATAAAGAAGTTTCAAGCGATAAGGATTTTAAGGAAAAGAGTTACAAATTGTTAAGGATCGAAGTTCAAGAGTTTATCATCGATAGTTGAAACCGAAGACCGAGAAGATAAAGAAGACGAGCCGAAGGAAGATGTTTCTATTGGATGCTGTGAGAGTGGTGCTATCATAACTGGAAATCGAATGTGAAGGTGGTAATAATCTCATCCCCGATAATAGTTGTTGATTTCCTTTCTTAGAGATCATTAGAAAATATATTTATTTCCACGATCTTGTGGAGTCTCCAGAAATTATTTCTGAAGGTTTCCTTCCCACCATTCAACGTGTGTAGGATTTCACTCTTTATTCCTACCTGCACACATGTGAGACCTATAAAAAAGATGTCTTTTTAAGTGCAATTATCATAAAACCCTTATTGGCGAGGCAGAAGTCGAGGCGAAATGCTTATTGATCGCTCTCAAACACGCGTTCTCTCATTATGGTGTGGTTATTTCTCACTCAAAATTTAAGAATGAGAATATGTTCTTTGGTATTTCTAACTTATTATTACTATCATGCAAAAACTTTATGTCCTCAAAGCTCTTTGGATGCTTGCGACGCTGGAACGCTTTGAAAGTTGGAAGAATAATTTTTATGGGTATATTCTTGTAAACCCTCATGAGAATATAACTCGTCCACTAGGGACACCTAGGGGTTTAAAGGTTTATTATACATGCTAAGTGCAATTGTAGCCTCGACAAAACTGAGTTATTGTATTTTAGTTTTGTTTCGTTTGCCCGAGCACTAGCAAAATACATCATTTAAATATCACTTTCGTATACTTTTCTTTACTATTTTCTCTTGTATTTTCAGGTTTTATGCTTGGTTTGGATTTTGTAGGTATTTTGGAGTCACTGGAGTACAAGAAGAAGAAACTAGTGCAAAAAGAGCAAAACTGTTATTTCATAGGCAAATGTTATTGGGAACCCAGTAGAGGATAAGGGGCAACCATCTGACAGATACACTAAAGACAAACTACTGTTCGCTAAGGGGCTACCTCCCTCCTTGTAACTCACAGACGAGAGTCAGGTCGAACTTCTTCCTAAACTCAGTTCACAAACAGTTCCACATCAAGTTCTCTGCACCTGCACCAATCTCTTCTCTCGGTAACCATGGTCCTTGCGGTGGTTACAACAAGTTTTTGAAGACAAGAAGAATGCAGAGTGGTATAAATCTCTTGTATTTTGACAGGGTTTTCAAGCCATGAAGTGAAAGAAGACTGGAGCTCCCTTCCCGTTCAAAATAGAGATGAATGAAGGAGATATCGATTGTTCAGATCCCATAGAGGTTCAAGAGCATTGGGTTTTAGCTGAATTTATAGTTGATAGCAAGTAAAGAGTTTCTGTGCCAATTAATTTGGTTTGGATTTGAACTCGAAAGGCCAGAAGAGGAAAGGCATGAGTTTCTGCAGTCAATTGTTGAGGATGAATGAAGGATTAGCAAGCTTATATGCGTCTGTGAATGACAGAAGATTGAGTATGCGTTATGTATGAATGAATTCGCAGGGAAGGAGAAAGAATCTGGTCCTTGGTGTCAACGGAGAGTTCATCTCCGAAGCATCAGCAAAACGCACATAATGTGCTTGTTAGAATGCCTGAACCACCCAGCTTGATTCCACCAATGTCTGTAATGGACTATGGGCTTATTTTCAAAGGGTTATGATATGATTATGAAATAATGAGGGATCTAAACTGTTGTTGCTAGTTAGCCATGGTTCGATGGAGGTGAAAATGTGCGCTTGTTCTCACGGATTGTGTGAGTTTTTACCAAGGGTTCAGAGAGGATTCGAATCTAAGATATGTAAAGAGTTTCTAGCAAGAAGTTAGTGTAGTGAGTTTGTAGCTGCGAGCCATGGCCCTGATGGGTTCTTTCCAAGGATTAATGAGAATTCAAGTTACAGCCAGTTTTGAGCTTAGTTTGGCCGAGAAGTCATCTTGAAATAAAGTGAACTACTGCCGTTGATTATGGTGGATGAATGGTCACAGATTATGAAGTGTCAGAATTTGTGTGTGATAAGGAAAGTTGGGTCTTTAATTTGTGTGTGATAAGGAAAGTTGGGTCTTTACCCGAATTTGCAGGACTTTGAAGCTATAAAATCTACATCAAGAATAGAATCCGATCATTCCATACCCCTTCACGCCTAGTTGCATTACCAACAGAGAGGAGTTCTGCTGCTCTCCAAACCCTATTCCGCTATCTCCATTACCATAAGCATACTCTCCATCTCCACTTGCATATCCTCCACCAGTTTTCACTTCACCACCACCAGTTCCCTTCCACCTGCATACACTCCACCAGTGCATACCATCCACCACTAGTCCACTGCAAACATAAACCACCACCATCTCATACATCCCATCACCACCAACCTACAGTTCTTATTAGAAGATGCAAATCTCAATCATCCATATCACCAGTTCGCTTCCACCTTGCAGTCACTGCACCAAACTTCACAGCAGCTGTTTGAAGAGCCTAAGCACTCCACCATCCAATCAAAATAAGAGAAGAAAACTGGACCTGTACTTTAATTATTGGCACCAATAACGAGGAGCAGTAACACAATATAGAAGAAGACCACCAGCAGCTTGGTTTGCTATCGTGGTTTGATTTCGAATATCTTTTGTTTAATAGTTTTCGTTCTCTTTAATTGATATTGCGATGAACTCCAACAGCTAATCTCTTATTTGGATAGGGATACTTCAAAGCTATGTGATTTGATTTTTATTCTCAATATCGTTTTATTGCTTGTCTTTTACCGTTCTTATGACCATGAATTATTTGCAGGGTGTTTGACTGGCCAATCAGATAACTTGTTTGCAATTCTAATGCTAGATTATTGAACCGTAATCCATAATTGTTGTGGTGATTTAATCATAAGTAGCGAACACATCAATGTTGTAATGGGATATTGTGGATTTTGATGTGTATTTGACAACCCTAAGTTAACATGTCGAACTTACGAGCATGTGGTTAGGATCAATCCGACTCATAGGACATACCAGTTAGTTAAGTTACACTAGAGAGCTTATTCAAAGTGGCTTGATTGACTACACACGAGTAGAGAACTTATTTTACGAAGTGACTTTGGATTTTAATGGACTTGTTGAACTTATAACTTGTCTAAGATTATTAATAAACGTATTTTGAAGAAAGTTCATGTTCACTAGTGGAGAAAGAACCCCTAATCATTCTCATCCTCATTGTTCACATTCATATTTGTTTTGTAGTTTTTGCATTATTCATATTTTCAGAAATTAAATCGACAACTTTAGCACAACTTTCCCTTAGGAACGAACCTGCTTATTATTGTGCTACTTGTTAGTATAAGAAGATCAAGGAATATATTTTTTATGAGTTTGACACCTCATCAAAAATTGACGCCGTTGCCGAGGAGTAGTCGGTAGTTCTAGTTGTTATTTAATTTTCTGATTTTTTGCATTTGTTTTTTTATTTTTGGATTTTACTAATTTATCTTTCGAGAATTTTATTTTCAGGTACAAAAAAATCACTCATTTTGCGTGTGCACAATTGGAACAAGAGGTAAGTCTCTAAACTAGTTGTGTGCATAAGTACTTTTCAAGATGAATCCTTTTGAGAGCAATGTATATGGTTCACAAGACCGTGCATACTATGGTGATTAGTTTAACTCTCAACCTTATTCTTATAACTTCCAACCATATGTGGCATATAATGAAAACCAATCTTTTGGCTATGATAACTATTCTACAAGACCTTGTGATTAATCTCATACATCGCATCAACCTTTTGGTGGTTATGTAAGTGGGAAATCACAAGGATGTGGGATAGTTATACTTCTAATACGTTCCAATCTAGTTTCTTGCAGATGCCTAATGAATTCATAAATTTGCGACATACATGGAACCATATTAACTCAACTCCCAACGTGCCGAGTTTCGTACCAAGTGAACATATGATAGTGTATTTAGACCTATTTCGGATCGTACTTATGATCTTTCACCCATTCAAAGGGAAGAAACATGGTCTAGAGAACCTATTGTGATTAGTAGCGGAAAACGTGTTAATATAAAGAAACTCTTTAGCCAATATGAGCAGTTGGAAGAAGAGGGAGCAACGGAAGAGACTCTTCAAGCAATTTCTAGGGCCATACATATGGAGGTTAACCGCCGTGTGGATAATGGAGAAGAGCCCCAAGAAGAAGATTCCGAGGATGATGAACCTTTGGAAAATATTGATAATGAAGGTGCTACTTGCTCAACTCATAATAATAATCATTCACCTACTCAAAAGGAAGAATTTGAGTCTAGAAATACTACAATTATTAATGGTAAGACTTTTTTTGTGTATGAGAGAGATGATGATTATGACTTCTTTGTGAATAACACCCCTAATTCAGAGATTGTAAATACTTTGAATGAGAAGTCAACTTGTGAAATAGAACGTAAGGATTACGATGACTTGCTTGGAGCAGATTTCGATTATAATGATGAAGATTTGGAAGTTATAGAAGAAACTGATGAAGAATGGCTCGTAAAGAGTTTGAATAAGAATTGTGATACTTGTGATGTAGGAGAATCAATAGACTTTTTCAGAAGTACTGAGGATCCCGTAATGCGTGAGATTATGCGACGCTTGTCTATCCCTTTACATGAATTTTTATTTAATGATGATCCTCCAAAGCTTGAAGTAATTTCTCATAGAGTTGTTAACCCGACTTTTAGGAAGATACCTCATTTGAGGCTGGAATTGTGTGCTTCAAAAATATTATCCGAATTTCTTACATCTAAGTATCTACCATATGTGTATGAGTCTAACACAATGCAGGTTTTCCAAGAGGAACCAATAGAAGTTCCTTCCACTTATGTTTTGTATACACTTCCGAGTGTAGAAAAGGATAAGTATGGGGGTAAATCTTTTGAGATGATAGTTTCACTTATTACCATTTGCTAATATTCTTGTGAAGCTTTTGTTATATATGCAGATTGTTTTATGGGTAGACCCCCAAATTTTCAGATTGTTGATATATGGGGAATCTATTTTTAACGTTACTCGTATGCGCCAATCAGGTGAACAATTCCAATTCTTACATCCTTGTCTTTTTCAAGTATTCCTCTTATTATTTTTGCAATGGTTTGAAAGATTGAGGAAAATGTTTGATTTAA
The DNA here is from genome assembly GCA_023529315.1 of Papaver bracteatum. Lineage (NCBI taxonomy): Eukaryota > Viridiplantae > Streptophyta > Magnoliopsida > Ranunculales > Papaveraceae > Papaver > Papaver bracteatum. Next base: position 343,284 of record JAJJWX010001863.1, read on the forward strand.
GTATGGGGGTAGGGTTCCTTAAAAAAATTGACGTATACAAACTTCCAACTTATAGAGATTTTAGTTTCCCTAGCATACTTCTAGGTATGTTTACATAGAGATTTTTGACCGACATAACTGAACTTGGAAGTCTTAGGGAACTACATTCAGATTTCTTACTTGTTAGAGTGTTAAGTAATGGATTTAATCGTGACGGTGATGCAAATGAGGAGCAGAGGGAAAGGCATTATTAGAGTTGCTGATAAATTATTACTGGAGACTACCCATATTCATATCAACAGAGGCACCAAACCAAAAATTATTTGTAGCTGACTAAAGAGATTTATTTTGAGTGTTTGTCACCGTATGTAAATTCCGGATAGAATGGTGAGCTACTCAACTTCACAGCATTTCCAGCACTATTTTTGATCTCTTGAGTGCTAATTTTGTCAATCATGAGGGTGACGTCTATAGATGAAAGCCTCCTTCTTGTAGTTTGATTTGCAGTTAGCACCATTCTCTCGACAACAACAGATCCATAAAAACACCATCATCATCAACAAATGAGCGACATCAAAATCTACAAGGAAAGTTGAAGACGTTTAAGGTTTACAAGCAATAATACAAGTAAGGGAAAATTTCAAATCCAAGTAAAGCAACATACAATGAGCAAATTTCTATATACATGTTGAAGACTTACAATAAGTAAGGGCATAAATTATATACAAGTATGAAGATTTATTTATAAGAGCAAAAATTTCAAAAGATGTGAAGTTATTGAAGTTCATGATACAAAGACAATACAAGTTGTGAAGAATCAAGCGGTAAAGTACTTTTCCCATGGCCACTTTTATTCCATTATTTTGTTTTATTTTCACTTTATACTGTAGTTTTTTCTTGTCTCGCTTAAAAAAAAAGTGAGACAAGAGAACAAATTTATTATTGTTTTTAGTTTTTATTTATTTAATAAGTTGTGTGGGAAGAAAAATCTATAAAGAAGTTTCAAGCGACAAGGATTTTAAGGAAAAGAGTTACAAATTGTGAAGGATCGAAGTTCAAGAGTTTATCATCGATAGTTGAAAACCGAAGACCGAGAAGATAAAGAAGACGAGCCGAAGGAAGACGTTTCTATTGGATACTGTGAGAGTGGTGCTATCATAACTGGCAATCGAATGTGAAGGTGGTAAGTAATCTCATCCCCGGTAATAGTGTTTGATTTTCTTTCTTAGAGATCATTAGAAAATATTTTTATTTCCACGATCTCGTGGAGTCTCCAGAAATTATTTCTGAAGGTTTCCTTCCCACCATTTAACGTGTGTAGGATTTCACTCTTTATTCCTACCTGCACACATGTGAGACCTATTAAAAAAGCTGTCTTTTTGAGTGCAATTATCATAAAACCCTTATTGGCGAGGCAGAAGTCGAGGCGAAATGCTTATTGATCGCTCTCAAACACGCGTTCTCTCATTATGGTGTGGTTATTTCTCACTCAACATTTAAGAATGAGAATATGTTCTTTGGTATTTCTAACTTCTTATTACTAGCATGCAGAAACTATATGTCCTCAAAGCTCTTTGGATGCTTGCGACGCTGGAACGCTTTGAAAGTTGGAAGAATAATTTTTGTGGGTATATTCTTGTAAACCCTCACGAGAATATAACTCGTCCACTAGGGACACCTAGGGGTTTAAAGGCTTATTATACATGCTAAGTGCAATCGTAGCCTCGACGAAACGGAGTTATTGTATTTTAGTTTTGTTTTGTTTGCCCGAGCACTAGCAAAATACATCATTTAAATATCACTTTCGTATACTTTTCTTTACTATTTTCTCTTGTATTTTCAGGTATTATGCTTGGTTTGCATTTTGTAGGTATTTTGGAGTCATTGGAGTACAAGAAGAAGAAACTGGTGCAAAAAGAGCAAAACTATTATTTCATAGGCAAATGCTATTGGGAACCCAGTAGAGGATAAGGGGCAACCATCTGACAGATACACTAAAGACAAACTATTGTTCGCTAAGGGGCTACCTCCCTCCTTGTAACTCACAGACGAGAGTCAGGTCGAACTTCTTCCTAAACTCAGTTCACAAACAGTTCCACATCAAGTTCTCTGCCTCTGCACCAATTTTTTCTCTCGGTAACCATGGTCCTTGCGGTGGTTACAACAAGTTTTTGAAGACAAGAAGAACGCAGAGTGGTATAAATCTCTTGTATTTTGACAGGGTTTTCAAGCCATGAAGTGAAAGAAGAATGGAGATCCCTGCCCGTTCAAAATGGAGATGAATGGAGGAGATATCGATTGTTCAGATCCCATAGAGGTTCAAGAGCATTGGGTTTTAGCTGAAATTATAGTTGATAGCAAGTAAAGAGTTTCTGTGCCAATTAATTTGGTTTGGATTTGAACTCGAAATTCCAGAAGAGGAAAGGCATGAGTTTCTGCAGTCAATTGTTGAGGATGAATGAATGATTAGCAAGATTATATGCGTCTGTGAATGACAGAAGATTGAGTATGCGTTATGTATGAATGAATTCGCAGGGAAGGAGAAAGAATCTGGTCTTTGGTGTCAACGGAGAGTTAATCTCCGAAGCATCAGCAAAACGCACATAATGTGCTTGTTAGAATGCCTGAACCACCCAGCTTGATTCCACCAATGTCTGTAATGGACTATGGGCTTATTTTCAAAGGGTTATGATATGATTATGAAATAATGAGGGATCTAAACTGTTGTTGCTAGTTAGCCATGGTTCGATGGAGGTGAAAATGTGCGCTTGTTCTCACGGATTGTGTGAGTTTTTACCAAGGGTTCAGAGAGGATTCGAATCTAAGATATGTAAAGAGTTTCTAGCAAGAAGTTAGTGTAGTGAGTTTGTAGCTGCGAGCCATGGCCCTGATGGGTTCTTTCCAAGGATTAATGAGAATTCAAGTTACAGCCAGTTTTGAGCTTAGTTTGGCCGAGAAGTCATCTTGAAATAAAGTGAACTACTGCCGTTGATTATGGTGGATGAATGGTCACAGATTATGAATTGTCAGAATTTGTGTGTGATAAGGAAAGTTGGGTCTTTAATTTGTGTGTGATAAGGAAAGTTGGGTCTTTACCCGAATTTGCAGGACTTTGAAGCTATAAAATCTACATCAAGAATAGAATCCGATCATTCCATACCCCTTCACGCCTAGTTGCATTACCAACAGAGAGGAGTTCTGCTGCTCTCCAAACCCTATTCCACTATCTCCATTACCATCAGCATACTCTCCATCTCCACTTGCATATCCTCCACCATTTTGCACTTCACCACCACCAGTTCCCTTCCACCTGCATACACTCCACCAGTGCATACCATCCACCACTAGTCCGCTGCATACATAAACCACCACCATCTCATACATCCCATCACCACCAAGCTACAGTTCTTATTACCAGCTGCAAATCTCCATCATCCATATCACCAGTTCGCTTCCACCTTGCAGTCACTGCACCAACCTTCACAGCAGCTGTTTGAAGAGCCTAAGCACTCCACCATCCAATCAAAATAAGAGAAGAAAACTGGACCTGTACTTTAATTGTTGGCACCAATAACGAGGAGAAGTAACGCAATATAGAAGAAGACCACCAGCAGCTTGGTTTGCTATCGTGGTTTGATTTCGAATATCTTTTGTTTAATAGTTTTCGTTCTCTTTAATTGATATTGCGATGAACTCCAGCAGCTAATCTCTTGTTTGGATAGGGATACTTCAAAGCTATGTGATTTGATTTTTATTCTCAATATCGTTTTATTGCTTGTCTTTTACCGTTCTTATGGCCATGAATTATTTGCAGGGTGTTTGACTGGCCAATTAGATAACTTGTTTGCAATTCTAATGCTAGATTATTGAACCGTAATCCATAATTGTTGTGGTGATTTAATCATAAGTAGCGAACACATCAACGTTGTAATGGGATATTGTGGATTTTGATATGTATTTGATAACCCTAAGTTAACATGTCGAACTTACGAGCATGTGGTTAGGATCAATCCGACTCATAGGACATACCGGTTAGTTAAGTTACACTAGAGAGCTTATTCAAAGTGGCTTGATTGACTACACACGAGTAGAGAACTTATTCTACGAAGTGACTTTGGATTTTAATGGACTTGTTGAACTTATAACTTGTCTAAGATTATTAATAAACGTATTTTGAAGAAGATTCATGTTCACTGGCGGAGAAAGAACCCCTAATCATTCTCATCCTCATTGTTCACATTCATATTTGTTTTGTAGTTTTTGCATTATTCATATTTTCAGAAATTAATTCGACAACTTTTGCACAACTCTCCCTTAGGAACGAACCTGCTTATTATTGTGCTACTTGTTAGTGTAAGAAGAGTAAGGAATATATTTTTTGTGAGTTTGACACCTCATCAAAAATTGACGCCGTTGCCGAGGAGTAGTCGGTAGTTCTAGTTGTTATTTAATTTTCTGATTTTTTGCATTTGTTTTTTTATTTTTGGATTTTACTAATTTATCTTTCGAGAATTTTATTTTCAGGTACAAAAAAATCACTCATTTTGCGTGTGCACAATTGGAACAATAGGTAAGTCTCTAAACTAGTTGTGTGCATAAGTACTTTTCAAGATGAATCCTTTTGAGAGCAATGTATATGGTTCACAAAACCGTGCATACTATGGTGATTAGTTTAACTCTCAACCTTATTCTTATAACTTCCAACCATACGTGGCATATAATCAAAACCAATCTTTTGGCTATGATAACTATTCTACAAGACCTTGTGATTATTCTCATACATTGCAGCAACCTTTTGGTGGTTATGTAATTGGGAAATCACAAGGATGGAGGATAGTTATACTTCTCATACGTTCCAATCTAGTTTCTTGCAGATGCCTAATGAATTCATCAATTTGCGACATACATGGAACCAGATTAACTCAACTCCCAACGTGCCGAGTTTCGTACCAAGTGAACACATGATAGTGTATTTAGACCTATTTCGGATCGTACTTATGATATTTCACCCATTCAAAGGGAAGAAACATGGTCTAGAGAACCTATTGTGAGTAGTAGCGAAAAACGTGTTAATATAAAGAAACTCTTTAGCCAATATGAGCAGTTGGAAGAAGAGGGAGCAACGGAAGAGACTCTTCAAGCAATTTCTAGGGCCATACATATGGAGGTTAACCGTCGTGTGGATAATGGAGAAGAGCCCAAAGAAGAAGATTCCGAGGATGATGAACCTTTGGAAAATATTGACAATGAAGGTGATACTTGCTCAACTCATAATAATAATCATTCACCTACTCAAAAGGAAGAAGTTGAGTCTAGAAACACTACAGTTATTAATGGTAAGACTTTTTTTTTGTGTATGAGAGCGATGATGATTATGACTTCTTTGTGAATAACACCCCTAATTCAAAGATTGTAAATACTTTGAATGAGAAGTCAACTTGTGAAATAGACCGTAAGGATTACGATGACTTGCTTGGAGCAGATTTCGAATCTAATGATGAAGATTTGGAAGTTATAAAAGAAACTGATGAAGAATGGCTCGTAAAGAGTTTGAATGAGAATTGTGATACTTGTGATATAGGAGAATCAATAGACTTTTTCAGAAGTAATGAGGATCCCGTAATGCGTGAGATTATGTGACATTTGTCTATCCCTTTACATAAATTTTTATCTAATGATGATCCTCCCAAGCTTGAAGTAATTTCTCATAGAGTTGTTAACCCGACTTTTAGGAAGATACCTTATTTGAGGCTGGAATTGTGTGCTTCAAAAATATTATCTGAATTTCTTGCATCTAAGTATCTACCATATGTGTATGAGTCTAACACAATGCAGGTTTTCCAAGAGGAACCAATAGAAGTTCCTTCCACTTATGTTTTGTATACACTTCCGAGTGTAGAAAAGGCTAAGTGTGGGGGTAAATCTTTTGAGATGATAATTTCACTTATTAACATTTGCTAATATTCTTGTGAAGCTTTTGTTATATATGCAGATTGTTTTATGGGTAGACCCCCAAATTTTCAGATTGTTGATATATGGGGAATCTATTTTTAACGTTACTCGTATGCGTCAATCAGGTGAACAATTCCAATTCTTACATCCTTGTATTTTTCAAGTATTCCTCTTATTCTTTTTGCAATGGTTTGAAACATTGAGGAAAATGTTTGATTTAAGTATGGGGGTAGGGTTCCTTAAAAAAATTGACGTATACAAACTTCCAACTTATAGAGATTTTAGATTCCCTAGCATACTTCTAGGTATGTTTACATAGAGATTTTTGACTGACATAACTGAACTTGGATGTGTTAGGGAACTACCTTCATATTTCTTACTTGTTAGAGTGTTAAATAATGAATTTAATCGTGATGGTGATACAAATGAAGAGCAAATGGAAATGTATTATTAGAGTTGCTGATCAATCATTAGTGGAGACTACCCATATTCAAATCAACAGAGGCACCAAACCAAAAATTCTTTGTAGATAACGAAGGAGCTTTCTTTTGAGTGTGTGTCACCGTATGTAAATTCTGGGTAGAATGGTGAGCTACCCAACTTCACAGCGTTTCCAGCACTATTCTTGATCTCTGAAGTGCCAATTTTGTCAATCATGAGGGTGACGTCTATAGATGAAAGCCTCCTTCTTGCAGTTTGATTTGCAGTTAGCACCATTCTCTCGATAACAACAAATCCATAGAAACACCATCATCATCAACAAAGGAGCAACATCAAAATCTACAAGGAAAGTTGAAGACGTTTAAGGTTTACAAGCAACAATACAAGTAAGGGCATAAATTATATCCAAGTATGAAGATTTATTTATAAGAGCAAAAATTTCAAAAGATGTGAAGTTATTGAAGTTTATGAAACAAAGACAATACAAGTTGTGAAGAATCAAGCGGTAAAGTGCTTTTCCCACGACCAGATTTATTCCATTATTTTTTTTTATTTTCACTTTATAATGTATATTTTTCTTGTATCGATAAAAAAAACAAAAAAATTAACAAAAACAAAGTGAGACAAGAGAATTTTTTTATTATTGTTTTTAGTTTTTATTTATTTAATAAGTCATGTGGGAAGAAAAATCTATAAAGAAGTTTCAAGCGATAAGGATTTTAAGGAAAAGAGTTACAAATTGTTAAGGATCGAAGTTCAAGAGTTTATCATAAATAGTTGAAAACCGAAGACCGAGAAGATGAAGAAGACGAGCCGAAGGAAGACATTTCTATTGGATGCTGTGAGAGTGGTGCTATCATAATTGGCAATCGAATGTGAAGGTGGTAAGTAATCTCATCCTCGATAATAGTGGTTGATTTCCTTTATTAGATATCATTAGAAAATATTTTTATTTCCACGATCTTGTGGAGTCTCCAGAAATTATTTCGGAAGGTTTCCTTCCCACCATTCAACGTGTGTAGGATTTCACTCTTCATTCCTACCAGCACACATGTGAGACCCGTAAAAAAGCTGTCTTTTTGAGTGCAATTATTATAAAACCCTTATTGGTGAGGCAGAAGTCGAGGCGAAATGCTTATTGATCGCTCTCTAACACGCGTTTTCTCATTATGGTATGGTTATTTCTCACTCAACATTTAAGAATGAGAATATGTTCTTTGGTATTTCTAACTTCTTATTACTAGCATGCAGAAACTATATGTCCTCGTAGCTCTTTGGATGCTTGCGACGATGGAATTCTTTGTAAGTTGGAAGAATAGGTTTTGTGGGTATATCTCTTGTAAACCCTCAAGTGACTATAACTCGTCCACTAGGGACACCTAGGGGTTTAAATGCTTGTTATACATGCTAAGTGTAATCGTAGCCTCGACGAAACAGAGTTGTTGTATTTTAGTTATTTTTTGTTTGCTCGAGGACTAGCAAAGACAAAGTGTGGGAGAATTTGATAGGAGCTTAAAATATATCATTTAAATATCACTTTCGTATACTTTTCTTTACTATTTTCTCTTGTATTTTGAGGTATTATGCTTGTTTTGCATTTTGTAGGTATTTTGGAGTCATTGAAGAAAAATAGGAAGAAACTGGTGCAAAAGAAGCAAAACTGTTATTTCAGAGGCAAATGCTATTGGGAGCCCAGTAGAGGATAAGGGGCAACCATTTGACAGATACGCTAAAGACAAACTATTGTTCGCTAAGGGGATACATCCCTCCTTATAACTCACAGACGAGAGTCAGGTCGAACTTCTTCCTAAACTATCACAAACAGTTCCACATCAAGTTCTCTGCCTCTGCACCAATTTCTCCTCTCGGTAACCATGGTCCTTGCGGTGGTTACAACAAGTTTTTGAAGACAAGAAGAACGCAGAGTGGTATAAATCTCTTGTATTTTGACAGGGTTTTCAAGCCATGAAGTGAAAGAAGACTTGAGCTCCCTGCCCGTTCAATATGGAGATGAATGGAGGAGATATCGATTGTTCAGAGCCCCTAGAGGTTCAAGAGCATTGGGTTTTAGCTAAATTTATAGTTGATATCAAGTAAAGAGTTTCTGTGCCAATTTGGTTTGGATTTGAACTCGAAATACCAGAAGAGGAAATACGTGAGTTGCTGCAGTCAATTATTGAGGATGAATGAAGGATTAGAAATCTTATATGCATCTGTGAATGACAAAAGATTGAGTATGCGTTATGTATGAATGAATTCGTAGGGAATGAGAAAGAATCTGGTCTTTGAAATCAACGGAGAGTTCATCTCTAAAGCATCAACAAAATGCACATAATGTTCTTGTTAGAATTCCTGAACCACCCATCTTGATTCCACCAATGTCTGCAATGGACTATGGGTTTATTTTCAAAGGGTTACGATATGATTATGAAACAATGAGGGCTCTGAACTGCTGTTGCTAGTTAGCCATGGTTCGATGGCAGTGAAAATGTGCGCTTGTTCTCACGGATTGTGTGAGTTTTTACTAAGGGTTCAGAGAGGATTCGAATCTAAGATATGTAAAGAGTTTCTAGCTAGAAGTTAGGGAAGTAAGTTTGCAGCTGCGAGCCATGGCCCTTATGGGTTCTTGCCAAGGATTAATGAGAATTCAAGTTACAGCCAGTTTTGAGCTTAGTTTGGCCGAGAAGTCAGCTTGAAATAAAGTGAACTAATGCTATTGATTATGGTGGATGAATGGTCACAAATTATGAAGTTTCAGAATTTGTGTGTGATATGGAAAGTTGGGTCTTTACCCGAATTTGCAGGACTTTGAAGCTATAAAAGCTATAACAAGAAGAGAATCCGATCATTCCATACCCATTCACTCCTGTTTGCATTACCAATAGAGAGGAGATCCAAACCCTATTCCACCATCTCCATTACCATCAGCATACTCTCCATCTACACTTGCATATCCTCCACCAGTTTGCACTTCACCACCACCAGTTCCCTTCCACCTGCATACACTCCACCAGTGCATACCATCCACCACTAGTCCACTGCATACATAAACCACCACCAGCTCATACATCCCATCACCACCAAGCTACAGTTCTTATCACCAGTTGTAAATATCCATTATCCATAACACCAGTTCGCTTCTACCTTGCTGTCAAGATTTGAACAGAGCATTTCCAGGAATTATGGAAACCGAATTTGGAATATATTGCATATCTTAAGAATATTTTCAGTTTTGGAAATTCCTTGGTGTCCAAACTTCCTTGTCTATAAATATTTAAAGTTTGCATTTCGAGCAACCTAATCCTTTGTAACATCAAAACTACCTCAGTTGTGTTGCTACTGGTGAAGCCGCCTATTCGGAGAGAAGAGTAACCTAATTAGGCGAAATTTCTTACGACCGCTCAGTTTAAAGACTTCTTTGGGATTGAGAAGCTCTATTAGTACCATTGGTGGGAAACTAGATAATTGCGGTTTATCTTTTGTTTTCGATTGATTTGATTGACTAACGGTTATTGAACTTTGATTGCACCTAGTTTGTTTATGCTTGAGAATCTTCTCTTCTGATATAAGATTCACTCAAACTAGATCGAAGTTTTGACAGGGATCTTTAGACTATTTGTAATTCTAAAGATGTCTTGTGATAATTCATTGTTAACAGACTCCGTTCTGTGCGTGATTCATCACAAGAGATTCAAGTTGTTGTTTATAGTGTTTATTGAAGATCTAAGAAGATTCGAAGACAAATAAGACTTAGAATATTTCTGATTTGGGTTTATAATCTTTGGTGTGCACAATATTTTCTTCGGTAAAAGCGGATCCAACTATAATCAGTTTATCCTTGTGGTAGATTAGATTGATTAGTTGTGTAGATCGGTATCAATACAATTCTTTGTGATTAAAAGTATTGATTGCAAAATCTTAACAATTACCTTTGGTAGTTGATAATAAGATAGATCTAAGAACCTGACAAAGGAGTTTATTGAGATAAACAGAAGAGCCTTTGTTGAACTCATATCACTTGGTTGAAAAGAGTTGATACAAAACAGATTTGTTGTTCCTTTATTTTTTGGAATGCGAACCAAAGGAATTGTTCCAAGTATGTGACTTATTACAGGTCGGAGGCATGGGAATAAAGACGAAACTATGTGAACTATAGCTTTAGTTGCTTGGTCTTAACTATATGAAGTTAGGTTTGATTTTGTATAACGACTTAATACTGAGAGTATTCAATTCTGGACAAGGTCCCGGGGTTTTTCTGTATTTGCGGTTTCCTCGTTAACAAAATCTTGTTGTGTCATTTACTTTTATTCTACAATTATAATTGTTGTTATTATAATTTAAATTAAATTAAATTACACAAACATTAATTCCTATTTACTTGATAGTAATCCTATTGTGTTTGGTTAAGTCTGAATCTCTTATCAAGAAAACATACTTCGTTATTGTATTGTCTCGATCTCGTATCCATAGACGATCACATGAAGTGTGAACCGATTAGTTTTATTGTCCATAGACAATCACTTTCGAAGAAAGGACATATAGGTGGAAAAGTTTTAGCTTGAGGTATATTTGGATACCCTCGTCTTTACAATTGGTATCAGAACAGGCAAACATGAAAAGATCTAACAATCTGTGTTTGGCGCGATCCATCCTATAAGAATGAACTCGAGTTATCATGGACCGACTTCAATTAACGTACCGCCAAGATTTGACGGAACAAACTATCTATGGTGGAAATCTGCTATGAGATCTTTCTTCAATCATGAGACTTTAATACATGGCTATTAGTGGTTGATGGTTATATTCGTCCAAAGATAGAAAATTCGGAAACTGAGTTTAAACGCTTATTAGATTTTCAAACGAAGAAAAGGCTCTTACAAAACAGAATTCAGATGGAATGCTATAATACATGTTGTAAGTCGTGATCTACAACATCATATATCAACATGTCAAACTTCGAAAGAAGCTTGGGATAATCTTCAGATCGTATTCGAAAGAAACACTTCAGATAAATAAGCTAGACTTCAAACTCTTACGTCTTATTGGGAAAACCTTCGAATGGATGACAACGACACTTTTGAAGAGTTTCATCTTAAACTCTCTTAGATAATTAATGCCGCTTTCTCTCTTGGAAAGACTATCTTTGTGTTTGTGGGAGAAAACTACTTCTGCAGGTTTAGGTAATTTTGGGTGTGTGTGGATAAGAAGTGAGTTTAAACCTTCAACAAATGTGCTGCACGAGAGCACTTTTGATTCGAGAGATAATCTGTACAATTCTGGCCTAAACCGAAGACACGGCCGTTCCAGATTTATTTCGGTCACAGGTGAAGGATGTGAGGTTGATCTTAGGGAGGAAAACGAAGAAGGTGTTGAGAGTATGAAGGTGAAGGCTATTTGATGACTTGTTAACAGAAGGTTGAGCAGGCTAGCCAATGTTGCAGGCAGGCTTTGGGTGTTGAATACGATGGTATTAACACTTGGTTTTTCTGTGTAGTTGGAAATAGGGAGAAGAACCTATTTATACAAGTCGATAAGCCTTCATCACGTCTCTCGTGGGAAAGTGGAGGAAGTGGAGTGATGGAGGAAGTGGAGTTGTGTGTTAGTGTCACACGGTTGCTTTCCCACTTATCCTATCATCGCTAACCGCCCATGTTTCCATGACACGATCTTGTGATGGCGTGTTGCATGCTGCACGCTGTAAACCGCCATACCAATACCCCAGTTTGTATCCCACAATTGTGACGTGATTAACATCTCGAGTGTTTTGGAAAACATGTAGCATGTTGTTATGGCTTGGCAAGTCAGGCTCGAGAAGCTTGATATCTTGGTGACCTTCGACGGTCGAGATTTTGCAGCTTGAGAGGAGGGGCAACCGTTGATCGTTGCACCAGAAACCCTAATTAGCCCTCCTTACTAGAATCGTTGTAGAATTCTAGTACAGACTCGGATTTTGATGATCCGCCCCTTCATTCCATACGGAAAAGAATTTCCTATCTCCCAACGAGGGAATATTTAGGTTTTAAGCTCGTTCGGGAGGAGAAAACAGCCCGAAAGCAAAACCCAGGAAGGAAATTGATACTTGTGAAGTATCGTGTTGTTTTTAGGCGCATATCGTATGCATGCGATGCATTAAATATGCTTAACATACTTGAAGCCTACACAACCTTGATGAAAAGATTGCAAGTTGAAGTGACTCAACTAGCTATGTTCAGGCGTTGTTCGGAGGTCGCATGAACAGGACCCACCTTGGCCGATTATGCCATGGGGAAGTGTGGAGGATGGTGATCACGGTGATACCTTGTTTTCCACCTAACTCCCTTCCTAGGATATTCATCCAAGCATGCGAACTTGGACGGATAGGATTGTTTGAGAATAGCTGTTGGATTAGGGTTTGGGAGGCATGTAAGCCTCCACCTTCAACCCAACGAAAATCAGCCTTGGGAGGCGTCCGTGGAGGGACCGATTAGTCCTGCAGGGAGGTAGTATGCCAGCCTACACGTCCATGCTTGCTTGAAACCCATAGGAGCAATCTAAGTCGCTCGTTTCAGCCTGTGAAGATGGATGGTCGAGATTAGAAGGAGGCCTTGCATGCCACCTTTGGGCGTTAAAACCGAGGAGATTGGCCACCAATGGCGTTGGCCGATTGGTACACCGTGAAGATGGGCCCACGGTGAACGTGTAGGTACCATCGTCTAGTCGTTCCGCCCCTCCTTTGCCTTCTGTTAGATCGAGTGAAAGTGGGCGTTCGAGACTGTTGCCGCAAACCTTATTTTTTTAGGGTTGCGGGCCCGCAACTTCATGCCACCGTATGTGTGGTATACACCGCTCCCTTGGGGAGGCCGATTAAGCCAGAGGGAAGTTGGGCCGGCGGTGATCCCATGCGTGCATGCTACTTGGTCCCGCGCGATCTAGGCCGTCCAACCATGCCTGCGAAGTTGGACGGATGAGATTTAGTTTTCAGCAAGTGAGACTAACTTGGGTAGTCTTGCATGCGTTCAACGGGTCTAATATAACCCGCCGTCAGGTAGCCTACGGGTGTTTGCATGTCGAACACAAGGCTTTAATTAAAGCATTAATAGTAATGTTGTATACCTACAGAAAACCGGGATGGTTGCTACATGCTCCATTCTGGGTAGGTTATAATTCTCAGGGATGGTTGCACATGCTCCAATGAATTAATATGGTGAGGATATTCACCGCATGAAGGCTTTATCCATTGTAGGACGTCAGCTTAGAATTTGGCTTTTACAATTTTAGCCCTGAACAGAATTCCACCATCAACATTAAGTCCCCTGCCTATCATGCAATGGTTACACTATTGTAGGGTAGGCATGAGATGGTGACAATTTGCATACAAAAATAATTAAAGCCAGAGTAAATACATGTTTACCGCGTGGGAGAAGGTATGTCATGTGTGTTAAATGCCTTGGAGCCGGTTGAGTTGATCCTTCCAATGGTAAAGCTCGGCTGGGGAAGTACAGCTTGGTGGGTCGATCCACCTTGGCCTTCCTCTTTCTGTGTGCCTTCTCATATTCCTAGCAAGCATCGTGCATTCGATAAACATTGTTGATCACAATCCCGACTCAACAGCCTCAGAAAGCGGTAAAGGTAGACTTCTTTTCTCCTGGGGATCTTGTTGGATCGTGAAGCATATAAAGAAGTTTTCCTGTATTCTTCTCATTAGGCGATCATCTTCTTCAACACCTCAGGTATTGCTCCACACGTTGATTTCTTAATCGATTGGCGATAGTTGTGATTAGAATATTTTTTATGTGCCGCCGTAACTTATCTTCCTCTCTTTTTTGCAGTACATCATGAAAGGAGTTGGTGATGATCACTCTGCAGCTTCTTCAGAAAAAAGTTTTGAAGTTGATAAACCAGAAGCTAACGCACATGAAGAGGTGATGGCTAAAATTGATTCGCCACTTCGTGAAGTCGGCCATGCCGTACATGGAATGTCTGTTTTGCATTTAAACATTGTCATGGGGCGGCTCCATGCTCTTTCAGTTACAATCGATATGGAGGAGAAACAATGACATGAAGAAGCGTTGCGAGCGAAGTGGAAACGCGAGGCGTCACAAGCACCAGTAAGCTCGAGAGCTGAAAGGTTTGCAGCTCGGTTGAAGAGACGGAAGGTTGAACACGAACATCCTGCGGGTGATGGGAAGTGTGATTACCCAATACGTGGTGGTGTGATAATCCTTGACCCTAATACTGATGAGACTAAACATCCAAAAGTGATCGGCACGATTTCCAAGGTTACAATGGATTCTGTAGAAGGTGCAGAAGATACGCATGCTGAAGATGTTGAGGCGGTAGCTGCTGTGCCTGAAGAAGAAGTTGAGGCGGTAGCTGATGTGTCCGAAGAAGAAGTTGAGGCGTCTCTGGAGAAAGCGTCACAAGATGTGGATCCCAACAGTGATGAAGACGCAACCAGCGATTGAGTTTCCCTGTTATTCTTCTTTGTATATTTTTTTTATACTCAGTGGCGGCTGAGTTTGAAGTTTTCTTCTTTGCTTGCTTGTCTTGAACAAAGTTTTATTCAATGTTTCTTTCGAAACATGCATATTTTTTCTGCTTGTGCCCCTTGACGTGAGTCTAGCTCTGTTGAAGTAGATCATGTAGGATACCTTCCTCCTCCCCTTTTTACATGTTTTACTCATCCCATATTACCAGGCTGGTATAAAGATTTGGTATGAGGATTTAGGGTTTTCTTTCTAGGTAATGGTGGTTTGAAGGTGACTTATAACTTTGTGTGATTTTATGAGAAATTATAAAAGGAATGAAATCTTGATTACTTGAAGAAATATTGAAACCCTAATAAGTATGAAGGCAAGCGGTGCCATCATTTTGAAGGAATTACAAATATTGTGAAAAGGAAAATTGTTGGAGGAATCCCCCCGGGGGGATTAGAGAGGTGATGTCGTGTCTTCAGGTGAGGTAGGGCTTGAGCCATCATGAGTGAACAACCACACCTTCGAGTTTATCTGCATTGATGATCTTGCAGTAACCGCCCAAGATAACATCTGCCACTAAGAATACTTCTTCTTCCTTTGCAAGCATATCAGGCTGGGCAGTTATTTTTACTGCCATGTTTCCAACTTGGAACGTGGTTACCTTTGCTACCATATCTCCGATTTGAAACGGATTTGGACTTGGTATGACAACTTGCTTCTAACACGTGTCGTTCTTGACTGCTTCCAAACTTTTGGTGAAGCGCTTAAAGGGGCCAGCACTCCATTCACATCTCTTGGTGGTGGCCCTCCTATCAGGTGAAACAGTCCCCTGTGGTCCAGCAGGACAATCATCCACTACTTGCAAAGAGGGTTGTTCAATGAGACTTACTTGGGCTCGGAATCTCTTGACGTGTAACGAAGGTATTTCACCAGGGAGTTGCGTTATGCTTGCGAGTTGTTGGTATGGAGGCAACAGGCAGTCTTCGAGTCTCCAAGGTTTGTTGGAAATCATCGGAGCTGGCTTGTTGGAGATTCTTCCAGGTACTGAGATTGGTAAGGAATGCGCCTTGTGTACCCACGGGCGCCCCAGAATCATGTCGTAATCCGGATGTTCCTTAATTATATGGAATCTGGCTTGTGTTGGAGTGTTGCCGATCAAGGTCAATGTATCCGTAGACATCCACAAACTCTCCTACTGGGCTCTTAATCACAGTCGGACCACGGGTAGATTCTCGCTTTGAGATTTTCGCAGCTTGCAGGGTCTTGATAGTAACGATGTTGAATTCAGAAGATGCACCGATTAATGTGCTATCGAACTTGACATCTTTCAAATGGGCGACGGTCAAAAGTCCCCAGTTTCCTTTGTTGGCGTTATCTTTCAAGGAGGCTTGAGATGCTGGAACGACTTCTTTTTCTGGGTACAAGCGCCTGCCTGACACAATACGGTTGAGGACCATGAATATATCTTGACGTTGTACCTTGGAAAGGTACAAGATTTCACAGGTGTTCCATCATGGATTGTGCAGTCTTGCGCACAGAGTCTCCAGAGATCATGCAACTTCGGACAGGAAGAGGGTGTCTGTGAACTCCTTCATTTCCCAATTGAAGCTCTCCTGCTGCTATCTTTTCCCTGAATATTTCTTTCAACTTGTTGCAATCCTTAGTTGGGTGGTGGACAAACCTATGATAACGGCAGTACTTAGGGTCTGCCATGTCTTTCTCAGTTGGTGGACGTCTGATAGAAGGTAGCTTGATAGCATCATCCTGAATCCATGCCTCTAAGAGTTCCATTACTTCATTTATCGGAAACAGGAAGCCTGTGTCTTCGGTGATCTGCACAGGATCTTTGCCTGTTCCCTTTCGAGGCGAAGATTTATGCGTTTGAGTCGCACGCTTGGGTAGTTGTTCTTCCGCCTCTGGAGCTTTTCTCTTTCCGCCTTCGCTTACTACACTGACAGAAGGGCCAGTATTATACTGCTTGTTGATGAGGCGCTTGTTTCCCCGATTATCTCGTTAATCGTCGCTCCGAACAATCCTGGTTCTTTCCAATAATGCTGGGGCGGTAGTGGCTGAACGTTTGGCTGCTTCATGGAGCTCTGAGAACGTCTGGAATCCCAAGTTTTCCAGCAGGGCACGATATATGGGTATCATTCCGTTGATGCATAATTCCACCAGCTGTCGTTCTATGACATTTGGTTCATGGAAGTCCAACGCTTGTGTTCTGAACCTTTTTACAAAATCATTTGGATGTTCGTTGTTCCGTTGGGAGATTCTCCCCAGGTCTGAGAAAGTAACTTGCTCAGATACAAAGAAGTACTTCTTGTAAAACGCGCTAACCATCTCACTCCAATTGGATATGATGTCGGGTGCGATGTTGTTGTACCACGTATAGGCTCTCTCCGTAAGTGATTTGGAGAATTTCTTCAGGCGGAGAACGTGATTGTATTCGTGTTCTCCTAAGGATTCTAAAAATCGAGAGACGTGTTCACGAGCATTACCGGTACCATCGTAAAGGGTGAATTGAGGGGAGGTGTATCCCCTGGGAAGAGGAATTCGCTGCACGTCTTGTGGATATGGAGGCTGGTGTCGATGCGCGTCCATCGGATTTTCTTTGCCACGATTTTGGAGGAGTCTCTCCAGATCTTCACGTGTAATAAAGTTTGATGATCGGATCCTTTCCCTGAGGCGCTCCTGGTCCCTTTCTCTTGCATGGTCAGCAGCATAAGACTCTTCGTTCAGGTAGGCTTGCGTAACTGAGGCACCTGCTCCAGGTGTGATGAACGTATTTCTTGTTGTCCCTTGGGGCTATCTCGACTCTTGCGGTAATCGATCGGTTAATGTTTTAAGGAAGGTGAGTACCTCCTTCTGAGTGGTTGCCATGTCTGCCTGAGATTTAGCGAGGGTTTCTTGTCTCTCCATCAAGTCCACCATGGTGATAGGAGTTTGTCCTCCTTTGGGTCCTCCAGATCCTCGTCCTGAAGGGGGAGTAGCAGTTATTCTGGTGACGGACGGAGGTGTCATTCTTGAGGAAATGCCTGGATTTGCAGCCGCTCTATCTATTGTAATGGGAGGTGTCACACCTACTGGAATGTCCGCTCCTGCTCCGCTGGTACTGGTGGTACTGATGGTAGAAGACGCAACTCCACGGGACACGTTGGTTATACTGGCGGGTTGTATAGTGACACCAGTAATTGGGATATCAGCGCTAGAAGTGTTGTCGGCACTACCTCCCTCGGGATTGGTTGCTGATCCAGATCTAAGATCCACTATTCTTGAAAATTGAAATGGTATTGAAGAGATCGACTTCACAACCGATAGATTAACCTCCCACTGTGGTCGCCAATTGTTTGTGGGAGAAAACTACTTCTGCAGGTTTAGGTAATTTTGGGTGTGTGTGGATGAGAAGTGAGTTTAAACCTTCAATAAATGTGCTGCACGATGAGCACTTTTGATTCGAGAGATAATTTGTACAATTCTAGCCTAAACCGAAGACACGGCCGTTCCAGATTTGTTTCGGTCACATATGAAGGATGTGAGGTTGATCTTAGGGAGTGAAGCGAAGAAGGTGTTGAGAGTATGAAGGTGAAGGCTATTTGATGACTTGTTAACAGAAGGTTGAGCAGGCTAGCCAATGTTTCAGGCAGGCTCTAGGTGTTGAATACGATGGTATTAACACTTGGTTTTTCTGTGTGGTTGTAAATAGGGAGAAGAACCTATTTATACAAGTCGATAAGCCTTCATCACGTCTCTCATGGGAAAGTGGAAGAAGTGGAGTGATGGAGGAAGTGGAGTTGTGTGTTAGTGTCACACGGTTGCTTTCCCACTTATCCTATCATCGCTAACCGCCCATGTTTCCCTGACACGATCTTGTGATGGCGTGTTGCACGCTGAACGCTGTAAACCGCCAGACCAATACCCCAGTTTGTATCCCCCAGTTGTGACGTGATTAACCTCTCGAGTGTTTTGGAAAACATGTAGCATGTTGTTGTGGCTTGGCAAGTCAGGATCGGGAAGCTTGCTAGCTTGGTGACCTTCGACGGTCGAGATTTTGCATCTTGAGAGGAGGGGCAACCGTTGATCGTTGCACCAGAAACCCTAATTAGCGCTCCTTACTAGAATTGTTGTAGAATTCTAGTACGGACTCGGATTTTGATGATCCGCCCCTTCATTCCATAGGGAAAAGAATTTCCTATCTCCCAACGAGGGAATATTTAGGTTTTAAGCTCGTTCGGGAGGAGAAAACAGCCCGAAAGAAAAACCCAGGAAGGAAATTGATACTTGTGAAGTATCGTGTTGTTTGTAGGCGCATATCGTATGCATGCGATGCATTAAATATGCTTAACATACTTGAAGCCTACACAACCTTGATGAAAAGATTGCAAGTTGAAGTGACTCAACTAGCTATGTTCAGGAATTGTTCGGAGGTCGCATGAGCTGGACCCACCTTGGCCGGTTATGCCATGGGGAAGTGTGGAGGATGGTGATCACGGTGATACCTTGTTTTCCACCCAACTATTCATCCAAGCATGCGAACTTGGACGGATAGGATTGTTTGAGAATAGCCGTTGGATTAGGGTTTGGGAGGCATGTAAGCCTCCACCTTCAACCCAACGAAAATTAGCCTTGGGAGGCGTCCGTGGAGGGACCGATTAGTCCTGCAGGGAGGTGGTATGCCAGCCTACACGTCCATGCTTGCTTGAAACCCATAGGAGCAATCTAAGTCGCTCGTTTCAGCCTGCGAAGATGAATGGTCGAGATTAGAAGGAGGCCTTGTATGCCACCTTTGGGCGTTAAAACCGAGGAGATTGGCCACCAATGGCATCGGACGATTGGTACACCGTGAATATGGGCCCACGGTGAACGTGTAGGTACCATCATTTAGTCGTTCCGCCCTTCCTTTGCCTTCTGTTAGATCGAGTGAAAGTGGGCGTTCGAGACTGTTGCCGCAAACCTTATTTTTTTAGGGTTGCGGGCCCGCAACTTCATGCCACTGTATGTGTGGTCTACACCGCTCCCTTGGGGAGGCCGATTGCGCCAGAGAGAAGTTGGGCCGGCGGTGATCCCATGCGTGCATGCTACTTGGTCCCGCTCGATCTAGGCCGTCCAATCATGCCTGCGAAGTTGGACGGATGAGATCTAGTTTTCAGCAAGTGAGACTAACATGGGTAGTCTTGCATGCGTTCAACGGGGCTAATATAACCCGCCGTCAGGTAGCCTACGGGTGTTTGCATGTCGAACACAAGGCTTTAATTAAATCATTAATAGTAATGTTGTATACCTACAGAAAACCGGGATGGTTGCTACATGCTCCGTTCTGGGTAGGTTATAATTCTCAGAGATGGTTGCACATGCTCCAATGAATTAATATGGTGAGGATATTCACCGCATGAAGTCTTTATCCCTTGCAGGATGTCATCTTAGAATTTGGATTTTACAATTTTAGCCCTGAACAGAATTCCACCATCAACACTTTGGAAAGGATATAGTGTGCTAAATTCTCAGATCGTTGCCACCAAGATACGATTCTAAGAAGCATGCAATCATAGAAGCAAATGATCTCTCGACTCTCTCATGAAGCACAGCCATTGGAAAGTTAAAGATCTTTGATCATGAATCACAGTCTATTCAAAATAAAGGAATTGCTTTTAAAGCTGAAAAAATTCCAAAATCTTTAATGAAGAAGAATAGACAGATGGATGATTCAGATGAACAGATTGCAGAAAATTCTGATGATGAAATTAAACAATCATTATCATTGATTACCAAACAGTTTCAATACCTCTTAAAGAAAAGAAATAATAGATTCATAAAGGACACATAATCGTGTTCCTATCAAAAAGGATCATGAAGAAGATGATGAATATAAGCCGCAATGCTTTAAGTGTAAAGGGTTTGGTCATATTGCTAAAGACTGTCCCAATCTTAAGAAATACACTGGAAGCAAGGCTTTGGCTGTAACTCTAGATGGGACCTCTAATTCATACGATTCTGAAGAAGAGGAAACAACTAATTTTTGGAAAATAGACACTAAACAGGGTGAAGAAAAGAACGTTGTATTTAGGGTTCAAGGCTCTTGTGAAAGATTCTTTTCGACAATTATTCGACCGTTTCCCAATTGGGAAGAAGTGTACAAACAGGTCAAAGAATATTGCCGTCAGGATACTTGAAGCCCCATAACGGATGTTGGATTCAAAGTTTGTACAACCTTGATCCAACCAAGAACACACTGGTTTTGAAACTGATGATGCTTGTTAGAAAGAAAACAGAGAAAGTTGAGAGATGTGTTTTGAATGGAAAACAAACCTCCTATTTAAAGAGGAAATCACACCCTTTGAAGATGACTTTTCATCGTTGCAGAAGTCTTTTCAGAGTGTCTCTTCCATCAATGCGTCCATTGATGAAACGGTATGTATGTTCAGGTTTTCTAACTGTAATAGAAACCCTTCAACGGAAAAAATACCGCGAGACAACGTCTCGCACTCTGCCCAGGGGGCTCCTTGCCCCTAGGACCCCAAGCGACCTGACCGGTCAGGTCGAACCCCGAAAGCTGCATAAATGACTGCATTCAAGGTTTGACGAAAATATCCAACACTAATAATGCATTAGTTGTCAATTTTATTTCTTCCACCTCCATTAGTGATTTACTAATTTTAAAAATGGACATGTCTTCCGATGTTATTAAATCATCTAATGGTAAATGGAAAAATAAGACAAGATACAAAAACTATCTCAAAAACAGAATTGCTAAAAGTTGCATAGGCAACCCAAGTCAATCTCAAGATACTTCGCTAGTTCGAGGTAACAAGAGTAGAATTTCTCATATGATACTAGATCAAGAACACCATGGTTGTTCAAAATTCCATAATGAGAGAAATTCTCATACTAATGCCATCTGATCGGTATTAGAATCATTTCCTCACCAAGTGTGCCGAATTTTGAGTGAGGAAGAAGAAAAATCAAGGCATTTATGTGTAGATTATGGGAATAAAATCTAGTATTTGAAAATATTTGATATATTCGTATTTTTAAGAATATTATATTTTCGAAAGTATGAAAATTATAAAAATATCATTCTCCTTCTTTGGTCATTCCTTGTCCGAACCATGAGTCTGGATCCAACATCTTCTCTTGGAAAGATGCTAGATCAGAAAGATCAACTTAAGATTAAGTCTGGATCTTCTCTTTATATTAAGGGTAAAATCAAAAAGGGAGATTGGCTTAGCAAGAAGTAAAGAGAGGATACACTGAAGAAAGATCAGTGTGTTGAAGCAGTGACACACTTTTGTATTCAATCAAAGACAGAATTACACGCTCTTGCAGAATCCTTCACGAAAATTTCTCACCTGCAAGAAATTTTGGTCAAGCAACAAGGTTTTCTACTTGAAGAAATTCACAAGCTGAAGTCTGAAAGTAATAATCCGCCTTTATTTAGCACTGATATGAAGAACTGAGTTGCAAAGGAAAATAGACATCAATTTTTGATTCTTTCATTGAATGTATTAGATCTATTATGAATAAAACTATTATGAATAAAATTATTTGATTTATAATTTTTCTTGTGATAGTTTTTGATTTGCATAGTCTGTGCTTGAATGCTTTATCTTATTGCTATGTATGTTTATGGGATGTTTGATTTCAGTTTTCTAACCTTGATATTCGATCTCATAATATTGTGAACCCTTATGGTTTGGGTGACTCTTTGATTTAGTGAGATTACGTTCTAGCCCATGTTGGTAGGATTTATCAAAGGATCATGAGGGGTTCTGATAGAAATAATATGTGAAAAAGTCACAATATGTTAAATCGTTTGGTTTAGCATAAAGCATATGTGTTTCGGAGTTTCCAACTTTTGCTTGCAATAGTTTATTCTTTTGTTTTGCATAAGGATGACAACATAATGACATTTCGATATCAATTCTCCCTGGAAGAAGATGCAAACATATTGGAGAAGAGGATGCGAAATTTGAGGTAACAATCTTGTTAGTTAATTGTTTTCCTATTTAAGAAAATCCTGATTTTATTTCATATCCTTATTGCTTTTGCTTAACAAAATTTCGGTACAATTGATGTTTTATTCCATTATTTTTGTATGGATATGTATGTGATTCAATTGGTTCCGGTTAAGAAAAACTATTGTTATCTTGGTTTATTGTTTGGTATCAATTGTTTAGGCTTATAAAATTTCTGTGCAATTACGGTGATTTAATGTCTATGTTGTTTCAATTGCTTCTGGTTGAGGTGAATAATTATGCAAGTTGATTTATTTGGTTTGTATGAATTGTTTATGGCTTAACGAAAGAAAAAGGTTTACGGGATGAATCGTTTAGTCCAATTCGATTCCGGATAAAAGAAACTAAGTTAATTATGATCTTAGTTAGACTTATCAAAGTGGAGGTTTCGGTTATTCAAGTCTAATCGAATGCCTTAACAAGAAATGCTAGTTAACTAACCTAGTACTTGTCTTGTTAAAAGTTAAAGGTCTAAGTTATATGGATAATTAGAACCTGATGAGAAAAATAGAGTTATCTTTATTTTGGTCTTATCGAATAAAGTGGTTGTATTTGTACAATCGGTTTAGCAAAGGAACTAAGGCGCTTCATTGATTTTTGGTTTGCTAAACTATTTGGGAAAATTGCTTTGGGAAATTATTTCCTTGGTAGCATATCAAAACAAAATTACTTTGTAGTTTCGATTTTGATATTGGTTATCAAAAATGGTGTGGGGAACCCTCGTGCTTAACTCTATAGGTTGCAAGTCTTGTGAGATTTGTAAGATGCATTCGGTTTGTCCTTGTTGATGGTGGTTTTTAGCCTAGGGTTAAAATCATAAACCCTAGTCCGACAGTGACGTCACATAACTTGAGTAATAATGTCTCCACTAAGCGCATTTATTGAACCCTTTAATATGTTTGCGAGAAAATTACCAGGGTACCTTTTTTTTTTTTAGTAATTTGGGTTTCGACAGGCCAAACCCTAATTCCCAAACCACATGTGCCAATGACAAACCATGCCAGCCACATCTACCGCGCCAAGGAATTCCTACCATGCTAGCCGCACCACTGTGCCAATGGCAAAGCATGCCAGCCACATCTACCGCGCCAAGGCATGCCAACCATGCTAGCCGCACCATTGTGCCAATGGCAAACCATGACAGCCACATCTACCGCGCCAAGGCATGCCAACCATGCTAGCCGCACCACCGTGCCAATGGAAAACCATGCCAGCCACATCTACCGCGCCAAGGCATGCCAACCATGCTAGACGCACCACCGTGCCAATGGCAAACCATGCCAGCCACATCTACTGCGCCAAGGCATGCCAACCATGCTAGTCGCACCACTGTGCCAATGGAAAACCATGCCATCCACATCTACCGCGCCAATGCATGCCAACCATGCTAGTTGCACCACTGTAACAATGGCAAACCATGCCAGCCACATCTACCGCGCCAAGGCATGCCAACCATGCTAGCCGCACCACTGTGCCAATGGAAAACCATGACAGCCACATCTACCGTGCCAAGGCATGCCAACCATGCTAGCCGCACTACTGTGCCAATGGCAAACCATGCCAGCCACATCTACCGCGCCAAGGAATGCCAACCATGCTAGTCGCACCACTGTGCCAATGACAAACCATGTCAGCCACATCTACCGCGCCAAGGCATGCCAACCATGCTAGCCGCACCATGTGCCAATGGCATGAAAAACCATTGGTCCCACCATTCCAAGCCAAACCGTCCATGCCAAGCCCTACCATGCCAAGCCAAACACACCTTGCCTTGGCCCTAGCCGCACCATGTGCCAACGGCATGCCAAACCCTTGGCCCCACAATCCCAAGCCGTCCATGCCAAGCCCTTGGCCCCACCGTGCCATGACAAACACACCTTGCCATGGCCCCATGCCAACCTAGACGCGCCACCATGCTGGCCTTCCCTATGCGGCTACCAAAATTAATGCGTGCGACAATCAACAGTCGCCCTTCAATCCCAGGAACAAATCCTAGCCGCCCAAGGTTATCAGACAACATATTGTAACCTTTGGCCCGAAAGCCTAGTTTGGCTACGCCAAACCATGCCAATGGCATGCCAACCTAGCCGCGCCACCATGTTGGCCTTCCCTATGCGGGTACCAAAACGAAGGCGAGCGACAATCAATGGCCACCCTTCAATCCTAGATGCAAATCCTAGCCGTCCAAGGTCACCAAACGACACATGGTAACCTTTGGCCCAAAACCTAGTTTTGGCCACGCCAAAGCCACGCCGGCCATGCCATCATGCCGCTGGCTACCAACACCCCTCTAGAGATCTTCCTGAGTTTTAGTTTCAGGCTGTTTTCACCTCCCGAACGAGCCCAAAACCTAAATATTCTCGTGTGCCAAACCCTAATTTAGACAAAGCCACAGGCGCTTCCATTCCAAGCCATGCCGGACCTAAACCATGCCGCTGGCTACCAAACGAAGATATGCGATGATCAACGGCCACTCTTCCATCTAAGATGCATATCTTAGCCGTCCAAGGTCACCGGATAACGCATGGCCACCTTTGGCCCAGCTCCAAAATCTTAACTTATCCACACCTAACCATGTCAAAGCCATGACCGGTCTTGCTTTCATACCGCTGGCTACCAAACGAAGGCCTTCAACAATCAACGACCATATTTCTATCTAAGATGCAAATCTTAGCCGTCTAAGGTCGCCAACCAACGCATGGTAACCTTTGGCCCAACGCCAAAACCATAGTTTTGGCCACGCCTAAACCGCACCAAGGTATGCCGACCATGCCACATGTGCCAATGGCATGCCGTGCTATCCACCTTGTCGCGCCAAACCCATACCATGCCGGCCTTCCCTTTACAGCTGCCAAAACAAAGGCCTACAATAATCAACGACCACTTTTCATCTAAGGTGCAGATCTTAGCCGTCCAAGGTTACCAGCTAACGCATGGAAATATTTGGCCCTAGTTTGGTCAGGCTTAAACAAAGCCAAAACCCTAAATTTTGGCCGCGCCTAAACTAGGCCATATTAAATCCATACTGATCATGTAATAATCAACGAATACCTTTCCTATTAAGATGCAAAATCTCGACTGTCGAAGGTCTCCCAAGCTCGACTTGCCAGGAAACAACAATATGCACATATCACAAACTGGGGGATCCTCTTTGGGTATTGGTTTGGCGGTTTATAGCGTGCGACGTACACTAGCCCGTCATAAGGAAGTGTCATAAGGGTGAGGCGGTTAGTAAATAGAGGGAGTTAATGGTGAAATGCTATTTTTTATGGGACACCAATTCCATGTGTTAACGGTTACCACCTCCTCCCATTTACTCACACATTTTCCCATTCCTTAATGAGACTAGAGTACGTTTCACTTCGACTTGTATAAATAGGTCTTACCTATTTCCACCGAACAACAAGTTCAGTCAGGAGCATACAACACTCTGAAAAAATTTGATAGCTTTCCATTTGTTAGCTTCCCACTTTCTGATACAATTCGTAGAAAACAAATACTTTTACAAAAATTAACTATTCGGGTATCATCACTTTCCTTGCTTCCCTTCCCAAGACCAACCCATTCTCCTTCACTTTGTGACCGAGGCAAGTCTGGAATGACCATTTCTTGGTTTAGGCCGGACTTGTACATATTTATCTCTCGAATCTAAAGTACTCCATTGCAGTATATTGTTTAGGGTTTAAATTCGTTTCTCACCCACACACCCGAAATTAGCAGAAACCATTTTCACCCTCAAACAATTGGCGACCACAGTGGGAGATTGATATTTTGGTTACAATGTCAATTTTCGACCATCGATTGCATGCTTCGACCTAGACATCAAGATGGTAGAAGCATGCGATCCACTCAGGTATCGACGACTTAGTTACCATACGACCCGATTATCAGTCTTGACACGACGAGGGATGACTGGGGACTGCTTAGATATTAAAAGCGAATGATATAACCAGGGATCGACGACTCTTTTATCAGATGAGACGAATGGGGACTTTCCACAATCATGACGGCGCTTCCCATAAAAGTCAGTCTTACACCCGGAAGGTTCCCTTTTCATCAGAAGACCTGAAAAACCGAGTAAGTCTTACCTAGACAAGATACATGGTTTGCTATTTCAAGTTTTCATGGGAATAATAAAACTGATAGCCATGTTATGTTTCACCCATGTCATCTACCAACACACGATTCCATGGTTTTCCTGGGATGTTTGCGTCACTTTCAATCGTAACCAAGATAACATCATTCCCAAAATAATCCATTCCAAAACAATTCATTCCAAAAGAATAATTCAAAACCCTCAAGGTAACATTTTTCTATCAACCCAAGAAATCCAGGAAATCAAAACCATAAACTAGGCGTTTCATTTGCCTTTCAAAAAAAATATACAGTTGCCCACCCGTACGTTCCTACTTTGCATAATAATGATTACCCGTCACCATTCATGAGGTAACCGACGTTACTATGGTGATATTCGAAGAGGAATTGTCTATGATGAAGTATTTCTACAAGTTTATGAAAGGCATACCCATGGATAGGGTTTGCACCAACACAAGAAAACAAGAGAACAAATTGGAAGAGAAACGTTTACATAGATGGAATATGCTTGCCCACTTTATTGTTACCACGCTACCGCTAACACCAGGACGTGATAATAAATATACGAGATAAAAAGGGGAGCCAACCCATTTTATAAGAATAAAACTTTTTGGAATTTGAATAAGGAAAGGATTTCCTGTTTGAGCTACGTATGGAAAGAGGCAATTGGGCCCGTAAGAACAAGTCCGCGCCACGACAAGCCAGCGTCGTGCCAATCCAGCGCCCATTCCAAGACGATCCAGCACTAACATCTTGCATCTTTCCAGCACCAGCAGCTTGCATCCTTTCCAGCGCTAACAACTTGCATCTTTCCAGCACCAGCAGCTTGCATCTTTCCAGCGCCAACAACTTGCATCTTTACAGCAGATTGCATATTTCATCCTTCCAGCGTTGCTCTTGAATGCCCAGTAGAAGGGAATCGGCAATCTAATTTCATCACACGTAAAGATCAGGAATGGCTTCTCCAAAATCGAAGCAAAGAAAATCAGCAACCCCTATGAATTCACAAAGACTCTTTTCCTGTCAGGAGATGCATGATTTCTGGGGACTTCGCCTGTAAAACCGTGCATTCTATGATGAAACATTTATATGAGATTATATATTTACCCAAGGAACAACGTCAAGACATATTTTCATCCCTCAACCGCACTGCATCAGGAAAGCAGCTGTTTCCATCCAGGAAGTCGTTCCCAAACCCCAACCTCTTTTGGAAAGCACAATTGATAGATGGAACTGGGGACTCCTAACCACTATTCGCTTGAAGGGTGTCCAGTTTGACAACACATTGATTGATTAACGCAACCTATCCGCCTCAACATCCTCCAGTAGCGGCTCCGTTTTAACGTTCGCTTCAGCAGCCGCTCCGCTTTAACGTTCGCTCCAGCAGCCGCTTCGCTTCAGCGTTCTCTCCATAAAGATGATCCAGGATTCGAAGACAAAGCTTTAACATTTTTTTCTCTATAAGTTTCAACGTCCTCTCCAAGAACCGAAGCCGCTTCAACGCCTCCTTCCCGCCAAAGCTTGTGTTCATGGAAAGTTTGCTCGCTTACGCATCCATCCAACCTACTTTGTTCCCATGACAATGTAGTCTCTTCTGATCATACCTGCTGCCGAGAACCGGTACCACTCGTTTGTTGATACCAGCGAGAGCTTCACCAAAGAATGATCACTACAAAGATGGAAACATGTAAAGCACATTTGGGGACTGAGGATCTACACAGAATCCCTTCACTTTCAAATCTCATAAGGCACGGTCAACCAAAAGGTCATAGTCACGACGAGGTCATTTGATCTTCAAGGGTGCAATGTAAGAATATCATCACTTCTCTATCTAGAAGACGCCTGCAACACTTTACAAGGCCGCGGTGGATCCCAAGCCTGCTCAGAATAAATAACTTCAGAAACTAAAGAAAAGTGCGACTGGGGATTGTCCATCGCATTCCATCCCGATGACCATCAAAGATTCATGAGATAACCCCCAGAGACGCGGCTGAAACATTTTATTGAAGAAAAAGAGGAAGCTACGATAAACAACATAACTCTCTCATTCCTACCTCTTCGCTATCCAGAATATTTCTTCCATGTGCATCCCATCAACACATCCAGAAGAGTACAATAAGCTTGTATCAAATCCCGTGGACATGGATTCAAGGAGATGCAATGAAAGAAGGCTACACAAGGAGACTACCATCACGGGACGCTTTCACCCCCCTCAACCAGGTTATTTCTGATTTCAACATCATCACTGTCGAAGTTTTATGAGCCGCATGAATTTCTCAACACGAAGACGTACATGTGCATTGAAGACTCCAAAAGCACGCCACAGATATACATTCACATGTTCGGCGTGCCATCAGATCTAACAGAAATATAACTGGGGACTGCTCACCGCATCCCATTTCATACGATAGTCCAAGATTCAGAAGATGGTTCAAAGGATATCTTTTAGAACAAAGTCCTTGAAGACTTGATAGCAGCACGTCGACAATAAAACGTCTCCCAGTTCATCTGTTTCATCCAGTAGATCCAGAAGATTTCGACCATACAAGCATCCATAACATACTGTCATCGCGATCAGAAGGTCCAGGCACTGAACAACCTAAAATCAAGGATGGACCGACAACGCAACCACATCCATCTGTCCCAAAAATGCAATGGAGTTTGGTAAATTTTGGAATCTACTGGAGAGACACTGCAGACGAAAGCACGGATGCGGACGAGCAACAGAAAATAAAAGAAGGTCAATACCTATTTTCATACGGACGGGGTTTCTAGAGTTTGCACAGAATAAAGTTTCCTTCTTTCTCCATGAACAGGAATAGATGGCTCGGCGCGACTATGCTACCCCGGGCCCGCAACATTCCTCCTGAATTTTACTGTCGATCTTTTTTCACCTCCCTAACGAGCTCAAAACCTAAATATTACAGTGTAGGGAGATAAGAAATTCTTTTTCGTTCGGAATGGAGGGGCGGGCCGTCAAAATCCGAGTTCGTACGAGAATTCTACAACAATTCTAATAAAGGACGATAATTAGGGTTTCAGCATGGCAAACCCTAACTTAGACAAAATTTCCATCATTCCACTGAACTTAATCCAGTCGTCATCCTTCTCAGGAACTCAAGATAGCTCCACTCCAAGGAAAGCGACTCCATTCCAAGCCGACCAAGGTTGATGGCTTCCTTCCAAGCTGACCAAGGCTGACGACTTCATTCCAAGCCGACCAAGGTTGATGGCTTCCTTCCAAGCTGACCAAGGCTGACGGCTTCATTCCAAGCCGACCAAGGCTGATGGCATCATTCCAAGCCGACCAAGGATGATGGCTTCATTCCCAGCTGACCAAGGCTAACGGCTCCATTCCAAGCCGACCAATTATGACAGCTCCATTCCAAGTTGACTAACGCCAACGGATTGCCAAGTCAAGCCAGCAACACCAACGACTCACCAAACCAGCATCATGATATTCTCTAACCCAACCAAGATGATGAGTAGCCAGAATAAACCGACGATTCTCATCTCACCACTTCATGGTATACACCGCAAATAAAAGCTATGCAAGGCCGCCAAACACATGATCATGAACTCTCCTTACCTCTCGAAAAAGGTTAGTCGGACTTTCCTGACCATCATGCATGATTTACGTTTCGATTCTGTCATTGTCTGTCACCATCTGATGCTTACCTCGAAACAATGCCCATGTTCCGAGCTAAGCAGGGGACTTAATGTTGATGGTGGTTTTTAGCCTAGGGTTAAAATTGTAAAACCCTAGTCCGACAGTGACGTCACAAAACTTGAGTAATAATGTCTCCACTAAGCGCATTTATTGAACCCTTTCATATGTCTGCGAGAAAATTACCAAGGTACCTTTTTTTTTACTAATTAGGGTTTCGACATGCCAAACCCTAATTCCCACACCATATGTGCCAATGGAAAACCATTCCAGCCACATCTACCATGCTAAGGAATGCAAACCATGGTAGCCGCACCACTGTGCCAATGGAAAACCATGCCAGCCACATCTACCGCGCCAAGGCATGCCAACCATGCTAGCCGCATAACTGTGCCAATGGAAAACCATGCCAGCCACATCTACCGCGCCAAGGCATGCCAACCATGCTAGATGCACCACTGTGCCAATGGAAAACCATGTCAGCCACATCTACCGTGCCAAGGGATGCTAGCCGCACAACTGTGCCAATGGCAAACCATGCCAGCCACATCTACCGCGCCAAGGCATGCCAACCATGCTAGCTGCACCATTGTGCCAATGGAAAACCATGTCAGCCACATATACCGTGCCAAGGCATGCCAACCATGCTAGCCGCACCACTGTGCCAATGGCAAACCATTCCAGCCACATCTACCGTGCCAAGGCATGCCAACCATGCTAGCCACACCACTGTCCCAATGGAAAACCATGCCAGCCACATCTATCGCGCCAAGGCATGCCAACCATGCTAGCCGCACCACTGTGCCAATGGAAAACCATGCCGGCCACATCTACTGTGCCAAGGCATGCCAACCATGCTAGTCACACCACCGTGCCAATGGGAAACAATGCCAACCACATCTACCGCGCCAAGGCTTGCCAACCATGCTAGCCGCACCACTGTGCCAATGGAAAACCATGCCAGCCATATCTACCGCGCCAAGGCATGCCAACCAAGCTAGCCACACCATTGTGCCAATGGAAAACCATTCCAGCCACACCTACTGCGCCAAGGCATGCCAACCATGCTAGTCGCACCACTGTGCCAATGGCAAACCATGTCAGCCACATCTACCGCGCCAAGGCATGCCAACCATGCTAGCCGCACAATGTGCCAATGGCATGCCAAACCCTTGGCCCAACCATGCCAAGCCATCCATGCCAATCCCTTGGCCCCACCGTGCCATGCCAAACACACCTTGCCATGGATCCATGCCAACCTAGCCGCGCCACCATGTTGGCCTTCCGTATGCGGCTACTAAAAGGCGTGTGACAATCAACGGTCGCCCTTCAATCCCAGGAGAAAATCCTAGACGCCCAAAGTTACCAGACAACACATGGTAACCTTTGGCCCGAAACCCTAGTTTGGCCACGCCAAACCGTGCCAAGGCAGCCATGCCAATGACATGCTAACCTAGCCGCACTACCATGCTGGCATTCCCTATGCGGCTACCAAAACGAAGGCGCGCGACAATAAATGTCCACCCTTCAATCCTAGATGCAAATCCTAGCCGTCCAAGGTCACCAAACGACACATGGTAACCTTTGGCCCAAAACCCTAGGTTTGGCCACGCCAAAGCCACGCCGGCCATGCCATCATGCCGCTGGCTACCAACACCCCTCTCGAGATCTTCCTGAGTTTTACTTTCATGCTATTTTCACCTCCCGAACGAGCCCAAAACCTAAATATTCTCGCGTGCCAAACCCTAATTTAGAAAAAGCCACAGGCGCTTCCATTCCAAGCCATGTCGGACCTAAACCATGCCACTCGCTACCAAACGAAGACCTGCGACGATCAACGACCACTCTTCCATCTAAGATGCAGATCTTAGCCATCCAAGGTCACCAGCTAACACATGGCCACCTTTGGCCCAACACCAAAATCTTAACTTAGCCACACCTAACCATGTCAAATCCATGACCGGTCTTGCTTTTATATCGCTGGCTACCAAACGAAGGCCTTCAACAATCAACAACCATCTTTCCATCTAAGATGCAAATCTTAGCCGTCCAAGGTCGCCAACCAACGCATGGTAACCTTTGGCCCAACACAAAAACCCTGGTTTTGGCCACGCCTAAACCACACCAAGGCATGCCAACCATGCCACATATGCCAATGGCATGCCGTGCCATCCACCTTGCCGCGCCTAACCCATACCATGGCGGCCTTCCCTTTATATCTGCTAAAACGAAGACCTACAACAATCAACGCCACTTTTCATCTAAGGTGCAGATCATGGCCGTCCAAGGTTACCAGCTAATGCATGGAAACCTTTGGCCCTAGTTTGGTCGCGCCTAAATAAAGCCAAAACCCTAACTTTTGGCCGCGCCCAAACTAGGCCATATTAAAGCCACACTGATCATGTTTTCTAGGCAAAATCTCGATCGTCGAAGGTCACCAAGCCATCAAATATCCTAAGATCGACTTTCCAGGAAATAACAATATGTTACATGTTTTCCACAAAACATTCGAGACATTAACACATATCACAAACTGGGGGATCCTTTTTGGGTATTAGTTTGGAAGTTGACAGCATGCGGCATACACTATGCATGTTATAATGAAGTGTCATAAGGGTGAGGCGGTTAGTAAATACAGGGAGTTAATGGTGAAACATTTATTTTTACGAGATATCAATTCCATGCTATTAGAGCACTGCTCGGCCAAGCTCGCATGCGTTGCTATCTCAAGCATGTTTGTCAGTCTTAGTGATCAAAACTATACAGTCTTGATTTCTAGTCTACTATAGCTAAGGTCTCGGACTAGGATAGAAAGTATAGTTGAGCTCAAGAACTCCATGGCGATCATCATACAAGACGAAGGACTACTCAAGGAACTAGTGGATCTTCATCGACTAAAAGGTATGTTGAGAGTTGAACTTATATATCACTTAAAAGTCTATCTACTCCATCTCCTATCTTGAGACAAAAGTCAGTTTACTATATAGACTAAGAATATACACATGTGACATTTCGAGATAAGTATATCTCGCTTATCTATTTCTCGAAATATGTGTTGGTAAAGCTTTCACTTTAGCCAAGTTCATCTTTGCCTAGTGACAAAAGTCATGTTATATTTCAATCAGTTTGGAAATTTCTCTGACAAAAACTAGTTCGTGAAAACAACTATCTGACGTCCTCTAAGAATGTTTCAATGATTGAAATAAGAGTCTAGACTATATAACCATTGGGAGATATAAACATTGTTGTGGAAACGCATATATGTATAAGTCCGTAGCACTTGAACCGAAGTTTGCGAACTTTGTTGATCAAGTGAAACCGGAACGTGAGCAGCAACTCAGTCCGCGAACCCATTCTATGAACTGGCGTAAGTTCTCGAACTTGAGAATATATGCTGAAGTTGAAGCTCAGGTGCAGTCTTCGAACTGACGGAAGTTCTCATCCCGAAGAATTCTGCTGGAGTTTATAAACTTCAACCGATTTGCTTGAGTCCGCGAACTCAATAGGTTATGTCTGAAAACGTTGTTCGCGAACATATCTTAAATTACTAAGGAATGATTTTGCAAACCGTGTCTTTATAGTTCATGATTAATGATTCGA
The DNA here is from genome assembly GCA_023529315.1 of Papaver bracteatum. Lineage (NCBI taxonomy): Eukaryota > Viridiplantae > Streptophyta > Magnoliopsida > Ranunculales > Papaveraceae > Papaver > Papaver bracteatum. The sequence goes on from JAJJWX010001863.1 coordinate 377,483, forward strand.
GTGAATCACAACATTTTTGATTTAGTTGTGTCTCTTGTAGTACTTGAGATCTCATAGCAATTGAACAACTCTCTAACTAGTTCATTTGAGTCATTCGGACTAGTTATGGTGAAGAAGAATATGGTTGATATGAAAGTTATCATTTGGATAACTATTTGGTTGACTAATATTGAACCAACCAAGGTACATGTTTGGGTACGGTTACACAAACTCAAAACGTCAAGTACATGTGTGTATGACAAGCTAAGTTTTCGATCTAACGGTTGAGAGATATTAGCTTGTATCTAATCAGGTTTACATATAACGGTGAATATTCAATGCTTTGTTAGTAATCTAACGTTGATTGCAAACCCTGATTTGAAAGACTATATAAGGGAGAACCCTAGCCACTGGAAAAACTAATCCCCACACACATTTCTTGTGTGATACTAGTTTTCTCTAAGCTAGAGTCGATCTCCATTAACCCTTGAGTTTTTTCTCTAAATTCGGGTTAACGACTTAAAGACTTCATTGGGATTGTGAAGCCAGACTGATACTGCTTTTCTTGTAGTTGTGTGATCTGATCTTGCTCTTTCTATCGTATGAGTATAATTGTAATAATTGGCTTGAGATTTCTATCTCCGATAGACAAGATAAAAGTAGTCACTAACATCTTCGTTTCATTGTTTGTGATTCCTCAATAATCTTATTCGCTGTATCGATTAAGTTTATTGTGAGGTGATTGATGAAACTAAGCTGTTCTTCGGGAATATAAGTTTGGTTTTATCAATTGGTTCATGTTCACCTTGATTTATCAAAATACGGAACAAAACTCATAGGTTTATTCGTAGGAGACGAATTTATCTATTACCTGTAGACTTTTCTATGTGAGATAGATTTGTTTGTTAAAGTCTTCGACTTTGGGTCGTAGCAACTCTTGGTTGTGGGTGAGATTAGCTAAGGGAATCAAGTGCGCAGTATCCTGCTGGGATCAGAGGCGTAGGAGCATAACTGTACCTTGTATCAGTGTGAGATTGGTTGGGGTTCAACTACAGTCCAGACCGAAGTTAATTTGGAGTAGGATAGTGTCTGTAGCGGCTTAATATAGTGTATGTTTAATCTGGACTAGGTTCCGGGGTTTTTTTTCATTTGCGGTTTTCTCGTTAACAAAGTTCTGGTGTCTATGTTATTTCTTTTCCGCATTATATTTTTATATAATTGAAATAATACAGGTTGTGCGTTGTTCAATCGATTAGAATATCCGACCTTATTGGTTGTTGATTTAAATCGATTGACACTTGGATATTGGTCTTTGATACCATCCAAGTTATCTCTCTTTGATTAGGCTCGCGAATTATATTTGCTTGAGTAAATCAAATCGAGAGATTGAGATAATAACTCCTTGAGTATTTTCTATTGATTGAGTCTTGTTGATTCTCTAGAAAACAACTTGGAGTTGTCCATATAGATTGCTAATCGAAATATTGGGTGAGGTTGTTAGACCCCCGCCTTTTAAATTGGTATCAGAGCAGGAAAACACATTAAACCTAATAAGTTTGTGTTTGTTCGGTCCTTTGAAATTTGTCTCATGGGAATTTTTTTTGGTAAATTTGCTCTTGGCATCTGTAATGTACACCAGAAATTCTTAAAGATTGATCAAGATCTATTATGGTCAAAACCTCTGATCTCTCATGATAATTTCATTTCATCTGAGAAGGAAGTTTTATATGATATGTGTCAATCTAAAGAAAAAAATAAAAAGGAGGGGAGATTAAAGAAACGTTCATGGCGCTCAATGATATGGAATCTCACGAGTACAACTACCTATCTCTATGAGGAGTACTATCATAATGGATCAGCTGATAAAGATCTTTTCAAAGCGTTCGAAGACGTTTTTATATCCTTAGAGAAACTTAATTCTGTTAAGACTAAGGATCACTCCAAAAAGGGATCTGTACATATTAAACCTTTAAATAATATTGTACAACCTGGAAAATGGAAGAATCCTCATTTGAGGCATATCAAGCAAAGGAATGGAAGCCAGACTCCCATGATTATTATCATTATGTTACGGGGACTGTTCACACTGATCAACCAAAAATATTGCATAATAATTTCTCTGCACATTATTCCTCTTGGTAACAAGACTGGCACTACCCCATATGTATATATCTTGAAATGGGGTAAGAAATGGTTGAATCGTGTACATGTTTCAATTTTAGCTTTCTAGTGCATCCTTCATGTTGAGGAATGCATAATTCTTGATATGCAATTGTCTAAACTAAGCCTCCCTTAGTTCTTTGTGGGTTGAAGTTCGAAAACGGGTCCAAGCCCATGTTTGGTCTTATTAAAAGGAAGTTCGTATACTCCCTTCTTCCTCTCACCCGTACGCGTACGTGAACTTCTAGGTTTTTTGTGTGCTATCTCCATTAAAGACTTTTTTTGGAGAAACTAAGAGAAAGGGTGTTGAAGATTCACTCTAAGTAAGTCATTTCTTCTTGTTCCTATCAATTTCTTTGACCTCATGATGAATTCTAAGGGCTCAAGTAGGAATTTCAAAAATCCAAATTCTTCTAGTATGGATTCTCCTTGTGACCAAAATTCCCTTAGGATTAGGTTTGTGAATGATTCTTGTGTTAGAATTTTTGAGAAGATTTCATCTAAAGGTTTTATTGTTGAAAATAAATTGGATATTTCAAGTGGACATGATGACGATTTAACTTGCTTCAAAAAATTCAATCTTGGAAATATCTTTGATGGTCTTGGTCAAAGGTTTGATTCTCTCACAAGAATTTTCTATGCCAACATTCATGATGTTGATCTTGATAAGATGGAATTCAAATCCATGTGTTTATGGGTGAAAACTACTTCTGCTGGTCTTGGTAATTGGGGTGTGTGGATGAGAAGTGAATCTAAACCCTAAACAAATGCACTGCACGGGAGTGCTTTTGATTCGAGAGATCAATCTATACAATTCTGGCCTAAACCAAGAAATGGCCGTTCCAGACTTGCTTCTCTCACAAAGTGAAGGAGATAGGGTTGATCTTAGGGAGGGAAGCGAAGAAGGTGTTGAGATTGTGAAGGTGTAGCCTTGTTGATGACTTGTAATAAAATGGTGAGCAGGCTTACGATTAATGCAAGCAGGCTCTGGATGTTTGAATACGTTTCGTATTAACACTTGGATTCTGTGTTGTGTTCTATTGTGGAAATAGGGAGGAGAACCTATTTATACAAGTCATTTGAGCCTTATTCACGTCTCCCGTGGGAAGTGTAGGAAGTGGAGTGATGGAGTAGTGGAGTTGTGTGTTAGTGTCACACGATCATCCTTGCCCACTTCTCCCATCATCACTAACCGTCCATGTCTTCCTGACACGTTCTTCTGATGGAATATTGCACACTGCACCGCCAGACCAGTACCCTAGTATGTATCCCCCAGTTTGTGACATGATTGATATCTCGAGTGTGGGGATCGTAGGACCCACAGAAGGTAGCATGTAATGCTATTTAAGTAACTAAGTTATTTAGGAAGTCGATACTTGTAAAGTATCGTGTGTATTCTATGCATGTTATGCATCGAATGTATTCGGCATATATGAAGCATCGTTGTTGAGCATTATGCCCTGCCTAATTCACGTGATGGTTTCGAGGATGCGCTAGCAAATCATCCCTTGGCCGACCACATGGTGTAGTAGAGTGGCAGACGGTGATCACAGTGATACCTCACTGGTCGCCTAACTCCTATCCTAGGCCTTCCATCCGAGCTGGCGAAGTTGGACGGGCGAGATGACTTGTGACCCACATCTGCAACCGTCGAATTAGGGTTTTAGGAGGTGCGCGAGTGCACCCTTTCAGCTTGGTCGAATCCAAGCATGGGAGGCATTTCATGGAGGACCGATCAGGCAAGAGTGTAGGCGGCATGCTGATGTCCATGTCCATGCTTCACTGTCCCACGAAGGTTTGATCTAGGCCACTCAAATTTACCGGTAAATTTGAGTGGCTGAGATCGATTTGCGACAGAAATCCTATGCCACAAAGGATTCCTAAAGGGCGCGGCATGCCACTTTCAAAACGCGCGTTTCGAGACGACCAACCTTGGTCGGTCTCATCCTTTTGGTCCGGCATGTAGGTGGTAGGATGATATTCACGCCTATACCTGACTGTCCCATGGAAATGTGATCTAATCCGCTCAATTCGTCCGGCGAAGTTGAGTGGTCGATATTAGTTTGTGATTTGGGAAGCGTGGCCACACTAGTTTGGGAGTGCGATTTGGAGAAACCAAGCATGGTATTCCTTGGTCGATTGGGTGAGGATATAGATGGTTCCATGCTAATCATGTTGATGCTCACTGGACCTGCTCAGTTGTCTCTTAATCCCTTCATTCGATCAGGAGAAATCAGACGCTCATGATCGTTACAAACCCTAATTAGGGTTTTGGCCGGCCGTGGGTCATACTTGGTTTTGTGCGTATGAATTGGGACAACCAACCATGGTTGGTCCTGACCAATTGGTCAAGTGTGTAGGCGGGCCCACGGTGATTGTGTTGACATGCTCTGGGCCCTATGAATCTACATCTACACCCTCCATCTATGCCTGTGAAGATGGATGGTTGAGATCGTTTTGCGACACATGTAATCTGTTGCAAACCCTAATTTAGGGTTTCTTGTCCATTCTGCTTGGTTTGGACGGTTTGGCAAGCTATGCCGCCCCTTTTGGGGGAGGACGATCACGCCAGGCCCGCGTTGGGTCGGCAGTGAATGTTCCAATACCTGCTTGGGGATATTGGATTCGATCTCAAGCTTCCAATTATGCTGGTGAAGTTGGGTGATCGTGATCATTTCTAGACAGTTATGGACAGTCTAGACGCTCAATCAGGCTAGTATAACACACCGAGAGTTACACACTCAATCGGGCTAGTATAATACACCGAGAGTTATATGCTCAATCGGGATAATATAACACACCGAGAGTTATATGCTCAATCGGGCTAGTATAATACATTGAGAGTTACAGCCTGTACGGGCATTTCGTGTATGCATCACTATTGGTACTTGGATATTCATGCTACTCTACTGCGAGTAATAATCAGTCATCATGCCGCACCAACAATGAGAGTTCTGCTAGGAACATCACAGGAAATACAAGGCATTTTTATGCATTAATCAATAAGCTAAAATTCACAGAATATTCAGGGGATTGTTGCTACATGATCCATTCTAGGTGAATTAGTAAAGTTAAGAAGTATTCATCACTTATAAAATAGTCTCATCCTCTGCAGGATGGTTACACAAAAATTGGTTTTACAACTGTAGCCCTGAACTAAAATCGACCATCAACATTAAGTCCCATGTCTAGCACATGATGGTTACACTATTGTGGTGTAGGCATATGATGGTGACAGTTAAAGATAAAACTTATGAGACAAAGTTAGATATTACCAGGAGAGACGGGTCGTCCTTTCCTTCGAGCATGTCACGTTCAAGAGACGTCCAGGAGAGAGTTCCCCTATCATGATGTCGATCTTGCCTAATCGATGGACTGTTGCGCCCGCTTTATTCGTGGGGTTATTGCGCCTGCTTTATCAAACGTGGGCTTGTTGTGCCTGCTTCAGTTAAACGTGGGTCCACTGAGTGCCTACTTTGGTTGAACGTGGGACTCATCATGCACCTGCTTTTGTTAAACGTGGGTCCATTGCGTGCCACGTGCCTGCTTTTCTTGGGGCCGGATGTGCCTGCTTCGACCAGATACCAAAACCTGTTGCCTCACCTAACACCATACTTGCCCCTTGACCAATACCATCCTTGCTGCTTTGACGAACCCCAACCTTGCTAACGGAATCTCCACCTCGACGCCTTACTGTCTTGTTTCGTTCGAACACCGGCCTTGTCCCATACACCATCTTTGTTACTTCTGCCAACACCGGACTTGTTGTTGTGACCAACACCGGTCTTGCTGACTAATACCGACCTTGCTAACCAACATCGGTCTTGCTCGAACATGGGACCCAGGCATGCTTGCTTTGCCCAAACGTGAACCTTGTATTTTCGAACGTGGTGTGGGTCCAACTGTGTTCATTTCCTCCTAGGAGCATGCTTCACTTCTCCTATAGACTTCAAGGTTTGTCATGCTCCGCTGGGCTCTTATGAAGGATGGATGAGACATATGTTGAGCAATGAGTACATCAAAGATAACTTGACCAAAGCGTAGATTATTGATGTAGCTTGTGTGTTGAAACCACTTGAGAGGATGTTAAAGTGGCTTCTGGTGCGAACGTTGAGGTGGATCCTGGGAAGAGTGTTGAAGCGACTTTTTCTTCTGGAGAGATATGAAATGCCTTCTTCTGGAGAGAACATTAAAGCGGCTTGGAGGGAGCGTTGAAGCTGCATTTTCTTCAGTTCGGTTTCCCCTTGCAAATAACATGCTTCTTTATTTACCATCTCTCTTGTGTTGAAGAAGTCCTTGATTGACGGAGAAGGAATTTCATGTTGAGCCTCAGTCCCCAAGCGTGATTTATATGGTTCTATATTGTATGGTCGGTGAGTTTACCATAATAAAGATATCGCCATCTCTCCTCCATGACTCTATTACTTCTCCATGGGAAAATAAAATATGCAGAAGTTCGGATTACCTCTGTCCGTAGTGGTTGTTGCTATGGTGAAGCTCTGATGGTATTAATCGACGAGAAACAACGATTCTTGGCAGCAACTGTGATCAGAAGAGACTGGCAGGGAGAGGCGTGGTGGAAACTTTCACGAACTTTGCACTCTTCATACAATGGTAGAGATCGTCTCATTACTACAGGGATAAGCTGGAACCGATGGCTTTCTTGATGTTTCTTCATGGAATAGAGAAGAGGGAGACAGTCCCCTGCCCGCGAGTATCCAGAGCTCTTGACTTGATAGATGTTGTCATGCTAGGTTCACGAGGCCATCTTTACGTCTGCTCTCTTGAGTATATCCTCATCTTTAGCTATCTTGGAATCACAATGATAGCGTGCTTGCATCTCTCTAAATTCACCATCTTTGATATGGGAAGTGGTAAGCAGTCCCCAGTCATACTCCTTCGGTAACACAACTACTTCTTCTACGAGAGACAGATTCTGAAAGCGTCTCTCATTGATGTAGCTACCGTCAATCCAGATATGGAATATCTTGGACGTTGTTTAACCATTGTGGCAGTTGTGCATATGGTACTGGAGTCCGGAGTTGGTGATTTTGGACGTGCAGGATGTTGTATCTCGGTTGTCTTCCTCTTGCTGCTTCAGCAAAACTGCTTACAGAAGGCTGAAGCTTGCATTGCCTGTTGGTGAGATGTATGTTTTCACGAACATCATGAGGCTCTTTATGACGGGCAGGCTTGTTATTTCTAGCAGGTCATGTGTTGTTGCAACCTGAGCGTTTAGCAGCTTCACGGAGTTCAGAGGGTGTCTTAAAGCACAGGCTCTTCGACAAAGCACGATTGATAGGTACCATCCTATTGATGCATAATTACTCCACTTGATGTTCAGTCACATTTGGATTGTGACCCTTCAGTGCCTGAATTCGGGACCTCTTGACATAATCATATGGATGTCCACTGTTTCGCTGAAGCATTCCTCTTAAGTATGACAGAGTAATTCACCCAAGATGCGGATTCTTTCTCGACATGACAATGCCTATCTTCTTGAGACTGCTCCCTTGAGGTGTTGGATCCAGTAGATATGAAGATGTCCCGGGATCGCTCTTCTTCCAGACTGACATAATAGGCGAACCCTTTATGATGATTTGGAGATGACAATGTTCGTTGAATCTTCCGAAACGCTTCTCGCTCTAGTGCAGTCCAGACAAAACTTGCTTATTTCTTGCCCATGAAGCTCTGGAGTTTCTTTACAATTTACGGAGGCGTCGTAAGGATAGATTGTGTCTTGGATGAGTCCACTTTTATCCCCTCAGCAGCCACATGTAATCCCAGAAATTTGCCTGAAGAGACGCCGAAAGTGCATTTCAAACGATTCATCTTCAACTTGTATTCACGGCACTCGAACACTTGTCGTAAGACTCCTGTTTGGGCCGCCCGAGCTTTTGATTTGAGCATTATATCATCCACGTAGTCTTCAACTTGCTTATGCATCATGTCGTGGAAGATTGTCGTCGTAACGCGTTGATACATTTTACTGGCATTTTTTAAACCAAATGGCATTACAGTATAATAAAATTTTCGAGAGGAGTTCGAAAAACTGTCTTACTCGCATCATGCTCATATATCCTTATCTAATTGTAGCCGCAATATCCATCCATTAAGGAGAACATGCCGTGTCCGCTGGTGGCATCTACTAACATGTCGATGTTAGGTAGAGGAAAATCATCTTTGGGGTAGCATTCGTTCAAGTCTCTAGAATCCGCGCAACACCTGATCTCGTGCCTGAATTGCCTCAGAAATTGTTTGACTGGCTTGGATCGGAGATTGTATGAATGCCTACACAAGGTCGAGCTGATGGAGATAGGCCTAGGATATTCCTCATCGTCGAGATCTTCAATCGTGGAGTTGGTTCCGTATTGCAGATGTCGTGGAACATCCAGCACCTCTTCTTGTGGCTCGTCGTTCTTGTAACATTCAATTGGGCTGGGAGACTTGGAATCAGTCTCCCTCTTAGTGTGAACGTGGATCGATGCTTCACCGGATGAAGAATAATGCCTTATCAGCAAAGATGCATTGTGAGGATATGCAACTCGGTTCTCCGCCTTGATTGACACCCACGTGGGGGGTGGGATGTAATGAAATTTGTCCGGTTCTTCCCGTGGAGCTTCTCTTGGTTCAAATACCTCCACTCCACTTACCGGTGTGCAAGGAGACAGGGATGCATGAATACAAACGACTTCTTTATTCAGCATAGTCTTCGGGAACTGATGATACATCGAAGGGACAATCCTATTGTCATGAAGCCATGGTCACCCCAATATCATATGGTAGTCGAGATCATTTTCTATGACTTCAAATTTCACCTTTGACTGGACGGGTCCTACAGATAAATTCAGATTGACATACCCGTACATGTTGGTTTGGTTTCCTTCAAAGTCTTTCATCATGGTAGGCTTTCGTAAGATCTAATTCGGGTGAACCTTGGCTGTCCTGAGTGTATTGAGGGTAATAACATTCGAAGACGCTCATGTGTCGATGAGGGCCCTCTTGAACTCTGAATCCTTGATGCGTGCAGTAAAGTATAGGGCCCGGTTGTGACCTTCTTTTTCCATCATGTCTTCTTTTGTAAGTGTAACGTTATTCACAGAAATCTCCGGTACTCTGGAGGCTTATGGACGCGAAGGAATTAATCGTACATCCAAGGCTATCTGATTGATTGCAGCAAACATCTTCGCCTGCTGATTCTTCGAAAGGTGTAAAAGTTCACACAATATTTCCACTAGGAAAGCCGCTTCCTGGTCCACCGGCCCCTGATTCATAGTGAAATTGCTGACTTGATGAGGATCGTTGTAAGGATCAGTTCCAAGTGTAGAAATCTCCGTGACATGGGAGCCGCTCATTTCTGATGTCAACATGATGAGGATATCGAGTATGTCGTTTATCGTTTCTTTGATCAAGTCCATGTTATTCGTGTAAATCCTCTGCACCCGTGCTAACTCGATCAATGTTGGGATTCTTCCGGTTACACCATCAGACACGCCATTGGGAGGAGGAGCATCTTCGTTGGAGGAAATTCGGCCAGAATTTGAAATTGTTTGGTGAGTCTTAATACCAACCATATTGAAATCAACCAATAGGATTGGTATTGATGAAATGACTTTACAACCGAGAGATTAATCTCCCACTGTGGCCGCCAATTATTTATGGGCGAAAACTACTTCTGCTGGTTTTGGTAATCTGGAGTGTGTGGATGAGAAGTGAATCGAAACCCTAAACAAATACACTGCACGGGAGTGCTTTTGATTCGAGAGATCAATCTATACAATTCTGGCCTAAACCAAGAAATGGCCATTCCAGACTTGTTTCGGTCACAAAGCGAAGGAGATAGGGTTGATCTTAGGGAGGGAAGCGAAGAAGGTGTTAAGATTGTGAAGGTGTAGTCTTGTTGATGACTTGTAACAGAAGGGTGAGTAGGCTTACGATTAATGCAAGCAGGCTCTGGGTGTTTGAATACGTTTTGTATTAACACTTGGTTTCTGTATTGTGTTCTGTTGTGGAAATAGGGCGGAGAACCTATTTATACAAGTCATTTGAGCCTTATTCACGTCTCTCATGGGAAGTGCATTAAGTGGAGTGATGGAGTAGTGGAGTTGTGTGTTAATGTCACACGATCAGCTTTGCCCACTTCTCCCATCATCACTAACCGTCCATGTCTTCCTGACACGTTCTTGTGATGGCGTGTTGCACGCTGCACGCTGTAAACCGCCAGACCAATACCCCCGTATGTATCCCCCAGTTTATGACATGATTGATGTCTCGAGTGTGGGGATTGTGGGACCCACCGAAGGTAGCATGTATTTCTAATTAAGTAACTAAGTTATTTAGGAAGTCGATACTTGTAAAGTATCGTGTGTATTCTATGTATGTTATGCACCGAATGTATTCGACATATATGAAGCATCGTTGTTGAGCATTATGCCCTGGCTACTTCACGTGATGGTTCAGAGGCTGCGCTAGAAAATCCTCCCTTGGCCGACCATATGGTATGGTAGAGTAACAGGCGGTGATCACGGTGATACCTCACTGGTCGCCTAACTCCTATCCTAGGCCGTCCGTCCGAGCTGGCGAAGTTGGACGGACGAGATGACTTACGACCCACATCTGTGATCGTCGGATTAGGGTTTTAGGAGGTGCGTGAGTGCACCCTTTCATCTTGGTCGAATTCAAGCATGGGAGGCGTTTCATGGAAGACCGATTAGGCATGCGTGTAGGTGGCATGCTGATGTCCATGTCCATGCTTCACTGTACCACGAAGGTTTGATCCAGGCCAATCAAATTTACCGGTGAATTTGAGTGGCTGAGATAGATTTGCGACAGAAATCCTATGCTGCAAAGGATTCCTAAAGGACATGGCATGCCACTTTCAAGGCGAGCGTTCCGAGACGACCAAGCTTGGTCGGTCTCAGCCGTTTGGTTCGGTGTGTAGGTGGTAGGATGATATTCACGCCTATACCTGACTGTCCCATGGAAACGTGATCTAAGCGGCTCAATTCTTCCGGCGAAGTTGAGTGGTCGAGATCAGTTTGTGATTTGGGAAGCGTGACCACACTAGTTTGGGCGTGCGATTTGGAGAAACCAAGCATGGTATGCCTTGGTCGGTCGGGTGAAGAGATAGATGGTTCCACGATGATCATGTTGATGCTCACTGGACCTGCTCAGTTGTCTCCTAAGCCCTTCATTCGATCAGGAGAAATCAGACGCTCATGATCGTTACAAACCCTAATTAGGGTTTTGGCCAGCCGTGCGTCATACTTGGTTTTATGCGCATGAATTGGGACAACCAACCATTGTTGGTCCTGGTCGACGGGTCATGTGTGTAGGCGGGCCCACGGTGATTGTGTTGACATGCTCTGGGCCCTATGAATCTACATTTGTCGCAAACCCTAATTTAGGGTTTCCTGTCCATTATGCTTGGTTTGGACGGTTTGGCAAGCTATGCCGCCCCTTTTGGGGGAGGCCGATCATGCGGGGCCCGCGTTGGGTCGGCAATGAATGTTCCAATACCTTCTTGGGGGTATTGTAGATCTCGAGCATCCAATCATGCTGGTGAAGTTGGGTGATCGTGATCATTTCTATACTGTTATGGACAGTCTAGACGCTTAATCGAGCTAATATAACACACCGAGAGTTACACACTCAATCGGGCTAGTATAACACACCGAGAGTTATATGCTCAATCGGGCTAGTATAACACACCGAGAGTTACAGCCAGTACGGGCATTTCGGGAATGCCTCACTGTTGGTACTTGGATATTCATGCTACTCTGCTGCGAGTAACAATCAGTCATCATGTCGCACCAACAATGAGAGTTCTGCTAGGAACAACACAAGAAATACAAGGCGTTTTTATGCATTAATCAATAATGCTAAAATTCACCGAATATTCGGGGGATTGTTGCTACATGCTCCATTCTAGGTGAATTAGTAAAGTGAAGAAGTATTCATCACTTATAAAATAGTCTCATCCTCTGCAGGATGGTTACACAAAAATTGGTTTTACAACTTTAGCCCTGAACTAAAATCCACCATCAACACCATGATAAATAGAAAAAGGGTTCTTGTTGATAGAGAATTAATTTCAAAAATTACCAACATACCATTGGGGAACGTGCGTCTCCCTAGACCATGTGAAGAACGTCCATCAAGTGATGATATCTCTATTAGGCTTTGTGGTAAGAAGGTATCTTGGAATCAAAGGAAGTTTCCTACTAATGATCTTAGTATTGCATTAATGGCATTTGGAAAACTTGGTATTCCCAATCTTTGTCCCTCCACAATTGAGAATTCTTGGTGGAGCCATGATCTTGCTGAATTAGTCTATTTTCTTGAGTCGGGTGTTCAAAGTCTTGATATTTGTGGATTCATTATACATCAAATGGTTACAATGAATTCTCCCATCAAGATGTTAGGCTATCCTTGTTTGATTAGTCAAATTTTCCATGATAGTGGTGTTGACACAATTGGCAACTCTCTTGGGGTACCCACACCGGTTCGTTCCTGTACCTTCAGGCGCATAAGGGAAAATGTGTGCAAAAGACAAAGAGATGCTTCCTTGAATGAATGTGACCCTACTAATTTGAGTTTACTTCAAAAAATTCACAAGGGAGTGTGTAAAGTCAATTCAAGGGGCAAATGCATTCAAGAACAATTGTCGGTGGTTGCAACTAAGTTTCCTGAGCTCAAGGATGAGTTGAACACAATTCAAGCTTCTTGGAATATCTCCGATGAAGATGATGAGTAATGTGTTGAAGTCTAGTAAATCTTCTATGTTTTCTGTTTTATTTAGAAGAATAACTAGTGTTTTGGAATAACAATGATTGTGATTACACATAGCTATATCCAATGATTTCATATTCTTGTTTTTAGATTTTTTGGTTTAAATTCTAAAGTTGTTTGGAAGATGATGGTTGCAGTATTAATCTTTATGATTTTATATATTGTAATATTTTGATGGGATTTGTATGTTTACATCCGTGAACTTGATTATCCCATATTTTGTCAAAAGTAAAGTCGTTCACGTATTGGTATGCAAATATTGATAAAGGAATGGATGGACTTTTGGAAAAACACAAAAGTTAAGCCTATATTGTCAATTATTGATGTAAGATAGGTTAAAATCTTTTGTGATTCAAGGATAAAGTCTATTATATCACTTTGTGATGGAAAAATAGAATAGGTCCTTGTTTTGGTTATCCACGGTATAGAGCTTAATTGTTCCATATTATTATGTATTATTGTGAAGGTTCCATTGTGTATCTTATGTTGAGCACGATACAACTTAGTCGATTTCATATTGGCATGGTTGGTTGTTCCATAAGATGCTATATGTTGAGCATTAAGAACTAAATTAATCAACTTGTGTGGTTATTTAGTTTGTATTCCATGAGTTCTCTCATGTTGAGTACATGTACGGTTAGGATTGTGATTCACTATGATAATCTTAGTCAGGGTTCCATAATCTCTTATGTTGAGCCCAAATGAACTAAATCAATCATCTTATGTGATTATTTAGTTAGCACTCCATAGATTTTTCTCATGACGAGTGTGGACAATTGAATTGATTACTTTGTGATTAGTTTAATTGTGTAATCCGGTTAGAATATTTATGGGTTTTCTTGTGAATAATCTAATCGATGAATTAAGTCTCCATAAGTTTACTTGTGTTGAGCATATTTAGTAAAATTAATCATGGTTCACTTTGGTTAATATGATTGAATATTTTGGATTCCAAATTCATACTTGTATGCTATTTGTTGAGTCTAAAGAAATCTTTTTTTTTTCTCTTGAAATTAAGGTCGCTCTTGTTGTTCCTTTGGGAATGACATCTTATGGGGGAGAGTTCTTTTGAACTTGCGCTTAATTTACAAATCTTTGTGGGGAGTGCGGCTGTGTAATTTTTAGGGGTTATCTTGTATCTTTATAAACTCCTTGATGAATGCATTTAGCCTCGGCTTTATGATTGCATCTAAACAAGATGATGGAACATTTACCTTTGGTCATGAAATGTCTCTTACGGAAATTTCATTAGGATCCCGTTCTTGTACCTTTGCCAATTTTATGGACAAAAAGGGGGAGAATTAATTGTAGTTCACACTACAAATACATATGGTTTTCGGATCATTATGTAAGGGGGAGTGGTTTCCATGTGAGATGGAGTATTGACTAAGGGGGAGTGAAGTATCAACATAGTATTGTTGTTGAAGTTGTGATACAATTGGACTTTGACGCTGTGTAATAATACTATGACACGGTATAAAAATGATTGAGAACCAATGATTTTCTCATTGTTATAGATACGGATTTTCAACAACGATGATACTAAACTTACAACCTTTGGGATCATTAGACTACTTGGAAATGACGAAGATTTCGAGTATTGTTGAAGATTAGGCATGTGGAATAGGAGCTACAAAGTTTATTTATATAATTTTTGTATTCCATATATATTAATAATTTTGCCACTAAAATTGACAAAGGGGGAGATTGTTAGAGCACTGCTCGGTCAAACTCGCATGCGTTGCTATCTCAAGCATGTTTGTCAATCTTAGTGATCAAAACTATATAGTATTGATTTCTAGTCTACTATAGCTAAGGTCTCGGACTAGGATAGAAAGTGTAGTTGAGCTCAAGAACTCCATGGTGGTCATCATACAAGACGAAGGACTACTCAAGGAACCAGTGGATCTTCATCGACTAAAATGTATGTGGGGACTTGAACTTATATATCACTCAAAAGTCTATCTACTCTATCTCCTATCTTGAGACAAAATTCGGTTTACTATATAGACTAAGAATATGCACATGTGACATTTCGAGCTGAGTATATCTTGCTTATCTATTTCTCGAAATATGTGTTGGTAAAGCTTTCGCTTTAGCCAAGTTCATCTTTTCCTAGTGACGAAAGTCATGTTATGTTTCAATCAGTTTGGAAATCGCTCTGATGAAAACTAGTTCGTGAAAACAACTATATGATATCCTCTGAGAATGTTTCAATGATTGAAATGAGAGTTTAGACTATATAACCATTGGGGGATATAAACATTATTGTGGCAACACATATATGTATAAGTTCTTAGCACTTGAACCGAAGTTTGTGAACTTTGTTGATCAAGTGGAACCGGAACGTGAGCAACAACCCAGTCCGTGAACTGGCATAAGTTCTCGAACCCAAGAATATCTGCTGAAGTTGAAGCTCAGGTGTAGTCCGCGAACTAATGGAAGTTCTCATCCCGAGAAATTCTGCTGGAGTTTATAAACTTCAACCGGTTAGCTTGAGTTCGCGAACTCAAGAGGTTATATCTGAAAACGTTGTTCGTGAACTTATCTTAAATTACTAAGGAATGCTTTTGCAAACCGTGGATTTATAGTTCATGATTAATGATTCGAGTAAATCACATCGTTTTTTTATTCAATTGTGTCTCTTGTAGTACTTGAGATCTCATAGCAATTGAACAACTCTCTAACTAGTTCATTTGAGTCATTTGGACTAGTTATGGTGAAGAAGAATATGTTTGATATGAAAGTTATCATTTGAGTAACCATTTGGTTGACTAATATTGAACCAACCATTATCCATGTTTGGGTACGGTTACACAAACTTAAAACGTCAAGTACATGTGTTTATGACAAGCTAAGTTTTCGATCTAACGGTTGAGAAATATTAGCTTGTCAGGTTTTCATCTAACGGTGAATATTGAATGCTTTGTTAGTAAGCTAACTTTGATTGGAAACCCTGATTTGAAAGACTATATAAGGGAGAACCCTAGCCATTGGAAAAACTAATCCCCACACACTTTTCTTGTGTGATACTAGTTTTCTCTAAGCTAGAGTCGATCTCCATTAACCCTTGAGTTTTCTCTCTAAATTCGGGTTAAAGACTTAAAGACTTCATTGGGATTGTGATGCCAGATCGATACTACTTTTCTTGTAGTTGTGTGATCTGATCTTGCTCTTTATATCGTACGAGTACAATTGTAATAATTGGCTTGAGATTCTATCTCTGATATGCAAGATAAAAGTAATCACAAACATCTTCGTCTCATTGTTTGTGATTCCTCAATAATATTCTTCGTTGCGTCGATTAATTTTATTGTGAGGTGATTGATGAAACTGAGCTGTTCTTCGGGAATATAAGTATGGTTTTATCAATTAGTTCCTACTCACCTTGATTTATCAAAATACGGAACAAAACTCATAGGTTTATTCGTGGGAGACGAATTTATATATTACATGTAGACTTTTCTGTGTGAGACGGATTTGTTTGCTAAAGTCTTCGACTTTGGGTCATAGCAACTCTTGGTTGTGGGTGAGATCAGCTAAGGGAATCAAGTACGCAATATCCTGCTGGTATCAGAGGCGTAGGAGCATAATTGTACCTTGGATCAGTGTGAGATTGGTTGGGGTTCAACTACAGTCCAGACCGAAGTTAATTTGGAGTAGGCTAGTATCTGTAGCGGCTTAATACAATGTATATTTAATCTGAACTAGGTCCCAGGGTTTTTCTGCATTTGTGGTTTCCTCGTTAACAAAATTCTGGTGTCTGTGTTATTTTTTTTCCGCATTATATTTTTATATAATTAAAATAATATAGGTTGTGCGTTGTTCAATCGATTAGAATATCCGACCTTATTGGTTGTTGATTTAAATCGATTGACACTTGGATATTGGTCTTTGGTACCATCCAAGTTATCTCTCTTTGATTAGGCTCGCGAATTATATTTGCTTAAATCAAATTGAGATAATAACTCCTTGAGTATTTTCTATTGATTGAGTCTTGTTGATTCTATAGAAAACAACTCGGAGTTGTCCATACAGATTTATAATAGAAATATTGGGTGAGGTTTAAAAACCCCCGCATTTTCACATGCGTTAACGGTTACCACCTCCTCCCATTTACTCACACATTTTCCCATTCCTTAATGAGACCAGAGTACGTTTGACTTCGACTTGTATAAATAGGTCTTGCCTATTTCCACTGAACAACAAGTTCAGTCAGGAGAATACAACACTCAGAAAATATTTGCTATCTTTCCATTTGTTTACTTCCCACTTTCTGATACAAGTCGTAGAAAACAACTACTCTTCCAGAAATCAACTATTCTGGTCTCATCACTCCTTGCTTCCCTCCCCAAAACCATCCCATTCTCCTTCACTCTGTGACTGAGGTAAGTCTGGAATGACCATTTCTTGTTTTAAGCCGGACCTGTACAGATTGATCTCTCGAATCTAAAGTACTCCCTTGCAGTACATTGTTTAGGGTTTAAATCCGTTTCTCACCCACACACCCGAAATTACCGAAATCAACAGAAACCATTTTCACCCTCAAACAGTCCTTTATTTTTTTGTTTCTTTGTCATTTTGTGACAAAAAGTGGGAGAAATATATGGAGTAAACAAGTGATACTGGCATTGATTTTAATTGATTGGTATCACTAAGGGAAAGGACACTGGTGCTTAAACGTTTATCTAATGAAAGAGTGAAAGCATAGACTAAGGGGGAGTAACATATCATGTGATTTTTGTTATGATGGGCTACAAGGGAAAAAACAAAGACGTGCGGATTGAAAATCTACATATCCCACCTTTAGGGGGAGTATTAGCTTTGTTAATATAATGTCAACACCGCCATTTAAGGATTGAATGTATGACATGTTATTATGCTGTTGAATTCGGGAATCAAACGTATGTGTAATGAATTCTTGTAATTTTTTTATCCATATGATGTACGAGTTTTTTCACTAAAATTGACAAAGGGGGAGATTGTTAGAGCATATCTCGGTTGAACCCACTAAGCATTGGTATGTCAAGTTCGGTTGTCATATTTTAGTAAATCAAAACTCATTTAAAGAGTCACTTGATTATGTACTAGAGTCAACTTCATATAAGTTAGCTTGAAAGTATTAGGATATGAGACATTACAAGTATTGCACAGACTTGAAGAAGTATGGAGCTACAACGACAACATCATCCTTCAACTCGAGGTTAGTGATATTTAACTTGAACTGTTTCATTCCCTAACGTATCTTTCAAGTCATGGATATTGAAAACAAAACTGCGAAGCATGAACATTCTAGATAGACATAGTATTAACGAATACAATATGAGGTTTATTGCTTAACCATTAAACTTTGTATATAAGACATCGACATAATCGTTTGAATGATATTGTGATTATGTATGGGTATGTGGTGAGGATTTCATCCTAGGAAACAATGTTTTACATGTGTTTTAAGGAAGTAAATTCATGAACTTATTTTGTGAATCGAAAAGGAAATCGCCAGGCATTATTGGTATTGTTATTCATTGCATATCTTTTGAACTACCAATATGTGTGATTAGTATAACCGCTCATGACTTGTTTGTGTTCTTGGTAAAACTATTCACAAAGGCCTGACTTTTGTATTGGTATGACTTTTATTAGTGAAATAGATCTTAAGTAATCACCTGAGATGGTATGATCTATTTTGTGTTATTGGTAAGACCGACTATGGCTAAAGGGGAACCGATCCTAGTAAGAGGTGCAACCTATCACAAAGGGGAATCGATCATTGTATGAGATGCAGCAAGTTTATAGCAGAAAGGGGAACCGATCCTATGTAAATGTGCAACACATTTTTAGGCAAAGGGGAACCGATCCTATGGACATGTGCAACACATACAAGTTAGATACCATATATATGTGGGGAACCGATCCTAGTACCTAATCAACCTAATTTTGGTTACTAGTGTGACTATGCACAATACTCACATGGAGGTAGAACCGAAACTTGTTTTAGTAGAACCGTGAAACCCATGATTGGTGATTGAGTGTTTTTGATCAATCATATAGTTCTTGAAAGTCAGATGAACCAATTCTAAACTTGTTTGGAAGTGTGGTAAATCGGTTTCAAGATGGTAAGTATGAAAGAGGACTTACTAAGTAATGATGTCGACATACTTTGAACATGTGCAATAACATTTATCTTTAGTTGTTCAAAGTTATTCCTTAATATCTAAAGGAAGGAAATCCCATATCGAAATAAATAAGTTAAGAATCTTTTATTTAAGGTTTTTAATTTTATATATGGAAAATGAAAATTAGTAATGTGTATTTTCTAGTTGGAGATTTTCTAAGAGATTTTCGGCCAATATTTGGACATAGCATTTCCAGGAATTATGGAAACCGAATTTGGAATATATTGCATATGTTGAGAATATTTTCGGTTTTGGAAATTCCTTGGTGTCAAAAATTCGTTGTCTATAAATACTTGAAGTTTGCATTTCGAGCAAACTAATCCTTCGTAACAACAAACTACCTCATTCGTGTTGCAACTGGTGAAGCCGCCTATTCGGAGAAGAGAGTAGCCTAATTAGGCGAAATCTCTTATGATCACACAGTTTAAAGACTTCTTTGGGATTGAGAAGCTCTATTAGTATCGTTTGTGAGAAACTAGATAATTTCGGTTTATCTTTTGTTTTCGATTGATTTGATTGACTAACGGTGGTTGAACTTTGATTGCACCTAGTTTGTTTATATTTGAGAATCTTCTCTTCTGATATATGATTCACTCAATGTAGTTGCAGATTATCTCACAACTACACCCTCATAAGAATCCAATATGATGATCTCAATTATTTGATGTGAAGATGAAGATTAAAGTACTAAAATTATAAAAAGACACAAAGATTTTTACGTGGTTCGATCAATGTGATCTACATCCACGATGCTTCACTAGTGATTGTATGTAATTACATGATTTTACAATTGAGACTCCATTAATGAATATTTGGAGCTCTAGAATTTTTTGGGGAAGGAGATGATAAAGAAAATAAATCCCTCTCTAAAATTTTCTCTCTCCTCCTAAAATTATCCTCATCTCTCAAAATGTGTCTCTCCCTTTCCTCTCATGCCTAAATGGCTATTTATATGATCTTACAAAATATGACGGTTGTGTTGTCCCGCCATTTTGGATTTTAGAATTATCTTGCGAAGCTTCGTAACTTCACTTCACGAACTTCTTTTGCTTTCCTCGTGATTTCTTTATCTTCGCAAAATATTCTATACTCGCAAAATGTATTTTCTCTCCATAATTTCATAAGTTATCATTTGTTGTGATATTCCGCTCCTACATCTTGCCTCTTTTTTCTTGAATATTGCTTAAAGAGCGATTTTTAAGAAAAAATCCGTTGTTGTAGTAATCTTTGATCTTTGTTGATGAAGGAACGAGCGAAAGAATACTAGTCTTGAAAAGTATATACTTGCCTCTATTCTTTTGCGAAGTCCCGGAATGTTGCGAAGTAAATAATAAGTATCAACCATTGAAGTATAAGAAGTATGAAGTATCCTTGAAGAAGTATAAGAAGTACTCAATCCTCGAAATATATAAGAAGTATAATAAGTACTCAATCCTCGAAATATATAAGAAGTATGAAGTATGCGAAGTATCCTTAAGAATTACTTAATCCTCTAAATGTAAGAAGTATTGCGAATATACCATGCGAAACTCTCAGTCCATGTTCTTTGCCTCATGCTATGCTGTAATGCAAATAAAAATTTAGATTAGTATTCAACATTTCTTTTATCAAAATTTCTTATTTTTTATTTATATGCTACTTCAAAATCTTTTTGTTTGTTTTGATTTCCTTTGTATTATCTATCTCATCTCTCTTGACAAATATTTTTCCATGGAAATGATCCTAATAGGTACCCCCTCATATGACGCACTGAGGTGCTTTGCCTTTTACGAGTATACGCCATAAAGGTTTGCCAGCTACTACTCTCCATGTCGAATATCATATCATTGGAAATAAAGTAAATTTTTCAAGAGAAATATATAAATTGATTTGTGCGAGATGTTTTTCTCGGTTTCTTTTATAATTGTGAAATCTTGAGATCTTTGTAAATATTTCCTTTTTTTTTTTTTTGTAAATCAAATCAAAAATCTTTTATTTTTCGTAAGCAAATAAAATGTTTAAGGAAAGAGGTACTTAGCTTTTATGTGAGTCGTTGTTGTCTCTTGCGAAGTATGTGATTTGCTTGCGAAGCTAGCATCGTCTTGCATGTTCTCATAGCATACCAATTATTCTAGCCCACTCTTGCGAAATTCCCAAAGATCTTGCGAAGTAAACCTTTGCATGAAGTAAACGAACATCTTTTGCGAAGTGTTGGTGCTGTGAATATTCGCAAAGTAAACATTTGCGAAGGAAATGTTCATGATATAAGCTCATGCTGCGAACGTTCGCAAGATAAATATTTGCGAAGAAAAAATTTGCGAAGAAAATTCTGTGAAGCAAATATTTGCGAAGAGAAATGTTTCACGAAGTTAAACATTACGAACTTTGCCTGCATCTTGTCTCAAACTCCAGAACAATTAACGAACAATAATATTTAGTTTCATTTTCTGATATTCATTTTCTGATCTTGCAACCATAATAATGTTGAACAAGGTGTAGTTTCGCCACTTTTCTGATCAACATCTGTTCGCAAGAACTTTAATTTATTGCGATGTTCGTAATCCTTGGGGAGTTAATTCTACATAATTGGAAAAAATTTGCGATCTAGGGACGAATTGTGTAGCATCATCAGCACGATGTCTGCCGGTGATTCGGTTGAAAGGAGGAACAGTTGTATTTACAAACATTCTTCTTAAAGTATGAACTAGAATGAACGGAGATGCACTTGGTAAAGATGTTCTCTCAGGGCTGAAATTGAACTGAATTCTCTTCAAATCCCTGGTTAATATTCCCATTACACTGGTTGGATTCGTAACTGGATCAGCTTCACAACTTGGTGCAACTCGGTTGTTAGGTCCACCACTAGTATCTCCGTTATCTCTGATGAGGGGAGAACGAAATTCGTTGATGATGGAAGAAACCAACTGATTCTTAAGATCTGCGTTTACCAATCAGAGCTTCTCGTTTACCACTAGTATACTTTAATTCTTCGTTTATCCTGCGAACTTTAATTCTTATGATGCGAACTGATCCGTATATAATACTAATTTACCCATTCTTCGTTTTCCACTTAATACTTCGCATAACTTCATTTTTCTTCGTTGATTTAAACTAGCTGAGACGCGGACTTAGTTGATTGAACCATAAAATCTCCCTGAAGATGATATTGAACTTTCAAATCAGTTTTCTACTCCATTATTGGATCTACTTCTGGAAGACGCCATTACCGTTTCAGATTGAATTTTCTAGAAAGTGAAATTGGGGGAGAAAATGGTAGAGAGAGAAGAGGACCAATTATTAAACGAAATTGTTGATCCCACAAGTTACAGGATGGATAAATCCATTTAATCTGTCCCTGTTTCTAGCGCCAATTATGTAGTTGCAGATTATCTCACAACTACACCCTCGTAAGAATCCAATATGATGATCTCAATTATTTGATGTGAAGATGAAGATTAAAGTACTAAAATTATAAAAAGACACAAAGATTTTTACGTGGTTCGATCAATGTGATCTACATCCACGATGCTTCACTAGTGATTGTATGTAATTACATGATTTTACAATTGAGACTCCATTAATGAATATTTGGAGCTTTAGAAATTTTTGGGGAAGGAGATGATAAAGAAAATAAATCCCTCTCTAAAATTTTCTCTCTCCTCCTAAAATTATCCTCATCTCTCAAAATGTGTCTCTCCCTTTCCTCTCATGCCTAAATGGCTATTTATATGATCTTACAAAATATGACGGTTGTGTTGTCCCGCCATTTTGGATTTTAGAATTATCTTGCGAAGCTTCGTAACTTCACTTCACGAACTTCTTTTGCTTTCCTCGTGATTTCTTTATCTTCGCAAAATATTCTATACTCGCAAAATGTATTTTCTCTCCATAATTTCGTAAGTTATCATTTTCTGTGATATTCCGCTCCTACACTCAAACTAGATCGAAGTTTCGACATGTATCTTTAGACTATTTTTAGTTCTAAAGACGTCTTGTGATAATCCATTGTTAACAAGCTCCGTTCTGTGTGTGATTGATCACAAGAGATTCAAGTTGTTGTGTGCAGGTGTTTATTGAAGATATAAGAAGACTTTGATGATTTCTGATTTGGGGTTATAATATTTGGTGTGCACAATACTTATTTCGGTAAAATATGATCCAGCTATAATCGGTTTATCCTTGTGGTAGATTAGATCGATTAGTTGTGTAGACCGACATCAATATAATTTTTTGTGATTAAAAGTATTGATTGCAAAATCTTAACAATTACCTTTGGCAGTTGATAATAAGATAGATCTAAGAGCTTGATAAACAAGTTTATTGAGATAAACAGAAGAGCCTTTGTCGAACTCACATTACTTGATTGAGAAGAGTTGATACCAAACAGATTTGTTGTTCCTTTACTTTTTGGAATATGAACCAAAGAAATTGTTCCAAGTGCGTGACTTATTACAGGTGAGAGGCGTGGCAATACAGATGGAACTAGGTGAACTATATGTTTAGTTGCTTGGTCTCAATTATACAAAGTTATGTTTGATTTTGTATCGCTGCTTAATCCCGAGAGCATTCAATTCTGGAAAAGGTCCCGGTGTTTTTCTGCATTTGCGGTTTCCTCGTTAACAAAATCTTGCTGTGTGATTTACTTTTACTTTTCGCAATTATAATTGTTGTTATTATAATTTAAAGTAAATTACACAAACGTTAATTCCTATTTAGTTGATAGTAATCATATTGTGTTTGGTTAAGTCTGAACCTCTTATCAAGTAAACATATTTCGTTGTTGTATTGTCTAGATCTCGCATCCATCGACGATCACATGAAGTGTGAACCTATTAGTTATATTGTCTCGACTAAGTCCATGGACAATCATTTTCGGATAAAGGACTTATAGGTGGAAAAGTTTTAGCTTGAGATATATTTGGGTACCCTCGCCTTTTCACCTTTTATTAACGGAGATAGACTCTTTTGAAGGGTAATCGGGATAACACATGTCAATGCATGTCTGTCTCGTTAGAACACTAGGTTCATCTATATTTGAGATTAACGAATCTTTTTCTTTAATAGAATCAGTTGAAACAGACTTTTTGTTTCTGGTGGCGTGTTTATCAAAGAGATTACTACCGTCCATAGAGTCAGATCACTACAAACACAGACTTATGAGGTATTTAAACGTGTTTGCCTCACCCAATAATTCGCTTAGTAATCTGTATGGGCTAACTCCAATATACTTTTAAGAGAATCAACTAGACAGTTGATGTAGTTTTGATTGTGGTAAGTACGGATTTGATTCTCGAACTTTTATGAAGATTTGGTTTTTGATTACTAAAAGAAAATACTAAGACAAACTATTAAAATTTGATTTTTTTTTGTTTACCAAGAAGAGAAAATTCTAGGGTTTTGGATTCCACTACTTCCAATATTTGTAAACTCAATAATAGTTCCTTTGACAAAACACTCCTACTTCACTCAAAACAATTTTCGAACTCAATCTCATGCTTTGGAAAATATAACGTTACAAGCTCTTTTTTTTATGACTTTCGTCGCTATACTAAGGCCTAATCCTCCTTCGCTTATAAAAGAACTGTAGAAACTACCCAAAATAATTATGATGAAGCATGTAAAGAAGAGAGAATTTTTAGACAAATTAAAGCACAATTTTGGAGTATTTTTTCCAAGGAAAACAATTACTAAAATTCACTCATCGAAAATAACTTCTTCCAAAACCCTAGAAAAGAAATTTAGCTACTCATAGAATCAAAATTGAAGAGAATTTCATTAATCATTGTATTCAAAAAGATAAATATATGCTTACAACGATTTTCAGTCGCTACAGGGATTCAATAGCTAAAACTATTCAGCTGCTTCTTTTGCTAAAGGTCTTTTTTTATTAACAAAAGAACGATAGACGACTCTGCGGTTGAACTGCGACAGTTTCTACGACTGTTCTGGGCGTACCTTGTTCTTCGTGTTCTTGAATATGCAGCAGCAGGAAGAATTTTTGAACTTGTGATTTTTACGATACTAAGCCTAGATTTCTTCTCCAAAGTATCTGTCCCACCTCTTAAGACTTCTCAGGCTATATATACACCACAAAACCCTTAATTTCTTCGTGAAAATCTCTTCTTTTCCTTCAGGCTATATATACACCACAAAACCCTTAATTACGATACAGATTTTTCTCCACCTCCCTGTTTTTGTTAACTATTTGATATACGAAGATTTGATTACTTATTTTTAGTCCAAACACGTCACACTTCCCTCATTATTAGGAATTCTCTCCCAAAATTCTTCTAACATTCCACAAAATACCCGAGAATATAACTCTAATCCCTGTTTTGTCGAGAAGAGGATGGGATTTCCATTTTTAACGCAACCAAATTCCATACCAACCCTATTTGGTCGAGAAATAAACAATCCAACCCGAAACCACGAGAGAGCCCAACAGAAACTCGTCCAAATCACTAACAGAACTTTCCGGGGGAAAATAAACCCGAGAGTCATAATTTCTTCAAATTCGTCATTCCAGCCAAATCTAACCAAAACAGAGCACATTACCAGCCCAGTTAGACCAAAAGAAAAATACCCATTTGATTTTAGCCCTTTAGTCTCATTATAGCTCGCCCAAATCACAAACCCTAATCTGCTGCCTTTGAAAACCCATTTTCCCGCCAAAACCCGTGAGCTTTTATTCTTCTTCTGCCGATTATCTAGCCAATTATGGTCAAAACCAAGACCATTACCAGCCCTGTTTTGGCTTAAGTAAGATACCTATTCAGTTTCAGCCATTGAATCTCAGTATAACACCATCAATCCTCAAACCCTAATTTGGTTGATGTTTTCCCGCCAAAATTTGAATTTCAAACGAAGAAGATGACCTTCCTCTTATCCAACAGATGGGGTGCCGATAGAAATTATGGGTACATTTAGCAATTCTTGGGGGTGTGAATAGCACTCTGTGGGGGTACGAAGATAACTTTTGGGCTATAAATAGTGAAAAACTCCTCCGGGTGCCTTTATCGACTTTTCTGTGACATTTCTGGGGGTGTCTTTAACACTTTTCTGGGTGCTTTTAGTAGTTTCTCGAGCATCCATCTCTTACCTCTCATATCCACTTCTTTTCTTCAATATTTATACATCACTAAGGCTGTCATTCTTTTCAGACATAAATTGCACCACTAAAGCCGACATGCCTTTCAGATAGAGATGAAGAAATAAAAGTAAATAATGAGAGATAATTCGCCTCCAATAGCAGTTGCACATGAAATGACACTTTATCCCTTTTAAGCGATGTTTCCTCTTCTTTTGCTCCAAAGTACCTAAAACTCAAAATCAAACAAAAGACACATAATTTACAAGAAAACGTAGCAAAAAAAGCATAAACAATAGATAAATATTAAGGTGTTTTAGACACCTATCAAATTCCCCCACATTTAAACTTTGCTAGTCCTCGAGCAAATCAGAAAAAACTAATTTTCAAACATACAACTCCATCTCGTCGAGGATACGGTCACACTTAGTACGTATAACAAGCCTTTAAATCCCTAGGTGGCCCTAGTGGCCGAGTTATAGTCTCGGGAAGGTTTACCAGAGGTGTACCTACAAAACATTTTATTCCAAACCCTATCTATCTGTGAAGAACTCAGGAACGACACTAAAGAGTCTCCTTGGTTGGCCTACTTTCATTGATCACAAGAGAAAGTACCCGGATGCGAGTCATATTCATATATATATATATATATATATATATAAGTGACAGAGTTCTATTCAAAAAGTCACACTATGGACATTAATAATTGGAATCACACAAACGAACAGATTAAGAAGGTGGATTATAGAGATAGATAGTTCAAAACAATGTTGTCTAAGGTCAATGGTGTTTCCCATATCTGTCTGAAGGCCTCCGCCAAGATGAACCTATGAATCCTAATGGATTGAGATAATGGTCTGGACTAATATCAACATAGCTTGGCATATACAAGGGAACCAGCGGTCGATAATTTTATTGCACAATAATAAACTTCTCATTTTTTTCATTTTTCATTTTTTTTCATTTTTCATTTTTTTTTTTTGGACTGCATGATTTGATCTTTTGGATCCAAGCGCATACTTCTTGTCAGCAGATTACATGATAGTTCCCATAGATCCTGCGTTCCACGCTTGTTTAGGCGACGGAGACAGGGAAAACACACACATATTGCTATTCCCAAGTGTCATTTTTTTTTAGAGAATCAACTTTGTTACGTTTGGTATGATTGGTATGGTCTATTTATTATTTAGTAACTCAATCACTATATTCCATCCAGCATTGGTAACAACTCGATGTGTTGGGCCCCACCAAATCACTTAAAGAAACATATAGTTCAAATAAAATAAAATAAAAACAGAACGTAGTGTGATGATTCCATTCTAACACCTGAACTCTGTCTTTTTATGAATAGACTCTGTTATTGGGTTCCTTAACTCCTACAACCAAGATTTTTCCATCCACTTAGATTGGTTAGTGTTATCCTAAATTGGCACAAATTTCAAGGCTCTGGAGTTTATTTTATTATTTTTTTATGTTTATTATTTTTTTATATAAATTAAAAACTAACTAAAAGTTTTTCCCTCACCCCCAAACTTAAACCTAACATTGTCCTCAATGTTTCAAATTAAAGTGCAGTACCAAAAATATAAGTAATAAGAGGAATAAAAAGGTAAGTCAGAAAGATAAGACCTGGATGAAGCGTAGCAATCCTTCCATGGGAGCAAGAAAAATTACAAAAATTCCACTAATGTACAACAAGAGGATGGGTTGCCTCCCATAAAGCGCTAAGTTTAGTGTCTTCAGCCAGACTTTGTTACCCGTTAAAATTAATCCTGGTAGACAGGATCTCTCAGCTCCGATTCTTCAATTGCATGACTGGGTAACTCCAAGAATGGTTTCAATCGTTGACCGTTAACCTTTAAAGTTTCTCCTTTATTCGGATTTTCAACTTCAACTGCACCATGAGGAAAAACAATTTTGACAAAATATGGTCTGGACCACCGTGACCTAAATTTACCAGGAAAAAGATGTAAACGAGAATTGTAAAGGAGAACTTTCTAACATGGTTCAAATGTTTTTCGAATAATCGATTTATCATGAAATATTTTTGTTTTCTCCTTGTAAATTTTCGCACTCTGGTAAGAATCATTACAAATTTCTTCTAACTCATTGAGTTGCAGTCTACGGTTATCACTAGCAGTAGATAGGTCAAAGTTTAGCCGTTTAATGGCCCAATAAGCTCGGTGTTCTAATTCTAAAGGAAAGTGGAAGGCTTTACCAAAGACAAGTTTATATGGAGACATCCCAAGTGGAGTCTTAAAAGCAGTTCGGTAAGCCCACAATGCTTCTATTAAGCGTAAAGACCAATACTTTCGGGTAGGGTTACAGTCTTTTCTAAAATTTGTTTAATATGACTATTAGACACTTCAACTTGGCCACAAGTTTGTGGGTGGTAAGGTGTAGAAACTTTATGGGTAATGGAGCATTTCTTCATGAGTGTCTCAAAAGACCAGTTACAAAAATGGGAACCTCCATCACTAATGATTGCTCTAGGCATACCAAATTGAGAGAAAATATTGTCTCTAACATACTTAATCATAACGTGGCGATCATTTGTCTTGGTAGCGATTGCTTCAACCCACTTAGACACATAGTCAACATCTAATAAGATGTAATAGTTGCCATAAGAATGGACAAAAGGACACATAAAATCAATACCCCACACATCAAATATTTCTATTATTAGGATAGGACTAAGTGGCATCATATTACGTCGGGTCATCTTTCCTAACTTTTGACATCGATCACAACTTTGAAAAAATAGGTGGGAGTCCTTAAACAGAGTTGGCAAATAAAGACCGGATTGCATAACCTTCGCAGCTATTTTATTAGAACTAAAGTGACCCTCACAAGCTCCAGAATGACAAAAAGTCAGAACACTAGAGATTTCGTTGTCAGGAATACAACGACGGATGATCTGATCAGGAAAATATTTGAATAAGTATGGATCATCCCAGAAAAAGTATTTAACCTCGGATAAGAATTTAGCTCTATCTTGTTTAGACCAATGGTCGGGCATTTGACCAGTTACCAAATAATTGACAATGTCTACAAACCAAGGTAACAAAGAGATGGAAAATAATTGTTCGTCAAGGAACGTGTCAAGGATCGGTTTCTCATCATCTCTAGTCTCATCAAGGATACATGATAAATGGTCAGCTACTACATTTTCAGACCCTTTCTTATCACGAATATCTAGAGTAAATTCTTGGAACAAAAATACACATCTAATCAGCCGAGGTTTGGAGTCCTTCTTGGAAAGGAGATATTTTAGTGCGGCATGATATGAATAGACAATGACCTTAGACCCTAGGAGATAAGATCTAAATTTCTCCAAAGCAAAAACAATGGCCAACATTTCTTTCTCAGTGGTTGTATAGTTCATTTAGGAATCATTTAGGGTCCTACTAGCATAATAAATCACACTAGGTGCTTTATCATGTCGTTGGCCAAGAACATCACCAACCTCATAATCAGATGCATCACACATGAGTTCAAATGGGAGGTTCCAATCGGGTGGTTGGATGATAGGGGCAGAAGTCAACAATGATTTTAGCTTCTCAAAAGCTGCAACACAGGCTTCATCAAACACAAAGGCAATATCTTTAGCACGTAGGTTCGAGAATGGTAAAGCAATATTACTAAAGTCTTTGATGAAACGACGATAAAATCCAGCATGGCCAAGGATTGATCTAACATCTGTTACATTCTTAGGTGGTCTTAATTTTTAAATCAGTTCAACCTTGGCTCTATCAACTTCTATTCCCTTAGAGGACACCACATGTCCTAACACTATTCCAGATTTAACCATAAAATGACACTTTTCCCAATTAAGGACTAAGTTCTTTTTTTACAACGTTCTAGAACTAGTGTAAGGTGGTGCAAGAATTCATCTAAAGAGGATCCAAAAACCAAAAAAAGCATCCATAAAGACCTCGAGAAACCTCTCAACCATGTCCGAAAAGGTACTCAGTATGCAACGTTGGAATGTTGCGGGTGCATTACACAACCCAAAAGGCATACGCATGTAAGCAAAAGTACCAAATGGACATGTGAAGGTTGTCTTCTCTTGGTCTTCCAGGACTATAGGGATTTGGTTATAACCACAATAGCCATCTAGGAAGCAATAATGGCTCTTGCCGGCTAATATTTCTAACATCTGGTCGATAAATGGTAGAGGAAAGTGGTATTTCCTAGTTGCTGAGTTCAGCTTACGGTAGTCTATACAAACTCACCACCCGGTAGTAACACTGTTAGGGATCAATTCATTGTTCTCATTCGCAACTACTGTAATTCCAGACTTCTTTGGGATAACCTGGACAGGACTGACCCATTTACTATCAGAGATAGGATATATGAAACTCGCATCTAAAAAATTGAGCACCTCAGTGCGGACAACTTCTTTCATATTAGGATTCAAACGTCTATGCATTTCTCTTGAGGTTTTGGCACCTTCTTCTAGGTAGATGTGGTGCATACAATCAGCATGACTAATTCCTTTCAAATCTGCTATAGTCCACCCTATGGAATCCTTGTGCTCTCTAAGAACACTAACTAGTCTACTTTCCTTATCGGGATCTAAGTCAGAGGCAATTATGACATGAAGAGTATTTTCATTACCAAGAAATACATATTTCAGTGTATCTGGTAGCGGAGGGATTTATCTATGGTTGGTGGAAGAGGTTCTAGTTTAGGTTTCAATTTTCCATAATTCATTACTGCTGTGAAATCTAATAACGCATTAACCTCTTCAAAATGTTTATCCTCATCATAGTAGGCTCCAAAGTGGGCCAAACAGGCCTCTAAAGGATCGCTAACACTATTAGTGGTAAAAGTATTCTCAACTAGAGAGTTAATCATGTATACAGACTCATAGTGTTCAGGGTCCGGTGGGGCTTGTAACGCCTTAAAAACATTTACTGAGATTTTCTGATTCCCAAAGGTAAAATCTACTAAGCCAGTTTGACAATGTATGACTGCATTTGTAGTGGCTAAAAATGGACGACCTAGGATGATTGGGATATTGATATCTTGACTAGAGACAGGTTGAGTGTCTAAAATCACAAAGTCAATTGGATAAATAAAGTTTTCTACCTGAACCAAAACGTCCTCAATTATTCCACGTGGGATTTTGACTGACGTATCGTCTAACTGTAGTGTTATCCTAGTTGGTTTCATCTCACCTAGTCCAAGTTGTTCATATACCGAGAAAGGTAAAAGATTCACACTAGCCCCAAGATCTAATAGAGCATTGTTTATCGTTTTGGTTCCTATGACACATGTGACAGTAGGACAACCAGGATCTTTAAATTTGATTGGGTACTTTTGTGAGATTATGGAACTAACTTGTTGGGTTAAAAATGCCTTTTTATGGACACTCGCGTCTCTCTTGATGGTGCACATCTCTTTTAGGAACTTGGCCATAGCCGGTACATGTTTTATTGCATCTAATAAAGGAAGGTTGATTTTAACTTGCTTAAAGATGTCTAGGATTTCAGCATATGTACTAGGATTTTTCTTAGCGAGTCTTTGAGAAAATGGTGCATGTGGTATATACACTCTCTCAGGGATATCTTCCTCACTTGGACTCTTAGCACACTCAGGCCCATTAAGGTCTTTAGATGAAGTTTGGTCAACCTCAGTCTCTTCAGCTGGACTACTATCCTTAGGTGGTTCTACCGAGTTTTCTAGAGTTTTACCACTCCTAAGGGTGATAACTGCTTTGACATGTTCATTGTGTTTAGAACTACCCGACCCATTAACCTGGTTGAATCCTTTCGGATTTGGAGTTTTTTGGATAGGAAATTTCCCATTCTCCCTATCATTTAACCGATTCGAAAGTTGACTTAATTGTGTCTCTAGGTTGGCAATAGCCCGATCACTATTTTGTTGGTTACGATGAATCGTCAGGACAAAGTCATCGAGATTTTGACTTAAATGGTTGATATTTTGGGTAGTCTCGGTATGGTTTATCACACTACGGTCAATAAAGAGATTTAGACTTTTCTCTAGAGATGACACCTTTTTATCAACTGGGTTCGGTTCTTGAACTTGAGATTGGTTCCTAGAGAAACCTGGAGGTGGGTTTCTAGACGGGCTACCTTGATGGGCACCTTTAGACCACAAAAAATTAGGGTTATGTCTCCAACCAGGGTTATAGGTATTAGAGTATGGGTAAAACTTGGGTCGACCCTCATATTTAGAGTTCATACCACTATGTAGGACACTAACCTGGTCAAGAGTTGTTTCACTAGGGTAGAACAGGGGTCACTGAGGTCCAGTATGACTTTGGTTACCACAAATGGTACATGGATAGGTTCTGGGCTTTGTGTTAGAACTCATAGTCTGGTTTGAACCTTGGTTCATCTCTAAGGCCTCTAGACGCCTAAGGATATCTGACCCATTATCGACTCTATTGACCCTATGGATAGGGTTCCTAGTTATTTCGAGCTCCCTCATTGAATCCCATTGACGAGTCTTTTCAGCTAACTCGACCAACTCGTCAAAACAATCATCTGGGTCTTGATGGGTAAATTCACCACCACTTATTGTTTCTACCTGCATTCGGGTTTCACTATCAAGGCCCTCATATAAGATTTGGGCCATGTGGGCTTTTTCAAAGCCATGGTGTGGGCATTGGTATAACAATTCATTAAACCTTTCTATGTAATAATGTAAGCTCTCACCTATTTTTTGCTTAAAGGTTTGGATAGACTGCCTAACAGTAGCAGTCTTGTGGTGTGGGTATAACTTTTTAACAAAGGCCTCTACAAGGCCATACCAGGTAGTGATTGTTTTGGAAGGAATGATATGATACCACTCATTGGCTCCCTCTTATAGGGAAAAAGGAAACAAACGCAACCTAAGAACATCTTTTGTGACGTTCGGATAATTCATTGTGTCACAAATCATTTCAAAGTCCCTTACGTGGGTATACAGGTTTTCATTCTCTATTCCCCTAAATTTATGCAGCATGCCAAATATCCCAGGTTTAATATCAAATTTAACTGTAGTGTCCGGTAAAACAACCCCAGGTTCATGCATCACTCTAGATGGGTTCAAACGGTCCCTAAGAGTTTTGGTTGGTGGGACCTCTTCATCCTTTTCATTAACCATATCGGCAAAAATAGAATTATTACCTAGATCCGTGTAATGAGTCGGAGTCAAATTAAAAAGGTCATTTTCCTCAAGTCTAAATCCTACCCATTTCCAACGTCGCATACACAAGCAAGAATACTAGTGAAGCAAGAAAATCGTGCACATGCAAATGCAGGGTTTACTAAATTAGGTAGGCTTGGGCTACCTCAACAAAATATACCTAAAGGTACGAGGCTGAGGCTTGTGGAATTTCGGCTGGTAACTCCCAAATGGCCCAAGGCACGGGTTCAGCGTACTTTTCCACAGGTTTCCTAAATTCGGTAAATCTGACGATGCAATATGGTGTGGGCAACGTGTATATTTTTTTTTTGAATTTTTTTTTTAATAAAATGAAATAAAAGAAATATATACAAAAAGGAATAAAATCTAAAAAATAAAAACAAAAATTTGGGTCTTTATTACTTACCTCTTTTGGTAGGCAATTCCACAATAAATATAGAATATTACATGCACAATAAAAACAAGAAAATACCCAAGTAAAATCAAAGAAAAAAAAATCTAAAACCTAATCTAAAGGCAAGTCCGCGTCGACGGCGCCAAAAACTGATGTAGTTTTGATTGTGGTAAGTACGGATTTGATTCTCGGACTTTTATGAAGATTTGGATTTTGATTACTAAAAGAAAATACTAAGACAAACTATTAAAATTTGATTTTTTTTTGTTTACCAAGAAGAGAAAATTCTTGGGTTTTGGATTCCACTACTTCCAATATTTGTAAACTCAATAATAGTTCCTTTGACAAAATACTCCTACTTTACTCAAAACAATTTTTGAACTCAATCTCATGCTTTGGAAAATATAACGTTACAAGTTTTTTTTTTATGACTTTCGTCGCTATGCTAAGGCCTAATCCTCCTTCGCTTATAAAAGAACGGTAGAAACTGCCCAAAAAATTATTACGAAGCATGTAAAGAAAAGAGAATTTTTAGACAAATTAAAACACAATTTTGGAGTATTTTTGCCAAGGAAAACAATTACTAAAATTCACTCATCGAAAATAGTTTCTTCCACAACCCTAGAAAAGAAATTTAGCTACTCATAGAATCAAAATTGAAGAGAATTTCATTAATCATTGTATTCAAAAAGATAAATATATGCTTACAACGATTTTCAGTCGCTACAGGGATTCAACAGCTAAAAATGTTCAGCTGCTTTTATTGCTAGAGGTATTTTTCTATTAACAAAAGAACGATAGACAACTTCTGCGGTTGAACTGCGACAGTTTCTGCGACTGTTCTGGGCGTACTTTGTTCTTCGTGTTCTTGAATATGCAGCAGCAGGAAGAATTTTTGAACTTGTGATTTTTACGATTCTAAGCCTAGATTTCTTCTCCAAAGTATCCGTCCCACCTCTTAAGACTTCCCAGGCTATATATACACCACAGAACCCTTAATATCTTCGTGAAAATCTCCTCTTTTCCTTCTCGGCAAGCTACGGATTTTTCTCCACCTCCCTGTTTTTGTTAACTACTTGATATACGAAGATTTGATTACTTATTTTTAGTCCAAACACGTCACACTTCCCTCTTTATTAGTAATTCTCTCCCAAAATTCTTCTAACATTCCACAAAATACCCAAGAATATAACTTCTTCAAATTCGTCATTCCATCCAAATCTAACCAAAACAGAGCACATTACCAGCCCTGTTAGACCAAAAGGAAAATACCCATTTGATTTTAGCCCTTTAGTCTCATTATAGCTCGCCCAAATCACAAACCCTAATCTGCTGCCTTTGAAAACCCATTTTCCCGCCAAAACCCGTGATCTTTTATTCTTCTTCTGCCGATTATCTAGCCAATTCTGGTCAAAACAAAGACCATTACCAGCCCTGTTTAGGCTTAAGTAAGATACCTATTCAGTTTCAGCCATTGAATCTCAATATAACACCATCAATCCTCAAACCCTAATTTGGTTGATGTTTTCCCGCCAAAATTTGAATTTCAAACGAAGAAGATGACCTTCCCCTTATCCAACAGATGGGGTGCGAATAGCACTCTATGGGGTATGAATATAACTTTTGGGATATAAATAGTGAAAAACTCCTCCGAGTGCCTTTATCGACTTTTCTGGGACATTTCTGGGGGTGTCTTTAACACTTTTCTGGGTGCTTTAAGTAGTTTCTCGAGCATCCATCTCTTACCTCTCATATCCACTTCTTTTCTTCAATATTTATATATCACTAAGGCTGTCATTCTTTTCAGACATAAATTGCATCACTAAAGCCGACATGCCTTTCATATAGAGATGAAGAAATAAAAGTAAATAATGAGAGATAATTCGCCTCCAATAGCAGTTGCACATGAAATGACACTTTATCCCTTTTAAGCGATGTTTCCTCTTCTTTTGCTCCAAAGTACCTAAAACTCAAAATCAAACAAAAGATACATAATTTACAAGAAAACGTAGCAAAAAGAGCATAAACAATAGATAAATATTAAGGTGTTTTAGACACCTATCAAATTCCCCCACACTTAAACTTTTCTAGTTCTCGAGAAAATCAGACAAAACTAATATAATTGAATATAATTCTTCGAGTCTAATTGAATATAAGAAAAATTAACTTGAACGGTACCAAAGACCAATGTTCAAGTATCAATCAATTTCAATCAACAACCAAAGGTCGGATTTCCCAATTGATTGATTCAACGCACAACCTGTGATATTTCAATTATATAACAAAATATAATGTGGAAAATAAATAACACAGACACCGGAAGTTTTGTTAACGAGGAAACCGCAAATGCAGAAAAACCCCGGGACCTAGTCCAGATTGAACACACACAGTATTAAGCCGCTACAGACACTAGCCTACTACAAACTAACTTCGGTCTAGGCTGTAGTTAAACCCCAATCAGGATACTACGCACTTGATTCTCTTAGATGATCTCACCCTAATCCAAGGTACAGTTGCGCTCCTTACGTCTTTGATCCCATCAGGATACTACGCACTTGATTCTCTTAGATGATCTCACCCACAACTATGAGTTGCTACGATCCAAATTCGAAGACTTTAATAAACCAATATGTCACACACAGAAATGTCTACAGAAATAGATAAATCTGTCTCCCACAGAAATACCTACAAGTTTTGTTCCGTCTTTTGATAAATCAAGGTGAACATGAACTTATATTCCCGAAGAACGGCCTAGAATTATCAATCACCTCACAATATTCTTAATCGACTAGAAAAAGTTCTTCTATCTTCCATTGTAATTCCTCTAATTTATCTTCAGAAATCTTTTTTAAATCATTATTATTCTTGAATTCCTTCAAGATTTTGACTTGGTATTAAGTTTGCCAGAGAAGGAGAGCCTAATGAAAGACCAACCAAGCTAAAGACAGAACCGAAGTACTTGATCTTAGGCGCATGCACTGAACCTTACCTTCTCTGGGAAGTCAGAGCATTGGGAAACAGAGGTACATAAGATATTGTGGAATCACAAACGATGAGGCGAAGATGTTTGTGTCTACTTTTGTATCTTGCCTATTGGAGAAATTAATATCAAGCCAATCTTACGATTTTACTCAAATACGATAGAAACAACAACATCAGATCACACAACTACAGAGAAAATAGTTGGGTTTGGCTTCACAATCCCAATGAAGTTTTCAAGTCGTTAACCTACAGGGTCTCGGTATAAACCTAAAGTTAAAGGAGGACCGACTCTAGCTTATACAACTAGTATCACACAGGAGGTGTGGGGATTCACTTTCCCAGTTGCTTGAGTTCTTCTTTATATAGTCTCCAAATCAGGGTTTGCAATCTTAGTTACCTTGGTAACAAAGCATTCAATAATCACCATTAGATGAAACCTTAGCAGTTCTCTAACACATAGTATTAGAAATTAGACTACGAAGTATAATGCTTATCTTTTAAACTTCGTAGATATGACATCGACATAATCTTATATATATTGTTATGATTATGTGAATGGGTTATGGTGAAGATTTCATCTTAGGAAATAATGCTTTACATTTGTTTAAAGGATGTACATTCATGAACTTATTTTAGGAAACAATTTATTTGTTGGAAACTAAATAAAAAGTCAAAAGTTGATCATGTGAAAATTTCCTTGAAACATCTTACATGATTTGTATGAGACAGTCATTTGATGTCGACTCGGAATATTTCGGATTGATCATTCAATCTTTGCAAACCATGACTTAATGTTCATGAATTGACTCTCATGAATCAAATCCGATTTTGCTTCAATTTTTCTTGTATACTTCTATGAGATATATACAATTGAACAACTCTATGAGTAACATAATTAGATTCATTTGATTATCTTTCGTAATTGATTGATCATCATATTTGATATAGAAATATTAGATGAATGTAGTTAAGACAAAAGTGTTCATATGGGTAACTTCGGTGAACTATTATTGAGCCATCTCAATATACATGTTTAGGTATGGTTACCCATATCTAAATGAAGGTATATTTCATTTGTGTATAACAAGCTAAGACCATATAACGGTGGAGAGATATTGCTTTGGTTTTAAGCAAACTTAGATTGAATCTTAAATCAGGTTTTCGTTTAACGTTGAATATTGAATGTTTTTTTACAAAGCTATCTTAGATTTGATTGTAAGCAAACCCTGATTTTAAAGACTATATAAGGGAAAACTCTAACAACTGGAAAACCTAATCCCCATATTTTTGTATGATACTAGTTGCGACTAGAGTCGGT
Organism: Papaver bracteatum; assembly: GCA_023529315.1. Classification (NCBI taxonomy): domain Eukaryota; kingdom Viridiplantae; phylum Streptophyta; class Magnoliopsida; order Ranunculales; family Papaveraceae; genus Papaver; species Papaver bracteatum. Next base: position 415,507 of record JAJJWX010001863.1, read on the forward strand.
TCTCCTTTAACCTAGGTTTTTCCAACACCATTATAGGTAAACGACTTGAAGACTTCATTTGGAATTCGTGAAGCCGGACCTAACTATTTTCTTTGCAGTTGCGTGTTCTGATCTTACTTGTTCTATTGTATTGAGTACTATATTATCTAATATTTTCTTGAGATTTATATCCGATAGGTAAGATATAAAAAGTAATCACAAAGCTCTTCGTCTCATTGTTTGTGATTCCACAATAACTTCTTCTACTACTATATATTTAAGTTATTATGAGGTGATTTATATTTCTAGGTTGTTTTTTGGGAATATAAAATCGAATTATCAATTGGTTCCTATTCACCTTGATTTATCAAAATACAGAAAAAAAAACTCCATAGGTACTTGGGTGACAGATTTATCTATCAGAATAGACTTATCTGTGGGAGACAATTTTTTCTTTATAAGTTTTTGACTTTGGTTCGTATCAACTCTTATTTGTGGGTGAGATCATCTAAGGGAACCAAGTGCGTAGAGTCTTGATGGGAGTCAGAGGCATAAGGAACATGATTGTACCTTAATCGGTGTGAGATTGGTTAGGGATCAAATACATTCCAGCCTGAAGTTAACTTGTAGTAGGCTAGTGTCTCTAGTGGCTTAATACAGTGTGGTGTTCAATTATGGACTAGGTCCCAGGGTTTTTCTGCATTTGTGGTTTCCTCGTTAACAAAACTTCTGGTGTTTGTGTCATTTCTTTCCGTATTATATTTGTTTATATTATTGAAATCTCACAGGTTGTGCGTAGTTCAATCAATTGGTAAATCCAACCTTTAGTTGTTGATATAAATTGATTGACACTTGAACATTGTTCTTTGGTATCGTTCAAGTTATTCTCATACCAATCAGTTCACGAATTTCATTCTGTTGATTTGCTGATTGATTTGAGAAAGATATATAACTCTTGGATATATTTCCTTGATTGAGTCAGACTGTCTAATTGATTTTCTTGGAATTATATTAGAGTTAGTCCATACAGATTGTCAAACGAAATATTGGGTGTGGTTGTTAGACCCCTACTATTTCAATTGGTATCAGAGCAGGCAAACACACTAAGACCTAATAAGTATGTGTTTGTAGCATTCTGACTCTATGGATAGAAGTGTTATCTCTATAAATGTACCGCCAGTCTTCGATAGATCAAATTATGTATGATGGAAAATTGCTATGTGTGCCTTTCTTCAAGCGCGTGATTTTCAATCATGGGTGAGTATTCGAATATTTCTAAAGCTTTTGTGGTAAGTTATGATAAAGTTTGCAGTCCGGTTAAGGAAGGTGGGCTTGGACTAACTAGTCTTCGGAATATGAATAGAGCTATGCTGATGAAACTTTGGTGGAGTATTAAATCTTCCATTAAAAATTGGGCTCGTTTTTTGGACATAAAATTTCATTACAGGGATGGTAGAATTAAGCTGGATGGTGTTAAATCCTCCATATTGCCTGGTTTTCGTATGGTTAATAATGATATGGTTAATAACTCGAAATTCCTTATTGGTGGTGGGAGGACAACGTCCTTGTTTTATGATATTTGGTATGGCACAACTACTCTTGATGTTGTTCTTAACCGTACTGACCTGGATAGGAGGGATCGCGTTAGTGACATTATTGTGGATGGAGTTTGGTATTTGCAGGGAGTTTATATACATGATCTGGTTAATGTGGGTGTTTTGCATCAGAACTTACCGAGAATTTCTTAGGGTGTAGATAAAAGAATTTGGATGCCTGATTTGAAGGGTGCTTTTACCGTTCGTTCAGCTAGGAATTTAACCCGGATTAAATTCCCTATTCTTCCTGAAGCTAATCTCTTGTGGAGGAGTGTCGCGCATCCTTCTCTTTCTGCTCAAAACTGGAAGTTTGTTATAGGTGCTTGTGAAACTCTTGACAAGGTGAGAAGAAGGTTTAAAATTACTCTTGCTTCTATGTGTTGTGTGTGTCATAATGCTGAGGAGACGCTAGAACATGTGATGTGGGATTGTAGTTTTGTGAAGAGGGCTTGGAAATGGTTGGTAGGTATTTGTAACTTAGCGCCTTCTTATAATTTGATTACTTCTATCAAAGCAGCTAGGAGTAGAAGTCGGATGGTGAAAGATTTGTGGCTAGTCTCTAATTCGGTAGTGCGATCAAAGCTGTGGTTCCTTCAGAATAAGAAGTTGTTTGAGAAGAAGAACCCGAGCTGGAATCTTTTGAAGAAAAGAGTTTTCAACCTCATTCATGAGTACTCAGCTAGGATGAATGGCTTTATGTCCAATACTGGGGAGGATTTACGTATTCTAAATTCCTTTCGTGTTAAAAACCGTAGGGTGAACTCTGTTGATCATGTTGAGTGTTTTTGGAACCCACCAAATCGTGATGAGCTTATGCTTTGCTGTGACGGTGCTTCGCGAGGAAATCCAGGGTTGGAGGGGGCTGTGGTTAGGAATGATTCTTGTCCTATTGTGGGAGCTATGAGCATTGGGATGGGAGTAGCTAGTAATTATTTGGCGGAGATTTATGATATTTTGGTGGGCTTAGAGTGGGTTGTGCAATGGGGAATTCGTATTATTGTGGTCCGCACTGATTCCAAAAGTGAAATTCGTGGGTTTGAAGATGTTTCAGTGCCGTGGTTTGCTTTGCAAAGGTGGTCTGAAGCTCGTAGTCTTTATGATTCCATAAGATTTGTTCACACTTTCAGGGAAGCGAATTTTGCTGCAGACAATATGGATAAACGGGGTTGTTTTTTATATAATGGAGTGGGAATGCATTATGTAGGCCGTCCAATTTTCTTAACAACTATTGAGCTCCCAAATGTTTCCTATTTTAGATTTAAATAGTTTTGAGAGTTTTTGGGGTTGCTGTGACCTCTTTTCTCTCAGTCTATCTTGAATTTTTTTTTTTTTATTAATACAATTTTTTGACTTATCAAAAAAAAAAGATTTTCAATCATGGGTTCGTCTTGTTAATGCTATAATCCTCCAATGGTTACAGTAAACTGCGTAAGTGCCCCAAAGGATATTGGTGCGTATGAACCTGACGAGATTCTCGCTGCAAAGAAAATTATGAAGGTTTAAATGCGATCATCCATGCCATTACCCTAGATCTTCAGCACCATGTGACCACATGCAATAAGTCTAAAGATACTTGGGATATCTAAGAAACCGTATTTGAAGGGAATACCTCTGAAAAGGAAGCTAGGATTCAAAACCTAAATTCTGATTGGGAAAACCTTTGTATGGCTGATGAAGATTTATTTCGTGAGTTTAATCACAAAGTGTCTAAATTTTGTAATGCTTCTTTTGCATTAGGTAGGACATTGTGACGAAAATTCTCAGATCGTTGCCAACTAGATACGATTCTAAGAAACATGCCATCGTTGAGGGAAATAACCTTGAAACACTTTTCAGAAATATACTTGTTGGAAAGTTAAAGATCTTTGATCATGAGCATATATACAAATTTGGAAAGGATATTTCTTTTAAAGCACAAAAGAACACTAAGTTACTTGATAAAAGTAAAAGTTTTGGAAACTCTATGGAAGATCCAATTGAGACTGATTAATCAGATGAAGATCTTGACAACTCAGCCTCCATGATCACAAGACAATTTAGAAATATTCTTTTGAAGAGAAGCAAACGGTTCATCAGAGATAAACCTAAATCATCAGTTAAACCTCATGATCGTGTTCCTCCTAAAAAAGGGACACTATCGACACAGATGATGAGGATATGCCAAAGTGCTTCAAGTGTAAAGGTTTTGGTCATTTTGCTAATAAGTGTCCAAATCATAGAAAATACACTGGAAACAAAGATCTTGCTGCAACTCTTGATGAAATGTCTGATCACTATGGAAAGTTACCGTTGATGCCGTGTAATAATACTATGACAATGTAAAACAATAATTGAGAACAACTGTTTTCTTATTGTTATGGCTACGGATCTTCAACAACAATGATGCTGAGTTGAACACGTTCAGAATCACTGAAGTACTTGGAGTGGCGAAGAATTCAAGGAATGTTTAAGAACCAAGGAAATCAAGCATGTTGGATGAGAAGCTACAAAGTTTATTTATTTTTTAATCCATATGTATTGATAGTTTTGTCTCTAAAATTAACAAAAGGGGAGATTGTTAGAGCACTTCTCGGTCGAACTCGCAAGCGTTGATATCTCAAGCTTGTTTGTCAAGTTTAGGTGACCAAAACTATAAATTTTCATTTCTAGTCTACTTATAGCTATGTCTCGAAATAGGATAAAATGTGTAGTTGAGCTTTAGACTTCACGACGTTCATCGATTAAAGACGAAGATCTACTGAGGAGATCTTGGAGGAACTTCATTAACAAAAGGTATGCTGAGACTAAAACTTATCAATTACTCAGAAGTCTATTCTATTTTTATCTCCTATTGAGACTAAGTCGTATTGCGATATAGACTTTTATATTATACACATTTGATATTTCGAGATGAGTTTAACTCGCTTATATATTTTTCGAAATATGTGTTGGAAGCTTTTTGCTTTAGTTACGTTCATCATTATTCTTGACAAGTTTAGTTGGAAATAATTTATTTGTTGGAAACTAAATAATAAGTCAAAATATGATCATGCGAAAGTTGCCTTGAAACATCTTACATGATTTGTGTGGGACAATCATTTGATGTTGACTCGGAATGTTTCGTATTGATAATTTAATAACTTGAAAATTACTTATAAGCTAATAATTTGTGTGAAACATCTATTGTCGCCTTCTAAGGATGTTTCAATGATTGAAAAGGAAGTTTAGAACAATTAAACTTTGTCTGGATACAACACAATATGCATACCAGTATGCAAACTATTGTGGTATGATTCAGGTCCGGAAACCTAGCTTGCATACAAGTATGCGAACAATTTTAACTGTTAAATTCCGGGAACCAAGTTTGCATACCAGTATGCTAACGGTTCTACTTGAGTTAGGTCCAGGACGGCAGTATGCATACCGGTTTGCAAACTGCTGGACCAGACCAAAGTCCGGAACTATAGTTTGTGTATTCGTTTGCAAACTTAGTGGTTAAAGTTCTAAAATTGGTTAAGTATGTTTTCATACTCATGAACAAATACATTTATAAATTAAGGAATGCAATCTTTGCAAACCATGGCTTAATATTCATGAATTGATTCTCATGAATCAAATTCGATTTTGCTTCAATTGTTTCTTGTATACTTCTATGAGATATATATTAATTGAACAACTCTATGAGTAACACGATTAGATTCATTTGATTATCTTTCGTAATTGATTGATCATGATCCAGAAGTATCAGATGAATGTGGTTAAGACAAAAGTGTTCATATGGCTAACTTCTGTTAACTATTGCTTAAGAAACTCAATATAAACGTTTAGGTACGGTTACCCATATGTAAAGGAAGGTATATTTCATTTGTGTGTAACAAGCTACCATCTAACGGTGGAGAGATATTGCTTTGGTTTTAAGCAAACTTAGCTTGAATATTAAATCAGGTTTTCGTCTAACGGTGAATATTGAATGCTTTGTTACAAAGCTATCTTAGCTTTGATTGTAAGCAAACTCTGATTTTAAAGACTATATAAGGGAAAACTCTAGCAACTGGAAAACCTAATCCCTATATTTATGTGTGATACTAGTTGCGACTAGAGTCGATTCTCCTTTAACCTAGGTTTTTCCAAAACCATTATAGGTAAACGACTTGAAGACTTCATTTGGGATTCGTGAAGCCGGACCCAACTATTTTCTTTGTAGTTGCGTGTTCTGATCTTACTTGTTCTATTTTATTAAGTACTATCTTCTCTAATATTTACTTGAGATTTATATCTGATAGGTAAGATATAAAAAGTAATCACAAAGCTCTTCGTCTCATTGTTTGTGATTCCACAATAAATTCTTCTACTACTATATATTTAAGTTATTGTGAGGTGATTTATATTTTTAGGTTGTTCTTCGGGAATATAAAATCGAATTATCAATTGGTTCCTATTCACCTTGATTTATCAAAAGACAGAAAAAAAACTCCATAGGTACTTGGGTGACAGATTTATCTATCAGAATAGACTTATCTGTGGGAGACATATTTTTCTTTATATGTTTTTGACTTTGGTTCGTAGCAACTCTATTTTGTGGGTGAGATCAGCTAAGGGAACCAAGTGCATAGAGTCCTGATGGGATTCAGAGGCATAAGGAACACGATTGTACCTTAATCGGTGTGAGATTGGATAGGGCTCAAATACATTCCAGTCTGAAGTTAACTTGTAGTAGGCTAGTGTCTCTAGTGGCTTAATATAGTGTGGTGTTCAATTATGGACTAGGTCCCGGGGTTGTTCTGCATTTGCGGTTTCCTTTTTAACAAAACTTCTGGTGTTTGTGTCATTTATTTCCGCATTATATTTGTTTATATAATTGAAATCTCACAGGTTGTGCGTAGTTCAATCAATTGGTAAATCCAACCTTTGGTTCTTGATATAAATTGATTGACACTTGAACATTGGTCTTTGGTACCGTTCAATTTATTCTCATACCAATCAGTTCACGAATTTCATTCTGTTGATTTGCTGATTGATTTGAGAAAGAGATATAACTCTTGGATATCTTTCCTTGATTGAGTCGGACTGTCTAGTTGATTTTCTTGAAATTATATTAGAGTTATACCATACACATTGTCAAACGAAATATTGGGTGTGGTTGTTAGACCCCTACTTTTTCAATTGGTATCAGAGCAGGCAAACACACTAAGACCTAATAAGTATGTGTTTGTAGCATTCTGACTCTATGGACAGAAGTGCTATCTCTATAAATGTACCTCCAGTCTTCGATGTCTCAAATTATGTATGATGGAAAATTGTTATGCGTGCCTTTCTTCAAGCACGTGATTTTCAATCATGAATCGTGATTTTCAATCATGGGTGTGGATTTGAAACTTTCTAAAGATTTTGTGGTAAGTTATGATAAAGTTTGTAGTCCGGTTAAGGAAGTTGGGATTGGACTAATTTGTCTGCGGAATATGAATAGAGCTATGCTGATGAAACTTTGGTGGAGTATTAAATTAATCTTCCAGTAAAAATTGGGCTCGTTTTTTGGACACAAAATTTCATTACAAGGATGGTAGAATTAAGATGGCTGGTGTTAAATCCTCCATACTGCCTGGTTTTCGTATGGTTAATAACTCTAAATTCCTTATTGGTGATGGGAGTAAAACGTCCTTGTTTTATGATATTTGGTATGGCACAACTACTCTTGCTACTATTCTTAATCGTACTGACCTGGACAGGAGGGCTCGCATTAGTGACATTATTGTGGACGGAGTTTGGTATTTGCAGGGAGTTTATATGCAGGATCTGGTTAATGCGGGTGTATTGCATCAGAACTTACCGAGAATTTATGAGGGTGTAGATAAAAGAATTTGGATGCCTGATTTGAAGGGTTCTTTCACCGTTCGTTCAGCTAGGAATTTAACCCGGATTAAGTTCCCTATTCTGCCTGAAGACAATCTCTTGTGGATGAGTGTTGTGCATCCTTCTATTTCTGCTAAAAAATGGAAGTTTGTTAGAGGTGATTGTGCAACTCTTGACAAGGTGAGAAGCAGGTTTAAAATTACTCTTGCTTCTATGTGCTGTCTGTGTCATAATGCTGAGGAGACGCTAGAACATGTGATGTGGGATTGCAGTTTTGCGAAGAGGGATTGGAACTGGTTGGAAGGTATTTTTAACTTAGTGCCTGCTTATAATTTGATTACTTCTATCAAAGCAGCTAGGAGTAGAAGTCGGATGGTGAAAGATTTGTGGCTAGTCTCTAATTTGGTAGTGCGATCAGAGCTGTGGTTCCTTCCGAACAAGAAGTTGTTTGAGAAGAAGAACCCAAGCTGGAATCTTTTGGAGAAAAGAGTTTTCAACCTCATTCTTGAGTACTCAGCTAGGATGAATGTCTTTATGTTCAATACTGGGGAGGATTTACGTATTCTAATTTCCTTTCGTGTTAAAATCCGTAGGGTGAACTCTGTTGATCATGTTGAGTGTTTTTGGAACCCACCAAATCGTTATGAGCTTATGCTTTGCTGTGACAGTGCTTTCGGGAGGAAATCCAGGGATGGAGGGGGCTGTGGCTAGAAATGATTCTTGTGCTATTGTGGGAGCTATGAGCATTGGGCTGGGAGTAGCTAGTAATTATTTGGCGGAGATTTATGCTATTTTGGTGGGCTTAGAGTGTGCTGTGCAATAGGGAATTCGTAATATTGTAGTCTGCACTGATTCCATAAGTGCAATTCGTGCGTTTGAAGATGTTTCAGTGCCGTGGTTTGCTTTGCAAAGGTGGTCTGAAGCTCGTAATCTTTATGATTCCATAAGATTTGTTCACACTTTCAGGGAAGCGAATTTTACTGCAGACAATATGGCTAAACAGGGTTGTTTTTTAGATAATAGAGTGGGAATGCATCATGTAGGCCGTCCAATTTTATTAACAACTATTGAGATCCCAAATGTTTTCTATTTTAGATTTAAATAGTTTTGAGAGTTTTTGGAGTTGCTGTGACTTATTTTCTCTCAGTCTATCTTGTATTTTGTTTTTGTTTATTAATACAATTTTTTGACTTATCAAAAAAAAAAAATTTCAATCATGGGTTCGTCTTGTTAATGCTATAATCCTCCAATGGTTACAGTAAACAGCGTAAGTGCCCCAAAGGATATTGGTGCGTATGAACCTGACGAGATTCTCGCTGCAAAGAAAATTCTGACAGTTTAAATGCGATCATCCATGCCATTACCCCAGATCTTCAGCACCATGTGACCACATGCAATAAGTCTAAAGATGCTTGGGATATCTAAGAAACCGTATTTGAAGGGAATACCTCTGAAAAGGAAGCTAGGATTCAAAACCTAAATTCTGATTGGGAAAACCTTCGTATGGATGATGAAGATTCATTTCATGAGTTTAATCACAAAGTGTCTAAAATTGTTAATGCTTATTTTGCATTAGGTAGGACATTGTGACGAAAATTCTCAGATCGTTGCCAACTAGATACGATTCTAGGAAACATGCCATCGTTGAGGGAAATAACCTTGAAACACTTTTCAGAAATACTCTTGTTGGAAAGTTAAAGATCTTTGATCATGAGCATATATCCAAATTTGGAAAGGATATTTCTTTTAAATCACAAAAGAACACTAAGTTATTTGATAAAAGTAAAAGTGTTGGAAACTCTATGGAAGATCCAATTGAGACTGATTAATCAGATGAAGATCTTGACAACTCAGTGTCACTGATCACAAAACAGTTTAGAAATATTCTTTTGAAGAGAAGCAAACAGTTCATCAGAGATAAACCTAAATCATCAGTTAAACCTCATGATCGTGTTCATCCTAAAAAAGGGACACTATCGACACTGATGATGAGGATATGGCACAGTGCTTCAAGTGTAAAGATTTTGGTCATTTTTCTAATGAGTGTCAGAATCGTAGAAAATACACTGGAAACAAATATCTTGCTGCAACTCTTGATGAAATGTCTGATCACTATGGAAAGTTACCATTGATGCTGTGTAATAATACTATGACATTGTATAACAATAATTGAGAACAACTGTTTTCTTATTGTTATGGCTACGGATCTTCAACAACAATGATGCTGAGTTGAACACGTTCAGAATCACTGAAGTAGTTGGAGTGGCGAAGAATTCAAGGAATGTTTAAGAACCAAGGAAATCAAGCATGTTGGATGAGAAGCTACAAAGTTTATTTATTTTTTAATCCATATGTATTGATAGTTTTGTCTCTAAAATTAACAAAGGGGGAGGTCGTTAGAGCACTTGTCGGTCGAACTCGCAAGCGTTGCTATCTCAAGCTTGTTTGTCAAGTTTAGGTGACCAAAACTATAAATTTTCATTTCTAGTCTACTTATAGCTATGTCTCGAAATAGGATAAAATGTGTAGTTGAGCTTTAGACTTCATGGCGTTCATCTATTGAAGACGAAGACATACTGAGGAGAGCTTGGAGGAACTTCATCAATAAAAGGTATGCTGAGACTAAAACTTATCAATTACTCGGAAGTCTATTCTATTTTTATCTCCTATTGAGACTAAGTCGTATAGCTATATAGACTTTTATATTATACACATTTGATATTTCGAGATGAGTTTAACTCGCTTATATATTTCTCGAAATATGTGTTGGAAACTTTTTGCTTTAGTTATGTTCATCATTATTCTTGACAATTATAGTTGGAAATAATTTATTTGTTGGAAACTAAATAATAAGTCAAAATATGATCATGTAAAAATTGCCTTGAAACATCTTACATGATTTGTGTGGGACAATCATTTGATGTCGACTCAGAATGTTTCGTATTGATCATTCAATAACTTGAAAATTACTTATAAGCTAATAATTTGTGTGAAAAAGCTATTGTCGCCTTCTAAGGATGTTTCAATGATTGAAAAGACAGTTTAGAACAATTAACCTTTGTCTGGATACAACACAATATGCGTACCAGTATGCAAACTAGTATGATTCAGGTCCGGAAACCTAGTTTGCATACCAGTATACGAACGATTTTAACTGTTATAGTTCGGGAACTAAGTTTGCATACCAGTATGCTAACGGTTCTACTTGAGTTAGGTCCAGGACGGCAGTATGCATACCGGTTTTCAAACTGCTGGACCAGGCCAAAGTCCGGAACTATAGTCTGTGTATCCGTTTGCAAACTTAGTGGTTAAAGTTCTAAAATCGGTTAAGTATGTTTTCATACTCATGAACAAATACATTTATAAATTAAGGAATGCAATCTTTTCAAACCATGGCTTAATATTCATGAATTGATTCTGATGAATCAAATTCGATTTTTCTTCAATTGTTTCTTGTATACTTCTATGATATATATATAATTGAACAACTCTATGAGTAACACGATTAGATTCATTTGATTATCTTTCGTAATTGATTTATCATGATCCAGAAGTATCAGATGAATGTGGTGAAGACAAAAGTGTTCATATGGCTAACTTCTGTTAACTATTGTTTAGGCAACTCAATATAAATGTTTAGGTACGATTACCCATATCTAAATGAAGGTATATTTCATTTGTGTGTAACAAGCTACCATCTAACAGTGGAGAGATATTGCTTTGGTTTTAATCAAACTTAGCTTGAATCTTAAATCAGGTTTTAAACTAACGGTGAATATTGAACGCTTGTTACTAAATTATCTTAGCTTTGATTGTAAGCAAACCCTGATTTGAAAGACTATATAATGGAGAACTCTAGCAACTATAAAACCTAATCCTCATACTTCTGTGTGATACTTGTTGCAACTAGAGTCGATTCTCCTTTAACCAAGGTTTTTCCAAAACTATTATAGGTTAATGACTTGAAGACTTGATTTGGGATTCGTGAAGCCAGTCCCAACTATTTTCTTTGTAATTGCGTGTTATGATCGTACTTGTTCTATCGTATTAAGTACTATATTTTCTAAGATTTGATCAAGATTTATCTCTGATAGGTAAGTGTTTATGGGTAAAAACTATTTCCGATGGTTTTGGTAATTTTGGGTGTGTGGATGAGAAATGAATCTAAACCCTAAATAAGTGCACTACGCGGGAGTGCTTTCTGATTCGAGAGATCAATCTATACAATTTTGGCCTAAACCAAGAAATGGTCGTTCCAGACTTGCTTCGGTCACAAAGTGAAGGAGATGGGGTTGATCTTAGGGAGGGAAGCAAAGAAGGTGTTGAAATTGTGAAGGTGTTGGTTGTTTATGACTTGTATCAGAATATCGAACTGGCTTGCAATAATGTAAGTAATCAGCTCTGTTGTTTTCTGGATACGAATGACAACACTTGGTTTTTTGTGCTTGTCTGTCTTGTGTTTTGAAAATAGACAAAGGACCTATTTATACAAGTCATAGCACAAACCCTCATCTCGTAGGAAGTGGAGGAAGATGAGTGATGGAGTAGTAGTGTCGTGTGGGTGATTGCACGATCACCTCTCAACCCACTTCTCCTGTAGGACCAGAATATCGCTACAACACTTCTCTGCGAGATTAACAACACTTCCCAGCGAGCATCACCGCAAGCTTTTTAACAACACTTTGCGAATGTCACAAAAGCAGTCAAAAGAGTGACGTAATAGCTGGCGATTGAAGAAAACATGAGAAAAGCATGTTTGTCCCGCGATGGTTACAAAGATTGCGAGAATGAACATTGTAACTATCTCGGTACAATCGCACAACAAATCCGAAATAAGAGGAAAACTTAGCTGTCATCCATTATGTAACTACCCTATAAATAGAGACCCAATATGTCCAGAAAATGATGATGTATTTTTGAGAGTTGAGAAAATCTTGAGGAGAGAGAAACTTCAAGAGAAAAGTTGTATTCTTGAATTCTTACATTTCCTGTAAACATTTCTGAAAATCAAATAATAAAATGTTGTTCTTAATCTTCAAATTTGAGTTGGTTATTACAAATTCTTAACAAGGGTGTAGTGTAGGATTTCCTGCAACTACATTTTGGCGCCCGAAACAGGGACTGAATTAGCGAAATCATAGAAAAAGTGAGGAAGAAGATAAGAATTGTTCAAGATTAAGAAAATCATAAAACAAATCGGTGAGATATTTGAAGGAAGAATGGTCAGAATCAAAGAAGATTGTAGAAAATTGGAGTGTGGTATGGTAATAAGAACAATTATTGATAGATTTCATGAAAATATTAAAGGGAAGATACACAAACGGGATTTTGAAGGAAGGAAAATTATGACGGTGGAAAAAATATCATCATTGAAAGATTGGGAAAAGCAGGAGATCACATTTACATCAACAGAAATACTAAAATAAAATCTAGGTCATACATTTCCTTTGTTAATCACGGTATCCACTATACCAATGAGAAAGGAAGAATCAATAAAATCTATAGAAGAATGGGCTATGAATAGAACTTTGGTGGATGCAGGAAGTTCTGTGGATATAATATTTTATCATACTTTTAATAAAATGGGATATAATGATGAAGAAATGTCTTGTTCAACATATAATATTCATGGCTTTGGAAAATCTTTAACAAAACCTAAAGGCGAGATAGTGGTACGAATTCCACTAGGATAGATTGAAACACAAGTAACATTATCTGTGGTAGACGTGGAATCACCGTATAACATGATATTAGGAAGACCGTGGATACACGCAATCAAGGCTGTAGCATCAACATTGCATCAATGCATTAAATTTCCTCTACCCAGTGGAATTGGAGAAATTAAAGGAGACACAGATTTTGCGAAATTGTGTTACCAAATTGAAGTAAGAAATTGTGAAGAACATCCAAAGCTGCGAAAGGTTCGCAGAAAATTGGTGAGAGAAACAAAGAAGGAAGAAGAATTTAAAGTTTACATGATAAGAGCAAAAGAAGGAAAAGGAATACCCAGCGAAATCTCACGAGAAGGAGATGAACTCGCGAGAGTTATGAAAACACCAACACCAATATAGAGAAGAAGCCGGTTATACTGCAAAGCAAAACCAACAAAGGAAGTAAATATTGGGAGTGAAGAAGAGCCTAAAATGCTGAAAATTGGGACTAGAATGGAGGCAGATGAGGAAGAAAGAACTATAAATCTCTTGCGAGAATACAAAGATATCTTCGCGTGGAACATGGATGAGATGCCAGGGATAGATCCATCAATAGCATGCCATAAATTAGAAATCAACAAAAATATAAGACCATTTAAGCAAAGAATAAGGAAAATTGCAACAACATACCATTCTCAAATAGAATAAGAATTACAGAAGATGCTCGACGCAGGAATTATAAGGCAAGCAAAATATCCGGAGTGGATTTCAAATATGGTGGTGGTCCCAAAGAAGAACAAGGGGATAAGAATTTGCATAGATTTCACTGATTTAAACAAAGATTGTCCTAAAGATAGTTTTCCGTTACCAGATATCCCACAGATGGTTGATTCAGCAGCGGGAAATGCAAGAATATCTTCATTGGATGGATATAAAGGATATAATCAAATCCCTCTCGCTGAAGAAGATCACGAACATACCACATTTTTTGCTCCAAGAGGATTATATTGTTATACAAAGATGCCTTTTGGCTTACGAAATGCTGGTGCAACATATCAAAGAATGGTGGAGAAGGTGTTTGCAAAGTGGATCCATAAAACATTAGAAGTGTATGTAGATGATATGTTGATCAAAAGCAAAGAAGCTTAGAATCATGTGCAAGATTTGAAAGAGATTTTTGATCAAATGCGACAATTTAATATTAAAGTGAATCCCGATAAGTGTACTTTTGGAGTAACTTCAGGAAAATTTCTGGGGTATATTGTATCAAAATAAGGAATACAAGTTGATCCGAAAAAAGTGCAAGCAATTCGCGATATGCCAACGCCTGCGACGGTAAAAGATGTGCAAAAATTGAATGGACTTTTAGCCTCGCTAGGAAGATTCATCTCGCGATCTTCAGACAAGTGCAAACATTTTTTCGATATACTCAAGAAGGGAACAAAATTCAAGTGGACAGGTGAATGTGAAAAGGCTTTTCAAGGGATAAAAGAACATTTAATGAACATAACTATCTTACGAGAAAAAGTGAAGCGGGAGAAGAACTATTGATTTATCTCGCAACAACCACATATGCGCTAAGTGATGTGTTGCTGCGAGTAGATGCAGGGGTAGAAAAACCAATTTATTACATCAGCAAAACGTTCAATTCTGCAGAGAGAAATTATTCAAAAATTGATAAACTAATTCTAGCGTTGGTGCATGCAACTTTTAAGCTTCGCATCTACTTTCAAGCACATAAGGTCAAAGTGTTAACAAAAGTGCCAATTGAATTAGTAATGAAAAATTCAAAAAGATCAGGCAGAGTTGAGAGATGGAATGCACAAGTTGGACACTTTGATATACAATATGAAGTTTTATCCTCGCCAAAGTCACAAGTTATAGTAGACTTCTTAGATGAATTTCCTTTAGAAGATGATGAAGCTGTGGAAGAAATGATGGATATAGAAGAGGAACATGGAGATCCAAAAGAGCTATTAACAGAACCCGACAGATGGGAGATATTGGTGGATGGATCATCAAATGGGATTGGAGTTGTTTTTATTTCGCCAAAAGGAGAAAAATCAGCTTTTTCATTTAGATTGGAATTTGCATCCACTAATAATGGGACAGAATATGAGGCCGTGGTTCATGCTTTAAAATTTGCAGTATAAATAAAGTTGGAAAATGCTAGAATCACCAGCGATTCACAATTGGTTATTCGCTAGATAAAAGGAGAATACACAACAAAAGAACCATCTTTGAGAAAGTATAAAAGATTATTCGAAGAATTATCTGCGAGAATTCCAAAAATAAAATGGAGACACATATCAAGGAAAGATAATAGACTCGCAGATGCTTTTGCTTTCATATCCAGTATGATGACAAATCCAGCTGCGAGATGCATAAAAATTCAAACACTTTTATTACCAGCGATAAACAAGGAAGAAGAAGAGGAAGATGTGATGATGGTAGAAGTTGGCGAAGAAGAATTAAAGATAAACATTACAGATTAGCGAGAAGATTTTCATGCATACTTGGAAAGAGGAGAAATCCCAAGAAATCGATTAGAGGCACATAAATTAAAAAGTATGGCAACCAATTATGAGTTAAGAGATGGAGTATTATATCGTATATCTTTTAGTGGAACATCGCTAAGATGTTTGACGAGGGAGGAAGGACAAAAAATATTGAAGATGTTGCATAGTGGTGATGCTGGTAATCATAGTAGAGGAAGATCTTTGGCATATAGAACAAAAATGCAAGGCTATTATTGGCCATACATGCATGAAGATGCAAAAAAACTCTCAAGGCGTTGCGAAAATTGCCAGCGATATGGAAAGAAAATACATGCACCAGGAACACCATTATCATCTTCAATAAGTGTATGGCCTTTCGGGAAATGGGGATTAGATATTGTGGGACCATTTGTGCCTGGTTCTGGACAAAGAAGATATCTAATTGTCGCAACATATTATTTCACAAAATGGGGAGAAGTAAAGGCAGTACAACATATCCGCGATAAAGATATTTTTACATTCATATTTGAGAATATAATTTGCAGATTTGGGATTCCACCACAGTTGGTGTCTGATAATGGAAAGCAATTTGAAGGGCGGAATATAGAATTGCTACTCAATGCATTTAAGATAAAGTGTGGAAAATCTACTCCTTTATACCCACAAGAAAATGGTCAAGCTGAAGCAACTAATAAGACAATTGCCAGACATCTTAAAAAAGAAGCTAGAAGGATACCACAGAGCATGGTGCGAACAGGTGCATAATGCAATATGGGCTTACAATACAACTAGACGAGAATCTTCTGGAATGTCACCTTTTTGTTTGACATATGGAGTTGAAGCTGTGTTACCAACATAAGTATCTATTCTTACAACAAAAAGAGAGGCTTGGGAAAGAAATCTAAGTGCTGGAATGATTTTAAATAAATTGGATGAATTAGAAGAAAAAGAAGAAAAGACTTTACAACATATGGAAAATTACCAGCGAAGATTAGCTCGCGAGTACAACAAACGCGTTAAGAAATGTGAGTTTCAACCTGGAAATTTAGTGCTGCGAGAAACACCAAGTTATCAGCGAGAGAATGGTGGAAAGTTGGTGAGAAAATGGGATGGACCGTACATCATTAAAGAGATAGTTGGAACCGGGGCATACAAACTAATGGACCCTGAAGGGAGATATGTTGGTCAAAGACTTGATAGACCATGGAATAGACTATTTCTGAAAAGGTATTATCAATGACAACTTCTGCGAGATAAGAGATACTGGTACGTTGTATGATGAAACAACTAATAAATTATTCTTTCTCTGTTACAACTGAGAGGTTCTTCTGATAACAAAGAAAAACAAGAGTTGCGAGTATAATCGCAAGAAAGGTGAATAAAAATTTCGCAGAGATTAATAGAATGGGACGAACCTTTATGGCGTGCACCCTAGTTCGCGAATAAAATTTCACAAGAGGCAAATGTAAGACCTAATAGTGCGTCATATAAGGGGGTATCTCTTTACATGACTCGGGGATAAGGTTATACCCCTGCTGGAACCTGAGTCATGAATATGTTGGGGTTAAAGAAAACATATCCAGGAGAGGGATCTTGGATTTCCAACTATATAAGGTTATACCCTGGTTGGACGACTAAGAACCTCTTCTAAGGAGTGCAGAATATGACCAAGGCGTCGAGGTACACGGTTGAGTCAAGGGTGCCCGGGGCGTACGAAACTACCCTGGCCATCCTTGGTAAGTCTTGGCTATGATGCACTCGGCCCGAAGAAAACCCCACTTAGGGTGCAGTCTTGTAACTATAAGCCATATAGGCATAAAGGACAAGAGGCTACGAAAACAACTGGTTGTTGTCAAATATGGATGGGAGGAGATAGTCTTGTATGGCCGATATGCCATCCTTTAATGGGAAACCAAGGGGAAGATAAGGGCGGCACCCTCCATTAGGGAGTTGATAAGTGTCTTAAGACGGCAATGTCATGGGGCTTTATGATCGCAAGAACATTTAGGCCTGTCATATTGTCGCGTGACGAAAATTATATAAAGGCAACAAGCCAAAAGAGAAAAGTTAAGATGAGATCAATTGGTTTTTACATGAAAGTGTAAAGACGTCCTGCGAATTCATCGCAAGACGGCAATGTCATAGGACTTCATTCTCGCAAGAGAATATAGACCTGTCATATTATCCCAGAAAATTCGAAGAAGCAAAGATAAGGAAAGATCAATGGGGTTTTACATACAAATGTGAAGACGTCCTGCGATTTTGTCGCCGAAAGAAAAGTTTGGCAAAATAAGACCTTTAACTAGGAAGGAAAAATAAAACCAACAGAATAATCTCAAACATTAACTATTTTATTTGTTTCTCTCAGGAGAGTATATGAAAAAGAAGATTCCTTCAAGATTTTACAGAAACATTATTTACAGATCAGGATTTTTAGCAGACGATATAGCAAGAAATATTCATTACATCGCAGATCTATTTCTATAATCGCAGATACAGGAAATAATTCACCATCGCAAGAAAGATAATGAAGGGAAAGTAGAGGAGTGGGTAAACAAAAATCTCATTATCTTTCTTGAAACATTCAAAATAGCAAAAGTAAAAGTTAGATTCTAAACGTTGCAAAAGGTTACATTGCTCGCAAGGAAGAAGAAGGAAAAGAAAAGCAAAAATAAAATTTAAACTTCAGCGTTGGTCTCGCCAGATTCATTATTTTTGCCAGCATGATCAGCCTCATCAACATTCCTATCTTTGCGAGTCTCTCCTTCATTGTTTACAGTTACTTCACCACCTGTAATTACTTTTCTAGGAGGACTTTTTTCTTTTGGGTCTTCTTGAGAAAAATCTTCTTCACTATCTTCTTCAGCGTTGGCATATTCTAATTTCTCAATCTCTCCCTACTGTATCTGTCCCTCCTCTAGAAGTTGATGATGATGAAGTTCCTCATTAGTGATAATTGATTAGTGATAAATGTTGGCTCTATGATAATTGATTATTCTCATTAGTGAGATTATCTATTTGATCAACCGAATATGTGTAGAGATTATCTAGTCTATTAAACTGATCCATCCAAGAATCTTTTTCAACACGAGCTTCTTCAGCGATAGATTCAAATTTAAGTCTTTCAATGAACCTCTTCTAAGAAGTGCAAAATATGACCAAGGCGCCGAGGTACACGGTTGAGTCAAGGGTGACCGGGGCATACGAAACTACCCTGGCCATCCTTGGAAAGTCTTGGCTATGATGCACTCGGCCCGAAGAAAACCCCACTTAGGGTGCAGTCTTGTAACTATAAGTCATATAGGCATAAAGGACAAGAGGCTGCGAAAACAACTGGTTGTTGGAAAATCTGGATGGGAGGAGCTAGTCTTGTATGGACGATGTTCCCTCCTTGAAGGGGCAACTAGGGGTAAGATAAGGGCGGCACCCTCCATTAGGGAGATGATAAGTGTCTTAAGACGACAATGTCATGGGAACATTTAGGCCTGTCATATTGTCGCGTGATGAAAATTATATAAAGGCAACAAGCTAAAAGTGAAAAGTTAAGATGAGATCAATGGGTTTTTACATGAAAGTGTAAATACGTCCTGCGATTTCATCGCAAGACGGCAATGTCATAGGACTTCATTCTCGCAAGAGAATATAGACCTGTCATATTGTCGCAGAAAATTTGAAGAAGCAAAGATAAGGCAAGATCAATGGGTTTTTACATATAAATGTAAAGACGTCCTGCGATTTTGTCGCAGAAAGAAAAGTTTGGCAAAATAAGACCTTTAACTAGGAAGGAAAAATAAGACCAATAGAATAA
The DNA here is from genome assembly GCA_023529315.1 of Papaver bracteatum. Lineage (NCBI taxonomy): Eukaryota > Viridiplantae > Streptophyta > Magnoliopsida > Ranunculales > Papaveraceae > Papaver > Papaver bracteatum. Next base: position 434,867 of record JAJJWX010001863.1, read on the forward strand.
TCTCAAACATTAACTATTTTATTTGTTTCTCTCAGGAGAGTATATGAAAAAGAATATTCCTTCAAGATTTTACAGAAACATTATTTACAGATCAGGATTTTTAGCGAAAGATATCGCAAAAAATATTCATTACATCGCAGATCTATTTCTATAATCGCAGATACAGGAAATAATTCACCATCGCAAGAAAGATAATGAAGGGAAAGTAGAGGAGTGGATAAACAAAAATCTCATTATCTTTCTTGAAACATTCAAAATAGAAAAAGTAAAAGTTAGATTCTAAACTTTGCGAAAGGTTACGTTGCTCGCAAGGAAGAAGAAGGAAAAGAAAATCAAAAATAAAATTTAAACTTCAGCGTTGGTCTCGCCAGATTCATTATTTTTGCCAGCATGATCAGCCTCATCAACATTCCTATCTTTGTGAGTCTCTCCTTTATTGTTTACAGTTACTTCACCACCTGTAGTTACTTTTCTACGAGGACTTTTTTCTTTTGGGTCTTCTTGAGAAAAATCTTCTTCAGCGTTGGCATATTCTAATTCCTTATCCATGGGAAGAGGAACTTCATCATCATCAACTTCTAGAGGAGGGACAGATACAGTAGGGAGAGATTGAGAAATTAGAATCGTGTTCACGAGAACTTCAGCACTAAGGTGGACCTTGCGAAGGAAACCTCTATCACGATTTCTAATCTCTATATTTTTGAAGTATTCGAGATAATCAAGTCTTCTTTCTGCCACATCGCAACATTTTAAAAGATCAGAAGTGAGAACCCTGTTTTCTTTGCGAACTTTGTCCAGTTTATCAGTCAAATCAGAGATAGTAGAGTGAAGGCTTCTTTCAGATTCTGCGAGCAACAGAAATGGCAAAAGATTACTCAGACAAGGATCTCGCAAGAAATGTAACATAAAATTTGACAAAAAAAAAAGAAGCAAGTGAGGCAGTCAAATGACTACCTTCTTTTTTAGAAGTTAAATTTTGAATTGATGAGCAACAATTCTCCCATTGATTCATGGCATCGTCAAACTTATCCCCAACTATACCCTTCAGATGAGATTTTATGTTTTCTTCTTTGGAATGGAGATATGAATTTTCTTTTGCCAATAATGAATAAGATTCTTTTAATTGGGAGTATTGATCTTGAAGCTTGCTTGGCCTTTAAACTAATAGTTAACCTACCCTTGATGAGTTTATCCTTCTCACCGGCAAATGATTCAGTTACTTCCTTGAGTTCATCCTTAAGAGAACGAAGAGATTGCTCTTGATTATCGCATATTCTTTGGAGATTACTCAATTGTTGCGAGGAAATCGCCATCAAGCTTGAAAATTTATGTTTTTCTTGAGATAAAGTTCTATTTTCATCTGATAAAGATTCCGTCGCCAAATTAGCTTTGATTAACAAGTATGAGAGGCGAGTAACCTCGCTATTTAATAAATGTTGGCTCTGTGATAATTGATTATTCTCATTAGTGAGATTATCTATTTGATCAACCGAATATGTGTAGAGATTATCTAGTCTATTAAACTAATCCATCCAAGAATCTTTTTTAACACGAGCTTCTTCAGCGATAGATTCAAAGTCTTTCAATGAATCGACTCTGACTTAAAACTAAATATGCAAGCCAAGAATTTAAGAAAGAAACTTAAGAATAGGGAAGATGAAAATTTACTAGAAACAGAAAAACAAAAAGACAGAGGCAAGAAGATTATACCTTTCAGCTCCTTGTTTTTTCCGCGAAGATTCTCGCAGTCAAGAGAAGAGTTGCGAAGCTGTTGATGAAGAACATCACATTCTGAAGTCTTAACGTGAAGGTCTCTCTTTAAAAATTCAATTTCATTTTCTAGAGATGCTCGCGAGGCATAGCTATCAGAACCAAAATATTTGGTTAAAGTGTCGCAAACAATATGTTTGAGAGGATCAGTAGAATATTTTCTAGCATCATCTAAAATATTATATAGAACTTCAAAAGCAACATCGACCCCAATTGATGCTTCTTTAGATGAAGGAAGAGGTGTAGATGAAGGAGTATTAAAAATGGCGAGTTGGATATTTAGGTTATTTGTAATGGTGGCATCATCAGAGGGAGGGGTATTTGGAAAAGTAACAGTTGAAGGTGGTAAAGGACTGGAGGGAATATTATTAACAACAACTATGGGGGTTTTATTTAACAAAGAGTCAGGGATGAACATCGATATTCTCGCAAACAAAAGAATGAATGTCTGATTGCAAGGAAATGGGGGTAGCTCTCGAAGACTTTAACTCTGGAATGATGAAATCAGCCTCAAGAGTTTTGTTTTGGCGAAATCTTTTAGGAGGTCTAGCTATACGCTCATAATTCTGCGAATAATAACTTAGATAAGAAACAGAGGCAACAATATTGTTATTAAGAGATAAAATGTTTTTCTTACTACCTTATTACTCGCAGAACTCTTCTTCGTCTTTTCAGTCGATCTTTTACGAGAGTTAGGGTTTTGAATTACAGACTGGGCATTAGGAGTAGCTCCACTGAAGAGAAAACATAATATGAGAATTATGAAGAATCAAATAGAGAAGATTGGAAGATATGAGTAAAAATTAGTTCAAACAAATATCATAATTGAAAAGCATACCTTGATGACTCCATTAGAACAGTAGCAGGAGAATATGAAGAAGGAGAAAAGTTGCAGACGGAAAACAAAACAAACCGATGAAGAAGATAGAAAAGTAAAAGAAGAAAATTAGTTTTGTAACCTAATCCTACCATTTATAGGCAAAAGGGGGTGACCTGTTGGTTAGAGACGTGTCGGTAAAAATAAGACTTTACAACACGTGTAGGTAGTCAAGCTAAAATAACGGAGCTATGTCGAGAAGAAAATATGGAAAGAAAAGAAGCTGCGAGCACTATGAAGAGTTGAAGATTCTCATATCTTCTCCACTTTGCGAAGAAGACATGAGAAGAGGCAAGATGTAGGACCAGAATATCGCTACAACACTTCTCTGCGAGATTAACAACACTTCCCAGCGAGCATCACCGCAAGCTTTTTAACAACACTTTGCGAATGTCACAAAAGCAGTCAAAAGAGTGACGTAATAGCTGGCGATTGAAGAAAACATGAGAAAAGCATGTTTGTCCCGCAATGGTTACAAAGCTTGCGAGAATGAACATTGTAACTATCGCGGTACAATCGCAGAAAAAATCCGAAATAAGAGGAAAACTTAGTTGTCATCCATTATGTAAACTACCCTATAAACAGAGACCCAATATGTCCAAAAAATGATGATGTATTTTTGAGAGTTGAGAAAGTCTTAAGGAGAGAGAAACTTCAAGAGAAAAGTTGTATTCTTGAATTCTTACATTTCCTGTAAACATTTCTGAAAATCAAATAATAAAATGTTGTTCTTAATCTTCAAATTTGAGTTGGTTATTACAAATTCTTAACAAGGGTGTAGTGTAGGATTTCCTACAACTACATCTCCCATCATCGCTAACCGTCCATGCCTTCCTGACACGTTCTTGTAATGGCACGTTGCACGCTGTAAACTTCCAGACCAATACCCCAGTAGGTATCCCCCAGTTTGTGACATGTTTGATGTCTCGAGTGTGGATCGTGGGACCCAAGAGAAGTAGCATATGGTACTAGGTTAAATAACTAAGTTATTTGGGAAATTGATATTCATGAAATATCGTGTGTATTCTATGCATGTAATGCATCGAATATACTTAGCATGGATGAAGCATCACTATTTTAAAGCTTAACAGAGTAGGTCGCAGATTAAGCATATTAAAACAGGTTCATGCCTAGCCATCTTCGAATGACCGCTTGGAGGCTGTGCAAGCAAGCTATCCCTCAGCCGATCATTCCATGTGGTGGAGTGATGAATGGTAATACCACGACACCTTATTGGCTGTTTAACTCCTATCCTAGGCTTCCCAACCAAGATGGTAGAGTTGGACGGACGATATGATCAATGACGCATTTGTGACCGTTGATTAGGGTTTTGAAGAGGTGCGCAAGCATCACTCTTCAGCTTGGTCAAAACCAAGCATGAGAAGTGTTTTATGCAGGACCGACCAGGCATGCGTGTATACGGCATGCTGGTGTACACGCCCGTGCCTCAATGTCTCATGAAGGTGTGATCTAAGCCACTCAATTTGACCGGCAAATAGGAGGGGTTGAGATCGATTTACAACAGAAATTCCATGCCGCAAAGGAATCGGAAACCGCGCGTCATGCCTATTTCGGGCGCGCGTTTAGATAATTCTAGCCATGGTTGGCCTTGGACAATCAGTCATACATGTAGACAGGCCCACAGTGATCATGTTGACATGCTTGGGACCCTTTAAGTCTACATCTACATCTTCCATCCAAGCTTGCGAATATGGACGCTCGTGATAGATTAGCGACACATATAACATGCCTCAAACCCTAATTAGGATTTTGTACGGTTCACACCCATACAACTTCAACCAATCATTTTTGCATGTTATACTTCCATCGTGGGTCCTACATTGGGCAGGCGGTAAACATGTTGGTACCTGTTCCACGGTCATAGGTTTGATCTAAGCCATCCAAACATGCCGGTGAAGTTGGATGGTTGTGATCAACCTGCGACACATATGAAATTCAGTGACCCATAAAGCATCACGCCAACCTTGTTTTGAGCAAACTTTTATTGCTCCAAGGCTTGCCCGTGAGAAGGTCGGTCAGGTAGGTAGGAAGGGGGACCACCAGTGTGCAGGACAAGCTTGTATGACCGGTCATGGGATAATCCACGACGGCGAAGTTGGACGGCCGTGGATGATTTTTGAGACTGCCGTTGGCAGTCTTGCTCGTATGAGCTTCCTCCAAGTCATTATATACCAATTCGACCGCCCTTTTCTAGGATGGCGTTTGGTGGATGTTTTGGAGGCGTGATACATTTTCGACCGGTCAGGGCATAAACGGGCCCGCTGGTGGTCATTATGGTGATAGCCTTCTCCTGTTGAGGATCGTCTAGGCTGGATAAATCATGTGGCCAACTTGTGTGGTCGTGATTATTTCTGAGACTGATATGGACAGTCCGAATTCAAATATGCTCAATCGGGCTAGTATAACACACCGAGAGATATATACTCAATCAGGCTAGTATAACACACCGAGAGATGTAGCATGTACGGGTACTTCGTGCATGCCTCACTATTGACACTTGGAGATTCGTGTTACTCTGTTGAGAGCAACACTCAGTCATCATGCCGCACCAATAATGAGAGTCCTGTTGAGAATAGCACAGGAAATACAAGGCTAGTCATGCATTAATTAATAATGCTATAAATCTACAGAATATCGGGATTGTTGCTACATACTCCGTTCTGGGTGAATTTTGTATATTTATCGAATTGCTTCAAATAAATAAAACGAGAGGATTTCTGCACTCATCGTTTGTCAAATGGCCTTACCCTTTGCAGGATGTCGGCACAAAATTGTTTTTACAACTTTAGACCTGAACTAAAATCCACCATCAACAGTAAGATATATAAATTAATCACAAAGCTCTTCGTCTCATTCTTTGTGATTGAACAATAACTTCTTCTCCTACCATACAGTTAAGTTATTGTGAGGTGATTTATATTTCTAGGTTGTTCTTTGGGAATATAAAACCGGATTATCAATTGGTTCCTGTTCACCTTGATTTATCAAAAGACGGAACAAAACTTCATAAGTACTTCTGTGGGTGATAGATTTATCTATCAGAATAGACTTATATGTGGGAGACAGATTTTTTTTTTTAAGTTTTCGAATTTGGGTCGTATCAACTCTTAGTTGTGGGTGAAATCAATTAAGGAAATCAAGTGCGTAGAGTCCTGCTGGGATTCATAGGCGTAAGGAACGTGATTGTACCTTAATCGGTATGAGACTTGGTTAGGGCTCAATAGAGCTGGCAAACGGGCAGGCCGAGGCTGTCTTGTTACGGGTTAACACGATCCAAAACCTGCGGGTTGATATTCTTCACGGGTGGTCACTCCCGTAACGGGTAAAGCTTGTGGATTCGCGGGTTACCCGGCTTGTTTAAATAAAAACAAAATTAAAGCTTAATTTTAGTTGAAAATAAAATGAGTACAGATTACATCTTTTTGCAACATCTAAAACAGTAAACCTAGTTTACTCCAGAAGCGAAATTAAAGCTTAATATTAACGGAAGACAACAATGGGAGACAAACTGCTTTCTAATCATTCATCTAATCCCCAGATTCAACAACATCCTACTCTCATTTGATCCACAAATCCAAGACCAACTCTTTCTTCCCACTTTCTTCTTTCTAAAATACAATCACAACCCATCTTGTTTTGTTCAGCACCAAACCCTTTCATCCTTATTTAATCTTCCCCACATTAGACAACTCTTGAATCTCGATATCAATCATCAACAATAGTTCAGATCCCCCTTTTTTTTTCCTCGGTTGCAGCATCTTCAGGTGAGTATCAAATTCGAACAAACCCATCGATCCATCCCATCCCATCTCAAATTCATTTTCTTTTGATTACAACCAAGAATTGAATAACACCACCACGAAATCGAACCAAATACCACAAGCAAAAAACCTATATTAACTTCGATTATAGTCACTAGATCTATATCCAATAAATCATTGGATCAATCGCATCTCTTCTTCAGCAACAGACGAGAAAGAACAAAAGAAACATTCTCTTCTCATCAATTAATTAGAGCAATAAGAAAAGAGACTTAGCAGCAGCAAAAGTTGAAACTTAATCAATATCCATAGAAATAATAGAGGTGGTGAGGAGGCGCAGCCGCAGGAGAAGACAGTGGGGAGAAAAAAGAAAAGAAAGAGGAAGAAAAAGTGAAAAAATATATGTCTGCTAGGATTTTTGATGTTTTTATACCTTAAACTTAGGGATATGATTAACCCTAGATAATCCAACGACAAAAATTAAATGTAGTTTATTAATTATTATTGTACACGGGTTAACAGGTTTACCCGCGGGTTTACGGTCCGGGCACGGGTTAACCCGTTTTCCCACAAGCCATCATTTCTCTAACCCTAACTCGGCTTGTTTATAACCCAGCCAAGCCGGGTACGGGTTTTCATGGGCCATGCACGGGTTTAGGCTTGTTTTCCAGCTCTAGGGATCAACCACATTCCATTCCAAAGTTAACTTGTAGTAGGCTAGTGTCTGTAGCGGCTTAATACAGTGTGGTGTTCAAATCTGGACTAGGTTCTAGGGTTTTTCTGCATTTGCGGTTTCCTCGTTAACAATACTTCGGGTGTCTGTGTTATTTCTTTTCCGCATTATATTTGTTTATATAATTGAAATATCACAGGTTGTGCGTAATTCGATCAATTAGTAAATCTAACCTTTGGTTGTTGATATAAATTGATTGATACTTGAACATTGGTCTTTGGTACCGTTCAAGTTATTCTCATACCAATCAGTTCTCGAATTTCATTCTGTTGATTTGCTGATTAATTTAAGAAAGAGATAGTACATACAGATTACCGAACAAAATATTGGGTGTGGTTGTTAGAACCCCGCATTTTCAGTTATTATAATAAAGTAAAATACACAAACGTTAACTCTGATATACTTGATAGTGATCCTATATAGTTTGGTTATTACCGAACTTATTATCAAGTATCACACTTTGATTGTTATATTGTCTCGATATCGTACCTATAGATGATCACACAAAGTATGAATACCAAAGTTGTTGTATTATCTCGACTAAGTCCATAAACGATCACACTTGGTAAGAGGACTTATAGGTTGAAACAAGAAGATTGTGGTGTATTTGGGTACCCTCATCTTTTCAATTGGTATTAGAGCAGGAAAAAAAAGATCTAACAATCTATGTTTGATGTAATCCAACCTATACGAAATGAGTCTGCAAAGAGGTAAGGTAAAGCCAAAAATATACTCAGTTAACGTATCACAAGAATTGGGAAAATCTCTCTATGGGTTCAATGTTAGCAAATGTTTAAAAGGGGCTTCTTCCACAAGTTCTACTTTCTATTTTGAAAATATGTCTGTATGTTCTTAAGAAGAGGTTAATTTAAGCCCTGTATTCACAATCAATGACTTAGATTCTGAAAAATCTCTTCATAATGATAAAGAAGATATTGATTGTGCGAATATAAAAACACTGGCGAGATTGGGGTATACCCAGATTAATTGGGGTATACCCATTTTATTCCCATCCAACTTAGTGTGATAAGGGGTGTCTAAAAGGTGTTAGAAGACCAAATTGCCCATACTAAGAAACCATGCCGGCTAAAACATATTCAAAAAAATTTCAAAATCTTTCTTCAAAACTCTAACTATACATGATGAGATCAAAAAAAAAACGAAGAATCAAAACGGATCGAAAATCGGCAAGGATTTTTTTGTCGACCTTGCCGACTTTTCATCTCTGAAATCAGCAGTTACAGGGTCGGCGTGGTATTCAACCTTATACCCTGCCGACTATAATATAGTCGGCACAATATTCATCCTTATACTATAGTCGGCAGGTTATGAAATTAATACCTTGCCGACTAATCATGTGTAACACCTTTCTCTGTATGTCAAAAGTCCTATAGTCGGAAGGATATTTTTTTCCGACCTTGCCGACTATAAGGTAGCCGGTAAGGTAAGAAATCAATAAGATGCCGACTAGTGAAGCATTTACAACAGTCTCCTGTGTGTCAAAAATAATAAAGTCGGCATATTCTTCATTCATCGACCTTGCCGGCCATAAGTTGTCGGTATGTTCTTCATCCACAGACCTTGCCGGACAAAGTTAGTCTACATGTTCTTCATTTGTAGACCCTGCCGACTTTTCATAGTTTCAGAACTGAAAGTTTTGATTTCCTCTTTAATCTTGAGTATGATTTCATACATCAAATTTGCAATCCCCTTTTTAGAAGTGTTTGGGTAGTATGTTTTCATTTCCGTTGCAAAATAAATTCTCAAAAAAAAAAAAAATTCATCAAAAATCTTCCCACATGAGTTCAATCAAAAACAAAATTTCATAACTTAAATTCATAAGTTTTAATCTACTTAATTAATTCATCTAAACTCAATTAATTAACCTAATCATAATTTTTAGTGTTAATTAAGCGAAGGCATATTATCCATTTAGAAAATATATGGTTAAGAGGTGGCTTGTTTTACTTCCAAATGACCCTATTTTGTCTTATTAGGTATACCCCAATTAATCTGGGTATACCCCAATCTCTCTAGGATAAAAACATCTCAGCTAAATGAACTAAGTAAAGAATTCCTCTCATGTACAACCGAACTCACTCTTACCCTAAGAAGAGAGGGAAAGCTTCTTGACGACTTATGTCATATGAAAACTAAAAATGATCAACTCATCCTTGATCTAACTACCTGAAAGATGATTTAGACTCTCTCAAGATCGTATCTTCATGAAAGATCCAATCCTTGGAAGCGAAGCCAAGGAAAAACATTGATCAAGAAAGGAGGAATGAGATCTTAAGAAAATTAGCAACAAACGAATACAATTCCTTAAAGATCTGAGATAAAAACAATTTTCGAACTTTCCAATAGGCTAAAAGATGAAATGCATTCATTAATGTCAGAAAGTCAGTTGGTTACATCCTCCTTGGATAAATCCATAAAATCTGATTCGATCTTTTCCTCAAAAAGAAAGAAAGATGTCATCAAAGGCTCTCGAAAGAAATTTTCATCTTCTAAAGAAGCATTTGTATTCTCTGGGAATGACAAGATGAGCTACTTACATTAGAGTCTTCCACATCATCATAGGCATCATTACAGACGATGTTTTCACCGTGGAATCAAATGTCATGTTGTAAGAAATTGTCAACATTCACTTTATTCAAGCTATGAAAAAAAAAACTTCTAGTCAAGGTTGTAAGATGAGACCTATTTCGAAAGAAATCATGCATAAGTATGATTTTCTTAGAGCAAAGAATTCTCAAAAGGGTTCTCAAAGAGTAGTTTGTCACAAAAGGAAAAATGATCAAAAGACTAAGAACTCATGAAAATGGATACCAAAGAAGATGGTGGAACAAAACAAAAAATGAATATGGAAAATTCTCCAGTTCATCAATACATAAGGTAATACCTACATATCTTGATGATATTCATTAATATGATAAGTTTGGTCGTTCTTACAAGAGGAGTAAGATTCCAAAAAGAACGGATAAAGGAAGATTCTCTACAACTGTTGAAAAAAATAATCTGTCTCAACTAGATACTTAGAATCTTGTTTGAATACACTAACCCATGAAATGCTCAAACTAAGTTTGATGAGTTCAGTGTATATAACACAATAGTCTGAAAAACTTGTGAGATCTATGGAAATATTCACAAGAAGCCACTTTTTTAAAACCTTTATATTGAAAATTTCAGTTCTTTTATATTAAAGGAGAATATTTTTTATTTCCATAATCGGTGACAAGTATTTGGAAACTATTGGTATATAAGTTTCGATAATTTGTGTCTTTTAAAAGAGAAAAATATTGTCTATACCTCTGGAACAAGAATTATGTACAATACAGATTATCATGCAAAACTCTTTGCAACGGTTTTAGAAGGATATGCTGAAAAAATGGCTTGTGATTCTTCTAGGTTCTATAACTCCAATAAAATTGGAACCCCATCTTGCAATCATATCAATCTTTTATATCCAATGATCGATTATGAGAAAGAGTTTCTCAAAATGGCACGAACTTGTGCAGAAACGAAATTAGAGGTTTTGATGTTGAAGCGTTCTCTTGAAAAATCTCTACTTGTTCAAGCTCACCTTGTCAAGCAACAAGAATTATTTCTGAAAAGAGTAAACGAATGAGAACCTAACTTACTCAAGGTTGAAAAATTATTCTTTGATCAAGGATCTTTTTAAGGAATTCAGAGAATTAGTCCTATTAAGCAAAAGAGAGATCTCAACATAATGAAGAGATTTGATTTCGGTTCAACCTCTATATCCATAAAATAGACATCAATGTTTTGATTAGGTTCAGTTACTGTATAATGTCTATTTTGAATAAAAATATAATTATTATTTATGAATAAAATTATTATTTTATAATTTTTCTTGTGATAGTTACCGATTACATAGCCTGTGAGTGAATGTTTATATTTTCGATATGTGTATTCGGTTTATTGGATGTCTGATTTCGGTTTTCATTAACCTTAATATTCAATCTCATATGTTGTGACCCTTATGGTTAGTATGGCTTTTTGATTTAGCGGGATTAAGTTCTAGCCCATGTTGCTAGGCTTTATCAAAGGATCATAAGGTGTTCCGATTGAAACTCATATGTGAAAGTCACAATATATTTAATCAATTTATGTTTACATAAGTTATGCTTAACATAACATATGTGTTTCGGGTTTTCAACTTTTTCTATTGACATGCATTAGTTAAAACAGATTTAACCTTTCTATGGTAAAGGTTGCTCTTTTGTTATTGCGAGAGGATGACAACACACTGGGGGAGAGTTCTTATTTGAACTTGCGCTTAATGATATATTTTTCTGGGGAGAAGAGGATGCGGAATTTGAGGTAACGAATTTGTTAGTTAATCGTTTTCCTTTTTAAGAAAAGCTTGTTTATATTGCATATATTTTGCTTTTTCTTAACAAAATTTCGATACAATTGATATATTCCATTATATTGTGTATGGATGTGTGTGTGTGATTCAATTGTTTCCGGTTAAGAAAAACTATGTCAATTTATTTGGCTTATTGTTTGGTATCGTCTTTATTGTTGGGTATCAAGTGTTTTTGCTTAACGAAATTCGGTGCAATTGCGGTCAATTTATTCTGGTTTGTTGTATTGTTTCTGGCGTACAAAATACGGGATCATTTGTTTATTCCAAATTGATTTTGGATAAGTGAACCTAAATTAATTCTGATCTTAGTTAGACTTATCAAATTGGAGGATTCGGTTATTCAAGTCTAATCGAATGCCTTGACAAGAAACACTATTTAACTAACCTAGTGTTTGTCTTGTCTAAAGAGAGAGGTATAAGTTATTGTATGAATAATTAGAGCCTGATAAGAGAAATAAAGTTAATTCTGATATTTATTTTGGTCTTATCGAAATAAGCGATAGTGCATATGCAATCAGTCTAACAAGGGAATTAAAGTCTATGAGTCTAGTTGTTAGACTATTAGGGAAAATTGCTTCGGGAAATTATTTTCTTGATAACATATTAAAACTAAATTACTTATAGTTTCGATTTTAATATTGGTTATCTAAAGTGGTATGTGAAACCTTCATGCTTAACTCTTATGGTTTGTTTACAAGTCTTTCAGATTTGTAAGATCCTTTTGGTTTTTCCTTTATTTGCTTGAATCTTTGTCATTTTGTGACTAAAAGGGGGAGAATGGCGAGGTGTCGAATCTCGCAAAAATAATATTTCTCTACTTTTACACTAGCAAGTAGTATAATGTAAGCAGGATCGTCCCAAGGGAGGTGTGAAGTTTCTAGTTGTTAATAAAATACTCTTAGCAAAGATGATTATGTTATAGAAAATCTGAAAATTGTAAAATGTAACCAAAGATGAGATGTGGTTGATTAAAGGTTCATTCTAGACCACGGAATACAAACCAAATTTATAGATAGCTATGTTCTTCACATTATCATGTTACTAACAACCCTAGAATAATTAGTACGCTCAACTATTCTGTTACTATCTCCAAGCTCACCGGATACGGAAGCGCTTGACTACCGGTTCCTACTTGCCAAGTTTCCTAGAGGTACGCTTACTAGGTGTGACTTAAACAAATGCTCTAAGTTCTGTGAGATAAGGTTGCTCCTAGTGATGAACTCAAAAGCATGAATCACCTACTAGTGTTGATTTCTACATATGGACACTTAACAAAGTCCCATCATCAGTACCCACATATTGCTACTTGTGTTTATCTTCTCTAGACAATTACGGGTCGAAGAAAATCTAAACTAGCAAATAGATTAGGAATTAATGATTCAATTTCGAACTTAAACCCTTAACAAATAATCCATAGACAATATTAGAATAGTAGAAAATCAATCAATAACATAAATGAATGCAAGTGAACAAGTTATTTCATATCAAATATAGATTCATATTTCGGGCTTCGAAATCGCCCTTAATCAAAGAGAGTTTTAGTTACTCATAATATTGGAGTTCATAATCAAATATAATAAATGAAATAATGAAGATAAAATTGAAACAAGGAAGCAAACCCTAGTTCCAGCTCTCAGCAAAACTCCAAGTAGAGTAGAAAATACGTGATATACAAAGTGTAAAAGTCCTCCCCTTTTGTAGCTTTCTTTCTCCAAACTAGGTCATATTCTCAAAAGTCCAAGTCCAAAATATCCACTAAGCCCATATAATTCATGTGTGAGAGTATCCCAGTAGAAAACTTGCCAAATTAATAATCGCCGGAAAACTAGGTAGTGCGCCGGAATTTGGCCGGAATCCGGTATCTGACCGGAACTCAGGCGATCGGAGTAGTTAATTCAATTACCATTCAAATGAGTCATACCGGGGAAACTGAGTTAACTCGGTTAGACAAACTGATCCAACTGTGTGCATCAGAGTCAGTACCAAAGTTTAGCTAACAGACTTGACTGAGTTGGTCAAGCAAAGGCCGTTTTGCTCAGGCCAGAGCTACTGTTTCACCAGAATGGCGCTGCTTACTTAAACCATTTCAGTCTATCTCAACACCATAATCAACTTCTTCTTTGTAGCTTGCACTCCCAACTGCAGCATATGTAGTTCATCATCTTCTCTTCTCTATCACAGCAACATTGTAACCAACTGCAAAACCCATTGTTTCACTTCCACCAAATCACTATGTTCAACTGCATCAATTCTTCCCTAACATTCATCTAAGATGCAACTCCATCTTGCTGAAATCATCACAGCCATACAGCCTCAGTTCCCATTGCCTGTAGCTTCACCTACACAGCATAATTGTTAAAATCATCCACTTCCCATTCATTTTACCCAGCTAGTCCACCTGCAATGCACAGCTGCAATGCTACACACTTGCAGCAACACCAGACCACCAACTTAAGTCCATCTCAAGCCAAACTCGTAATGGCAACAGCAAAACTGCACCTGCGATGCCACCAGTTCACTGCTCAGCTGCAATCCCTTGCATGCATTCATTCCATAGCCAAAAAAACCACAGCTCCATCAGTTCCATTGTCTCTAATATCCACAGCTCATAGCCACCACTGCATACAAGCCTTACTTACCCTGAAATCAGTTGCATACACCATTACAGTTCATAGCCACCACTGCATCATTCCTTCTGCTGCGCCATTGTGTACTACCATCCTGTACCTAGCATACATCTAAGTATCGAGCTGCTTCATTCCTGCTACTTGAACACTGTCTTCCTAGCACCAGTTACAGCTTGGCTCCAATCATCATCACCATTCAATCATTCCATGTCTGCAGTACTACATCACAGCACAACCTCAGTATAGCAACCCTCGCACACAGCCACTGAACCATGAACCAGTCATTCACAGCTCCATAGTCTCTAGCTGCAAACAAGCCTCTCATGCCGTTTACTGAACAACTGATGTGTGTAACTCACTAATAACAGAGAGCCGGTCATTCCTAACTCCCCCTGTATCTCTTTCCCTGCAACACGATTACAAGCACACACCCATTCATTCATACAGGCGGTGGCAACAACATCAATTAATGACAGTGAACTCCATCCATTTACTAACCCAAACTCTGCATGTAGTCTTCATACTCTGAACATTCTTCACGCTGGCCGCAACCTGAACTCACTCCATCGTCGCTGCTGTCAATAAACCACAGCTTTAACCTCCACCAAATTAAATATAACCTAGCAACTCCTCTAGGCATTGGCAGCAATAATCCATCTCCCCAGTAATTCAGATTCATCACCTTCAATTAAAAACCTAAATTGCTTCAAGAACAGCACCAGAACTCAGCTACCCTGACCAACTTCAATTTCAGACATCACCCAAACTTTATCAACCCCTGGATCAGTCATTAAACCCATTTTCTTCAATATCTCAAATTCAACCAAACCCTAGCTCTTGAGTCTTCACAGACCTTCAATTACAGCAACCAAAGCAGCTTCCTCTCCTCCCTTTGTTCATCTAGATCGGGAATTTCTCTTCATCAGCTCAACTGGTTCAATTGCATCACAGCAAAATCACCTTCTAAATGTACGGACATAGAAAGGGATGTAGACACAAAGCTTCAGTTCTCTACTCTGAATTTCAGATACTAATAATAATGAGAAGAGAAACATTTCTCTTGTTTTTAGGGCTAGGTAATGATTAAAATTACTATTGACACCTAGCATTAATGGATAGGGGTTGTCGAGCTATGATTCCCCTATATCTGAACTTGCATTGGTGATGTAGAATCTCGTATCCTCCATTGTGCTCCCGATAGCGCTTGCATACGACCCGACGCTTTCGCCTTTCGCCAACAATATCCGTCTTTTACTCCTCATATTAACTTTTTCTCTTCAATGAGAGTCATCACTAAAGTTGTCGTGCTTTTCAGACAGAAAATTTGCATCACTAAAGCCGACATACTTTTCAGACGAAGTTGAAGAAATAAAAGCAAATAGTGAGAAATAATTTCGCCTCCAACATCATTTGCACAGGAGATGAGATTTTATTTTGCGCCGTTTCTTCTTCTTTTGTTCCAAATGACTCCAAAGTACCTAAATACTCAAAAGCAAACATAAGATACATATTTTACAAGAAAACTTAGCGAAGAAAGCATAAACCATAGATAAATATATAGGTGTTTTGGACACCTATCAAATTCCCCCACACTTAGACTTTTCTAGTCCTCGAGCAAATAAAAAAAAACAATTATAAAGCATACATACAACTCCGTCTCGTCGAGGCTACGGTTACTCTAAGCATGAATAGCAGGCCTTTAAACCCCTAGGTGTCCCTAGTGGACGATTTTTAGTCTCGTGAAGGTTTACAAGAGGTCTGCCTACAAAACCTATATTTCCAACTCCATCTATTTGTGAAAAATCAATGAACAAATCCAAAATGACTACAGGAGGAGGTACCTTGTACAAATTCAGTTCATATATAAGTGCATAAAGTTTTTCTTAGAAAGTCGAACAAACCACAAAACACAGAATCTGACTAACCACAATCACAATGAAAAGATTAAGAAGATGGATAAAGAGGTAGATGTGGCGAATATTCACAAGTGATCGATGTATCCCATATCTGTCTGAAGGTCACCGCCAAGATGAACCTATCCTATTGGATTGAGTTACTGGTCAATTCTAGTGTTAACACACTGGCATATACAAGGGAACTAGTGGTCAACAAACTTATTTCTACATCAACTCACTGGCATATACAAGGGAACCAGGAGTGACTTTATTCAACACAATAATAATATTTTTCTTTTCTTTTCTTTTCTTTTCTTTTTCACTTTTTTTTAGACGTCATGATTAGATCTTTTGGATCCAAGCGCATGCTTCTTGTCAGCAAGTACGTGATAGTTTCCTTGGATCCTGCATTCCACGCTTGTTTAGGCGACGGAGACAGGGACTACGTTTCACACATACTGGTATTCCCAAGTGTCATTTTTATTCCGTTTGGTCTAATTGGTTGGTCTCTTTTTTTTTTTTTTTTTTTCTTAGCAACTCACTCTATTTCATCCTAGCAGTAATAACAAATCGATTTTTAGTGACCCACCAAAGCACTTAGAGAACAATAGATAAATATGGAAAAATAAAAATAGAATGTGATATGGTGATATTCCGAGATATGGTAACAACTAACATATAATTTATAATTTCTGAGCCATGTTCGTCTTTGTTAATTAATGGGTTCCTCAACTCCTGCAATCACAATGGTTCCATTCACTAATAGTGTCATCCTAAAGGCATAAATTTCTAGATTTCGGAGTTCAAAAAGCATAATTTTTTCTTTGTTTTTCTATTTTTCTGATCTTTTTTTTTGTTTGATTTTTTTTTTTAAAGGCATAAAACAAACTATACAAACATATAAATGCTCCCCCACACTTAAACTTTACATTGTCCTCAATGTAAAATTTTGGTCATTCAAAGTAAAGTTCAAGGTGGGAAATCACAAATGATATGCAAAAACAAAGAAAATAAAGATAAAATGCTGAAAAATAAAAAGATAAAGGATAAAGATACAAAACCGGTGGGTTGCCTCCCACTTAGCGCTTGGTTTAACGTCGTCAGCCCGACGTTCATCTCCAATTACTCCTCCAGAGGGAGTGGATCACTCAATGTGATCATATCCTGATTCTCCGCCACAAACTGCTCATAGTATGGTTTCAAGCGATGGCCGTTAACCTTGGAAACCAGCCCTGTTTTGGGACTAGTAATCTCAACTGCACCATGCGCAAACGCATTAGTAACAACAAATGGTCCAACCCATCTGGACCTAAGTTTACCCGGAAACAATTTAAGACGAGAATGGAATAAAAGTACTTTCTGCCCTACTTCAAAACTCTTTCGTGAAATCATTTTATCATGGAAAGCTTTGGTCTTTTCTTTATAAATGCGTGAACTTTCATATGCATCATTTTGTATCTCTTCTAACTCATTGAGCTGAAGTTTCCTATGTTCACCAGCTGCATCTAATTCCATATTACATACCTTGATAGCCCAATAAGCTTTGTGTTCAAGTTCGACGGGAAGATGGCAAGGTTTGCCATAGACAAGCCTAAAAGGAGACATACCGATGGGTGTCTTATAAGCTGTCATATACACCCATAAAGCGTCATTGAGTCTATAACTCCAATCCTTCCTTGTAACGTTCACCGTCTTCTCTAAGATGGTCTTAATCTCTCGGTTGGAAATTTCAGCTTGACCGCTCGTTTGTGGATGATACGGTGTGCCAACTTTATGAGAAATGTTGTACTTATTTAGAAGAGCGTGAAAGGATCTCTTGAAGTGCGAGCCTCCATCACTAATCACCACTCGAGGTGTACCAAACCTAGAAAAGATACGTTCCTTCACAAACTCACAAACAACATGAGAATCATTGGTAGGAGTGGCTTTAACTTCCACCCACTTAGAAACATAATCTACAGCAATAAGTATAAAAAATTTCCCATTGGAATTCACAAAAGGCCCCATAAAGTCTATACCCCAAACATCAAAAATCTCAACAGCGAGAATTGGTGTTTGCGGCATTTGGTTTCTAGCACCAAGGTTGCCTGTCCTTTGACACCTATCACAAGCCTTACAAAATAAATATGCATCCTTAAACAATGTAGGCCAATAAAAACCACTTTCGAGAACCTTGAGGGCTTTCCTCTTGGCTCCGAAATGGCCACCACAAGCATATGAGTGACAAAAATTCAGAATTGATTGGAACTCGGATTCAAGTACGTACATGCGGATCATTTGATCGGAGCAATGCTTCCACAAATAAGGTTCATCCCATATATATTGATTGGCAATCTTCTTGAGCTTGTGTTTTTGGAATGTAGACATGGAACTAGGTACTTGACCCGTCACCAAGAAGTTGACAATATCAGCATACCATGGAGTTGTGCCACCAACCGCAAAGAGTTGCTCATCCGGGAAGCTATCATGCAAAGGAATCGCTTCTTCGGACACAACCAATCTGCTTAAATGGTCCGCTACAGTATTCTCGCTGCCCTTCTTGTCCTTGATTTGCATGTTGAACTCTTGAAGAAGGAGTATCCACCTTATGAGCCTTGGCTTAGCATCCTTCTTTGTTAGCAAGTATCGAAGTGCAGCATGGTCGGAGAAAAAAACCACCTTTGTACCCACTAAATAGGATCGAAACTTCTCAAGTGCAAACACTATAGCCAAGAGCTCCTTTTCGGTTGTGGAGTAGTTGATTTGTGCTCCGTTGAGAGTTCGAGAAGCATAATAAATGGCATATGGAACTTTACCATCTCGTTGTCCCAACACGGCTCCAACGGCGTAATCACTTGCATCGCACATCAACTCGAAAGGCTTGCTCCAATCCGGTGGTTTGATAATTGGTGCGGTAGTCAACAACTCTTTCAAAGTATCAAAGGCTTCCTTGCACTCCTTGTCACAATCAAAGGCCACATCTTTTTGCAAAAGTCTACACAGGGGCATTGCAATCTTGGAGAAATCCTTGATGAATCTCCTATAAAATCCTGCATGACCAAGAAAAGAGTGAACCTCCCTCACATTTGTGGGGTATTGTAAGCTCCGAATCAAATATATCTTAGCCTTGTCAACCTCTAACCCCTTAGAGGATACAACATGGCCTAGCACAATCCCATGAGTGACCATAAAGTGACATTTTTCCCAATTAAGCACAAGATTAGTTTCTACGCATCTTTTAAGAATAAGTGCAAGGTTATCTAAGCATTTGTCAAAAGAATCACCATACACGCTAAAATCATCCATAAACACTTCTATGATGCTTTCCACATAATCTGAGAATATGCTTACCATACAACGTTGAAAAGTGGCTGGAGCATTGCACAAGCCAAATGGCATACGTCTATACGCAAAAGTTCCAAAAGGACAAGTAAACGTTGTCTTTTCTTGATCTTCCGGAGCTATTACAAGTTGGTTATAACCTGAAAAACCATAAAGGAAGCAATAGTAAGCACGTCTAGCCAACCTTTCAAGCATTTGATCAATGAATGGTAAAGGGAAATGATCCTTTCGGGTGGTAGAGTTGAGTTTTCGGTAATCAATGCAAACTCTCCATCCGGTCTGGATTCTAGTTGGAACCAAGTCGTTATATTCATTTTTCACCACTGTGATGCCGGACTTCTTTGGAACGACTTGAATTGGGCTCACCCATTTGCTATCGGATATGGGATAGATAATCCCAGCATCTAACAACTTCAGGATTTCTTTCTTGACTACTTCCATCATTGGAGGGTTCAAGTGACGTTGAGCTTCTCTTGTTGGTTTTGCCCCCTCCTCAAGAAGTATTCGGTGCATACATGTGGAAGGACTGATTCCTTTGATATCGGCAATGGTCCATCCAATGGCAGACTTGTGCTCTCTTAGAACTCGAATAAGCTTCTCCTCTTGCACCTCGGTGAGGTTGTTGGCAATGATCACCGGTAACTCTTCATTGTCACAAAAATATACATATTTAAGGTGATTCGGAAGAGGTTTCAACTCAAGAGTAGGTGCCTGCACAATCGAGGGTAAAAGTTTCTCATTAGTAAGCGGCAAAGAAACGTAAGACGCATTATACTTTGGTGGAACTTCTTGTAATGAGTTAAGAGATAAAACATCCTCTTTAAGCTCATCACAAATAGACAATTCACTTTCAATGTCTTTGTATTTCCCATAACCTAAACCTTCGACTATGGTGTTCTCTAAAGCATCATCACTATTCAATTCAAACATCTTTTGAGCTAGAGTATCAATAATATCAATAGAAAAACATGAATTCACGTCACTAGGATATCTCATAGCCTCAAAGATATTGAAACTTATGATCTCATCATCAAATTCCATAGTTAAAGCTCCTTTGAAAACATCAATCTTGGTTCTCACGGTTCTCATGAATGGTCTACCCAACAGCAAGGGGGTAGTCGATGGTGAATCCTCATCCATCATGTCAAGAACATAGAAATCAGCCGGAAATATGAGTTGATTAACCTGCACCAAAACATCTTCAATAACCCCTTTCGGGTAAGAATTAGACCTATCAGCAAGTTGTATAACAATACCGGTGTCTTTAAGAGGTCCAAGTTTCAAAGATTCATAAACGGAGGCAGGCATAACATTAATGGATGCTCCTAGATCTAGCATAGCACGCTCAAACCTGACTTTACCAATAGTACATGGTATAGTAAAACTACCGGGATCTTTCAACTTAGGTGGGAGTTTCTTTTGAAGATATGCCGAAGCATTTTCCCCCACACTCATCACTTCATTACCGGTAAATTTGTGCTTGTTAGTGCACAATTCCTTCAAGAACTTTGCCCAGCGCGGAACTTGCCTTATCGCCTCGATGAGTGGAATGTTCACTTCAATCTTCTTAAAGATTTCCAAAAGTTCTTGGTACAATGTCTCCTTGTTCGACTTTGCAAACCTGCTAGGAAAAGGAGGAGTAGTAACATGAGTAGAAACACGAGTTTTAGAGTTAGAATTTATTACCGGGTCAGCCTTTTTAGGGGCTGTTTCACCCTCTTCTCTCTCCAAATTAGGTTCATTGGACACCGGTGATGTTTCCGGTTTCTCTACTTGCTTCCCACTCCATATCTCAATAGCATTAGCATTCTCCTTGTGATTTACTGTTTGCGAAGGAAGTTTTCCCTCGGCTTGTGCTTCCAATTTGCTCACTGCAGTAGCTAATTTACCCATTTGAGTTCGGATGTCTTTCATGTCCATCTCTGACTTTTGTTTATCTTGCACCATTGTGTTGAGGATGAGATTCAACTTGTCATCTATACTCGTTCCTTGAGTCTCTTGACGTGGCTTTTGCAAGAAATGGTATCCACCTTGTTGATTAAAAATAGGATCGGGAGCTGCAGCTTGCTTGTTGGCGTAGCTGAAATTGGGATGATCTCGCCAACCCGGATTGTATGTGCTAGAGTACGAATCATACCTCGGCCTTTGATGATTTTGATACATGACATTTGCTTGCTCAACATCTTCGGTATATGATGATGATGATGGTATGACAGCCGCAGCGATTTGATGCATAATCCTCTCCATGTTGCCCATCCTTTGTTCAAAGTTTGAAGAATTGCCAACTTCATTCACCTTCATTACCGCTGATTCATCTCTAGTGAAGAATTTTTGTGTATTTGCAGCCATGTTCTCCAACAAACTTGTAGCTTCCACAATGGTCTTATTGGTAAGTGCACCACCACTTGCGGCATCAATCAAATGTCGCTCAGTAGAAAGCAACCCCTCATAAAAATATTGAATCACAAGTTGATCGCTGATTTGGTGGTGTGGACAGCTAGCTAAAAGCCTCTTGTAGCGCTCCCAATACTCATGAAGAGTCTCTCCCGATATTTTCCTAATACCACAAATCTCTTTGCGAATAACAGCTGCTTTTGATGCTGGAAAATACTTCTCGAGGAACAAGTTCTTCATCCCATTCCATGTGGTTATGCTTCCAGCGGGTAAGCAAAAGAACCACTCTCCTGCAGAATCTAAAAGGGAAAAAGGAAATGCTGTCATCATAGCCATATCCGCATCTGCAGTTGCTTGCTTCATACTAGTTACAACATGATGAAATTGTTGTAAGTGACGATTAGGATCTTCTCCCGCTAAACCTCTGAATTTTGGCAGCAAGTTGATCAATTGCGGCTTCAACTCAATGTTTCCATTCAGCTGAATACATAAATGCTGCTGATCAAGGTTTGGAGAAGTGAGCTCCTTGAGTGTTCTTGGAGCAGGCGGTCGAGCTCCCATTATGTTGTCTTCCTCTTGGTCCGAGTCCGAGAATTCACTTGGTGTAGAACTAGGAGGAAGTGAAGTGTTGATTGCTCGAATGAAATCTTTTAGCAAGGTACCCGAACGAAGACGTATACCAATAGGACTTGGTCTGCCTTCTCCGCGCATTCACCAAAGAAATCGCACCTGAAAATCAGATTCTTAAAGATTGAATAAGTAAACTGAAATTGTAACCAAAAGCAAAAATAAAAACTAAGAATAAACAATAACAACTAAACTCGCCAGTGCCTCCCCGGCAACGGCGCCAATTTTGGCGAGGTGTCGAATCTCGCAAAAATAATATTTCTCTACTTTTACACTAGCAAGTAGTATAATGTAAGCAGGATCGTCCCAAGGGAGGTGTGAAGTTTCTAGTTGTTAAGAAAATACTCTTAGCAAAGATGATTATGTTGTAGAAAATCTGAAAATTGTAAAATGTAACCAAAGATGAGATGTGATTGATTAAAGGTTCATTCTAGACCACAGAATACAAACCAAATTGATAGATAGCTATGTTATTCACATTATCATGTTACTAACAACCCTAGAATAATTAGTACGCTCAACTATTCCGTTACTATCTCCAAGCTCACCGGATACGGAAGCGCTCGACTACCGGTTCCTACTTGCCAAGTTTCCTAGAGGTACGCTTACTAGGTGTGACTTAAACAAATGCTCTAAGTTCTGTGAGATAAGGTTTCTCCTAGTGATGAACTCAAAAGCATGAATCACCTACTAGTGTTGATTTCTACATATGGACACTTAACAAAGTCCCATCATCAGTACCTACATATTTCTACTTGTGTTTATCTTCTCTAAACAATTACGGGTCGAAGAAAATCTAAACTAGCAAATAGATTAAGAATTAATGATTCAATTTCGTACTTAAACCCTTAACAAATAATCCATAGACAATATTAGAATAGTAGAAAATCAATCAATAACATAAATGAATGCAAGTGAACAAGTTATTTCATATCAAATATAGATTCATATTTCTAAGCTTCGAAATCGCCCTTAATCAAAGAGAGTTTTAGTTACTCATAATATTGGAGTTCATAATCAAATATAATAAATGAAATAATGAAGATAAAATTGAAACAAGGAAGCAAACCCTAGTTCCAGCTCTCAGCAAAACTCCAAGTAGAATAGAAAATACGTGATATACAAAGTGTAGAAGTCCTCCCATTTTGTAGATTTCTTTCTCCAAACTAGGTCATATTCTCAAAATTCCAAGTCCAAAATATCCACTAAGCCCATATAATTCATGTGTGAGAGTATCCCAGTAGAAAACTTGCCAAATTAATAGTCTTGGGAAAACTGGGTAGCGCCTAATTTGGACGAATCCCAGATCCGATCTGGAACTCGTGTGATCGGAGTAGTTAATTCAATTACCATTCAAATGAGTCATACCGGAAATCGAGTTAACTCGGTTAGACAAACCGATCCAACTGTGTGCATCGAGTCAGTACCAAAGTTTAGCTAACAGACTTGACCGAGTTGGTCAAGCAAAGGCCGTTTTTCTCGTGCCGAGCTCTGTTTCACCGAATGGCGCCGCTTACTTGAACCATTTCAGTCTATCTCAACACCATAATCAACTTCTTCTTTGTATCTTGCACTCCTAATGGCAAAGATATGTAGTTCACCATCTTCTCTTCTCTATCACAAGAACATTGTAACCAACCGCAAAACCCATTGTTTCACTTCCACCAAATCACTTTGTGTTCAACCGCATCAATTCTGCCCTAACATTCATCTAAGCTGCAACTCCATCTTGTTGAAATCATCACAGCCATATAGCCTCAGTTCCCATTGCTCAGTATCTTCACCTACACAAGATAATTGTTAAAATCATCCACTTCCCATTCATTTTACCCAGCTAGTCCACCTGCAATGCACGTCTGCAATGCTACACACTTGCAGCAACACCAGACCACCAACTTAAGTCCATCTCAAGTCAAACTCGTAATGGCAACAAGAAACCGCACCTGCGATGCCACCAGTTCACGGCTCAGTGCAATCCCTTGCCTCGCATTCATTCCATAGCCAAAAAAACCACAACTCCATCAGTTCCATTGTCTCCAATATCCACAGCTCATAGCCACCAGCCTTACTTCGAAATCCTTCATACATCATTACGTCATAGTGCATCACTACCCATTGTGTACTACCAACCTGTACCTAGCATACATCTAAGTATCGAGCTGCTTCATTCCTTCTACTTGAACACTGTCTTCCTAGCACCAGTTACATCTTGGCTCCACTCATCATCACCATTAAATCATTCCATGTCTTCAGTACTACATCACAGCACAACCTCAGTATATCAACCCTCGCACACAGCCACTGAACCATGAACCAGTCATTCATAGCTCCATAGTCTCTAGATGCAAACAAGCCTCTCATGCCGTTTACTGAACAACTGATGTGTGTAACTCACTAATAACAGAGAGTCGGTCATTCATAACTCCCCATGTATCTCTTTCCCTGCAACACGATTACAATCACACACCCATTCATTCATACAGGCGGTGGCAACAACATCAATTACTGACAGTGAACTCCATCCATTTACTAACCCAAACTCGCTGCAGCCTTCATACTCGAACATTCTTCACGCCGTCGCAACTCTGAACTCACTCCATCGTCAAGCATTGTCGATAAACCACGACTTCAACCTCCACCAAATTAAATATAACCTAGCAACTCCTCTAGGCATTGGAAGCAATAATCCATCTCCCAGTAATTGATTCATCACCTTCAATTAAAAACCTAAATTGCTTCAAGAATAAAGCACTTAACTCAGCCTACCCCGACCAACTTCAATTTCGGACATCACCCAAACTTTATCAACCCCTGGATCAGTCATTAAACCCATTTTATTCAATATCTCAAATTCAACCAAACCCTAGCTCTTGAGTCTTCACAGACCTTCAATTACTGAGAACCAAAGCAGACTTCCTCTCCTCCCTTTGTTCATCTAGATCGGGAATTTATCTTCATCAGCTCAACTGGTTCAATTGCATCACAGCAAAATAACTTTCTAAATGTACGGACATAAAAAGGGATGTAGACACAAAGCTTCAGTTCTCTACTCTGAATTTCAGATACTAATAATAATGAGAAGAGAAACATTTCTCTTGTTTTTAGGGCTAGGTAATGATTAAAATTACTATTGACACCCAGCATTAATGGATAGGGGCTGTTGAGCTGTGATGCCCCTATATTTGAACTTGCATTGGTGATGTAGAATCTCGTATCCTTCATTGTGCTCCCGATAGCGCTTGCATACGACCCGACGCTTTCGCCTTTCGCCAACAATATCCGTCTTTTACTCCTCATATTCACTTTTTCTCTTCAATAAGAGTCATCACTAAAGTTGTCGTGCTTTTCAGACAGAAAATTTGCATCACTAAAGCCGACATACTTTTCAGACGAAGATGAAGAAATAAAAGCAAATAGTGAGAAATAATTTCGCCTCCAACATCATTTGCACAGGAGATGAGATTTTTTTTTGCGTCGTTTCTTCTTCTTTTGTTCCAAATGACTCCAAAGTACCTAAATACTCAAAAGCAAACATAAGATACATATTTTACAAGAAAAATTAGCGAAGAAAGCATAAACCATAGATAAATATATAGGTGTTTTGGACACCTATCAGAGAAATATATGATGGAGTAAACAAGTGATTTGCAATCACTAAGGAAAGGACAACTGTGCTTAAACATTATATCTAACGAAAGAGTAAAGCATTGACTAAGGGGTAGAAACATATCATATTGTTGTTGTAGTATTTCTGACTACAAAAAGGGGAATAAAAAGATATTCAGATTGAATATTTACCTAGCTTACCTTTAGGGGAGTAAAAGCTTTTGTTATTCAAATGTCAACCGTAGAGCTGGAAAACGGGAGGGCCGGGGCTGGCTTGTTACGAGTTACACGGGATCGGGTTAACACGGTCCAAAACCTGTCGGTCGATATTCTTCACGAGTGGTCATTTATACAACCCGCGCTCGTAACGGGTAAAGCCTGCAGGTTCACGGGTTACCCAACTTGTTTAATTAAAAACAAAATTAAAGCTTAATTTTAGTTGAAAATTAAATGAGTACAGATTATATCTTTTTGCAATATCTAAAACAGTATACCTAGTTTACTCCAGAAGCGAAATTAAAGCTTAATATTAACGGAAGACAACAATGGGAGACAAACTGCTTTCTAATCATTCATCTAATCCCCAGCTTCAACAACATCCCACTCTTATTTCATCCACAGATCCAAGACCAACTCTTTCTTCCCACTTTATTCTTTCTAAAATACAATCACAACCCATCTTGTTCTGTTCAGCACCAAACCCTTTCATCCTTCTTTAATCTCCCCCACAGCAGACAACTCTTGAATCTCGATATCAATCATCAACAACAGTTCAGATCCCCCTTTTTTCTCCCCTCAGTTGCAGCATCTTCAGGTGAGTATCAAATTCGAACAAACCCATCGATCCATCCATCTCAAATTCACTTTCTTTTGATTACAACCAAGAATTTAATAACACCACAACGAAATTGAACTGAATACCACCAGCAAAAAAACCATCTCAACTTCGATTACAGTCACTAGATCTATATCCAATGAATCATTTAATCAATCGCAGCTCTTCTTCAGCAACAGACGAGAAAGAACAAAAGAAATATTCTCTTCTCATCAATTAATTAGAGTAATAAGAAAAGAGACTTAGCAGCAGCAACAGCTGAAACTTAATCAAAATCCGGAGAAATGATAGAGGTGGTGAGGAGGCGCAGCCAAAAGAGAAGACAGTGGGGATAAAAAAGAAATGAAAGAGGAAGAAGAAATGAAAAGATATCTGTCTGCTAGGGTTTTTGATATTTTATAACTTAAACGTAAGGATAAGATTTACCCTAGATAATCCAGCGGCGAAAATTAAATGTAGTTTATTAATTATTATTGTCTACGGGTTAACGGGTTTACCCGCGGGTTTACGGTCTGGGCACGGGTTAACCCATTTTCCCACAAGCCACCATTTCTCTAACCCTAGCCCGGCTTGTTTATAACGTTGACAAGATGTGTACGGGTTTTCATGGGACGGGCACGGGTTAATCCGCTGGTTTCGGCTTGTTTACTAGCTCTAGTCAACGACGTCATTTATTAATTTGAAATATGCAGGTTATGGTGTTGTTGAAACTGGGAATCAAGCGTATGTAAAATGAATTCTTTTGTAATATGTTTATCCATATGTAATAAGAGTTTTGTCACTAACATTGACAAAGGGGGAGATTGTTAGAGCATATCTCAGTTGAACTCACCAAGCGTTGGTATGTCGAGTTTGGTTGTCATATTTTAGTATCAAAACTCATCTCGAGTCGTTTGATTAAATACTAAAGTCAACTTCGTTTAGCTTAGACTAGAAAGTCTAGGTATGTTGACACATACAAGTATTACTCCGAATACCTGAAGAATGTGAAGAAGTAGCGAACTACAACGACGACATCATCCTTCCACTTGAGCTTAGTAATATTGATTTGAACTGTTTCATTCCTAACATATCTTTCAAGTCGTGCTATATTGAAAACATAACTGCGAAGCTGTTGTTGATGGTGGTTTTTTTAGTATAGGGTGAAAACTGTAAAAGTCTATCTACCTGACCCGGCATCAGATGTAGTAGACATTGATATGTTTATATTCCGCAGGTATTTGGAGAATGTATCAAAATATGATGAGTGCTTATGTCTCTCTTCATATTATATTGAAACTCAAGCTCTTAAATGAATTATTCACTAGTGTAGAGCCTAATGAGTATATAAGCTCCTAGCTGAATTACTCACTAATGTCGGAGCCTGCTGAGTATTTTTCCTATGCTATGTTCCTCGACAGAACCCTAAATATTGATATGGCATGACAATTTGTGTTCACTCGTAGCAGAGTAGCACGAATTTCCAAGTATCAAGGTTAAGCTCCTTGAATAAAAATACTCAATCGGAAAGCATACTGCTCTCTAGCAATAAACTTAAAGAACTCGGTGTCAACACATGGAATTCAATCAATTTTGTGATAATTCACAAGATTCAGATATTACCCTGACTAATATACAAAAATTAGCGTTTTACACCCTGCGCAGTATATTAGACCTTGCTTGTTGAAATTAAGCCTATGCGAACTAGGTAATTAATCTGCCATGGATTAGTAGGTACAAAATCCTACCCAAAATTAGTAAACAAGGAATAAAATAAGTCGCAGAATAGGAATAGCAACAAAGAAAGGTGTGGCCATGTCATGGGCCAGCCGGCGCCACTTGCAAGTAGCCATACCCCATGTTGTTCGACCGACCCCTCTTTCCTGCCGACCAATCAGGTCGCCTTAAAACCGCCATACGCACATGAATTGTAGTTGGGCCCATACTTGTCGTCCCTATTCCCCATCGACCAATCAGGTCGCTTTAAATTCTCCACATGTACCATAAGTGTGGTCACGCCCATGCTTGGCCGCCAAATTGGCTTTCCAAAGACCATGCCAAACGCGCCAACGCGCCATGAATAGCGCACCTACGTGCCAGCCCATCTTCTATTCGTGGACAACGCCATAACAGACTTTAATTTGGTTACCCTAACCAGAGACACGACCTTGCTCTAGTGGCGATGATCGAAACCCTAATTTCCAATCGTGGCACAAATTATGCCACTTCGGGCCCCATAACATGCCACGAGGCATGCGGGACCAGGAAACCCTAATAAAGGCACCATATCATGGCCACTCGTGGCAACCCTGCTCATGTGGTCCTTTTCACATGATTTCCTGGTTGTGGTTCATTTGGCATGGTTATGGCACCGTTTGCACGAAACGTCGTTGTGCCACGGCCACATGCTACATGCCGTATGCACTAATTAGGGTTCCGACTTGCCAAACCGTAATTCGAGCAAAGGTTTTACGCCAACCAGGCTAAGTAATGTTCCACAGAGCATTGGGATTGATGTGGCAACCAGAACTGATATTGCCGCGCCACATTTGGATCCAACACCAATGTGCCAAAATCTAGCGTCCATGGCTACGCCAGGTGCTGCTTGCACAATTGTGCCACTGGTATGTGCCAACTATGCCAGCCATGCCGTTGCGCCACTGTTTTATTGCCATGCGCCAACAGGATGTGGCCATAATCAATGGTCACCCTTTTTCATGAGCTGCAATCTCAGCCGTCCAAATTTTCCATGAAATTGACAGGCCTGTGACAAGTCTTGGGAGACCAAGCCAAGACACGCCTAATAGCATCACATGCTATTTTCCCGCGGCAAGTCTATTGACTTTGACTTGCCACACGTAGCAAACTGCTACACGTTTTCCACGAAAACACTCGAGACATCAAACATGTTACAAACTAGGGGATACTTATCAGGGTATTGGTCTGGCGGTTTATAGCGTGCGGCGTGCAACACACCCATTATAAGAAAGTGTCAGAAAATAGGGCAGTTAGTGGCGGCAAGAAGTAGTTGGTGTAAACTAAACAGTTTCCTTCATAGTGGGAACGTGGTTTCTGGCATTTACGCAT
Organism: Papaver bracteatum; assembly: GCA_023529315.1. NCBI lineage: Eukaryota > Viridiplantae > Streptophyta > Magnoliopsida > Ranunculales > Papaveraceae > Papaver > Papaver bracteatum. Next base: position 464,796 of record JAJJWX010001863.1, read on the forward strand.
AACCCCACCTATCCATCACTCAATTATTCCCACTTTCTATGAGATCCGGGTGCGTTCAATATGACTTGTATAAATAGGTTTCACCTATTTTCCACTAAACAACAAGTTTTGGTTAGAACAACAACACAGTATCCAGAAATCATCAAAGAACTAATAGCTTACATTCCGCAAGCCAGTTCCACATTCTGATACAAGTCATAAAACAGCCACACCTTCAGAATTAACCATTCTGGTATCAACACTTTCTTCGCTTCGCTTCCCTCCCTAAGACCAACCCATCTCCTTCACTTTGTGACCGAAGCAAGAATGGAATGACCATTACTTGGTTTATGCCAGGATTGTACAAATTGATATCTCGAATCTAAAGTACTCCCATGCAGTGCATTTGTTTTAGGTTTAGATTTGTTTCTCATCCACACACCCAAATTTACCAAAACCAGCAGAAACAGTTTTTACCCACAAACAATTAGCGACCACATTGGGAGATTAAATCTCTCGGTTGCAAATTCAATCCTCAATTTCACTTGCATCCCAATTGGTCTTAGGCCTAATTCAATCATTAGCCAAAAATCATTTCATTCAAAGATTCTTTCCAGGTGTATTCGGGTTATTCGACCTTGCAGAAGCAATGAATAATTGGAAGCTACTACCCTGGAGGACATGACAAAAATGCTAGAGGATATGGTTGCCAGCCAAGTCGATATTATCATGCGGCAAAATGAGACGCTTCGTATCCTGAAGAGTATAATAAACGAATTGTGTAAAGAATTAGCAAAGGCTTATCCGAAGGATCCCTCCAATTTCAAGAGTAATACGAAGTATGTTAAATCTTTGGCTAAAGCCTGCGCCTCTACCTATGAGGATGTTGAGCAGCAGAAGAGCGTCCAATTGGATTCTGCCAATACAGTGATCCATGATAATTTCACAAGACCAGGGGAGGAGACTTGCCAGGTGCACCACAACATCTGCAAGACAAAGGTAAAGAGACAGCCTATGAAGCCTTGCTGGAAAACATTTATCTCCAAACCATCGCAGAAGTTCAAAGAGTTGTCCAACAGTCCGCAACCACGACTGCTTTGCTGAAGATAAAAACACCTGAAGAGAGGGAAATCTACCAAGACGCTTATGGAAACGAACACTGCGCCAATGAACAATATCTAGCTCAGCCACTGCTTGTTGATGGTATTTTCAATGAAGTTGTAGTAGTAGGTTCTTTGAGACTTGTGAAGGTATATTTTTTAGAGTTTAATAAGAATAACAAACTCAAAATAAAAAGTGTTGTAAAAAAAAAATATGGAGAGACTGGGGCTAGGATTCCACCAATTTCCACACTCATATGTTCATATATCAATTCTCAACAATGAAAGCTCAAATTATAAAGTTTTATTGACTCTAGTTCATTGCCTAAGGTAGATTTCGAAAGTAATGGGTGTAAAACTAAAGCATGGGACATCAAAACATCTAAGCTAAGCATGACCCATCAATTGTAATCACAACCATTCAATGAAAATCATAAATCATTTGAATAATAATAGTGCAAATAGTCTAAACAAGAATTGATAGAATTACCACATTTTTGAAAGTTGGCTTCCTTCGTCGCCCCATAGGTTGGGTCTAGCACATCATGTTGGAAACACGCTCTAAGTATGATTTCATTGCTCAAAAAGGTGTTTGCAAAGAGAAAAGGTATAAAGCAGTGTGCTTGTAACAGTTATAATTGTTACAGAAACACTGTTACAGAGAAACAAAACAGACTGTTGCGAATTAGAAATAAATGTTATAGAAATTGTTACAAAGATAATTGAATTTGAAACTTTAGGTAACGGTTTCTGCGACTTTTTATATGTGATGTTATGTGTTCTTTCTTTTCTTCTTCAGTGCAGCAATGGTGATTGGATGCAACTCAATTCTAAGCACTCTGTTCTTCTGCCCAATCTCTCTGTATCCCCTCTAATAAACTCCAGATACCTATTTATAGCTAACAGGCCCATCGAATTTCTCTCAATTACTCCCAACAATCTTCATTTACTCGGCAGTGAAAGAAAATATTCTGGGAATATTTTCTCTCCTGTTTTAGCTTCTCACGCGTTTTCTCCAGTCCAGCACGCTCCAATTCGATTACACATGCTCCACAAGGTTGCTCGATGCATCAAACATGATCATAACACACACAAATTCTTCCAGAATTCGTGAAGAACTCTCCCTGCACGTGTTTATCTGTTTTGAGCTCGTGAATTGGCTAGCCAATTCTAGCCAAATTTGATCGCACCAAAATCCCAAAACGTGTTTTCTAGGACATAACACAACTTCCTACCAAAAATTAGCCATTGAATCGCCCTAGAACACGTTCAAAAATCAATCGAAAATTCTGCCAGTTGCATGCATGGTTTTCCCGCCAAAAATCATTTTTCAAATGTTGAAGATGGTGTCCCCCTAACCAGAACTGGGGTGCTAATAGCAGCTGCCTTGGGGTGACTGGGGATGCCCTTAGTAATTAGGTTACCCCTTATCCAAAAGCAAGAGTCCGAATAACACTTGTCCTTCGGGTGACAAAATCAACTTTTCGAGCCGAATTTTCCAACAATATTTATTTTCCAAAAACACCTAAAAATACACAAAACACCATAATAAGGACGAAAACGAGTACCAACAATACGAAACATTGAGGACAAATTAGACATATAAATGCGTCTATCACTTGTCACCGTCACTGATGAAGGCCCCTCAAGAGAAATTACCTTTCAACAATACGGTAGAAGTAAACAAACCGCTCACGAATCAATGATCGCTCAAGCGTCAATTTCGCCCTTGAGGAGAGCTTCATGCCAAAGCCTACAAGAATTTTCGCCACAACAACTACTGATGCGGGAGAAGCCAGACTCAAAATATCCACGATTCCCGTTTCCTATCAGAAGAGTTATAGAGTTACTGGAAATTTGGGTACGAGAAGGAGTAGTCCAACTACCCCCGGTAGGGCATGCACCAAATGATCAGGAGATGGTAGATTCAAGATATTTCCACTATCACAGGTTTATTCATCATCTTACCAACGAATGCAATGCTCTAAAGCGCATTGTCTAGGAAAAAATTGATTCAGGGGAATTACGCATGGGGCCTGGAGGTTATTCTCCTTGCCGCTGATCGACATAGAGATATTACAGAGATAATAAAGGATGACTGGGGACTTCTCACGGCTAGGATTGCGTCACACAATAAACTCGGATTTTCAACCTAAAAATTCAGTTTTGTGGAAGGGACCCTAAGAGAACAGAGTATGTGGCCGTATCGGACGAGGGAAAAAAGGGAATAGCCAACACCAATATACCATCCGCAAGCGTAGTCAACACATCCCATGGCGTTACATCCTCTACCACTAACACCACCAGCACCGGAAGCACCCCTCTGATGTGACGCCTCTTATTACCAGAGCCGCCACTACTCCTAATATTTCTTCGAGCATGATGCCTCCAATCATCGCCAGGGATGCCACCACTCATTCGTCAGGACAAGAGACTAGAGGAGCCAGAGGAAATCAACCTTACCATTACAATTATCGATTTAATGGAGAGATAGGAAGTTCTTACCAAAACTCAGACAGACATAACCACAACTCATGAGGGGTCGCTTCAACATTTCGCTCCAGGAGCCGCTCCGCTTCAACTTTTTTCTCCAGAAGCCGCTTCAACGTTCTCTCCAGAAGTCTCCACCCATCCCTGTCAAGGATCGTGATCACATCCAATCAAGGTTCGTAGTTGTGGCCACCTTTTAATCCATCTTGCCAAAGCTCGTGGTCGTTGACAGTTTACTCGCCTACGCATCCAGCCAATCCCTTTGCTTCCATGGATTCCCGTGCAATTCCAGCCAACCTATTTTAGTTTCATATGGAAGAAGTAATAGAGTCACCAGTACGGATGTAAGATGATATTTTTATCATGGTCAACTCACCGACCATAGAAGATAGAAATATTTAAACCAAACTTGGGGTTGAGGATCTGCATGGAATCCCTTCACTGTCAAAGCTCAGGAGACATGGTCAACCCAAAAGTCATAGCCACGACAAGGTCATATGCTCTTCAAAGGTGTAATGTAAGGATATCATGACCTCTCCATCTAGAAGGTGCCTGCAACACTTTATGAGGCCCACGACGGATCCCAAGCCTACTAATAGACGTATTTATGTGTCTATTTTGATCTCGATTTTCTATATTGTTAGTACCCATTTTCGTACTTATTTTGGGTTTCTTTTGTGTTGAAATCACATGCACACACCAATTGCATCGTCAGGCACCGATTTTTAGGAAAACACGTGGTTTAGTACGGTGAACCTCTGGGGCGTTATCATCTGAAACACCACAAGCCTTAGCCATGTACCTTTGACCAGTCTTTGACTGTAGGTATATTTTGCTAAAAGTAACCTGAGCCTACCCATTTTAGTCGACCCTGCATTTGCACGTACACAAAAGTATGTCAAAATGGTATTATAATAGCCAATACAATGATTATCCGACTGATCAAAATGGACATTATTCTTTTTATCACCATAGTGTGAATAGTGGTTGGGAACATCAACCTTTTCAAGGTTATAGATCATACCATGGTGAGCCCAATTATTATCCGCATGCGCACCGGTCATATGAGCAAAAAAATAAGGAATATCATAGTACTAGTTCCTCGTTCAATGATTTAATCAAACAATTATACCCTAGTGCTACTTATGATCCTTCTATTTCTCTAGAAGAGTCTCTCAAGCAGTTAACTGAACAGACAAATAGGTTTGTGTTGAAAATTAACGGACAAACTGCACCAATGAATGAACCTTCTATAGAGGAATCCCTCAAGATGATGGCTGAGACGAACGAAATACTTACTCGAAATAATCTTAATTTCCAATATAGTGTTTCCAATAATACCCTTGAAAATGAGGATAGTTATAATCAAGATGACGAGGTTAAAATTGGTAACACTACTTTAGATGAGGTTCGATCATTTTCATGTTATTATAATGATGATTATGATGAGGATACTGTTGATGAAGAATCAGAAATATGTAGGCATAGTGATCAGTAATTTGTTACTCCAATTGAGCTTTACAATGATAATATTATTTCTAGTTCAAATCCAAATAATTTTAATAATTATCACATATTCAAAAGGACAAGGATTTGACTAGAGATACCACCGTTTTAGACGATGTAGTATTCCCTTATGATTACGAAGCCTATGATAGTTTAGAGGAGCGGGTTTATCCTGAGAATATTGTTTTTAAGTCTAGCGATTTAGAAACATTAGTCTTAGACAAAGAAGATGAACTCGTAGAGATGAGTGAGGATGAACCTGACTTAGAAGAGTCAATTGACCATTTTCAGGAATATGATGACCTTGAAATTAGGGAAGTTGTGACTAGTCTTTCTAGAGACATTGAAAAATTTAAGTTTGGGAGTGATTATCATTCTCCATGTGCTTTAACTCTTAAAAAGGTCCCTCACTTGGGACTTGACATATGTGCCTCAACCATTGTACCAGATTACCTTCATACTAGCTTTCCCGAACCTAATAATGTCCATGAAGAAGTTCAGTTTTTAGAAACCCATCCTCTGGTTGATGTGATTTACCCAGGCGATAATACCCAATTTGACTTTGTTTTCCCACCAAATATTCTTCAACCAATTGTGAGAACATATAAGTTTCATATATGTCAATTATTAAGTTTTGAGACTAAACATAAGTACTTTAGGATATTAGAATCGAAACATTTGCTTAAGAGTGACCACCGCTTTCATCATGGTCAATTGTGTGAGTCAAACCTTGTTGACTTTAAGGATCCGAAATTATTTAGATTATTTATATGTGCTTCTAAGTTTTTACTTGAGTTTTTCCAGACTCTAATACCTGAATCGGATCTTAGCTATGAGGAAGTGTATCCTAAAGAAATTTATTTATACCCTTTCATAGAGCCTGAACTTGAACCACAACTAGATGTAGTTGTCTTAAACAGGAAACTAGACAAGGATGTGCTTCATTTGTTTATTTTCTTGGCAGGTTGTAGATACCTTTTATTTGTGGTAGCTTTATTTGGTTTTGTTGACCCACAAATATTTCGGCTATTACTTTATGATTCTATGGGGTGACTAATCCTTTCTTAGTCTGGATGAAGACGTTAAACTTATCACTTCTTGGGAGGTAACCCAATATTCATGCGACACGGTAATATCTTTCCTTATATCTTTTGCTTCAAATGGTAACAATTTCTCATTGTTCATGCTTTTAATTTCATCTTTAGAACATTGAGGACCATGTTAGATTTAAGTTTGGGGGTATATGAGAGAAAAAATTTAGTTGCAATAAATAAACTCCAGAGCCTTGAAATTTATGCTTATTAAGGATGGCACTAACCAATGTAAGTGGATGGAAGCATTTTGGTTGTAGGAGTTGAGGAACCAATATGATTATATGGAAACATCTAAAGAGTCTATTCATAAAAGCACAAAGCTCATGTGTTAGAAATAACATGGTAGTTTCGTCATATCTCGTTGAGTCCTTTTCACTTCTGTTTTTATTTTGTTTTCTTTTAAAAAATATGTTTCTCTAAGTGATTAGGTGGGGCTTACGATTCAAGTTGTTACCATTGCTAGGGTGAAATAGAGTGATTGAGATACCCAAAAAAAAAGTGAAAAAAAAAAGACCAAACCAGACCATCAGACCAAACAGACTAAATTCAATAAAGTCAACCACTGGTACCCTTGTATATGCCAGCAGAGTTGATCTAGAATTAGGATTATCGACCACTGGTTCCCTTGTATATGTCAGTTGTGTTGATATTAGTCAGACCAGTATCTCAGTCCATTAGGATAGGTTCATTTAGGCAGTGTTCTTCAGACAGATATGAGAAACACCGTTCACCTAGTCATCATCAAAACCATAGATATGAGAAACACCGTTCACCTAGTCAACTTCAAAAACATATATGTTTTTCTATATCCATCTATTAATCTATCCATGTGATTTGTTGACTCCGGATATTGATGTCCATAGTGCGACTATCTGAGTATAGCTCTGTCACTTATATATGAATTTTAGTATGCTTGAGTGCAAACTCGTGTACAACAATTGTAATTTCGCATCAGGGTACTTCCTCCTGTAATCAATAAGTATGCCAACCAAGGAGATTCTTTAGTGCCTTTCAAGGTTCTGCGTATATATCTAAGGTATGGAATGTAAAGGTTTTGTGGGTATATCTCTTGTAATCCCTCCTGAGACTATAACTTGGCCACTAGGGCCACCTAGGGGTTTAAAGGCTTGTTGCATACGCTAAATGCAACCGACGATGCCTGCGACAATAAGTTAGGATTTTATTTTGTAGATTTTATTTGCTCGGGACTAGCAAATAATAAGTTTGCGGGTATTTGATAGATGCATTTATGTGTCTATTTTGATCTCGATTTTCTATATTGTTAGTACCTATTTTCGTACTTATTTTGGTATTTTATGTTTTTGTAGGTATTTTTGGAGAAATAAGTTTTTGCGGCGAAATTGGCTCGAAAAGTGGTTTTTGCGCTAGCGGGAGAAAACTACTAAAGGCACACCCCAATTGGATAAGGGGAACCTCAGTTACTAAGGGGCGTCTTAATTTTTATTCACACTCCATGTGTTTTAGGCACCATCACATTGGATAGGGGCACCCCCTTCATCTTCACGGTTTGAACCGATTGCCTTGGAGGGAATAACTTTACAGTTGCATGATTTCTAGGAGAAAAGTTTGGTCGAGTTTTAAGCAGGCTTTCTCATGGGTTTCAATTGGGTTTGGCCGGTTAAAGTTAAACATGATTGGTATGAGGTTGAAATTCGATTAAAGAGGATGTTTACACGGACTTTCTATAAAACATGGCGGTGAGAATATTTCGAGCTTTTGGCTCAGTTTAGTGTAGACTTACTCTTCGGAAAACCAAGGTTGGTAAGATTGGTATTCGTAAAAAAGGAAGGTGTTGGTCTTGCAAACGTAATAAAGGGAAGAGCTAAATCAATTCTCGGTAAAACAGGAAAGAGGTGTTATTCTCATGTTGATTTTGTGGTTACCATGGGAAGTTACATGAGGAATAGGAGATAATATATCCTTTGTTGGATTAGATTCCATCTTTGGGGGTGGATCAATTCAGGAAAGGCATAAATAAATAAAGAAGAAGAGAGTTATACGTAACTTGGCCGTGGGGGAGAAGAAAAATATATCTGAGATATTCTTTGGATTTATTCGATCTGGTGAGGTATATATAGAGGTGTTGGAGGTCAGAGAAGGATGGTCGAGAGTTTGGGGTAGGTTTAGAGAAACACAAATCGCTGCAGAGCGATTCTGCAGTAGCAGCAGAGGAAGAAGAAGAAGAGTTGCATACGACATATCAGAAATGTCATTCTCAAGAACCCTAATCTGAAGAACATTAAGCTGCATAGAATAGTCGCAGTCAGTGTCTTATATTCGAACAGTTCTGTAACAGTCCAATAGCCACGCATATCTTCAGTTAGTCACACTTTCTGTAACAGTGAACTCTGTAACGCCACCACAGCGTTGCAGATTCGCTGAGTTATATAACTTCTTCAATAAAAACACCTTTTGAGTCATGATTTATTATTTTGAGCATGTTTTTGATATGAGGAGCTAAACCCCAACACTAGGACAACGGAGGAAACCATGCTTCACAATTCCTTGGTAACTATAATGATTCTTCATGACTTGTTGCATTGATTTAATTGATTTATGATTTTTATTAATTAGTTGTGATTTTGTCTGATGACATATGCTTAGACTTAGAGCTTTTGATGCGTCATGATTATGGTTTACAATTAATCTTTTATAAAATCCACCTTTTGCAAAGAAATAGAGTCCATAAAAGAGCTAAAAGTGTTATGATCAATATACGAACTAATTAAATGTGATTAATGGTGGAAACCCGAGTCCCAGTTCTCTCGATAATTTGTGACAAACTTGTGTATATATTTTATTTATGTTATTTTTAAGTCTTAAACCAATCTCATTAAGTCTGAGTCGAACAAACTTTACTACCACTATCAAAATAACATCACCTACTCAGAAAAAACAACTTCAGTAACCAAAGAGAAGTGCAACTGGGGACTGCTCATCACGGTCCATCCCCGACAACAATCAAGCATTCATGAGATAACTCCAGAGACGCGGATGAAATATTTTTCTTGAAGAGACAGAGGGATCCACGATTAACGACATAACTCTTTCACTTCTACCTCTTCGTTATCCAGAATTTTTCGTCCGTGTGATGTTCCAAGCATCCCAATATCACATCCAAGAGAGAACAATAAGCTTGTATCAAATCCCATAGGCATGGATTCAAGGCGATGCAATTAAAGTAGGCTACACTTGGGGACTGAAGCCTCCTTCAGGGTTATAATTTTAAACACAGTCACCACCTTACAAGTGAATGCAGTAGAAGCACATGTTCCATGAGAAAATAAGCTCATGATAATTACACAAGGGGACTACCAGCATGGGATGCCTTCACTTCCCTCAACCAGGTTATTTATGATTTCAACATCATCACTCTCAAAGCTTTAACATGAAGCCGTACATGCATCAAAGACTCCAAAAGCATGCCATAGAGATACATTCACATATCCAGCCATAACATTGGATCTAACAGAAGTATAACTAGGTACTTCTCATCGCATCCCATTCCATACAATAATCCAATATTCATAAGATGGTTCAAAGGATATCGCTTGGAATGAAGTCCTTGAAGACTTGATAGAAGCGCCATTATTACCGCTCCATGGCCCAAGCCAGCAGTGCCATCATCACCGCTCCGCGTTCAAAGTCGCAGCGTCAGCATCAATGGTATGTGGCTCAAGTTTCAGCATCAGTATCAGCACTGCGTAACCAAAGTTGCAGCGCCAACACCAACATCATGTGACCCAAGCCAGCAGCGCCATCATCATCGCTCCGCGGTCAAAGTCGCAGCACCATCATCAATGGTCCATGGCCTAAGTTACAGCATCAGCACTCTGTGACCAAAGTTGCAGCGCCAACGCCAGCATCCTGTGACCGAGCCAGAAATAGGCCAAGCCGCCAGCACAAGGATCATAGACTACTCATGCCTTCTGCCAAAGGTTAGTCAAATTTTCCTGGGAATCAATTCATGTCTTTCCCTTTTGATTTTATCCTTGTCTGTCACCATCTCATGCTTACCCCACAATAATGTCATTGTTACGTTCTAATCAGGGGACTTAATTTTGATGGTGGTTTTCTTAGTATAGGGCGAAAACTGTAAAAGTCTATCTACCTGACCCGGCATCAGATGTAGTAGAGATTTATATGTTTATATTCCGCAAGGAATTTGGAAAATATATCAAAATATGATGAGTGCCTATGTCTATCTTCATATTATATTGAAACTCAATGTCCTAGATGAATTGTTCACTAGTATAGAGCCTAATGAGTATATAATCTCCTAGATGCATTACTCACTAATGCCGGAGCCTGCTGAGTATTTTTCCTATGATATGTTCCCAGGCAGAACTCTTAATATTAATATGGCATGACAATTTGTGTTCACTCGCAGCAGAGTAGCACTAATTTCCAAGTATCAAGGTTAAGGTCCTTGCATAAAAATACTCAATCGGAAAGCATACTGGTCTCTGGCAATAAACTTAAAGAACTCTGTGTCAACACATGAAATTCAATCAATTTTGTGATAATTCACAAGATTCAGATATTACCCTGACTAATATGCAAAAATTAGTGTTTTGTACCCTGCGCAGTATATTAGACCTTGCCTGTCGAAATTAAGCCTAGGTGAACTAGGAAATTAATCCGCCATGGATTGGTAGGTGCAAAATTCTACCCAAAAGAAGAAAATAAGGAATAAGAGGAGCCACGGAATATGAGAAGCCACAAAGAAAGGTGTGGCCATGCCATAGGCTAGCCGGCGCCACTTGCAAGTGGCCCCATGTTGCTCGACCGACCCATATTTCCTGTCGACCAATCAGGTCTCCTTAAACCCGCCACACGCACATGAGTTATGGCTGGGCCCATAATTGCCAGCCATATTCCCCATCGACCAATCAGGTCGCTTTAAATTTGCCACACGTATCAGAAGTGTGGACACGCCCATGTTTGGCCGCCAAATTGGCTTTCCAAAGACCATGCCAAACGCACGTGCCAAACATGCCACTTTGCCGCAGTAGCGCGCCAAATACGCCATGAATAGTGCACTACGTGCTAACCCATCTTCTGTTCGTGTCCAACGCCATAACATACTTCAATTTGGTTATCCTAACCAGAGACACGATCTTGCTATAGTGGCGACGATCGAAACCCTAATTTCCAATCGTGGCACAAATTACGCCACTTAGGGCCCCACATTAAACCACGAGCCGTGCGGGACCAGGAAACCCTAACACTACACCAAATTCCCGGATTAGTAACATCAATTTGTAACGGCAGTGGGGCTGTTACAAAATTGCCGTTATAAATGACCGTTACGAAAAATTCAAAACAGGCTGGAGTCGTTACTAATTTTAAAAACAATTGTAACATGGCTAAGCCGTTACGAAATTTTTTATAGGCGTGCGAGACACATGCTTGGTCACACATGGGTCGTAACACTTGGAGTATGTGTGTGTGCCATTCACATGCGCGCTTTCTTGCCTTTCATCTAGACCGTGTATTCCTAAACTGATATCTCTACCCTTTATTCTATTCTCGAGATGCATCTCAATCATAAAACCTAAGATTTTATTTCCACTCCACATTATTACATCTTATCTTTTTCTCTCCGCCTGATTATCCCTCTTCCTATCTCTCTTTCATCGTTCCTGTAGGACCAGAATATCACCACAACAATATTCCGACGAGATTAACAACATTTCTGCGAGCGTCACAGCGAGTTCTCCAACAACACTTTCCGAGTGTCACAAAATAATGACATAACAGTTGACGATTGAAGAAACACAAAAAGAACATGATTGACTGGCGATGGTTACGATGCTTGCGAGAAGGAATAGTATAGCTACTGCGATAATATCGCAAGAGATATCCGAAATTAGAGGACAGCTTAGCTGTCACCCATTATGTAATTTCCTATAAATAGAGATCCAATAGATTCAGGAAGGGATGATGTATTTTCGAGAGTTGAGAGAGTCTTGAGGAGAGAGACAATTTTAGAAGAGAGAGAAATATTTTGCAGAGAGATTTTTTAGAGAGAGAAAATGTATTTTTTTTTATCATCTTCTTCCCCAAAACTAGATTTAGAACTCCATTAATGGAGATTATCAATGTAAATAAAATGTAAATTTTAACAATCATAGTGAAGAATCATGGATGTAGATCAAATTGATCGAACCATGTAAAAATCCGTGTGTCTATTTACAATTTTTATAATTTTAATCATACTTTTAATATCAAATTAGTTTAGATCAAGAAATTATTATCAAGATATTATAAGGGGTGTGTTGTGGGAAATCCTGCAACTACATTTTGGCGCTAGAAACACTACATGATTGTTGGATTGAAGAAGATCTAAAGAAATTAGCAATTGTTGATGAATTCGGTTGGATTTATGAGATACAGGGGAAAATATGGAAATTTTGGGAAAAGAGCGATAAAGAACAGCCAACACAATTTAAGAGAAATGTTTACAGAGAAAGAGAAGAAGAAATATTGGGAAGCATGAGCAGATTCGAAGAAATCTTTATGGGAATGAAATGAAATGAATCGGCATCAATTAATTGTTTAAACAGGACAAATTCTTACTTATCTCTTTAATTATATGTTAATAATCTGGATCTGGAAGATTTTGAATTTTTTAACTATCAAACTTTGTTTTTCACATAAATTGATATTTAGTTGATATTTTGAATTCAAAAGAGTTTTGATCATAAATTTACATCCATAAACCTTGAATTTAATCATAATTTTGATCGTATAAACAACTAATGTGAACATGATTTTTGTGATTGAAGTCAAAGATAAAGGAATCAAAAGATCCAGTGAGATTTCTCTTTTGCGATAAGATGCATCTTAACAGAAAATGGTTTAAATCAACACCAACATTTTAACAGAAAATTTAGATTCCAACGGAGGAGAAAGCATAAAGGACAAAGACAACACAATGGAAAAAAGAAGCAGACTAATGATTTATTCACCAAGTACTTCATCAACAATCGCGAAGAAATCAAAAGAAGTTACACCAACAAATAATTCTACAGAAATTCACTTGCGAAAATCAAAAATCTACTCTAGGCAATAAGAAGGATATAAACATCTATGGGACATTTTAAATGCCGCTATTGGAGAATAATTACCATCTGCGAAGGGCACTAGCGATTATCGCCACTGTTATGAAGAAACTTGTGACATTGCTTCACTTAAACTAAAACTACAATATTTGATTCTAATTGGACAGCCATTAATCTATAGCTTAAATTCGCAGAAACTTGTTTTCAGTTATGGGAGCTCCAATGAAGACAAATACAGAAAGTATGCAGTACCCAAGTTCATCAACTTGGAGGCAAGATTTACAACTATACAATGTAAAGATAAGCCAAAAAGATGAAGCAGCAAATTAATTCCATCCACTAGCGAGAATAGGTTGCGAATAAACCAACCCACGATGAGGAAGGCAAATGGGACAGCGATGATAAAGCAGAAGATACAAAAGCTCCATCAAAGTTTATCGAAGAAAACACCTGATAGGGACAGCAAACAAGAAGAATGGAAATCCTAGCGATGAAATGTATATTAGCGATGATATAGACTTTCATTTTATTTCCAAGTCCAACAAAATGTATACTAGCGATGGTATTCCCCACACTAAGCAGAATTCTTTCATTTCTCGCAAGAATGTTGAGACTTTCTCCACTCTCAGCACGTCATCTATTTCTTAATTAAATATTTACTACAAGAGACACGTAGATATGATTAAATGGACCTCAAACAAAGAGCAACTATAACACACATGAAGAAAGCCGCAGGAAATAAAAAGAATGGTAGACATCAACGATGGTAACAGATGACAAAAGTATGGCATATATTAATCACCCAACAAAGACAGCAGCAAACTAAATGGACAAGAAAGGTGAAAGAATACGCAGGTGTAGAAAGGCGTACCTCACCAAAACACCAGGACGTTATAACTAGCGCCAAGAGAACACATTAACTACATAACAAATTTGGGGAAGATGAAGACGCACATTTTTACAAGGATAACATATTTAGGTGAAGACACATATTTTTCTTCTCATCGCAACACTTCTTCTCACGGCAACCATCAATCAAATAAGAAATTGTCAACACCTAATGGAGAAATTGGTTTACAGGAATTTGCACAATTGGTCTGGGAGATAGATTACAAGTATAAGATTGCGGATGTATTGTAGGACCAGAATATCGCTACAACATTATTTCTGCGATATTAACAACACTTTTGCGAGCGTCACAGAAGATTCTTTAACGACATTTCGCGAGCGTCACAGAAGAATCCAAAAGAAGCTGATGATAGAAGAAATACAAAGAGAGTATGTTTACCCCGCAATGGTTATCAATTTTGCGAGAGAGAATATTATAGCAATCGCGATGAGATCGCAGAGTAAATTCGAAAAAGAAGGAAAACTTAGCTGTCATCCACTATGTAAGACCATATATAAAGGGTTCGTTAGGTTCAGAAAATGATGATGTCTTTTGGAGAGTTGATAAGATTTTGAGGAGAGAGAAACTCTAGAAAGAAATTTGTGCTTCTGAGTTCTTATGTCTTTTGTAAATATTTAAAAAGCTAAAATAATAAAAAAGTGTCGTAATTCATTCTCAAACATAATTCAATTTCTGTAGATTCTTATCAGGGGTGTAGTGTAAGAATTCCTGCAACTACATGTATACTCCTTCCCAAATGCAAACTTCAAGAAGAAATAAATAGCAGACAAGCCCAAAGATGTTGGTCAGAGGAATGAATTTGGTATCTTATTATTTCGCAAGGTCTTCTCGCAAAGAAGAAAATTGATGATTATTTCGCAAGTTAATTTCACAAGAGAAGGGTTAGAACAATTGGTATGGTGCGAGAGTATACAAGAGGCAGTTCAAGAATTCATTTCTCATTTCTTCACAATTCACAAGCAAATCATATACTTCGCGAGAAACGGCAGCAACAGAAAATCGCAAGAAAGATAAGTACCACTTCCTTGAATATTTTACTTACAAAAAATGATATTTTTTTTTACAAAAAGCAATGCTATCGCAAGATTTCAAAATATTATTAATAATAAAAAAAAAAAAAGTGAAATCATCGCAAAAAATTTACAGATCTCAAAAATTTTCAAAACATTTCAAAAAGCGATATAATCGCAAGATTTCTAAAATTTCTAAAATTTCAAAATATTTCAAAGATTTTTGATTTGATTGATAAGAGCGATACATTCACAAAAATTTAAAGATCGCAAAAAGTTTCAAAGATTACAGAAAATGAAATTATTGCAAAGAGTTCTAAGATTCTAATTTTTTTGATTTAATTTCCAAAACAACGATATCCTCGCAAGATTACAATGACTTCAAAATTACAAAAAACCGAGAACATTCAATTTATATATTTCTCTAGAATATTACTCTTACAGAAAAAGATTTTTGATTTAACAATGCGATATAATCGCAAGATTTCAAAAAAGACTTCTAAGATTTCAAAAGATTTTAAAGAATATTTACTTCCAATATGGTGTTATGTTATGAGAATGAAAGAAGAAATGACAGAAATGAAAGACTGAATAAAAGAATAAAGAAACGCGAATCTATCGCGAGAAACGCGAATATAATTTCGCAGAGACATAAGAATGGGACGAACCTTTGTGGCGTGCACCCTAGTTCGCAGGTACAATCTCCCAAGAGGCAAATGTAAGGCCTAATAGCGCGTCATATGAGGGGGTATCTCTTGACATGACTCAGCGATAAGGTTATACCGCTGCTGGAACCTGAGTCATGCAGATGTTGGGGTTAAAGAAAACCTATCCGGGAGAGAGATCTTGGATTTCCAACTATATAAGGTTATACCCTGGTTGGACGACTAAGAATCTCTTCCAAGAAGTGCAGAGTATGACCAAGGCGCCGAGGTACATGGTTGAGCCAAGGGTGCCCGGGGCGTATGAAACTACCCTGGCCATTCTTGGTAAGTCTTGGCTATGATGCACTTGGCCTGAAGAAAACCCCACTTAGGGTGCAGTCTTGTAACTATAAGCCATATAGGCATAAAGGACAAGAGGCTGCAAAAACAACTGGTTGTTGGTAAATCTGGATGGGAGGAGCTAGTCTTGTATGGACGATGTACCCTCCTTGAAGGGGCAACCAGGGGGGAGATAAGGGCGGCGCCCTCCATTAGGGAGCTGATAAGTGTCTTAAGACGGCAATGTCATGGGGCTTTATGATCGCAAGAACATTTTGGTCTGTCATATTGTCGCGTGACGTAAATTATACAGAGGAAACAATCCAGAAGAGAAAAGTTAAGATGAGATCAATGGGTTTTTACATGAAAGTGTAAAGACGTCCTGCGATTTCATCGCAAGACGACAATGTCATGTGGCTTTGATATCGTGAGGGAACTTAGACTTGTCATATTGTCGCAATACAATCAAGGAATAAAGATAAGGTAAGATCAATGGGTTAATACATGCAAATGTAAAGACGTCCTGCGATTTTGTCGCAAAAAGAAAAATTGGCAAAATAAGACCTTTAATTAGGAAGGCAAAGTAAGACCAATAGAATAATCTTAAACATTAATTATTTTCTTTTAAGAATGCAGGAAAGATTTGCTCATCGCAAGAGAGATAACAAGTACTATTCAGAATCTCTCAGAAATACTATTCAAAATCTCTCAGGAGTATTGTTAAGAATTTCTCAAGCATTATTCATCGCGGAACTATTCATCGCAGCACTATTCACGGCACTATTTCAGGAGCACTATTTATACTTTCGCAGAAACATTCAGAAATTTGCAAACTCTTTCAGCATTTCGCAGACTATTCCAGAATTTCGCAGGAGAAGTGATTATTTAGCAGAATCTGATTATTTTATTGAATGAGGCAGATGCAATTCGTTCATTTAACATTTTCTCAAGGATTCTTCCCCTATAGATAAAGAACAGAGGCAACTAGGGATTACCAAGGAAACATTTTATGTTCTTTATCTTCTCGGCAAGAATCATTTCCAAAATGGATAGGAATTTTCACCAAAAATGAAGTAATAATTTCGCATGAACAGAGGCAATACTTATGATTTTCATTCAAGGACGGATACTTCTTATATTCTGAAGATTGAGTACTTCTTATATTTCTTCAAGGATACTTCATACTTCGAATACTTCAAGAGTTAATACTTATTAGCAAAGATATGGAACTTCACAAAAGAATAGAGGCAAGTACGTACTTTTCAAGTCTAGTATTCTTTCGCTCGTTCCTTTATCAACAAAAATCAAAGACTACTACAACAACAGATTTTTTATTAAAGATTACTTTTCAAGCAATATTCAAGAAAAAAAGAGGCAAGATGTAGGACCAGAATATCGCCACAAAAATATTCCGACGAGATTAACAACATTTCTGCGAGCGTCACAACGAGTTCTCCAACAACACTTTGCTAGTGTCACAAAATAATCACATAGCAGTTGACGATTGAAGAAACACAAAAAGAACATGATTGACTGGCGATGGTTACGATGCTTGCGAGAAGGAATAGTATAGCTACTGCGATAATATCACAAGAGATATCCGAAATTAGAGGACAGCTTAGCTGTCACCCATTATGTAATTTCCTATAAATAGAGATCCAATAGATTCAGGAAGGGATGATGTATTTTCGAGAGTTGAGAGAGTCTTGAGGAGAGAGGCAATTTTAGGAGAGAGAGAAATATTTTGCAGAGAGATTTTTAGAGAGAGAAAATGTATTTTTCTTTATCATCTTCTTCCCCAAAACTAGATTTAGAACTCCATTAATGGAGATTATCAATGTAAATCAAATGTAAATTTTAACAATCATAGTGAAGAATCATGGATGTAGATCAAATTGATCGAACCATGTAAAAATCCGTGTGTCTATTTACAATTTTTATAATTTTAATCATACTTTTAATATCAAATTAGTTTAGATCAAGAAATTATTATCAAGATATTACAAGGGGTGTGTTGTGGGAAATCCTGCAACTACAATTCCTCCTCCTCTCTTTATCGATCTCTCAGAAGAAAGAGGGTCTAAGATTTCTCTTCTTCTTATTCGTCTTCTTCTTCGCTGTTCTTCTTTTTCTTTCTTCTCAACTTCTTTTTTTTCGTTGTTTTTCGCTTTTTTTCTTCTCAAAATCATGAACTGAGAAGAGGGATAGAATTGATTAGGGTTATTAATCAATAAGAAATAGAGTTATTATTGATTAGGGTTATTTTTCGCTTTTAGTTTTGGTTAGGGTTATTATTGATTGAAGAACGATGAATCAGTAAGAAATAAAGTTAGGGTTTCTGCAATTAGTATTGAGTTTGTGAAAAATCAAAGGAGGAATTGGTGGATTGAATAACAGAAAGAGGAGATGGTGGAGTTGTACTAACTCGGGTTATAGAAGATAGGGTAAATCATAGAGAGGAAGTTAGGGTTTGGAAATTGATTTAAGTTTCAATTTGTTGCCCGTCGCACTGAGGCCGTATTGGGTATAATCCTTGATCTCTTTTTTATTTCCAATTTTGTTTGTTATACTTTTTGTAAAAAAATGATTTATGTTAGTCATTCTTTGTTAAAGCTGTATATAGGAATTGGCAGATATGAAGATGGAGCTGGTGGTTGAGTTCAAGTGTTGAAGTTGCAGCTGCTCTAAAAGCTACTAAAAGTGGAGATAAAATTGATGTGTGATGTGTTGATGAGTCTGAGAAGATTAGAAGTAGGGTTATGGTAGGAGATTGTATGATATTGTAGTTGTAAAATATGAATTCTGTTGGTGGACAATAATCTGGTTCGAACTGAAGTTGATGGTTGAACTGAGTGCAGTCAAGCCATGGCATTGCATGTTGTCTGGAAGAGAGATTGGTAAGGGTTCAGCTGGTGTTATTTGTCCTGTTGAGAAGTTGTTATTGCAGAGCTGAAGTGAATGGTGCTGGGAAGGATGAATGAAAGAAACGGGTTGAGCACTAGCTGGAGATTGAAGCAACCATTGCAATGGAAACTGAGATGGCAACCAGGTAAAGGCTGTTGGGTTTGATTTGAAATGGTTTTAGCTCAAGTTGTAAGCCTGAAGCTCACGCAACAGATAAACTGAAGCTGGTGCATTAGCAGTGGGTTTTAGCTATTTGCAATTGCAGGTGTGTGGCATGAGTTGCAGGCAAGGCTGAATGGGATAATGGTCGAACTGGCGGTGTTAACTGGGATAATTATGTCATCCAGAAGGTATATGTATTATTTCTTGCATATTGAGTTGCAATTTTTATTTTTATTATTTGTTTTTCTATTTACTAATTTTTACTGCTGAACCAGTGGTGAAGATTACCCAGGAACCTTTGCCACCTAAAGAAGAAGAAAGGCAGCTTTCAAAGAAGGAGCTGGAGAAAAAGGAACTTGCAGACTTGATGCAGTTTTGGCTGAGCCAGGAATTAACAAGAAATAAACTGATGGCCAAGATGAAACGCATGGTAATTTGATCATCTGTTTTTATGATTTTTACTTTAATTTGTTTTATCTGTTATTGACCGATGGAAAACCATGGAGAAAGGTGTCCAATGTAGTTGATCCACACTTACTTTTCCTACTTTACTGTAAACTTTATAATGAATTAAAAATGCATATTTATTTTCCTTTGGTTTCAGGTGCTTGAATTTTTTGTTGTATTCGGCTCAAGGTTGTGTTTGTTGTAGGTGTTGGCAGAATAAATTAAGGCAAAGAACAAGAAAACAGTTGTTAAAATAGTTGACCTGGTAAGTGTTGCATGAATTGTTGTCCGCAGCTTATGAAATGCCTGCTGATTTTAGTTGTTTGATTGGTGTTTGTCTCTCTAATTTCGGTATCTTCTGTAGGATGACTATCCAACTGAGGATGGTCAACTGTCAATACACGCATTTCAATAAGGTAAGTCTTTTGGATTTTCAAGGCCTTCAATTTTTGAATTATTTGTACAAGGAATTTACTAAATCATCCTTCTGAAATAGATCGTGGTAGATGTAGAAGAGCAACTCGGTAAACTAGGTCTGCGTCGAATTGTATGTTTTTTTTATAAGCTGATCTTTGTTTATGACATTTAGCCAGCGCTCATAGGTTCTTGTAGCTGATTTTGGTGGTATTGTGAGTGAAAAATGGGGTTTGTTCATCCGCAAAAACAATGGGTTGAGCTGAATTCTTAATCTAGCAGTAGAATGGATGATCTGGAACAATGTGGTAACGTATTATGAAATGAAGTCCGGTTACTTTGTTTTGTTAATTTAACTTTTAGTTTTGACTGTAGAGTCATGCTGGTTCGTTCAATCTCTGTATTTTTGTGCTAGTCGCGTTGAGAGCAGGCTAATTGTTGAAAATTTAATGAAGGTTTGTCCTCTCTTCTCAGTATGCTATGCAGTTAAGTTGAAGCTCTCTATTTTTCTCAGTTTTAAATTTAAATCTCTATTGGAATACAATAGTTTAGTTGATTGAGTTTTTATGATGCTTATTATCGCAGTGCGACTTAGTAATTGGATTTGGATTTTGGTTCAGCTCTACATCACTCAGAGACTTGCCACTTTTCATGTGCTGGTATGTGTTAATTCTCTTACAAAATTCCCTGGCTTCCTTGTATAGAACATGGAAATGAAATCTTGAGTCTGAAGCAACTATAGTTGTGGAATATCCTGACATGAAATAGTTTTGCTTTGTGTTTCTTTCAATTTCAGTCTCATCCAACTTTTATTTGTGGTTGTTGCTTATATGGTTGAAAAGCTAGCTCAAAATAATCTTGTTTCTGAACCAGTAAGTAATAACAAGGTTATTTTCACTTTATCCTTACATTCGCCATATACATTTTTTTGTTTAATCTTTTTGATTTTTTCCGTTGTATGTAAGAAATCATGGTTTAAGTTATTTAGCTTTTGTGCAGGTTTAACACTAATGCTTTTTGCTAGTGTTGGGTGGCTGAAGCTGGTGTCATATGCACATACAAACTACGATGTGTGAGCGCTTTCCAAGTCTAGGGACAAGGTAATTTTAACACTTTTCCTCTCAGATTTGTACTATGGAATATATTCATCTCACTAAGAACTTTTCTCTCTCGGGTGTAGTATATCAATCCAAGTGTCCATGATTCTCAACATCTGAAGGGGTGGTCTCTTATATGTTGTAGAGAGGGTGTTGAAGCTATCAGTTCCTACTTTGTATGTATGGCTCTGCATGTTTATTGTTTCTTCCACTTGTGGTATGACCTCTTCATATAATCTGGCAACTTATTCACATTTTCTTGTTTGTACATATCCTTGTGTCCTCCATGCTTAACCTGATATCCATATTTTCTTCAAACTGATGCTCCATCAGAATCTTGTACATAATATTTAGGTCAAAAATCTATTCTCTACCCTGGTTAAATGTACTCTGAGAATAACCTTTGCGATCTGAATAATTCCCTAATTCCTAAGGTCCAGAACCATCTTGTACAAGTGAGTGTGTAACACCCAATGTTTTTATCATGGCACATGCTGAAAGATGCACCATGGCTTGAGATGAAGCTTCATCCAAATATTCCGTTGTGTGGTAAGTGGTAGATTGGCTAAAGGCCAATATCGCGCCAAAATGGCGCATTATGTTTGCCATTTGGCTAAAGGCCAAATCTCGCATCAAATGGTGCATTCGGCAAGCTGGATAGGTGGCCTCGAGATTGCAGCGTAATAATTGCGCATTATGGAGGCTATTGGCATAGAGCCAATATCGCACAATCATTGTGCATCAGGCCAGAGAGGGCTGGCGGAACGAATGTTGCACAATCACTATGTGCAATCATTGTGCACGATCATTGCACGCAATCATTGCATTGAACAGTGAAGCAGGCATGCCATTTTGGTCCCCCTTTCCATACTTGTAGAAATTCCATTAAGACATATATAGGGAGGGGTAGTTGGTTGAAGGTGCATATGCGGACTATGCCCCAGGTAAGCTTCATAACTTAGCCGGAAGAGTATAAATGATGCCTAAGGATCATTTATAGTTGCGTAGCCTTTCCAATGGGTCATGTGATCCGAAGGAATTACTATGCCACGACACAGACCCGATGATGCATAATCATTGTGCATCTTGACGGAACGGCCTTTACGGACCAGGCTATTACCATTATTTCTTAGCCACGGCTTTGCAAACGAGTTGGTTTGAGTTGTTGTCCCTTCGAGGATGAACTACTGCAGGAAATAGCATACGGTGCTAAGTTAAATAACCAAGTTATTTAAGAAATTGATATTCATGAAATATCGTGTATACTCAATGCATGTAATGCATTGAAAACAATCAATACATATGAAGCATCGTTGTCCTAAAGCTTAACCGAATAAGTCGTGGATTAAGCGTCTTAAAATAGTATCACGTCCAACCATCTTCGAGTGATCGTTTGGAGGCCGTATGGGTGAGCCATCCCCTGATCGATCACTCACTGTAGAAGAGTGGGGGAAGGTGATCACCGAGGTGCTCTATTGGTCGTCTAGCTTTTAACCTAGGCTATCCGACCAAGATGGCAAAGTTGGACGGACGAGATGGTTTACGGCATATATCTACAACCGTTGATGGAATTTTAGGATTTTTAAGAGGTGCACAAGCTTCCCTCTTTGGCTTGATCGAATTCAAGAATGACGTTAATTTTGGTGGGACTGATTGGTCACGCATGGAGGCGGTCCGTTATTGTGCACTTCCATACCTCTCAGTCCCATGAAAGCTTGATCTTGGCCACTCAAATTGACTGGCAAAGATGAGTGGCCGCGATCGATTTGCGATGGAAATTCATTGCCGCAAAGGATTTGGAAGCCGAGTGACATGCCACCTTCAGGCATGTGTTTCGAGGCGCTCGGTCATTGTTCACCTAGGCCGGCCGGTCATACACATAGGTGGGCCCACGGTGATCACGTCAACATCCTTGGGACCTCTTGAACCTATATATATGCCCTCCGTTTAGGTTGGCGAAGATGGATAGACGCGATCGAACTGCGACAGATATGCATCGCAACAAACCCTAATTAGGTTTTTTAAACAGTCGCGTACGCGTGACTTTGGCCAAACGGTTTGGCAAGTCATGCTTCCCCTTTGGGAGGACCGACCATGTGGGGCCCACGTTGGGTTGATGGTGAACATATGGGCACCTTCCTGATGGTCCTAGGCGCGATCTAAGCCATCCAAATATGCCGGCTAAGTTGGATGGTTGTGATCATTTTACGACACTAGTGGAATTTCCTCGATCTTTCAAAGCATCACACCAGCCATGTTTCGAGCAAACGTTCATTGCTCCATGGTTTTGCCGTGAGAAAACCGATTTGGTAGGTGAGGAGTGGGTCCGCCAACGTGTACGTTAACGCTTCCCTGATCATTCGTGGGACGATCTAAGCCGTACAACCAGGCTGGCGAAGTTGGATCGGCGGGCGTTGGGAGTATAGCGTGGTGTTTGACCGACTAGGGCATAAGAGGGCCCGCCGACGGTCATCACGGTAATTGCCTGCTCCTGCTAATATTCGTCTAGGCCGGTTAAATCATGCGGTCAATTTGCGCGGCCGTGATCGTTTCTGAGACTGATACGGACAGTCCAGATTTCCCTTAGGAAATTAAATATGCTCGATCAGGCTAATATAACACGCCGATACGAGATTCTCTCTGTCAGAGAGTGGTATCCTATGCGGGTACTTCGTGCATGTCTCACTATTGGCACGAAGATTCATGCTACTCTGCTGAGAGTGAACACTCAGTCGTCATATCATGCAAATAATGAGAGTTCGGTTGAGAACACTGCACAGAAAATGCTAGGCAAACCATGCATTAATTGTTAATGCTAATAAAATTCACATAATATTTGGGATTGCTGTTGCACGCACCATTCTGGGTGAATCTTGTGTATTTTATTGAATTGCTTCAAATAAAGTGAAGAGATTTTCTACACTCTGCAACTTCTTAAACGGCCTTTCCCTTTGCATGGTGACAGCACCTAAAATACTGGTTTTACAATTTTAGCCCTCAACTAAAATCCACCATCAACACAGAGGCATGTTCTTCTCTCCTTGTTCATCATCTTCATCACCGAACAAGACACGAGTTTTCTTTTTCCTTTGAACATGGAGAAGGAGGTGGCAGCCCGGAGTAATATTATGTCTGGCTTTAACATTATTTGAATTTCAGCCTCCCCCTTTGCAAACTACATGACTGTATTTGGCAGTTTCTTTGTAACATAGCTGCCCCATAACGAACGATGGGATGTCAATA
This sequence comes from Papaver bracteatum, assembly GCA_023529315.1. Lineage (NCBI taxonomy): Eukaryota > Viridiplantae > Streptophyta > Magnoliopsida > Ranunculales > Papaveraceae > Papaver > Papaver bracteatum. Next base: position 489,223 of record JAJJWX010001863.1, read on the forward strand.
ACAACCTCCCTTTAAATGACCATTTTCCCCTTCATTTCCAAAGTTCTAGTTTTGCTCATAACTTTCTCATACGATGTCGGAATGACTCCATTCTTTCTCCATTACCTTCTTATTTTCGTCCTCTTCAAGATGAAAAGTAGAAATCTTGTACTTGAACGAGTTCCACTTGGTCTTTGGCCCTTCTCCACTTGTAGCTAGCTTCTTTTATTGCACAGTTAAGTGCCAATTCACCTCCTTTGGATGATTCACTTACTAAAACACAAATAAGAGAAAACAAGCATAATACACAATAATTTGCAAGAAAACCAACAAATACTAGCATGGAATTGACACCAAATATATGTGAAATATGCACTTATCACATGTTTCTGACACGGCTTCAGAAATGTATGTGAAACTCATATTTTAGGATTCATGAAAGCTCATTTCACAATCTCTGACTGAGCGTACACCCTCTAAGAGCTCCATATGAATATGTTATTCGTAAATCCCCACGGGTGAGATTTTCGACACTTCGCATATTTCATCAACACCTCTATATAGAATCGAAATGATTGGACGACTCCTAGACATATTGCATGCTAGTATAGAGCGTTAACATCTTCAAGATACCACACTATTCCCTGACTATGTAGAGAGAATGTGTATAGAATCTCTCGATTGGACGGCTCCTAGACATATTGAATGCTAGTGTAGAGCGCTAACGTCTTCAAGATGCCACACTGTTCCCTGACTATACAAAATCCATATTCAGAACAAGTATGATGCTTCCATCATCTCATACCTCGATTTTCAAATAAAACTCGCTCCTAGACATACTGCATACTCGTGTAGAGCAATTCATAGATAAAATTCTAGTACAACATCGATCGAAGTGCTAGAATAATCTATTTTATCTCATTACTCTGTTTCATGGCTTATCCCCGGCTGGATTCCATGAATTAGTAATAGATAATCAATTTATGTCATTACTCCGTTTCATGGCTTATCCCCGGCTGGATTCCATGAATTAGTAATACATAATCAATTTATTTTATTACTCCGTTTCATGGCCTATTCTCAGATGAATTCCATAAATTAGTAATAAACATTCATTGTACGGGCATCTGGGCCACCACCGAGTAAGCCCCGAGAAAATGGTGTGAGTGTACTTAACAATAATGCACAAATGAGCACCCCAAATGCATGAACGAGCATTCAGAAATATGGACAAACGAGGAAACATATGTGAAACAAGAGAGAAATAATAATAAAAATAAAAGAGAGGCGCGCTGGACCGGGCCCACCGGCCAGCCGGTCATGCCGTCATGTCCGGTGCACTCATATCCCTTTATTTTATTTTATTACTTTCCTCATCTCATGAAAACTCCCTTGTTTGAGCAAAACCCTAGTTTCTCCATATTTCCCTCAAATATTGCTCAAACTACCAAAACGTCAAATGGTCACATGACCGACTAGGCTTCTCACGGATCATATTAAAATATCATTATTTTAATATTCTCAAAATATTGGTCATGTGAGCAAAATTCTACTTGCTCACTCAAGCAAAATTGAGAGTTTCAGTCAAGATTAAACTCTTCTGAAAATCCAAAATATTTCTCAAACGCGCACCAGAAAATTCCAAAAATCTCAAGATTGAGTCACGGATAATATGGTGATATGAGCATGCCACCTTGATCGACCAAGGTCGCCCCCTTGGCTCACAGAAGCCGGTCCCACACTCTCTTATGATTTTGACCTAATTAACATTCCACAATTCATATTGGGTTCAAACTCTTTCCAAACGACTTGGAATTTGATCACTCGATCGTCAGTTGGTCCCACGACTACCAGGTATGGTTCCATACCCCTTTGTCGGTCCCTCTTCTCTCCATAATTAGGTTTTACCATCTAATGCTCAGACGAACACTATTTTGATAATGATTAAAAGATCATTTAATCATCTTTTCACCAACTGGTCTACAAAGGACTTTGGTGCATGCTCATTCGAGCACCTGGGTACTACTTGGTAGGCCATCATCCCATGTACCCGGTCCCTCTCTCACTCACTGGTTGATTCAGTAAATCATCAATTGATCAAAATCAATCAAAATTAGGGTTTCCAATCAAATGCTCCGCAAAGCATAATTCTGAACACGTTCAATCCCTAATAATTTTATGTTGATCCAGAAATCAATATTCTAATTAATAATATTCGGTCTGACTGCCAGTATTTTAATTAATTATATTATTTGGTTCCGCTATCAATAATTCATGAATCGATAAATATTGCTCAAACGAGCAATATTTTCTTAAACTAGCAATATTAATTTTGCTCAGTCAACTGGGTTCAGAACTCATTGATTCAACTATCAATTGCTCGACTGAGAAATATTCCTCACATTGATTCAACTATCAACATTCGAGAATTCTATTGATCCAGCAATCAAAGTTCTAATTTAATGTTTGGTCCTGTAAACAACATTTTTGCTCGACTGAGCAACATGGTTCGAACAGACGACCATCCAATATTTCTGATTCTTTTGTCATTCGATCATTCATGACATATTAAATCAGAAATGAGCATTCTGTATAATTTAATAATATTTCTAATTTCCTATCGAACATATCAGAATAAGTCCTTGATCGAGCAACCTCATCAGATGATCATCAAAATATCATTTTTACCTCGTCTTGTAAAATGATATATCACAGTTCATCAAGACTCATTGTCTGAACGTGCCTCAGCAGACACCTTATGATCAATCCATGAGTCTCAGAGCATACTACATTCGTTCATTATGCTCGATTCATCAAGGATAAGACTCATCGTATAGTCAAGTCAACAAGTGACTAATTAAATACATGTTTGCCTTGCAGATTCCACATTCATGAGACATCAATCAGGTCACATTGGGGGGGGGGGGGAGTGGGGTATTCATTATGGTTTTGGTCTGGCGAACTACGGCATGTGTGTACATCCACGATAAGAAATATGTGTAAGTCGTGTAAGCGGTTTAGGAAGTTAGCAGAGTAGTGGGTGGACAATCAACCAAGTCTCTGTACGACATGGAACTGGTTTAATCACGATTTCCCTCTTTCTCACTCTTTTACTTGAGCAACCGTCACACTTATTGGGATCAATGTGTCTACTATTCTTGCAATATAAATAAGTATGAATCCATGATTGAACAACCAAGAATCATCTGGTAAACAACAATTTCAAACCACAAGAAATTATCTCTCAATCGATCGGAACTTATTTTCATCTGAACATGACAGTTCATCTTACAGAAACTTTCAACACATCTACAATCCTTGATCATCATTGATCTCACACACTTCTCAACTTCCCTCCTACAGATCGACCCTCATCCCTCTTTGTGATGGAATTCACTATGGAATGGCCATTTTCTTGGTTTAGTCCGGAGTCCTACATATTGATCTCTCGAACTCAAAGCACTTATGTGCAGTGCATCCCTTTGAAAAAGGTTTAAGCAGTTTTCTCAATAGAGGAGTCCTCGTCCGCACGGTCGTCTCTTCGCTTCCCTAAAAAATCAGCAAATCGTTTTGCCCCATCAACACATACCAACTTTCCAGTTAGCATTAAAGATTTTTAATTTCTTCAATTGGTAAAATATTAACTAAGTGAAGCTCCTCAATTTTCATATTTAAATCACTAATATTCTGAAAAATGTTTCCAAAAACTTTTTTATTCCAAATGGATAGAGAGAAATATTTTAGATCATTAGAGAATCTGTGAGCATTAGACTTTCCTAGTATGATCCCAATTATCTTTTATTAACTTATAGGTAAGCTATCATGACTTAACCAAGATCTGATTATACTTAAAGGTCTAGCCTTTTGTAACTTTTTTTAAAGGAGTAGTTTCTAAAAGAATCGGCGTATGATCAGATCCTACTATAACAAGATTTGTAAGTATAACATTGGGACATAAGTTAATCCACTATGTAGAAGCTAGCACTATATCAATTCTTTCTTTAATGTTTTCTTGACCATATCTATTATTAGAACAAGTAAATGGGATTCCCTGATATCTAAGGTCAATCAGTCCTAAGTACTGGATAGTGTCGTGAATGAACCTAGTAACTTTATCGTTATTCTTAACATTACCACCTTGGTTTTCATTTATATGTAGGATAAAATTAAGGTCGCCAATTATAATCCAGGGATATCTGTTAGAAGCGCTAAAGTTATTAATGTAACTCTATTGATTATATTTTTCAGTATCACATAAAGTCCCATACATACAAACTAGGTTCCAAAAATTTCCAAAATTATCATTGACACGAAAAATGCATATATTATGTTTAAAATTAATTAAATTAACTTTTAAGTTATTGTGTCATGCTATGGACATTCCACCCTTTAAACAATTTGAGGAACTAAAAACCAGTCAGCAAACATGGACTTTCTAGCAAGTTTCTCCATCCTGGTTGTGTCTGCCTTTGTTTCCGAGAGGAATATCATAACAGGGTTAGACTGTTTAAGTAGATAGTTTAAGTGATTCCTAGTAGTTGAGGGGCCAATGCCTTGCACATTCCAATCCAACAATTTCATTTTATCTAAATTGTATAGGTTATGGTTTATCAGAGATAAGAAACATAGAAAAGAGCAAGAACTAACAGTCACAAAACAATAAGGTTGCAAATATGAAGAAGCAAGAGTGATAATAGTAAAAAATAATGAAAAACTGCAAATCTTAAACACACACAACAAAACAGACAGAGTCAGACTCAACAAATTTAAAACAAAATAGGGATAAAAATTATAAATCAATATTTTAAAACTAACTTGATTGATGCAGTTGTCTAGTGTTTTAGTTGCTGCATCCACAGCATTGGCAGCAGGATCTTGGTCTTGGTCTATAGTAGGAGATATGCTATCATTAAGGCACAAGGCAGTAGAATTTGAACTTTTACCTTTTGGAAGATTTTTCACTTGCAGTAGCAACATAGTCATCTAAAGCATTAACCCAAACCCATTTCTCTTTTGGAGTCTGCTCATTCTCTTTTGTTACTTCCTCATCTAATATAACTAAAACAACATTTATGTCTTGATGTAACTTATCCAAACCCATCTTCTCATCCACCACATCTTCAGCTCTTCTTCTTTTAACTCCTCTTTCGCCCTCAGAATTTCCATGCATGGCATTATAGTAACCTGAGATGCTATTGGAGAGTTTGGAGGGTCATTTTCTCTAGTAACATTAGCAAAGTTATTGTCTTCACTAACAATAAAGTTTAACTGAAAATTTTCATTCAAAATAACTTCACCCACTTCATTCCCTTGAAGAACCATCTCCTTATTGTCAGCGTTTGCCAGAATTTTTTCTTGGTTTATCTCAATATCTTCCACTTGATTAACACCTTTTTCATTGAAAGGGTCAACGCCCTGAAGATTAAGAACCAGTTCATTCATCCAGGCAAGATTTTCAACAATTCCACAGTAAAGCTGGCTATAATTAAGGACATAACAGGTTCTGCAAGTAGCTGAGGGAAAACCAAGATAAAAAATTACAAATTTGACGATTTCACCATCTTCAAGAGTTAGCTTAACTTTTATGCACAAAGGGAGATTCACATCAACTTTCACTCTAGATTTCACCACACCAGTTCTATCCCTGTTGAAGATATTAATCACCTCCCCAACTTGGGAAGCCACCATATAAGAAATATTATCTATGTCTAAATCAGATCTTAACCTAAATTCGATGTAGAAAAGTTCAAACTGAATATTAACTTGGTGCACCTCATATGAAACTCCCATGGCATCAACACCATAAGAAAACCTTGAATGGAGTGAGGTCTTCCTCTATGTATTCTCTGAAAAATTTCTTTATTCTGAATTCAAAATATGAACACATTTCTTCTGTTTGTGTTGATGATGACAACATTGTGATCAGTCCCCCAAATAGCTATTAGTGCATAATTCAATGTTCCTCTAGTGACCATAATATCTTATATACATATGCATCCAATCAAAGCAAATGATTCTATAGATTTTCCTTTCCTTTAATAGAAACATGTTTAGTAGTCTTTTGAGTAATTGGACATTTTTTTGCTAACTGATCAGACAAATTAATTACAGTTGAACTACTAGCAGCCATGAATACAAAATGTAGATTGAGGCAATAATAATAGCAGAGAATTTCTGAGTTAGATTTGTTCTGTATCTCTTTATGAGGATATTGATGGTGGTTTTTAGCATAGGTTTAAAATCGTAAAACCCTAAACCCTAGTAGACAGTGACGTTACAACATTTAAGTAATAAGCATTTACTAGGCGCATTTATTGAAATATTTAATGTGTCAGTAAATAATTACCGGGGTATCTTTTTCAATTAGGGTTGCGACAAGCCAAACCCTAATTACCTCTGTGCCAATGGAAAATCATGCCAGCCACACTAACCATGCCAAAGCATGCCAACCATGCTAGCCGCACCTCTGTGCCAATGGAAAATCATGCCAGCCACACCAACCGCTCCAAAGCATGCCAACCATGCTAGCCGCACCTCTGTGCCAATGGAAAATCATGCCAGCCTCACCAACCGCGCCAAAGCATTCCAACCATGTTAGCCCCACCTCTATGCCAATGGAAAATCATTCCAGCCACACCAACCGCGCCAAATCATACCAACCATGCTAGCTGCACCTCTGTACCAATGGCAAATCATGCCAGCCACACCAACCACGCCAAATCATGCCAACCATGCTAGCCGCACCTCTGTGCCAATGGCAAATCATGCCAGCCAGACCAACCACACCAAAGCATGCCAACCATGCTAGCCGCACCTCTGTGCCAATGGAAAACCATGCCAGCCACACTAACCGCGCCATGCCAAACGCACCTCACCATGGCCCCATACCAACTTAGCCGCGCCACCATGCTGGCCTTCCCTACGCGTCTACCAAAACGAAGGCGTGCAACAATCAACGGTTTACCTTAAACCCTAGGAGAAAATCCTATCCATCCAAGGTTACCAGACAACGCGTGGTAACCTATGGCCCAAAAACCTAAGTTTGGCTACGCCAAACCATGCCATGCCAACGACATGCCATCTTAGCCGCTCCACCATGCTGGCCTTTCCTATGCGGCCACCAACGAACGAAAGAGTGCGACGATCAGCGGCTACCTTCCTATTAAGATGCAAGATCTCGACCGTCGAAGTTCACTAAGCTACCAAGTCTCCCAAGCTCGACTTGCCAGGAAACAACGACGTGGCATATGTTTTCCACAAAAACATTCAAGACATAAAACACATATCACAAACTGGGGGATCCTCTTTGGGTATTGGTTTAGCGGTTTACAAGGTGCGGCGTACTCTAAGCCCGTCATAAGGAGGTGTCATAAGGGTGAGGCGGTTAGTAAATATAGGGAGTTAATGGTGAAACGCCCGACAATCAATTCCATACGTTAACCACTTTATGGAACATCAATTCCATACGTTAACGGTTTTGTGGAACATCAATTCCATGCATGCGGTTATCACTTCCTCCCATTTACTTACCCATTTATCCATCCCTTAATAAGACCAGAGTATGTTTCACTTCGACTTGTATAAATAGGTCTTACCTATTTCCACAGAACAACAAGTTCATTCGGGAATATACAACACTCAGAAAATACTTGCTTGCTAGCTTACCTTGTTAGCCTTCCCACTTTTCTGATACAAGTCGTAGTAACACAACTAATCTTCTAGAATCAACTATTCTGGTCTCATCACCTTCCTTGCTTTCCTCCCCAAAACCAACCCATTTTCCTCTGCTTTGTGACCGAAGCAAGTCTGAAACGGTCATTTCTTGGTTTAGGCCGGACTTGTACAGATTTATCTCTCGAATCTAAAGTACTCCCTTGCAGTACATTGTTTAGGGTTTAAATTGTTTCTCATCTTCACACTCGAAATTACCGAAATCAGCAGAAACCATTTTCACCTACAAACAATTGGAGACCACAGCGGGAGGTTCGATCTTTCGGTTACATTATCAAATTTCAATCGTCAATCTCGTTCTTCGACCCAGATGTTAATATGGTAGAGAAGATGATCCACTCTGACTCAGTTACCCGACGACTCGATTATCAGTCATGACATGACAAGGGATGACTGGGGACTTCCCAGAGGTTAAAAAAAAAATGATCCGCCCGTGGGTCAATGGCTCGGTTAATCAGACAACTCATTAACGACTGGGGACTTTCCACAATCGCAGTGGTGCTTCCCATAAAACTCGGTCTTACACCCGGAAGGTTCCCTATTCGTCAGGAGACCTAAAAACCAAGTCATACCTAGACAAGATACGTGGTTTGCTTTTTCAAGTTTTCACGGGAATGATAAAATCAATAGCCATGTTATGTTTCACCCCCATGTCATCTACCAACACATGTTTCCATGGTTTTCCTGGGATGTCTGTGTCACTTTCAATCATAACCAAAATAATCAATTCCTTAACAATTCATTCCAAAAAGAATAACCAAAAACCATCAAGGTAACATTTATCTATCAACCCAAGAAATCCGGGAAATCAAAAACCATAAACCGGGCGCTTTGTTTGCCTTAAAAAAAAACTCACCTACCCGTACATGCCTACTTTGCACAACAATGATTACCTATCACTATTAGCATACGTTACTACGGTGACATTCGAAGAATTGTTTATAATGAAGTATTTCCACAAGTTTATGAAAGGCATACCCATGGCTAGGGTATACACCAGTTCAGAAGAAAAATATTTCTACAGATTTATGGAAGGCATGCCTATGGATATGGTTTGCACCAGCACAAGAAAACAAGAAAACAAATTGAAAAAGAAACGATGGAGTACATAGCTGGAATATGCTTTCCCACTTTATCACTAATGCGCTACCGCTAATACCAGGACATGATAACAAAGATATGAGGTAAAAGGGGGAGCCAACCCATTTCATAAGCATAACACTTTTTGGAATTTGAATAACAAAAGGATTTCTTGTTTGAGCTACGTCTGGAAAGAGGAAACTGGGCCCGTAAGAACAAGTCTGCGCCATGCCAATCCAGCGTCGTGCCAAGCCAGCTTTGTGCCAATCCAGCGTTATGCCAAGCCAACAGTGTGCGCTTTGCATAGTCAACAGTCCGCTCCATACCAAATCCAATACCAGAGAAGCTTACCAGACGAGCTTACCGGACGCGCTTACCAGATGCGCCTACCATACGCGCTTACCAGACATTCATGCCAGACATACATGATGCACGCGCATGCCAGCCATAATACCACACCCTACGCTAATAGCTTGCATCCTTCCAGCGCTAATATCTTGTGCCCTTCCAACGCCATCCTCTCCGCTCCGCAACCAGCCAAAGCAGCTCCATGGCTCCAGCACTTCATGATCAGAACAGTGCCGTGTCTGCACGATAGACTTACGATCACCAGAACCAGAGCCACTTCCGCCTCCCCAAGGTTTCTTCAAGCATGACATCTCCAACCGTCACTAAAGGCGCCACTCCTCCATCAGGGCAAGATACTGGAAGAGCCAGAAGAATCTGACCTCCTTTTACCACTATTGATTTGATTAAAAGACAAACGACACTTCAGCAAGACGTGCGTTTATAGATGAAGCGGCTCGCATTGCTCTTGAATGACTAGTAGAAGGGGGGTCAGCAATCCAATTGCATCACACGTAAATATCAGGAACGACTTCTCCAAAATCAAAAGAAAAGGAAATCAGCAACCCTCCTGAGTTCATAGAGACCCTCTTCCCGTCAGGACCTGCACGACGGGAACTTCTCCCACAAAGTCGTACAGTCTATGATGAAATAGTTATGTGATATTCTATATTTCTCCAAGGCATTGCGTCAAAACATATTTGCGTCCCTCAACCGCATTGCATCAGGAAAGCAGGCGTTTCCAGCTAGGGAAGCCATCCCCAAACCCCAACCTCTCCTGGAAAGCACGATCGATATATGGAACTGGGGACTCCTAACCAATGTCCGCTTGAAGGGTGTACAGCCTTACATCACACTGGTTGACGCATCCTCTCCAGCGGCTCCGCTTCAATGTTCGCTTCGGCAACCGCTCCGCTTCAGCGTTCTCTCCATAAGCTGCTCTGGGATCCGAAAAAGAAACTCCAGCGTTTTTACTCCATAAGTTTCAACATCCTCTCCAAGAGCCGAAGCTACTTCAACGCCGCTTCTTCCTGCAAAGGGTCATACCACCGCGCTCCACATGTCAAGGAACATAGTCATCCAGCCAATCTTCATAGTCATGTCCACCTTTTAATCCATCTCGCCAAAAACCGTGATCATGGACAGTTTGCTCGCTTACCATCCATCCAATCCTTTTACTTCTATGGAAGCCCATACAATTCCAGCCAACCTACTTTGTTACCACGACAATGTAGTCTCTCCTGATTACATCTTCTACCAAGAACTATTGTCGCTCATTTGTTAATGCCAGCCAGAGCTTCACCAACCAAAAAGCCGTGCCTACAACAAGGTCATATACTCTTCAAGGGTGCATCGAAAGAATATCATCACCTCTCTGTCTAGAAGATGCCTTCAACACTTTATGAGGCCGCGGAGGATCCCAAGACTGCACTATCCTGAATATTTCATCATATGATTTTTGAGCATCCTAGTGTCACATCCAGAAGAGTACGATAGGCTTATATAAAATCCCGTGGACGGGGATTCAAGGAGATGTAATGAAAGTAGGTTACGCATGGTACTACCAGTATGAGACGCTTTCACTCCCCTCAACCAGGTTATTACTGATTTAAACATCATCACTGTCGAGGTTTTACGTGCCGCAGGAATTTCTCAACATAAAGTCGTACATGTGCACCGAAGACTCCAAAAGCACGCTAGAAGGTTACATTCATATATTCATCCATGCCATCATATCAAACCGAAGTATAACCAGAGACTTCTCACCGCATCCCATTCCGTACGATAGTCCAAGATTTAGAAGATGGTTCGAAGGATGTAACTTGGAACAAAGTCCCAGAAGACTTGATAGCAGCGCATCGTCAATGGAACATCTCCCTATTTCATCTAGGGGCTCCAGAAGTTTTCGACCATGCAAGCATTCACAACACATCATCATCACGATCAAAAGGTCCACTGAACAACCTAAGATCGAGGATGGACCGACGACGCAACCACAACCTCCAATATTATCCCTGACGTGGTCGTTTCTGAGCATATATTTCGTCCATCAGTCCCAAAAATACAGCGGAGTTTTGGTAAATTTTTGGAACCCACTGGAGAGTTTGTAGACGAAAACACGGATCCTGACGAACAACAGAAAAGCAAAAGAGGGTCGATATCTCTTTTTATGCGGACAAATTTTTTAGAGCTTGAACAGAATGAATATTCCTTCTTGCTCCATGAACGGAATAGGTGACTGGCCCGTGACTAGGCCACCCCGGGCCCTGACATCTCTCTTGACTTCTACCTGATTTTCACTGTCGGGCCATTTTTTATCTCCTAAGCGAGCTTGAAACCTAAATATTCACGCGTAGGGAGATACATATTTCTTTTTCGTGTCCGATAAAGGTGCGGACCATCAAAATTCGAGTCCGAACGTGGATTCTATAGCGATTCTAGTAAAGGGCGTTAATTAGGGTTTTGGCGTGTCAAACCCTAAATCGCAAGCGCTTCCCTTGCAAGCATTTACCTTCTAAAGCGTTTCCCTTACCAGCGTCATGCCTTGGCAAGTGCTTTATAGAGCGACCTACTCCCGTTCCAAGCTCGTCAGTGCTAATGGGTCCCCTTCATGCCAAGTCCATGCTAGCAGCTTCGCCTCGCGTTCCAAAGCCTAGCCTGAAGACACCCAATCATACCGGGATTTGCGCAAAGCTACCAGATAAAATGGTTGCGGATGCTACCTACCACTCGAAAAAGATTTTTGAATAAGGAAAGAATTCCATGTTAAAGCCACGCATGAAGAAAGGCAATTGGTCCCACAAGAGCAAGCCTTGCTACTCCCAAGACATCCGTGCTTTCCTCGCCATTGCCAGTCAGCGCTCCACGTTCAGTTTTTGCAACAATCCGCACCTTTTATGCTAATTCCATCCAACGCCAATGCTCCGCGCCAGCCAGGACAATCCGCGCTTTCCATGCCAACGCCTTGCCAGTGGACCATGTCAGAGCCTTACCAGCAACCTGCGTTTCCCCTTGCCGTGCTTCCATTACAACGCCATGATTTGCCAACCGGCCCACGCCCATTCCAAGCCCATTAGTGCTGACAAATCCCTTTCATGCCAAGTCTATGCTAGCAGCTCCACCTCGCGTTCGAAAGCCTACCCCCAAAGACACCTAGTCATACTGGGATTTATGCAAAGTTACAGGATGCAAGGATTGCAGATTCTACTTACATCTCGAAAAAGGTCAGACAAATCTCCTCGGCCCTCTTTCATGACTTACTGTCTCAGTTATGTCCTCGTCTGTCACTATTTTCTACCCGCTTGACCCCACGAGCTAAGCCGTCCGCTTGCTTTGCCTTCCAAGACCGCGCCCACTTTGCCTTGGTGATGTACGACCAGACCAAGCTAGCAATTTTCGTCTCATCATTCCACGGTCTGCATCCCCAGCACAACTTATGCAAGGCTGCCAACACGGGAAGCAAAAACTCTTTTCACCCCTCAGAAAGGTTATTCGAATTTTCCTGACCATTTTTGCAATGACTTACGTCTCGATTCCGTCCTTATTTTTCACCATCATATGCTTACCTCGCAACAAGGCACCTGTTACGAGCTAAGTAGGGAACTTAATATTGATGGTGGTTTTTAGCCTAGGGTTAAAATCGTAAAACCCTAAACCCTGGTAGACAGTGACGTCACAATATTTAAGTAATAAGCATTTACTAGGCGCATTTATTGAAATATTTAATGTGTCTGTAAATAATTACCGGGGTATCTTTTTCAATTAGGGTTGCGACAAGCCAAACCCTAATTACCTCTGTGCCAATGGAAAATCATGCTAGCCACGCCAACCGCGTAAAAGCATGCCAACCATGCTAGCCGCACCTCTGTGCTAATGGAAAATCATGCCAACCACACCAACCGCGCCAAAGCATGCCAACCATGCTAGCCGCACCTCTGTGCCAATGACAAATCATGCCAGCCACACCAACCGCGCCAAAGCATGCCAACCATGCTATCCGCACCTCTGTGCCAATGGCAAATCATGCCAGCCACACCAACTGCGCAAAGCATGCCAACCATGCTAGCCGCACCTCTGTGCCAATGAAAAATCATGCCAGCCACACCAACCACGCCAAAGCATGCCAACCATGATAGCCGCACCTATGTGCCAATAGCAAACCATGCCAGCCACACTAATCGCGCCATGCCAAACACACCTCACCATGGCCCCATACCAACTTAGCCGCGCCACCATGCTGGCCTTCCCTACGCGGCTACCAAAACGAAGGCGTGCAACAATCAACGGTTGCCCTTCAACCCAAGGAGAAAATCCTAGCCATCCAAGGTTACTAGAAAACGTGTGGTAACCTATGGCCCGAAAACCTAAGTTTGGCCAAGATAAACCATGTCATGCCAACGGCATGCCATCTTAGCCGCGCCACCATGCTGGCCTTCCTTATGTGGCCACCAACGAACGAAAGCGTGCGACGATCAATGACTACCTTCCTCTTAAGATGCAAGATCTCGACCGTCGAAGGTCACCAAGCTACCAAGTCTCCCAAGATCGACTTGCCGGGAAACAACGACGTGCCATATGTTTTCCACAAAAACATTCGAGACATCAAACACATATCACAAACTGGGGGATCTTCTTTGGGTATTGGTTTGGCGGTTTACAGCGTGCGACGTACACTACGCCCATTATAAAGAGGTGTCATAAGGGTGAGGAGGTTAGTAAATATAGGGAGTTAATGGTGAAACGCCCGACAATCAATTCCATGCGTTAACCACTTTATGGAACATCAATTACATGCATGCGGTTATCATCTCCTCCCATTTACTTACCCATTTATCCATCCCTTAATGAGACCAGAGTACGTTTCACTTCGACTTGTATAAATAGGTCTTACCTATTACCACATAACAACAAGTTCATTCGGTAATATACAACACTCAGAAAATACTTGCTTGCTAGCTTACCTTGTTATCCTTCCCACTTTTCTGGTACAAGTTGTAGTAACACAACTACTCTTCCAGAATCAAATATTCTAGTCTCATCACCTTCCTTGCTTCCCTCCCCAAAACCAACCCATTCTCCTCCGCTTTTTGATCGAAGCAAGACTTGAACCGCCATTTCTTGGTTTAGGCCGGACTTGTACAAATTGATCTCTCGAATCTAAAGTACTCCCTTGCAGTACATTGTTTAGGGTTTACATTGTTTCTCACCTTCACACTCGAAATTACCGAAATCAGCAGAAACCATTTTCACCTACAAACAGAGGAATATTGGTATTCAAGAAGAACTCTTTATACTTGAAAGAATCATGCTCTGAATATTGAGTTGAATGCCAAGTGTAAATCATGCAAGAAATTAAATTAAACTTGTGGTTAAGTAGATGATTGAACTTGAACCGATCTTAATAATAATCTGTGTACAAAGTAATGATTATTACTTGGGCGACAATAGGTAAGAACGTGATTAATCCGTTGATTCATCCTTGGGAAATGGGTAGCTTGTTTGAACGACCAAACCAAAAAGAGATTTAAAGAAATCTGCTGACTAAATCTTCTCCTAACTGTGAAAGACCAAATCCCTGCCACCGCCCCCGAAGAGTAGATCTAAAAACCCTAACACCTACCAATCAGTAATTGTAGCTGAGAAGGGATAAATCCTGAAAAAGAAAAATTAGAGAAAAGTTATTGATATTAGTAATTAAAATATCATATAAAATAAAGAAACACCGGAAAGAAAAGAAAGAGAGAGGATAATCAGATGGGTAGAAAACGAAGAGTTTGTTTACTTTTGGAAGTAGTTGGAAGAGATCTCAGAGGATGAAATCGAGATGATTGACATGGATTAGAGAGAATAGACTAAATAAATAGAGAAAAGGAGGATTAAAAATTCAGATAGCAACTAATGGAGAAAATTATTAGATCTGGATTAGGGATTAAAACATAAAGCAACAATAGAATCAAAACGAAAAATTTACTAGCATGGGATTAGAAAATTGGAGAGAAAAAAAAATAGATTTGCATCAGGAAATAGAAATTTTGGAAAATTGAAAAACGATTCAATCGTGAGATGCAGAGAACATAGTTGCCCACCCCACCCCCACACGTCTTCAAATAACTACATTAAACATCCCTGGCCATTACAACACGAGTCATTTCCTAATTTCACACACATATTCAATAGATTTCTCTTTTCTTCTCTCCTCAGCTTTGCATCTCCTTTATTTTCTATTTCACGACAGATTTGCAATACTTTTTTCATTTTTTTTTTGGCCTCGTGCCATGTTGGAAGAAAGATGATCTTTTCGCTTATCAGAGAATCCAGATCTTTACCGTGCCGTAGTGGGCTGGCGCTGGACATATATCAACAACCTAAAAACCCCACGCCATCTCTCACACCACGTTGATAGTTGTGGTAACCTCCTCTCTCATTGGCCGGTGAACAAAACCCTCGCTCCTGATTGGTCGAAAAGCAACTTATACCCCCTACATTTCGTGGCCGTTAATTTTTAATAGAATTTGCTCGATCTGACGCTTCAAACTGAGTGATAGCTTAGCAGATTCTTACACCGCGTTTACATGATTTTAATAAAATCTGGACCTTCGGATTGACTGTCGAAAAAATGGGAAAAAAATAGCGTGGATGTTTATATAAAAAAAAATGGAAAAAAAATTCATGAATTTCCGTATTTAACAAAATAATATATTAAAGTATCCAAAATAAAAAATAAAATCTACGAAGTTTAATATATTTCTTTGGTATAAAAGATGGAATCAGTTCTTTCAAGAAAATAAAATCATCATATTAATTCATTAAACAATATTAGTGGTTGGCAACCTAGCAACAAATTAGGCACCAACCCCTATTTGGATAGCAACACTTACTCTCACGTGATAATATATTAAACTTTTGGAAATATTTTTCTATATATTTCCAAAAAAGAATCCACGATTGTCTCACGTGAATATACATGTTTTCCTTTTTTTATGACGGCCAAGATACATTAAGTTTTGTAACTACCTTGATTTCCCCTCCGCTCCCATGATGACTTAACCTAATGGACACCCGTAATTTATGTCCCACGTCAGTCTAATTCACTTTCCTCTCTTCAAATTCAATTCCGCCTTTATTCCTATTTTATCTTCCATGACGGCACAGAAACCCTATCCATATATCACCGTTTCAATTCCTTCTTCAGCGCAAGATCAGCAACACAAGAAGATACTTCCACCTATACAAGAGCGCTGAATAGCCTTCTCATCTTCCCTCTTATTCAATGTTTTCCGACGTTACATAAAATTGCTAATAAATGTCTACTCCATATATAATGTCTCATCGAATTCGAAATCATCATCGGTTCCAACAGTTGAACATGTAAGTTTTTTATTTATTTTCTTCAGATTTTGCACAGAAAATCTAATTGTTGTTTATATGATCCATCCATGGTAATTCAGTTCTGATTCTGGAAAATTTGGTTAATCCATAATAGTTATCAGTTATTTTTTTTGTCGACATACTAGATTAATTTTCTCCCTGTAACATTCCCTAACACTAAAGAATAGATCTAATTATTTGTCTATTGAGGCTTCCATGTAAGTATAACATAGACTGAACATTGTAGCATATGCTAATAATGCCTTGCATTACGTGACTTACTTTTCAAATTATTAGTTTTGTTTTATTGACAATTTGAGTTACACTTTTTCTCTAGGGTTTCTCTTTTGATTTTATTACTGTGATGTTACTTTTGTCTTTTTTGTATATAGTAACTACTTAAAGCTTTTTTTTTTTCATCCAGTTTTTAACCCCAAGATGTGATTACGTTTCTCATGAATTTGGTTTTCCAATTGTCCATAGCTGCCAAAAAAAAATGAAAGAAAAAAAGAAAAAAAGTTCGAATGGCATCACAAGTGACGTGCAAACCCCAGAAGATAGGATCCTCAGTCACACAGGACATCTTCAAGAGCTTGCTGTCCCTTCACGAAAGAAAATCAAGCATCGTTACAGTTCTGGTAACTAGGAAATGGGAAGAGTTGGAGACTTCCATGTCCACCAAAGACGTTGTCAGTGTAGATATGGTTAACGGTAATGAGCAGTTAGCCATCAACTTGTTTCCATTTAGTTTTAATATATTAGATTTTGTTACACATAACATTAATAATAATTAATAAAATGTACTGATTGATTTTGGATGTTATATCTCAGCATCTTTAGGTTTGTGTACACTTTAACTCAGCTCTTAACAAAAGATTCTTATGTAATGCTTCAATTTGCAATCTAATGCCACGTTAATTCATGTGTTTACTCTTTCTAGAACTGCCACAATTTATGTTGCAGATCTTTATTTTTCCTAAATGAAATGTTTATCCATGCACCAAACGACACCATGCCTATATCTACCCTTGATTTCCCGCTCTGATGTTTTTTTATGTTTGCAGGTACCCATATGCAAGACCTCCGTAGCATACTATATCACAGTTAAGAAAGGTAAAGCGCCCTTGCCAATTTATGATGCTGAGAATTGAAATCCATCTCAGAGCTTCAATCTGCAAAACGGGATCCAGACAACCAGGTTAGTTTTACACCATCTATCATATAGGTGTACCACATTTAATCCCCACTTTCTAACCGATAATAAACTGTGTCGATATGCAGAAACCCCTACACATTTAAATTTAAATTTGTACATAAATATGTAGCTAATTTTGGAAGTTTTAGATTTATGTCTTGACATAGGTTCTTTGGTAACCTTATTAAATGGTGAAATTCTTTTTTTGTCTGTACGCTCCTTCGTTATAACGATATACGATCCGCAGAGATGAAAATATATGGACCATCAATGAACTTTGTTTCTTGGGGAATAATGGTGAATAATTTAGCCCCAAACTTCTTTTTGTACTCTCAAATTTCACCCGGCACAAACAATTTTTTTTTTTTTTTTTTTGCCATAATACTTTCTTCTTCTCTATTTTTCTGCAGTCTTGGTGCCTTCTTCATTTTAATCAATCTTTTATTGCTTCATTGGTATTTAGGTTTTATGTTTGGTTATGAAAAATCACTGATATCCCTGCTTCGATATTTAGCAAGGTAACTTCTGTTTTCTTTTTGTGGGATTTTGTTTTGATTTTGTTTTTGTTTTATGTTAGTCGTAATTTATTTTTTATTCATAATTAGTTCAGTATGATGATTATCTATTGATGCTTCGAGATGTCCTTGATTTTTGTACACCTGATTGAAGGTAAAATTGGCGACAATTGGCGATAATTTCTTTTTTATTGTTTAGGTTTGCAGACATGAGTGATTTCACGGAATTAAGCTTTTTTTCTTTTTTATTGTTTATTTCTTTTTCTTTTTCTAATAAACTGTAGTTCTGCTTATGAATATCTACTGCGACATGTCTTCTTAAAAACAAAAAGCAAATGGGTAATACTTAGCTTCATATA
The DNA here is from genome assembly GCA_023529315.1 of Papaver bracteatum. NCBI lineage: Eukaryota > Viridiplantae > Streptophyta > Magnoliopsida > Ranunculales > Papaveraceae > Papaver > Papaver bracteatum. The sequence continues at coordinate 507,795 of JAJJWX010001863.1, forward strand.
TTTTATGTAAATGTAGAAGCTAGGGTTTCGGTCATCATGTCGCCTCTCCTTGCCTTAAATCAGTAGCTCCGGTCATGGAGAATAAACTAGCTCATCTTGCAATCGTCATAAATAAGAAGGTATGTCCTGGATTCACTTCTTATTTTTTATTTTTTTTGATATTAACTACATAGAATCCAATTATCTGGAGCGGAAGAGCATTGAAAGGCTAATTTTTGTATAAACAAATATTATCGGGTCTACCAAATAGGCTAATCTCTGTGGTTTCAAATGTACTATTAATTGAGCAGTTTTTACCTATCAAGTCCCCATCTATTTTTTATTCATTCCATGCAAAAGTTCTTCAAGTTGTTGTTAACTGGAATCAATAGTAGCAATGTAACATGAAAGCTATCTGCGTTGTTGTTTACTGAAACATCCCTTAATAACTCTTTTGGTGCTACATTGAAAGATGAAGGTAATTTTCTCATCATGATTATCTCTACGTTACCACTTTCTTAAAAAGAGTCAATTCCCAAACATTGGCGTAGGCTTAGATTTGATTGAAAGGCTTCAATGCAATACTGCATCTATTTACGCTTATGGTGTAAAAAATGATATCCAACACTACTTTCATTTGCTAAACATATAAATTTATATAGTTTTCTGCGAATTTTGAAAGTTGCTTAGAAATGGGTATAGTTATGCAGCATGTAATGGCAACATGGCATTGAACTAACTGAACCATGGTCAATTTATAATAGAAGTGGAGCCCCAGGCAGTTACTGGCAGACCATTTAGAATGTTTGTATTATTCTTCACTGATGTCTGATTGAAGGCACAAATTTTAGTTACTGGCAGACCATTTAGAATGTTTGCATTATGATTGAAAATTCAATGATGTCTGATAGAAAACACAAATATTGAATTTTTTGTGGTGAAAAATATCTATGAATTGTATAAATTACTTTCGTGTAGTTTCTTCTGTTGGATTATACCGGTGAGTATCTCCATTAGTTTCAGTAATTTAACATTTTCTATGGAATATTTGTTGTTATGTCTGAGAGATGAAAAAAGGGTTTCTAGGATTAACATAAATTATTGTTCAGACTCCGATTTTGGTTTTGTTCTTGAATATTACTGAGCTTTTGGTTTGATACTGTAGGCCTATGCTTCTTATATGGTGGGTGTTTTCTTTTTTGAACTTTAAAATTGGGACACATCGTTGATAAATTTAAAGTATGCCAGGAACATTCCCATCGTGAATCAAAGTTGGATGATTCTAGACATCTTTTTCTCCTATTTGTTTTTTTACATATTATTATTGTTGACTAACTATGTAGGAACGACAGAGCTGTTTAAAGGAAACTTGGCTTATACGATGACACCGAAAAGATGCAACATGCAGGTGATATTTGGTTCTAGCTAGCTTAAATGTTAACTATGTGTAGGAAGATGTCACACATGCATCTATAAACCATACTTTTCTGTTTTTCATGTTTTGATCAGCAGGTTGTAATGCATGAGGTTAAATTCCAGCACGCTGCATCCATGAAAGTTTTTTAATGGCATGGTCATAGATATCCAGTTGCAAAGGTTAGTGATAGTTGTTTTTTAAAAAAAAATTGTTTAAAAAAAATGATGTGCTCACTGGAAGTAGCATAAATTATTTGTTGAGGTTACATTCTTTCTTCAAAAATGGAAACAAAAGTGCTTCCTTGTTTGAAATTAACAATCCATGTAGAGCAGACAATGTATATCTAATCTTTACTTCGTCAGCATATGATTACTAACCCGATTTCAGTTAGACCATATCAGCATCACAAAAATAGTGCATGAGGTAAGCTCATTTGAATTTTATTTTTTCACGCTACTCTGATATTGTATGCATGTGCCAAAATTGTTATGTAACTTAGTTTCTCACCATGCGCCCAAATATGTGCATAAATATGTGGGCTAGGAATTGAGCGAATTGATGAACCATTATGGACTTTAGTGGAAGTAATTTTGTGTTTTCTTGGTTTCTCACGTAAATGTGGAGAAAACTTATATTGAATTTGTAGTTACAGTGGAATTAGAAAAATTTCGGCACTTCATTTTGTTTACTCCTTGATTAGGGTACACTTTGAGATGCACAAGAGATAATTGTTAAGAGGCTTTCTAGAAATTCAGGTTAAAAAGATCTTGCACGATTGTTTGTAGTTTTTTTTTCTTTTGTGATAATCTCTTCTGTCTTCAATACGTTCGAGGATTTAATTTTCTTATTTGTTTCAATTTTTATTTTAAATTTACCTTATAATTTGAATGTTTTACTGTCTACTTATCGAAGTCACAGCTAGGCGTTACATAGCCCTCTATCAGTGTGATTTCAAGTCACAAATAAATGTATCCCGTTCTTGAGAATCATTACGTGGATAGAGATTAGCATTGGAAAGTAAGTTCACATTTTTACCGTATTTCTGGTCTAAGGATGCTCAAATCATTTATTTGAGCATCATATAGTCGGTTTCATAGTATTTTGGGTTCATTTTGCTGATTATGTTCCAAGTAAAAGAAAAGTATTTTGTGGAGTTACAGAGGTATATATAAACTATGAAAAGCTGCTGAATTTACACGTTCAGTTACGGTTCCATATAGGAAATCAAGCAATCAATCTGGCACATTCAATGGGTGGGACGACACATCAGAAAGCAATGAACAAGGTTGGTAGCACTTTGTATTTTCGCGTTTTTTTTTAAATGATTAGCCGTCACTTTGTAGTTTCGTGTTTTTGAGATGATATAAAATGGACGAAATCCAGTAATTGTGAATTTCCTGGACCATTATTGAAGCCCCAAATTTTGTATATTTACTCCAAAATGATTATTGTGCTGCATTTATGCGAAATTGTAGACTGTCTTTGTAGATAGGCTACTAATGAAGAAAGGCGGAAGGACTTTTGGATCGTGAGAATGAAAATTAGGCATTTTCTTTGACCATTGTTCAGATCCCAAAGTTAGCTTGGGCATCTCTTATACTAGAATGGTGCTGAGTATTGCTATGTTATGCTTTAATTGTGATTTTCCAGTAACATTGTCATCACTGCGAAGCTTTCCAAGTGTTGGTTAAAATTCATTGCCAAGATCATGCTTCTTAGGATGGATTTGGCTCAACCTTTTAAAGGATGGATTCGACTCATGTATTTTCTTCGCTGCTCTTGCTCAATGGCTTTATGGTCAATGAGAGAAACCTTCTCAAGAGAGAGGATTTTGGCTTTTAAGTATGAGCATTATTGTTATTTATAAGTGACCACATGAGCTCAGCATCCACATGGATAAATCTCCCAGGACATCCCATCATCTCTTATTTTGTACCTTCTTATTATACTATTGCACATATTAAGTTTGATCAACTTCATCTGCTTGATGATTCAGATCTGAAAACAAATGAGGCATGTGAAGTGTGATCAAGCTTATTTTAAGGTATGTTGAAGAACAACTTCATTTTTTTTAATCTTTTTAAATGTTTTATTCTGGTAATCCTGTTAATTTACACTTACCCTATGTTTATCCCATCTTTTGGCTTTGATACTGGTGATTTTTTTTTGTGGTGTTTCATATCTCATGTGTTTCAGACCTTTAATGCAGATGGATAATGCTTTAATTGATAATCGAGGATACATGTGGACTTCAGTCAGACCGTTTCTAACCCGTGGAGTAAAGAACATCAACTGGTAAAGGTATGGCCTAGACAGACAACTCATTGTAATGATCTTTATACAGATGAAAGACGTGGACATTTAAAATTAAATCTATTTATATTTAGATTCTCACCATCATGATTTGGGGTTTAAATTGTTTCATAGGTTTCACTTTAATGCTGTTGGAATCTTTAACTCAATGCTTCCCTTATGCGCCCTCGGATTTTAATTCTCACTGGAACATTTCTATCATACAGTGACTGTTCAATGTTGCGGATTTCTATAAAAAAATCATCAAAGTTTCGTTTCTATGAGAGATTTAATTATATCAATTAATGTGTTCTGCTATAGGGAGAGGTTGTTTGAAATGTGGTTTCCTTGATCACAAGACCAAAGATTGCACTGAAGACCCAACTATGAAAGTATGTTCTATAAGATGGGAACACCCAGCGTGGTGGAAATGAGAAGCCAGTATGTTCAATCTTTCCTAATAAGATGCAATTCAAATTTGGAGAGTGTTCCCCTTCGTTACTTAAAAAGCCTAATATTATCAAAAACTCTGTTGCAGTTATGAGACGATGTTCGATGGTGGCTCTGGAAGAGAAAAGGGACAGGGAGAACATGACTCGAAGAAAATGATATAAATAAGCATGATGATAGAAGTAGAGAAACAGATAGAAAGGATGAGAGTTACCGATGGAGTAGGCATGGTGGAAGCAGAAGACCCGAGGACGAGCAGTATGAGAAAGAGAAATAATTTACTGCCTATAATAATTCCATATAATATACTCCCTCTTGGTCGTTAGTACTGGCAGCAAGCAATGTGCTTTTCTCTATTGATGCATTAGTTAGTGTACCGTCTAATCGTCCAGTAGAACAGTAATATACCTTATGGATTTTTAGTTTATGGCTTTGTTAATTTTGAAAACGCAATTTTTTATGATACGGTTACTCTTCTACTTTTTTTTTTTTTTTTTTGAATGAAAGAAATAATTTAGAAAATAATAGAATGTACGGAAACAAAAGAAAACTTAACACCAATATAGAGTCCATGTTCATAACAGAATTAGAGAAGTTGAGATGAACTCCATTTCCTAATGCAGTTGTCCAAGAGAGAGTAAGGGACTTGGCTTCAATGGCAAGATCCTGATCCGCATTAAAGTTGTGCTTAGACTCGAAAGTACGGCAGTTGCGCTTTCTCTATAACACCCAAGTCACTGCTACAGGAATTAATGGAAATACCACTTTTCCTGTTCTTGGAAAACCATAAGGGTGCCAACACTTCGCAAGCTCATTCATAGATATAGGAAATTCCCATGACCATCTCGAGTTTGGCGTTTCCATAGACCATACTCGATATTACTTTTCTACTTTACGTACGTGTTGTTTAAACTAACATATTAATATGTTCGCATGATAATGGCCAGATGAACGATCCCGCAAATGCATTACACTGTTCGATAGTATGATATAGAAATTTCAAAGTACAACTTAAAAACCAGATCAATCAAGTTTATGGTCTTGGGTTTACAAGGACCTGCAAATTTTATCTCGGGAGTTTCCTTACATATATGGTTGAGAATAAATGTTTCAGTTCCAAGATAAATTTTTTTTATCAATTCCATCTTTTCCCGTGGAGTTTATACATATCATAACTCTTTTGTTTATCTCTTTTATGCACATCAAGTCATTAATTTTGAACAAAAACTTGATAATTTTTCAGTTGTTTCTTTATCCAGTGGAGTTAAATTGGTGATCAAATTTTGTTTCTATGATAGGTCCATCATTTACGAACAAACATATTTAATTCGCAATACTAAGATTCAACTTAGATTGCAAGAAAATTTTCAATAGATAACTTAAAATGAAATTGTTAGAGTGTATATATATATTCAGAGGGTTCTTGACTAGAAGCTCCTGACTTAAAATGAACTTTTTTTTTTGATTCAAATAGGAGATTTATTTATTAGCTTGTAATAGTACATCTTAAGATATCTTCTTGTATCCAAGAAATGATATCTGACGGAAAGTTGTCCACCATATCAAAACTAAGACATTCACTTCTACACTTCTTGGCTATTGAGTCTGCAACTCGATTCTTAGACCTTTTAACTGACTGACAAACAAAATTGACATGACTACTAAATAAACTTTTAATATCCATAACTAAACCCTGATTCAACCAATGAACATAGGAAATGTCTTCCTTTATTGCCTTAACCAAAGATTCATTATCTGACTCAAAAATGACTTTTGAAAGATCCTTGCATAATGCCCACTTCACTGCTTCAAACATTGCCAGGCATTCCAGCTGCTCCACTTCTTGATCCTTCATCATTCCTCCATTGTAGAAGATTCCTTTGGCACCATGACATTGCCCTGCAAAATCCCTTGCTATTAGACCAATACTCCATGTTAAATCTTCCTTAAAGAAAGAAACATCAACATTAATCTTTATAAAATCTATTCCAGGGGTATCCCAGTGAGGATGCATTTATGTAATAGCTGCACTGTTAGGAATAAACTCAGTACTCTTTTTACAACCTGCAAGCAAAGTCAGAATACTATGTATGCTGAATTTTCTATCTGGGAATTTCCCTTGAAACACAACAGTACATCTGTTTTTCCAAATTGTCCAAATTATAATCATAAGAAGATATAGGAAATGCAACTGATCTGTAGTAGAGACACTAGAAATAAGGACATTAGTAGTAAACCAGCTAACAATCCAGTTAAACAAGCTACCATGCACAGTTCTAACATTACTTACATTTACATTAACCCCCAACCAAATAGCTTTAGCATAAGGACAATCAAGCAATATATGTTCAACTGTTTCAAGAGGAGCATTACAGACACTATAATGCACATCAATACCTTGTTTGTATTTAGAAAGTTTTCCTCTAGAAGGTACAATTCCCTTAAGACATTTCCAAACAAAAAGCTTAACCTTATGAGGGATTTTACAACCCCAGAGAGATTTCCAAACCTGACTACTTACCAACTGAATGCTAGAATTATCAGAAGAATGGTTACTCAGGACTTTGTAGGCACTTTTAACTGTGAAATTTCCTTTTCTGTCATGTATCCAATTCAATTTATCATTCCCATTACTAGGAATATGCATAGTAGAAATTTTATGAGCTATATCCATATCAAATAGGTTCTGAAGAAGCTGAACATTCCAAGTTCTAGTACCTGGCAAAAATAGCTCATGAACATAATCAAGATTAGAAGGAAAAGTAGAACCATTTTTAGGAGTAAGAGGATGATTAAGACCAATGACCCATTTGTCCAACCAAATCTTAATTCTAGTACCACATCTCACAGTCCAAAATGTATTCTCTTTGATAATATTGATTTGTCTATAAATGCCTTTCCAGACCCAAGAACTTTTCTCATTGAGACTATCTAAGTGAAGAGGATTAGAGGTTCTGAAATATTTAGCTTCTAAAATCTTAACATAATAGTCATCAGAGTTTGAACAAATTTTCCAAGCTATCTTAGAGATAAGGGCTCTATTGAAAGTCTCAAGATTTCTAAAGCCTAAAACACATAATTCTTTAGACTTTTGAAGATTAGGCCAACATATAAACTTGATACCCTTATTAGCTTTATGTCCCCACCAGAAGTTCCTTTGCAGTGTGTCAAGCTTATCTAAAGTAGTGATTGGAATCTTAAAACAGCCCATCTGATAAGTAGGAAGAGAATTCAGAACAGATTTGATTAGAGTAGTTCTACCTGACTGATTCAGAGTTATATTGATCCAGTTATTGAGTATGGCTTCAAAAGATTGGACTATGGGATCAAAATATTTGACTTTAGAGTGACCTAGTAGAAGAGGGGATCCAAGGTAAGTTTCAGAGTCACTAACAAGTTTCATGTTTAACTCTTTAGCTAAGTCAACACAAATATCAGGGTCTAGATTACCACTAAAATAGACACAAGATTTATCAAAGTTAAGAGTCTGACTAGACAGGCTGCCAAAATCATTCAAGATGCTCAAATACCAGTAATGTTCCTTATATCAGCTTTAGCAAAGATTAGAATGTCATCTGCAAATAACAGGTGAGAGATGGAAGGAGATTTTCTTGCAACTTTAATACCTGCAATCTCTTTGTTAGCTTCAGCAAAACTCAATCTTCTAGAAAGAAATTCCATAGCCAAGATAAAGAGATAAGGATAAAGTGGATCTCCTTGTCTTATGCCTCTAGAAGGTGTATATTCTTGACATGGATATCCATTCAGTAAAACACTTATACTAGTGGTTGAAATACATTGATGGATTAAGCTACAGAATTAATGACTGAAACCAAATTGAGATAAAAAATTTAAAAGAAAGGACCATTCAAGTTTATCAAAAGCTTTAGATAGATCTAACTTAAGGGCCATTGTACCACCAACACCTTCTTTTTGTTTCATAGTATGAATAATCTCATGAGCTATTATTATATTATCATGTATAGCTCTCCCAGGAACAAAAGCTGCCTGATAAGGAGAAATTAGTTTCCTTAAAAAAGGCTTGATCCTATTTGCCAAGATTTTAGAAATTATCTTATATGAAACATTACAAAGACCTATGGGTCTAAATTCAGAAGGTTTTTTAGGGTCCTTAACTTTAGGGATAAGACTAATATAAGTCTTATTTAGCTCTTTAGGCATAAAACCAGTTATAAAAAACTGCTGCACTACATCAATAACATCCTTTCCAACAATATCCCATTGGGAGTGATAAAACCCAGCTTGGAAACCATCAGGACCTGGAGAGCTCCAAGCTTGCATAGATTTAATAACACTAGTAATTTCATCAGCAAAAGGCATAACAAGTAAAGCAACATTATCAGAATCATTAATGATAGTGGGAATTATGGTGAAAGCATCATCAGATAAAACAGGATTACCAGTGCAGGCAATAATACTAAAATGATCAGTAAGAAGGTTACTAATGCTATCCCTTTCTCTAAGCCAGTTTCCTTCATTATCACTAAGAGAGCTTATATTGTTTCTATGCATTCTTTTATTAACAAGAGAGTGGAAGTATTTAGTGTTATTATCCATGTCATGGATATACTTGTCTCTAGATTTTTCCTTGTAAAAACTAGTTTGAATCTTGTACCAATTCTCCAGATCATGTGTGATAGTTTTAACCTTCATTTCTTGACTAGCTGAATTAGGTTCATGCTGGGCTATGCTCAACTTATCTTCCAGATCTTAATATTTTTGTGTATGTCACCAAACTCTAACCTGTTCCATCTACCTAAGGTAAATCTAGTATTTTGAAGCTTGTTCTGAAATTTGTAAGCAGGACTTCCTTGAACATTAATGTTCCATGCCTGCTTCATTTGAGCTTTAAAAGTAGTGTGCTCCATCCAAGTACCAAAAAATTTAAAAGGCCTCCAAAGTTTCTTAGGTATAGGATCAGTAATGAGCAAAATGGGACAATGATCAGAAGCAATATGATTTAAATGGCAAATTTGAGCATTTGGAAATTACAAGAACCAGTCTGTATTACCAAGCCACATATCCAATCTAGCTTTCTTGATACCAGTACCAAAACTATTACTAGTCCAGGTATAATCATTACCTTCATATCCCGAGTCAGAGAGACCAGAATCCCTAAAAATTCCTTGTACCCAAGTATCAGAGCTACTTCTATTTCTATCTAGATGAAAGTTCAGGTCACCTATAACTAGCCATGGATGGTAAACAACCTCACTGAGTTCTTGGATAAAGTTACATTGTTTCTTTTTAGGATCATTATAAGTTGAACCATACATAAAGGACATTAGGACTTCATGCTTGCTAGGATCAATAGTAACAAGAGCATGAATAATGTTATCAGTAGCACAAGCAATATCACAAGTTATGCCATCCTTCCACATGAGAATAAGACCTCCAGCTAGACCCACTCTATCAATCCAAGAATAATTATGATAATGTAAAGATTGAGCAATTGAGATCATTCTCTGAGGATCAACTTTTGTTTCACTAAGAAAGATGAAATCAGGACTATGAGTTTTAACTAAATTTTGCAAATGTTGAAAAGTAAAACTTTTAGCAATACCTTGAACATTCCATGAAATGAACTTCATTGTAAACCTACTATTGATGCTATAATTAGGAAAGCAATTATAAGTAATGAGGTTATAGGAAAAGATTATGTGAAAGAAAGAAAATGAGTTTACATGATTCCCCTTTTTTGCATTATCAGTATGATTGTCTCCAGTTGTGCACATGTGAGTATTTTGAATGCCTGTGATGTTATCTCTTGCATTGGTATTTGAAGAAGGATCTGAAGTATTAAAATTTGTGTCATTTATTCCAGCAATCCTGTGCCTCTTTCCAAGTATAATATCATCAGTAGACTCAGATATAGTTTCCTTAAGAAGAAAATCCAAATTAACAGCTACACCATCCTTTGGAGGAACAAACACAGTGTTCTTAACAAATTTCTTTGGATGTTTTGTAGATATAGGAGCAATATTGGAATTGATAGCCGAAATATTCTTTCTGAGAGTGTTTGCCTTACCAAAATAATATGTTTTTTCATGAGCTTTAGATAAATAGTCAGCTGCATCCTTACAAGCATCTTTACAGTGCTTAATAACATAACATTCAATGCATATTCCATTAGGCTGCCTTTTATAGAAAAATCTTTGCCAGCAAGTGACTCCAGCATTTGTAATTACCTTAACTCCCCTTCTTAGTGGCATAGAAAGATCCACATTAACACATACTTTGACTGGATCCTTTCCAATTGGCATAGCATCTTTTGGATCAATCCCAGTAACTTCCCCCATAATTTCTCCAATTTTGGTAACATATGCAGTGTTCATAAGCTCTGGCAGAAGGTATGGTAACTGAATCCAGAATTGTTGAAAACCCCAGTGCTTATCCATATACACCATGTCTGGAATGTAGTCATGAACATTGAGAAGTTGCTTGTTTATGATTCATGGCCTTTCATTGAGCACAGTGTTTAGAAAATCCCATTGACTGAATTTAAAAATCATGATATTTGGTTCAATCTCAACAATTCTTAGGTCTTCCGGAGCCAAAAAAGGCCAAGTAAACTTGATATATTTTACCACCATATCATAGTTCATTCTTCCTTCCATGATTATGTTCCCAATAGCACTTGCTTCCCATGTTGAATCTTCAGAATCTCCGGCAGTTATATCTTTTCCAATGATTATTGCTTCATTGATATCACCCAAATCCAATGTAGCTTTCTTGAACTTGTTAACCAATTCCCCCATTTTACTACTACTCCCTTCCTCCATACTATAAAGAGAGTTGGTTTGATGGATTTGGAATTGTTATAAAGATGGCTGTTCGGAAATATAGATGGACTTGAATACCAAAAGATATTTTGGCGATAATCTGGGTAACAAATTGAACTAGAATAACTTTTTTTTTTTGGAAAGATTGACAGTTGATTATCAAACAAAGGAGGAAAATTAGGTACCCAACTTTCTGTTTATAACCAAGTTTTTGAATTTTGAATTTCGTTGACCTGCGGCAATGGCGGGATGAACACAGCCAGTTGTTGTACGATTTGAATCGGAAGACCCCTTTCTTCACAGAAAAATCATTGATTGAAAAGATAACATCACTGGACAAACTTCTAAGCAAACGCTTAATGATATACTCTGCAAACGCCTGAAACACAACATACATTAAGGCAAACGCCATTGGAGACAAATCAATCTGAAAATACATGGAGAATCAAAAGATTAGTGACTCTTTGAAAAAGGATAGAAAGAAAAAATTCAAAAAATAGAGAAATTAAAAGAGATTTTTAGACAAAATAAACCATGAAACAGATCACAAATTTTTTTTTTTAGAAGATTAAGATGAAATGATGAACAAAAGAAAGGATTTTAAACCAAAGAGTTGAGCATTTAGAGACTAAGATTTCAAAACCGGGTTGACTCAGAAGGCACCGATCCTCAGAGCATCTAACTCAATCGAGAGCCACAATCTTTCGATTTTCGGGTTTTCCGACTTAAAATGAACTTGGATGCTTTTATTCCTTGGTTTTGTTGCATTACATACTCCCTCTAGCACGGAGATGAGCTTATTGTATTACTATGGAGGACTAGGATTCGGGTTTGGTGACCATAACAATCCATGGCCATTACAACATTAACAAAAAAGAAAGATGAAGATTCAAAATATTTTAAGAAGCGTGCAACAATATATGGACATGAATCACAATTTTGCGTTTGGGTATTTCTAATGCAAAAATGTTTTTCGATTTATAGACGTTCCAATGCATTTGGGCCACGGGCGCGGGGCGGAGCCCCGCCGCACCAATCAACAATTCCCATCAGTCCCGGTGCGTAGCACGGGTTAGATACTAGTAAAAACTATAAAGATAATAAATTATTACAGTATTAAGGGAGTCCACAAATGGATATTCAGTCTTAGGAAATGTTGAAAGTTCCCTCCCACAACGTAAACAAACAGACCCGATGCTGCCGAAGCTGTTCCTTAACAACCTCCACAATCATTTTTGCTACCCTAACTTTCACAATTTACATGCAAACAGCAAACTTTTCCCACCGAATTCGTCGTTTCTCGTTAGAGAATCAGTCTGTCTCTCGATCTTGTTCAATCTGGAAAAAGAAAAAATTTCTTTTTCTTTTCGAGATTTCAAGAAAAGAGAAAATAGAGAGATGGCTGATAGTGAATTAGTAGTATCTTCAATATCATCAGCAGCAGCAGCAGCGTCTACGATTCACGATACATTTTCAACTTCTTCTTCTTCAGCTTCTTCGTCGTCAGTTTTCACCAATTATCCTCTTATTTCTGCTCTCATCGCTTTTGCTCTAGCCCAATCTATTAAGGTCTTCACTACCTGGTAATCTCTCTCTCTCTCTCTTTTCCTTATGTTGAGCTTCAATTCTTTAAAAAAGATGTCGTCTTTCATTGTTTTATGATTATCCAGGGGAATAAATTTCGTGGGGGTACTTGTGAATTTTGCTAATTCTGATTGGGTTTGGACTTTATATGAGATCATAACTTGTAAGAAATTCTTAATTTTTGTTTGAGATTATTTGTTCTTTGTTCGGGCTATTCCTGACAAATTAAGGATTGAGTTTGTACACGTGAGCCACATTTTGACTTAGAAGTGCGCTTGTTTAAGATCTCATCCTCAATGTTCCCAACAATAGTTGAAAAGATAGGTAAACACAAGGTACATACAGGTTTTATCAAGATCAGCACTGACACCAATGACAATGAATGTCTCTCAGTAGCTTTCTTAATGGAAGAACGGGAGTTTGTATAGAACTGAACGTGATAGGGAGATTGAAATCTAATGGGCGCATGATGTAGCTGTCTTTGTTTTGAAAATGTGACGCCAAGATTATTTACTCGTTCCCTTTAGTATTGCAAATTTATGGATGATTTGGCTAAGTTGCTAAGTGTTAATGTTTTATTTATTCATATTTCGTCCAGTTTCTCCCAAGAGTTATGAACTTTTTGATAGATTTGCAGGTATAAAGAAAGACGTTGGGATTATAAGCAACTTGTTGGGTCTGGTGGGATGCCATCGTCGCATTCTGCTACAGTTGCTGCACTTGCTATGGCTATTGGATTTCATGAAGGCTTTGGAGGATCGTTGTTTGCGACTGCAATGATCTTAGCAGCTGTTGTAAGATTTTTCACTCAAATCTTATATAGGATATTAAGTAGTGTAATGTTGTTCAGTACTCTTGTTATCTATATTATCATCTTTATTCCGTTATGAACTTCGCGGAAATGCTTCAATTAAGTACTGACATTTTTTATTGATTATCCAGTAAAGGATAACACTGAGTGTCCATCCTATTTCTTATGTTACAGCATGACCACTCAAACGCCGAAATACAACACTGACTGTCCATTCTATTTCTTATGTTATAGCGTGACCACTCAAACGCCGAAATACAGTAAAAGATTTTCTCTATGAAATGGATCTTTAATGCAATGTTTAGTCCACTTTCGATATTTCTTATGTAAAACATTCCTTGGCAGGTGATGTATGATGCATCTGGTGTTCGATTACATGCTGGACGTCAAGCTGAGGTTTTATCTCTCTCTCCCTCTCTCAACTCCCTCCGCCCTCTCTCTGGTACTTCTTTCTTGATCTGTTTAAATGCTAGAAAATCAGTTCTTATATCATGTTTTTTGCAGGTATTGAATCAAATTGTATTTGAACTTCCGGAAGAACATCCTCTGGCTGACACCAGACCACTACGCGAACTTCTTGGCCACACTCCTCCTCAGGTTTGACTAGACATCAAATGAATTGCTCCAACTTGGTTTTATATCACATATTTAGCCGTATTTGAGATCTTGCATGACATATTTCACTCCATAAAATATCAAGTACAAACATTTGTAAATTTGTTATCTGTAAACGAATTTAGCATAATTGATGTTTCCACTTGTCTAAACTTGCCATTTTATGACAGGTGATCGCAGGTGGGCTGCTAGGATTTGCTACAGCATTTTTTGGCCACTTGATTACCCAAACTGTCGGTAGTCAAACTTGATTCGTGCAAATCTCATCTGGTAGCCTCTTCAAGCCTTGACCACCAATTGTCTTTAAAGGAATCATAAATCTTATACATGACTCGTTATTTCATCTACAATATAAACTCATAATCTGTAATTTTGTCAATAATTACTGTGTACTACTCTGCATGAATTCTCCTAGCTCAGTATTTGCAAACTTTCTATGGTCTAAAACTCCTCAGTTATGTTAGCCTCCAGTTTCTGAGAAATTTGTATGCCGATAGTTGTCTCGTTAGGGTTCCTACAACAATCACTGAAGAGAAGACATGGAAAGAAAACAAAAGACAATACATTAACTTCCCCTTGTGATAAATGTATAACAACGAGAAGAGGTGATTATTACTTATTCAAAGTAGTGAAATTGAGTCAAGATAGACCCATATGGATGAAACAACAAAAGATGAACAAAATAAGACCCTGAAACCTGGTTAACATAATAACTTCTGGTAGCCTTCTAGATGGTGAACTTGTTTAGAGCTTAGAGGAAACCTTGGGGTAATGTTGAACGATTTGGTTATAAGCATCTAGAGTCAGAAAATCATCAAGGATTGCTGCAGTGCACTGTCGAGTGAATATCTTGCTAGCTTCCCTGTACATTCCACGCTTGAACTTTTGTGCACCGACCTCTTTCTCGATCCTTGCCATCTCTTCTTCTACTACCCTACCGAAGAGCTCTCTAGTCACATGAACTCCAAGCCCATCGCCGTTCAAACTTACCCCATACTTCAGCCACTGCCAGTTTTGAACTCTGCTAATCTCTGCTGTGGCAGCATCCTCCATCAGGTTGTAAAGAGGAACTGACCCTGTTCCAGTAAGCCATGCAGCCACATACTGGATCCCGACTCTGGTGTTTAGGCGAAGGCCATCCATTGTCCTGGCACCTCTAGGCTTCTGTATGAGGTCTTCCTCAGTTATAACTGCATCTTCTCTCCTCATGCTTTGGATCTGGTTAGGGATGCTTCCCATGTTGTTTTGAAAGACATCCATAATTGCAGGGATAAGTCCAGGGTGGGCAGCCCAAGTTCCATCATGACCTGCTCTTACCTCATGGAGCTTGTCTTTCCTCACCAGCTCTAATGCTGCTTCATTTGCTTCTGGATCATCTCTAATTGGTATTTGAGCTGCCTGTATTGGATCACAATAGAATTTACATATCGGATGTGCTTTTAAACATATCTCTAATAGCTACGCAGGGTACAAAGAGGAGTTTCTGACTTACCATGCCGCCCATGGCATGAACACCACGCCTATGACATGTTCGGATGAGAAGGTCAGAGTAACTTCTCATGAAGTGCTGAGCCATGCCAACCTGAACTCTATCAGGAAGTAAACGATCTGAGTGACCCTGGAAGGTCTTCAGGTAACTGAAAATATAATCCCATCTACCACAATTCAACCCAACTGAGTGATCACGTAATTCATAGAGGATTTCATCCATTTGAAAGGCAGCGGGAAGAGTCTCAATCAGTACAGTAGCTCTGATGCTTCCTCTCTCAATTCCTGCCATCTTTTCTGCCTTCTCAAACACACAGTTCCATATCTTAGCTTCCCTGCCAGTCACACATGTGGACCTTTTACATTAGTTATAGTGTCAAAATTGCAGTAAGTCTTCGTAGGAGACGGGTAGGTATTTTACCTTGAGTGCTCCATTTTAGGGAGATAAAAGAAAGGACCGAAACCAGCGCCTTGGTTCTGCCGGAAAGCTCTGTAGTTATGGTAAAAGTAGAGACCGAAGTCGACTAGGCAACCAGTCGCAGGCTCACCATCTATGTGAATGTGAGCCTCAGGAAGGTGCCATCCTCGTGGACGAACAAAGAGTATCGCAGTTTGGTCATTGAGCTTGTAAACTCTATTTCTAGCTTGGTCATGGTACCTTATGGTTCCTTCTACTGCATCTTTCAAGTTCACTTGACCTTTCATTAGGTTTTCCCAAGTTGGCGATAATGCATCTTCGAAATCAGCCTTAACCAGACAACAAAATTAAAAACTTTGTTTCTTTATAATATTTCACAGAACTCTGATCATTATAAACATAAATAAATCAAATTTCTGACTCAGATTGCTAATTGATTTTAGCTCACTCAACTGTCAACATACGAGTCTGAGTCAGATTCGAAAAATTTAAAAGTTCGGTCAGCTATGAGAGTCTGATGACCAGTGACCCCGAGTTAGAACACAAGAAAAAGAAAAACAATCAAACGAAATCTCTTGTTTTTTTGCCTTACCATGAAAACTTTGGCACCAGAGTTGAGTGCATTGATAACCATCTTACGCTCAGTCGGCCCAGTAATCTCAACTTTACGATCTGCAACAGCTGGTGGAACAGAAGCACAAACCCACTCTCCTTCCCTAATATACCTCGTAGCAGGATCAAACCCCGGAAGCGCACCAGCATTATACCGCCTCTGAGCTTCTTTCCTGCACTCCAAAGCATACTTAATCCGATTGCGAAACTCTCTTTGCAAATCAGCAACAAACATTAGTGCATCCTTAGTTAATATCTTTGCATATTCCTCAGTGTAGCGTCCCCTAATATCTATTCCCTCAGGCACCTCATAACCCCTCATCGTCACCTTTCTCGAAGGTGCATAAGAACCATTGGAGCTCAAACTTCCCATCATTTTTGATAAAGTTTCTTCTACTGGTTTTTTTTTTTTTTTTTTAGTAATGGATATGTTTTTGTTGCTCTCTTCTCTTTATTAAGTAGTAAGGTTTATGGATAGGTATTGAATCAAGTCTGGCAGCAGCACCGTTATGGACTAAATGTCTTGATAAATATGTGGATTTATTTGCGTCAGTGCTGTTGATCAGATCATCACATTGGGAAATGTTAAGATGAAGCTTGGGTTTTGAAAGAAGTGCCAAAACAGATTTGATGATGATCACAATGAGATGAGAAGAAGTTTGTTTTTTTTAAGTACGTGTAAAGGTCGAGACGTGGTAATGTTTCACTGCCTTATGTAACCCCTTATCTTGTCAGTACTTGTAGTGAGGGTGACTGTGTTTCCTACCCTGCTACACACCCTACCCCTACCCCCACTATTTCCCCATTACGTGTTCAATCTAAACCCCAAATCGGGTAGTCTTAAACCCTTTGAGACCTGCGGTGTGTCTTGGGCTGAACCACCAGTGGGAGCGAAGCACATCTCGGGAGAAAATTTTGGAGTATAAAATATGGGGTATAAATCATTTTCGCTGTGTTTCTGAGTACTTAACAATCTATCCGTCAGGACTACGCGTGACGTATTGCACTCAGAGTTTTCTTGACCTACGATTGAAGAATAGGACAGCTATGCATGTTTTGAAATTCCATTTTTGGTTTTTGTTATTCCGATATATACTAGATTTTGTGCTTGTGATATGCATTGGACGTCTTTTTATTTTAATTAGGCTGACCGAGCGAAGCGAGGGAGGATTCTATATATGGTGACTTAATGTGAATATGAAGGGTGACAATTTTTTCCAATTTTACAAAAAAGATTGAATTTGGTTCAACGATGAAAAGATCTCACTGCCCCTCTAAATAAAAAAATTCTTTTTTTCCTTTAGATATTTTCGTAAATAAACCCAAGAGTAAGGGCAATAAGGTATTAGATATTTTTGTAAATAAATCAAAGAGGAATGACAGTAAGGTATTAGACATTTTAGTAAATAAACAAAAGAAGGAGGGCAACTAGATATAAGAGCCAAATTTTATTAAAATTCCTTATATATCATATTTCTTTAGGGGTATAATTGACAACCAAACTTTAAAATAACATATCTAAAAATCTGTGCCTTGGAATTTTACCAATTTTATCTCGTTGGAAAGCTAATAAAAAAACCTATCCAACGAGCACAAACAACAATATCAAATTTAGAGTTTTTTTCGAAAAATTCGAAGATATTTATCATTTTAGGCACAATTTTGAAAATAATTGTATATCTATTATGCACAAAGGATATATAATACCTTATGTAACCATACTAGGATATGACCCGTGCCGTAACGGCACGGGGGTATGGGTTGTTTTGGTGTTGGTTATATTTTTTTTTTCTTGGGAGAATACCATGAGCCGAGAGTGTGAAATATGAGGGAATGATAATCTTTCTTAAATTTGAATCGAAGCATTGGTGGATATTACTAACATCAGCGGGAGCGGTTTCTTATTAAATGGTGATTAGGATGTCCATATATTGATGTACATTGATATATATATATATACAACAAAAAGTAATTTTATTGATATATATATATACAATAGGTTTTATAATTTTTATTAGGATATAACTTAGTCTTGAAGTAACGACACGGGCTTTGGTTCTTCAGAATGTTTGCTTCACTTGTTTGATTAGTTATATTATTGGAGATTATACTCCTTAGGAGTTCAATATGGAATAACACATCTTTATTGTGACGATTTTGCAATACTATGAATTTGTATCATGTATATTACTTTATATAATTTGTTGTTAGTTATGATGGATCTGATAATGGGTCTAATGATCGATCTATCAGCAATGGAATTAGCAATTAAACCTTTTTCCACCATTGTTATTTAGGTTTATCATTATAACATGTGAAGAAAATTAGTGTAATATGCTAGTAACTATTAAATCTTGAACAACTGTTAAACCTAAAACGTGTTCCAATTATAATAGGCTTTTTAAATTCAATTTACAATGTCTAGGTAAATTATTCCCGTAAAATTCAACAAAAATCGTTAAGAAAAATATGTCTTCAATGATACATGAATAAATACACGATACATGGGAGAGCTTCTCTTTATCTGCATATGTGTTTGAGATCTAAAAGTAAATTAGAGACCCAATCTAAATGCAATGGTATGAGACCCTGAAACACCTTGACCTAAGAGTACAGAGGAGACCTAAAATTTTCATAATTTCCATAATTTTGTAGGACAAAATGGACAAGAAATTAAATATTAAAATATTTCTTAAATCGACTTCTGCAAAGTGTAAGCTAGTTATATATAGTTTGGTTAGTTGGTATCTTCAATGAACAGAAAAAACTCAAATATTAGAAGATATATTTCTGAGTAGTAAAATATAGGTGAAGGATCTAAGTATTAGTTGGTATCTTTAGATGTACTTAGCTCTCTTAAACCATTTAGAGAAATTGATAATTTGTTCACGGCAATCAAAGATGGGTTCCTATGCACTAAGCTCTCTAAAACCATTTAGAAAAATTGAATAAAATATATATGGCTCTTCCCCGTGTACTCTTACTCTCTTTGTGCTTTTCTCACTTTAGCTTTGATTTGATAAAATTCCCATGCTTATTTAACTATAATTTTCACATGAAATGATCAATATTTTCCGTATGATAGGTATACCGTATAGGTGAATACCAATTTTAGTCAGACCTAAAATTGCCATAATTTTATAATTTTGTAGGACAAAATGGACATGAAATTAAATATTAAAATATTTCTTAAATCGACTTCTACAAAGTGTAAGCTAGTTATATATAGTTTGGTTAGTTGGTATCTTCAATGAATAGAAAAAACTCAAATATTAGAAGATATATTTACAGAGTAAAATATAGGTGAAGGATCTAAGTATTAGTTGGTATCTTTAGATGTACTTAGCTCTCTTAAACTATTTAGAGAAATTGATAATTTGTTCACGGCAATCAAAGATGGGTTCCTATGCACTAAGCTCTCTAAAACCATTTAGAAAAATTGAATAAAATATATATGGCTCTTCCCTGTGTACTCTTACTCTCTTTGTGTTTTTCTCACTTTAGCTTTTATTTTGTAAAATTCCCATGCTTATTTAACTATAGTTTTCACATGAAATGATCAATATTTTCCGTATGATAGGTATACCGTATAGGTGAATACCAATTTTAGTCAGACCTAAAATTGCCATAATTTTATAATTTTGTAGGACAAAATGGACATGAAATTAAATATTAAAATATTTCTTAAATCGACTTCTACAAAGTGTAAGCTAGTTATATATAGTTTGGTTAGTTGGTATCTTCAATGAACAGAAAAAACTCAAATATTAAAAGATATATTTACAGGGTAAAATATAGGTGAAGCATCTAAGTATTAGTTGGTATATTTAGGTGACTCTCTTAAACCATTTAGAGAAATTGATAATTTGTTCACGACAATCAAAGATGGGTTCCTATGCACTAAGCTCTCTAAAACCATTTAGAAAAATTGACAATTTGTTCACGGTAATCAAAGATGTGCATATGAACCACATCCCATGGAAACAAATATACTTGTACCTTTATGATATACCAAAACTCCTTCATCCACAAAAATACAGTGACACATTCCACAAAAATATATTGTTATGATAAAAATGTAGATAAAAAATCTTAAATCTGTGGCTCAATCTCAACCCTTCTTTATATGCTAGAAATGTAGATTGAAAGACTTAAATCTAGACCGTCCTTTATGTGTCCCAAATGTAGATAACCGTCCATACGGAAAACAATTTGACTAAAATATGTAAAAGTTAAATCCACTTTAAATTGAATTGAAAAGAAGTATTAGCAAGATGGTTGACTATGTATAAACAAATTAAGAACATCTGCTAAGAAAATAACCATTTTTGTCAACTGCATATATATATAACCATTTTTGTTGTCTCAAATTTAAGATAAACAAATACTCTTTTTGTAAACCATCCAAATGTTACAAATATGAAGAGATGTAATTTCAAGGTTTGTATTGGACAACAAAAAAAAAAAAAAAAAATTAAATGAAATGGGTTTTAGGAAACCTAATATAAGAGTAGAAATGAATATAGAACAATCATATTTTTGAATTTTTGAATATTTTTGTTACAATCATAGTTTTTTATTATGAAAGAGATTAAGTTAAGGGGAATTTAATTTAGAATAAGAGTAATGGTTTTACATTAAATGGGAAAAGTAACTCCCAAATAAATGATATTATATGCTAAAACGTAGAGGCATTTAATTTAGAATAAAAGTAATGGTTTTACATTAAATGAGAAAATTAACTCCCAAATAAATGATATTGTATGCTAAAAATTTAGATTGAAAATCTTAAATATGTGGCTCAATCTCAACCCTTCTTTATATGCTAGAAATGTAGATTGAAATACTTAAATCTAGACCGTTCTTTATGTGTCTGAAATGTAGATAACCGTCGATGGGTAAAAACACCATTGTCCCTTATAATATAGATTTTGATTTATTCATCAATAAATTTCCTTTGCAACTAATAAAACGATATACTCTTCCCGTTTTAAGTAAAGTGATACTTTCACTTTAGGCACAAATTTTCTTTTACAGTCCAATTGCAGCAATGTTTCCTTTTTTCTTCGGTCGGCCATCCCCACTGTGGCAGCCGTCATCTAGTTATATTTTTAATTGGGTGTGATGTGGATTCATCTCGCCCCGTCGTGCATTTTTGATTTGGTGTGGCTCAGTTTTGCCTCTCACCGATGCATTTTTGATTTGGTGTCGCGAAATAAAAAAATAAATTAAGATCCACAATTATTAAGCCAGCGAGAGAGTTAAACTTGGTTTCAAGAAGGATGAAAATTTCTATAACCTGTAATCGTCTTGGTTTTAGTATCAAAAAGGAAAGAAAAAGAATTTATAGAGCAAAATATTCGTATGATGACCTAGCAGATAGAAAAATTTAAGAATACCACATTGTACATAACAAATACAGTAAAACATCTATAAAATAATAAGTTTGGGACCACCCGAATTCTATTATTTTAAAGTGATATTACTTAATCGATAAAATAATAATTTATTATTTTATACATATAATAACAATATATTAATTTTAAGAATTTCCATATTAAAAAATAAAATTAAGTGGGAATGTTATTTATGCCCCTACTATCCATGGGTCATGCACAAATACCCTTATCTATTATGTATATGCCCCTAGAATTTTAGAAGGAAACTATTTTTTTTAATAATTCCGTAAACACCCATGAAGCTTTAAAGAAGAACAATCTCGTTTTTCATTTAAGATCAGAAATTTCTCTCTCTCTCTCTCGTTTTCTCACCTCCACTTTCTCCCATCACCACCACCACCACCATCATCAATATTTCTCCGCCGCCGTAACCAGTACCAACATCACCTCATCTCCTCCGCCAATCATACTTTTTGGTTCATTTAAGTGAGAGAGAGATATTTCACCGGCATTTTAAGATTTTGAGAGAGATAACAGATATCTCCGTATGGAATCAATCAAATCTTCGAAATCGAATTATATAGTCGCCATCAACATTTCGTATTCTTCTCATTTTAAGAGGTATTTAAATGTCAATTGAAGATCCAATCGATCGAGATAGGGATTTAGGTTTTCGATTTTATTTTCTGATAATCATTGATTTGATTTGTTGCATGTTTGGTTTATTTGAAGCTTAACAACTACTCTTAATTCTTGTTTCTGCATTTGATAATTTTGTTTCAATGATATTTTCGAATTTTTATTTAGGGATTTGAACTAGGGGTTTATGTAGCTCAGATCTATATTGTGTAATTGACGTGGTAGTTCTTGTGATAATGTATGGTGCGAAGTTGTTGAATTTGCATTGAGACGATATAGTTAATTGTGTCTGGGAATTATAGGTGAAGGGATGTGTTAATTTTGCCGATGCTATCAATTGGGTGAACTTCAACATCCAGGAGTTTTTCTATGAATTTAATTGAGTTTCTAGTTGAGAAATTAAATTTTGATATGCATTAGTAGAGCAACCAGTAGTCACCTAATAATATATATATATGGATCATTTTGATATGCATTAGTAGGGCAACCAGTAGTCACCTAATAATATATAGATATGGTATCATTTTTCTTTGGTTTGACGATGAACCAGAAAGGTACAATAGTGTGCAAAGTTACCGGCTAGATGTACTACAGGTTCGTATTAGACATTAATCTTATTGCTTTCAATTTTTCATTAATCTTACTAAAGTATGCAAAATTATATTCTGATTGATATGCATCTTTAATGTGTTTGTCATCTACTTTTAGTAAATGAGCGAAAGTGTTCAGTTTCACTATCTAAAAACCGAAACTAAAATACCATTTAGGCAAAATTCCCTAGAAGAAATTAAATTTTGAGGAAAGGGAATATTTTGTTTCAGTATAATGTTATCCATGATATATGATAAGAGATTGTAGTTAATTAGCCACTGCTGTGGGATTTAATAAAATATAGAGATCACATTGTGATACCTACATTTATTCCCCAGTAGAGGTGTTCCTACATTCTTGGATATGGGTGTTGTGTCTATTCTGTGTAACATGGCGCAGATCGACAAGATCCATTGAGTGGGATTTCTGTTTGCTCTATATTAGAATATTATGGAAGAGATTAATTAGTTGTACAGGTACAACTATATCCATGCTTGCTGGATAATTACCAATATATAGAATGCTAGCCTTAAGTTGCTTCTAGTCATCTTAGAAGCATTTGTTTGTCGAGACAGAAAAATAGTGAAAGTTGCTTCTGGTCATCTTAGAAGTACCTGAAGTGATAATATATCATAACAGGGTGATTTCATTCAAACATGTATTAAAATATATCATACTTTTATAGTTTGAATTGATCCAACCTCAACCTGTGTGATCAACATTTAGTGTCTTTCATTCTTTCACAATATTAATGCTAGTGCATATTCAATAAGGCCATCATACGTAACTTTTAGTGTTAAAAATTGGAGCCAACTTGTGCCAGTTGCCTCCGTATTTGGAGACAACTTGGGCTAGATGATTCTAGATTTGGAGGCAACTTGATCTAGTTGGTTCTATTTATTTATTTTGTGGAGGAGTTGTTCTTGTATTTGTTTTGTGTCAATGATTGTTGTTGCAATGGTGGTTGTTGTTGTGTTTTAAGTAGTGGTGGTGGTAGTAGATGTTGCAGTGGAGGTTGGGGTAATTGCTGCTGTGGTGGTCAATGTTGCATCACTGTTTCCGGTAAATGTTATTGTGGTGGTGGTAGTTGCTGCTGTCGTGGTGGTTATGGATGTTTGGTTTGTATGTGTCATGCAACAAATGCAGGTAAGACTCATCCTCAAATTTGTAGTGGAGGTTTGGGTGGTTGCCGCTGTTGCCGCTGTTGTGGCTTGGGTATGGATGTTTGATTTGTCTATCATGCAACAAATGCAGGTAAAACTCATCCTCAAATTTTGGTTGTGCCTGAAAATAGATATGAAGTGACAGGTGCTGGTATGTGTTTTAATATGTTACTTTGTATTGACGAATCTGTGGTGTAATGGAGCACAACTAACTATATGTCAGAAGATGTGTGTTCGACTCACACTAGGTTCACTCATTTGTGTACAATTTTTATTTTTTGGAGGAAACTTGTGATAGTTGCCTCCATATATGAAGACAACTTGTGCTAGTTGCCTCCATATTTGGAGACAACTTGGGCTAGTTGCTTTCACTTTTGAAGACAACTTTGTGCTAGTTGCCTTCACTTTTGAGGACAACTTGAGCTAGTTGCCTCAGATTTGGAGACAACTTGAGCTAGTTGCCTCCATTTTGTTTTGCAACTTATTCTCAGACACTATTTATTGGAGACAACTTAAGCTAGTTGCCTCCACTTTTGGAGACAACTTGAACTAGTTGCCTCCGATATGGACATTATTTATTGGAGACAACTTGAGCTAGTTGCCTCCTATATGGACACAACTTCAGCAAGTTGACTCCACATGGTAGTGGTGGTCGTCGGTGGCGGTGGTTGGCGGCGGCGGTTATTGGCGGTGACAGACAGTGGTGGTGGTTGGCGGTGGTGGACAGTGGTGGTGGTTGGCAATGACGGTGGTTGGAGATGGTGGTCGTCGGTGGTGGTGGTTGGCGGTGGTGGTCGGCGGTGGTGGTGGTTAGCGGCGGTGATGGTTGGCGGTGGACAGTGGTGGTGATGGTTGGAGGTGAACAGTAGATGCATTTTTATTTTATTTTTTCTTCTTTGTTTTTAGATAGTGGTTTTGTATATACACTATATAAAGGAGGGTATTTTATTAATGTATTAGGCTTAGGGGTATTTGTAAAGTTCATAAGGGTATTTTTGCAAGGGGTCTCATAGCTGGGGTATATAAATAATGTTCCCTAAAATTAAAGTATCTTAAGATAAATGCCGAAATAGATTTTTCAAAGTGGAAAATATAGAAAAAGATAAAAAAACATTAATGGAAATATTTTTAGAACGGCGTACATTTGTTTTTAAAGTAATAAATCTTTTTAATTTCCATGAAAAAAGATTTTTATACAGAAAATTTTTGTAATACAATGTGACTCCGGGTCTTATGAGTGCACTATGAACTATTAAGGATGAAACACATCTTAATTTGAACTTCAAAGAAAAACAAACCAACATTCAATCATATTTTGAGAAAAAATTTAAGTGTATGAAAATTATTTTTTATTTCCTAATGAAATTATTATTTTATTTAATATTTGGGACCTATTAATGTTTAAGGGGAACTTTTAAAATGTATTATATTATAATTTTATCGAATTTATTATTTTAGCACCAAAAGCCCGAGTCGAGACTGGAAATTTTTATTATTTTAACGAGACTATTATATTATCGAGTATCATTTTAAAAAGTTTTATTGTAGAAATTTAAGAACGACCCAGTTTTAGGAACTGTTCGTTGTTAGCATCTTCATCACTTGGGATAAGATGATGTCTAGTTGGTGATTCTAATTTTTTACTTGGTAGGAAGCAACAACTATATTCTTCCCGATAGGTTGAGCATCAACCTAATTCTCTACAGGTTCACTACCTCCGACTCCAGTCATATATACGATTGACATACGATTGATTACTAAATATGTGTTGGTGCATAAAAGCTAACGACCACAAACCAAGACGGTAATGTGCATGGAAGAGGATAGCATCTGAGGCATTATATAGCCATTTTACGGTCTCGTTCGGATTGATTGAATCAGCTGCAAATACAAAAGCAGTGATCATAGAAAAGTGATAATCCTAATCAATGTTTATTACCTCTGTTTCTATATTACCACCTTCGTATAAATGGGTCACCTTCCCCTTAAAATTGCAAATTAAAAAAGCAGTATTTTTTAATACATACCATAGTGTTCTATGCAACATCACATGTTTTGTGTCCAAGAGGTGATAACTCCGGGTCACGTATGCCTACCACTTTATCCTGCACCAGAAGGCACACCTTAGAAAATTTGTGATCCAGAGCCCTATTTTTCAGTTTGTTTTGGCAACATCCTAATCTCCATATGTTAATCCCACAAATATTTCATCACAAATAATGTGGATGATATTTTCTCTACCAAATTCCACTAAGAATCTCATCTGCAGGGGGTTGCACCGGCAATTTACACGATATCAGTAGAGTATGTTGATAATAGAATTTAGTAATTCACATTTCTACAGTACACAAAATAATATTAAGATCATGCTGAATAAAGTAAAGAGCTTATTAATTTCCCTAGTCCAATGTCAAATTCAACATATATGCGCGTGAAGTTTTTTCATATGAACCATCCTATAAGAAACTATTTGTGGACATATCTATAGTAGAATGTGTGTTTGATATGATCCTTCGTTAGGAGTAATGCCACTCCATGATATCATCTACCTAATTCTCTATTAATTTCGGTACTCCATATGCCAGTATCATTTCCATTTCCATCTTCCTGGTATATCGATTTCTTGTGAGGGATTCAACTTCCAAGGATATGCCACCAGTGTTAAACCTAAATGTAAAATTGTACTGCATTGTAGGACCAGAATATCACTACAACGATATTCCTGCGAAGATTAACAACACTTCTGCGAGGACATCGCGAGTACCTTAACAACATTTGACGAGTGTCGTAGAATTACTTAAGGAATGATGTAATGAATGACGAATGACGAATGAAGAAACATGAAAAGATCATGTGCTGACCTGCGATGGTTATAAGGTTGGCGAGAAGGAGAAACGTGGTTCTCGCGATGTGATCGCAGCATAAATCCGAGATAAAAGGGAGACTTAGATGTCATCCATTATGTAACTACTCTATAAATAGAGACCCAATATGTCCAGAAAATGATGATGTATTTTTGAGAGTTGAAAGAGTCTTGAGGAGAGAGAAACTTCAAGAGAATAGTTGTAATCTTGATTTCTTCCATTTCTGTAAACATTTCTGAGAACAAAATAATAAAGTGTCGTTTTTAATCTCCCATGATGAATTGATTATTGTAGAATCTTTACAAGGGTGTAGTGTAGGATTTCCTGCAACTACATTTTGGCGCCGAAAGTGAGGGGAGAATCAAATTGAGAAATCTGTAGTTACAATTTGAAGTATTGAAGAAATTGTTAAGGCTGAAGAAATGGTTAGAAGAAGAAGAAATACATCAGAACCACCAACAACCGTGAGGAGGAGTAAAAGACTTACAGGTGGAGAAACAAACGAATTGGGAGAATCTTCAAGGATGAGAACAAGAAGAAATAAAACAAGGAATGAAGGGGAAAATCATATTCAACAGCCGAATCAACAAACACCAATACAAGATAGAAATGTGGATTACGATACAGTGAGTGTGCATACTTGGAGATCGGATTCGATTGAAGGAGTGGTTGAAGGGTTAATTTATGGAGAGGGCGAAAATGAAACAACAGATGATTTAAGACAAAGAATACACGAAGAAAGAAGGCTAGAGGCGGAAGAACGTACAAATTTAACAAGACAAAATCATGAGTTGAGAATGGAGAATTTGAGGTTACAAAGTAGAAGATCAAGAAGTACTGCTAGGTCAAGATCAAGATCATTCAGAGAAGAACCAAGGCGAAACTCTCTTATGATAAATGTTAGAGAAAACATACAAGAAGAAACGCAAAATCCAAATGGAGAACAACGTCATGGAGAAGAGAGGGTAATTGATGATAGTTATGATCCACGCGGTGAAACTTTGAATGGAAGACGAAGTAATAGAAATCAAAGAGATGAGAATAATCAAGATGATGAAGAAAATCGAGAAGAAGGTAGAAGAATATTACATGGGCGAGAGAATGTAAGAAATCAAAGAATCATTGAGAACGAAATTGAGAGACATTATGCTGAACAAGCACGCTTAGCCTGCGAAAGAGAAAGGTTGATAGCAGAAGTGGAAGAACAGGAGTTTCAAGAGGCAATACGGCTGAATAACCATGATAATCGAGAAATGAGACGCACGCAAAATCGCAATAATGATAATGTTCAAGAAGAGTATGACAGAATACAAAGAAGAATAGAAAGACAATGAAGAGAAATGGTGAGAAATGAAGAAACTCGCGGAGAAGAAATTGGAAGATATAATCAAATGCGAATTTTAGAAGGAGGTGAAGATGAAAATCGCAGAAGAAGGCAGGATGACAATGTAGATGAAGATACACAAACTCTCGCAAGACAGGAAAGACATGAACGCAGGAGAAGGGAAGTTGCACTAAAAATGCCAATAGAACAAAATCCAGCTGCGAATGAGCAAATTTTAAGGGAATTAGCAGAAATGAGGGGATTGATAAATAACAGAAGAGAAGGAGGTAGAAGGCAACTTGATGAAGCTATTGAGAAAGCAACGAGAACTCCATTCACACAAGAAGTGCAACTAAGAGGAATACCCACAAAATGCAATTTACCAACATTAAACAGTATTTTTGATAGGACTACATGTGCTGTTCAACATGTCAAGGCTTATGTTAGGTGTATGCTACAGTGGGAGAACCATGATGCTGTATTATGCAAGTATTTTGCGTCCATCTTAACTGGAGAGGCGCTAAAATGGTTTGAGGGATTACCAAAAAATACCATCACTTATTTTGATCACTTACAAGCTACATTTTTGGGCGCATACATAAGCAACAATTCATCGCGTCCGGGTATTGAAGATGTGTTTGGGTTAAAGCAGAGGGTTGGCAAGAGTTTGAAACACCTAACCATAAGATGGAAAACAATGTGTAGCGAGATGACAGGAAGAGTAGATGAGAGATATCTTATTTTAGAATACAATCACTATGACAGAGATGCGAGAATTACAAGAGGAATACATTGCTTTGGAGGAAAAACAAAATGAAATGGAATCATATCCAGTCGTAAACACTATCTCAGTAGCAGCAAATGGAAGTTTACTTCCTAAAATGATTAACAATGTAGCGAGCACCTCGCAGAATCAACCAGATAAAGTGGTGATTAATAACAAACAGAAGCTAGTATCCATGGGAAGTCGAGATCAAGAATAGTATGAAAGGGAGAAGAATCATTACAATTGCGGAGGAAATAATAAAATTCAAAGGCTTGATCATCCCCAAGAGACTTATGGTGGACAGAGGCAAAATAATTTTAGAAGTCAAGGTAATCAGAAGACAAATGGGAGGAGATTAAGATGCCACCTCTAAATGCTAGTATAGAAAATTTTTGGGAAGCTATCATTTTGATGGAAGATATACCATCGCCATGGAACATGGGAAAAGAACCATATCCGAATAATCGTAATCAAAAGTTTTGTCCTTATCATCATTTTCATGGTCATTCAGTAAATGATTGCAGGAATGTAAAAAGAATAATTTTAAGAATGATTGATCAAGCAAAGCTAAATCATTTTCTAAGAGGACACCAGCAATCACAGCAATTACCACCACCACCAGATAATCGCAGAGTGAATATTGTAAAAGGAGCAGAAACCTTTGTCAGCCAAGGCGAAGAATTTGTTTTGAAATTCCATCGTACATTCTTTCAAAACCATTGAGGATTTTCATGATAACGTTCTAAGCAGAGTCTCCGCGAGAGACACAGATGGAAAAGAAATAATGAACATAGCGAGAGTCTCACCATTAGAAGAATGGCAGAAGCAAACTCTTTATTTCACTGCACAAGAAGTACCAGAACATGGCGAGTTGCACGATAATCCATTGGTAGTAAGGTTGGAAATAAATCCAAGGCAAACAGAAGAAGGATATGAAGAAAATAATAATGAAGTAGAAGATTCTTGGGCTATTGATAGAGTCTTAATTGACACGAGAAGCTCTGTAGATATCTTATTCTATCATACCTATAGAACCATGGGTGGAAAAGATGAGGATTTGATACCATCAACGTATAAAATCTATGGTTTTAATGGTACTTCCAACAATCCCAAAGGGGAAATCACAATGCAAATTCCATTAAAGGGGATGTTTTCTAAGATCCTATTCTGTGTTGTTGATATTGAATCACCCTATAATGTTCTGATTGGTCGACCTTGGCTACATGGGATATTAGGGGTGGCATCTACTTTTCACCAGTGTATTAAATTCCCTCATCCTAATGGTGTTGGAGTCATCAAAGGAGATTGGGGAGAAAGCAAAAAATGTTATGAGATTGATGTAAAATCTTGCAAAGAAAGAGCTAAAAAGAATAGCAATTGGAAATACAGCATCAAGCAATGACAGGGATGTGACAGGTTAATGATTGATATAATAGAGCAGCGAGAGGAAGTACATGGCGATCATCTCGCGGATAAAGAGAAAACAACAAAATGTAACAGAAAAGAAGAACCAGAAAGTAGTAAGTAGAAAGGTAAAAGGATGAAATTTAAGAAAAATTGTGAATGAATTATTTGGAGAAATTGTATTCAAAGAGTATTCTATTTGAATGGAAGAGATGAAATTGAAAAGTTGTACAAGAGAAGAAAATATCAAAAGAAAAGAAATTTTAACAAAGTCATGATGCTCGCAAGAAACGCGAATAAAATTTCGCAGAGATTTAAAGAATGGGACAAACCTTAATGGCGTGCACCTTAGTTCGCGAATACAATTTCGCAAGAGGAAAATGTAAGACCTACAAGTACGTCATAAAGGGGGTATCTCTTTACATGATTCAGGGATAAGGTTATACCGCTGTTGGAACCTGAGTCATGAAGATGTTGGGGTTAGAGAAAACCTATCCGGGAGAGAGACCTTGGATTTCCAGCTTTATAAGGTTATACCCTGGTTGGACGACCGAGGATCTCTCCTAAGGAGTGCAGAGTATGACCAAGGCGCCGAGGTACACGGTTGAGCCAAGGGTGCCCGGGACGGACGAACCTACCCTGGCCATTCTTGGTAAGTCTTGTCTATGATGCACTCGGCCTGAAGAAAACCCCACTTAGGGTGCAGTCTTGTAACTATAAGCCATATAGGCATAAAGGACAAGAGGCTGCGAAAACAACTGGTTGTTGGTAAATATGGATGAGAGGAGCTAGTCTTGTATGGCCGATGTTCCCTCCTTGAAGGGGCAACCAGGGGGAAGATAAGGGCGGCACCCTCCATTAGGGAGATGATAAGTGTCTTAAGACGGCAATGTCATGGGACTTTATGCTCGCAAGAACATTTAGGCATGTCATATTATCGCATGACGAACATTATACAGAGGCAACAAGCCATAAAAGAGAAAACGTTAAGATGAGATCAATGGGTTTTTACATAAAAATATAAAGACGTCCTGCGATTTCATCGCAAGACGGAAATGTCATGAGGCTTTGATCTCACGAGGGAACTTAGACTTTTCATATTGTCGCAATACAATCAAGGAATAAAGATAAGGCAAGATCAATGGGTCAATACATGAAAATGTAAAGACGTCCTGTGATTTTGTCGCAGAAAGAAAAATGTGGCAAAATAAGACCTTTAAGTAGGAAGGCATAATAAGACCACAAGATCAAATGATTACGATAGTGTCGCATAAATTATGAGATTTGCGATATTTATACAAAGATCATAAAGTTGTGCCATTAATTGCTAGCGATATCATCGCAGATATTGAGACAAAATATACTAAATAGAATTTATTTATAACTGATATCTAAGCTCTACCCAATTTTCTCATATTGCAGATGAATAACAGAGGCAAGTATGGGAATGCACAGAATAATAAAATTATTATTCATCATCATATGAGAAAATCACATAGACATTATTATATGACACATTTACACAGATAATTAAAGGATAATAATTATGTCGATTAACCATATTGCAGAAAAGGATTGTTTTCTAATTCATACAGATGGAAGCAAAATAAATTTATACATTAAGTTGAAGAAACTCGTAGCAAATTGGAGAAACTCGCAGTGATCAGAGGAATATCATCTTCTTCATCAGATTTTTCAGGAAAAAGGAAATAAGTATACAAATTTTACAAGGAAGATAAAAAGAAGAAACGGAACTAATTAGATCCATCACCATCTTCTTCATCATATTTTTCTTATTCACCAGATTTTCCTTATTCTTCTTCATCATTATTATCATCTTCATCTTCGCTAGATTCCTCAGCTTCGCTATCATAGATAACAAGGTTTGGAGTTTTTGCTGGAACTTCTTTTGCAAAATCATAATACAAAGAATGAGAAATGTCATGATCATCGCAAACCATTCTAATGGAATTATTGCGAACCTCAATAAGAGAAACGTTAAAGTTCGCAGTACTAACCCTCAACTTTTCTTTCAATCTTGAATATTTTTCGTTGCGAGCAGCAAGAGTGTTTGCGAGTTAATTCTTATCAGCTTTAAGTTCTTCTATTCTTTCAAGACATCTCTTTTCAGATCCTGCGAGTATATAACAACAAGTTAGAAATTTTATAAGGAAGAATAATAAAAACAAGGAATTGATAAGGAGGAACGGTTAACAACCTTCTCTTTCAGAAATCATGTCTTTAATTAAAGATGCTTGTTCAGCATGAAGACTAACGTCTACACCTAAATTATTTCTGGCATTATCAAGAACCATCGCATCCCAAGAAAATTCATCATCGCTAGTAATAAGAGGACGAGAGCGAACTTGAGTTTCCCTCGCAAGAAAATCTTTATTCTCGCAGATAAGTCTATCTCTTTCCATTTGAATACTAAGAAGAGTTGTAAGTACTGAATATCGCAAGATAATAGTTCACGAGTATCGGGAGAAAAGAGTTATAAAATTTTACGATGATAGAAGAAGCGCAGAGAAATATGAAGTTTTGCGAGGATGGAGTAATTTTGCGAGTATGAGTTGCGATACTTCGTAACTCATGTACAACTGTATAAAGTTTTACTATAAATAGGAGTTCAAATGTAAAATTCAGGAGGTTCTTTTAGTGAGTGTTAGAAAATATTTTAGGAAAGAGAATAGAGAAAGTTGTAACTATTCTAATTCCATTTAGATACTTCTTTGTGATCAATTGAGAACATTAATAAGAAAATTGTTATTCATCATCAAGAACTTCTTGAGTTTTTACTAATTCTATTGAGGGTGTAGTTGTAGGTTATTCTGCAACTACATAATTGGCGCTAGAAACAGGGAAAAGAATTCCTGTACCAGAAAAATGACAAGAAGAAGAAACACATCAGAACCTTTAACTGAAGTAAGAAGAAGTGTAAGATTAGCAGGAGGAGAAGAAAATATAACAGGAGAACCTAGTAGAAGAAGGAGTAATACACCAGAAGAAGAAGATCATGATCAAGTAAGTATACACACTTGGAGAACTAATACACCAGAAGAAGAAGATAGAGAACCACAAATCAGAGAAAATGGGAGGTTGATGGGAGGAACAATTCTTGAAAGAGAAAGGGAGATGCTAGAAACATTGAGACAAGGAATCCAAAAAGAACGAATGATCGAAGCTGAAGAACGTGCCAAATTGACAAGACAAAATCAAGAATTGAGAATGGAAAATGAGATGTTACAAAGGAGGAAATCTCAAAGTGTTGCAAGATCAAATGTTAGAATAGAAAGAGAAGGACAAAATTCACCGATAATCAATAATGAAAATGATATGCAAGAACAAACGCAGAATCAAGGTGATAGAAATCAAGAAAATCGTTTCATTTTAATACCAAACCGCGAACAAAATATGGAGAATTTACGAACAAGACCAAATCATAAAGAAAACAATCAGAATCGAGAGGAAGAACATCAACTTATGGAAGAAACTGAGAGACAACAAGCAATACATCAAAATAATCACGAGAATGGAGTAAGAAGACATGAAGAAGTTCGTAACAAACAAAATGTTGAATATGAAAGAATTAAGAGAAGAATTGCAAATCAACAAACAGAAGTGGAAAGGAATGAAACAAATTCTTGAATCAGAGTACAAGTAAATCAAGAAGAAATAAGTCACAGAAGAAGGAGAAATGAAGAAGAAGAAATTCCTGATATTCGCATGAGAAGAATGAGAAGAATAGAAAGGGAAGAACAAGAATTCCAAGATGCTTTACAACTGAACAATTATGATAATTTAGAAAGAAGATATTTGCAGAGGGCAGTAGAGATCAAGAAGAATATGATAGAGAGAAGAATTTCTATAATCGGATAGGAAATAACCAAATTCCAAGATTAGATCAGCAACAAGAAAATTATGGTGGACAAAGGCAAAATTATTTTGGACAAGGAAACCAGAGACAAAATTATAACAATGGTCAAGGA
The DNA here is from genome assembly GCA_023529315.1 of Papaver bracteatum. Classification (NCBI taxonomy): domain Eukaryota; kingdom Viridiplantae; phylum Streptophyta; class Magnoliopsida; order Ranunculales; family Papaveraceae; genus Papaver; species Papaver bracteatum. Next base: position 542,403 of record JAJJWX010001863.1, read on the forward strand.
GGTCAAAGAATGGTAAGGGAAGAGATAAAATTGCCATCTTTGAATACAAGTGTAGAAAATATATGGCAAGCAATTATCCTGGTAGAGAATGTACCAACTCCATGGAATATGGGAAAGGAACCACCAATGGGTCCAAGAAGTCATGAATTTTGTTCATATCATCATTTTCATGGACATTCTACAAATAATTGCCATAATATCAAGAGGATAATTTTGCGAATGATTGATCAAGGAAAACTAAATCAATTTTTACTTAAGCATACATAATATCAAGAGAGGACAATTACCATTGATCAGGGCTCGATCATAACTCGCAGGGAGAACACGACAAAAGAAAAGGGAGAAGAAATCCTACATATAGAAGTGGGGTCAAAATCAAGGAATGTTTTCTGTAATTCCATTGTTCATTCATATAAAACCATAGAGGATTTTCATGATAATGTGTTAAGTAGGGTATATGCGAGGGATGGTGAAGGAAAGGAAGTAATGAACATCGCAAAGATTTCACGACTTGAAGATTAGCAGAAACGTGAAATTTCTTTTGAAGCCACTGAAATTCCAGAAGTTTGTGAAGTACATGATAATCCATTGGTGGTAAGACTGGAAATATACATGAATATGGAGGAGAATGAAGATGATATGGAGGAAGAGTCAATTGGTCTTAATAGGATTTTGATTGATACGGGAAGTTCTGTCAATATCCTATTCTATTCTGCTTACAAAACTATAGGGGGAAAAGATGCAGATTTAATACCTTCTACTTACAGAATTTATGGTTTTAATGGAACTGCCAACAAGCCCAAAGGAGAAGTGAGCATGCGAATTCCATTAAGTGGAATGCGAACTGAAATCCTATTTTGTGTTGTTGATGTTGAATCACCATATAATGCTTTGATAGGAAGGCCATGGCTTCACGGAATTCTAGGCGTAGCTTCCACTCTACATCAGTGTATAAAATTCCCTCATATGAAGGGTATTGGAATTATCAAGGTTGATTGGGCTGAGGGAAAGAAATGTTACGATCTGTAGTAGAAGTTTGCGAAGGAAAAGCTTTGAGAAGGAAAATTGGAGAAAAAGAGCAAAGATTGTGAAAAGAAGTGAAAATTTAATGGCAGAGGATTAAGGAAAAAGAGAATAAAGTTACGATGATAATCATACAAGAAATTTACGATGATAATAAGGGATTGTGATTTGCGAGGAAAAAAGAAGGTTATCAGTATGTTTGCTCGTGAAAATGAGGTATGTGGCAAAACAAAATTTTTATTTCATGATAAAATTTTACGAATATTGTTTGCTCGCAGGAAATTGGGAAAAAGTTACAAATTTTCAAAATTTATATTCCGATTAAAATTTCATTAATTTGCGAACAAAAGACCGCAATCTGTGATCAGCCTCCAAAAAAAGAAAGAGAGCCGCAGAAAATTTTATACAGGCAAACCTTTGTGGCGTACACCCTAGTTCGCGAAGCTATAATTCGTAAGAGTCAAAGTCCTAAAGTACGTCATTTAAGGGGGTACCTATAACGTGGCTAAGGGTAACCGGAACACCACCAAGGGCCCTTAGTACATGGTAAAAATTTTGGGGTACAACCCAATAATGGGGTACCTATCGGGTTAGACACCTTGGATTCTCACCTAATCTAACGACATTACGCAATATAAAATGCGGTGTAAGAATATTTAGGCTGGGCGACTAAGGCATACTGTCTTTCCCAAGAAGTGCAGAAAACGATCAAGGCGCCGAGGTACACGGTTGAGTCAAGAGTGCCGGGTGAGGTTGAACCACATCTGCCATTTTTGACAAGTCTTGGCAAATGATGCACTTGGCCCAAAGATACCCCATAGGGTGCAACCTCGTAACTATAAGCCCTATAGGCAAAAAGGATAAGAGGTTGCGATCAAAAGCTGGTTGTTGGCAGAACCGGATGGGAAGAGCTAACCTTGTATGGTCGATGTACGCTTCCTTGAAGGGGCAATCAGGGGGAAGATAAAGGGCAGCACCCTCCATTTGGGAGATGATGAGTGCTATAAGACGCAAATGTCACGAGGCTTCTTGTTTGCGAAAACATAAAGGCTTGTCATATTTGTGCAACAAATGAAGTTCTGCGAGCCTTCTAAAAAAAAAAAAAAAAAAAAAAAAAAAAAAGAATAAAGAACTCGCAGAACATAATAAAGTTAAGATGAGATCAATGGGTCATTACATGAAAGTGTAGAGACGTCCTGCGATTTCATCGCAAGACGGCAATGTCATGGGGCTTTATGTTCGCAAGAATATTTAGGCCTGTCATATTGTCGCAACAATTCCTGAAGAGGCTAAAATACTATACAAAGAAGTTAAGATGAGATCAATGGGTTTTTGCATGAAAGTGTAAGAACGTCCTGTGATTTCATCGCAAGACGATAATGTCACGAGGTTGTATGTTCGCAAGAATTTTCAGACTTGTCATATTATCGCAAATAATTAATACAAAAGAGGTGGAAAAATAAGACCTTTACTTAGGAAAGCATGATAAGACCACAAAAATTAATGAAATTTATTGCATCAATATCACTGAAGAAATTATACAAGAATATACATTATGAAGATCTGAAAAGAAGACAACTTCGTCAATATCATTGAAGAAATTTTACAAGAATATACATCAAGAAATTTTGAAAAGAAGACAACTTTGTCAATATCATTGAAGAATTTTTACAAGAAGACCTATCAAAAAAAGATAACATCATTGAAGAATTTTAATGAAGGCTTAACAAAAGATGCGATTTTGATAACAATCAAATACAGATAAGTTCATATTCGTAAAAATTTACGAGAATTACATACTTCTTATACTTCTCCATATATTGAATACTTCCCCAAAAAGTTGAATACTTCTTATAATTCTTCAAGAATATCTCATATTTATTATACTTCTTCAACGGATACTTAATTTTGCGAAGGTTAAGTACTTATTATACTTCTTCATACAATGAGTAATAATTTTTATACTTCTTCATATATTGGGCAATTCTTCATAAATTGAATGCTTCTAATACTTCTTAAGGGTATTTCATATTTTGTATACTTCATACTTTCTATACTTCAAGGGGAGATTTATTATTTACTTCGCAACATTCCGTAAAAGCAAAAGTCTTATATTTCTTATACTTTGAAGGGAGGATTTTTTATCACAATAAGAAGAAAATTCGTAAGATAAATTCAGAAGGATATTCTAATACTTCCAGCGGTAGTTGATCATTTGAAGAGAAATAATAAGGGGAAAGGGAATACTAAGCTAAGTCTTTAAGATATATTATTTCTCTCCATATGATCAAGTTATGTGAATAAGGGAAATAAACATCAAAGAAAGATTAATTCAAATTAAGCTTTGAAAAATAAATTGTTGGATTGATTGAAAGCATAATTAAGAAGAAAGTGTTGTATGGAAAAGTTACAGAACAGATATACAAAAAAAAAAAAAAAAAAAAAGAATGAAGTTATTCTTCAGGCGATCCGTTCCCATCAAAATGATCTTCTTCTTCAACTTCACTATCATCTTCAACTTCACTTTTGAAATTTCCGGATATGGAGTATCTTGAGAATTTCTTGAGAAAGAGCGTATGGTACTTCTTGAGAGGAATTTCATTATCTTCGCAAATCTTGCGAGTCATCTTAGCTCGAAAATGCTTGACATATAAACTATGGTTATCTTTGGGAAATTAGAAGCTGAGATCTCAAGTCAGAAATTTTCTTATTACGATTAGCAAGGAGAGTTTCCAGATTATTATTTATCTTCGCAAGATTTTCTGCAGCAAGAAAAGAAATTAAGGAATTGGTTAGCAAATTATGAAGGAAAAGTAACCAAAATAATTATCATCGCAAAGAATTTACCTTCTAGTTGCTTCTTATCATTACGAAGAGAAGAAATTTCAAGCTTTAATTGATTATTCTCCTCAAGAAGAGAAGAATTATCAATTGTGATGCTCGCAGATTGTGAATTATCTTCGTGACGAGATATTAATTCTGCGTTATCAATATTTAGATCTTCTATTTTCTGACGGAGACTTGAATTTTCAACCTCTAACTTCTTACAACGATTTAAAGTTTTCTTCTCAGCAATAGAATGACGTCTTTCCCAATCATAAGCAGCTGCACAACTAACTATTCCAACCTAAACAAGAAAAAAGGGGTTAGAAATCAATAAAATTAGGAAATAAACAAGGAATAGAGAAGAAACTTACCATGCTACCTAAAGCATATAATGAAGCAGGAGAGACGAATCTTGAAATTCCTTTGAGGGAGTTATTATCAATAACAGTAGGAACTTTACAAGCCTTCGCAATAAGTTTGCGAGCATTCGCTGTAGGAGAATTTCCTAATCCACGAGAAGAATGGAGGAAAGCCTCAGAAATGCTAACCATTGCTGAGGAAAAAGTTTCTGGGATACTATAATCTTCATTCCCACCTTCATCAACATCATCATCATCTCCTTTGTCAGAAAGGGTATCAGAATTAGAACTAAAGTCCTTCTCAGGAAATTTATTATCTTCATCACCAAGATCTTCCTCAATGTCCTTATTATAAGAAATTACTTTGGAATGGGATTTGGTTGAGAGTATCTTCTTTTTCTTTCTCTCGTAAACAATATCTTGAAGTTTTCTTTTTCCTTTGCGAAGAGCATCATTTTGACTGTCAGAAGCTTGAGAGACCTTCGCAGAGCGAAGAGTTTGTTGCCTCGCAGTAAGCCTTTTAGAAGAAGTGGAACTTTTATTTTCACTCGCAGCAATCTCAGGAAGAAGTGGAACCTGTAAATTCAAATAAGGATAAGAAACAGAGGAAACAATATATTGTTTATAAAAATACAAAAGTGTTTCTTACCTCATTTGAAATTAAAGGGTAACAAAAAGACAAGGAAGTGGAAATACATACATTTATAAAAACCCAAGGTTGATAATAGCGGTTACGAAGATTCGCAGGAAGTTCTACTATCCCAGTAATATAAGAACCTGATAACATTAAAGGGTACTTATACCAATCTTCATCATTAGAACGACGAGGTGTCTTATTATTTCCTGAAGCATAATCAATATCGTGCATGAGAAGATCATCTGCTGCGATATTAGATTTACGATGAAGACGAACACCCCAACGATTATCTTCTTTCCTCGCAGGAATTAGTGTGTAATTTTTGAAGAAACCCTCAACTGTATAATTTGCAGAAACAATTTCTATATTCTCAAACCCAGGTTTTCTAAGATCAGTTGAATATAAAGATTTCCCAAAAGCAGCACGATTTGCGAATTCAACTAAGAGGCGAATGCAATCACCAGTCAATTGATAAATGGTACAAGAAAAATTGGGGTGGGAAATAATTTCGTAGAATAAAGGAAAGTTAACATCATAAAGAGGAAGAGGAAGACCTGCGAGGATTTTACCTCGTGAGATTAAAACTTTCTGATCATCCAAAACATAGTTGGTAAAGAGCTTCACACAGAGAGAAGACTTATTATCATAACCTTCAATCTCAGAAAGAATAAGGTCTCTATCAGCAAGTTCCGTATTGAGTTGTTCAATAGTTTTCTTCTTTGGTTCCATTGAATATAAGAGGGAAAATAGGAAAAATAGAAGAGGTTGCAGAGGCAGAAGCGGTGAAGAAGATGAGTAAGAGAATAAAAAGCAAAAACAAAGGATAATATTTATAAGAGAGTTCGATGAAGATAAAAATTCATTAATACGAGTAAGCGTGAACGGTTGAAAAGAACGGTTACGAAGAAACGTGTCAGAAAGATAAGGGAAAAGTAAAAAGACGTGTTGCGAATCTGAAGGGTGGTAATAACTACACTAAATTTACGAGAATAGGGATTCTCATGACATTTCTTCTTCAAAGAATTGACATGAGAAGAGGCAAGATGTAAGTACTGAATATCGCAAGATAATAGTTCACGAGTATCGGGAGAAAAGAGTTATAAAATGTTACGATGATAGAAGAAGCGCAGAGAAATATGAAGTTTTGCGAGGATGGAGTAATTTTGCGAGTATGAGTTGCGATACTTCGTAACTCATGTACAAACTTGTATAAAGTTTTACTATAAATAGGAGTTCAAATGTAAAATTCAGGAGGTTCTTTTAGTGAGTGTTAGAAAATATTTTAGGAAAGAGAATAGAGAAAGTTGTAACTATTCTAATTCCATTTAGATACTTCTTTGTGATCAATTGAGAACATTAATAAGAAAATTGTTATTCATCATCAAGAACTTCTTGAGTTTTTACTAATTCTATTGAGGGTGTAGTTGTAGGTTATTCTGCAACTACAAGAGTTTTATGGAAATCTGCTAGGGCTTTGGTGCCATTTTTAATTGCCTGATCTTTCTCGTCAATAAGATCACTATTCTTACTTCTTAATCTATTGATTTCTTCTTTTGAATCAAGAAAAAGGCGTTTAAACTTATTAGTTAAACTTAAATTGAATCTGTGCTCAATATTTAAAAGATTAAGTTTGGATTTAAGTTCATCTACAGAGAGGGACCTAATTTGATCATCTGAGAAAATACTTAAAGAACTATTAAGGCGAGCAAGAAGGGTACTCTCATCTACAGGTTCAGGAAAAGATTGTAGGAATGTAGCCTCATCAGTAAGACCATAAATATCTGCAAAAATGATTGCTTGAATAAGCTACGATAGGGAAAGAAGGATTGAAAGAAAAGGGAAGTAAAACATACCATAGAGTTATTGGTTAGCTTTGTCAAGATCAGAGATCTTTTTCTTATCAACTGAAGCTTCAGTCTCCAACTTCTTATTCTTCTTGCGAAGCTCAGCAACTTCAGCTTCTAACTTTTCTTTATCCTGGCGAAACTTAGTAGCTTTCTTTTCATAGTTAACACGTCTCTTATCCAAATCAGAAGCAACAACAAAGGAATCTCTTCCAACCTGCGAGAGAGCAATATAAGTTAAGACTTGACAAATAAATGAATACATAAATATGATGAAGAAATGGAAACATACCAAGATGCCAAGAGAATTCAAGAGACTGGGAGTCATTGATTCTGAGATTCCATGAAGAGAATCATTATCAACCAGAACGGGGGCATCACAAACTTTTGCGAGGGCCTGGGATATCCCATTAAGAGCTTCATCTCCATGATCATTTACAATACTATTAGTAGCATTGCCAAAAAATTTAGATAGTTGAGCCATGGAAGACTCAGAAGAAGAAGAATCCATTATGGTAGGGAAGGCATCACCAAAATCATCACTTAAATTTTCTGGAATAGGTTGAGGATATGAAGAAGAAGAGGGTTGGTTTTTTCTTTTCTTTAAGGGAGGATCGTCAGATTCCTCACTGCGATGGACAGTAGGCTTCCCTTTGGGAGGAGCAGTAGATTTCCCCTTGCGATTAACTGTGGATTTCACCTTGGTTCTCGCAGGCTTTATTGGTTCTAATTCTTCGATTTCCTATGAACACAGATAAATATAATAAATAGGAGCAACAATATATTGTTAAAACTAATGAAAGGATATTTCTTACTTCATATATGAAAGATTTAAGAGCTAAGAAAGTGCTGGGTTTCCTAAAAGCCTGGTAGCTGAGTTTCATCCTGTCAATCTGGAAAATATTGAAGTAATTAGCGAAAATATAAAAACGTGGGGAAGATAGTGAATAATAATTATACAAAAGATTGGAGAGAACATACCTATTTAGTTCTTTCAGGCCAGTTGAAGACCCAAGGTTGATATTCTGAAATATTCGCGGGTAATGCGCGAGAACCAGAAATATAAGAACCTTCAAGACATAACGGAAAAATGAACCACTTGTCATCGCTGGAGTGGCGAGGGCCTTGATTAGTAGATGTATGCCAATAATTGTCTAGCATGAGGACTTTTTCATCAGCGATCTTTTGTTTCTTCTGCAAACGGATACCCCAGCAAGTGCTATCCCTCTTCATAGGGATTATCTTGTAATTTTCAAAAAAGTTCTCCACAGTATAATTTGCAGAGATAATTGGAACATCTTTAAATTAAGGATTCTGAGCAGCTTCAGGGTAGCGAGATCCTTTACCAGCCCCGCGAGAAGCATATTCAAGCAGTAATCGAATACAATCTCCACCCAATTGATATACCGCTCGCGAGAACTTCTCGTGAGAAATTATTTCATAAAATAATGGAAGTTCCGGGTCATAGAGAGGAATGGGAAGACCAGCTTCAAGTTGACCTATCGATACTATAATCTTCTCGCGAGAGCATTGATAATCAGTGAATAATTTGATGGAAAGATTGGATTTAGGGCCCTGATTTGAAATTGTAGACCGAGTAAAACCTTTGCTTTCGAGTTTTTCTTGCATCTCACCAAAAGCAACCAAATTTTTAGCACCAGCGACAACCATTTTTAAGTATGGGAATGAAAGAAAAGGTTGGAAAATAAGAAAGAAATCACAGCGATAGCAGATGCGCAATTTGCGGAAGAATAGTAAACTTGCAGAGAAATTATGAAGAGAAAGAAGAAGAAAGTAAAAAGAGGAAAAGAAAAGAATAATAGGATTATTTATAGAAGAAGAAGTTTCTCGAGAAGATAAATGCAATAAATGCAAAGAAGAGACATGAACGGTCAGATCGCAGCGGTTAAAAAACGTGTCAAAGATTTATTGGAAGAAAGAATACGTGAAAACAGCTGGCGAAGGATATAGAAACGTGTCAGAATAGAGATCAATGAGAAGAGATAAGTAGTTGCAGCATTTTAGCATTTTAATTCTCATGATATTCTCTTCTTCGCAGGAAAGACATGAGAAGAGGCAAGATGTAGGACCATAATATCACTACAACAATATTCCTGCGAAGATTAACAACACTTCTGCGAGGATATCACGAGTACCTTAACAACATTTGATGAGTGTCGTAGAATTGCTTAAGGAATAATGTAATGAATGACGAATGACGAATGAAGAAACATGAAAAGAGCATGTGCTGACCTGCGATGGTTATAAGGTTGGAGAGAAGGATAAATGTGGTTGTCGCGATGTGATCGCAGCATAAATCCGAGATAAAATGGAGACTTAGATGTCATCCATTATGTAACTACTCTATAAATAGAGACCCAATATGTCCAGAAAAGGATGATGTATTTTTGAGAGTTGAAAGAGTCTTGAGGAGAGAGAAACTTCAAGAGAATAGTTGTAATCTTGATTTCTTCCATTTCTGTAAACATTTCTGAGAACAAAATAATAAAGTGTCGTTTTTAATCTCCCATGATGAATTGATTATTGTAGAATCTTTACAAGGGTGTAGTGTAGGATTTCCTGCAACTATATGCATGATTTTCAAAAAGGCAATGATAACTTGGTTAAGCAAAATAATGATCACTGCACAATTGTAAGTTGTATAATAATATTTATAGGTTAGCATTTTACTATCCTGTATAAGGTTTTTGTAAGCGTAATTAATTAAAGAAGGACAACAATAAGAATTGCAAATGGACTAAGAGTTTCTGATTAGTTTCTTGAGGATGATAATACTCCGTTCCGATTAGAAGTCCAACAAAATGGATCTTTTAAAGTGAAACTATGCTCTTACGTGCTTATCCTGTATCACAAATTGTATTTGAACGAATAAGAAAGGAGTCGAAACGAATGACTAAGGATATGGAACACTGGCAGAGCATCATGATATAAAGCCGAATGTTCGGAGCATACACGACGTTTGTGGTCAAATAAAGAACTAAATCCATAAATTACTAACCCTAATAAAAAAATTGCCGACTATTAAATTACTTGAATAAGTGTTTCTACATGATTAAATATATCCAGTTGGCCAATAACCAATTGTTGTAACTGTTAGAGCACTGCTCGGTCGAACTCGCAAGCGTTGATATCTCAAGCTTGTTGTCAAGTTTAGTTGCCAACACTATATGTCTTGATTTCTAGTCTACTTATAGCTAAGTCTCGGACTAAGATAGAAAGTGTAGTTGAGCTCTAGACTCCACGACGTTCATCATACAAAGACGAATAACTACTCAAGGAACTGGTGGAACTTCATCGACAAAAAGGTATGTGGAGACTTGAACTTATCTATCACTCAAAAAGTCTATTTACTCTATCTCCTATCTTGAGACAAAAGTGGTATTGCTATATAGACTTCGATTATACACATTTGCTATTTCGAGCCGAGTTTATCTCTGTTGATCGTGGTTTTTAGTTCAAGGTCAAAATTGTAAAATCCTATATTTAATGTGCTGTCATCCTGCAAAGGAACAAAAGCCATTTGAAAGTGATGAGTGCATAAACATCTTCGCTCACAGATGTATTGAGCAATTCAATGTATTTGGATATATTCACTTAGAATGGTGCATACAACAATGATCCCAAATATTCTGTGAATTTATTCTCTACCGGCATTATTCGCTAATGCATTGACCTGCCTAGTATTTTCTTATGCTATGTTCCCTAGCTGAAATTTTCATAGGTGTCTAAAACACCTTGATATTTATCTATTGTTTATGCTTTCTTTGCTAGGTTTTCTTGTAAATTATGTATTTTATGTTTGCTTTTGAGTGTTTAGGTACTTTGGAATCATATGGAACAAAAGAAGAAGAAACGTCACTTAAAAGTATCATTTTATGTGCAATTGCTTGTAGTTGCAGGAAATCCCACACTACACCCAACTCAAGAATTTATGACACAATTTGAAGATTAAGAACCTTTTTTATTGATATGATCTTAAAATAATTACAGTAATCAAGAATACAATTCACTTAATAAGATTTTCTCTCTCCTAAAAACTTTCTTAGCACTTAAAAATTCATCCCCCTCTCTGGAACTATTCATTTCCTTTATATAGGCATTTACATAATGGATTACAGCTCATTTACGTTAAGATTCCCTTTAATTTCGGATCTGAGTTCTTGCGATAAATCGCAGTTAGCACCGCCTTAATCATTCACAGGTTTTATTGGTTCGTCGCAGAAATGTCACACTTTACTCATGTTTCTGTCGTTTTCATCTGATATGTCATTCCTTACGTCATTTTGAGATGTGTCGCAGAATATCATTGATGTATCGCAGAACTGTTGTTTATTTCGCAAGAATATTGTTGTGACAATATTCTGATCCTACATCTTGCCTCTTCTCATATCTTTTCTACGAAGAAGATAAAGATCATGAGAATTTAAGTTTCTTGATTTGCCGCAACTCCTTATTTTTTACCCGACAAAGTTCCATGTTTTACGCTTTACCGTTAGCACGTGTCAATCCTTACTTTTTTACCGATTAACCCAGTTACCCATCCTTCATATATAAATAGATGTCCCACTCAAGGAAATATTTTCTTTCACCTTCTCTTTTTTCTTCAACTTCTTTCTTTTTCGTCTGCAATTTTTTATTTCCTAATATACTTCCTGCTGCTGCTCTAATGGAGACTCAAAGGTATGTTCTTATCTTGAACCTTATTTTGTTCATGTTTCATCATTTCTATCGCCTGATTTTCTTTGTAATCCCTATATTTTATATTATACTTTTCAGTAACACTACTTCTCAGATTATGATTACTGTCAAAAACCCTAACCCTAAAGTTCCTCAAAAAAGGCGTGTTGGAAAAGCGAAAAGATCTGAGAATGATAAGGTAGTAAGAAACACCTATTTCTTTGAAATAACAATATTGTTGCCTCTGTTTATTATCTACATTATTATTCGCAGGATGAAGAAAATATTTCTAGACCTCTTAAGCGTTCTCGTCAAGTTAAAGCTCTTCCAGATGAAGTGGATATTCTTGATTTTTTGCCTGCAGACCTTGTTCCGCCGCAAGATAAATCTTCTCCTTCTCCTCGCGTAAATTCCAGTATTAACACCAATACTACTTCTTCATCATTTCCAAGTGAAGTTATTGATGCTAATATTTCCGTCGATATTTTAAAAGTTGCGATGGATGAATCTTTGATGACTGGAACTAAGGTGAATGAATCAACAACAAGTAAACCTACGATTAATGAAACTGTGGTGAATGAAACTTCGGTAAACGAAACTGCGATGAATGATGTTGCGGTGAATGAGACTGTAACTGCGACTAATCAAATTCCTTCTTCCATTCCTACTACCACGAATGATTCTAATCTTCAAGTTACTGTCGCCAACACCTCTTCTTTTACTTCTCTTCCTTCTTCCCAAGAAATAGCAACAGGGGTTGAAGCTGCTTTTCAAATATTATCTGAAGTTTTGAACGATGCTACAAAATCTTCTACAGATCCTGCGAGATAGGATATTTATATGATTTTAGGCAAGCATTTCGGATCCTACGGTTCTTCATCTAAGCTAACTGATTTAGAAAGTGAAATTGAAATCTTAAAGAAGAATCTTCAAGCAAAAACTTTAGAATGTGAACTTCTCGATCATAAGCTCCGCAATTCTGAATTGGATTGCGAAATTCTTCGCAGCAGAAATGATGATCTGAAAGGTATAACTTTCTTGCCTTTGTCTTTGCCTCAGTAATTCTTTGTTTCCTATGTACTCAATTTTTCTTTATTTATTTGTTGATGCATATTTAGCTTCAAAACATAACCAATTAATGAAGATACTTGAATGGGAAACAATCGCTGATGAGGCCCGCATTGGGAAAGAGTCTTGGAAGAATCAATTTGATAGATTAAATATTCTTCACACATATTCAATTGATGAGATAAATAATCTTAAGAATGAGAATAATCAGCTAATCTGTGAACGAGATCGCCTAAGTAATGAATCCACTCAACTTTTATATTCGCTAAATCAGAATAATTTGAAGGTGGAATCTTTATTAGATGAAAACAAAACCTTATCTCAAGAGAAACGTAGCTTTGTGAATAAAACAACAATTTATTCGCAGCAATTGAGTAATCTTCAAAAGTTGTGTGACAACCAAAAGCAATCTCTTCGTGTATTGAAAGATGAGCTTAAAAAGATAACCGAATCATCTGCTGCTGAACAAGAGAAACTTATAAAAGGTAGATTAGCTCTAAGCGTAAAAGTCAACAGTCTCAAATATGACTATGCTCTACTGAAGAAATCCCATTTCTCCTTAAAAGAAGAAAATGCTTATCTTCTTTCTAAAGAGAGAAGTATAAAATCTCGTTTGAAAGGTAAAGTTGGTGATACTTTCGATGATACCATGAATCAATGGAAGAGTTGCTTCCTTAACATAATTCAAACTTTATCCTCGCAAAAGGAAGGTAGTCATTTTGACTGCCTCATCTATTAATTATTTCATTGTATTTTCCCATCTTATTTCTTGCAAGAATTCCATCTAATATGCAATTTTTCTTGTGCAGAATCTGAGAAACACCTTTAAGCTTCAATCTATGATTTGTCTATGAGGTTGGCCAAACTTCACAAAAAGAATACTGCGCTTTCTAACTCCCGCAAAAGAGCATTAAGAATATTTGACTATCTTGAGTACTTCAAAGATATAGAGATCAGAAACCGGGAAAAGAATTGCCTCCGTAAGGCTCATTTAGGCGCTGAGGTTCTCGTAAACAATGTTATATTCTCTCATTCTTTACCTCCTATGAAGATCAAACCCTTGGAGATAGATAATAACGAAGTCCCTAGTCTCATAGATGAAGATCTAAATTATTCAAGTAATGAAGAAGATTTTTCTGAGGATGAACAAAACCCACCTAAAGAAATAGAAGAAGAAGAGAATCCTCTCAATGATGGAGAAGAGGAAGAAAATCCTCATAAAGAAGCAGAAGAACAGAATCCTCCTCACAAAACAATCACCGGTGATGGAGAAACCCAAACTGAAAAAGATGTCGCTGGTGAAGATAATAGTAACGAACAAGAATGACAAAATTAGAGAATAACATTCTTTGAAGTTTTATATTGTTGCGAAATATCTTGTTCTTTTCCTTGTCCTGCGAATGATTGTAATTTCTGAACCTTTCCTTTTCCTGCTTCTTTTGCGAAACATTGCAGTTTTTGTAACTCCATCATCTTCTTCTGATAATATATTTTTATTAATCTAAATTTAATCTTCGCAAATTCTTGTAACTTGATTATCTTGTTTTTACTATCTTGATTCTTCTCAAGGAAGATAATGAAATATTATTTTATAATCCCCATATTTGCCCCTCATAATCTTCCTTGTGAAGTACGTAATATATTACCATTGTAAGAAATCCCATATACTTTCCTATTTTTATCAATCTGCAATATGATGAATGAATTATCAATCCTCATTGAGAGGAACCCTGTTCAACTCCTGATTTTCTTACGAGAAATGAAGATTTTCTTCATTGAGAATTATCTGCAACTTCTGATATCTTTCAATATATAAATTCTTTTTTGCTTCTATCTGTTTGTTATTTATATGAATTTATCATATAATGATGAATAACAATAATTTCCATTCTATGCAGCATTCCCATACTTGCCCCTTGTTATTCATTTGCAATGTGATAAATGAACTATCGCAAATAGTAGTGCGAAAAATCCGTTATATGCTTCGCAGATATAACCTCTCTTGTGGTCTTATTTCGCCTTCCTAGTTAAAGGTCTTATTATGCCACTTTTATGCGACAAGATCCCAGGACATTCTTACTTTTACATGTAATAATCCATTGATCTTGTCTTATCATTTATTTTGATCTCTGCGACAATATGATAAGTCTAAGCCATCTTGCGAGATTAATCTCTTTTTGATTTTTAAGACTCATGACATTGGCGTCTTTTCGATGAAATCGCAGGACGGTTTTGCGATTTATATCCCCTTATCATTAATTTCATTTATCTCGTCTTTTATTCTTATCGCAAAAACCCATTGATCTCATCTTAACATTTCTTTTGAGGCTTTTTGGCCTGTCACGCGACAATAAAACCGGCCTAAATATTCTTGCGAATATAAAGTCCCATGACATTTCCGTCTTTGTCACGCGACAATATGACGGGCCTAAATAATCTTGCGAATATAAATTCCCATGACATTGTCGTCTTTTTTTGATACACAGCTCCCTAATGGAGGGTATCGCCCTTATCTCTCCCCCCTGGTTTCCCATTCAAGGAGACGTACTTCTTCCATACAAGACTAGCTCCTCCCATCCGGTTCTAGAAACAACCAGTTGTTTTCGTAGCCTCTTATCCTTTATGCCTATATGGCTTATAGTTACGAGACTACACCCTAGTGGGGTTTTCTTCGGGCCGAACACATCGTAAGCCAAGACTTTCCGTGGATGGACAGGGTAGGTTCATCCGTCCCGGGCACCCACATCTCAACCGTGTACCTCGGCGCCTTGATCAGACTTTGCATTCCTTAGGAGAAACTCTCGGGCGCCCAACCAGGGTATATAACCTTATATAGTTGGGAATCCAAGTTATCCCTCCTGGATGGATTTTCTATAATCCCAAATCTCCATGACTAGGTTCCAGCAACAGTATAGCCTTTCCCATAGTCATGCAAAGAGATACCCCCCTTATGACGTACTTTAAGTATGTAGCCTCTTACGCAATAGAATCCGCGAACTAAGATGTACGCCATAAAGGATCGTCCCATTTTCATATGTTTTTATGCGATTTGCGCCCGTCTTATGCATTTGCATTTAAAATTCTTAATTATCTCGCAAATTATTGCGAAAAATTGCTTTGTATTTTGCCAATTTCGTTGTTGCGAATTTTTTCTTTTATTCTCTCGCAATTGCTTGCGTATAATCCAATCATCTTAGTCTTTCAAACCTTTATTGATAATATTTTCTTAGATATTGTCTATTCCATGGTCTGCCAAGTCTTTGACCCATGTCTCTTCCTTCTGGATCCATTAACTTATATGCTCCAGTTCCAATTATTTCTTTGATAATATATGGCCCGTCCCATTTTTTTCGCTAATTTCCCTCCATTTTCTCGTCGATATTCTGGTGTTTCTCATGAACTAGATCTCCAACTTGGAACTCACGTTTCTTTACTCGCTTATTATATTCACGAGCTAATCTGCGATGGTAGTTCTCCATATGTTGTAATGCTTTTTCTCTCTTATCTTCTACTTCATCAAGTTTGTCTAGAATCATACCAGCACTAAGATTCTTTTCCCAAGCTTCTCTTTTTGTTGTAGGAATATCAACTTCTGTTGGTAATACTGCCTCAACTCCATATGTTAAACAAAAAGGTGATACCCCAGTTGCTTCTCTTCGTGTAGTATTATAAGCCCAAACTTCATTATGGACTTGTTGACACCATGTTATATGATGCCCTTCTAACTTCTTCTTGAGGATATCTGCGATTGTTTTGTTAGTTGCCTCAGCTTAACCATTAGCTTGTGGGTATAAAGGAGTCGATTTTCCGCACTTTATCTTGAATGCATTAAGTAGCATCTCTATATTTTGTCCTTCAAATTGCTTTCCATTATCTGATACCAACTGCGCAGGAATTCCGAATCTGCAAATGATGTTTTCAAATATAAATGTAAAAATGTCCTTATCACGAATATCTTTGTACTTCTTTAACTTCCGCCCATTTTGTGAAGTAATCTGTTGCGACAATTAAATATCTCTTTTGCCCTGTTCCTGGTACAAATGGTCCCACAATATCTAAACCCCACTTTCCAAATGGCCAAACATTTTTTGAGGATGTTAATGTTTCACCGGGTGCATGTATTCTTTTTACAAATCGCTGAAATTCCTCGCAACTTCTTGATAAATTCTTTGCATCTTCATGCATATATGGCCAATAATAACCTTGCATTTTAGTTCTGTATGCTATAAATCTTCCGCCGCTGTGATTACCAGCATCCCCACTATGTAACATTTTTAGTATTTGTTTTCCTTCCTCTTGTGTCAAACATCTGAGGGAAGGCCCATTTAAAGATTTTCGATATAATATCCCATCTCTTAACTCATAATTTGTTGCTCTACTTTTTAATTTGTGTGCTTCTAATCTATTTCTTGGTACCTCTCCCCTTGCTAGATATGCATGAATTTCTGCATGCTAATCTGCGATAATTCGACTTGATTCTTCGCCATTATTTTCTACTATCATTGCCTCAGCTTCCTCTTCCTCTTCTTTATTAATTGAAGGTGCTATGAGTGTTTGTATTTTTATATTTCTCGCAGTTGGGTCTACCATCATACTTGATATAAACGCAAAAGCATCTGCGAGCCTATTATCTCTTCTTGAAATATGCCTCCACTTGAGTTTTGGAATTTTCGCAGATAATTCTTCAACAAGTTTCTTATATTTTTTCAAAGTTATATCATTCGTTGCGTATTCTCCTTCGATTTGGCGAATAATCAATTGCGAATCACTAGTAATTCTTGCATTCTCTATCTTCATCTCTATTTCAAATCTTAGAGCATGCACTACAGCCTCATATTATGTTTCGTTATTTGTAGATTCAAATTCTAATCGAAATGCAAATGCCATTTTTGCACCTTCTGGTGAAATAAAAATGACTCCCACTCCATTTCCTTCTCCGTTGGATGATCCATCTACTAATATCTCCCACCTATTTGGTTCTGTTAAAAGATCTATTGGATCCCCGTACTCTTCTTCTATATCCATCATGTCTTCTCTGACTTCATCATCCTCAAAGGAAATTCTGCGAGAAAATCTGCGACAATTTGAGATTTTGGCGAGGATAAAATTGCATATTGGATCTCAAAATGCCCCACTTGTGCGTTCCATCTTTCAACTCTGCCTGATCTTTTTGAATTTTTCATTAATGATTCAATTGGTACTTTTGTTAGTACTTTGATTTTATGCGCTTGGAAATATATGCGAAGTTTAGATGCCGCATAAACTAATGCCAGAATTAGTTTTTCAATCTTTGAATAGTTTTTCTCCGCAACATTGAATGTTTTGCTGATGTAGTAAATTGGTTTTTCAACTCCTGCGTCATTTCGCAAAAATCTTGAGCTTAAAGCATGTTGAGTTGTCGTAAGGTACATCAACAATTCTTCTCCTGGTTGACCTTCACGTAAAATGGATATATTCGTCAAATATTCCTTAATTCCTTGAAAAGATTTCTCACATTCATCTGTCCATTTAAATTTTGTTCCCTTTTTTAGTATGTTGAAGAAATGCTTGCATTTATCTGATGACCGCGAAATGAATCTGCCTAATGAGGGTAAAAGTCCATTCAATTTTTGCACATCTTATATTGTTGCTGGAGTTGGCATATCTCGAATTGCTTGCACCTTTTCAGGATCAACTTGTATTCCTTCCTTTGATACAATATATCCCAAGAATTTCCCAGATAATACTCCGAAAGTACATTTCTCAGGATTTACCTTGATATTAAAAAGCCGCATCTGATCAAAAATTTCCCTTAAATCCTGTACATGATTTTTTAGCTTCTTTGCTTTTTACCAACATATCATCCACATATACCTCTAAAGTTTTATGTATCCATTTTGCGAACACCTTTTCCACCATCCTTTGGTAAGTTTCTCCTGCATTTCGTAACCCAAAAGGCATCTTTGTGTAGCAGTATAATCCTCTGGGAGCAAAGAATGTAGTATTTTCTTGATCTTCTTCCGCAAGTGGGATTTGATTATAGCCCTTGTATCCATCTAACGAAGATATTCGATCATTTCCTGCAGCAGATTCCACCAGCTGCGGAATATCTGGCAAGGGAAAACTATCTTTGGGACATGCTTTATTTAGATCAGTAAAATCGATGTAAATTCTTATCCCCTTATTTTTCTTGGGAACTACTACCATATTAGCGATCCATTTTGGATATTTTGCTTGCCTTATAATTCCCGCGTCAAGCATCTTCTGCAATTCTTCTTCTATCTTGGCATAATATGTGGTCGCAATCTTTCTTATTCTTTATTTGAATGGTCTCACATTTTTGTTAATCTCCAATCTATGGCACGCAACAGATGGATCTATTCCAGGCATCTCATCCATATTCCACGCAAAAATGTCTCTGTATTCTCGTGAAGGTTTGATTTGCTTTTCTTCCTCCACATCCATCTTAGTTCCAATTTTAAGCATTTTTGGGTCTTCTTCACTTCCAACATTTACTTATTTTGTTGGTTCTGCTGCAATATAACTAGCTTCATGTTCTCCCATTGGTGTTGGTGTTTTTATTATCTCCGCTGGTTCATCACTTTCTTGCGATACATCGTTAAATATTCCTTTTCCTTCTTCTGATCTTATCATGTAAATCTTGATTTTTTTTTTCTTCTCTCCTCATTTTTCTGTATTTGTTTTCGCAACTAAATTTGATTTTCACAATTCTTTACTTCATTCGGAAACACAACGCTTTGCATAATCTGCATCTCCTCTAATCTCGCCAATTCCGCTAGGCATAGGAAACTTTATGCACTGATGTAGAGTTGATGATACAGCCTTGATTGCATGTATCCATGGTCTTCCCAACAACATATTATATGGTGATTTCACGTCCACCACGCACAAAGTTATTTGCGTCTCTATTTCCCCCAGCGAAATTCGCACTACAATTTCACCTTTAGGTTTTGTTAGATATTTTCCAAATCCATGAATATGATATGTTGGACTAAGCATTTCTTCATCTTTGTATCCCATTTTCTTGAATGTGTGATAAAACATTATATCCACAGAACTTCCTGCGACCACCAGAGTCCTATTCACATCCCACTCTTCTGTAGATCTTATTGATTTCTCTGTTCTTGTTGGTACAACAGACACTGTGATCACCAATGGAGATGTATGACTTAAATTTTCTTTCGGAATTTCTGTTGCCATGAATGTGATCTTCTGTTTTTCCCAATCTTTTAGCGGTGATGCCTCATCTTCCGACATGATTTTGTTTCCTTCAAAATCTCGCTTGTGTATCCTTCCTCTAATATCTTCATGGAACTTATCTATCATCATCTTTGTTATTACATCACACTCCAATTTCTTTTGATTATCTTTGATTTCAACCATCTTTTCTTCCACCAATTTTCTTGATATTCTTCTAACTCTTGAATAATTTCTTTCTTTTACCTAACTTTTGCTATGATTTTCAACTATTCTTCCCTGTTTCTGGGCGCCAAAATGTAGTTGCAGGAAATCCCACACTACACCCAACTCAAGAATTTATGACACAATTTGAAGATT
Organism: Papaver bracteatum; assembly: GCA_023529315.1. NCBI lineage: Eukaryota > Viridiplantae > Streptophyta > Magnoliopsida > Ranunculales > Papaveraceae > Papaver > Papaver bracteatum. The sequence goes on from JAJJWX010001863.1 coordinate 562,415, forward strand.
AAGAACCTTTTTTATTGATATGATCTTAAAAGAATTATAGTAATCAAGAATACAATTCACTTAATAAGATTTTCTCTCTCCTAAAAACTTTCTTAGTACTAAAAAATTCATCTCTCTCTCTGGAACTATTCATTTCCTTTATATAGGCATTTACATAATGGATTACTGACTCATGATGACTCATTTACGTTAAGATTCCCTTTAATTTCGGATCGAGTTCTTGCGATAAATCGTGATTAGCACCGCCTTAATCATTCGCGAGGTTTTATTGGTTCATCGCAGAAATGTCACACTTTACTCATGTTTCTGTCGTTTTCATCTGATATGTCATTCCTTACGTCATTTTGAGATGTGTCGCAGAATATCATTGATGTATCGCAGAACTGTTGTTTATTTCGCAAGAATATTGTTGTGACAATATTCTGATCCTACATCTGTTGGAGACGAACTATTTCTCATTATTTGCTTCTATTTCATAATTTCTGTCTGAAAAGCATGTCAGCTTTAGTGATGCAAATATCTGTCTGAAAAGCACGACTGCTTTAGTGATGAAGAGAAATGGAAGAGAAGAAGTGGGTCGGAGATGTAAGGGGCGGATGCTGCTGGTGGAAGAATTCGAGGAAGAAGAAATGGTTCATTCGGTGCGAAAAGCAAATCACAGGCGAATAATGAGCTGTCAGTTCCTCGCAACTGACAGTTGAGCAAAGAAGCAGAATAGGCAGTCAGTTTGCTGAAAATAACAAGCCAAATATCACTGTGTGGCCCTCATCCGAAGGCTGGGTGCATGTATCAATTTCCTACACAAGCCTCAAAGTTAGAGAAAATCATTTCTCTAATCATTATTTGGTGTCATTTCTCATTATATGTCTGTATGAATGGCGGCTCTGAGATCTGAGAGAAATCGGTGAAGAGAATCAAGAGAGAAGGAATCTGTTGCTGTGAATTGAAGTAGAATTTGAGATGAATTAGATGAACAAGAGACGGGTCTGTAATGATTTGTGTTGTTCCAGCCAGAAAAGACAAGACAAGAAAGGGGATCTGAAGCAGATGAAGTTAAATCTAGAAGAACTAGAAGAGATTGATGAAGATTAAGGAGATGGATGAATATTAAGGAAATGGAATCTGTTGCTGTTTCTTCTATGAGTATTAAGTTACTGAATTTGGGTCTTAACAGAAATTTCAGAAGTTAGGGTTTGATTCAAGTTCAATTGAATTACAGGGTTCGAACTGGGTTGATTAGAAGACTTAGGTAAGAATGAATTGAAGACTAGGGTTCAAGCTAATGGATCTGAGAAACCGAGAAGCAGATGGAACTGGTTGGATGTTTACAATGGGTACTGACTTGTTTCAGTGTTGGAAGGTGAATGTTGAGGTTGCAGGCATGAACTGAGATGGGTAGCTTGGATTTGATGGTTGAGAAGTTGAATCACAATTGATGATTTGAGCTCGAGTTGGGAAGGAACTGGTACCATGTGCAGTTGTTGAATGGATTAGCAGAGCCAACGGAAGTGGTAGCTGCAGTTCAAAATGGCGGTGCATAAGAACTCAACCTAAGATGAACAGAAATAGTGAAATTCTGAAGTTGGTGTTGCAGGTGCCAATGGGTGTATGTGCAGATGCAACTGGAGTTTTTACTGGTGGTACTGATGCTAAGCGGTGAACTAGTGCAGTTACAACTCAAATGGAGGCATGAAGATACAGATGTTGTTGGAAGTGGTAGAAGTGATTGATTTGAGATGGGTTTCTGCTGTTGTATATGAAGTTAGATTGAGAAGTCAGGGAAAATGGTGAGATGCTGATGTTGATATCTAGGGTTCCATGGAGACTGCAGTTGAGATGAAAATAACAATTGTTTGAGGAAATGGGTTGTTGATGCTAACACTGGATGAATTGGTTTTGAAGATGTGGCTGGCAACAAATGGAGTTGAACCTGTAGCTTAATTTAAATGGAGAACAAGGCAGTAAGAGTAGAAGTTGAGAATGCAATGATGGAAGTTGCAACAATTGAGAACTGAAGAATGAATGAGATAATATAGTGCAGGTAGAATTGATGATGGTCACTGGCACGAAATGGTGCTGCCAGGGATGAACTCAGGGAAGCAGTGGTAGTTGTATATGGTTGAAGTTGGCAGTAATATGCATTGCAGCTGGTTAGATGAATGAATTATGAAAACAGGGGTACAATACATTGAACTGGGGGATTGAGAGCTCTCTTGAGTTGAGAAAATATAGTCAGGATTGGCAGTGTTGTGCTCAGTTTTTGCTGAGAAGTGTTAAATTTTTTGCTACCGTGGGTTGAGCTGATGCTGCAATGGAAGAATGAAGATGGTGGTGCTGAGACAATGCATATTATAGTTTCAGCTTTAGAAGGTTTGTCAGTTAATAGGAGGAAGTTGAATTGCAGGTGCAATTTTATCTTTTATGCTACTGAGAAGAGATGGCTTGAGCTGGGACAAATGGTGTTGAGCTGGTGTCTTGAGTCTGTAATGGATTCGAGGTCGCCGGAATTGGCTTGGTTGTGATGAGAAGGGATTGTGAAGCTGAACTACAGTTGGTGATGCAAAGAGAGTAATGCAGATTGTGATGAGCTACAGTTCTAGTTGTAATGGTTAGAAGGAACCGATAATGGAAGTTTATATGAATGGTTCTGGACTGCAGAGAGTGTGTGCAGCTGTCTAGATACAGCTGGATAGAGGTTTGATTGCGGATTCAGGTGATCAATGATGTTACAGTTAGGTTGTGTACTGCCTGACAAGGACATGGATAGTGGTGATTGAAGTTGCATATGGGTGTTGGCTGTTACCGCGTTTGAATGAATGCTTACTTGAGTGGATTAGAATGAATGTGCTTGTATGAACTATAATTGTGCAGGGAAAATTATCCCGAGACAGGACGGAAATCAATAATAAAAAGGGAACTCTGCCAGAATTTCATTCTGTCGGGTTAACTCAGTGACCTGATCCGCCTCAGCTGACTCGGTTCGACTCGGATGGACTTGGACCCATTTTGGATGGGCTTCGCTCATGGGCTGGTTCAAACGACACAAGGTGAAGGCAGAAGAGTATAAAAAAGAAAAGAGGGGTCTCTAATATATATCTTTTGCTAGGGTTTAGAAACATGAAACTTCTTTTTATTCTTGTGATGAACTCCTTTAACATGAGTACTTAATCTTATTGTTGGTTTAAGGTTTGAGTTGGATTTCACATAACATGATTCTTTGATTCAATATATTATTTTTGTCTCATATTTATCGTTCATGATTCTCTGAAAATATAGTTGCATGATTGATGTATTGCAACATGATTTGAGTATTTGTTTGGTCAAGTTGCAAATTGGTAGAACTAATATTGATATCTATATCTAGTTTATGGGTCATCATCGAGATATATCCTTGAACACAAGTAGCATAAATATGGTTATAGCTTATAGTGATATATCCTTGTAATCATATGTGAACCATGACCTTTGTTAAATTGTTTGCGCAATGTATTTCGATTGCATTGATTAGCCTTATTTTCATGAATCTTAATGATCCATAGGAATTGAACTTGATTAGCGCAAGGCGTTAGGTTATTCTTTTGGTAGAATTCATGTTTGCATCTTTTAATGTGTTTGTTGATGAATTCAGGAAATTAGCGGGATATCCTTTCGACAAGGTATATATTCTAGGGATTTTGATAATGAGAGATTAAATATCAATTCTAGTTATTGTTATAAAATCATGTTTGTGAATGAAAACTAATCCTTCACCAATATTCTCATATATTTGATTTGCTTGTTTATTTCATTATTTGCTTTTGTATCTGTTTTAGTTCATAAAAATCAGAAAACCCCGCTTGTTACCTTTAGGAAACCAAAACAAACGACAACCTAGTCCTCTCTGTGGGAACGATCCTTTCTTGCCCTTGCTATATTATACATTTTGAGTAGTAAGAAAGTGTAATTATTTTTGACGCCTACGACAACGATCAAATTTTGGCGCCGTTGCCGGGGAGGCAGCGGTTGTCACTTGTTTTTTTTTTTCTTCTTCTTATTTTCTGGTTTTTAACCTTGGTTTGAAAACTCTTGTTTCAGGTGCCTATTATGGAAGGAGCATATTGGAACAATGGATACAGTTCCTCAATACTATAACGATTTTCCACCATCTATGGGATACGATCTAAACCAATTTATTGGCTATGATTAATATCCAAGAGCTTATGGTGATTTTCATTCATACAAACAACAACCTTGTAGTGGGTATGTAAGTCAAGCACCAAGGTGGGATAATTCTACTTCTAATTGGTTTCATTCGAGTTGTATGTAGATTATGAATGGCTTACAATACATGCAACAAAGACTAGACCAACTTGACCGTAATCGAGATAACTTCGCACAAACCAATTTTTGCAACACTTTTTCTTACCCGACTCCATATCGTAGTTATGATTATTCACCCATTCAAAGGGAAGAGTCATGGGAAAGAGAACCTATTGTAGCCAACTGTGGTAAGCGTGTGAACGTCAGGAAACTTGCACAAAAATTATACAAGTTGGAAGATGATGGAGCCTCAGAAGAGCTTGTCGATGAAATTAGTAGGACCATTCGTATGGAACTTAAACGACGTCATGATAAAGGTTGGGAAACGGACGACGATTCTTATTACGGTGAGTCTGAAAATGAAAACGAAGATGATTGTGTTCAAAAGGACCAACCTTTGGAGATATTTGATGACATTAGTGTAGTTGACTCAACTCTTGATCTTTATAATGATCAAACACCAATTCAAAAGGTACACGAGTATGATGAAAGTATTTTACAGAACTTCCTTGCAACAAGGTTTGAGTCTAATGATGATGATTGTGTTGAGAATGTGACCGTTATGACTAATGATATGGAAGACCCAATTGAGCTTGCACATGATTGTAATTATAATGGTGATGTTGAGACTTTGGTTGAGGCAACAACGGACGAAGAATTCTTGCAAGTTTTGATAGAGGACCACGATGTGCAAGAGGTAAGTAATTCACTTGAATTCTTTAAGGGTGAAGAGGATACTATAACACAAGAGTTGCAAGGTTTGTCTAACCCTTTGCCTATTAATCCTCCCCCTTTAATTTTTATTGGATTGAATATATGTGCTTCGAGAATATTGTTAGATGACTTTGTTTCCCGATATCCGCCATTAGAAACATTTAATTCTCATACTATGAATGTTTGCCAAGAAGAAACCATAGAAGTTCCTGATTTCTATGTTCTTTATACACTTCCAAATATATAAAAGAATAAGTGTGGGGGAAACTTCTATGGGGAGATAGCTTCACTTCTGTTTTCTTGTACTAATATTTGTGTGAAGCGAGTATTTGCAAAACAGGTACTATGGGTGGATCCCCAACTTTTCAGATTATTGGTGTATGGGGAATTCGTCTTGAAAGTCGGGCTGACGACTTTAAACCAAGCGCTTAGTGGGAGGCAACCCACCTGTTTTTTATCCTTATCCTTATCTTTATCTTTTTATTTTATCTTTGTTTTTGCATATTATTTGCGGAATTTCTCACCTTGAACTTTACTTTAAATGACTAAATTTTACATCGAGGACAATGTAAAGTTTAAGTGTGGGGGAGAATTTATATGTTTGTATAGTTTGTTTGATGCCTTTAATAAATAAAATTAAGAAAAATAGAAGAAAAAAATTGCTTTATAAACTCGGAAATCTAGAGACTTGTGCCTTTAGGATGACACTACCAATATAAGTGGATGGAACCATCTTGGTTGCAGGAGTTGAGGAACCCATTAACTAAAGGACAGACATAGCTCAGGAATTACAAATAATATGATAGTTGTTACCATGTCTCGGAATGTCACGATATCACTTTCTGTTTTTATTTTTGCAAACTTTTTGTTTCTCTAAGTGATTTGGTGGGTCACTAACATCGAATTGTTATTACTATTAGGATGAAATAGAGTGATTGAGTTACTTAAAAAACAAAAAACAAAAAAACCAGACCAATTAGACCAACCGGTGTATATATAAAAAAAAATAACACTTGGATATCAATATATGTGTGTTCTCCCTGTCTATGTCGCCTAAACAAGCGTGGAATGCATGATCCACATGAATTACCATGTAACCTGCTGGAAACAAGCATGCGCTTGGATCCAAAAGATCTAATCATGTTGTCAAATCAAAAAAGAAAAAAAAAAGTGAAAAAGAAAAAGAAAAAGAAATTATTATTGTTCAATAAAATCGACTCCTGGTTCCCTTGTATATGCCAGTTGAGTTGATCTAGAATTAAGATTGTTGACCCCTGGTTCCCTTGTATATGCCAGTTGTGTTGACACTAGAATTCAGACCAGTATCTCAATCCAATAGGATGCATAGGTTCATATTGGTGGTGACCTTCATACAGATATGAGAAACGCCGATCACTTGTCAACATTCGCAAACATCTACCTCTATATCTATCTGCTTAATCTTTTCATTGTGATTATGGTTAGTTAGATTCCGAGTATTGTGGTTTGTTCGACTTTCTAAGTAGAGCTTTATTTACTTATATATGAATTGAATTTGCATCAAGGTACCTCCTCCTGTAGTCATTTTGGATTCGTTCATAGACTCTTCACAGGTAGCAGAAATTTGGAGTAAAAGGTTTTGTAGGTACACCTCTTATAAACCTTCACAAGACTAAAACTCGTCCACTAGGGAAACCTAGGGATTTAAAGGCTTGTTATACGTGCTAAGTGTGACCGTAGCCTCGACAACACGGAGTTGTATGCATGTTTTAGAATTATTTTGTTTGATTTGTTCTAGGACTAGAAAAGTCTAAGTGTGGGGGAATTTGATAGGTGTCTAATGATAGACGCATTTATGTACCTAATTTGTCCTCAATGTTTCGTATTGTTAGTACTCGTTTTTGTCCTTATTATGGTGTTTTATGTGTTTGTAGGTATTTTTTGGAAATAAAGATTGTTGAAAAATTCGGCTCGAAAAGTTGTTCGGAACACCCCCGGAGGACATTTTCTATTTAGACTCCCACTTTGGATAAGGGGCAGCCACGACTATGTGTAGCCCAGATTTTTCCTCAGCACCCACGGCTATATATATCCCATTTATCCATCGCACCCATCTTCTTCCTTTTGAATTTGGTTTTGGCGGGAAAAGAAGTTATTCACCTTGGCAGATTAGGGTTGGATTTTTGGTGATGTTCTAGCGAGATTAAATGACTGATATTGAGTGGGATGACTTGGCTGAGCGTAACAGGCCTGGTATGGTCGATGTTTTCGACTGAATTTGGCTAGATAATCGTGTGGGAGAAAATAATGAGTACGTGGTCGGAAGTGATAATCACGGGATTACAGCAAATGCAAACGTGTACTCACGTGTTTGGATAGTGTTAGGTTACTTAAAGAAGAGTGTAGGAGTTAAATAAGGAAGTTTCAACAGACTTCCCATAGTTCCATGTCTGTGTTGCATTCTGCTAGGTTATGTTTAACAATTTAACATGTAAGAAACATACGGCATGAGAAAATGAAGTTGACTAATTTCAAATATTTACTAGATTCCCATATTCACATATTTCCAATTTAACAATTTATGTTTTTGAAGAAATTCACACTAAAACTTGCTATTCACATATTCCCATTTGCTTGATTCTCACTTTCTCTCGATGGCAAAACATGGACTGTCTAAACCCAAATAATTAGGAAGAAAATTGTGACATCTCAATGATTTCAAAGCACAATAAGGGATGCCATTGCAAGAAATCAGGATGTCTTGAGAAATACCGCGAATGCTTCCAAGGCAACATTCTTTGTTCTGAAAATGGTAAATGCATGGACTACAATAACTACACTGGTGGTGAAGAGACTTGCTCTCTTCCACGAGGATCATAGTAATCGTTGTAATACCCTATAGATGAAGCTGGTAGATGCCACTGCTGCAATAACTGGGGATATTGAATCGTCTGGCTATGAGATCTCCATTTATATCCAAGAAAAGGAAGCTTCATGAAAAAAATTTGTTCCTGCATCACATTCACTTGATCACAGGCTTGCTCAGACTTCCAGGTTTGTTACATATATTCCCTGTAAAGATGTTCACATTTTCATTGCTAGTGATATAAGCAACGCATATATTCCATAACAAATTTTCAATAGATATGCGCGTTTTAGCTCTAAATTGGTAATAGTGCCATTGAATATTTTTGCTCAGCCTTAGTGTACCTTTCTTGATTGTTTTTTATTACAGGACTCCAAATTATGCAGCTGACCACCATAAGATGTTGATGGTCTTGTAGCGTGAGCTGGTGGTGCTGGACCAAATATGAAGGAAGTCGACTATAATGGATTTATTTACTTCTTGGTTTCGCATTTCATATTTCTGCGTACTTGGCTTTAGTTATCTAGAGTAGTCAATCTTTATTTAAAATATTTTATTATTTTTTGTCATTTAATTTGTTCTGCAGAGAAGTTAGTTTTGGCAAAGCGATCTTTATGAAGTTTTCTATTTCAAAGAGTATTATGTTAATGCTTTAGCACGTGATGTGACAAGACATCACAGATTGATTCACCACAGCCTAAATGGTGCATACTAACACCGTTTCAATAATATAAGAACCCGATTCCTAAATTGGTAAGCAAAATTTACATTACAAGTATCAGATGTGATAGGATCAAAAAATAAGCTACTCAAGATACTTGTAGCTCAAACTGTACTCACATACATGGGTATACAAATCCGTATGTTGAACCAATATGATCAATACTTTGGACATGTAACATGTATATGAACCCTATATTTTGGACAAAAAAATAATCGAAGTGACTAAATAAATTCGCTTACCGCCTCGACTAAATAGGCGTGTCTAATGCCACCCAACACATTAGACACGTACACAATTGGTAAATGTGGCCATATACTCATCTTTGACTACTGGTGATGGGTTTAGACTTGAACCCATGACCAAAAGGTGCCTTATGGCCACAGTTGATCGGTTTAGGTTTAAATCCATGACCTAATGATACACTATGGCTACAAGGTAACATAAAATGTAGCTATAGTTATACCTATGACCAGTAGCCACGCAATTAATATGAAACGTGGCTAGGCTATAAACCAAAAAATGTGGCCTATGTGAAGGTTTTTACTAGTGAAATGGCATGCCAAACCCTTGGACACACCATGCCAAGCTAACTGCACATTGCCTTGGCCCCAGCCATGCTAGTCGCACCATGCACCAATGGTATCCCAAACCCCTGACCCCACCATGCCAAGCCAACCGCATCTTGCCTTGGCCCCACCATGCCAAGCCGTCTGTGCCAAACCCTTGGCCCCACTATGCCGTTGTCATACACACCATTTTTCCTTGGCCCCACCATGACGGCCATCCCTATGCGGCTACCAAAACGAAGGAGTGCGACGATCAACGGCCGCCGTTCCATCCTAGATGCAAATCATAGCCGTCCAAGGTTGCCAAACAACGCATGGTAACCTTTGGCCCAAAACCCTAGTTTTGGCCACGCCAAACCGCGCCAAGGCATATCATACCACATGTGCCAATGGTATGCCAACCGCCTTGTCGCGCCATACCATGCCGGCCTTCGCTATTGCGGCTACCAAAACGAAAGCGTGCGATGATCAACAACCACCCTTTCATCCTAGATGCAAATCCTATCCGTCCAAGGTCGCCAAATAACGCAGGGTAACCTTTGGGACAAAACCTTAGATTTGGACACGCCAAACCGCGTCAAGGCATGCCATGCTACATGTACCAATGGCATGCCAGCCGCCTTGCCGCGCCAGACCATGCTGGCCTTCCATATTGCGGCTACCAAAACGAAGGCGTGCGATGATCAACTGACACCATTCTATCCTAGATGCAAATCCTAGCCGACCATGGTTTCCAAAAAACGCATGGTAACCTTTGGCCCAAAACCCTAGTTTTGGCCACGCCAAACTGAGCCAAGGGATACCATACCACATGTGCCCAGGCATGCCAACCATGCTAGCCGCACCACTGTGCCAATGGCAAACCATGCCAGCCACATCTCCGCCCCAAGGCATGCCAACCATGTCAGTTGCACCACTGTACCAATGGAAAACTATGCCAGCCACATCTCCGCGCCAAGGAATACCAACCATGCCACCCGCACCACTATTCCACTGGCAATCCATGCCAGCCGCATCACTGTACCAATGGCAAACCTTGCCAACCACATCTCTGCGCCAAGGCATGCCAACCATGCCATCCGCAATAATGGCAAACCATGCCAGCCACATCTATCGCGTCAAGGCATGCCAACCATGCTATCTGAACCATGCACCAATGGCATGCCAAACCCTTGTCCCCACCATGCCAATTGCACCTTTCCATGGCCCCAACCATGCTAGCCGCACCATGCGCCAATGGCATGCCAAACCCTTAGCCCCACCATGCCAAGCCAACCGCACCTTGCCTTGGCCCCAACCATGCTAGCTGTCACATGCCCATTTAATCGCCTAAAATTTCATGGGACATGACCGGAAATACTATGTGGTTCAGTGAATCAACTTCACCCACAAGTACTCAGCCTTTCACACTTGCATCAAAGTATGCATCTGCCTTCACCCGTAAGGCAATACACAACATAAGTATTTTTTTCTTTCTCTCTAACTCCCCATGCCCCCATAAGCATAAGAGGTTCTGCCATGCACTTCAACAATTCTCACACAAAATCAGCAATACAATGAACACAAAGACATGACACAATTAACCCATTTTATTGTATCAAAGGAAGATTACAAAACTCGTTCATCACATTGACCAAAAACATGCCATTCACCCTCTTGGTGAATGCCTAACTCTCCCAAACATGAGACTAACTCTCTCCTATGTAGCCTACTGATTTTTCCCACTCCTTAGGACTATTTATACAATAGTTACAATGTCCAAAACCGTGCACAACACTTGCACACTGATAGGTGTCTAAAAACACCTATCTAAGTATCGATTGGTTATTCTATCTTAGCTAGTTTTCGTGTAAAATTGTATTATAAGTTATCTTTTATATTTTATGGGAATTTTGGAGATTATTCCCGAAAAGAACAAGAAAACGTCCAATTGACTAACAGAGAGACGGAATTATCATTGCATGGAAACCACTATCGGCAGTTGTGTGGGCGTTAAGAAGGGAAAAGGCGGTGAATTGGATGGCTTCGGTATGCACGAGAAGTGATACTGGCGATGGAAGTGACGAGAATGGCTGGTAACTTATGGATATGGTGCATCTCGAGTAAAAGAGAAGGAAAACAACAAGGACTGAGCTAGGCAATGGATGAAGAGCTCGAGATGGGATAACGAGATGAATACAGAGAGAGTGGATTTGTGACGGGAGCTGTGATGTTTCTTGTCGTTGACTGCAGATAAAAGATGGCCAGAGAGAATTCGAGCTGAGGTGTGTCGATGGCGTTTGGGGATGCATGGTAGCGTGCTTAGTAGTTGGAGGAGCTTGAGAACAGATTGATTGAAAAAAACAACACTTACGGGATTGAGTCTTTGCTGCTATGGCTCGATCTGGAAGTCAAGGCAGAGAAAGACAGGGACGAGCATGACGCAATGTTGAAAAAATAGAGCGGTTGCCATTACATCAGGGAAATATAGCGTAGAAGCTGTGACGATGGAGAGAGAAACTGGTCAGAAAAGTTGTGATGATAATGAAGAATAGTCGATGATGTATGGAGTTGTTGGCTGTGGGTTATTGAGTGAGATGCTCGATCAATGATGAAGAAGATGTGTTGCTGGCAGCAATGGAAATGAAGCTGAGATCGAGATAAAAGGGACTGTTGACAGAGAATTTGAGCTCGAGTCCGAGGTTTTAATGGAGATGGACAAAGAAGATTAATGTGACAGTGGATGTGAAGTTGGTGATGCTGCTATGCTCGAGTTTGGAGTCTGCAGTCAAGAGTACTGAGAAACAAGAATGAAGGCGTGAAGAGGAGCTGATCCAGATTGAGAGATGTTCTCAGATAAAGACTAAGTGATGCTAATGGGAGATGGAGCTCGATATGCTGGTTAGCTGTGCATACTCGAGTTTGAATGGCTTGCTGACATCGTGGAGATAGATGGAGCTTGGCCTTGAACGATGAGAATTTGGTTAAATGGATTAATTATGAAGCCAAGAGGAATGGTTGGATAATGATAAGATGCTGCCATTGATTAGTGATCGCAGGAAGGAGTCTGGTGGAGATGTGGTGCTCGAGTTGATAAAACCCGATGGAGTTTGCTAAGCTAGTAATGGCATGCATGGTTGGTTAAGACGTGGGTGCTTACACAAGGGGTTTTATGAAGATGGGATTCAGTGGTGTACGGCCTGAGTTGACAATAACGAAATGGATTGGGCTTCTACCATATATACGCAAGCATCCTTGGGATTTTGACCATCCTTTGCCGTGGCTTACTTTGAGCAGCCTTGGACGTGTGTTTACATAGCAAGACTTGGCTGTGAACGATATTTAGTGAATTCTTCCAGGGTTTGGCAACCTACTTTGACCGGGCGTTATGCACGGGATATTTTGAGGAGGTGCACTTTCCTATTTTTGCTAGGTTTTCTAGTTTTCTTAAAGAAGAGGTTACAAAACTCTATATATAGAGAAGCCTAGATACAATTTGGGATATATCTTATTATCACCGTTTTTCTCCCCCTTAGGGGGAGAACTATCTCTTTTCTATTCTTTTTATATTGTAAGGATGAATTCAAAGTTCTAATGTGAAGCTCAATTATTTTGCAAGTTTGTTTCAAGTTTTAAATTGATTCATTGTGGATTGTTTTTAGATTGGTTCTTAGATTGGTTTGGGTGCGCAACCAGATTAGTTTATTAATCATTCTAATGCTAGTAGAGAGTTAATTCGACCCGTAATTGTCTCTTAACTCCTACACAAGTAGAAATCGCAAGACCTTACGGAGGGATTCTGTGGAGAAATTGCGAGTAAAGACAACACTAGTAAGTGGACCGAGCGTACCGAGTTTAACTGCTGGGATCAAACATAAATTCACAAATCTTAATGCGTTCTGGGAATTACATCTTGTATTCGAGCGCTTCCGTGTCAAGGTGGTTCTTTTGAATAGAATCCGGTAGTCGAGCGCTTCCGTATCCGGTGATATAAGGAGTTTTGGGGATAGATAAGTGTACCTACTTTCCTACAGTTGGTGACAATTGAGTCTAACAAGAGATAAGCGGGTACAATGTTGAGTTAACGGTTAGTAACTGCGAAGGATTTCTTCAATATATTTATCTTATTATCCTTATTTTATATTTTCGCCGATTTAGATAACATAACAATTGAATTACTCTTCGTGGGAACGATCCTTACTACCGCTATATTACATTTAATTAGTGGGAAATATCTTTTTATTTTGTTGAGTAAACGTCGCTCACCAAAATTGGCGCCGCTGCCGGGGAGTAATTGTTAATTGGTATGTTCTTCTTTTTGGCGTAAAGGTTTTGTGGGTATATCTCTCGTAATCCCTCACGAGACTATAACTCGTCCACTAGGGACACCTAGGGGTTTAAAGGCCTATTATTCATGCTAAGATTAACCGTATCCTCACGACATGGAGTTGTATTATATTTTTGTTTCGTTTTGTTTGCTCGAGGACTAGCAAAGTTTAGGTGTGGGGGAATTTGATAGGTGTGTAAAAACACCTCTCTAAGTATCGATTGGTTATGCTATTTTAGCTAGTTTTCATGTAAAATTGTATTATTAGTTATCTTTTATATTTTATGGGAATTTTGGAGCTTATTCCCGAAAAGAACAAGAAAACGTCCAATTGACTAAAAGAGAGACGGAATTATCATTGCATGGGAAACCACTATCGGCAGTTGAGTGGGTGTTAAGAAGGGAAAAGGTGGTGAATTAGATGGCGTCGGTATGCACGAGAAGTGATACTGGTGATGGCACTGACGAGAATGGCTGGTAACTGATGGATATGGTGCAGCTCGAGTAAAAGAGAAGGAAAACAACAAGGACTGAGCTTGGCAATTGATGAAGAGCTCGAGATGGGATAATGAGATGAATACAGAGAGAGTGGATTTGTGACGGGTGATGTGATGTTTCTTGTCGGTGACTGCAGCTGAAAGGTGACCAGATAGAATTCGAGCTGAGGTGTGTCGATGGCGTTTGGGGATGCATGGCAGCGTGCTTAGTAGTTGGAGGATCTTGAGATCGGATGATTGAAGAAAACAACACGTACGAGATTGAGGCTTTCCTGCTGTGGCTCGAGATGGAAGACAGGGCAGAGAAGGACAGAAGTGCTAGCATGATGTAATGTTGAAACGATAGAGTTGTTTCCATTACATCAGGGAAAGATAGCATAGCAGCTGTGACGATGGCGAGAGAAACTGGTCATAAAAGATGTGATGATAATGAAAAATAGTCAACGATGTATGGAGTTGTTGGATGTGGGTTATTGATTGAGATGCTCGATCAATGATGAAGAAGATATGTTGCTGGCAGCAATGGGAATGAAGCTGAGATCGAGATAAAAGGGACTGTTGACAGAGAAGTTGAGCTCGAGTCCGAGGTTGTAATGGAGATGGACAGAGAAGATTAATGGGACAGTGGCTGTGAAGTTGGTGATGCTGCTATGCTCGAGTTTGGAGTCTGTAGTCAAGAGTACTGAGAAACAAGAATGAAGACGTGAAGAGGAGTTGATCCAGATTGAGAGATGTTCTCAGATAAAGACTAAGTGATGCTAATGGGAGATGGAGCTTGAGCTGCTGGTTATCTGTGCATAATCGAGTTTGAATAGCTTGCTACCATCGTGGAGATAGATGGAACTTGGCCTTGAACGATGATAAGTTGGTTGAATGGATTAATTATGAATCCGAGAGGAATTGTTGGACAATGAGAAGATGCTGACATTGATTAGTGATCGCAGGAAGGAGTCTGGTGGAGATGTAGTGCTCGAGTTGATAAAATCCGATGGAGTTTGCTAAGATAATAATGGTATGCATGGTTGGTTAAGCCGTGGGTGCTTACACAAGGGGTTTTATGAAGATGGGCTTCAGTGGTGTACGGCCTGAGTAGACAATAACGAAATGGACTGGGCTTCTACCATATATACGTAAGCAGCCTTGGGATTTTGACCAGCCTTTTCCATGGCTCACTTTGAGCAGCCTTGGATGTGTGTTTGCATAGCAAGACTTGGCTGTGAACGATATTTGGTGAATTATGCCAGGGTTTGGCAACCTACTTTGACCGGGCGTTATGCACGGGACATTTTGAGGAGGTGCACTTTCCTATTTTTGCTAGGTTTTCTAGTTTTCTTAAAGAAGAGGTTACAAAACTCTATATATAGAGAAGCCTAGATACAATTTGGGATATATCTTCTTTTCACCGTTTTTCTCCCCCTTAGGGGGAGAACTATCTCTTTTCTATTCTTTTTATTTTTTAAG
This sequence comes from Papaver bracteatum, assembly GCA_023529315.1. Classification (NCBI taxonomy): domain Eukaryota; kingdom Viridiplantae; phylum Streptophyta; class Magnoliopsida; order Ranunculales; family Papaveraceae; genus Papaver; species Papaver bracteatum. The sequence continues at coordinate 577,827 of JAJJWX010001863.1, forward strand.
GATGAATTCAAAGTTCTAATGTGAAGCTCAATTATTTTGCAAGTTTGTTTCAAGTTTTAAATTGATTCATTGTTGATTGTTTTTACCATATCGAAGGTTTATGATTGGTTCTTAGATTGGTTTGGGTGCGCAACCAGATTAGTTTATTAATCATTCTAATGCTAGTAGAGAGTTAAGTCGACCCGTAATTGTCTATTAACTCCTACACAAGTAGAAATCGCAAGACCTTACAGAGGGATTCTGTGGAGAAATTGCGAGTAAAGACAACACCAGTAAGTGGACCAAGCGTGCCGAGTTAACTGCTTGGATCAAACCTAAATTCACAAATCTTAATGCGTTCTGGGAATTACATCTTGTAGTCGAGCGCTTCCGTGTCAAGGTGGTTCTTTTGAATAGAATCCGGTAGTCGAGCGCTTCCGTATCCGGTGATATAAGGAGTTTTGGGGATAGCTAAGCGTACCTACTTTCCTACGGTTGGTGACAATTGAGTCTAACAAGAGATAAGCGGGTACAATGTTGAGTTAACGGTTAGTAACTGCGAAGGATTTCTTCAATATCTTTATCTTATTATCCTTATTTTATATTTTCGCCGATTTAGATAACATAACAATTGCATTACTCTTCGTGGGAACGATCCTTACTACCGCTATATTACATTTAATTATTTGGAAATATCTTTTTATTTTGTTGAGTAAACGACGCTCACCACACACGCATGGAACAACCATGTGTCCCATCAGGTAGTTTCTATAACCGCCAGCTTGCTTTTCATCCGCCACCTTTTGTGTTGTCAAGCCAAATGATGCCACATCTGTTCTTGGTGGTTAGAAACACTCCCACATGGTTATAACTTCTTCTATAACCGTTTTACTTCGTCTCACATCATTGGCATGCTTGTGAATCTCTTAACCAACTCGTAACCGTCACTTGAGCCGTATTGCACCACTTGTTGTGCCATACTGGATTCTGTCTTGCGCCAACGTTCAGCCCTCTTGGCCCTGCATATTTATCATTCTAAACTCCTGCACGGAAAATCCTTATGCTTCAAACATTGAGGCCAGCTCCTTAAGCTCATTCTAGTTACTCATGCGTCATATATGATTCACTTCGCCAATTATCTTGACAATAGCAATGCAACTCTTGCATTACCAAATTGTTTGCACTGTTCAAACTTTGGCCCTGCCTTGAACCAATGCATAGACTAACTCTTATTCTATTCCACTCTTATTACATCATCCTTGAGTTTGGGCCAACTCAATTCCATGGATATGCATCTATGCCAACATCGCATGTTGCATATGTCAACTTTGGCCATGTCTTGCCAATCCTTCAATGAATCCTTATTGTGTCGGCCAATAAGCTTCATTCCTTAGCCAAATGTATTTAAAATGTAGCGCCACTCTTGCGCTTCATTGGCCCTGTAGGGTTATGCCATTCTTGACACTTGACGGTCTATACAATATACCGCTATTATGGCTTGCGTTGTGCTATTATGGCTTCGGAATGCGCCATTACGGCAGAACTCTGACTTGGCCTGCAACTCTGTAACGTGTCAGCATTATGCGTTACTTGCAGCACCGTAATAAACCTCCCCCACCTAATCCGTTCAACGCCCTCGTTGAACGCAACAAAGTATACTCGTTATACTTGTTTTATGGCTTTGTACGCTTCTGAGCCCTTCTCAAAAATCAGCAAACTTTGTTTGGCCTTCATTCTTGCCAAAACTTTTATGCCTAGTACCAAATTCCATTACTTAGCTTACTTCCTTTCCATTGATCCTACTGACTTGAACTTTGTTGTTACGTCGCGACCGCTTTCAACTCCATCTCAAATCATATATCAACACCCAAATGCAAACTGGAAATTCTTCTTGCCAACTCCCTGAATTAGACTTGAATTTCACTTGAATCATTTATGCCTAAGTGTACACAAGCAATGATTCCTCCAACTGATCACAATAATCAATGCCATAGTCTTATGACTTCATTCTCCGACTTTAGTTGCACCACGCAACTTAACATGACTTATACAAGACTTGGCTTTATGTTTCAATCGTGTTGCGCCTTCGCCAAACATGCCATGCCTTAAGGTATGCACTTTATGATTTTATACCACTCTTGGTATGCGCCATAACCTATAGCTTTTGCCGCACTTTGCAAACATCAACACTTTCACTAGATTTGGCCTCCAAATCATGTTGCAAACTTCACCTTCTCGGGCTCGCATCATTTGTATGCCAAAGAACCAGCTCCTTGTTGTTCTTTGCTTGCACTAACACAACACCTTGATTGAAATGCATGACTTTTGCATAGTCATGACTTAAGATACCCCTAACATTAGACCGCCTTCCCAGAGACCAGGCATCCTCTTCACGCGCCTTTGAAACCAGCACTTTAAGCATCACTTTCTCTTTAAAACTTCTACGCTTTAATGTAGCGGAAAAACAACATCATGTTCTTCCCAACTATGAGTCAATATTTTCACGACTTGTCATTTCGATTTTTATCCTTTCCCGTCACCATATTATGCTTACCTCGCAACAATGCTCTTCTTCCGAGCTAAGCAGGGGACTTAATGTTGATGGTGGTTTTTAGCTTAGGGTTAAAATCGTAAAACTATACAACTGCCATGATGTCACTATTGAATCAATCAGCATGTCTACGCAAGAATTACCGGGGTACCTTTTTTTTAACATGGGTCATGTTCCACGGCAGACTTAACATTGTCCGACATCATTTATGCCAAACCCTAATTCTCAAGCTACCGCGCCAAGGTATGTCAACCATGCTATCCGCACCACTGTGCCAATGGAAAACCATGACAGCCACATCTTTGCGCCAAGGCATGCCAACCATGTCAGCCGCACCACTGTGCCAATGGCAAACCATGCCAGCCACATCTCCGCGCCAAGGCATGCAAACCATGCCAGCCGCACCACTGTGCCAACGGAAAACCATTCCAGCCACATCTCTGCGCCAAGGCATGCCAACCATGCCAGCCGCACCACTGTGCCAATGGAAAACCATGCCAGCCACATCTCTGCGCCAAGGCATGCCAACCATGCCAGCCGCACCACTGTGCCAATGGAAAACCATGCCAGCCACATCTCCACGCCAAGGCATGCCAACCATGCCAGCCGCACCACTTTGCCAATGGAAAACCATTCCAGCCACATTTCCGCGCCAAGGCTTGCCAAACATGCCAGCCGCACCAATGGAAAACCATGCCAACCACGTATACCGCGCCATGACATGCCAACCATGCTAGCCGCACCATGCGCCAATACTAGTACAAATCTTCACATTGGCCACACTTAATCACCGTCCATAGGCTTTTGGTCATGGATTTTTTTCACTCCAAAAATGTGGCATCAGGTGTCGTGACAAAGAGGTACCTTTATGGCTACATAAACTTTGAGTGGCTATAAAATATGATTTACCATGGCCATAACTCTATAACCGTGTCTATATGGTACTCATTTATTTTTTTGTAGTTAAACTTTTCCCAATCACCATGGCCATAAGATCTTTATAGACACACAATTTGATATGACCGTGGCTAGAGTTTACCTTAAAGCCACATAGATTTTATTTTAACCCTGGCATTTGTTATCAATTAGACACGTAAAATTTGTTTTATCGTGGCCAATTCATGACTTACAGCTGCATTAACCTTGTAGCACCATGGCGATAAACTTTCTAAAGACACAAATCTTTTTTAACGTGGCTATTGTATACCTTCGGGACACATAGAACCAGTAAAACCATGGCGATAAATTTCTTATGGACACACAATAAGCTTTGAACGTGGATAATGTGTACCTTAAGGCCACATGGATTTATTTTAACGGTGGCAGAATATATGTTAACGTGGCCTATTGACAATGTATAGTTACGGGTAATATTTGGTACTGCCATTGCTTAAACCTCAAAATTACGCTACAGATATATATGAATCTACAGAACCGCTAAAAAATGCACAATTAGAAGAGAAAATATTCAAAACATCAAAACATTGTTCATTTTAATTTATTTTAATAATAAAGGGTAGTTACATCACTGACCAAAGCCTCCTTTATCATAAGGGAATGCGATAACAATGACCATTCATCCAGGACTTGGAGACTTAGCATAAAATTGCAAGTATATCGACCATAAAGTTAAAAAACATGTTACCAAACTTTCAAGCATAGAAACGAGCAAAACTTGAATAAAATTATCAATCTACTATTACAGGAGTGGTAGTCCACTTAGCACTACACTGAGAACCAATGATAGAGTTGATAATAATATCAGTCGCTTCGAAGTAAACTTGGATCAGCTCCTGGTATGCAAGCCCATATGACTTTAGCTTCAGGATGTTGTGCTTGGGATTTTTTGGCACCCGAGTTGATAATAATATCAGTCGCTTCGAAGTAAACTTGGATCAACTCCTGGTATGCAAGCCCATATGACTTTAGCTTCAGGCTGTTGTGCTTGGGATTTTTTGTCACCCAAGAAGTACCCTGCATAATAGGAAGACTTCAACCAATTCCAATAGTAAGATTTCAATCTATATAAAAGATGAGGTGAACATCAAGATATATTTAACATGGTTCCTGGAGAGCATAATTGTGAACACATACTAGCCACAACAATGGCAACATGTCAAAGTGAGGTATTCCTTTATTAAAACATCTCGAATCGACGAACATAACTAGGAAATTATAGTTCTGTTCGCAAATACTTGATGGTAACAAATCAAGCCAAATTGCAAAGCAAATTGTGATACCACTGAAGCCCGACAAAAATGTAGCACAAGATTAAGGAAAAATAAAATCTTAACTTCCCTGCCAGTAACCTCAAAAGACGACAACGAGAACCAGAATTCAATGGTGAACAAGAGATGGTAATGACATCTTCCTCTTTCACATGGATTATTGAATATACCCTTTGATACAGTTCAGGAGTAATGGGATCATAATCAATTGATCCTTCCATTACTTGGGCAAGCTCTGCATCCTTTAACACCACCAAATCCTAAATCAGCAAAACCAAAAAACAAAATTTCTCTAAAACACAAGAACTGAACAGAAGATGTACGAAAAATATGCTTCCATTTTTCTTCGGTAAAATTCCAAAAAGAAAAATAAAGTTTCTGAAAGAATTGATGCGAAATTTAGATTAGGGCTTGTAAAAAATGGGGTTTTAAGACATACTAACCCTGTATACATAACCCAAAAGGAACCCATGTTAGGGCATCTTCTTCTTATGAATCTACAAAGAGAAAACAACTATAAAATGTAAATCTATTGAGACTTGTATGTAATGTGAAAAACAGTAGAGCGAGATGGACTAACTAACCTTGAATACCATTTTCTTGTTTGAGTTACAGTAGCTGAAGAACGCCATCTTCTACTTCGATCAGCCCATCAATTTTTCAGTTTTGATTCGTAAATAGCTTTGTCGATGAACTTTCTTCTCGGTATCAATAGTTAACAGTGTTTTTAGATTTGATTTGAAGGGAAAGGAGAGGATTTCTAGGGAAAGTTAGAGACAGATCTTGCGCCGCTGCATACTGTTTTTTTTCTGCTTAGGGTTGCTGGAGGAGGAGAAAACAAAGCAAGGAGCATAATTAAACCTAATAAGAATGAAAATTGAAAATGACGAAAATGCTGGATTGCAAAAACGCATCTTTAGAATGTTTTGGGTATTTTTTCATGGCTGCTAGTGGTGGGTAGCATATTGCTGGGGGTGTACCAAACAAAAGGGAATTGAATCAATTGATGTTTTGCCTTACTTGGTTTTGGGTACATCCCAAGCAATATGGCACCCCCATTAGCAATGTTGTATTTTTCATCGGAGTTGAGTCACTTGATATAATTATCAAGGGGGATTAAAGTATAATGCAAATACATTTTAACATTTTATCTAACATATATGGGAATTTATTTTATTTTTAAGTTGGTTCTCTTTAATTTTATAGTTTAACCTGGACTAGGATCACAGGGACAAGGACAAAGAAAAAGACGGTAACAGAAGACAATATACCAAAGGGTGTCTTGATATATCTCAAGTATGATATCAAAAATTTAGTACCGAATAAACCACCGTGAGGGAAACTAGACGTCGTATAGATTATCAAACCAAGTAGCAGACGAAAGCCATTCAGGTTCATTCCAACTACAAAATGAAACCATATTGTCCCAATTTTTATGGACCAAATTGTATTAGCTGACTCCTTAAGCACAACATACTCGTGTATAATTTCTTTCTAGTTTATTAATAAGGTTATTTTATGCTTAAAAAAATGCCAAAAGTTATTTATATGATTTTGGATTTCGTTCGATCCTGTGTGATCGTATTGGATTTCGTTCAGACAAATTGTACTCCCTTTTATCCCACAGTCATTGGATAATGCTTATTTTGACTAATTATCCACAAATTTAAGGATGCGATTACTGATCCACATAACATTATTAGCTTCAGATTACTGGAGGAACACCTTCTTACAAGTGTTGCTTAATTTAAATATATTTCTTTTGGTATAAAAACTAAAAAACAACCAAGGAACCGGTTAGAATTAGATTCCATCCAATTGAATCTAATTTTACTCAAGTTCACCAGATCTTATTCACTCCGGTCTCACTCAATGGCACTTATTATTCATCAACTTTGGACTTCAAATTTTATTTCAGCTCGCCCGGTTTCTTTTGATGCTTAAATATTTACTTTTTTTTTGATCGGTTTAAATATTTAGTACATTATTATTCAAGTACAAACTTCGTCTAGTCTCAACCCATTCTAAATAATTTATTAGAATTCATCGACAAATTTCGTTTGATCTCACTAGGTTCATCAGTAAGAAACCACAAACTTGGATCAAATAATCATCAATTTGGTCTCCCATTTTTTTTTCTATTTTTTTTTCTCAACAAATATATTTTTGATGTGGGTAGGTGGTACCAATCATGATTTGACATGTGGCATTTAAGTCGCACAAAGTTTAATCTGTATGGTGTTTATTCGACCAATAGAAAATCAAAATCTCTAATCAAACGAATATAAATGCAAACACAAAAACTCATATGGATATATCAATCTTATACAAAGGAGGGAAAATTGCGATCTCCATGGGCCGGGACAACGAAATTTTGGCGCAATATTTCCCCCTAAAATTTCAATAGTATTTTTAACCTCAAAACCCTAACCACGTCTTATCATATTCCTCCCTCTTTGGTTACTCTTTTTCTCTTTCGAAGCTCGAACTCTCCGAGAAAACTAACTTCACCACTAAACCACCAAAATATCAATAAACAAGAAGCATAGTACTATTTTTCTCAACAAAATCAGAACACAATACCTCTCTGAGTGGTTAATCAACCATAAATCAAAACCAATCTGGTAATCTAAGATTTTCTCTTATCAAGTTATTGGTTTTTCAGAGATTTTGAAGATGGAGAAAAAGATGATATATCGATTTATATTTTTTTCTATAATCGTATACTGATTTCGTATGTATGAAGATCTGTTTTTCATCACCAATTATGTGAATTATTATTCGATTGAATTCATGTGAATCGGTTCAAAATCAATAAAACTTAGGTCTCTTTATTATTCTCATGAATCTCAGATATTATTGTTCATGGCTGATTATAGATTTGATTATTGGAGTCTTTAGATTATGCGAATGATTTGATTTAAAATCTGTCGAGTTGTTGAAAAGTTCTTCTCTGTTCAATGTTTCAAGAGATGAGTCATTTTTTCTTATTCCGAAACTTGGTGAGTACACATGAGTGTGGTGTCATGATGGTTTGATTATAATTAACAGGGGCTTGTTCAGTGTTGAAGACTTGAAGTTCTAAGTTCTTGTAGTTAAAAGTATATATAAGTTGGTTGAACTCCTGTAGAATTGTTGGGCGCAATTAGTGAATCGTTGCATTTTTGGAAATCTTGTGCAGTTAGGGAGGGTCCTTAGGGAGAAAGCAGGATTGGCAGGAGAGGTTTAAAAACATGAGGAGAGGGAAACAAGAAGCAGACAATAAGAATGATAGCTCTCCCAGGTGAGTCCGCCAAGGATTAACGAAATTCCTAAACAGATTCATCCTAGAATGAAGGTACATTAAACTTTCAGTGGTTTATAATTAAGGCTAGCTGGATTGTGAAGTGTTTTGCAATATGATTGCTTGTAGGAAACAGGAAACATACCTCCTTATTGATTTTTTTAGAGATTTTGAAGATGGGGAAAAAGATGATATTATCGATTGAAGCAAGGACCAAAATAAATTTTCAATTAGAGAACCTACACAAAGGGATCCTTCATGTGCAGGTACTTCTACAATACTTATTGTGATTGACGCAAAGAATTTTTCTTCTGATTGATTCTTATCATCAGTGAGTTGCTTCCTAAGTTTTATCCGTTTTTGTCGAGTAGAGTTAGTGACAAATTTCTTTGAGAGTAATTAATCTAGGTACTAATAGTCCTGGCTTTGTCTGTCAAGTAGATTTAGCAACAAATCCCTTTGAGTGTAATTATTAATCTAGGTACTAATAGTTCTGGCTTTTGTGTTGTTGATTGTTGATGAGATATTCATGGTGGGTGTTTTGCCAGTAATTAGCATTTCTATGGTTGGAAAAGGTTCAAGGACAGAGTAAAGAAAATGTAATCCCCAAAGAAACTTTTATAGAATTGATGTCTTTTTTATAATCGGATCAGAACTCCAACGATACAGCAATAAGACTTTAAAGTTTGAGCAATTAATGAATGAATTGTAAAGTAGCAAGGTATTGTGCGTATTACTGAAATTCCAACAATCACTCAAGGAAACAACTCCAAACATGCAATCAAAGGATACAAATTACACTATGTCATTTATAGGTATTAGATAGATGACATCAATTCTATAAATATGCTCTACTGTGTGCGGGTTGTTGTTAACAGTTTGTTGCCTTAAGACAAATTACACTACTTCGTTGGGTAGTATATGAACATATTTCATCTTATGCCGATATACTTATCATATCTACACATCCTGTCATTTTCCACTATAAATGCCATTGTAACCATTTGATGTCATATCCAAGTGACGAATGGATAATTGAAAATATGGTTTAAAAAACCTCATTGCGCTGCTATTGCATTTGCATGGTGAGCTGGGAAACCAAGCTTAAATTTAGATCTTTTATTGTTCTACCACTATTATCTACACGCCTTTCCAAGTTCCAAAATTTTATTTTTAAAAATGAAAGGGTTTTCCCTGTCACATATGCCAGAATGCTAAACGCTTCCTACTTTAATGTATCTGATTGCAGGCTTAAAGAACTTAACGCAACAACAATTACTAGATTTCCTCCATGAATACGTCAAAGTGGGTGCACCTGTGAAACAGACACTTAGAGGTACAAGTAAATTCGAATACTAATCGTATGAGATCGATCTCTGTGAAGTTGTGTTAAATGAGAGCAGGTTGGATTGTTGTTTCACATATAATTTGAACTCATGAGTGGAAATTTTATCCGACATCTACCAAGGGTATGCATGGAGAATCTGCAACATAGGTAATTTCCTGCTAATTTATGTAGTTTTCTTACGAACTGAATCCTAAACTGATTATCACTTCAAATATTACAATATTATTTGTTGTATCTTTCAATATTATCTAATATGTGGTTACTTCAAAATAGGTCTTTGATTGACATCCAATGTGTAAATAATAACTGAATATAAACCCAAACTTCCCATAGTTCCATGTCTGTGTTGCATTCTGCTAGGTTATGTTTAACAATTTAACATGTAAGAAACAGACGGCATGAGAAAATGAAGTTGACTAATTTCAAATATTTGCTAGATTCCCATATTCACATATTTCCAATTTAACAATTTATGTTTGTGAAGAAATTCACACTAAAACTTGCTATTCACATATTTCCATTTGCTAGATTCTCACTTTCTCTTGCTGGCAAAACATGGACTGTCTAAACCCAAATAATTAGGAAGAAAATTGTGACATCTCAATGATTGCAAAGCACAATAAGGGATGCCATTGCAAGAAATCAGGATGTCTTGAGAAATACCGTGAATGCTTCCAAGGCAACATTCTTTGTTCTGAAAATAGTAAATGCATGGACTGCAAGAACTACACTGGTGGTGAAGAGACTTGCTCTCTTCCACGAGGATCATAGTAATCGTTGTAATACCCTATAGATGAAGCCGGTAGATGCCACTGCTGCAATAACTGGGGATATTGAATCGTCTGGCTATGAGATCTCCATCTATATCCAAGAAAAGGAAGCTTCATGAAAAAACTTTGTTCCTGCATCACATTCACTTGATCACAGGCTTGCTCAGACTTCCAGGTTTGTTACATATATTCCCTGTAAAGATGTTCACATTTTCATTGCTAGTGATATAAGCAGCGCATATATTCCATAACAAATTTTCAATAGATATGCGCGTTTTAGCTCTAAATTGGTAATAGTGCCATTGAATATTTTTGCTCAGCCTTAGTGTACCTTTCTTGATTGTTTTTTATTACAGGACTCCAAATTATGCAGCTGACCACCATAAGATGTTGATGGTCTTGTAGCGTGAGCTGGTGGTGCTGGACCAAAGATGAAGGAAGTCGACTATAATGGATTTATTTACTTCTTGGTTTCGCATTTCATATTTCTGCGTACTTGGCTTTAGTTATCTAGAGTAGTCAATCTTTATTTAAAATATTTTATTATTTTTTGTCATTTAATTTGTTCTGCAGAGAAGTTAGTTTTGGCAAAGCGATCTTGATGAAGTTTTCTATTTCAACGAGTATTGTGTTAATGCTTTAGCACGTGATGTGACAGCATCACGGGATTCAGTTCACCACAGCCTAAATGGTGCATACTAACACCGTTTCAATAATATAAGAACCCGATTCCTAAATTGGTAAGCAAAATTTACATTACATGTATCAGATGTGATAGAACAAAAAATAAGCTACTCAAGATACTTGTAGCTCAAACTGTACTCACATACATGGGTATACAAATCCGTATGTTGAACCGATATGATCAATGCTTTGGACATGTAACATGTCTATGAACCCTATATTTTGGACACAAAAAAAATCAAAATGACTAAATAAATTCGCTTACCGCCTCGACTAAATAGGCGTGTCTAATGCCACCCAACACATTAGACACGTACACAATTGGTAAATGTGGCCATATACTCATCTTTGACTACTGGTGATGGGTTTTGACTTGAACCCATGACCAAAAGGTGCCTTATGGCCACAGTTGATCGGTTTAGGTATGACCTAATGATACACTATGGCTACAAGGTAACATAAAACGTAGCTATAGTTATACCTATGACCAGTAGCCACACAATTAATATGAAACGTGGCTAGGCTATAAACCAAAAAACGTGGCCTATGTGAAGGTTTGTACTAGTGCAATGGTATGCCAAACCCTTGGACACACCATGCCAAGCTAACTGCACATTGCCTTGGCCCCAGCCATGCTAGCCGCACCATGCGCCAATGGTATCCCAAACCCCTGACCCCACCATGCCAAGCCAACCGCATCTTGCCTTGGCCCCACCATGCCAAGTCGTCCATGCCAAACCCTTGGCCCCACTATGCCGTTGTCATCCACCATTTTTCCTTGGCCCCACAATGACGGCCATCCCTATGCGGCTACCAAAACGAAGGAGTGCGACGATCAACGGCCGCCGTTCCATCCTAGATGCAAATCATAGCCGTCCAAGGTTGCCAAACAACGCATGGTAACCTTTGGCCCAAAACCCTAGTTTTGGCCACGCCAAACCGCGCTAAGGCATATCATACCACATGTGCCAATGGTATGCCAACCGCCTTGCCGCGCCATACCATGCCGGCCTTCGCTATTGCGGCTACCAAAACGAAAGCGTGCGATGATCAACAACCACCCTTTCATCCTAGATGCAAATCCTATCCGTCCAAGGTCGCCAAATAACGCAGGGTAACCTTTGGCACAAAACCTTAGATTTGGACACGCCAAACCGCGTCAAGGCATGCCATGCTACATGTACCAATGGCATGCCAGCCGCCTTGCCGCGCCAGACCATGCTGGCCTTCCATATTGCGGCTACCAAAACGAAGGCGTGCGATGATCAACTGACACCATTCTATCCTAGATGCAAATCCTAGCCGACCATGGTTTCCAAAAAACGCATGGTAACCTTTGGCCCAAAACCCTAGTTTTGGCCACGCCAAACTGAGCCAAGGGATACCATACCACATGTGCCCAGGCATGCCAACCATGCTAGCCGCACCACTGTGCCAATGGCAAACCATGCCAGCCACATCTCCGCCCCAAGGCATGCCAACCATGTCAGTTGCACCACTGTACCAATGGAAAACTATGCCAAACCCTTGGACACACCATGCCAAGCTAACTGCACATTGCCTTGGCCCCAGCCATGCTAGCCGCACCATGCGCCAATGGTATCCCAAACCCCTGACCCCACCATGCCAAGCCAACCGCATCTTGCCTTGGCCCCACCATGCCAAGACGTCTGTGCCAAACCCTTGGCCCCACTATGCCGTTGTCATACACACCATTTTTCCTTGGCCCCACCATGACGGCCATCCCTATGCGGCAACCAAAACGAAGGTGTGCGACGATCAACGGCCGCCGTTCCATCCTAGATGCAAATCATAGCCGTCCAAGGTTGCCAAACAACGCATGGTAACCTTTGGCCCAAAACCCTAGTTTTGGCCACGCCAAACCGCGCCAAGGCATATCATACCACATGTGCCAATGGTATGCCAACCGCCTTGCCGCGCCATACCATGCCGGCCTTCGCTATTGCGGCTACCAAAACGAAAGCGTGCGATGATCAACAACCACCCTTTCATCCTAGATGCAAATCCTATCCGTCCAAGGTCGCCAAATAACGCAGGGTAACCTTTGGCACAAAACCTTAGTTTTGGACACGCCAAACCGCGTCAAGGCATGCCATGCTACATGTACCAATGGCATGCCAACCGCCTTGCCGCGCCAGACCATGCTGGCCTTTCATATTGCGGCTACCAAAACGAAGGTGTGCGATGATCAACGGACACCCTTCCATCCTAGATGCAAATCCTAGCCGACCAAGGTTGCCAAACAACGCATGGTAACCTTTGGCCCAAAACCCTAGTTTTGGCCACGCCAAACTGAGCCAAGGGATACCATACCACATGTGCCCAGGCATGCCAACCATGCTAGCCGCACCACTGTGCCAATGGCAAACCATGCCAGCCACATCTCCGCCCCAAGGCATGCCAACCATGTCAGTTGCACCATTGTACCAATGGCAAACCATGCCAGCCACATCTCCGCGCCAAGGAATACCAACCATGCCAGCCGCACCACTATGCCAATGGCAATCCATGCCATCCGCATCACTGTACCAATGGCAAACCATGCCAACCACATCTCTGCGCCAAGGCATGCCAACCATGCCATCTGCAATAATGGAAAACCATGCCATCTGCAATAATGGCAAACCATGCCAGCCACATCTATCGCGTCATGGCATGCCAACCATGCTATCCGAACCATGCACCAATGGCATGCCAAACCCTTGTCCCCACCATGCCAATTGCACCTTGCCATGGCCCCAACCATGCTAGCCGCACCATGCGCCAATGGCATGCCAAACCCTTAGCCCCACCATGCCAAGCCAACCGCACCTTGCCTTGGCCCCAACCATGCTAGCTGTCACATGCCCATTTAATCGCCTAAAATTTCATGGGACATGACCGGAAATACTATGTGGTTCAGTGAATCAACTTCACCCACAAGTACTCAGCCTTTCACACTTGCATCAAAGTATGCATCTGCCTTCACCCGTAAGGCAATACACAACAGAAGTCTTTTCTTCTTTCTCTCTAACTCCCCATGCCCCCATAAGCATAAGAGGTTCTGCCATGCACTTCAACAATTCTCACACAAAATCAGCAATACAATGAACACAAAGACATGACACAATTAACCCATTTTATTGTATCAAAGGAAGATTACAAAACTCGTCCATCACATTGACCAAAAACATGCCATTCACCCTCTTGGTGAATGCCTAACTCTCCCAAACATGAGACTAACTCTCTCCTATGTAGCCTACTGATTTTTCCCACTCCTTACAATGGCCAAAACCGTGCACAACACTTGCACACTGATAGGTGTCTAAAAACACCTATCTAAGTATCGATTGGTTATGCTATCTTAGCTAGTTTTCGTGTAAAATTGTATTATTAGTTATCTTTTATATTTTATGGGAATTTTGGAGTTTATTCCCGAAAAGAACAAGAAAACGTCCAATTGACTAACAGAGAGACGGAATTATCATTGCATGGGAAACCACTATCGGCAGTTGTGTGGGCGTTAAGAAGGGAAAAGGCGGTGAATTGGATGACGTCGGTATGCACGAGAAGTGATACTGGCGATGGCAGTGACGAGAATGGCTGGTAACTTATGGATATGGTGCAGCTCGAGTAAAAGAGAAGGAAAACAACAAGGACTGAGCTAGGCAATGGATGAAGAGCTCGAGATGGGATAACGAGATGAATACAGAGAGAGTGGATTTGTGACGGGAGATGTGATGTTTCTTGTCGATGACTGCAGATAAAAGATGGCCAGAGAGAATTCGAGATGAGGTGTGTCGATGGCGTTTGGGGATGCATGGTAGCGTGCTTAGTAGTTGGAGGAGCTTGAGAACAGATTGATTGAAAAAAACAACACTTACGGGATTGAGGCTTTGCTGCTATGGATCGAGTTGGAAGTCAGGGCAGAGAAGAACAGGGACGACCATGACGCAATGTTGAAAAAATAGAGCGGTTGCCATTACATCAGGGAAAGATAGCGTAGAAGCTGTGACGATGGAGAGAGAAACTGGTCAGAAAAGTTGTGATGATAATGAAGAATAGTCGATGATGTATGGAGTTGTTGGCTGTGGGTTATTGAGTGAGATGCTCGATCAATGATGAAGAAGATGTGTTGCTGGAAGCAATGGAAATGAAGCTGAGATCGAGATAAAAGGGACTGTTGACAGAGAATTTTAGCTCGAGTCCGAGGTTTTAATGGAGATGGACAAAGAAGATTAATGTGACAGTAGCTGTGAAGTTGGTGATGCTGCTATGCTCGAGTTTGGAGTCTGCAGTCAAGAGTACTGAGAAACAAGAATGAAGGCGTGAAGAGGAGCTGATCCAGATTGAGAGATGTTCTCAGATAAAGACTAAGTGATGCTAATGGGAGATGGAGCTTGATCTGCTGGTTAGCTGTGCATACTCGAGTTTGAATGGCTTGCTGCCATCGTGGAGATAGATGGAGCTTGGCCTTGAACGATGAGAATTTGGTTAAATGGGTTAATTATGAAGCCGAGAGGAATGGTTGGATAATGATAAGATGCTGCCATTGATTAGTGATCGCAGGAAGGAGTCTGGTGGAGATGTGGTGCTCGAGTTGATAAAACCCGATAGAGTTTGCTAAGCTAGTAATGGCATGCATGGTTGGTTAAGCCGTGGGTGCTTACACAAGGGGTTTTATGAAGATGGTCTTCAGTGGTGTACGTCCTGAGTAGACAATAACGAAATGGACTGGGCTTCTACCATATATACGCAAGCATCCTTGGGATTTTGACCAGCCTTTGCCGTGGCTTACTTTGAGCAGCCTTGGACGTGTGTTTGCATAGCAAGACTTGGCTGTGAACGATATTTAGTGAATTCTGTCAGGGTTTGGCAACCTACTTTGACCGGGCGTTATGCACGGGACATTTTGAGGAGGTGCACTTTCCTATTTTTGCTAGGTTTTCTAGTTTTCTTAAAGAAGAGGTTACAAAAATCTATATATAGAGAAGCCTAGATACAATTTGGGATATATCTTCTTTTCACCGTTTTTCTCCCCCTTAGGGGGAGAACTATCTCTTTTCTATTCTTTTTATATTGTAAGGATGAATTCAAAGTTCTAATGTGAAGCTCAATTATTTTGCAAGTTTGTTTCAAGTTTTAAATTGATTCATTGTAGATTGTTTTTACCATATCGAAGGTTTATGATTGGTTCTTAGATTGGTTTGGGTGCGCAACCAGATTAGTTTATTAATCATTCTAATGCTAGTAGAGAGTTAAGTCGACCCGTAATTGTCTCTTAACTCCTACACAAGTAGAAATTGCAAGACCTTACGGAGGGATTCTGTGGAGCAATTGCGAGTAAAGAAAACACTAGTAAGTGGACCGAGCGTACCGAGTTTAACTGCTGGGATCAAACCTAAATTCACAAATCTTAATGCGATCTGGGAATTACATCTTGTACTCGAGCGCTTTCGTGTCAAGGTGGTTCTTTTGAATAGAATCCGGTAGTCGAGCGCTTCCGTATCTGGTGATATAAGGAGTTTTGGGGATAGCTAAGTGTACCTACTTTCCTACAGTTGGTGAAAATTAAGTCTAACAAGAGATAAGCGGGTACAATGTTGAGTTAACGGTTAGTAACTGCGAAGGATTTCTTCAATATCTTTATCTTATTATCCTTATTTTATATTTTCGCCGATTTAGATAACATAACAATTGAATTACTCTTCGTGGGAACGATCCTTACTACCGCTATATTACATTTAATTAGTGGGAAATATCTTTTTATTTTGTTGAGTAAACGACCAAAATTGGCGCCACTGTCGGGGAGTAATTGTTAATTGGTATGTTATTCTTTTTGGAGTAAAGGTTTTGTGGGTATATCTCTCGTAAGCCCTCACGAGACTATAACTCGTCCACTATGGACACCTAGGGGTTTAAAGGCCTATTATTCATGCTAAGAGTAACCGTATCCTCACGACATGGAGTTGTATTATATTTTTGTTTCGTTTTGTTTGCTCGAGGACTAGCAAAGTTTAGGTGTTGGGGAATTTGATAGGTGTGTAAAAAAACCTCTCTAAGTATCGATTGGTTATGCTATCTTAGCTAGTTTTCGTGTTAAATTGTATTATTAGTTATCTTTTATATTTTATGGGAATTTTGGAGCTTATTCCCGAAAAGAACAAGAAAACTTCCAATTGACTAAAAGAGAGACGGAATTATCATTGCATGGGAAACCACTTTCGGCAGTTGAGTGGGCGTTAAGAAGGGAAAAGGCGTTGAATTGGATGGCGTCGGTATGCACGAAAAGTGATACTGGTGATGGCAGTGACGAGAATGGCTGGTTACTGATGGATATGGTGCAGCTCGAGTAAAAGAGAAGGAAAACAACAAGGACTGAGCTTGGCAATGGATGAAGAGCTCGAGATGGGATAATGAGAGAGTGGATTTGTGACGGGTGATGTGATGTTTCTTGTCGGTGACTGCAGCAGAAATATGACCAGATAGAATTCGAGCTGAGGTGTGTCGATGGCGTTTGGGGATGCATGGCAGCGTGCTTAGTAGTTGGAGGAGCTTGAGAACGGATTGATTGAAGAAAACAACACGTACATGATTGAGGCTTTCCTGCTGTGGCTCGAGATGGAAGTCAGGGCAGAGAAGGACAGAAGTTCTAGCATGATGTAATGTTGAAACGATAGAGTTGTTGCCATTACATCAGGGAAAGATAGCATAGCAGCTGTGACGATGGCAAGAGAAACTAGTCAGAAAAGCTGTGATGATAATGAAGAATAGTCAACAATGTATGGAGTTGTTGGCTGTGGGTTATTGAGTGAGATGATCGATCAATGATGAAGAAGATATGTTGCTGGAAGCAATGGGAATGAAGCTGAGATCGAGATAAAAGGGACTGTTGACAGAGAAGTTGAGCTCGAGTCCGAGGTTGTAATGGAAATGGACAGAGAAGATTAATGGGACAGTGGCTGTGAAGTTGGTGATGCTTCTATTCTCGAGTTTGGAGTCTGTAGTCAAGAGTACTGAGAAACAAGAATGAAGACGTGAAGAGGAGCTGATCCAGATTGAGATATGTTCTCAGATAAAGACTAAGTGATGCTAATGGGAGATGGAGCTTGAGCTGCTGGTTATCTGTGCATAATCGAGTTTCAATAGCTTGCTGCCATCGTGGAGATAGATGGAGCTTGGCCTTGAACGATGAGAAGTTGGTTGAATGGATTAATTATGAATCCGAGAGGAATTGTTGGACAATGAGAAGATGCTGCCATTGATTAGTGATCGCAGGAAGGAGTCTGGTGGAGATGTAGTGCTCGAGTTGATAAAATCCGATGGAGTTTGCTAAGATAGTAATGGTATGCATGGTTGGTTAAGCCGTGGGTGCTTACACAAGGGGTTTTATGAAGATGGGCTTCAGTGGTGTACGACCTGAGTAGACAATAACGAAATGGACTGGGATTCTACCATATATACGTAAGAAGCCTTGGGATTTTGACCAGCCTTTGCCGTGGCTCACTTTGAGCAGCCTTGGACGTGTGTTTGCATAGCAAGACTTGGTTGTGAACGATATTTGGTGAATTCTTCCAGGGTTTGGCAACCTACTTTGACCAGGCATTATGCACGGGATATTTTGAGGAGGTGCACTTTCCTATTTTTGCTAGGTTTTCTAGTTTTCTTAAAGAAGAGGTTACAAAACTCTATATATAGAGAAGCCTAGATACAATTTGGGATATATTTTCTTTTCACCGTTTTTCTCCCCCTTAGGGGGAGAACTATCTCTTTTCTATTCTTTTTATATTGTAAGGATGAATTCAAAGTTCTAATGTGAAGCTCAATTATTTTGCAAGTTTGTTTCAAGTTTTAAATTGATTCATTGTGGATTGTTTATACCATATTGAAGGTTTATGATTGGTTCTTAGATTGGTTTGGGTGCGCAACCAGATTAGTTTATTAATCATTCTAATGCTAGTAGAGAGTTAAGTCGACCCGTAATTGTCTCTTAACTCCTACACAAGTAGAAATCGCAAGACCTTACATAGGGATTCTGTGGAGCAATTGCGAGTAAAGACAACACCAGTAAGTGGACCAAGCGTGCCGAGTTTAACTGCTGGGATCAAACCTAAATTCACAAATATTAATGCGTTCTGGGAATTACATCTTGTAGTCGAGCGCTTCTGTGTCAAGGTGGTTCTTTTGAATAGAATCCAGTAGTCGAGCGCTTCCTTATCCGGTGATATAAGGAGTTTTGGGGATATCTAAGCGTACCTACTTTCCTACGATTGGTGACAATTGAGTCTAACAAGAGATAAGCGGGTACAATGTTGAGTTAACGGTTTGTAACTGCGAAGGATTTCTTCAATATCTTTATCTTATTATCCTTATTTTATATTTCCGTCGATTTAGATAACATAACAATTGCATTACTCTTCGTGGGAACGATCCTTACTACCGCTATATTACATTTAATTAGTGGGAGATATCTTTTTATTTTGTTGAGTAAATGACGCTCACCACACACGCATGGAACAACCATGTGTCCCATCAGGTAGTTTCTATAACTGCCAGCTTGCTTTTCAACCGCCACCTTTTGTGTTGTCAAGCCAAATGATGCCACATCTGTTCTTGGTGGTTAGAAACACTCCCACATGGTTATAACTTCTTCTATAACCGTTTTACTTCGTCTCACATCATTGGCATGCTTGTGAAGCTCGTAACCAACTCGTAACCGTCACTTGAGCCGTATTGTACCACTTGTTGTGCCATACTGGATTCTGTCTTGCGCCAACGTTCAGCCCTCTTGGCCCTACATATTTATCATTCTAAACTCCTGCACGAAAAATCCTTATGCTTCAAACATTGAGGCCAGCTCCTTAAGCTCATTCTAGTTACTCATGCGTCATATATGATTCACTTCGCCAATTAGCTTGACAATAGCAATGCAACTCTTGCATTACCAACTTATTTGCACTATTCAGACTTTGGCCCTGCCTTGAACCAATGCATAGACTAACTCTTAGTCTATTCCACTCTTATTACATCATCCTTGAGTTTGGTCCAACTCAATTCCATGGATATGCATCTATGCAAACATCGCATGTTGCATATGTGAACTTTGGCCATGTCTTGCCAATCCTTCAATGAAGCCTTATTGTGTCGGCCAATAAGCTTCATTCCTTAGCCAAATGTATTTAAAATGTAGCTCCACTATTGCGCTTCATTGGCCCTGTAGGGTTATGCCATTCTTGAAACTTGACGGTCTATACAATATACCGCTATTATGGCTTGTATTGTGCTATTATTGCTTCGCAATGCGCCATTATGGCGGAACTCTGACTTGGACTGCAACTTTGTAATGCGTCACTTGAAGCACCGTAATAAACCTCCCCCACCTAATCCGTTCAACGCCCTCGTTGAACGCAACAAAGTATACTCGTTATACTTGTTTTATGGCTTTGTACGCTTCTGAGCCCTTCTCAAAAATCAGCAAACTTTGTTTGGCCTTCATTCTTGCCAAAACTTTTATGCCTAGTACCACATTCCATTACTTAGATTACTGCCTTTCCATTGATCCTACTGACTTGAAATTTGTTGTTACGTCGCGATCGCTTTCAACTCCATCTCAAATCATATATCAACACCCAAATGCAAACTGGAAATTCTTCTTGCCAACTCCCTGAATTAGACTTGAATTTCACTTGAATCATTTATGCCTAAGTGTACACAAGCAATGATTCCTCCAACTGATCACAATAATCAATGCCATAGTCTTATGCCTTCATTCTCCGACTTTAGTTGCACCACGCAACTTAACAAGACTTATACAAGACTTGGCTTTATGCTTCAATCATGTTGCGCCTTCGCCAAACATGCCATGCCTTAAGGTATGCACTTTATGATTTTATACCACTCTTGGTATGCGCCATAACCTATAGCTTTTGCTGCACTTTGCAAACATCAGCACTTTCACTAGATTTGGCCTCCAAATCATGTTGCAAACTTCACCTTCTCGGGCTCGCATCATTTGTATGCCAAAGAACCATCTCCTTGTTGTTCTTTGCTTGCACTAACACAACACCTTGATTGAAATGCATGACTTTTGCATAGTCATGACTTAAGATACCCCTAACATTAGACCGCCTTCCCAGAGACCAGGCATCCTCTTCACGCGCCTTTGAAACCATCACTTTAAGCATCACTTGCTCTTTAAAACTGCTACACTTTAATGTAGCGGAAAAACAACATCATGTTCTTCCCAACTATGAGTCAATCTTAACTCATTTACTTGATGGACTTACATCTTCATTCTTGCTGCGTTACTCCATGCATTCGCTGCCAAATGCCTTCGAACTTCCACATAACTCTCAACAGCAAACTCGACTATGCCACCAACTCCTATATTTGCTTCTTTCACTTTCAGTGTCTTCTATTGTATATTTTGGATTAATATACTGTGTAGCATCTTCCACGCGAACTTGCTTTACTTTGAACGAAAGAGGCAAGATCTTTCACTTCAAATACCCTCATTCCCTACTACCTTACATAGAGAGACTTCATTCCAACACCAAGGTCCACTCGACCCAAACTGAAAGTATAATCAAACTTGAGCAAATACTCGCGCCAACTGATTGCAACTTGTAAGACCTAACAAGCCTTGCAATACTGACTTCAACTTCGCTTCTAAGCAACAAAGGAAGCGCGACAGCACCTATTATCCCCAATGTAGCAATTCACTTTGCCACATGCACTCTTCCAACTATCAACGTTCGTATGAAACTCCCATAACAAAGCACACTATAATTGACAATTAGTTGAATACTCCTTTTAGACTGATGCTATCATTTTGCTTTAGATTTCATGAAGATTTCTTCAATAATGGCCACATGCCATCTTTATGCATCACCACTATTTTTTCCCTCTTTTACCATGCATCTATGAGTCGCCTAATTTTGCATTTCCAACCACATTATGCATCTTGGATATGCCCAAATATCATTTGGCGCATGCTACTGTTGCATACATGCTATGCCAATTAACACCCAAATCTTGACACAAACTTGTGAACCTTTGCACAACTCGAACGGACTTAACTTGGTGATTCTGAGCATCACCATAGAGCTCAGCAAGTCATATCACTCAATGACTTCCGTGGATAAACACCTTGGAAAGTTGCAAACAAGGCTAATAATCCTTGTAAATGAGGCGCCACTGCCTACGTTCCATGAAGCAATAATACCACATTCTTCTTCGAACTTGGAACTCATTTTACTGCCCATGCACAACTGGTTACTCTTGTCTTTCCCCTTCTCCAAAATTAACTTGAGTAGCAACAATTGTTGATTTGAAGTTGACAAGAACATCCGCTTGTAGTTATGATCAAATGCAGGTCTTTGGACACCCTTGTCCAACCATATTGATCCCACTCATAAACCAGGTGTAAGCACACTCTTTGTGCTCATCTAGCATCAACGAAGAACTCTTTGCAAACACAAGACCGTGGTGTATCGGTTTTCCCCTAACTTGCGCTTCTGTCTTCAGCCTTTCAATAAGATTTATGCTAGATAATAATTGTCCATCCAATTCTTCTCTTATGGCATCACAATTTCCACAAATGTGTTGGTTCACAACCAGACTTTGCATTACCACCAAGGTACATGCAATCGAGAGAGATAACTATAATCTTCCATCCAACTGGCTACGATGAAAACATCTTTCATTCTATCGCATAGACATGTTATTCATCTTCTTTTCCCCTGCAAAGGCCATCAACAACTTTGCATTCAGGAATTTTCGCAATATTCCCATTACCACTTGTAATGTACTCGCTACTAATAACACCACAAAGATATGCATTCCAAATGCCTAATCTTTGTATACTTGTGAGAAACATGGACTTTAAATGCCCGACTTGCACCATAGAAGTCAGCATACTCCTTAGTTTTGTCATGCCATCACTTGAAAACCCGGTTTACAATGACTCTTGCACGCTCGTCTAACACTTTGGGATGGAATTTTGACACATTTGTCATAAACTTTCATGGCCTGCTGCTACTTCAAGCTTCAAGTTCATTCCAATTGATCTTTTCACACAAGACCAACTTCTTCTAGTCTCCATACTAATGAAACCCAAGAAAATCACCATTGAATTTGACAAACAAATGACACCAACTTGAGTAAAAGAGAGAAAAATCAGCAACTGTGTCCCCTAACACAGCTCTGAAACCAGCTTGTCACATGCCCATTTAATCGCCTAAAATTTTATGGGACATGACCGGCAATACTATGTGGTTCAGTGAATCAACTTCACCCACAAGTACTCAGCCTTGCACACTTGCATCAAAGTATACATCTGCCTTCACCCATAAGGAAATACACAACGGAAGTCTTTTCTTCTTTCTCTCTAACTCTTCATGCCCCTATAAGCATAAGAGGTTCTGCCATGCACTTCAACAATTCTCACACAAAATCAGCAACACAATGAACACAAAGACATGACACAATTAACCCATTTTATTGTATCAAAGGAAGATTACAAAACTCGTCCATCACATGGACCAAAAACAGGACATTCACCCTCTTGGTGAATGCCTAACTCTCCCAAACATGAGACTAACTATCTCCTATGTAGCCTACTGATTTTTCCCACTCCTTAGGACTATTTATACAGTAGTTAAAATGGCCAAAACCATGCACAACACTTGCACACTCATGGAACTGCCATGTGTCCCATCAGGTAGTTCTTATAACCGCCAGCTTGCTTTTCAACCGCCACCTTTTGTGTTGTTAATGCGTGTTGTATGCGTCAAAAATAATTTCACTTCCTCACTCAACTAGATATAAATATAGTATTCGATAAGAAAGAGTTCGTATCCATAGAGAGGCGATTGTTGTTATGCAATTTTCAGATTCTTAAGTAACCAATTAACCCAAGGTGTGTTTTTGTTTTTATCAAAGTAATAAAACTAAATAATGAAAAGTAAATAGTTGTAATAATCAATAAGGAGAAGATATTGGTTAAGGGATAGTGTCATTCATAAAAATGTATTTTTCATCTATGATTAGAATTGGTATTTAATCTCTCAATTATCAAAAGTCCTAGGATATCTTGATCGAAAGAGTATCCCGTTTATTTCCTGATTTTATCACAAACAACATTAAAAGATGCTATCGTGAAATCTTCTTAAAAAGCAACCTAAAGTGTAAAAGCACAATTAGATTTAACTCCCTAAGAGCAATAAGTTCTATGAAATAAGACTAATCGATGCAAACAAACGTGTAAAAGCACTAATTCGTTTTAACAAAGGTTATGATTCATATGCGATTAAAAAGATGTATCACTACAAGTATTAACCACAAGATGCTACTAGAAATCAGAGATAACAACTTTTACGTATTGAAAACCCTAATATAGCTTTAGAGATGAAAACAAATCCAATTGATTCCGGACTCAACCAAACTAGCATTCAAATCATATGATAATAAAACAATGAATCATAAACGATAAAACTGAGACAAAACTAATTCATAGAATCAAATAACATGCTTGAAGAAATCAACTTTTTATCCCATAACCAATTATTGTATTTAGCTACTCATATTCATGGAGTTCATCATCATAATATTCAAAGAAATAAGATGAAAAACATAAAAGAATGCAAACCCTAGAAGTTGTTCTCTGCAAAAAGCTCTAAGAATAGAATAAAAAGTTGTATTTAATTGTGTAGAAAACTTCTTTTTTATAGCTTTTTCTCCTTCCAAAAATTGGTTTTGTCTTCAAAGTCCATTAGTTGGAAATTCACCCGGCCCACGTGTGAGAGAAACCCGTGTAGAAAATCTGTCCCAAATGCGCTCACCGGAAAACTGGGTTTTTGGCCGGAATCTGGTACCGGAATCCGATCACCGGAAAACTTTCTCCGATCACTTGAAGCATTGGAAGACGTCACCAGGCAAGCACACACTCCCAGAAGCTCAACTCCATTTCTCTGCAATTCAAACTTTCAAAATACCACCTAAACCAATTCTTTGTTCTTGCGAAAACACACCCAAAAGCGCGCCATGTAGCTCACATATCCCGTGGCCAACTCTCGCATCCAACTCATACCCCCTTCACGGTTCACTGAAACATTGTGATCCCCTTTTTCGTTTCCAAAATCCGGAAAACGGTACAACGCTCACTGGCTCTCCATTTTCACTGCATTTTCGCACTGTTTTTGGCAGCATCTCAGCACCAGCTGCAACTAGCTCCATGTCCTTGGCATTCATCATTCCTAACTCCAACCAATTTTTAATTCCAGAACATCCACCACCATTGCAGAGCATCCATTCCCATGACAATCATCATTGTTCTTCTGTAGCTATATTCTCATTCCACAGCAACTCTGGTCCTTGCAACATTCCACTGCGACAGCACTCAACTCGCACCAGTCTCTATATGCTTGCTTCATTCCATTCCCTGAGTATAACCAACAACACTAGATTCAATGACATAACTTCAATGAGTTTATCCTCATTCCCCTTGTATTTAGATCAAACCTAGCTGCAACGTAGAACACCGGTGCCATTACAACTACCATCTGTAACTCAGCTGCTACTTCATATTCTGAACGTGAAGTGCCGCAATTGCTCCAACTCCAGCTACACTATCCACTAGGCCCTAATCTCTGCATACCCAGTCAAGCCGATAGCAGCTCCATAATTCAATTACTACCGGCTGCAACTTCAAACACATCCACAACTGACTCACACATCACCAAACTAAGGCATATAGCTTCGAACTCCCCTGCATTTCCGGCAGCAGCTTCAACATAAGACCTCCCCTGCAACGCTAACAATATCCTACACATTCATCTAACAATTTACAGAAGCCGTAGAATATCCCCAATCTCATTGTTCTGGTTCCTGCAATTTCTCAAATTCAAGATTCAACTGCATTTACTTACTAACAGCAGCTACATACCAATAGGCACTACAACCTGCAATTCCAGTTCCATCTCCTACCACTACTCCTTCATTCGTCATCTCGAATCCCTTGTGTTCTTTCTCAGCTTCGGAAGCAAGAAAACTCCACCATTCTGCAGCTTATAAACATGACTGTAACCTCCTCCTGTTCAGTTCACCAGAATCAAGCAGCGACAACATCAACCATTGTCACATCACTCAATGCAGCACCTCCTCTGCCTCCATACAGCTTGCAACAGCCCCATATCTTCTCATGAAACAACCATAGCCATGTCAACAACTCCATTTACGGCTTCACCATCACTGCAACTGCAGTTCTATTTCCTGCAATTCATTAGCACTGGCCATACTCAGGACCACCACCACTAGAAGATTCATCCAGCCCCTGTTTTCCTTTATGAACTCAAGCTGCCTGCATCCGAGTCTCCACCTCCAGTTTTTCTTATTCCAGCTGCACCATCAGCACCTCCTCATTGAAGTATCACTACAACTTCTCATTATCCTTCTTTCCATTGTATCGCAACTATTGTTTCAACTCCAGCTGTGTATCTTAGCTACTCAAAATCAACATCAATTCCTCTTTTCTCATTTACTGTTGGTTACAAGACTGGAGCTTTTAGCTTAGGACTTTTATTGAGCATTCAATGTGCGTTCCTGCTGATGCTTTAGACATGTAAATGTTGGTGATTTTTAATACCACTATACCTCCTTCCCTGCTAATTCATACACACCCATTGCTCGTACATCATTCACATAACTCAGCAACACACTTCAATTTTCGTCTCTGTTCATCACCATTGTTACTGGCAACAAACTTGGTTTGTTCTCACTTCCACTTCCCATTTCAACACTTTACCAAAAACTCTGATCAAATCCACCACAGTTCAGGCCATTACACTATACAAACCCAGTTGGAAACCATGTAGAAAAATCCATCAAATCAGTTGAAATTAAGCTCAAGAATTTGTCCCATATTTTCTCCAATTCGAACTACCTCGCCTCAGTTAACGAATTCAGCTCAACCCAAAATCAATCATCAGTTCATTACTAGCGACTTATTAACTATAACCAACCCATCCATCATCGTGAATTTCTCGATCTGATTTCCCTCAGCAACAGCCGCCATTGGTTTCAGAGACGAATGATTGAGAATTTGAGAATTGAAATCTCTCGGTTCTCTGGTATAGAAATGATTGGGCCGGATATTTGCACCCAGTAACTTCAATAAGGACAACCCATTCAGTATATGGCTTGTCGGTTCCGAATAACTGACATTCTAATTCATGTTCAACTGTCAGTTCTAGCAGACTGACAGTTTAATTTCCAGCATAGCTCCTCTTGCATAATCTAGCCTGCCCCAAATATCGCCGGTGAATTGACCTTCTCGCTCCTTACACTCCAAATGGATGTTTTCTCCTTCTTTTGCTCTGAATAACTCCAAAGTACCTTTAACACTCAATAGCACAAATAAGATACATAATTCACATGAAAAATGGCAAAGGAAGCATAAATACTAAATATAAAATACGGTGTATTCTACACCCATCAAATTCCCCCACACTTAGACTTTGCTAGTCCTCGAGCAAATCAAACAAAACAAAACTAAAACAAATACATACAACTCCGTGACGTCGAGGCTACGGTTAATTTTAGCATAAATAACAAGCCTTTAAACCTCTAGGTGTCCCTAGTGGACGAGTTATAGTCTCGTGAAGGTTTACAAGAGGTCTACCTACAAAACCTATATTTCCAACTCCGTCTAATTGTGACAAATCAATGAACGAATCCAAAATAACTACAGGAGGAGGTACCTTGCAAATTCAATTCATATATTAGTAAATAAACTATAATTAGATAGTCGAACAAGCCACAATACTCGGAAACTAACAAACCACAATCACAATGAAAAGATTAAGAAGATGGATATAGATGTAGATGTTGGCGAATGTTCACAAGTGATCGATGTTTCTCATATCTGTCTGAAGGTCACTGCTAAGATGAACCTATGCCTATTGGATTGAGCTACTGGTTTGAATTCTACATCAACTCACTAGCATATACAAGGGAACCATGAGTGACTTTATTCAACCAATATAATACTTTATTTTTCTTTTCTTTTTCACTTTTTTTCTTTCTTTTTTCTTTTTTTTAGACAGCATGATTGGATCACACTGGATCCAAGCGCATGATTCTTGTCAGCAAGTACATGATAGTTGCCTTGGATCCTGCATTCCACGCTTGTTTAGGCGACGGAGACAGGGACTACGTTTCACACATACTGCTATTCCCAAGTGTCATTTTATTCCGTTTGGTCTAATTGGTCGGTCTTTTTTGTTTTTTTTTTTTTTTTTCATTTTTTCATTTTTTTTTCTAGTAACTCAATCACTCTATTTCATCCTAGCAGTAATAACACGTCGATGTTTAGTGACCCACCAAAGCACTTAAAGAACAATAGATAAATATGGAAAAATAAAAAAAATAGAATGCGATATGGTGATATTCCGAGATATGGTAACAACTATCATGGTATATATGATTTCTGAGCTATGTTCGTCCCGTTTAGTTAATTGGTTACTCAACTCCTGCATTGAAAATGGTTCCATCCACTAATGGTGTCCTAAAGGCACAAGTTTCTAGATTTCGGAGTTCAAAAAGCATAAATTTTTTTCTTGATTTTTCTATTTTTCTGATTTTTTTTTAAATGCATAAAACACACTAAAACAAACTATACAAACATATAAATGCTCCCCCACACTTAAATTTTACATTGTCCTCAATGTAAAATTGAATCATCCAAAGAAAGTTCAAGGTGGGAAATTCCGCAAATGATATGCAAAAACAAAGACAATAAAGATAAAAGCAAATGCATAAAAATAAAAAGATAAGGGTAAATATACAAAACCGATGGGTTGCCTCCCACTTAGCGCTTGGTTTAAAGTCGTCATCCCGACGTACTCCTTGTTCATTAAGACTCCTCCAGCGAGAATGCCTCCACAAAGTTCACACTTTCTACAACTTCGGAAGTAAAGTTCTCATAATATGGTTTCAACCGGTGTCCATTCACTTTAAACTCCTTACCTGTAGCTATGCTATGAATTTCTACTGCACCATGAGAAAACACATTAGTAACAATAAAAGGTCCGATCCAACGTGACCTCAATTTACCCG
The DNA here is from genome assembly GCA_023529315.1 of Papaver bracteatum. Lineage (NCBI taxonomy): Eukaryota > Viridiplantae > Streptophyta > Magnoliopsida > Ranunculales > Papaveraceae > Papaver > Papaver bracteatum. The sequence goes on from JAJJWX010001863.1 coordinate 606,784, forward strand.
GAAATAATTGCAAACAAGAACTAAACAAAAGCACTTTCTGCCCAACACAAAATTGTTTTCTAGAAATCATAGAATCATGAAATGCCTTAGTTTTCTCCTTGTAAATGCGCGAGCTTTCAAATGCATCATTGCGTAACTCCTCTAGCTCTTGGAGTTGCAACTTCCTTTGTTTTCCAGCACCATCTAACTCCAAATTGCATTGCTTAATCGCCCAAAACGGTTTATGTTCAATCTCAACGGGTAGGTGACAAGGCTTACCGTATACAAGCCTAAAGGGAGACATCCTAATAGGTGTTTTGTATGCGGTTATATAAGCCCACAAAGCATCATTAAGTCGCATGCTCCAATCCTTCCTTGTTGGATTCACCTTCTTCTCTAGTATGGATTTCACCTCTCGGTTCGACACCTCGGCTTGTCCATTGGTTTGGGGATGATAAGGTGTTGAAATCTTGTGCGACACATTGTACTTCTTCAATAATACTTGTAATAACTTGTTTTTGAAGTGAGATCCCCCATCGCTAATTATGGCTCTTGGAATTCCAAACCTTGCAAAAATGTTAGCTTGCACAAAATCTGAAACCACTTTAGAATCATTAGTTGGGGTGGCCTTAGCTTCCACCCATTTCAAGACATAATCAACAGCAAGTAAGATATAAAAATTCCCATGGGAGTTGACAAAAGGACCCATAAAATCAATACCCCATACATCAAAAACTTCAATAAATTGAATAAAAGTTTGTGGCATTTGATTTCGGGCACCTAGATTGCCTGTCCTTTGGAACCTATCACAAGTTGTGAAAAATATATGTGCATCCTTAAATAAGGTTGGCCAATAAAAACCGCTTTCAAGTACCTTGTGATCTATTCTTTTACTCCCAAAATGTCCTCTGCAAGCATAAGAGTGACAAAAAGACAAGATAGAGTTAAATTCAGAGTCGGGAACGCACCTTCGTATGACTTGGTCGCTGCCATGTTTCCATAAGTATGGATCATCCCATATATATTGATTTCCTAACCTTTTAAGTTTGTCCCTCTCAGCACGAGTTCTTTGGGATTTGTTTAGACACCAAGTAATTAACAATATCCGCATACCATGGTTCCGCAAATGCAATTGAGAATAGTTGCTCATCCGGGAAACTTTCACGCAACGGGATAGCTTCCTTGTCCATAGCAAGATGGCTCAAATGATCCGCAATGGTGTTCTTAATTCCTTTCTTGTCCTTGATTTCAATATCAAACTCTTGCAAGAGTAAAATCCATCGTATGAGCCTCGGTTTCGCCTCTTTCTTTGTAAGCAAAAACCTAAGTGCTGCATGATCTGAAAAGACAACAACTTTTGTACCAATTAGATAAGAGCGAAACTTTTCCAAAGCAAAAACAATAGCTAATAACTCTTTTTCGGTGGTAGTGTAGTTTTGTTGGGCTTCATTTAACGTTCTAGAAGCATAATAAATAGCATGAGGTATCTTCCCCACACGCTGCCCAAGCACCGCACCAACCGCATAATCACTTGCATCACACATGAGCTCAAAAGGCTTGCTCCAATCCGGTGGTTTAATGATAGGGGCTGAAATCAAAAGTTCTTTCAAACAATTGAATGCCGCCATACACTTCTCATCAAAGTTAAAAACCACATCTTTTTGCAATAAGGTACAAAGTGGTGATGCTATCTTGGAAAAATCCTTGATGAATCTACGGTAAAAAACTGCATGACCAAGGAAAGAACGTATCTCCCTCACCGTAGTGGGAGGGGTTAGAGCACGAATAAGGTCTATCTTAGATTTATCAACTTCCAAGCCTTTAGAAGATACTATATGGCCTAAAACTATGCCATGAGTTACCATAAAATGGCACTTCTCCCAATTAAGCACAAGATTTGTTTTAACACATCGTTCAAGGATTAGTGACAAATTGTTCAAACAAAGGTCAAATGAATCACCAAAGACACTAAAGTCGTCCATGAACACTTCGATTATGTTTTCAACATATTCTGAAAATATACTTACCATACACCTTTGAAAAGTAGCTGGAGCATTGCACAAGCCAAAAGGCATCCTTCGATAAGCAAAAGTACCGAAAGGACAAGTGAAAGTGGTTTTCTATTGATCCTCCGGCGCTATCACAATCTGATTATAACCTGAATAGCCATCAAGAAAGCAATAATAAGAGTGTCCAGCTAGACGTTCAAGCATTTGATCAATAAAAGGCAATGAAAAGTGATCTTTTCTAGTAGTGGCATTCAATTTCCTATAATCAATACAAACCCTCCAACCGGTTTTCACACGAGTTGGGACAAGTTCATTCTCATCATTCTCCACCACCGTCACACATGATTTCTTTGGTACAACTTGTACCGGGCTCACCCACATGCTATCGGATATGGGGTAGATAACACCCACTTCCAAAAGCTTGAGTATCTCCTTTTTTCACAACTTCCATCATAGGGGGGTTCAAACTACGCTGCGATTCCCTTGTAGGCTTTGCATCGTCCTCCAAACGAATTTTATGCATGCAAACGGCAGGGCTTATACCCTTGATATCGGCAATTGTCCATCCTATGGCCGTCTTGTGCTTCCCTAGCACCCTTAGAAGTTTTTGCTCCTGTAATTCACTAAGCTCGTTAGAAACAATCACATGTAACTCTTCATTGTCACCCAAGTACAAGTACTTTAGGTGACTAGGAAGAGGTTTCAATTCTAACTTTGGAGATTTAACAATTGAAGGTAAAAGTTTTTCATCACTGCATGGTAAAGAAATAAAAGAGATATTATGAATTTCCGGGCATCCTTGTAGTGAGTTGAGATCACCAAGGGATTCTTTGACCTCATTACCATACTCTACACCATTATCAATGGATGTAGTTAGAACGGTTTACAAAGCATCTTCACCATTCAATTCAAACATTTGTTGTGCCAAAGTATCCATAACATCAACGGAGAATCAAGAGTGGACATCACTAGGATATCTCATCGTTTCGAAAATGTTGAAACGTATTACTTCTCCATCAAACTCCATAGTTAGCATTCCCTTATCCACATTAATAATCGTCTTCTCCGTTTTCATGAAGGGACGCCCAAGTAGCAATTGAAGAGACGAGTCCGGTGAACCTTCATCCATCTCTAAGATACAAAAATCTGCTGGAAATACTAGTTGATTAACCTGCACAAGAACATCCTCAACAATACCCATTGGGTAGACATTAGAGCGACCGGATAATTTCAACACAATTTCAGACTTTTTGAGAGGACCTAAATCAAGTGACTTATACATAGATGCAGGCATAATATTAACGGATGCACCTAAGTCTAACATTGCTTTGTTAAATGTAGTGGTACCAATTGTGACGGGGATGTCAAAGCTACCCGGGTCTTTGCATTTCAGTGGGAGTTTGTGTTGTAAGATCGCAGAAGCATTCTCCCCCACACTAAGCACTTCATTACCTTTGAGCCTTTGCTTATTGGTACACAAGTCCTTCAACACTTTGGCATACTTTGGAACTTGCTTAATAGCAACAATGAGTGGTATGTTCACATGAATCTTCTTAAGAACGTCTAAAATCTCCTTTTCTAGTGCCTCCTTCTTAGAATTTGCAAATCTGCGAGGAAAAGGTAAAGGAGGAACATAAGTAGGAATAGGAGTTTTAGAGTTAGGAATAGGTACCTCAGAAGTTTGGGGAGAATCCTCATTCTTCTCCTCCAAAACAGGTTCCTTTGGTATTTCCACCTCGCCCGAATCAGCAACTTCGGGTTGCACAAGTTGTGTACCACTTCTCAATGTAATTTCATTCACACCCTCTTTTGGGTTAATAGGTTGAGAAGGGAGTTTCCCACTATTTTGTGCCTTCAATTGGTTCAACTCAGTAGCCATAGAACCCATTTGTGTCTGCAACTCCTTGATCGCACTCTTGGTTTCTTGTTGGCTATCTTTAAACATAGAAGAAATGCCTTGCATCATTATTTGAAGCTTTGCATCGATATCGGAACCTTGATTTTGCATTGATTGTTGTGGTTGCTGAAATTGTTGACGCGGCTGGAATTGTTGTTGTTGAGGTTGAAATCCACCCGAATTGTTGAAAGTAGGTTGTTGAACCGCTCCTTGCTTGTTCGCATAGCTAAAATTAGGGTGATCTCTCCATCCCGGATTGTAAGTGTTGGAATAAGGATCATACCGTCTTGGCTGATTTGGAAAAACCGCATTAGCTTGCTCATTGACGTCTTCATACCCATGAGAATTTGGTATCACCGCGGCTGAAACTTGTTGTAGCATTGCTGTGATGTTTCCCATTTGTTGACGAAGTTCCTCCACCTCGCTTACTTCATTGACTCTCCGAAGAAGCACATCCGAACCACGACTCAAGAATTGTTGAGAGTTTGCTGCCATGTTTTCAATCAACTCTCTAGCTTGTGCCACCGTCTTGCTCACTAGTGCACCACCACCCGCTGCGTTGATAAGATTCCTATCACTTGATTGGAGTCCTTCATAGAAGTATTGGATGATCATAGCGTCACTAAATTGGTGATGAGGACAGCTTGCCACCAACCTCTTGTATCGTTCCCAACAATCATATAACGATTCTCCGACATTTTGCTTCATTCCGCAAATATCCTTGTGAATTTGAGTAGCCTTAGATGCAGGAAAATATCTCTCTAGAAAGAGTTTCTTGAGCTCATTCCAAGTTGTAACACTCCCGGAAGGCAAGTAGTATAACCAATCCTTAGCATTACCTTCCAATGAGAATCGAAAAACCTTTAACATAGCACCATCCGCCTCCATATTTGCTGGGAGCATAGCCATGACAATAGTGTGGAAATCCATAAGATGCTTGTTTGGATCTTCATTCACCAAGCCATGGAACTTTGGTAATTCTCTAAGAAGTCCCGGCTTTATTTCAAAAGTGGAGTCGGTTTGAATGCAACCCTGCTGTATATCCAGCTTGTGAGAAGCTAAGTCTTTAAGTGAATGATTTGCAGGGTCACCCATTGCTTCTTCTCCTTCTCCTTCTTCTTCAAAAGGAATATCGTGTTCTACTTCCTCTCCTTCTTGCCGAAGAGCTTCGTGTTCTACTTCCAAGTTGTGTTCTTCCGTTGTGCCTTGCCTTGGTTGGAGTATTGTGCCTTTTCGAGTAGCTATCACGCACCTTGGATAAATCCAATCTTTAGAAGCCAGAGATTAGGTACCTGAAAAAAAATTCTCGCAAACAAGTGAGAAACAAGACAAGAAACGAAACACAAGTATGCAAGCAGAAAAATAATAAAAAGAAACTAAAAACTAGATAACAAGCTGAATGCCTCCCCGGCAACGGCGCCAAAATTTAATGCGTGTCGTATGCGTCAAAAATAATTTCACTTCCTCACTCAACTAGATATAAATATAGTATTCGATAAGAAAGAGTTCGCATCCACAGATAGGCGACTGTTGTTATGCAATTTTCAGATTCTTAAGTAACCAATTAACCCAAGGTGTGTTTTTGTTTTTATCAAAGTAATAAAACTAAATAAAGCAAAGTAAATAGTTGGAATAATCAATAAGGAGAAGATATTGGTTAAGGGATAGTGTCATTCATAAACATGTATTTTTTATCTATGATTAGAATTGGTATTTAATCTATCAATTATCAAAAGTCCTAGGATATCTTGAGCGCAAGAGTATCCCGTTTATTTCCTGATTTTATCACAAACAACATTAAAAGATGCTATCATGAAATCTTCTTAAAAAGTAACCTAAAGTGTAAAAGCACAATTAGATTTAACTCCCTAAGAGCAATAAGTTCTATGAAATAAGACTAATCGATGCAAACAAACGTGTAAAAGCAGTAATTCGTTTTAACAAAGGTTATGATTCATATGCGATTAAAAAGATGTATCACTACAAGTATTAACCACAAGATGCTACTAGAAATCAGAGATAACAACTTTTACGTATTGAAAACCCTAATATAGCTTTAAAGATGAAAACAAATCCAATTGATTCCGGACTCAACCAAACTAGCATTCAAATCATATGATAATAAAACAATGAATCATAAACGATAAAATTGAGACAAAACTAATTCATAGAATCAAATAACATGCTTGAAGAAATCAACTTTTTATCCCATAACCAATTATTGTATTTAGGTACTCATATTCATGGAGTTCATCATCATAATATTCAAAGAAATAAGATGAAAAACATAAAAGAAAGTAAACCCTAGAAGTTGTTCTCTGCAAAAAGCTCCAAGAATAGAATAAAACGTTGTATTTAATTGTGTAGAAAACTTCCTTTTTATAGCTTTTTCTCCTTCCAAAAATAGGTTTTGTCTTCAAAGTCCATTAGTTGGAAATTCACCCGGCCCACGTGTGAGAGAAACCCGTGTAGAAAATCTGTCCCAAAAGTGCTCACCGGAAAACTGGGTTTTTGGCCGGAATCCGGTACCGGAATCCGATCACCGGAAAACTTTCTCCGATCACTTGAAGCATTGGAAGACGTCACCAGGCAAGCACACACTCCCAGAATCTCAACTCCATTTCTCTGCAATTCAAACTTTCAAAATACCACCTAAACCAATTCTTTGTTCTTGCGAAAACGCACCCAAAAGCGCGCCATGTAGCTCACATATCCCGTGGCCAACTCTCTCATCCAACTCATACCCCCTTCACGGTTCACTGAAACATTGTGATCCCCTTTTTCGGTTCCAAAATCCGAAAAACGGTACTACGCTCACTGGCTCGCCATTTTCACTGCATTTTCGCATTGTTTTTGGCAGCATCTCAGCACCAGCTGCAACTAGCTCCATTTCCTTTGCCTTCATCATTCCTAATTCCAACCAATTCTTAATTCCAGAACATCTACCACCATTGCAGAGCAGCCATTCCCATGACAATCATCATTGTTCTTCTGTAGCTACATTCTCATTCCACAACAACTCTGGTCCTTGCAACATTCCACTGCGACAGCACTCAACTCGCACCAGTCTCTATATGCTTTCTTCATTCCATTCCCTGAGTATAACCAACAACACTAGATTCAATGACATCACTTCAATGAGTTTATCCTCATTCCCCTTGTATTTAGATCAAACCTAGAACACCAGTGCCATTACAACTACCATCTGTAACTCAGCTGCTACTTCATATTCTGAACGTGAAGTACCGCAATTGCTTCAACTACAGCTATAATATCCACCAGGCCCTAATCTCTGAATACCCAGTCAAGCCGATAGCAGGTCCATAATTCAATTAATACCGGCTGCAACTTCAAACACATCCAAAACTGACTCACACAGCACCAAACTAAGGCCTATAGCTTCGAACTCCCCTGCATTTCCGGCAGCAGCTTCAACATAAGACCTCCCCTGCAACGCTAACAATATCCTACACATTCATCTAACAATTTCCAGCAGCCGTAGAATATCCCCAATCTCATTGTTCTGGTTCCTGCAATTTCTCAAATTCAAGCTTCAACTGCATTTACTTACTAACAGCAGCCACAGACCAATAGGCACTACAACCTTCAATTCCATTTCCATCTCTTACCACTACTCCTTCATTCGGCATCTCGAATCCCTTGTGTTCTTTCTCAGCTTCGGAAGCAAGCAAACTCCACCATTCTGCAGCTTATAAACATGACTGCAACCTCCTCCTATTCAGTTCACCAGAATCAAGCAGCGACAACATCAACCATTGTAACATCACTCAATGCAGCACCTCCTCTGCCTTCATACAGCTTGCAACAGCCCCATATCTTCTCATTAAACAACCATAGCCATGTCAACAACTCCATTTACGGCTTCACCATCACTGCAACTGCAGTTCTATTTCATGTAATTCATTAGCACTGGCCATACTCAGGACCACCACCACTAGCAGCTTCATCCAGCCCCTGTTTTCCTTTATGAACTCAAGCTTCCTGCATCTGAGTCTCAACCTCCAGTTTCTCTTATTCCAGTTGCACCATCAGCACCTCCTCATTGAAGTATCACTACAACTTCTCATTATCCTTCTTTCCGTTGTATCGCAGCTATTGTTTCAACTCCAGCTGTGTAGCTTAGCTACTCAAAATCACCATCAATTCCTCTTTTCTCATTTACAGTTGGTTACAAGACTGGAGCTTTTAGCTCAGGACTTTTATCGAGCATTTAATGTGCTTTCCTGCTGATGCTTTAGACATGTAACTGTTGGTGATTTTTAATACCACTATACCTCCTTCCCTGCGAATTCATACACACCCATTGCTCGTACATCATTCACATAACTCAGCAACACACTTCAATTTTCGTCTCTGTTCATCACCATTGTTATTGGAAACAAACTTGGTTTGTTCTCACTTCCACTTCCCATTGCAACACTTCACCAAAAACTCTGATCAAAGCCACCACAGTTCAGGCCATTACACTGTACAAACCCAGTTGGAAACTATGTAGAAAAATCCATCAAATCAGCTGAAATTAAGCTCAAGAATTTGGCCCATATTTTCTCCAATTCGAACTACCTCGCCTCTGTTAACGAATTCAGCTCAACCCAAAATCAATCATCAGTTCATTACTAGCGACTTGAGAACTATAACCAACCCATCCACCATCGTGAATTTCTCGATCTGATCTCCCTCAGCAACAACCGCCATTGGTTTCAGAGACGAATGATTGAGAATTTGAGAATTGAAATATCTCGGTTCTCTGGTATAGAAATGATTGGGTTGGATATTTGCACCCAGTAACTTCAATAAGGACAACCCATTCAGTATATGGCTTGTCTGTTCCGAATAACCGACATTATAATTCCTGTTCAACTGTCAGTTCTAGCAGACTGACAGTTTAATTTCCAGCATAGCTCCTCTTGCATAATCTAGCCTGCCCCAAATATCGCCGGTGAATTGACCTTCTCGCTCCTTACACTCCAAATGGATGTTTTCTCCTTCTTTTGCTCTAAATGACTCCAAAGTACCTTTAACACTCAATAGCACACATAAGATACATAATTCACACGAAAAATGGCAAAGAAAGCATAAATACTAAATATAAAATAAGGTGTATTCTACACCCATCAGTTGTCAAGCCAAATGATGACACATCTGTTCTTGGTGGTTATAAACACTCCCACATGGTTATAACTTCTTATATAAATGTTTTACTTCGTCTTACATCATTGGCATGCTTGTGAAGCTCGTAACCAACTCGTAACCGTCACTTGAGCCGTATTGCACTACTTGTTGTGCCATACTGGATTCTGTCTTGCGCCAACGTTCAGCCCTCTTGGCCCTGCATGTTTATCATTCTAAACTCATGCATGGAAAATCCTTATGCTTCAAATATCGAGGCCAGCTCCTTAAGCTCATTCTAGTTACTCATGCGTCATATATGCTTCACTTCGCCAATTAGCTTGACAATAGCAATGCAACTCTTGCATTATAAACTTGTTTGCACTGTTCAGACTTTAGCCCTTCCTTGAACAAATGCATAGACTAACTATTAGTCTATTCCACTCTTCTTGCATCATCCTTGAGTTTGGGCCAACTCAATTCCATGGATATGCATCTATGCCAACATCGCATGTTGCATCTGTCAACTTTGGCCATGTCTTTCCAATCCTTCAATGAAGCCTTATTGTGTCGACCAATAAGCTTCATTCCTTAGCCAAATGTATTTACAATGTAGAGCTACTCTTGCACTTCATTGGACCTGTAGGGTTATGCCATTCTTGACACTTTACGGTCTATACAGTATACCACTATTATGGCTTGCGTTGCGCTATTATGGCTTCGCAATGCGCCATTACGACAGAACTCTGACTTGGCCTGCAACTCTGTAACACGTCATCATTATGCGTCACTTGAAGCACTGTAATACTAGCCGTACCCTGCGCCAACGGCATGCCAAGCCCTTGGCCCCACCATGTCAATCCAATCGCACCTTGCCTTGGCCCCACCATGCCAAGCCTTCCGAGCCAAACCCTTGGCCCCACTATGCCAAGCCATCCATGCCATCTTTCCCTATGCGGCTACCAAAATGAAGGCGTGCGACGATCAACGACCGCCCTTCCATCCTAGATACAAATCCTAGCCGTCCAAGGTCGCCAAACAACGCATGGTAACCTTTGGACCAAAACCCTAGTTTTGGCCACACCAAACCGCGCTAAGGAATACCATACCACATGTGCCAATGGCATTACAACCGCATGCCAACCGCCTTGCCGCTCCATTCCATGCCGGCCTTCCCTATTGCGGCTACCAAAATGAAGGTGTGTTACGATCAATGGCCACCCTTCCATCCTAGATGAAAATCCTAGCCGTCTAAGGTCGCCAAACAATGCAGGGTAACCTTTGGCCTAAAACCCTAATTTCGGCCATGCCAAACCGCGCCAAGGCATGCCATGCTACATATGCCAATGGCATGCCAACCGCCTTGCCGCACAATACCATGCCGGCCTTCCCTATTACGGCTACCAAAATGAAGGTGTGCGATGATCAACGACCACCATTCCATCCTAGATGAAAATCCTAGCCGACCAAGGTTGAAAAACAACGCATGGTAACCTTTGGCCCAAAACCCTAGTTTTGGCCACGCCAAACCGCGCCAAGGAATACCATACCACATGTGCCAATGGCATGCCAACCACCTTTCCGCGCCATGCCATATCGGCCTTCCCCACGCGGCTACCAAAACGAAGGCCTGCAACAATCAACAACCACTTTTTTTATCTAAGTTGCAGATCTTAGTCGTCCAAGGTTACTAGCCAACGTATGACAACCTATGGCCCTAGTTTAGTCGCGCCTAAACAAAGACAAAACCCTAACTTTTGGCTGCGCCTAAACTTAGCCATATTAAAGCCATACTGATCAGGCTTTCATGCCACTGGCTACCAAACGAAGGGTTGCAATAATCAACGGCTACCTTTCCTCTTAAGATGCAAAATATCGACATTCGGAGGTCACCACCGAGTCGGCAAGTCTCCCAATCTCAACTTTCCGGATAACAACAACGTGCTACATGTTTTTCATGAAAACACTCGAGACATCAACGCATGTCACAAATTGGGGATGCTCATTGGGTATTGTTTTGGCGGTTTACATCGTACGGCGTACACTACGCCCATTATAAAAAAGTGTCAAAAGGATGAGGCAGTTAGAAAATACAGGGAGTAATGGTGAAACGCTTTCTTTTATGGAACATCAATTCCAGGCGTTACCAGTTACCACCTCCTCCCATTTACTCACTCGTTTTATATTTCTTAATGAGACCAGAGTATGTTTTACTTCGACTTGTATAAATGGGCATTACATATTTCCACTGAACAACAAGTTCATGTCAGGAACATACAACACTCAGAAGACATTTGATAGATCTCCCTCTGTTAGCTTCCCACTTTCAGATACAAGTCTGTTGATGGTTGATTTTATTTCAGGGCTAAAGTTCCAAAACCAATTTTTGTGCAGCCGTCCTGCAAAGGATATGGTTATTTGATAAGTAATGAATACTTCTCAGCTTTATTAATTCACCTAGAATGGAGCATGTAGCAACAATCCCCAAGTATTCTATGAATATTGGCATTATTAATTAATGCATAAAATACCTTGTATTTCCTGTGCTGTTCTCAGCAGAACTCTCATTGTCTGTGTGGCATGATGACCGATTGTTACTCTCAGCAGATTAACATGAATATCCAAGTATCAACAGTGAGGCTTGCACGAAATACCCGTACAGGCTACACCATTCTCCAACAAAGAGAATCGTCTCTCGGTATGTTATACTAACCTGATCGAGCATATTCGAATCTGGACTGTCCACATCAGTCTCAAAGATGATCACGACCATCCAATTTCACCAACATGATTGAACGGCATAGGTCGGATCCATAACCCTTAGGCAGGTATTGGAATATTCACCACCGGCCCAATGTGGGCCCCACATGGTCGTCCTCCCCAAAAGGGAAGCGTGGCTTACCAATTTGTCCAGCCGAAGCAGCGCGGACGTGAAACCCTAAATTAGGGTTTGCGGCACATTACATGTGTCGCAAAATAGTCTCAACCATCCATCTTCGCAGGCATAGATGGAGGGTGTAGATGTAGATTCAAAGGGCCCCGAGCATGTCAACACAAACACAGTGGGTCCGCCTACATGCATGACCGATCGGTCAAGACCAACTATGGTTGGTCGTCCCAATTTGTGCGCCCCAAACTGGGTATGACACATGGCCAGCAAAAACCTAATTAGGGTTTGAACAATCGCGAGCGTCCATTTTCACCTGATCGAATGAAGGGTCTAGGAGTCAATTAAGCAGGTCCAGTGAGTATCAATGTGATTACTATGGGAATCTATATCCACACCCGATCGGCCAAGGCATATCATGCCTGGTCTCCTCGATTCGCATGCCCAAACTAGGCGTGGTCACATATCCCAATTGCAAACTAATCTCGACCACTCAACTTTGCCTGAAAAATTAAGTGGATTAGATCACGTTTCTACCGGATATTAAGGTATGGATGTGTACATCAGCCCACCGTATGTATACTAGACTAATCGGCCAAGACCGACCAAGCTTGGTCATCTCGAAACGCGTGCTTGAAGTAGGCATGACGCGCGGCTTTTGCGGCACCTGATTTCTGTCGCAAATTAATCTCGACCACTCAACTTCACCGGAAAAATTGAGTGGCCTAGATCACACTTTCATGAGATAATGAGGTATGGGAGCCTACACCGTCATGCCGTCTACCCGCATGCACGATCGGCGTGGCCAAAATCGCGTCCCAAGCTTAGATTCGACCAAGTTGAAGATTGATGCTTGCGCACCTCTTCATAAACCCTAATTCCACTAACGGTCGCAGATGAGTGTCTCAAAGATCATCTTGTCCGTTCAACTTCACCTGCTTGGTTATACAACCCTAGTCAGGAATTAACTGGTCAATGAGGTGTCGCGGTGATTATCATCTACCACTCTACCACACCATATGGTCGGCAAAGAGAGAACTTGCTTGCGCAGCCTCCAAACCATCACATGAAGTAGGCTGGACATGATGCTATTTTAAGATGCTCAACATCGATGCTTCATACATGATGAATATATTCGATGCATTACCTGCATAAAATGCACACGATATTTCATAAATATCGACTTCCTAAATAACTTAGTTATTTAATCCAGCATCACATGCTGCTTTATGTGGGTCCCATGATCCACACACTCGAGACATCAATCATGTCACAAACTGGGGGATACATACTAGGGTATTGGTCTGGCGGTTTACAACATGAAGCGCACAACGCTCCATCACAAGAACGTGTCAGGAAGTCATGGACGGTTAGTGATGATGGGAGAAGTGGGCATGATTGATCGTGTAACACTAACACATGCAACTCCACTACTCCATCAATGTACTTTCTCCACTTCCCACGAGAGACGTGGGTTAGGCTCAAAGACTTGTATAAATAGGTTCTCCTCCCTATTTTCCAAACAAGGACAAGTCAGACAGAAACCAAGTGTTGATACAACGTATCCAAACACCCAGGGCTGATTGCTTACATTATTACAAGCCAGTTCGGTATTATGATATGTAGTTGCAGGAAATCCTACACTACACCCTTGATAGGATCTTACAGTGATTAACACATATTTGATGATTAAAAAAACACTTTATTATTCGATCTTTAAAAATGTTTACAAGTAAAGGAAGAAGATCAAGAATACAACCGCACTCTTGAATTTTATCTCTCCTCATGACTTTTCTCAACACTCAAAAATACATCATCCCCTCTATGGATATACTGGGTCTCTTTATATATGGTAGTTAAATAATGGATGATATCTAAGGTGTCCTTTAATTTAGGATCTGGCTTGCGATGTTCTCGCGGTAGTTATAATATCAATTCTCGCAAGCGTTCTATCCATCGCAGAACATCATGCTCTTCTCATGTTTCTTCAATCGTCAACTATTACGTCATTCTTTGGATCATTCTTTAAGTTATTCTGTGACGCTCGCAAAGTGTTATTGAAGAGCTCGCGGTGATGATTGCAGGAGTGTTGTTAATCTCGCAAGAATACTGTCATGGCGATATTCTGTTCCTATATCTTGCCTCTTTTCATGTATTTTCTGCGAAGGAGGAAAGATCATGAGAATTGATTTTTTTACAATGCTGCAATTGTTTATCTTTTTGCGCTCTTCTGTTTTGACACGTTTCTATATTCTTCGCCAACTGTTTTCACGTACTTTTTGTTCCATTTAATTTTTGACACGTCCTTTACAACCGCTGCGATCTGACCGTTCACGTCCTTTCTTTGCATTAACTTCATTCGTCTTCTCGAGAATTTTCTTTTTCTATAAATACTTCTTTCATTCTTTTCTTCCCCTTTTTTTACTTTCTTCTTTCTTTCTCTCTGCAATTTCTCTGCAATTTTACCGTTCTTCCGTAAATTCCGGATCTGTTACTGTTACAATTTTTCTTTCGATTTTTTACTCTTTCAATCTTCATTCACATACTAAAAATGGTTGCATCTGGTCATAATAATGTTCTTGCCTTTGAGAAGATGCAAAAGAAACTTAAAGATAAAGGTTTCACCTTATCTACTATTCCTGATCAAAGCCCTAAGGCTGAACTCTCTGTTCCATTATTTTCTAATTTTTCATGTAACCGTGAGAAAATCATAATCTCGCTAGGTCAGCTTGAGGCTGGTCTTCCTATTCCTCTCTATGATCTTGAACTTCCTTTATTCTATGAAATTCTTTCTCACGCGAAGTTCTTTCGGGAGGTATATCAATTGAGTGGGGATTGTATTCGCTTAATGCTTGAGTATGCTAATCGCGGTGCTGATAAAGAATCTCGCTACCCTGATGCTCCAAAGAATCCCAAATTTAAAGATGTCCCAAGCGTTCCCGCAAAGTATACTGTGGCGAATTTCTTCGCAGATTACGATATAGTCACTTGTAAAAAGGATATCACTCACTGGGGCGTCCGCTTGCAAAAGAAGGATAACATCGCTGAAGATGAAGTTCTTATGTCAGATATTAATTGGCATATGGGTAATAATCAAGGCCCTCTCCATTCCAATGATGACAAATGGTTCATTTTTCCATTATGTTTATAAGGTCCCTACATCTCTGGTCCTCATGCATTGCCTGCGAATTTCTCAGAATATCAGCCGTGGGTCTTCAACTGGTCTGAAAGAAATAAAGAGGTACCTTGTTTTTCCATTATTTTTACACTGCCTAATTATCATTATTATCTTCATCATGTCTTCATACTCTCGCCGACTACTCCAATTGTTTCCAGATTGACAAGCTGAAACTTCATTACCAGAAATTTGGGAAGCCCATCACCTTTTTATCCCTAAAATCTCTTACAGATGAAGTAAGAAATACTCATTTATGATTCTTAACAATATATTGTTGCCTCTATTTCTTACCTTTATCTGTGCCCGCGGGTTATTGAGGAAATATAACCTGTGAAGATTGTGAAAAATAAAGGGAAAGACAAAGATGTTTCTTGCCAGGAGAAATCCATTATTCCTCTTAAAGAGAAGTCTAATGCCCCTCGCAGAGGGAAATATGGTGCTCCTACCTTAAAGAAAAGAAAAACCCAATTCTCTTCTTCTTCAACTCCTCAAGTTAATGCAGAAAACTCGAGTGGTAATTCTAATGATGACGATAATGATGATGATGATTCTAATGTTGATGTCCCTTCTACAATGGAGTCTTCCCAATTTGATTCTTCCATGACTCAACTGTCCAAGATCTTTGGAGATATTACACATGGTATCGCAAATGACTATGGAGATGAAGCTCTTAATGGGATATCCCAGGCTCTCGCTAAAGTCTGCGATGCTCCCATATTGGTTGATAATGATTCTCTTCAAGGAATCTCAAGATCAGTGACTCCCAGTATCTTAAATTCTCTTGGTATTCTGTTATGTTTCCACTTCTTCATCTTACTTATGCATTTATTTCTTCGTCAAATCTTAATTTATATTGTTCCATCGCAGGTTGGAAGAGCTTCCTTCGCTGTTGCCTATGATTTGGATAGAAGACGTGTTATTTGTGAAAAGAAAGCTGCTAATTTTCGTAAGAAAAAAAAGTAATTATCATCTGAATCTGCTGAGCTTCGCCAAGATAAGGAAAAATTAGAAGTTGAGGTTGCTGAGCTTCGCAAGAAGAACAAGCAATTAGAAATTGATGCTTCAAATGATAGATAAAAGATCTCCGATCTTGGAAAGGCTAACCAACAACTCTATGGTATGAATTATTCCCTTTTTCTTTTAGTTCTTTTTACCCTACCGCAGCTTATTCAAGCAACCATTTTTGCAGATGTTTATGGCCTTACTGATGAGGCTACATTTTTCCAATCTTTTCCTAAACCTGTAGATGAGGAAACCCTTCTTGCTCGCCTTAATAGTTCTTTAAGTAGTTTCTCAGACGATCAGATTAGATCCCTTTCCATATATGAACTTAAATCCAAATTTCATCTCTTAAAAATTGAGCACAGATTCAATTTGAGTTTAACCAATAAGTTTAAATGCCTTTATCTTGACTCAAAAGAAGAAATTAATAGACTAAGAAGCAAGAATAGCGATCTTATTGATGAAAAAGATCTTGCTATTAAAAATGGTACTAAAGCCTTAGAAAATTTCCATAAAACTCTTCTCGATATTCAAGTTGAAAGAGATAGAGTTATCTGTGAGAATAGAGATCTTCTTGCGAGGGAGAATTAAGTTCTCTCTCGTCTTCTTATTAACAGTGATGATGAGTTTGCTTGGGCTGCGAAGGTTCTTGACAATGCTAGAATTAATTTAGGTGTAGATGTTAGTCATCAAGTTGATCATTCTGCCTTAATTAGAGATATGATTGCCGAAAGAGAAGGTTATTACTCTTGTTTTTTCACTAATTCATCTTCTGATTAAATCACCATTATTTGTATTAACTTGTACTCTTGCTTTTGTTCGCAGCGTCTGAAAAGAATCTTTGCGATAGAATTGGAGAACTGGAAGAAGATAAAAGCCAACTCGCAAGAGATCTATCTTCTCGCAATGAAAAATATTCAAGGCTGAAGGACCAATTAAGGATTACTTCTACGAATTTTAGCAATGCCCTTATTGTTGTTCGTAATGATTCTATTAAAATGATCTGCAATGATCATAACATTCCTCATTCTACATATCCTGATCTAGCAGAAGAAATTCCAGCAGATTCTCCAAACCTTATTATCTCTGATAGTGAAGCTGAGGAGTCTGGCGAGGATGAAGATGATGATAAAGATGAAGAAGTAGATAAATCTGGCGAAGATGACGATGGATCTAATTAGTTCTGTTTCTTCTTTTTATCTTCCTTGTAATTTTTGTACACTTATTTCCTTCCTTTTGCAATATTGCTGCGAGTTTCTCCAACTTGCATATTTCCTTGATATATAAATTTCTTTTGCTTCTATCTGTATGAATTAAAAAACAATTCTTTTCTGCAACATATCCAATTAACATAATTATTACCCTTTAACTATCTGCGTAAATGTGTCATATAATAAGATCTACATAATTTTATCGTATAATGATGAATAATAATTTCACCGCTCTATGCATTCCCATACTTGCCTCTATTATTCATCTGCAATATGAAAAAAATTGAGTAGAGCTTAGATATAAATTGTAAATAAAATTGTGTTGCGAGCATCATCGCAAGTATCAGTTGTATACTTTTATGATCTATGCATGAATATCGAAAATTTCATAATCTCTACAGAAATATCGTAGTCATTCAACTTCTTGTGGTCTTATTATGCCTTCCTAGTTAAAGGTCTTACTTTGCCACTTTGTGTATTTGCGACAAAATCGCAGGACGTCTTTACACTTGTATGTAAAAACCCATTGATCTTTCCTTATCTATATTTTTTCAATTTCTCTGCGACAATATGACAAGTCTAAGTTCCCTCGCGAGAAAAAAGCTTCATGACATTGCCGTCTTGCGATGAAATCGCAGGACATTTTACACTTTCATGTAAAAACCCATTGATATCATCTCATCTTTTCTCTCATGGCTTGTTGCCTTTGTATAATCTTTGTCACACGACAATATGACAGGCCTAAATGCTCTTGCGAGCGTAAATCCCCATGACATTGACGTCTTAAGACACTTATCAGCTCCCTAATGGAGGGTGCCGCCCTTATCTTCCCCCTGGTTTCCCCTTCAAGGAGGTCACATCGGCCATACAAGACTAGCTCCTCCCATCCGGATTTACGAACAACCATTTTTTTTCGCAGCCTATTGTCGTTTATGCCTATATGGCTTATAGTTACAAGACTGCACCCTAAGTGGGGTTTTCTTCAGGCCGAGTGCATCATAGCCAATACTTACCAAGAATGCCCAGGGTAGGTTCATCCGTCCCGGGCATCCTTGGCTCAACCGTGTACCTCGACGCCTTGGTCATACTCTGCACTCCTTAGAAGATACCCTCGGTCGTCCAACCAGGGTATAACCTTATATAGTTGGAAATCCAAAGTATCTCTCCTGGATAGGTATCTCAAAGAGATGGACCCCAATCTCTGTGTCTCAGGTTCCAGCAACGGTATAACCTTATCCCTAAACCACACAAAGAGATACCCCCTTATATGACGTACTTTAGGTCTTACATCTTCCTCTTGCGAAATTGTATCCGCGAACTAGGGTGTACGCCATATAGGTTTGTCCCATTCTTATGTTTCTGCGAAATCTTATTCGCGTTTCTTGCGAGTAATGCAACTCTGATGAAATTTCTTTTCTTGGATCTTCTTTTCATTTATATTTCAACTTTTTAATTCCATCTTTTTCATTCAAATGAAATATTCTTTTGAAACATTTTCTTCAACAAATCGTTCATAAAACTTCTTAAATTTCTTCATTTTACCTTTCAACTTACTACTTTCTGCTTCTGCTCTTTTGCGTTTTGCATCTGTGATCTGCTCGCCATTCATACAGTCACGTTGATTTCGCAGTATTCTCTCCTCTCTCCACGCTATTGTGTCAACCATCAGCTTATTGCCTCTTTGTTTTTTCTTGATATTATGTTTCCAATTTCTATTTTTTGCTCCAATTTCTATTCTTCTCTGTTCTATGATGAAATTTCAGAACAAATTCTTCTCTTTAGATCCAACCTCTATCACAAATGTTTCTGCTCCTTTCACAGTATTCACTCTGCGAATTTCTAGTGTTGGTGGTAGATGCTGAGATTGCGGATGTCCTATTAGAAAATGATTTAACTTTCCCTGATCAATCGTCCTCAAAATTATTCTTTTTACATTCCTGCAATCGTTTATTGAATGTCCATGGAAATGATGATAAGGAAAAAATTCTTGATTTCGATTATTTTGATGTGGATTTTTTCCCATGTACCAGGGTGATGGTATATTTTCCATCAAAATGATAGCTTCCTAGATTTTTTCTATGCTGGCATTCATGGGTGGCATCTTAATTTCTTCCCATATTACCCTTTGATTCCCTTGTCCTCTGAAATTATTTTGCCTCTGACCACCATAAGTCTCTTGCGGCTGATCAAGTCTTTGAATTTTATTATTTCTACCGCGATTGTAATAATTACTTTCCCTTTCATACTCTTATTGATCTCGACTTACCATAGCTACTAACTTCTGCTGATTTTCAATCACTACTTTCTCTTACTGTGACTGCGAGGTGCTCGCCACATTGTTGATCATTTTAGGAAGTAAACTCCCGTTCGCTGCTATTGAGCTGGTGTTTGCGACTGGATATGATTCCATCTCATTTTATTTTTCCTCCAAAGAAATGTATTCTTCTTGTAGTTCTCGTAGCTCAGTCATTGTGATGGTATTTTTGATTCTGAAAATTTGTATGTACAACAGATTGGTTGCGAACATGGCATTAATGAAAGATAAAATGAGGTATCTCTCATCCACTCTTCCTGCCATTTCACTGCACATTGTCTTCCATCTTATGGTTAGGTGTTTTAGACTCTCGCAAATCCTCTGTTTTAATCCAAATACATCTTCAATACCGGGTCGTGAAGAATTTTTGCTTATATATGCTCGCAAAAATGTAGCTTGCAAATGGTCGAAAGAAGTTATTGCATTTTTAGGTAAGCCTTCGAACCATTTTAACGCCTCGCCAGTTAAACTAGATGCAAAGTATTTGCATAACACATCGTCATGGTTTTCCCATTGTAGCATACACCTAACGTAATCCTTAACATGTTGAACAGCACATGTAGTCCCATCGAAGATACTGGTTAATGCTGGTAAATTGCATTTTGGAGGGATTCCTATTAATTGTACTTCTTGAGTGAATGGAGTTCTCGCATCTTCTTCAATGGCTTCATCAAGTTGTCTCCTGCCTGCTTCTCTTCTGTTATTCAACATTCCCCTCATTTCTGCTAATTCTCTTAAAATTTGTTCATTTCCAGCTGAATTTTGCTCCATCGGTCTTTTCAGCGCAGCTTCTCTTCTTCTACGTTCATGCCTTTCTTGTCTTGCGAGATTTTGTATATCTTCATCTGTATCTTCATTCTTCCTTCTCTTGCGATTTTCCACTTCAACTCCTTCTAGATTTTGCAACTGATTATGTCTCCCAATTTCTTCTCTGCGAATTTCTTCATTTCTTATCGCTTCTCTTCGCTGTCTTTCTATTCTTCTTTGTATCTTATCAAATTCTTCATTGATATTATGGTTATGGCGATTTTGTGTGCGTCTTCTTTCCCGATTATCATGATTATTCTGCCGTATTGCTTCTTGAAACTCTTGTTCTTAAATGTCTGCTCTTAATCTTTCTCTTTCGCAAGCTAGACGTGCTTGTTCAGCATAATGCCTCTCAATTTCCTCCTCGATGATTCTTTGATTTCTTTGGATTTCTCGCCCATGTAATATTCTTCTACCTTCTTCTCGATTTTGTTCACCATCTTGGTTGTTTCCACCTTCTTGATTTCTATTATTACGTCTACCATCCAAAGCTTCACCGCGTGGATCATAACGATCATTAATTATCTCTTCTGCTCCATGACATTGCTCTTCATTTGGATTTTGCATTTATTCTTGGATATTTTCTCTAGCATTTCTCATAGGGGAATTTCTCCTTGGTCCTTCTATAAATGATCTTGAACTTGATCTATCAGTACTTCTTGATCTCCTACTCTGCAATCTTAAATTCTCCATTATTAACTCGTGATTTTGTCTTGTTAAATTTGCACGTTCTTCTGCTTTTAACCTCCTTTCCTCTTGTATTCCTTGTCTTAAATCATTTGCTGTTTCATTTTTGCATTCTCCATGAATTAATCTTCCAACCACTCCTTGATCTCTTTCTTCTCTTTTCTCATTTCTTAATTGTCGAACTTCTGCTTCTTCCATCGAATTTGATCGCCAAGTACGCACACTAACTCTATCATAATCCACAACTCTATCTTGTATTGGTGTTTGCTGGTTTGGCTGTTGAACTTGATTTTCTCCTTCATTCCTTGTTATATTTCTTCTTGTTCTTATTCTTGAAGATTCTCCCACTTCATTTGTTTCTCCACCTGCAAGTCTTCTACTCCTACTTACAGTTGTTGGTGGTTCTGATGTGTTTCTTCTTCTTCTAGCCATTAATCTTTGTAATCTGTTGAATGTTGCGTAACATCTTTCACTAATTATTCCAAATTCCTTCCAATCACAATGTCAATTTTTATCTTTTTCTTCAAATAATCATCAATTCCTCCCTGTTTCGGGCGCCAAAATGTAGTTGCAGGAAATCCTACACTACACCCTTGATAGGATCTTACAGTGATTAACACATATTTGATGATTAAAACAACACTTTATTATTCGATCTTTAAAAATGTTTACAAGTAAAGGAAGAAGATCAAGAATACAACCGCTCTCTTGAATTTTCTCTCTCCTCAAGACTTTTCTCAACACTCAAAAATACATCATCCCCTCTCTGGATATACTGGGTCTCTTTATATAGGGTAGTTACATAATGGATGACAGCTAAGGTGTCCTTTAATTTCGGATTTGGCTTGCGATGTTCTCGCGGTAGTTATAATATCAATTCTCGCAAGCGTTCTAACCAACGCAGAACGATCATGCTCTTCTCGTGTTTCTTCAATCGTCAGCTATTGCATCATTCTTTGGATCATTCTTTAAGTTATTCTGTGATGCTCGCAAAGTGTTGTTGAAGAGCTCGCGGTGATGATCGCATGAGTGTTGTTAATCTCGCTAGAATACTTTCATGGAGATATTCTGGTCCTACATGATACAAGTCATAAATAACCTACACCTTCACAATCTCAACACCTTCTTCGCTTCCCTCCCTAAGATCAACCCCATCTCCTTCACTTTGTGACCGAAGCAAGTCTGAAACGACCATTTCTTGGTTTAGGCCAGAATTGTATTGATTGATCTCTAGAATCAAAAGCACTCCCGTGCAGTGCATTTGTTTAGGGTTTAGATTTATTTCTCATCCACACACCCCAAATTACCAAAATCAGCAGAAATAGTTTTCACCCATAAACAATTGGCGACCACAGTGGGAGGTTAATCTCTCGGTTGTGAAGTCAATTTCTTCAATACCCAATCCCATTTGGTTGATTTCAAAATGGTTGGTCTTAGGACTCCCCCAATAATTTCAAGTTCCAGTCGAAGCTCCCCCAATGAAGATACCCCTCTTCCCAACGGTGTATCTGATGGTGTAATCGGAAGAATCCCAATATTGATCGAGTTAGCACGGGTGCATGAGATTCACACGAAGAATATGGACCTGATAAAGGAAACAATAAATGGAATACCTGATCTCCTCATCAAGATGACATCAGATATGAGCGGTTCTCCTGTCACAGAGATTTCTACATTGGGGACTGATCCTCGTAATGATCCTCATCAAATCAACAGTTTCAACATGAATCAGAGGCCGGTGGACCAAGAAGCCGCTTCTCTAGTGGAAAGTTTGTGTGAGATGTTACACCTCTCGAAGAATCAGCGGGCAGAGACATTTGCCTCAATCAACCAGATAGCCTTGGACGGGCAGTTAACTCCTTTGCGTCCAGAAACTTCCAAAGCACCGGAGATGTCTTTGAATAACGTTACATTTACAAAATAAGATATGATGGCGGAAGAAGATCACAACCGGGCCCTGCACATTACTGCACGAATCAAGGATCCATAGTTCAAGAGGGCCCCCATCGACACTGGAGCGTCTTCGAATGTGATTACCCTCAAGACACTCATAACGGCCAAGCTTCGCCCGAACAAGATCGTGCGGCAGCCTACCACGATGACAGACTTTGAAGGGAACCAAACCAACACATACATGTATGTCAGTATGATTTATCTGTAGGACCCGTCTAGTGTAAAGTGAAATTTGAAGTCATAGAAAAGGAGCCGGACTACCACATGATATTGGGGAGACCGTGGCTTCATGACAATAAAATTGTTCCTTCAACGTATCACCAATGCTTGAAGACTATGCTGAATGAGGAAGTCGTTCGTATTCCTGCATCGTTCTCTCCTTACACGCCGATCCGTGGCGTAGAGTTGTTTGATCCGAAAGAAACTCCGCGGGAAGAACCTAGTAAAGTTCATTGCATCCCACTCCCCACGTGGGCATCAATCCAGGAGGAGGACTGACTTACATCATTGAAGTCTAAGCCCCACGATATGTCAGAATATCCTTCTTCGTCTGGTGAATCCGCAACTCATGTTCACACTAAAAGAAAGCAAACTTTCATGGCAAGCCATGATCAGAAGGGGAAGACCGTTTACCGACGCCGTTGTTAGCAATTATCAGGGGAGACTACTATCCAGTTTTTCTGCCCAATAGAATGCTACAACAACGAAGATCCACAGGAAGAGGTGTTGGCTGCTCCACGACAGCTGTAGGATGGCAATAACTCCACGACTGACGAGATCGAAGTCGTTAATATCGGGAATGAAGAATTCCCCAGACCTATCTCCATCAGTTCGACCTTGTCCACAGATGAACGCATGGAACTTGTGCAACTTCTCAAAGAATACCAAGACATATTCGCTTGGACGTATGAAGAAATGCCCTGTTTAGATGAAAAATTGGTTACCCATCATCTGCATGTCATACCTGGATCCAAGCCGATCAAAAAGTCTCCAAGGCAATTCAGACACGAGGTGCAAGAGCAGATCAAGACTGAGATACAAAAGTTGCTAGCTACTGGCTTCATTAAACCCATTCATCACCCGACCTGGTTGGCTAATGTGGTTCCAGTAAAAAACAAAAATGGGAAGATCAGGTGTTGCGTAGATTTCAGAGACTTGAACAGATGCTGCCCCAAAGATAATTTTCCTCTACCTAACATCGACATGTTGGTAGATGCAACCAGTGGGAACGACATGTTCTCCTTCATGGATGAATATAGCGGATACAACCAAATAAGAATATACGAGCATGACACAAGTAAAACAGCTTTTCGAACTCCTCTCGAATATTTTTATTATACTGTAATGCCATTTTGTTTTAGGAATGTTGGTGCGACCTATCAACGTGCTATGATGGCATTATTTCACGACATGATGCATAAGCAAGTCGAAGACTACGTGGATGATATATTAGTCAAATCTAAAGCTCGGGCGGATCACACAAGAGCCCTACAACAAGTGTTCGAAAGGTTCCGTTAGTACAAATTGAAGATGAATCTATTAAAATACGCTTTCGATGTTTCTTCAGGAAAATTTCTAGGATTCCAGGTAGACCCATCCAAGACTCAAGCTATCCTCATGATACTACCGCCCACGGACTATGAAGGAGCTTCAAAGCTTCATGGGTAAAGTAAATTGCATTCGACATTTTATACCCGGCTTGGCCCAGCTCGTTGCTTCATTCACTCCCTTGCTGAAGAAGGGAGCAAACTTCACCTGGACCGCACTACAACAGGAAGCGTTTCAGAAGATTCAACGGATGTTGTCATCCCCAGTGGTCATGAAGTCCCCTGTCCAAGGGAGACCACTGTGTCTCTACACTTCCTTCAGCGGTATTTCCGTAGGGGCTTTGCTCGCATAAGAGGATGATGAGGGAGTAGAACATCCCATATACTATTTCAGTCGAGTATTGAGAGACGTTTAACTTAGGTATCCCAAAGCGGAGAAAGCATGCTTAACCCTAATTCATTCCATTTAGAAGTTCAGACATCACATGTTGTCCAACAAGGTAGTACTCATATCTAAATCCGACCCTGCAAAGTTTTTACTTTCAAAGCCGGTCTTGATGGGAAGGACGACCAAATGGCTTCTCCAAATGTCAGAGCTAGACATAACGTGCACATCACCAAGAGCTATCAAAGGACAAGACGTTGCTGATTTACTGGCTGCATTCCTTGGAGAAGGCACTATTGCGTTACACGAGGATTTTCCCGAAGAATTTTCAGAGATCTCCATTGTCGAAGGAGAGGCGTAGCTGCTGTATTTTGATGGCTCTACTATTCCTAGAAATAGCACCATAGAGGCAGGCGTGGTCCTAGTGTCTCCAACTGGCGAAGTTTTTTCACATTCTTTTTAGTTGGACTTTCAGTGAACCAATAACTTAGCGGAGTACGAAGCCTTTCTCATAGGACTGTCAATATCCAAGCAAGCGGGAGCCACTCACCTA
Organism: Papaver bracteatum; assembly: GCA_023529315.1. Classification (NCBI taxonomy): domain Eukaryota; kingdom Viridiplantae; phylum Streptophyta; class Magnoliopsida; order Ranunculales; family Papaveraceae; genus Papaver; species Papaver bracteatum. Next base: position 632,323 of record JAJJWX010001863.1, read on the forward strand.
GAGATAAGAGGTGACTCAAAGTTACTAGTTAATCAGATGAATGGAGTGAATGCATTGAAGGAGGAAACGCTGGCCCCATATGGATCAGAGACGCAAAGATTATTAAACTACTTTGCAGATGCAACCATAACCCATGTTGGTTGCAGCAACAACAAACATGCCGATTGTTTAGCTACAATGGGATCCAAATTGCAGTTTGAAGGCTTAGAAGAGACTCTGGCGGTAAGAAGGAGAACAGTGGAATCAACATGGCTTTCACAACGCAAAGACATTGGGACCTGTGATTGGAGAACTCCTATCATTCAAGAACTTAGCATCTCGCTTTCTCAAGGAAGGTCAACCTCAAAAATCTACAGAGATATTTCATGCTTCATGGTATACTATATCATCGAAATCCGGATGGTTTCCTATCGAGATGTCTCGGAGATGAAGAGGCGCAACTGCAGCTTAACCGCATTCATGATGAAACTTGTGGACAAACGTTGGTGGTAATGCTCTACCATTGTCTTCAACGCCTGGGCTATTATTATCCATAATGGAAGCTCAATCTCGTTTACTCCAGAAGTCTTGCACCAATTTCCAAATGCCGCCACATTAATTGGAGGTTTTCAATGTAAGTCGCGCTGGGGACTGGAGAGAACCGTACATTAGCTATCTCCACGATGGAGTAGCTCCTATCAATCAAAGGGATTCTGTCAAGATAAAACAAAAGGAGATGCGATTAGTATTCCACAAAGGGATCCTATATCATAAAATCTTTGGAGGCGACCTATTACGATGTCTGGCTAAGGAAGATATTCCGACTATGCTGAAAGGAATGCATGAAGGGGAACATCAAGGGATGAAGAAACTATTTCTCCAGATACATGATAAATACTATTGGTCAACCATGGAGGATGATGCAGCTGCATTTGTTCAAAACTGCCACAAGTGCCAAGTTCCCGGGTACCTCGTTCACGTACCTTCCACTCATCTACACTCGATAAGTAGTCCATGGCCATTCTATAGCTGGGGACTTGACATTATTGGGAGGATTAATCCTTCATCGTCAAAGCAGCATGAGTATATCATAACTGCGACGGAGTATTTTACCAAATGGGTTGAAGCCATCCCTCTATGAGGAACTACAAGAGCAACGATTTCCGCCTTCATTAAAGAGTACATCATTTGTCGGTTCGGTGTACCCAAGCATATTATCATCGATAATGGCACTCCCTTTGCAAATAAACAGGTACGAGAGCTGCTTGAATAATATGGGATTAAACAGGTCTTCTCCACCATTTACTATCCTCAAGGAAACAGACAAGCTGAGAGCACCAACATGACACTAATCTGGATTCTCAGTCGAATGGCGCATGACAATCCTAAAGACTAGCACGAATAACTGCCTATGGCGTTGTGGGAGTATCAGATGGCACCTAGAAGTTCCATTGGGGTTTCTCCATATTCACTCGTTTGCGGACGCAGTCCTCCCAACATAAATCAGGATTGCAGCAGCAAGAGGGGTCCACTGGAACGAGGATGAAGCCTCTAACTTAAGAATTGCTGAGTTAGACTCTCTGTATTCCAGAAGAAGCAAGGCAGAGGAGCGCACTCAGGTGTACAGAAATAGTATCTCCAGGGAGTATGACAATACTATGAAGCCACATGTTTATAAAGCAGGGGATTTGGTCTTGAATACAACCAAACACATTCAGTAAGACATGTCTGTACCAAAGTTCTCTCCGAAATGGGAAGGTCCCTACGTGATTACCAAGGCTTACAGTACCGGCTACTACAAAATCATTAAGGTGGATGGAGGCAAGTTAGAAACAGTCATTAATGGAAAGTGGATCAAGGCATACTATGCTTGATTATTTTCCCACCACTGTCCCGTGACATGACAATGAAGTCATTTTCATTATACGTTTGAATTGTCAATTTATTCAAAAAAAAAACGTTAATAAAAAAAAACTTCGTCCATCCACCAGAAACCAATGCAATCAAGAACGTTCAAAGGAAAATTGACAATAAGGAAGCACGGCCTAGAAGAGGCCGTCCAGCAGATTATAGTTTCTCGAAAGCATTATCTTCAGCCTGGTTTGGTATCTCTCCGTCCTATTCTTCAAGCTTTGAACCGCATGCTCCACCTTCTTTGACTCCGCATCCAGAGCTTTATCCTCCTCCAAGATAGCTTTCGTGGCAGGAACAACATTCACGACGATTCCAGCTCGATCAATCTTGATGATATCAAGACGCTGCCGCAACCAGCCTACATTGAACTCCATGGATTCACAGGTAGATACCATGTTCTCCTACTTTTAGAGGTTTGATTCAGCAACGTTGCGGATAGAAATATTCTCCATCTCAGCAATCATAGGAAGAAGTCAGTTTACCATGGTGACCAAAGCAGATGAGCAGTGCCGGACTACACTCCTAGTTGCAGATGAGCACAAACTCCTCCCGCACTAAGAATCCACCGACGTCTTGGTAGCTGAAAGATAAGCATTTCATTCGAATATCGAATGAAAGACTCACATTGGGGTATTCATAAGATGAGACCCCCAGATTAGCATCTCCGAGGTCCGCACGGGTAGGCGTGTTTGAATTCGAAGGGAGATAACAAGCAAGTCGTCATCTTCAATAATCGTCATGCATGTTCCCGTGGGATATCTCTGCAAAAAGAGAGAGGATTATTCGCCTGATCATGAAGAACAAACAACTGTTCAGAAGAGAAAAGAGAAAGAGGGATGAACCTGTATAATCCTGTTGATTCGTAGAAGACGAGCATGGGATTCATCATGAGGCTCAGATGCAGGTCGTCCTCTTGATTCGTAGAATACGAGCAGGGGATTCATCATGAGGCTCAGATGCAAGTCATACACGTTTAATGGAAGACCATGGATGGTACGAAGAAAATGATCCAATGTTGCTTGACATGATAAGGAAATGGATTCTTCTGCAAAGAAGATTTTATCACAACAATGTAGAAAGTGGTTTAAGATCCCTACATATACATATATGTCAAGGAAACCCTAAAGGAAGACTAAGGCGGTTGCGGTGAAGCCTACCCTATATATGAGGATTCAACACCGACCAAGTCATGCTTTCTTGCAAATCCTAATCAAGGATTGGATGAGCAGCTGTATATGAGCGATTTGGACAGCAGTGTGTAAGCGCCCACGCCAAGGGAATCCCACCTAAACGCCTAAAGAAGGAAGCCGGTCCCACCAAGACCCATGGTTATGCACACATGAAGGACTACCCATGATTGAATCCCTTCAGGTAGACCTCCTTCATCTTGTTTTCTTATGTTGTATATGTCACCATCTAATGCCTACCCCACAATAGTGTAACCATCATGTGCTAGGTAGGGGACTTAATGTTGATGGTGGATTTTAGTTCAGGGCTAAAGTTGTAAAACCAATTTTTGTGCAGCCGTCCTGCAAAGGATAGGGCTATTTGATAAGTGATGAATACTTCTTCGCTTTATTAATTCACTTAGAATTGAGCATGTAGCAACAATCCCCAAGTATTCTATGAATTTTGGCATTATTAATTAATGCATAAAACGCCTTGTATTTCCTGTGTTGTTCTCAGCAGAACTCTCATTGTCAGTGCGGCATGATGACTGATTGTTACTCTCAGCTGAGTAACATGAATATCCAAGTATCAACAGTGAGGCTTGCACGAAATACCCGTATAGGCTACACCATTCTCTAACAAAGAGAATAGTCTCCCGGTGTGTTATACTAACCCGATCGAGCATATTCGAATATGGACGGTCCACATCAGTATCAGAGACGATCACGACCATCCAACTTCACCAGCATGATTGGATATATTAGGTCGGATCCATAACCCTCAGGCAGGTATTGGAATATTCACCACTGGCCCAATATGGGCCCTACATGATCGGCCTCCCCAAAAGGGAAGTGTGGCTTACCAATTCCTCTAGACGAAGCAGCGCGGACGTGAAACCCTAAATTAGGGTTTGCGGCACATTACATGTGTTACAAAACAGTCTCAGCCATCCATCTTCGCAGGCATAGATGGAGGGTGTAGATGTAGATTCAAAGGGCCCAGAGCATGTCAACACAAACACCATGGGCCCGCCTACATGCATGACCGATCAGTCAAGACCAACTATGGTTGGTCGTCCCAATTCATGTGCCCCAAACTGGGTATGACACACGGCCGGCAAAAACCTAATTAGGGTTTGAACAATCGCGAGCGTCCATTTTCACCTGATCGAATGAAGGGTCTAGGAGTCGATTAAGCAGGTCCAGTGAGTATCAACGTGATTACCGTTGGCCCATATATCTCCACACCCGATCGACCAAGGCATATCATGTCTGGTTGCCTCGATTCTCATGCCCAAACTAGGCGTGGTCACACCTCCCAATTGCAAACTAATCTCGACCACTCAAATTTGCCGGACAAATTGAGTGGCTTAGATCACGTTTCTACGGGATATTAAGGTATGGATATGTATACCAGCACACCGTCTGTATACCAGACTAATCGGCCACGACCGACCAAGCTTGGTCATCTCGAAACGCGCGCCCGAAGTAGGCATGACGCGCGGATTTTGTGGCACCTAATTTCTGTCGCAAATTAATCTCGACCACTCAACTTCACCGGACAAATTGAGTGTCCTAGATCACACTTTCATGAGACAATGAGGTATGGGCGCCTATACCGTCATGCCTTCTACACGCATGCATGATTGGCCTGGCCAAAATCGTGTCCTAAGCTAGGATTCGACCAAGCTGAAGAGTGATGCTTGCGCACCTCTTCATAAACCCTAATTACACTAATGGTCGCAAATGAGTGTCTCAAAGATCATCTTGTCCGCTCAACTTCACCTGCTTGGTTATACAACCCTGGTCAGGAATTAACTGGTCAATGAGGTGTCGCGGTGATTATCATCCACCACTCTACCACACCATGTGGTCGTCCAAGAGAGGACTTGATTGCGCAGCCTCCATACCATCACATGAAGTAGGATGGACATGATGCAATTTTAAGACGCTCAACAGCGATGCTTCATACGTGCTGAATATATTCGATGTATTACTTGCATAGAATGCACACGATATTTCATAAATACCGACTTCCTAAATAACTTAGTTATTTAATTCAGCATCACATGATGCTTTCTGTGGGTCCCATGATCCACACACTCGAGACATCAATCATGTCATAAACTGGGGGATACATACTGGGGTATTGGTATGGAGGTTTACAACGTGTAGCGCACAACGCGCCATCACAAGAACGTATCAGAAAGTCATAGATGGTTAGTGATGATGGGAGAAGTGGGCAAGACTGATCGTGTAACACTAACACACGTAACTCCACTACTCCATCACTCCACTTTCGCCACTTCCCACGAGAGACGTGGGTTAGGCTCAAAGACTTGTATAAATAGGTTCTCCTCCCTATTTTCCAAACAAGGACAAGATAGACAGAAACCAAGTGTTTATACAACGTACTCAAACTGAGTGCTTAAATTATTGCAAGCCAGTTCGTTATTATGATACAAGTCATAAATAGCCTACACCTTCACAACCTCAACACCTTCTTCGCTTCCCTCCCTAAGATCAACCCCATCTCCTTCACTTTGTGACCGAAACAAGTATGGAACGACCATTTCTTGGTTTAAGCCAGAATTGTATAGATTGATCTCTCGAATCAAAAGCACTCCCGTGCAGTGCATTTGTTTAGGGTATAGATTCATTTCTCATCCACACACCACAAATTAGCAAAACCGGCAGAAATAGTTTTCACCCATAAACAAAGTCGTAAAAAAACTACTCTTCCAGAATCAACTATTTTGGTCTCAACACTTTCTTTGCTTCCCTCCCCAAAACCAACCCTTCTCCTTCACTTTGTTACCGAAGCAATTCTGGAACGGTCATTTCTTGGTTTAGGCTGAATTTGTACGAATTGATCTATCGAATCTATAGTACTCCCTTGCAGTACATTGTTTAGGGTTTAAATTCGTTTCCCACCCACTCACCCGAAATTACCAAAATCAGCAGAAACCGTTTTCACCCATAAACACCTTGATAATCTATCCAAAAATACGTTGGTTGGAAAGCTTAAGATCTTTGATCATGAACATTCGTCCAAATCTAAGGATGTTGCGTTCAAAGCACTGAAGGACACTAAATTACTTAATAAAAGTGAAAAAAGTGTATATCTCTGAAAATGATCACTCTGAGACAGATTTATCAGATGATGATCTTGACAAATCAGTCTCGATGATCACAAAATATTTTAGGGATCTTCTGTTGAAGAGAAGTAAACGGTTCTCCAGAGATAAGCCTAAGGCATCAGTCAAACCTCATAATCGTGTTCCTCCTAAAAATATGGATATTGATGAAACTGATGACGAGGATATGCCTCAGTGATTTAAGTGTAATGGATTTGGTCATTTTGAAAACGAGTGTTCAAATCGGAGAAAATACACTGGGAACAAAGGTCTTGCTGCAACTCTTGATGAAATGTCCGACAATTATGATTTTAATGAAGACGAGAAATCAAGTGTTGCACTCCTTGGTGAAAATATTGACTTTGATTATTGTAGCAATACATACATCAATCTTGATTTTCTTTCAGAAGATAATCCAACTATTCTGGAAGACAAAGTTGACCCATTACTTGGAAATATTGTTTGTAATGTTTCAGGTTCCACTATGTGCCTAGCTTCTTGCACATTTCAGAAGCCTGATTTTTATCCCAGTTTGACGTGTTCATATTGTTCATTAAAGGATCATGAACTTTCAAAATGTTATAAGTTCACACCAACAAAGGCACATCAACAAACTTCAACGAAGAAAAAATTATTTAGCAAAAAAGCTTAAACTGACTCAGAAGGCTGTTGAGGTATGTAAGATTTTATCTTCGTCTAAAAAGTTAGTTTCCAAGGATAAACTACGACCATTAGAAAAGAAAATATGGTCAAATGGTTTTGATAGACAAACGTCTATGGATTCCTATCAAGAGGAAAATGGTGGAAAAATTATTATTCACCACAACGCAACTTGATTCTGTTGTGTCTGAAATCTTGTCTCATGTGCCTGATTAAAAGAGATAATGATTTTATTTTTCAGGCCTTTAGGAAAAGTTTTTTTCTCTTTTTTTCTTAGTTTTCTCCTCTTTGTCTATCAAACAAAAAGAAAGGGCACTATCGACAATTATACTCTTCATAGTGTTGAGAGTTGGTCGTTTACGAACGTGTTTAAAGGTTTCGAACCCTACATCCCTTTTCCTTCTATAAAACCTCTTTTTATCTCAAAATTACTTGTTGAGTTAATCGTGATTTCCTCTCACAAACCCATACGTTCATGGAAACTCCAAATATGATATCTTCTGATGGAAAAGATGGTAGTGTGATTGTTAAGCCATCAATCATGAAGGAAAAAGAAAAATCTACATTGCCTCCAACATTGAAAAGAAAAAGAAGGAATGTGAGGAAACCAAGAGTTATTCCTTCAAATTCTCAGAAGTTTTCAGATGTTCTTGAAGTGTTGAAGGAGCTGCGAAAGGAGATTCAACAAATAAAGGCTTTTGTGTATAAGACTCATGAGATTCAGAAGGCCCTGGTTCGACAACATCAACCAAGAAGTTTTATTGATATAAACTCCTACCTTAATGAACCTTATGTTCCCATGGCTGTTGACGGCAAGGAGTTCGGGGACGATAAAGAATTCTTCAAAGGTCTTATTTCCTAGTAAATCATCTATTTTCTTGTGATTTGATTAGAAGAATAACTAATGTTTGGAATAGGCATTATTGTGATTACACATAGCTATATCTAATGTTTTCATCTTCTTGTTTTTAGATTTATTTGTTTAAATTCTAAACTTATTTGGAAGATTATTTTTGCAGTATTAATCTTTATGGTTTTATATATTGCAATATTTTTATGGGATATGTGTGTTTTCGTCCATGAACTTATTGTCCCATATTTTGTAAAAAGTAAAGTCGTTCGTGAATTGATATGCAAGTATTGATAAAAGAATGAATATACTTTTGACAAACACAAAAGTTAAGTCTATATTGTCAAGTTTTGATGGAAGATAGGTTAAAATCTTTTGTGATTTAAGGATTATGTCTATTTTATTTCATTGTGCAAATGGTGATGGAAAATAGAATGAATCCTTGCTTATTCCACGGTATAAGGTCGATCTCGGATCCATAATTTTTGTATAAATACTATGTTGTTCCATGAAGTGTCTTATGTTGAGCACTAAAACAACAAAAGTTGATTGCTTTTGTGATTAGCTTAGCTGTTTTTACGTAAGGTACTTTATGTTGAACATGTTGAACTAAATTAATCATCTTGTATGGTTATTTAGTTAGCACTCCATAAGTTTTCTTATGTTTGAGCATTTCTTTGACTGGGTTGGTTATTCATGATTAACTTAGTCATTGCTCCATAGATTTTTCTTATGTCGAGTGTGACCAATTAAATTGATTACTTTTGTAATTAGTTTGGTTGAGTATGGCAATTAGATTATTTGTGAGTTTTCTTGTGATTAATCTAATTAATTTCTTAAGTCTCCATAAGTTTACTTGTGTTGAGCATATTTAGTCAAATTAATCATGTTTTGCTTACGGTTAATTTGATTGAATATTTTTTTTTGGATTCCAAATTCATACTTGTATGATATTTGTTGAGTCCAAAGAAATCCTTCTTTTCTTTTGAAATTAAGGTCGCTCTTGTTGTTCTTTCGGAATGACATTTTATGGGGGAGAGTTCTTTTTGAACTTGTGCTTAATTGCCAAATCTTTGTGGGGAGTACGGCTTTCGAATATTATAGGGGTTATCTTGTATCTTTATGAACTCCTTGATGAATGCATTTAGCTTCGGCTTTATGATTGCATCTAAACAAGATGATATACATTTTGAAATATCTCTTACAGAAATTTCATTAGGATCCCGTTCTTGTACCTTTGCCAATTTTATTGTCAAAAAGGGGGAGAATCAATATGTAGTTTACACTACAAATACATATAGTTTTAGGATCATTATGTAAGGGGGAGTGGTTTCCATGTGAGATAGAGTATTGACTAAGGGGGAGTGAGTATCACCATAGTATTGTTGTTAAAGTTGTGATGCAATTGGACTTTGACGCTGTGTAATGATACTACAACACTGTATAACAATGATTGAGACCTCTTGTTTTCTCGTTGTTATAGCTATGGATTTTCAACAACGATGATGCTAAAGTTACAACCTTTGGGATCATTGGATTATTTGGAAGTGATGAAGATTTCGAGTATTGTTGAAGATTAGACGACATGTGGAATAGGAGCTACAAAGTTTATTTATATATTTTTGTATTCCATTTGTACTAATAGTTTTGCCACTAAAATTGACAAGGGGGGGATTGTTAGAGCATTGCTCGGTCGAACTGGCATGCGTTGCTATCTCAAGCCTGTTTTTCAATATTAGTGATCAAAACTATAAAGTCTTTGATTTCTAGTCTACTATATAGCTAATGTCTCGGACTAGGATAGAAAGTGTAGTTGAGCTCACGAACTCCATGTCGATCATCATACGAAATGAAGGACTACTCAAGGAACCAGTGGATCTTCATCGACTAAAAGGTATGTGAAGACTTGAACTTATCTATCACTCAAAATTCTATCTACTATATATCATATCTTAAGACAAAAGTTGTTTTGCTATATAGACTTAGATTATACACATGTGGATATTTCGAGCTGAGTATATCTCGCTTATCTATTTATAGAAATATATGTTGGTAAAGCTTTTGCTTTAATCAAGTTCATATTTACCTAGTGACGAAAGTCATGTTATATTTCATTCATTTTGGAAATTGCTCAGACAAAAAATAGTTTATGAAAAACAACTATATAACGCCCTCTGAGAATGTTTCAATGATTGGAATGAAATTTTAGACAATATAACAATTGGAGGATATAATAATTGTTGTGGTAACACATATATGTATAAGTCCTTATTGCTTGAACCGAAGTTTGCAAACTTTGTTGATCAAGTGAAACCGAAGTAGTGCGTGAGCTCAGTCCGTGAACTCAGCATACAAACTCAGTCCGCGAAACCAGTCCACGAACTAACGAAGTTCTCGAACCCGAGAATTTCTGTTGGAGTTTGTGAACTCCGTTCGGGAACTTAAGTCCGCGAACCCAGTCCACGAACTTGAGTAAGTTATGTTTGAAAAGAGAAGGAGTATGCAAGCTAGAAGACTAGGGTTCGAATCTCCCTCCTCTCAAAGAATTTTTTTCAAGGCAAAGAAAAGAGTTGATGATTATCTCGCCAAGAATGAAGAAAGTTGACGAGAATTTCGCAAGTTAATTTCGCAAGAGAGGGTTAGAACAATTGGTATGGTGCGAGCATATGCAAGGGGCGGCAGATCAAGGGTTCAAGTCTCATTTCTCCCATATACTTCTTTTTGTTGCTGCAATAATTAAAATTCTATTTGCGAGATTTATACATTTCAAGGATGCCAATTTTTCAAGCAATCCAAATATTTCGCGAGAGACGGCAGCAACAAGACCTCACATAAAAGCTAAGTACCACTTCCTTTCATATTTTATTCACAGAAAATAAATTTTTTAATATTTTTTACAAAAAGAGATACTATTACAATATTTCAAAGAGTATTTCAAAGATTTTTCATATTTCAAAAAAGTTCAAAAAATTTGATTTAATTTACCAAAAGCGATATAATCGCAAGATTTCTAAAATTTCTAAGATTTCAAAACATTTCAAAGATTTTTGATTTGATTGACAAGAGCGATACATTCGCAAAAATTAAAAGATTTCAAAAATTTCAAAGATTACAGTAAATGAAATTATCGCAAAGATTTCAAAGATTTTTGATTTAATTTCCAAAAAACGCGATACAATCGCAAAATTTCAAAGATTTCTCTAGAATATTTCTTTTACAGAAAGAGATTTTTGATTTAACAAATGCGATACAATCGCAATATTTCAAAGAATATTTCTAAGATTTCAAAAGATTTTAAAGAATATTTACTTCAAATATGATATTATGAGAATGAAAGAAGAAATAACAGAAATGAAAGAAATGAAAGAATTGACAGAAATGAAAGAATGAAGAAATGCGAGAATATCACGAGAAAAGCGAATAAAATTTCGCAGAGACATAAGAATGTGACGAACCTTTATGGCGTGCACCCTAGTTCGCGAATAAAATTTCGCAAGAGGCAAATGTAAGACCTAATAGTGCGTCATATAAGGGGGTATCTCTTGACATGACTCAGCGATAAGGTTATACCGCTGCTGGAACCTGAGTCATGCAGATGTTGGGGTTAAAGAAAACCTATCCAGGATAGGGATCTTGGATTTCCAACTATATAAGGTTATACCCTAGTTGGACGACTAAGGACCTCTTCTAAGAAGTGCAGAGTATGACCAAGGCGCCGAGGTACACGGTTGAGCCAAGGGTGACCGGGGCATATCGGAACTATTCATCGAGGCACTATCCAGTACTATTCATCGATGAACTATTCATCGCGACACTATTCAGTACTATTCGTCACGGGACTATTCAGTACTATTCATCACAACACTATTCATAATTTCGCAGAAACATTCAGAAATTTGCAAACTCATTCAGCATCTCGCAGACTATTTCAGAATTTCACAAGAGAAGTCATTATTTCGCAGAATGAGGCAGAGGAAATTCGTTCATTTAACATTTTCTCAAGGATTATTCCTTCATAGATAAAGAACAGAGGCAACTATGGATTACCAAGAAGACATTTTATGTTCTTTATCTTCTCGGTAAGAATCATTTCCAAAATGGACAAGAATTTTCACCAGAAATGAAGTGATAATTTCGCATGTACAGAGGCAATACTTATGATTTTCATTCAAGGACGGATACTTCTTATATTTTTAGGATTGAGTACTTCTTATATTTATTCAAGGATACTTCATACTTCGAATAATTTAAGAGTTAATACTTCTTATTTACTTAGCAAAGATATGGAACTTCACAAAAGAATAGAGGCAAGTACGTACTTTTCAAGTCTAGTATTCTTTCGCTTGTTCCTTCATCAACAAAGATCAAAGACTACTACATCAACAGATTTTTTCTTAAAGATTACTTTTCAAGCAATATTCAAGAAAAAAGAGGCAAGATGTAGGACCAGAATATCGCCACAATTATATTCACGAGAGATTAACGACATTTCTGCGAGCATCACATCGAATTCTCCAACAACACTTTGCGAGTGTCACAAAATAATGACGAAACAGTTAACGATGGAAGAAACACAAAAAGAACATGATTAACTGGCGATGATTACAATGCTTGCGAGAAGGAATATTATAGCTACTGCGATAATATCACGAATGATATCCAAAGTTAGAGGAAATCTTAGTTGTCACCCATTATGTAGTTCCCTATAAATAGAGATCCAATAGATTCAGGAAAGGATGATGTATTTTTTAGAGTTGAGAAAGTCTTGAGGGGAACGCAATTTTAGGAGAGATAAAGAGATATTCTGTAGAGATATTTTGAGAGAGAGAATGTATTTTTCTTTATCATCTTCTTCCCCAAAACTAGATTTAGAACTTCATTAATGGAGATTATCAATGTAAATCAAATGTAAACCAAAACAATCATAGTGAAGAATCATGGATGTAGATCAAGTTGATCGAACCATGTAAAAATCTTGGTGTCCATTTATAATTTTAGCAATTTTATTACCATTTCTACATGTAGATTTAGGAATTAATATCTAGATATGATAAGGGGTATGTTGTAGGAAATCATGCAACTACACAAGAACTCCATGGCGATTATCATATAAGATGAAGGATTACTCAAGGAACCAGTGGATCTTCATCGACTATAAGGTATGTGGAGACTTGAAATTATCTATCACTCAAAAGTCTATCTACTCTATCTCCTATCTTGAGACAAAAGTCGGTTTACTATATAGACTAAGAATATGCACATGTGATATTTCGAGCTGAGTATATCTCGCTTATCTATTTCTCGAAATGGGTGTTGGTAAATCTTTCTCTTTAGACAAGTTCATCTTTGCCTAGTGACGAAAGTCATGTTATGTTTCAATCACTTTGGACATCGCTCTGACGAAAACTAGTTCGTGAAAACAACTATATGACGTCCTATGAGAATGTTTCAATGATTGAAATAAGAGTTTAGACTATTTAACCATTGGGGGATATAAACATTGTTGTGGCAACACATATATGTATAAGTCCTTAGCACCTGAACCGAAGTTTGCGAACTTTGTTGATCAAGTGGAACCGGAACGTGAGAAGCAACTCAGTCCGCGAACCCAGTCCGCGAACTGGCATAAGTTCTCGAATCCGAGAATATCTAATGAAGTTGAAGCTCAGGTGCAGACCGCGAACTAACAAAAGTTCTCGTCCCAAGAAATTCTGCTGGAGTTTATAAACTTCAACCGGTTAGCTTGAGTCCGCGAACTCAAGAGGTTATGTCTGAAAATGTTGTTCGTGAACTTATCTTAAATTACTATGGAATGCTTTTTCAAACCGTGGCTTTATAGTTCATGATTAATGATTCGAGTGAATCACATCATTTTTGATTCAATTGTGTCTCTTGTAGTACTTGAGATCTCATATCAATTGAACAACTCTCTAACTAGTTCATTTGAGTCATTTGGACTAGTTATGGTGAAGAATAATATGGTTGATATGAAAGTTATCATTTGGCTAACCATTTGGTTGACTAATATTGAACCAACCATTGTACACGTTTGGGTACGGTTACACAAACTCAAAACGTCAAGTACATGTGTGTATGACAAGCTAAGTTTTCGATCTAACGGTTGAGAGATATTAGCTTGTATCTAATCAGGTTTTCATCTAACGGTGAATATTGAATGCTTTGTTAGTAAGCTAACATTGATTGTAAAACCTGATTTGAAAGACTATATAAGGGAGAATCCCATCCATTGGAAAAACTAATCCCCACACACTTTTCTTGTGTGATACTAGTTTTCTCTAATTTAGAGTCGACCTCCATTAACCCTTGAGTTTTCTCTCTAAATTCGGGTTAACGACTTAAAGACTTCATTGGGATTTTGAAGCCAGACCGATACTACTTTTCTTGTAGTTGTGTGATCTGATCTTGCTCTTTTTATCATACGAGTAAAATTGTAATAATTGGATTTAGATTTCTATCTCCGATAGGAAAGATAAAAGTAGTCACAAACATCTTCGTATCATTGTTTGTGATTCCTCAATAACCTTCTTCGCTGCGTCGATTTAGTTTATTGTGAGGTGATTGATGAAACTGAGCTGTTCTTCGGAAATATAAGTATGGTTTTATCAATTAGTTCATGTTCACCTTGATTTATCAAAAGACGGAACAAAACTCATAGGTTTATTCGTGGGAGATGAATTTATCTATTACATGTAGACTTTTCTGTGTGAGATAGATTTGTTTGCTAAAGTCTTCGACTTTGGGTCATAAAAACTCTTGGTTATGGGTGAGATCAGCTAAGGGAATCAAGTGCGCAGTATCATGCTGGGATCAGAGGCGTAGGAGCATAACTGTAACTTGGATCAGTGTGAGTTTGGTTGGGATTCAACTACAATCCAGACCGAAGTTAATTTGGAGTAGGCTAGTGTCTGTAGAGGCTTAATACAGTGTATGTTTAATCTGGACTAGGTCCCGGGGTTTTTCTGCATTTGCGGTTTCCTCTATAACAAAATTCTGGTGTCTGTCTTATATCTTTTCCGCATTATATTTTTATATAATTGAAATAATACAGGTTGTGCGCTGTTCAATCGATTAGAATATCCGAACTTATTGGTTGTTGATTTAAATCGATTGACACTTGGATATTGGTCTTTGGTACCATCCAAGTTATCTCTCTTTGATTAGGCTCGCAAATTACATTTGCTGGAGTAAATCAAATTGAGAGATTGAGATAATAACTCCTTGAGATATTTTCTATTGATTGAGTCTTGTTGATTCTCTAGAAAACAACTCGGAGTTGTCCATACAGATTTTTAATCGAAATATTGGGTGAGGTTGTTAGACCCCCGCATTTTCAGATAGGCTATCCAAAATATATTTAAGATTCCAGATTTCACAAGAACACAATAGCCAAGGTTCATAAAAATATTAAATAAAATCTTATGCATCTTCAAGATACGATCTGTCTCATTGACCATTAAATCATTATTTATCATAATGATATACTATCCTATGACAATCAAAGGATTATGTAAGTCATTTAGGACATACATATGCATAATTCCTAATAGGTTTAGGAATAAAAGTATTACATACTTCATAAGTGTTTTCCACCATGAACTCCTGAAGTAGTCAAATCCTTCCATTACATTAACTGAATTATTAACAAGATTTAAATCTTATAGGATGGATCGCACCAAACATAGATTGTAAGATATTTTCGTGTTTGCCTGCTCTGATACCAAATTGAAAAGGCGAGGGTATCCAAATATACCTCAAGCTATAACTTTTCCTTCCTATAAGTCCTTTCTCCGAAAGTGATTGTCTATAGACTGAGTCGAGACAATACAACAAATCGGTTCACACTTTGTGTGATTTTCTATGGATACGAGATCGAGACAATACAACAACGAAGTGTGTTTACTTAATACAAAGGTTTGTACTAAACCAAACTCAATAGGATTGCGTATCAAGTAAATAGGAAGTAACGTTTGTGCAATTTACTTTAATTATAATAAAACAATTATAATGCAGAAAAATAAAGTAAATGACACAGCCAGATTTTGTTAACGAGGAAACCGCAAATGCAGAAAAACCCCGGGACCTAGTCCAGAATTGAATACTCTTAGGATTAAGTCGCTAAACAAAATAAACCAACTTATTATAGTTGAGACCAAGCAGCTAAACCTATAGTTCATCTAGTTCCGTTTGTATACCCACGCCTCCAACCTATAAACAAGTCATGTACTTGGACCAATTCCTTTGGTTCGTATTCCAAACAGTAAAGGAATAACAAATCTGTTTGGTATCAACTCTCTTCAATCAAGTGATGTAATTTGCGCAAAGGCTCTTCTGTTTATCTTAACATAAACTCCTTTGCCAGGTTCCAATATCTATCTTATGTTCAATCACCAAAAGGTAATCGTTAAGATTTTATTATCAATACCTTTAATCCCAAGGAAATGTATTGATGCCGATCTTCTCAATTATTCTATCAAAATACCACAAGGGTAAATCGATTATAGTTGGATCCTCTAATACCGAAACAAGTATTTTGCACACCAAAGATTATATAACCAAGTCAGAAATCTTCTATCTCTTCTCTGTCTTCGAATCTTCTTAGATCTTCAATAAGCACCTGCACATAATTACTTGAATCTCTTGTGATCAATCACACACAGAACGGAGTCTGTTAACAATGGATTATTACAAGATCGTCTTTAGATCTAACAACAGTCTAAAGATCCCTGTCGAAACCTTGAACTAGTTTGAGTGAATCTTATATCAGAAGAGAAGATTATCAAGCATAAACAAACTAGGTGCAATCAAAGTTCAACCACCGTTAGTCAATCAAATCAATATGAAAACTAAAGATAAACCGCAATTATCTAGTTTCCCACCAACGGTACGCACTAGAGATTCTCAATCCCAAAGAAGACTTTGAACTGAGCGGCCATAAGAGATGTCGCCTAATTAGGTTACTCTCCTCTTCGAATAGGCGGCTTCCCCAGTAATAGTACAACAGAGGAAGTTTACTGTCACGAAGGATTAGTTTGCTAGAAACGCAAACTCAAAGTATTTATAGACAAGGAAGTTTGGACACCAATAAATTTCCAAAACCGAAAATATTCTCAAGATATTTCAATATTATTCCAAGTTCGGTTTTCATAATTCCTGAGAATGCACTGTCCAAATTTATGATCGAAATCTCCTTGGAAAATCTTTAACTAATAAATACACATCACTAATTCTTATTGTCCATATATAATTAAAAATATTAATTAAAAGATTCTTAACTTATTTAAATTCGATCTTGGGATTTACTTCCTTCTTAGATGTTAAGGAATATCTTTGAACAATAAAAGATACACATTAATGCGCGTGTTCAAAGTATGTCGACATCTTTCCTCTTGTAAGTCCTTTTTCATACTTACTCACTTGAAACCGATTTACCATACTTCCAAACAAGTTTAGAATTAGTTCATCTGACTTTCAAGAACTATGTGATTGATCAAGTAACACTCAATCACAAGTCATGGGTGTAACGGTTCTACCAAAACAAGTTTCGGTTCTACCTCCATGTGAGTACTGTGCATAGTCACACTAACTTACCAAATTTCGGTTGACTAGGTACTACGATCGGTTCCCCACATATATATGGTATCTAACTTATATGTGTTGCACATGTTTATAGGATCGGTTCCCCTTTGCCTAAAAACGTGTTGCACGTGTTCATAGGATCAGTTTCCCTTTCTACTATAAACCTTGTTGCACCTCATACAAGGATCGGTTCCCCTTGTGATGTACTTCACCTCTTACCAGGATTGGTTCCCCTCTCCCAAATTTGGTCAGACACTGATAAGTGCATAATTCATATGATTTTAGTGTCCATTCCATACTTGTTTTAGTTATTATCCTTGCATATTTTCGTATTATTACTCTTGTTTTCTCTTGTTTGCCTTTATTAGGTGAATTATCCAAAAATAAACTACAAAGTGCTGAAAATATATATAAAGAGAAGTATTCCAAGTATCCAAGTGCCCAAGTCCAAGAGAAATGGAAAAAAAGCGACGAAAAGAAGCAAAACGCTCAAAATCAATAAAAGGGCCAAAGACCGATATTAACTCATTAAAATTAAGTATTTCTCATCATCATATTGAATAGAATTCAAAGATAAAAATAATACAAAAAGAATGAGGTCATTCCGAGTTTTTATGAAGAAGTTGTGGTGAAAACAGTTTCTATTGAAAACCGAAGATAGTGCAGTCCGCTAACTGGTTTACGGACGGGGTTCACAGACGTATTTTCGAAAATATCTTCTGGAATTTGAAGTTTGCGGACTGGGTTCGCGAACTTATCAAATGGGAAACGTGTATAAACTCCTTGGAAGGATTAAGGGCACGTTTGGGAACGTTATTTCGTTATTTTAGGTTGGGTTTTTGATCCAAACTAAATACTTGGAGACCAAGCAATGTAAACCTATAAAAAGGTGTTAGGTTATGTAAAAGATATAACATCATTAGGTGACGAAATTTTAGGGTTTGGAGAGAAGAAACGTCACACGGAGCGATTAACAATCATAACGTTATCTCTTACTTTTCTCATATGTATATCATGGATGTTTCTACATCCATGAGTAGCTAAACACCTATTGATTGAGAATGAATTCTAATTTGTATACTTGGTTTGATTTAATATATGAATCTATTTTGATTTCTTCATATGATTATCGATTGTTTCTACTATGATTAAATATTATGATTGATTGTTCTAGGTGTCCAACTAAATCAGTTTATTGATTAATCTAAAGCTAGTAAAGGGTTAGGATATCCGTGTGATTGTTGAATAACCCCTACACAAGTAGAAAAAGTGAAACCTTGCAGAGGGATTCTGTGGAGCAATCGCGTGTAGAAACAACACTAAAAAGCGGACCTTGCGTTAAGATTCTAACTACTAGGATTAACATAAGTCACAAAACATAAAGCATTCGACCAAGCTACACCTTGAGTACTACTTGGTGGTTTGGAAGAATAGAATCTGGAATTCGAGCGCTTTGGTACCCAGTGACCAAAGGACTTTAGAGAATAGCACCGCTCTAGATGCTTTTCTACGGTTGGTGATAATCTATCATTAATGAAGAATAAATGAATATATTAACTCGTTAACGGTTTATATACGAAGAAGGATTCCTCGATCATATTTCTCTCTATTGCTTACAATATCTACTTTATTGAAATCTAAAACAAAACCCCTCTTTTGTGACACTTTGACAACTAAAACTCACTGCTCTTCGTGGGAACGATCCTTACTTCCATTATATTACTAATTAATTGTGTGGAAATAAGATTATTAGTTTGATTGCACTCACGACACGCATCAAATTTTGGCGCCGCTGTTGGTAGCTTTAGTTGTTATTTCTTTTAGTTTTTAATTTCGTTTTCTAGATTTTTGTTTTAAGGTACTTAATCTCTGGCACCAAAACTGGGAATACCAGAGGTGCGGAATCCAAACTCGTAGGGGAACGGTGTTATAAGCACACCCATGGTTGCAAGAAGAACCTTTTACATCAACAATGGTGAACGACGGTATAAACCCACCTCCCCCACCTCAGGAGAGGAAACTGCGAGAGTTGACATCTCCATGCTTAGATTTGCAACCACTGTGTATTACAATCACTAACCTAGTGGAGCCGAAATTGAATGTTCTTTACCATCTACCAAAGTTCAACGGACTTCCAGGTGAAGATCCGAATCGTCACCTTCGAAAATTTCAACAAAAGATGACGAGTCTTAGGCAAAGTACTGAAGACAGTGATACAACATTGTTGCAAGCTTTTTAATTTTCTTTAATAGACTCAGCAGAAGAATGGTTGTATTACCTTCCTCCAGGGAGTATTACAACATGGGGTGAAATAAGAAAGCTATTTTTAGAGAAGTATTTTCCTGCTTCTAAGGAAACATCTGTTCGTAAAGAGATTAGTCGTATTCTCCAAATTACTGGGGAGTCTCTTTATGAATACTGGGATAGGTACAAAATATTGGGGGCGAGTTGCCCTCATCACAACATATCTCCAACACTCATTATTCAATATTTCTATGAAGGATTACTTCCATAGCAACGAAATTTGATTGATATAGTTGCTGATGGTTCACTTACTGAAAAGACAATCTCGCATGCAACTAGTTTGATTGAGAGTATGGCTTCGAATGCTCAACAATTTTACACCAGAAATAACTCAAATGTCAGAAGAATTAGCAATATGAAAGAAACTTCACAATCAGAGCAACGAATGAACAACATGGAGAAGGTAATACAAAGGATGGCTGCAGTGATCATTCCTTCATATGAAGATGAAGCTGAGGTAAATGTTATATTTCCTAATCAGAGGCCCAGGTATGATCCATATTCTAATACTTATAATCCTGGTTGGAAAGATCATCTTAATTTCAGTTATGCTAACAAGCAAGATGCAGCTCCTAATCCATATGCAAGACAGGGTGGTTTTCAACAATAGTTTCAGAAACCACAACAACATCAAGCACAGAATACAGATTTATCTCTAGACGATAAGCTCAATAGTATCTTGCAAACTATACAGAGTTTTGCTTCTTCTAATGAGGGTATTAAGAAAAAAGTAATGAAAAATCAACAAAGGAACGATGCTGCCATTAAATATTTTCATACTCATATTGGGCAATTGGAAATATATATGAATCTTATGAAGGCTCATGCGTCTACAACACACCCATCACAACCTTTTGTGAATCCAAGAGAGCACGTTAATGCAGTCACTCTAAGAAGTAGGAGACAAACTGAAGAGCCACATCAACAAAAATAGGTTAGTGATGGCATCGAAAATGAAGTAGAGGAGGAAACCATCCCAAAGAAAAATCCAACCTCAAACGGCCAACCTAAGGACACGGTTCCCACTTTTACCATACCACCTCCTTTCCCTAGTCGTTTTGCCAAGTCGAAGAAGCAATCTCAAGACAAGGAGATCATGGATATTTTCAGTAAAATACACATCAACATTCCATTTATTGAGGCTATCAGAAACGTAACCAGGTATGTTAAGGTTTAGATGGATTTGTGTACAAAGAAGGATAGGTTTATTGCTAATGAGATTACTCAGGTGAGTAAAAGTGCTACAACTATGTTGCTAAAGAACATGCCTACAAAGTGTGAAGATCTTGGTGGCTTCATAGTTCCCGTTACCACTGGTAACCGACGATTCGAGCGTGCTTTGCTTGATTTGGGAGCTTCCATAAGTGTTATGTCAGCCAAAGTTTATGATTCTTTGAATCTCGGACCTTTAAAAGAAGCAAAGATTATTATTAAATTGGATAACAAGTCCAATATATATCCTAAGGGAGTCGTGGATGACGTGTTATTTCAAGTGAATAAGTTAATCTTTCCGGTTGATTTCTACATTGTGGATATGCACAATGGAGATAATTGTTCTTCTAATTCGTTACTTATTGGGAGACCGTTTATGAAGACTTCAAATATGAAGATTGATGTTGATAGTGGTACACTCACTATAGAATTTGATAAGGAGATCATACGGTCCAATATTTTTGAAACCATGTGCTATCCTAGTGATGTTCACTTCAATTTCTCTATTGATTCGTTAGCACAACAAATGTTTGATTTGAACGCTGAATATGAACTTGGAGTTGTGTTACGCAATAGAATTGATTTAGACATCTATGGGAAACTGAACCTGGATGTGGACTTACCCACAGAGCTATTGGAGATGTGTGGTGCTTTAGCGGCATTACAATAAGCCAAACCGGGTAATGCTTCTTATATTTCGTTACCTATAACTACTGAGGTTCCTTTACCTTCTATTGTGCAGGCACCGAAACTTGAATTGAAGCCACTTCCAGACCACCTAAAGTAAGCATACTTGGGTGATAAAGAAGAACTTCCGGTGATTATTGCAAATAACCTTACCCCAATACAAGAAGAACGTCTACTCAGGGTTCTGAAAGAGCACAAAACGGCTATTGGTTGGACTATTGCTGATATAAAAGGCATTATTCCATCCATGTGCATGCATAGAATCCTAATGGAAGATGATTTTAAGCCTGTATGTGATGCTCATCATAGGCTTAACCCCCCAATTATGGAGGTCGTGAAGAAAGAGATACTCAAATTACTAAGTGTGGGGGTGATTTACCTAATTTCTGACAGCAAATGGGTTAGCCCGGTACAAGTGGTGTCTAAGAAATCAGGTGTCACTGTTGTTAGAAATCAAGATGATGAACTTGTTCCTTTAAGAGTTCAAACAAGATAGAGAGTGTGCATAGACTACAGAAAGCTTAATGCCGCAACCCGAAAGGATCACTTTCCTTTGCCTTTCATTGATCAGATATTAAAGAGGTTAGCAGGGCATTCATATTATTGCTTTTTGGAAGGTTATTTGGGCTACAATCAGATTGTTATTGCACTAGAGGATCAAGAGAAGACTACTTTTACTTGTCCTTTTGGTACGTTTTCCTATAGACGGAGGTCGTTTGGTCTTTGCAATGCACCTGCAACTTTTCATAGGTCTATGGTCAGTACATTTTCTGACTACGTGGAGCGTATTATTGAGATATTTATGCATGATTTTAGTGCTTATGGTGATTCATTTGATATTTGTTTACAAATCTTGAACTTGTGCATTAAAGATGCATAGACACTAATCTTGTTTTAAATTGGGAGAAATGTCACTTTATGGTGAACCATGGAATAGTGCTCGGTCATATTGTGTCCTCTCGAGGGCTTGAAGTTGACAAGGCAAAGATAGACTTAATAAGAAACTTACAATATCCCACTTCAGTGAGGGAAATTCGTTCTTTTCTTGGTCGTGCAGGTTTTTACAGGCGGTTTGTTAAGGATTTCTCCAAAATCTCAATGTCGATGTGCAAATTATTGCAAAAGGAAGTTATTTTTGACTTCAACAAGGAGTACAAGGATGCCTTTGATAGATTAAAAGAGTTGTTAACTGCTACACCAATTATCAAGTCACCGGATTGGATTTTACCATTTGAATTAATGTGTGATGCAAGTGACTATGCAGTTGGAGCCGTTTTGGGTCAAAGAGTAGACAAGTTGTCTCATATGATTTATTATGCATCTAATACCCTAAACGATGCACAAATTAACTATTCTACCACCAAGAAAGAATTTTTGGCTATAGTGTTTGCACTAGAAAAATTTAGATCCTATTTGGTGGGTTCAAAAGTCGTTGTGTATTCTGATCATGTGGCATTTAGATACCTACTAAAGAAGAAAGAAGCTAAGCCAAGACTTATACGGTGGATTCTACTATTGCAAGAATTTGATTATGAAATCAAGGATAAAAGAGGTGTTGAAAATACTGTTGCTGATCATCTTAGTAAACTTGTTGTTTCCGAAGAAGAACTTCCTTCACAAGATCGTTTTCCAGACGAACAACTTTTCTCAATTGAAGATTCAACACCTTGGTATGCGAATATAGTGAACTACTTGGTTACAAGACAAGTACCTTGTACAATGTCTAATTTTCAAAAGCTTAAGATTAATAAAATATCCAAGCAGTATGTGTGGGATGAGCCCTACTTGTGGAAATACGGTTCTGATCAAATCATCCGCATGTGTACCTAATTCTGAATTTCAATCAATTCTTACTTTTTGTCAGACTTATGCATGTGGTGGTCACTTTGGATCTAAATGTACTGCTTTCAAAGTACTTTAAAGTGGATTTTATTGGCGTACCCTATTCGAGGATGCATATACTTTTTGCAAATCTTGTGATAGATGTCTAAGAACGAGCAATCTAGGTGCTCGAAATCAAATTCCACTCACACCAATTCTTGTTGTTGAAGTATTTGATGTGTGGGGAATTGATTTTATGGGTCCTTTTGTCAATTCTTATGGAAAATTTTATATACTTCTTGTTGTGGATTATGTTTCAAAATTAGTGGAAGCTAAAGCCACCCCTACTAATGATTCTCAAGTTGTTTGTGAGTTTGTGAAGGAATATATTTTTTCTAGACATGGTACTCCAAGAGTGGTTATCAGTGATGGAGGCTCGTATTTTCAAAAATCTTTCCATGCTGTACTCAAGAAGTACAACATAACACACAAGGTTGGTACACCGTATCACCCACAAACTAGTGGGCAAGCCAAAATCTTGAATCGAGAGATTAAATCCATTCTTGAGAAAACCGTAAACACTATACGGAAAGATTGGAGTTATAGGCTTAATGATGCGCTTTGGGCGTATAAAATGGCGTACAAAAACCGATTGGTATGTCTCCATATCGGTTGGTTTATGGGAAAAGCTTTTCATCTTCCAGTTGAACTTGAACACAAGGCTTATTGGGCGATAAAGATGTGCAACATGGATTATGACAATGCGGGGAAACAAAGGAAGTTGCAACTCAGCGAGATAGAGGAGATATGTAATGATGCTTATGAGAGTTCTCGTATATACAAGGAAAAGACGAAACTTTTCCATGACAAGATGATTTCTCGGAAGAGTTTTGTTGTGGGTCAAAAAGTTCTTTTATTTAATTCTCGTCTTAAGTTATTTCTTGGAATGCTAAGGTCCTGATGGAGTGGACCATTTGTTGATACTAATATTTTTCCTTATGGTGCAGTTGAGGTTACTAGTCTCACTATAGGGACAATTTTTAAAGTCAACGGCCACAAATTGAAGCCATATTACGGAAATTTTCCTACAGAGAATGTAGACGTAATTGAACTTCAAGATTCACTCCCTCTGGAGGAGTAGCATCATTGGAATGCCAAGTCGGGCTGATGGCATTAAACTAAGCGCTAAATGAGAGGCAACCCTTTTGTTTTTAATTTTATTAGTTGTGCATATCATATTTTGCATTCCCATCTTAGATTTTACAAGTACTATATCTATAATGAAAGTTTTGATGAATTCTCGTCAGAAAATTCTGACTGCGTAGTTGTCACGAAAATAGCTCTCGAGACTTCATACGAAGTCCAATTTGAGTGTTTGACCCCAACTTTTAAAGATGACAGACATACCTTTCTTTCCAAAAAGAAAATCTGAATTCATAGTATGTTAAGTTGGAGCAATAGGCCTGGAAATTTGAGTTTCGGTATTTTTCCAGAACTTTTTCAGATTGCATGTAAGTCAGTCCGGAGGCCATAAAAGTCAGACCGTTTATCGAAACACTGTGCCCTTTTGACACGTTATAGAAGAGACAAAGTCGAACAACTTTTTTTTAGGATATTTTTCCTAGTTCCTTATACATTTGTACATGTTTTGAGTTTTTCAGGGCTGTTATGTCAGAAATCAGAATTTTCGGTTTTGAACATTGAGGACAATGTTGAGTTTAAGTGTGGGGGAGTAGTTAAGCATGTTTGGATTGCATAAAAGAAAAATTAAAATTAAAATAAATAATACTTTTGGAGTTTCTTGCATTCTTGAGACTTCATCTTTTGGAGTTAATTATGAGTTATTTAGGATGACACTCTAAACCTTTTTAGATTGAAACAGTTCTTACAGTTATAGATTAAGTTCCATTTATTTCAATCCTTAAATATATACGTTCATAATTGAATGAGAAGCTACGCTATGGTAGTCATTTCAAAGATTCATCCTCGCAACTAATCATTACTGAATCACATTCTTTTTATTTTTGCAGTTTTATGTTTCTCTAAAGTGAATTGGTGGGATCCTGATACTGCCGTGGATGTTGTAGCAAGGTAATCATTGGTTGAGTATTTGAAAGCCCCATAAGACAATTCTCTTACACTAAGGAAGAGTGAGCCAAAAAAAACATATTTATAAGGCTCCTCTTCATTTATCGACACTTGGATAGCAATACGTGTAAAACGTTGTCCCTGTCTCTGTCGCCTAAACAAGCGTGGAATGCAGGATCCAAGGCAACTATCACATATTTGCTGAAAAGGAACATGCTCTTAGAGTATCTAATCATGTATTCGATGAAACAAAAACCATAGCATCACTATATAGCAAGTCAAAAAGACTACTGATGAGGTTCTTGACACTTTGATGGCAGTATGCGTGATACGTTGTCCCTGTATCCGTCACCTAAACCAGCGTGGAATGCAGGATCCAAGGTAACTATCGCATACTTGTTGAAAACGAAACTTGTGCTTAGAGTATCTAATCATGTGGTCAAGTTAAGTGGGTGCTTCTCTCAACTACTGCGCTATAAATACATATCCTTTGACGACATTCACACAAGTATTGTGAGTAACATCTTTCACTTTAGTTAACATTGCATACTTCACTTTTATATTTCTATTTTCTTATCTATCCATGTGATTCTAGTATGCGAGTGTTGTGGAAAATGTTACGACAAGTACGATGACTATCTTAGTAGAGTTTTTCAATCAGGTTTAATGACACACACAAGTAATTTCTTGTGTGATGATTGGAATGTATGTGGGATGTTTGCATCTAAAGAACATATACAAGCTAATTATTTGGTTTTCTACTTTGTGTCTATCCATAGTGATTCTTCCAAGGTAAGAAATTGGAGTAGGTTTTGTGGGTATACCTCTTGTAAGCCTTCACGAGACTATAACTCGTAGGGGTTTGAAGGATTGTTATACATGCTAAGTGTAACCATTTTCTCGACGACATGGAGTTGTTGTATTTAGGATTAGTTTTATTTAGTTTGCTCGAGTACTAACAAAGGCTAAGTGTAGGGGAATTTTATAAGTGCATAATTCATATGATTTTAGTGTCCATTCCATACTTGTTTTAGCTATTATCCTTGCATTTTTTTTTCTATTATTGTTACTCTTGTTTTCTCTTGTTTGCCTCTATTAGGTGAATTATCTAAAAAGGAGCTATAAAGTGCTGAAAAGAGCTATAAAGATAAGTATTCCAAGTATCCAAGTTCCCAAGTCCAAGAAAAGTGGAAGAAAAGCGACGAAAAGAAGCAAAACGCCCAAAATCAAGAGAAGGGCCAAAGACCAATCTTAACTCATTAAAATTAAGGATTTATCATCATCATCTTGAATATAATTGAAATATAAAAAGAATGCAAAAATAATGAGGTCATTCCGAGTTCAGATGAATAAGTTGTGGCCAAAACAGTTTCTATTGAAAACCGAAGATAGTGCAGTCCACGAACTGGGTTTGCGGACGGGGTTCGCAGACTATTTCCGAAAATGTCTGCTGGAATTTGAAGTTTGCGGACTGGGTTCGCGAACTTAGCAAATGGGAAACGTGTATAAACTCCTTGGAAGGCTTAAGGGAACATTTGGGAACGTTATTTCGTTATTTTAGGTTGGTTTTTGATCCAAACTAAATACTTGGAGACCAAGCAATGTAAACCTATAAAAAGGTGTTAGGTTATGTAAAAGATATCACATCATTAGGTCACGAAATTGTTAGGTTTTGGAGAGAAGAAACATCACACGGAGCGATTATCAATCGTAACATTATCTCTTACTTTTTTCATATGTATATCATGGATTGTTAGAGCATCATCAGTTATATATAGAATGTCATGTATTCTAGGAAAGAATTATGTTAGGAAATACTTGTTTAACAAGTCTTAACACCGTTTAGAATTCTATAGAATCTGTTTGCATAAATAGGTTGTTAAGGCTTTGCAATATTATACAGAAAACGATATTCAATAATATAGAATACAGTTCTTCTAAACCTTCTTCTTCTCTTCTCTTACCCTAATATATATAATCTTGACTTGGTATCATCCTTGTTCGATTCTCCATGTCTTCCTATCTTCTACGATCTCTACAGTTTCTACAATTCTCGGTTCTACACAATCCATGATGGCTTCTTCTCACTTCTCCCAACCACATCATATCATCACTGTCAAACTAGACGAAACAAACTATTCTCTTTGGAATGCTCAGTTTTTACCCTACCTTCAAAGATATGACCTAGATGGTATTGTTAATGGTGATAAGCCTTGACCCTCTGCTACTCTTGAAAACTCTGAAAACCCTAACCCAGAATATGCTCCCTGGGTTAAACAAGATCGTATTCTTCTCGGCTGGAATTTTTCTTCGTTAACTCCTGTTGTTTTAAGGAAAGTCCATCATCTCACTACCTCGCATGAACTTTGGTCATCTCTTGAGTCTCTTTTTGTGTAGTTACAGGAATTCCTACACTACACCCCTGATAAGAATCTACAGAAATTGAATTATGTTTGAGAATGAATTACGATACTTTTTTATTATTTTAACTTTTAGAATTCTTTACAAAAGACATAAGAACTCAGAAGTACAAATTTCTTTCTAGAGTTTATCTCTCCTCAAAATCTTATCAATTCTCTAAAAGACATCATCATTTTTTGAACCTAACGAACCCTTTATATAGGATTTTACATAGTGGATGACAGCTAAGTTTTCCTCCTTTTTCGAATTTACTCTGCGATCTCATCGCGATTGCTATAATATTCTATCTCGCAAAATTGATAACCATCGCGGGATAAATATACTCTCTTTGTATTTCTTCTATCGTCAGCTTCTTTTGGATTCTTCTGTGACACTCGCGAAATGTTGTTAAAGAATCTTCTGTGGCGCTCGCAAAAGTGTTGTTAATATCGCAGAAATAGTGTTGTAGCGATATTCTGGTCCTACATCTTGCCTCTTCTCATGTATTTTCTGCGAAGAAGAGAAGATCATGAGAACCTTTTAGAATTATGTAACTACCTATATTTTCTGACACGTTTCTGCATCCTTCGCCAGCTGTTTTCACGTATTCTTTCTTCTAATAAATTTTTGACACGTCCCTTCTAACCGCTGCGATCTGACCACCCACGTATTTTCTTTACATTAATTGCCTTCATCTTTTTCGAGAAACTTCTGCTTCTATAAATACTTCTCTCATTACTTTCTTTTTCTCTTTTACTTTCTTCTTCTCTCTCTCCATAACCTCTCTGCAAATTTACTGTTCTTCCGCGAATTGCGCTTCTGTTATCGCTGTGATTTCTTTCTTATCTTTCAATCCCTTTTCTTCATTCCCATACTTGAAAAATGGTTATCGCTGGTGCTAAAAACTTGATTGCTTTTTGGTGAGATGCAAGGAAAACTCAGAAGCAAAGGTTTTACTCTATCTAAAATTCCAAATCAGGATTCTAGATTTGAACTTACTCTTAAATTATTTACTGATGGTCAATGTTCTCGCGATAAAATTATAGTATCGCTAGGAGAACTTGAAGCCGGTCTTCCCATTCCTCTCTATGACCCAGAACTTCCGTTATTTTATCAAATAATTTCTGACAAAAGGTTTTCGCGAGCGATATATCAATTGGGTGGAGATTGTATCCGATTGCTGCTTGAATATGCCTCTCGCGGAGATGGCAAAGGATCTCGCTACCATGAAGATGTGAAGAATCCACCATTTAAAGATGTCCCCATTGTTTCTGCGGATTATATTGTGGACAACTTCTTTGTAAATTATAGAATAGTCCCTATGAAGAGGGATAGCACCTGCTGGGGTGTTCGTTTGAAAAAAGAGAAGGTCGCTGGTGACAAAGCTCTTATGCTGGATATTTATTTTCATACATCTACCAACCAAGGTCCTCACCATTCTAACGATGACAAGTGGTTCATCTTTTCATTATGTCTTGAAGGTCCTTATATATCTGGTTCTCTCCCATTACCTGCGAATCTCTCAGAGTATGAGCCATGGGTCTTCAACTGGCCTGAAAGATCTAAAGAAGTATATTCTCTTAACTTTTTACATTATTATCATTTACTGTCTTCTTTATATTCTCGCTAACTATTTTGATCTTTCTCAGATTGATAGAATGAAACTTAGCTATCAAACTCTTAGGAAACCCAACACTTTCTTAGCTCTTAAATCTTTCACGGATGAAGTATGAAATATTTCCTCATAAATTTTAACAATATATTGTTGCCCCTATTTCTTATCTTCATCTGTGCTCGCAGGAAATTGAAGAACTACCGCCAATAAAACCCGTGATAACTAAGGAGAAGCCTTCAAAGGATAAATATGCTATTCCTCCTAAAGTAAAATCTTCTGCCCCTCGCGTTGAAGATTCTGGCGATCCTCCTTTGAAGAAAAGGAAAACCCGACCCTCTTCTTCTTCAACTCCTCAACCTATTCCAGAAAACCCAAATGTTGAATTTGATAAGGATAAATATGATGAAGATTTTAATAATAATGTAGCAGATTCCCTTCTATAAAGAACTCTTCTTCATCTGGTTCTTCAATGACACATTTATCCAGAATTTTTAGGGATATTTCCCACAGCATAAATTGTAATGACGAGGATGAAATTATTAACAAGACATCCCAAGCTCTTTCCAGTGTCTCCGATGCTCCCATACTGGCGGACAATGATTCTCTCCAAGGAGTCTCACGATCGCTGACTCCTAGCCTCTTAAATTCTCTTGGTACCTTGGTATGTTTTCATTTCTTCAATTTGTTTATATATTTTCTTCATCGGTAGATCTTGATTTATATTATTCTTTCGCAGGTTGGAGGAGCTTCTTTTGCTGTTGCTTCTGATTTAGATAAAAGACGTGCCAACTCTAAAAAGAAGGATGCTAAACTTCGCCAGGATAAAGAAAAATTAGAATCTGAAGTTATTGAGATTCGCAAGAAGAATAAACAGCTGGATACTGAAGCTTCAGTTGATAAGCAAAATATCTCTGATCTTGATAGAGCTAACCAACAACTCTATGGTATGACTGATTTCCCTTCTCTCTTAATTCTTCTTACTCTATCGCGGCTTATTCAAGCAACCACTTTTAACTTACAGATATTTATGGTCTTACTGACGAGGCTACACTCTTTCAATCTTTCCCTGAACCTGTAGATGATAATACTCTTCTTGCTTGCCTTAATAATTCTTTAAGTAATTTCTCAGATGATAAGATTAAATCACTCTCCATAGATGAACTTAGATCCAAACTTAATCTCTTAAAAATTGAACACAGATTCAATTTAGGTTTGACTGACAAATATAAGCGCTTTTATCTTGATTCAAAGAAAGAAATAAATAGATTAAGAAAGAGGAATAACGATGTTATTGACGAGAAAGATCTTGCTATTAAAATGGTTCCAAGACTCTAGCTGATTTCCATAAGACTCTTCTTAACATTCAAATGGAAAGAGATAAACTTGTTCGCGAGAATGAAGATCTTATTGCGAGGGAAACTCAAGTTCGATCTCGTCTCCTTATAAATAACGATGATGAGCTTTCTTGGGCTGCGAAGGTTCTTGACAATGCCAGGAATGACTTAGGTGTAAATGTTAGCCTTCAAGTTGAACAAGCGGCCTTAATTAGAGATATGATTTATGAAAGAGAAGGTTGTTAGTTGTTCTTCTTCTCGCTAGTTTCTTGTTTTTATTATTCTTTTTTTACAAAATTTCTAACTTGTTGTCATATTCTCGCAGGAGCTGAAAAAAGATATCTTAAAAAAATTGGGGAACTTGAAAATGAGAAGAATCAACTCGCAAATACTCTTGCTGCTTGCAATAATAAATATTCACGATTAAAAGAGCAGTTTGACATTACTACCGCGAATTTCAATAGATCTCTCATTGTTGTTCGTAATGATTTCGTTAATTTGGTCTGCAATGATCATGGAATTTTTCCTTCTATATATCCTGATCTTGCAAAGGAAATCCCCGCTATAATCCCAAATCTTAACATCTCTGATAGCGAAGCTGAGGATTCTGACGAGGATAATGATAATGACGAAGGAGAAAAATCTGGTGGAGGAGAAGAATCTGATGACAATGAAGATAGTGATGATAATGATGAAAGGGAGAAATTTGGCAATGAAGAAAGTCTGATAAAGAGGATGGCGATGGATCTAGATAGTTCTTATTTTTCCTTCTATCTTCTTTGTATATTTATTTTCTTCTTTCTGTAACATTGTTGTGAGTTTCCCTAATTCTGTAAACTTCTTTTTCTTCTATCTATATGAATTAGAAAACAATCCTTTTTCTGCAAATTAATCAATCAATATAATTAATATCATTTAATTATTTGTGCAAACATGTCATTTAATAATCTCTATGCAATTTTATATGATGGATGAATAATAATTTCATCGTTCTTATGCATTCCCATACTTGCCTCTATTATTCATCTGCAATATGAAAAAATTGAATAGAGATTAGATATAATCTTTAAATAAAATTTGCCTCAATGTTGGCGATGTTATTGCTAGCAGCAACTGTGTAATATCGCAATTCTCATAAAATCTGCGAGTATTATCGCAGTAATCTTGTGGTCTTATTATGCCTTCCTAAATAAAGGTCTTACTGTGCCACACTTTTTTCTGCGACAAAATCGAAGGACGTCTTTACATTTGCATGTATCGACCCATTGATCTTGCATTATCTTTATTTTTTGATTGTATTGCGATAATATGACAAGTATAAGTTCCCTCACGAGATCAAAGCCTCGTGACATTGCCGTCTTGCGATGAAATCGCAGGACGTCTTTACATTTTCATGTAAAAACCCATTGATCTCATCTTAACATTTCTCTTGTGGCTTGTTTCCTTTGTATCATTTACGTCATGCGACAATATGACAGGCCTAAATTTTCTTGCGAGCATAAAGCCCCATGACATTGCCGTCTTAAGACACTTATCAGCTCCCTAATGGAGGGTGCCGCCCTTATCTTCCCACTGGTTGCCCCTTCAAGGATGGCACATCGTCCATACAAGACTAGCTCCTCCCATCCAGATTTACCAACAACTAGCTGTTTTCGCAGCTTCTTATCCTTTATGCCTATATGGCTTATAGTTACAAGGCTGCACCCTAAGTGGGGTTTTCTTCAGGCCAAGTGCATCATAGCCAAGACTTACTAAGAATGGCAAGGGAGTTTCGTACGCCCCGAGCACTCTTGGCTCAACCGTGTACCTCGGCGCCTTGGTCATAATTTGCACTTCTTAGAAGAGATTCTCGGTCGTCCAACCAGGGTATAACCTTATATAGTTGGAAATCCAAGATCTCTCTCCCGAATAGGTTTTCTTTAACCCCAACATCTGCATAACTCAGGTTCCAGTAGCGGTATAACCTTATCACTGAGTCATGTCAAGATATACCCCCTCATATGACGCGCTATTAGGTCTTATATTTGCCTCTTGCGAAATTTTATTCGCGAACTAAGGTGCACGCCATAAAGGTTCGTCCCATTCTATTAATCTCTGCGAAATTTTATTCGCGCTTCTCGCGAGTATTGTAACTCTGATAAAATTTCATAACTTTGATCTTCTTTCTTTTTGTAAAATCTTGCAATTCTTTCAAGAATAATACTCTGTTCAATTACATACTTCTTCAAACAAATCATTCATAGAGTTTTCTAAAGTTCATCACTTTACCTCTCTACTTACTATTCTTTGGTTCTGCTTTTCTGCTACGTTTTGTTGTTTCTTCATCCGCGAGACGCTCGCCATCAATTCCCTCCTGCCGCTCTATCGTATCAATCATTAACTTTTCACATCTCTGCCGTTATTTAATTTTGTATTTCCAATTGCTATTCTTCTCAGATCTTTCCTCGCAAGACTTCATATCAATTTCATAACACTTCTTGCTTTCTCCCCAAATCTCCTTTAATTACTCCAAAACCATTAGGATGAGAAAATTTAATACACTGGTGGAAAGTAGATGCTACACCTAATATTCCATGTAGCCAAGGTCGACCAATCAGAGCATTGTAAGGTGATTCAATGTCAACAACACAGAACATGATCTTGGAAGTTATCCATTTCGAGGGAATCCGCATTTCATTTTCCCCTTTTGGTTTATTGGCAGTACCATTAAAACCATAGATTTTATATGTTGAGGGAATTAGATCTTCGTCTCTTCCACCCATCGTTTTATAGGTATGATAAAATAGTATGTCAACAGAGCTGCCTGTGTCTATTAGAACTCTATTGATAGCCCAAGAATCTTCATTTTCATCACCATTTTCTTCATCTTCTTCCTCCATTTGCTTTGGGTTTATATCTAGTCTTACTACCAACGGGTTATCATACTGCTCGCCAGGTTCTGGTATTTCTTGTGTACTGAAAGATATAGTTTTATTTTGTCATTCTTCTAATAGCGAGGCTCTCGCTATATTTATTATTTCTCTTCCATTTGTGTCTCTCGAGAAGACTCTGCCTAGAGCATGATCATGGAAATCCTCTATTGTTCTATGTGAATGTATAATGGAATTACAAAACAAATTCTTTGCTTTAGCTCCAACTTCTATTACGAATGATTCGACTCCTTTTATAGTATTTACCCTGCGAATTTCTGGTGCAGAAGGAAATCGCTGAGATTGTGGATGTCCTACTAAAAAGTGATTTAGCTTTCCATGTTCAATCATCCTTAAAATTATTCTCTTTACATTCATGCAGTTATTTACTGTGTGGCCATGAAAATGATGGTAAGGACAAAATTCTTGACTGCGATTATTAGAATGTGGTTCTTTTCCCATGTTCCATGGAGATGGTATATTTTCCATTAAAATGATAGCTTCCAAAAAATTTTCTATACTATAATTGAGAGGAGGCATCTTAATTTCTTCCCATATGATCTTGTGATTCCCTTGACTTCTTAAATTGTTTTGCCTCTGTCCACCATAAGTTTCTTGCGGCTGATCAAGCCTTTGAATCTTATTATTTCCACCACGATTGTAATAATTCTTCTCCCTTTCATACTCTTCTTGATCTCTACTGCCCATAGCTACCAACTTCTGCTGGTTATCAGTCTCTATTTTTTCTTGTTGTACTTACGAGCTGCTTACCACATTGTTTATCATTTTAGGAAGTAAACTCCCATTTGCTTCTCCGGAATTGGTGCTCGCGATGGGATATGATTCCATCTCATTTTGTTTCTCCTCCAAAGTAATGTATTCTTCTTGTAGTTCTCGTAGTTCAGTCATAGTGATTATATTCTTGATTCTGAAAATTTGTATGCACAGTAGATTGGTCGTGAACATTGCATTGATAAAAGACAAAATAAGATATCTCTCGTCAACTCTTCCTGCCATATAATTGCACATTGTCTTCCATATTATGGTTAAATGTTTCAGACTCTCGCCAACCCTCTGTTTTAACCCAAACACATCTTCAATACCTGGTCGCGATGAATTGTTGCTAATGTAAGCTCCTAGAAATGTAGCTTGTAAATGATCAAGAGAAGTTATGGTGTTTTTTGGCAATCCCTCGAACCATTTTAATTCCTCGCCAGTTAAGCTAGACGCAAAATATTTGCATAGTACAGCATCATGGTTTTCCCACTGTAGCATACATCTAACATAAGCCTTGACGTGTTGAACATCACAAGTAGTCCCATCAAAGATGCTGGTTAATGCTGGTAAGTTTCATTTTGGAGGTATTCCTCTTAATTGTACTTCTTGAGTAAATGGAGTTCTCGCAAATTCTTCAATAGCTTCATCGAGCTGCCTTCTTCCTCCTTCTCTTCTATTACTTATTATTCCTCGGATTTCTGCTAATTCTCTCAATATTTGCTCATTCTCAGTTGAGTTTTGCTCCATTGGCCTTTTTAATGCAGCTTCCCTTCTTCTGTGCTCTTGCCTTTCTCGTCTTGCGAGATTTTGTGTGTCTTCTTCTTCATTGTCATCCCGTCTTTCTCTGCGATTCTCTCTTTCACCCTCCTCTTGAGATCGCAGTTGTCTACTTTCTTCTCTGCGGATTTCTTCATTTCTCCTCATTTCTCTTCGCTGCCTTTCTAATCTCCTCTGTATTCTATCATACTCCTCCTGAATATTATCATTGTAGCAATTTTTTGTACGTCTCCTCTCTCGATTTTCATAGTTATTTTGTCGTACTGCCTCTCGGAATTCTTGGTCTTCTATTTCTGCCCTTAATCTTTCTCTCTCGCAAGCCAGGCATGCTTGTTCGGCGTAATTTTTCTCAATTTCTTCTTCAATTATTCTTTGATTCCGTTGATTCTCTCGCCCATGTAATATCCTCCTTCCTTCTTATGGATTTTCTCCTTTATTTTGGTTGTTTTTTCCTCCTTGATTTCTATTGTTGCGTCTATTATCCAATGTTTCGCCATGCGGATTATAGCGATCTCCAATTATCTCTTCTTCTCTATGACGCTGTTCTCCATTTAAATTTTGCACTTCTTCTCTAACATTTCTCATTGGGGAATTTTGCCTTGGTTCTTCTCTAAGTGATCTTGAATTTGATCTAACAGTACTTCTTGATCTCCTTCTTTGTAACCTCAAATTCTCCATTCTTAGCTCATGATTTTGTCTTGTTAAATTCGCACGCTCTTCTGCCTCTAATCTTCTTTCTTCCTGTATTCTTTATCTCAAATCATCTACTATTTCATTTTCACGTCCTTCATGAATTAATCCTCCACCTATTTTTTGATTTCTTTCTCCTTCTTCATTTCTTAATTGTCGATTTTCTGCTTCTTCCATCGAATCCGACCTCCAAGTATGCACACTCACTCTATCATAATCCACATTCCTATCTCGTTTTTGTGCTTGTTGATTCGGATGTTGAATTGAACTTTCTTCTTCATTTCTTATCTATTTCTTCCTGATCTTATCCTTAAAGATTCTTCTAATTCTCCTGTTCCCTCTCCTGCAAGTCTTTTACTTCTCCTCACAGTTGTCGGTGGTTCTGATGTATTTCTTCTTCTTCTAGCCATTTCTTCAACCCAAACAATTTATTCAAATCTTCAAGTTGTAATTAGAGATTTCTTAGCTTGATTCTCCCTGTTTCTGGGCGCCAAAATGTAGTTGCAGGAATTCCTACACTACACCCCTGATAAGAATCTACAGAAATTGAATTATGTTTGAGAATGAATTACGACACTTTTTATTATTTTAACTTTTAGAATTCTTTACAAAAGACATAAGAACTCAGAAGTACAAATTTCTTTCTAGAGTTTCTCTCTCCTCAAAATATTATCAATTCTCTAAAAGACATCATCATTTTCTGAACCTAACGAACCCTTTATATAGGATTTTACATAGTGGATGACAGCTAAGTTTTCCTCCTTTTTCGAATTTACTCTGCGATCTCATCGCGATTGCTATAATATTCTATCTCGCAAAATTGATAACCATCGCGGGATAAATATACTCTCTTTGTATTTCTTCTATCGCCAGCTTATTTTGGATTCTTCTGTGACACTCGCGAAATGTTGTTAAAGAATCTTATGTGACGCTCGCAAAAGTGTTGTTAATATCGCAGAAATAGTGTTGTAGTGATATTCTGGTCCTACATTTTGCATCCAAATCTGATGCTCACATCCATCATCTCCAATGTGAGCTAAGATATTTAAAGAAAGGTTCTCTCTCGGTGAGGGAATACATTGATCGTGCTCGTGATATTGTCAACAGCTTGGCCGCCGCGGATACCATAGTCACCTACACCGAACTATGCCACTGTATCCTTGCTAGGTTGGATACATCTTATGATGCTATTGTTACTTCCATTACCATATCAATGGGTACGATGAAACTTGAGGACTTCATAACCTACCTTCTCACATTTGAACTGCGTGTGGAACAACATCACAAGATGTTGCACTCTCACCCTGTTGTGAATGTTTCTTCCTATGCCAAATCCGCCATGCTAGGATCTGCTTATCAATAGCACACAAACTCTACCAGATGCTGCCTGCTAACACTCGCCAACTAGTGACTTGCCAACTTTGTGACAAACCGGGTCATCCTGCTCACCTCTGCTGGAAACGTTTTGACAGAACTTTCCATCCTCAACCACCACGGTGTTCACATGCTTCATCTTCTCCAACTTCTTCAACTCCTCGTGCATATGTTTCTCAAGCACCAAACTATGACTTTACTGCTCTGTGGGTTCCAGATAGTGGTGCTACAGATCATATTACTAATGATCTCTCTCGCTTGAACACTCACTCAGAGTATAATGGCCCTGATCAAATCAAAATCGGTAATGGTGACTCTATTACTATCTCTCGTGTTGGATCCTCAATCCTAGGAATACCTGATCGTAAGTTACATCTCTACAACATACTTTATACTCCTTATATCTCCCATAATATGTTATCAGTTTCCCATCTTACAAGTGAGAATAATGTGTTGTTCGAGTTTCATCCTGACTTTTGTCTTGTAAAGGATCGGTGTACAGGGAAGGTTCTTCTACGCGGCCGCAGGAAAGGTGGTCTCTATGAACTGGATGCTTCCTCAGTTTATCCAGAAGTATGTGCCGGTGAACGAGCAAGTTTGCTTTACTGGCATTATATATTAGGACATCCTATGATGCGAACTGTGTGTCATATTATTTCAAAATTTTCCCTTCCAGTATCTAGTAAAACTATAACCTTTTGCTCCTCTTGTTATGAGCATTGGAGTCATAAGTTACCATTCTCTTCTAGTATGACTCAATATTTGCATCCTTTAGACTTAATTGTTTCTGATGTCTGGGGTCCCTCTCATATTTTATCTAATGAAGGTTATAGATACTATATTATTTTTATTGATGCTCACAGTCGTTTTACTTAGATGTTTCCTTTATCTCATAAGTCTGATGTCTATTCCATTTTTCTTTTGTTTTAAAAACATACTGAAAATATGTTTGATCAAAAAATCAAAATTTTCCAATCTGATAATGCTGCAGAATATCGCAAACTTACTCCTTATCTTCAACAAAATGGTATTTTTTATCGTTTTTCGTGTCCACACACATATCTGAGCGTTGCCATCGACATATTTATGAAACTGGTATTACTTTGCTATCTATGGCTTCTATTTTTTCTTCTTATTGGTATGATGTTTTTTTCACAACTTGCTATTTAATGAATCGTGTGCGATCTTCATCTCTTGCGAAATTATCTCCCTATGAAGCTCTTTTTGCCGTTTTACTAGATTACCAATCTTTACGTGTCTTTGGTTGTCTATGCTATCCTCATATTCATCCGTATAGGTCTCATAAAATGGAACCTTTATCATCTCCTTGTGTTTTTATAGGATATAGTCCTATGCATAAAGGTTACAAGTGTCTTCATATATCTACTGGTCGAATTTATGTGAGTCGCCATGTCGTGTTCAATGAGACTATCTTTCCCTTTGTTGCGTCGTTGACACCGTCTACCTTAACTACTGATCAGGTAACATCTGCCTCTATGCATGATATTCCGTTCTTTGTAATCTCTTCTCATAATTCTGTACCACCTCCATCATCTCCTGGTGATAGTACACACACTCGTTTGCCTATTGGTACCTCTAATCTGTTGCCAGAAGATGAATCATCATCTGGTACTTTAGAATCTACATTGCCTATGTCAGCTACTGCATCATCTTATGCATCATCTACTATGTCAGCTACTGCATCAGCTACTGCGTCTTCTTATGCATCAGCTTCTTCGTCAGTTCCTGCGTCGGCTACTTCTTCAGCTACAGAACTTCCTACACTATCTGCTACAAGCATTTCTGAAACTGTGGGTCACCCAATGATTACCAGGGCTAAGGACGAGATCTTTAAGCCTAATACATCTAAGTATGCTCTTGTTGCAGACTCTGAACTAGAACCAACCTATTACTCACAAGATCAGGCAAATCCAGATTGGCGTAAATCTTCTGACAATGCATTACTTCGAAATGGTATGTGGACTCTAGTACCTTATTATCCTTTTATGAATCATATTGGTTTCAAATGGGTTTATCGTATAAAAAGAAAACCAGATGGTTCTATTGAATGTTGTAAAGATCGACTAGTAGCGAAAGGATTTAATCAACAGGAAGGTGTTGATTATGGTGAAATCTACAGCCCGGTTGTAAAGCCTTGTACTATCTGGGTAATTCTTACACTGGCACTCTCTCATAACTGGCCTATTAATCAATTCTATGTTCAGAATGCCTTTTTACATGGCAATCTTGAAGAGGAAGTTTACATGAAACAACCACCATGATATGTTGATCCCAATTTTCCTACATATGTTTGTAAACTGCATCGATCTCTTTATGGATTAAAACAAGCTCCACGTGCTTGGTACCATCGACTCAATACTTTCTTATTGCAAAATGGATTTGTTACTTCCAAGTGTGATTCTTCACTCTTTATTCGACGTGATGACACCGGTATTGTTTTCTTACTCGTTTACGTTGATGATATTATTCTTACCGGCTCGAGTTTTTCAAGATTACAGTTTATTCGTGCTTCTTTACAAACTGAGTTTGCAATAAAAGATCTTGGTGCTTTGTCATATTTTCTTGGAATTGAAGCAAAATGTACGTCTTCCGGATTATTTCTCACGCAAAGGAGATATGTTCATGATCTTCTTATTAGAGTAAAAATGGATGGTGTTAAACTAATTAAAACTCCACTCAGCACAACTGGAGATATATCGTCTGATCGTAGCACTTTAATAACTGATGCTACTGAATATAGAAGTATTGTTGGTGCACTGCAATACTTGACATTTACTCGTCCCGATTTAGCTTATGCAGTCAATAAAGTTTGTCAATTTATACATGCTCCAACGGAATATCACTGGAGTCTAGTTAAACGTATATTACATTATCTACAAGATACTTCTACTTTTGGAATTTTTCTTAAACAGGCCAACACCTTGCAATTGTCTTTCACTGCTTATACGGATTCAGATTGGGCTGGTTCTTTGGAAGATCATCATTCTACTAGTGGATATTGTATCTTTATAGGAAATAATATTATTTCTTGGAGTACTCGCAAACAAAAGATAGTTTCTCTTTCAAGCACTGATATTGAATACCATGGTCTTGCTATTGCTACTGCTGAAATCATGTGGATTCAATCTCTTATTTCAGAACTACAAGTATCAACTAAATCTCCACCTGTTTTGTGGTGTGATAATCTTGGAGCTACATATCTTACAGTTAATCCCATTTTTCATGCTCGAACAAAAAAAATAGAGATAAACTATCATTTTATTCGTGATCAAGTGGCTTCTAAAAAGCTATATGTTCGATTCATTTCTTCTAAAGATCAAGTAGCGGATATATTTACCAAACCTATTCCTAAAGATCAGTTTGCTTCTCAAAGGATCAAGCTAACGGTTTAAGATGAC
This sequence comes from Papaver bracteatum, assembly GCA_023529315.1. Lineage (NCBI taxonomy): Eukaryota > Viridiplantae > Streptophyta > Magnoliopsida > Ranunculales > Papaveraceae > Papaver > Papaver bracteatum. The sequence continues at coordinate 673,036 of JAJJWX010001863.1, forward strand.
CCGTTGCGCTTGCGGGAGGGTGTTAGAGCATCATCAGTTACGTAACATTCTAGAACTTTGTATATATAGAATGTCATGTATTATAGGAAAGAATTATGTTAGGAAATACTTGTTTAACAAGTCTTAACACCATTTAGAATTCTATAGAATCTGTTTGTATAAATAGGTTGTTAAGGCTTTGCAATATTGTACAGAAAATGATATTCAATAATATAGGATACAGTTCTTCTAAACCTTCTTCTTCTCTTCTCTTCTCTTACCCTAATATATATCATTTTGACTTGGATGTTTGTACATCCATGAGTAGATAAACACCTATTGATTGAGGATGAATTTTAAGTTGTAGACTTGATTTGATTTAATATATGAATCTATTTTGATTTCTTTATATGATTATCGTTTGTTTCTACTATGATTAATTGATTGATTGATTGTTCTAGGTTGCCAACTAAATCTGTTTATTGATTAATCTAAAGTTAGTAAAGGGTTAGGATATACGTGTGATTGTTGAATAACCCCTACACAAGTAGAAAACGTGAAACCTTGCAGAGGGATTCTGTGGAGATATCGCGTGTAGAAACAACACTAGAAAGTGTACCTTGCGTTAAGAGTCTAACTACTAGGATTAACCTAAGTCACAAAACATAAAGAATTCAACCAAGCTACACCTTGAGTGCGCTACTACTTGGTGGGTTGGAAAAATAGAATCTGGTATTCGAGCGCTTAGGTACCCAGTGACCAAAGGACTTTAGAGAATAGAACTGCTCTTGCTGCTTTTCTACGGTGGTGATAATCTATGATTAATTAAGAATAGATGAATATATTAACTCATTGACGGTTTATATACGAAGAAGGATTCCTTGATCATATTTTTCTCTATTGCTTACAAATTATTATTTTCAATTGATTTTATTTACTTTATTGAAATCTAAAACAAAACACCCCTTTGTGACACTTTGAAAACTAAAACTCACTGCTCTTCGTGGGAACGATCCTTACTTCCATTATATTACCAGTTAATTATGTGGAAATAAGATTATTAATTTGATTGCAGTCACGACACGCATCAGACACACAAACCCGATCATACCGCAGGTGATTACTTAGGATTGGTTTCACTAATAAAGGTCTATCGTGGAAAGTGGAAGAAGTGGAGTGATGGTGGAGTGGGGTCGTGTTGGTGATTGCACGATCACATCTCAACCCACTTCTCCCATCATTGCTAACCATCCATGCTTTCCTGAAATGTTCTTGTGATGGCGCGTTGCACGCTGTAAACCGCTAGACCAATACCCCAGTAAGTATCCCCCAATTTGTGACATGCTTGATGTCTCGATTGTGTGGATTGTGGGACCCATAGAAGGTAGCATATGGTGCTAGGTTAAATAACTAAGTTATTTAGGAAATCGATAAAATATCGTGTGTATTTTATGCATGTAATGCATCGAATATACTCAGCATGGATGAAGCATCGTTGTTTTAAAGCTTAATTTGGAGTAGGTCGCGGATTAAGCATCTTATAACAGGTGCATCCCTAGCCATCTTCGAATGACCATTTGGAGGCTGCGCAAGCAAGCCCTCCCTTGACCGATCACTCTAAGTGGTAGAGTGACTGATGGTAGTCACCACACCATCTTATTGGACGTTTAACTCCTAGCCTGAGCTTCCCAACCAAGCTAGTAGAGTTGAACGGACGAGATGATCTATGATACTCATCTGCGACCGTTGATTAGGGTTTTTGAAGATGTGTGCAAGCATCTCTATTCAGCTCGGACGAACCAAGCATGGGAAGTATTTTAGGAAGGACCGACCAGGCATGCGTGTAGACGGGATGCTGGTGTACACATCCGTACCTCACTTTCCCATGAAGGTGTGATCTAGGCCACTCAAGTTTACCGGTAAAGAGGAGTGGCTGAGATTGATTTGCGACAGGAATCCTGTGCCGCAAAGGATTTCCAAAGGGGTAAGTCATGCTACTTTGGCCGGACGAATTTGCATGCTATGATCTTCGTATGGACTGGTCGACCACGTGGGACCCACACTGGGCCGATGGTGAACATGGTGATACCTGACCGAGGGTTATAGGCCTGATCTAAGCCATCCAATCATGCCGGTAAAGTTGGATGGTTGTGATCAATTTAAGACCCTCAGTGGAATTTCCTGTGACCCTTAAAGCATCACGCTGGCCGAACTTTGGGCGACCATTTTCTCCTGCCTGGCTAGGTCGTGAGATGGTCGGCTATGCAGGTAAAAAGGGGGCCCTCCGATGTACACAATGGTGCTTGTGTGACCGGGAATGGGGCAATCCGCACCGTCTAATTGCGCCGGCAAAGATGAACGGTTGTGATGGATTTGAGACTGCCGTAGACAGCCTTTGCTCGTACGAGCTCTTCCAAGCCGCTCCATACCAGCCTGGACATCCAACTTCAGGCTTGAGTTTGGTGGTCGTTCGGAGGGTGTGATTTGTACCTGACCTACCATGGCTTTAATGGGCTCGCTGGTGGTCATTGCGGTGATAGACTGCTCCTGCTAAGGTTCATCTAGGCTGGTTAAATCATGCGGCCAACTTGCGTGGTCGTGATTGTTTCTGAGACTAATATAGACAGTTCAGATTCAAATATGCTCGATCGGGCTAGTATAACACACCGAGAGATGATTCTATTTGTTAGAGAATGGTGTAGCCTGTACGGGTATTTCGTGCATTCCTCACTATTGATACTTGGATATTCATGTTACTCTGTTGAGAGTAACAATCAGTCATCATGCCACACCAATAATGAGAGTTCTGCTGAGAACAACACAAGAAATACAAGGCGATTTTATACATTAATTAATAATGCTAAAATTCACAGAATACTTGGGGATTGTTGCTACATGCCCCATTCTAGGTGAATTAATAAAGCGGGGAAGGATTCATCACTTATCAAATAGCCTTATCCTTTGCAGAATGTCGGCACAATTTTTTTTTACAACTTTATCTATGAACTAAAATCTACCATCAAGACCAGGCAAACTTCATTTCTAGTTGTTTCTTGTGGAGCCGTCTATTCGGAGAGGAAAGTATCCTAATTAAGTGATATCTCTTAGGTCCGCTCTTTTAAAGACTTCTGTGGGATCAAGAATCTCTACGAGTACCGTTGGTGGGAAAATATATAATCGCGGTGCTATTAGTTTTCGATTGATTTGATTGACTAATGGTTGTTAAATAATTGATTGCACCTAGTTTGTTTATTCTTGAGAATATTCTCTTCTGATACAAGATATTCAAGTGGTGTTGTGCAGGTTATTGAAGATTAAAGAAGATTTGAAGACAAATAAGATTTCTTATTGGTTTTCGTATCTTGTGAATTGTGTGCAAAAACCTTGATCGGCTTGGATCCAACTAGAATCATATTTATTCGATTGATTAGTTGCGTGAGATCGGCATCACTTTATAGTTTCTCCTTGAGATCTATATTGATTGATTTCGAATCTTGACTTGACTATTTTGATAGTTAAAGTTAGATTGATCTAACCATGCAAAGGAGTTTATTAGGTTAAACGAAAGAGCCTTTGCCTATGACTTAAGATATCTTTATCCTGAAAAGAATCTAAGGAGTGGAATCTAAAAGTGGTTTTTATAGAACCTGATAATGATTCAGTTAACGTATTAATGGCATCTACGCTAATTGAAGACCTTGATGATGGCATCTACGAATCAATATCTGAATACCTTCATGAAATCATCTCGAGAGAATCTACTAGACAAGTTAATCTTATTAATGATGTAGAAACCGATGACAACCGGAAAATTCATCTACAAAAAGGGTTGGATAAAATTTCCAATGAGGATGACTTATATTTTGAATGAGATGTAGAAGGGATATCCAAGAATACTCTAAACTATTTGATCCTTTGAAAAATAAAAAACTGAGAACTTCGGATTTTCTTGGTGTTATGACTCCCCTTTATCGTGAGAACAAGAAACTGAAGAGGGTTTTTGAAGGATATTATAGAGGTTATGGCACCACTGATTCTCTTCTTAAATATCGTACAGAAGAGCTAAACGCTAAGAGTCTCGAATGCGAGAATCTTTAGAGAGATCTCTTTTCGAGAATCTTTAGAGAGATCTCTTTTTGTTGAAAAAGAATTATGTTGAATCTGAAGATAGAATTAACTCTCAACAAAAAAGTTTTGAAGAGAAAGAAGGTGAATATCTCTCACGAGAAAAACGCCTTGAGGCTGATCTAGCTGGTGTTCTTGATAAAATCAAGATGTTGGAAGAAGAAAATTTGTACTTGAAAAAGTCCAATGATAGGACAAATAATTTATCCTCATTGTTAGAAGTGGGAAGATTTCATGGTGATACACGAGGATTGGGATATTATAAGGAATCAAGTGCTTCCAATGATAAAAATGAGATAAAATTTGTTAAAGATACAAATTCTTCTCAATCAGAGGCTTCTACTGATGTCAAGGATGCTTCTATTTATTGTAAAGAAGAAAATCATGTCTAGCCTAAGAATTGTGTTCAACCAGCAGCAATCAAAGAAAACACTTTTGCTAATGTCAACAAAGCAACAACGTTGAGCAAAGATAAGAAGAAGAATAAGAAAACTCGTCGAGCTCCAGTGCAAGCAAATCCATAAAAAGGTAACATTAAAACTCATACTTCGTATGTTACTAAGCATTGTTATTATTGTGGTAATAAAGGACACCTGCAATGGGGATGCAAAGTTCGTAATATGCAAGATGTACTTTGTTTTGTATCAAATGAATTGGCTAAGTTTGCTCCCCGAAAGAACTCAGATCGTTATTATCCTAAGTGTAGGTAAAAAATATTATTATAATGATAGTTTAAATTTTTCCTATCGCTCGACAAGGTTATCTAATAAAATACCCGAATATAGAAAGATAGATGACTTTGTAAATGTTAGGACAATATCTGATGTTCCAAATTGGAGAAAAGTTGTTTCGCAAAGTACTCAAAAGGACAATCGTTCTAATGATATGAAGAAGAAATCTACTCCCGCGAAACCCATCTCTAAATGGGTCCTGAAGTCTTCCATAACCAAAGAGGGACCAAAATATAGTCACAAGAATGACACTCAATTGATAAATATTGAGAGATTTCTTGAAAAACTAAAGAAAGACATTTTGTTGTCTAATGTCTCTTGTACGAATGCACGTTGTGATAATGACACTCTTCATCACAAGTCAAATAAGAAAAACAAGAGTAAGCAAACCAAGCAAGAGGTCAAGAGTGATTCTGTCTTAGTCCCTAGTGATAAAGTAGACAAAGCTCAAATAAACACAACCTAGTTGTGTTGGAATGTACATGCTCACCTTTATGCTCAATCTTATGAAGGGTGAGTGTTAGAGCATAGCTCGGTTGAACCCACCAAGCGTTGGTATGTCAAGTTTGGTTGCCATATTTTAGTGAATCAAAACTCAATTAAAGAGTAGCTTGATTATGTAACTAGAGACAACTTCGTAGAGGTTAGACTAGAAAGATTAGGATTATGAGACATACGAGTATTACTCAAAGACTTGAAGAATGTGAAGAAGTAACAAGCTACAACGACAACATCATCCTTCCTCTTGAGGTTAGTAATATTTTGACTTGAACTATTTTATTCTCAAGTCGTGCTATATTGAAAACATAACAGAGAAGATGTGAATGATTATACTCTAGTAGTGAGACATGATCACATGATCATAGTGTTAAGGAATTAGAATACGAAGTATAACGCTTATCTTTTGAACTTCGTATATAAGACATTGACATAATCATATGAATGCTATTATGATTATGTGTATGGGTAAAGGTGAAGATTTCATCCTAGGAAACAATGTTTACATTTGTTTAAAGGAATTACATTAATGAACTTGTTTTATGAATTGAAAGGGAAATCGCTAGGCTTATTAGTATTGTTATTCATTGCAAATATTTGGATTACCAATATGTGTGAGTTAGTGGAACTAATCATAACTTGTTATGTATCTTGGTAAAACTAGTCACGATGCCTGACTTATGTGTTGGTATGACTTTTATTAGTGTAACCGATCCTAAGTAATCATCTAAGATGGTATGATCGATATTTGTAATTGGTGTAACCAATCCTGGTAATTGGTATGACCAATCACAAAAGAGTATGTGTAATCGATCCTTGTAATTGGCGTAACTGGTCCTGGTAATTGGTATAACCGATCCTAGTGAGTTGTGTAACCGATCACAAGTAATACCATAAGAATATGGTAATCGGTTCGGGTAATTGACGTAACCGATCCTGGTAACTGATGTAACCGGTCCCAGTAACCATATTAAGGTAGAACCGATCATTGTGTTTGGTAGAACCGTAAACCCATGATTAGTGATTTGATATTTGATCAATCACATAGTTGTTCTTGGAATACAGATGAACCAATTCTAAACTTGTTTGGAAGTGTGGTATAATCAATTCCAAGATTGTAAATATGAAAAAGGATTTACAAAGAAAAAGATGTCGACATACTTTGAACATGTTAAGTAACTCTTATCTTTTATTGTTCAAATATATTTCTTAATTACTCAAGGAGATCCCAGACCGAAATAAATTAAGAATATTTTAATTAAGGTTGTTAGTTTTATATGCTTTTAATTACCAGCAATTAAATGCATATCTCTAGAAAAATAAAAATTGGTAATGTGAATTTACTAATTGGATATTTTCTAGTGAGATTTCGGTAAATATTGGACAAAGCATTTCGAGGAATTATGAAAACAGATTTGGGCATTTATTGCATATCTTAAGAATAATTCGGTTTTGGAAATTCCTTGGTGTCCACACATCCTTGGTCTATAAATACCCAAGTTTGCATTTTGAGCAAAGTATCCTAAGAGCCAAGCAAACTTCATCTTTTTGTTGTTTCTGGTGGAGCCGTCTATTCAGGGAGGAAAGTACCCTAATTAGGCGAAATCTCTTATGACCGCTCGTTTAAAGACTTCTGTGGGATCAAGAAGCATCTACGAGTACCGTTGGTGGGAAACAGGATAATTGCAGTTTATTTTAGTTTTCGATTGATTTGATTGACTAACGGTTGTTGAACTTTGATTGCACCTAGTTTGTTTATTCTTGAGAATCTTCTCTTCTGATATGAGATTCACTCAAACTAGATCGAAGTATAGACGAGATCTTTAGAACTGTTTGTAGATTTAAAGACGTCTTGTGATAATCCATTGTTAAAAGACTCTGTCTTGTGTGTGATTGATCACAAAAGATTCAAGTGATGTTGTGCAGGTGTTTATTGAAGATCAAAGAAGATTTGAAGACAAAAAAGATTTCTGATTTGGTTTTTATATCTTTGGGTGTGCACAAACCTTGATCGGCTGGGATCCAACTAGAATCATAATTATTCGATTGATTAGTTGTGTAAGATCGGCATCAACTTATAGCTTCTTGTTTGATTCTGTATTGATTGATTGCTCTGCTACTTCGCTAATTGTTGGATATATTGATCAAACCATGCAAAGGAGTTTATTGGTTAAACAGAAGATACTTTCCTTATGACTTAAGATATCTTCATCTGAAATAATCAAGAGAGTTGTTACCAAACAGATTTGTTGTTCCTTTACTGTTTGGAATACGATCCAAAGGAATTATTCCAGTGCGTGCACTTATTGAATGTTGGAAGCGCAGCGATACTGAAGAAACTAGGTGAACTATAGGTTTAGTTGCTTGGTCTCAACTATACGACGTTTGTTATATTTTGTAGAGCATCTTAATTCTGAGAGTATTCAATTCTGGACTAGGTCCTGGGGTTTTTATGCATTTGCGGTTTCTCGTTAAAAAAATCTTGTTGTGTCTTTTACTTTTATATTTCCGCAATTATAATTGTTTATTATAATTAAAAGTAAAATACACAAACCTTAACTCCGCATTACTTGATAGTGATCCTATAGAGTTTGGTTAATTCCGAACCTATTATCAAGTAATCACACTTTTATTGTTGTATTGTCTCAATATCGTATCCATAGATGATCGCACAAAGTGTGAATACCGATTTGTAGTATTGTCTCGACTTTGTCCATAGACAATCATTTTCGGTAAGAGGACTTATAAGTGGATAATTTAAAGATTATGGTGTATTTGGGTACCCTCATCTTTTCAATTGGTATCAGAGAAGGCAAACACGAAAAATATCTAACAATCTGTGTTTGGTGTGATCCAACCTATATTCTCGGACTTACCAAAAAAAAAGAAAGATCCAACCTATAAGAAATGAACTCGAGTTTAGATGAATCGATTTCAGTTAACGTACCGCCAAGATTTGACAGAACAAACTATCTATGGTGGAAATATGCTATGAGATCTTTTCTTCAATCAAAATACTTTAATACTTGGCTATTAGTCGTCGATGGTTATAATCGCCCGAAAATAGAAAATTCGGAAACTGAGGTTAAACTCTTAGTAGATTATTTAAACGAAAAAAAGGCTTTTGAAAAGAAGAATTTAGATGGTTTGAATGCTATTATACATGTTGTAAGTCGTGATCTATAACATCATGTATCAACATTCCAAACTTCAAAGGAAGCTTAGGATAATCTTCAGATCGTATTCGAAGGAAATACATCAGAGAAGAAGCTAGACTTCAAACTCTTACGACATATTGAGAAAACCTTCGAATGGATGACAACGACACTTTTTAAGAGTTTCATATTAAACTCTATGATATAGTTAATACTTAATTCTTAGATTGTTGCCATCCAGATATGATTCTAAGAAGCATGCAATCTTAGAAACAAGTGATTTTTTAACCCTCTCTCGAAGCACACTCGTTGGAAAGTTAAAGATTTTTGATCATGAATAGTCTATTCAAGCTAAAGGAATTGCTTTTAAAGCTGCAATATTTCCAAAATCCCCGTTGGAGAAAGATAGATTGATGAATGATTCTGATGAACTGATTGCAGAAAATTCTGATGATGAAATTGAACAATCATTATCATTGATCACTATACAATTTTGAGATCTCTTGAAAAAAAGAAATAAGAGATTCATAAAAGATACTCATCGATCTTCTCGACCACATGATCGAGTTCATGTCAAGAACAAGAAAGATCAGGAAGAAGATGATGAATATAAACCTCAGTGCTTTAAGTGTAAAGGTTTTGGTCATATGGCTAAAGACTGTCCTAATCTTAGGAAATACACTAGAAGAAAGGCATTGGTTGTAACTCTAGACGAGACCTCTGATTCATATGATTCCGAAGAAGAGGAAATAACTAATATTATATTAGTTGTCAATATTCCTTCTTCCTCCATTAATGATATAACCATTTTAAGAATGGACATGTCTTCTGATGTTAATAAATCATCTAATGGTAAAGGAAAAAATAAGATAAAATGCAAGACTTTCTCAAAAAACAAAATTGCTAAAAGTTGCATATGAAACTCCAGTCAATCTCAAGACACTTCGTTAATTCGAGGTAACAAGAAAAGAGTTTTTTATACGATACTAAATCAAGGACACGCTGTTTGTTCCAAATCCCATAATGAGAGAAAATATCAGACTAATACCACTTAATCGTTATTAGAATTACATCCTCACCTTGTGTGCCGAATATGTGTGTGAGGAAGTAAATATCTAGGCACTTATGTGTAGATTATGGGAATAAAATATAGTAATTGAATATATATTTGAGATATTCGTACTTATAGGAATATTATATTTTCAGAAGTATGAAAAATATAAAAAGATCCTTCTCCTTCTTTAGTCATTCCTTGTCCGAACTAGCTATGAGTCAGGATCCGATGTATTCTCTTGATAAAGTGCTAGATCTGAAAGATCACTTTAAGAATAAGTCTGCACATTCTCTTGATATTGAGAAATCAAAGAGAAAAATCAAAAAGAGAGATTGCCTTATCAAGAAGGAAATAGAGAATATGCTGAAGAACCATCAGTGTATTGAAGCATTGTCACACTTCTGTGTTCAGTCAAAGATAGAATTACATGTTCTTGCAAAATCCTTCACGAAAACTTCTCAACTGCAAGAAATTCTGGTCAAGCAACAAGGTTATCTACTTGAAGAAATTCACAAGCTGAAGACTAAAAGTAATAATCTTCTTTCCTCTAGCACTGATATGAAGGACTAAGTTGCAACAAAATAGACATCAGTTTTTGATTATTTCAATTATTGTATAAGGTTTATAGCTAAATAAAACTATCTATTATTTATGAATAAAATTAGTACTTTATAATTTTTCTTGTGATAGTTTTCTGATTACATAGCCTATGCTTGAATGCTTTATATTATTTCTATGTGTTTATGGGATGTTTGATTTCGGTTTTATTAACCTTGATATTCTATCTCATATGATGTGTGATCCCTTATGGTTTATGTGGATTTTCGATTTGGTGGATTTTCGATTTGGCGGTATTAAGCCCATGTTGGTAGGCTTTATCAGAGGATCATAAGTTGTTCCGATTGAGACTCATATGTAAAAAGTCAGAATGTGTTGAAAAAATTTGTGTTTACCTGAGTTGTGTTTAACATAAACATATGTGATTCGGGTTTTCAACTTTAGCTATTGGCACGCATTAGTTAATGTAGTTGCATGAATTCCTACACTACACCCCTCACAAGAATCCATAATTATCAACACATATTTGAAGATTAAAAACAACACTTTATTGATTAATTCTCAGAAATGTTACAAGAAATGGAAGAAATCAAGAATACAACCGCTCACAAGAATTTCCTCTCTCCTCAAAACTTTCTCCAGACTCTAAAAATAATTCCTCCTTTTCTGAGTCTACAAGTTCTCTTTATATAGGAAATTACATAGTGGATGACAGCTAAGTTATCCTTTAATTTCGGATCTGACTCGCGATATGCTCGCGGTAATTGTAATGTCTTCTTTCACAGATACTCCAATCTTCGCAGCATTGTCATGTTCTTCCCGTGTTTCCGCTACCGTCATTCGTTACGTCATTCTTTGATTTATTCTGCGACGCTCGGAGTGTGTTATTGAAGAGCTTGCAGAAACGTTGTTTATAAATTTCGCAAGAGCACTGCTGTGGCGATATTCTGATCCTACATCTTTCCTCTTCTCATGTATTTTCTGCGAAGGGGAAAAGATCGTAAGAAATTGAAGTCTTTTGAAATGCCGCAGATGTCTATTTATTCACGTTATTTTTTTCTGACACGTATCTGCATCCCTCGCCAGATTTATTACACGTATCTTTTTATCCATTCAACTTCTGACACGTTCTTTTCAACCGATGCGCTCCAACCGTTCACGTCTTTTCTTTGCATTAATTGCACTTATCTTCTCAAGAATTTTTACCTTATATATATATCTTCTTCACTCTTCACTTTTCTTCTTTTTACTTTATTCTTCCTTCTCTCTACAATATCTTTGCAAATTCACTGTTCTTTCGTAAATTCCGCATTCGCTGCTGTTGCAACCTTTCTTTTGATCTTCTACTCTTTTCTTCATTCCCATACTTACTAAGAATGTCTTTAGTTGGTCGTAAAAATCTCATCGCCTTTGAGCAACTGCAAAATAAATTTAAGGACGAAGGTTTTGCTTTATCTAAACTCCTTGATCAAAACCCTAAAGCCGAACTTTCCATTAAGTTATTTTCTGATCATCCGTGTTCTCGCGAGAAGATTATAGTCTCGCTAGGTCAGCTTGAAGCTGGTCTTCCCATTCCTCTTTATGATCCTGAGCTCCATTTATTCTATGAAATACTTTCTCATGCGAGATTCTCACGTGTTATATATATCAGTTGAGTGGGGACTGCATTCGTCTGATGCTGGAGTATGCTACTCGCGGTGCTGGTAAGAAATCTCTTTATCCTGATAAAGCAAAGAATCCTAAATTCACTGATGTTCCAATTATTCCTGCGAAGTATACCGTAGAGAACTTCTTCACGAATTATGATATAATCTCCATGAGGAAAGATATCACTTGTTGGGGTGTCCGCTTACAAAAGAAGGATGACATTGCTGAAGATAAAATTATCATGTTGGATATTGACTGGCATCCGGGTAATAATCAAGGTCCGCGCCATTCTAGTGATGATAAGTGGTGTATTTTCCCATTATTTCTAGAGGGTCCCTATATCTGCGGTCCTCATGCTTTACCTGCGAATATCGCAGAGTACCAACCATGGGTGTTCAACTTGCCTGAAAGAAATAAAGAGGTATGATCTCTCAATTTTTTTCATAAATTATCATTATCATCTTCCTCATGCTTTTATACTCTCGCTGACTACTCCAATTTTTCCAGATTAACATGCTAAAAACTAGCTACCAGAAGCTTGGGAAACCCATTACTTTATCAGCTCTTAAGTTACTCACAGATGAAGTAAGAAATATTCCTTTGTGATTCTTAACAATATATTGTTGCCTCTATTTCTTATCTTTATCTGTGTTTGAAGGTTATCGAAGAAATAGATCCTGTTAAAGTTGTAAGGACCAAGGGAAAAGACAAAGATGTTGCTCGCAAGGGGAAATCTGATGCTTCTCGCAAGGAGAAGTCTGGTGCTCCTCCTTTAAAGAAAAGAAAAGTTCAATCTCCTTCTCCTTCAACTCAATATATTGAAAGTTCAAGTGATAATACTGATAATGACAATGATGATGTTGATATCTCTTCTGCGAAGGAATCCTCCCATCATGAGTCTTGTATGGCTCATCTATCTGGCATTTTTGCTAATACCATGCAAGTAATTGGTGATACCCCTCTGACTAATGCTTGCAAGTCTATAGCTGTGATGTAATTTTAGATAGTGGTAAGAATGGTTGTCGTTCACTCGGACTTGATGAGATTGATTTTAAGAATTAAAAAAAACTAAAATAATAGAAAATATATATACAAAATATTGTCACGGGATGAAGAGACACTAGGACGCAGGATTTCACTACTTTTCATATTCTTGTGGTTCAGTCATTAACTCTATACAATATAGCTCAAACAAAATAAGTTATGACTCTAATTCTTTGCCAAAACTAGATTTCATAAAACATTATATGTAAGTCGTAAGCATGACGCATCAAAAGTAATTAAAACCAAGCATGCGGCAACAAACAAAATAACAAATAATTAATAGAAATCATAAAGCAATTAAATCTATGCAAAAAGTCATATAAAGAATTATTTCATTTACCACAATCATGAAAAGTTTCTTCCTCCGTTGTCCCAGTGACGGGTTCTAGCTCCGCATTGTGAAAACACACTCAAAAATATAATTCATAGCTCGAATGGTGTTTACAAAGATGAAATAGGGAGAAAATGATGAAAATTGGGTATTTGCAACGCTTACAAGTTGTTGCAAAACCACTGTTACAATATACGATAGTAGGAAAGTGCTATAGTCACTGTTGATATGTCGCTACAAAGACTTTTGCAAAACCGAGAAAATACCACGGTTTATGAACGACAGTCTTTGGCAGCAGTTTGTTCTTCGTCTTTTTCACAGCATACACCAGCAGAAAAATATCTGAAACTCCTGATTCTCACTCCCTGTTCTCTTCCCAACTCTCCATCCCCCTATATGCTTCCCCAAAACCCTATATATACTCGACATGATCCCTCATAACTCCAAAATATCTCCCATAACTCGACAGTGAAGAGAATTATTCTCGGGAATAATTTCTTTCCTTTATAGCCTTTTCACGCATCTGTTGTACAGAAAATCACTTCAGCAAGATCTAAACATGCTGGTACACGCATATAATTGAGTCAACACACTGTAGAAACACACATACTTTCCAAAATGCCACCACAGAATCCGTGAAATATTTCTCCCAAGCATGAGCTGCCCTGTTTTCATCTCTTGGATTTTCTAGCCAAATTCAATCGAAACAAACAATTATACCACGTCTGTTATGCTCATTCAAGCCATCCCAATGAATCTCAGCCATTAAATCTGTCAAAAACAGCTCTAAAAATCCAACAGAATAATACGCAGTAAGTAAAATATTTTCCCGCCAATTTTTATTTTTCAAATGAAGAAGGTGAGGTGCCCTTAACCAAAACACTGATGCCTTTAGCAGATGGGGTGCCTTTAGTAATTTTCTCCGGGGGTCCAAATAGCACTTTTTGAGCAACTTTTTCCACATAAATGTATTTCTCCAAAAACACCTACATAAACATAAAAACAACAAAATACGTACAAAAATCGAGACTAACAATAGAGACACTGAGAACAATTCAGACAAAAAAATGTGTCTATCAAGCTGCCATCTGCGATTCCCCTCTCCTATAGAATAATGAATCTCTTAGCGGGGTATGAAGATCTATATCTCCAAATTTCTTGCATTCACTTAACAGCTTGGTAAATTTCGATACTTACATTTTCCTTCTCTTTATTTTTATTTTGAATTTATAATTAATTCTTAAAGCTCGCTGTATTATTTCGCAGGCTGGGAAAGCTTCTTTTGTTGTTGTCTCAGACTTGGAAAAGAGGCGTGCGGTCCTGGTAAAGAAAAACGCTAATCTTCGCAAAGAGAATGAAGAATTAAAGTCTGAATCTCTTACTCTTCGCAAAGAAAATGAATAATTAAAATCTGATTCTGTTAATCTTCACGAGCAGTTAGAATATGGATCTGTTGGCCTTCATGAGAAGATCAAACTATTAGAAACTAAACTCTTTTCTTCACAAGATAAGGTTGCTAGTCTCCAAGCTGCGAATAATCAACTTTATGGTAAGAAATTTTTCTCTTTTTCTTTTATCTCTGTAATCCTTTGTGTTTTCTTATTTAGTTAGTCTTCTTCGCAGATATTTACATCCACTATGATGAAGCTGTATTCCTTTGTTCTTTTCCAAATCCAATAGATGATGATACTCTCCTTAATCTCCTTAATGATTCTTTGAGCAATTTTTTAAATGATGAAATTAAATATCTATCCATAGATGAACTTAGATCCAAATTTTACCTTTTAAAAACCGAGCATAGATTCAACTTGGGTTTAACCAATAAATTTAAACGCCTTTATATTGATTCAAAAGAGGAAACTAATAGATTAAGAAGCAAGAATAGTGATCTTATTGACGAGAAAGACCTTGGTGCTCAAGCTTTAGCATATTTCCATAAAACTCTTCTCAATGTTCAAGTTGAAAGAGAGAGACTTATCTGTGAAAATAGAGATCTTCTTGAGAGGGAGAATCAAATTCGCTCCTGCCTTCTTATTAGCAATGATGATGAATTTGCTTGGGATGCGAAAATTCTTGATAATTCCGGAAAAAATTTAGGTGTAGATGTTAGTCTTCAAGCTGATCATTCTGCCCTGATTAAGGATATGATCTTGCAAATAGAAGGTTGTTATTCTTGTTTTTTCACTAATCCATTTTGTAGCTGTATCTTCACTATTTTATTAATATGTTGTCATTTGTTCGCAGTATCTGAAGAAAACTTTTTCCAAAGAGTTAAAAAGTTGGAAGAAGAAAAAAGAAATCTCACAAGATTTCTGTCTTCTCGCAACGAGAAATGTTCCAAATTCAAGAAGCAACTTCAGATTTCTCTGGCGAATTTCAGCAATGTTCTTGTTGGTGTTCGCAATGATTCTATTAATATGGTCTACGATGATCATAAAATTCCTCATTCTACTTACCCTTATCTCGCGAATGAAATTCCAAAGAATATTTCTGACCTTGTCATCTCCGATAGCGAAGCTGAAGAGTCTGAAGAAGATGAAGGTGAAATTGAAGAAGAAGAAAAATATGGTGAAGAGAATGATGGATCTAAATAGTTTTGTCTTCCTTTTTAATTTTTTTTGTAATATTTGTACACTTATCCCTTTTTCTCCTTGTAAAATATTGCTGCGAATTTCTCCAACTTCTAATGTTCTTTGGTGTATAGATCTGCATACATTAGAAAACAATTCCTTTTTGCAATATGGTTAATCAATATGCTTACTAATTCTTTAATTATCTGCATAAATCTGTCATATAAAGATGAATAATAATTTTATCATTCCGTTCATTCCCATACTTGCCTCTGTTATTCTTCTGCAATATGAAAGATTGAGCTGATTAGTTACGAATATGATCTGTTTGTAAGTTTTTTCTCAATATCTGCGTAAATATCGCAAGTCATATCTGCTTAGTCTCATGATCTCTGCGTAAATATTGCAGTCATTCATTCTTGATATCTTGTGGTCTTATTTTGCCTTCCTAGTTAAAGGTCTTATTTAGCCACATTTTGTTTTGGCGACAAAATCGCAGGACATCTTTACACTCGCATGTGAAGACCCATTGATCTTGCCTTATCCTTATTTTGTCAATTTTGTTACGACAATATGACAGGCCTAAGTTTTCTTGAGTGAACAAAGCCCCATGACATTGCCGTCTTGTGATGAAATCGCAGGACGTCTTTACACTTTCATGTAAAAACCCATTGATCTCATATTATCTTTTTATCTTGGCGTTTTTCCTCTGTATGATTGTTGCATAAATATGACAAGCCTAAATATTCTTCCGAATATAAAGCCTCATGACATTTGCGTCTTAAGACACTTATCATCTCCCCAATGGAGGGTGCCGCCCTTATCTTCCCCGTGGTTGCCCCTTCAAGGAGGCGTACATCGGTCATACAAGACTATCTCCTCCCATATGGTCCTGACAACAACCAGTTGTTTTCACAGCCTCTTATCCTTTTTGCCTATATGGCTTATAGTTACGAGACTACACCCTAGGTGGGGTTTTCTTTGGGCCGAGTGCATCATAGCCAAGACTTTCCAAGAATGTCCAGGGTAGTTTCATACGCCCCGAGCACCCTTGGCTCAACCGTGTACCTCGGCGCCTTGGTCATACTTTTCACTCCTTAGAAGAGACCTTCGGTCGTCCAACTGTTAATATATATATATATTTGGAAATCCAAAGTATCTCTCTTGGATAGGTTTTCTTTAACCCCAACATCTTCATGACTCAGGTTCCAGCGGCGGTATAACCTTATCCCTGAGCCATGCATACATATACCCTCTTATATAATGTACTTTAGGTCTTACATTTGCCTCTTGTGGAAGTTTTGTTCATGAACTAGGGTGTACGCCATAAAGGTTCGTCCCATTCTAATGTCTATGAGAAATTTTATTCGCGTTTCTGCGAAATTTTCGCATTTCTTCAATCTTTGATTTTCTCTTTTTGCATTTCAGCTCTTGTATAATTTTGCAATTTCATCTTTTTCATTGAATCGATACATATTTTTGTAAAATTATCTTCAACAAATCATTTATAAATTTCTCATACTTCACGATCTAAAATTTTTACCTTTTCTACTTACTATTTTTTGCTTCTGCTTTTTTGTTGAGCTTTGCTACGTTTTCTCCATCTACGAGATGCTCGCCATCTATTGGTTTCAGCATATGTTGACTTCGTAACATTCCTTCTTCTCGTCGTTCTACTGTATCCACCATCAACCTTTCACTTCTTTACTTTTGTTGGATGTTATGTTTCTAGTTTATGTTCTTCGCAACCCTTTCCTCGCAAGACTCCATATCAATTTCATAACACTTTTTTCCTTCAACCCAATCTCCCTTGATGACTCCAACACCGCTGGGATGTGGAAATTTAATGCACTGGTGGTAAGTCGATGCAACACCTAGAATCCCATGTAGCCAAGGTCGTCCAATCAAAGCATTGTAAAGAGATTCAACATCGACAACACATAATTGAATCTTAGAAGATATTCCCTTCAATGGAATTCACATTGAAATTTCCCCTTTCGGCTTGTTGGCAGTACCATTAAAACCATAGATCTTATAAGTTGATGGTATTAGATCCTCATCTCTTCCTCCCATGGTTTTGTAAGTATGATAAAATAAGATATCCACTGAGCTTCCAGTGTCAATTATAACTCTATTAATGGCCCAAGAATCTTCAGCTTCATCATCCTCATTTTCTTCCTCTTCTTATTCTATCTGTTTTGGGTTTATTTATAATCTTACGACTAGTGGGTTGTCATGCATCTCGCCAGGCTCAGGTACTTCTTGTGCAGTGAAATAAATAGTCTTCTTTTGCCACTCTTCTAATGGCGACGCTTTTGCAATATTCATTATCTCTCTTCCATCTGCATCTCTCGCAAAGACTCTGATTAAAACATTGTCGTGGAAGTCTTCTATAGTCTTGTATGAATGTATGATGGAGTTACAGAATATATTCTTCGCTTTTGCTCCCACTTCTATCACAAATATTTCTCCTCCTTTTGTTGTATTCATTCTGCGAATTTCTGGAGCTGGGGGTAGTTGTTGAGACTATGATCTCTTAGAAAATGGTTTAATTTTCCCTGGTCTATCATCCTCAAAATGATTCTTTTTACATTCCTGCAGTTGTTTGTTGTGTGACCATGAAAATGATGAAAAGAACAAAATACTAGACTTCGATTATTTGGATGTGGTTCTTTTCCCATATTCCAGGGTACGGGTATGTCCTCCATCAAAATTATAGCCTCCCAAATTTTCTCTATGCTATCATTTAGAGGTGGCATCTTTATTTCTTCCCATATTATCTTCTGACTTCCTTGCCCTCTATAATAATTTTGTCTCTGACCACCATAAGTCTCTTGCGGTTGATCAAGCCTCTAAATTTTATTATTTCCACTTCTACTGAAAAAATTTTCTTTCCCTTTCGAATTCTTCTTGATATCTACTTCCCATAGCTACTAATTTCTGTTGACCACCATCCATACTCTTTTCTTGCTTCACTTGCAAAGTTCTCACTACTGTATTTATTAACCTAGGAAGTAAACTTGCGTTTGATACACATGAACTGGTGTTCTCAATGGGATATGACTCCATCTCAATTTGTTTCTCCTCCAATGCAATGTATTCTTCTTGTAACTCTCACAGCTCCATCATGGTGACTGTATTTTTGATTCTGAAAATTTGTATGTACAGCAGATTGGTTGCGAACATAGCATTAATGAAAGATAAAATGAGGTATCTCGCATCCACTCTTCCTGCCATTTCACTACATATTGTCTTCCATCTTATGGTTGGATATTTCAAACTCTCGCCAACCCTCTGTTTTAACCCAAATGAATCTTCAATGCCAGATCACGAAGAATTGTGACGTATATATGCTCCCAAAAATGTAGTTTTCAAATGATTGAAAGAAGTTATAGTGTTCTTAGGTAAACCTTCGAACCATTTTAGCGCCTCGCCTGTTAAGTTGGATGCGAAATATTTGCACAATATATCATCATGGTTTTCCCATTGTAGCATACACCTAACATAAGCTTTGACATGTTAAATAGTACAAGTAGTTCCATCAAAGATACTGGTTAACACTGGCAAATTGCACTTTGGGGGTATTCCTCCTAATTGTACTTCTTGGGTGAATAGAGTTTTCGCAGCTTCTTCAATGGCCTCATCAAGTTGCCTTGTGCCTCCCTCTCTTCTGTTGTTTAACATTCCCCTCATTTATGCTAACTCTCTCAAGATTTGCTCATTCCCAGCTAAATCATGCTCCATTGGTCTTTTCAGTGCAGCTTCCCTTCTTCTGCGCTCATGTCATTCTTGCCTTGCAAGATTTTGTGTTTCTTCTTTAGTATCTTCATTATTCCTTCTTCCGCGATTTTCTTCTTCACCTCCTTCATGAATTCGCAAATTATTATGCCTTTCATTTTCTATTCTGCAATTTTCTTCATTTCTCATCGTTTCTCTTCGCTGTCTTTCTATTCTTCTTTGTATTCTATCATATTCCTCATTGATATTATCATTGTTGCGATTTCTTGCGCGTCTCCTTTCTCGATTATCATGATTGTTCTGACATATTGCTTCTTGAAACTCTTGTTCTTCCACTTCTGCTCTCAATCTTTCTCTCTCGCAAGCTAGACGTGCTTGTTCAACATAATGTCTCTCAATTTCATCCTCAATTATTCTTTAGTTTCTTTGAATTTCTCGCTCATGTAATATTCTCCCACCTTCTTCTCGATTCTCTTCACCATCTTGGTTATTTCCACCTTCTTGATTTCTATTACCACGTCTATCATCCCTATTTTCACCACGCGGAACGTAGCGATCATTAATCATCTCTTCTTCTCCATAACGCTGCTCTTCATTTGGATTTTTCATTCCCTCTCGAATATTTTCACCAGCGTTTCTCATAGGGGAATTTTGCCTTGCTTCTTCTCTAAATGATCTTGAACTTGATCTTGCAATACTTCTTGATCTCCTACTTTATAATCTCAAATTCTCCATTCTTAACTCGTGATTTTGTCTTGTTAAATTTGCGCGTTCTTCCGCCTCTAATATCCTTTCCTCTTGTATTCTTTGTCTTAGAGCCTCTACTGCTTCATTTTCGTCATCTCCATGAATTAATCCTTCAACCGCCTCTTGATCTCTTCCCTCTCGCCTTCTATTTCTTAATTGTCGGTTTTCTGCTTCTTTAATTGAATTTGATCGCCAAGTATGCACGCTTACTCTGTCATAATCCATAGTTCTATCTTGTATCGGTGTTTGCTGATTTGGCTGTTGAACTTTATTTTCTTCATTATTCCTTGTCCTATTGATCCTTGTTCTTAATCTTGAAGATTCTCCTATTTCATTTATCCCTTCACCTGCAATTCTTCTACTCCTCCTTACGGTTGTAGGTTGTTCTAATGTATTTCTTCTTCTAGCCATTCCTTCAATTTTGATGTATTACTGTAAATCACGTAAAAAAATTCTCCAATTTCTTCAAATTATTACAAATCACAACTTCAATCTTTGCTTAGAAACGTCCATGTTTCTAGCGCCATTATGTAGTTGCAGGAATTCCTACACTACACCCCTCACAAGAATCCACAATTATCAACACATATTTGAAGATTAAAACTAACACTTTATTGATTAATTCTCAGAAATGTTACAAGAAATGGAAGATATCAAGAATACAACCGCTCACAAGAATTTTCTCTCTCCTCAAAACTTTCTCCAAACTCTAAAAATGATTCCTCCTTTTCTGAGTCTACAAGTTCTCTTTATATAGGAAATTACATAGTGGATGACAGCTAAGTTATCCTTTAATTTCGGATCTGACTCGCGATATGCTCGCAGTAATTTTAATGTCTTCTTTCGTAGATACTCCAATCTTCGCAGCATCGTCATGTTTTTCCCGTGTTTCCGCTACCATCATTCGTTACGTCATTCTTTGAGTTATTCTGCGACGCTCGCAGTGTGTTATTGAAGAGCTCGCAGAAATGTTATTTATAAATTTCGCAAGAGCACTGCTGTGGCGATATTCTGATCCTACAGTTAAAACCAATTCAACCTTTCTCTGGTAAAGGTTGCTCTTTGTTGTTGTTATTTTGTTCTTGCGAGAGGATGACAACATAATGGGGGAGAATTCTAACTTGAACTTGTGCTTAATGATTGTTGATGGTGGTTTTTAGTTCAGGGATAAAATTGTGAAACCCTGTGTTTAATGTGCTTTCATTATGCAAAGAAACAGAGCCATTTAAAAGTGATGAGTGCCCAAGCCTCTTTACTTACATGTGTATTGAGCAATTCAGTATATTTATATGAAATTTATCCAGAATGGTGTGTGTATCAACAATCCCAAATATTCTATAAATTTATGAGTATTTATTCTATGCCATGTTCTGTTAAGTGCATATTTTGCATATATTTAATATTGAATCCATGCTAGTAATTTCTTATATTCTTGCGAATTTTTGTATATTACGTTTGTTTTTATCTATTTGTGTTTTATTAGGAGAATCATCCAAAGGAAGAGAATTGGCACTTATTTATGCAATAAAAGAAGTTAGCTAAAAGCAGAGAAAGGCCAAAGACCAAGTGGAACTCGTCGAAATATAGGAGTTCTTGATATCATCGCGAAGAGGACGAAAAGATGGAGCCAAGGGCGAAAGAATGGATTTAATTCGACGTTGATGAAGATTCTAGAAGAAAGCCAAAGTTGTCGAAACATTCAGAACCTGCAAGACTGAAGTTGAAAGGAGATTTCTAAAGGCACCAGACTATTTTACTCAGGGCTTCCACCAGCATCTTCTTCACCAAGCATCACGAATAAGTTCAGGGAACTGAAATTATGTAACTACCATTGATGGCAGTAAACAAGAGACGATGAAACTTAGGTGATGGATTGTTTGCTGGTGGAATGTTGAAGCCTATCTCAAAGAGGGGAAGAATGGAAATATGATAATAATCCTGAGAAGAACAGCGAATGGATGATAATGATGTGCTTGATTTGATGGCATCTGATGATGTACGGTGAACGTAATTTGCTGGGAATGGAGATTGATGGTTGCTGCCATTAACAAGGGAGAACTCGAAACTAAACAGAATCAGGGACACAATGTTTATTGGACACTGATAAAGTTGAACTTAATAGGACGACGAGCAGACTTTGGCAGTGAAGGTGATGACGAGGAATATTGTTGAAGGCAGTTGAGATCTTGAGTTTATAGAAGAACAAGGATGTTGCTACTCGAGAGAGATCAGTGAACTATGGTATGGCAGAGAATGAGCTCGACTGTTATGATGTGCTTGATGTAGTTGGCAGTGGTGTTCGAAGCTGTGGTTATCTTGGAGTCGATGGATTTTTGGCAATGGCAGAGATGTTGATGATAAAGGCTGGCAGTCGTTATTTCCATTAATAATTTTTAAGAACAGGAAAGTGATGATGTAGATGGATTTTGAATGAAAAAGGTGTTGGACGGTGCCTTATAGATGGTTTGACGGTGCCTACAATTCTAGATGATTCTAGAATAAGGGGTTGTTGAGAGTTCAATTTTGTTTGGAACTCTAATAACCATGTTTGGATGGTGTCTAGTAGGTAGGTGGGAATAAAACCATGTGAAAAATATTGGTTGGTGGATGAGTTCCATAGCTTTCCCTTTCACAATTGTAAATTCATGTATTCAAACAAGGTAGGTCTTTGAGTCCTAGTTTGAAGGCAAGGGAAGTCTAATTGTAGGCTAGTTCTAGTTTGTAGGCTAAGGAGGTAGAAATCAATTTGGAGTTGGTCACTTGGAGGATAATTTATTCCCTAGCTAACTAGTATAAATAGGCCATTAGAGAAAGCAAATGAATATCACCAAAAATTCTTCTTTCTCTCTTAAGGTTTATATGTATTCTCCCTTGTGATAATATATGAATCTCTTGTTCTTCCCGTGGATGTAGGCAACTCTCCGAACCACGTAAATTCTCATCTATTTTCTTCTTTAGTTTGTGTTCTTGGAAATATTATGGAGTACCGTTTGTAGCTGTACAAAATCGCTTCCGCAAGGTTTTAGCGCAACAATTGGTATCAGAGCAAGGTTACGCTCTTGGATACGGGTACTCAGATTGCATTTGAAGTGAAGGTATTTTTCTGAAGATTGCTTGAGGTAATACTAATCTCAAAGGTTCTGTTATTTATCTATATTTGGTTTTTTGAGAACAATGGTTGACGGAGATAAACCAGTTGATCCGAACGATCCTGAAGGAAAACATTCGGAGTCCACAAATAAAGATAAAGAAACAAAAGAAGAAATACTTCATTCTCATAGATCATAACTGAAGGTTGAAAAGTTCACCGGAACCAATAACTTTAGTTTATAGAGAACGTACGTAATGGATGCTCTTGTTCATCTTGACCTAGAAAAAGCTCTAGAAGGTCGGCCAACGGAGATGTCTAACAATCAGTGGAACAAGATGAATAAATTATGTCTTGGTTCGATTCGAGGGTGTTTAGCAACAGCAGTAAGAGTTAATTATCAGCACGAGACTTCAGCAAAGGATCTCTGGGAAAATCTAGAGAAGAATACCTTGTGAAAAACATGGATAATAGGATACATCTTAAGAGAAATTTGTATCGCTATAACATGAAGAAGTGTTCCTCTCTAACTGAGCACCTAGATTCATATAATAAACTTCTTGTTGAGCTGATTAACTACGATGAGAAGATCAACGACGAGGAACAAGCTCTGTGTCTGATAAACTCTCTTCCTGAAAGGTATGAACGCGTGATTAAAGCTTTAATGCACGGAAAGGATAAAATGACATACTCCGAGGTCATTACAGCATTACGTAGTGAGGAATTCAGGAAGATGGACCGTGAAGACCTGTCAAGTGAAGCTAACAATGACTTTCTTCTTGCAAGAGGTCGTTCAACAGATATGAGAAATAAGAATGGTGATCGTGGCAAAGTTAAAGGGCATTCAAAGTCAAGAGCGCGTCTGCAGAAGGATGAATGTGCATGGTGTCATGACTTTGTCCATTGGGATAAGGATTGTACCAAGCGTAAGGATCGAGAAAGGGACAACACCGAGGTGAACATTTCTAAGGCAAGTGAAGATTCAGATGAAGCTTCAGATTTCTCGCTGACTGTGATACCATCAACTTTTATCGTAACTGACGGTACGTGGGTATTAGATTCTGGTGCTACTTATCATATTTGTCCTCATCGGGACTGGTTCTTAAACTTTGAAGAGTTTGATGGAGAAGTACGTATGGGGAATAATCACACTTGCAGGGTGATTGGGATTGGTAGTATTCGATTGAAGATTCATGATAGTATGGTTCGAGAGCTGAAGGAAGTAAGGTTCGTACCTGCTGTGAAGAAGAATATGATTTCGCTCGGAACTTTGGAAGCTAAGGGATACAAGTTAGTCACTAAAAATGGCATTCTAAAGGTGATTGCTGGATCGTTGGTAATCATGAAGGGCACAAGGAATCATAACTTGTACTACTGAACTGGGAGTACAATAACGGGAGATGTGTCTATTTCAGAACACATCGAGACTGCATCTATGGAGACCACGAATTTATGGCATATGCGGCTTTCACATCCTGGTGATAAGTTGTTACATCTTTAATTCGTCAAGAATTATTGAAAGGTAATATTGCCTGCAAATTAGAATTTTGTGAACATTGTGTGAAAGGCAAGAAGACAAGAACAAGCTTTGGCAAATCAATCCACAACGCTAGTGGAGTTCTTGATTATGTTCACTCAGATGTTTGGGGTCCCTCCAAGAATGCATCATTGGGAGGGAAACATTGGTTCGTGTCTTTTATTGATGATTATTCTAGGTGCGTATGGGTGTACACCATGAGGCATAAGTATGAAGTCCTAGAAGTCTTTGTGAGGTGGAAAAGGCAACTGAGACTTAAACTGGCAAAAAGATCAAGGTACTACGTTCAGACAATGGTGGAGATTACAAAAGTGATCCATTCTTGTAAGTATGTCATGATGAGGGAATACAGGGGCACTTCACAGTTAAGAAGACACCGCAACAAAATGGGGTAGCTGAACGCATGAATCGTACTTTGCTGGAGAAGGTACGATGTATGTTATCTAATACTGGATTAGGTAAAGCATTTTGGGCTGAGGAAGTTACATATGCATGCTTCCTCATTAATAGGTTTCCATCAGCTGCGTTATAAGGTAAAACTCCGATGGAAAAATGGTATGGTAAACCAGCTTATGATTATGACTCAATTCATATCTTTGGTTGCCCTACTTGGTATCATGTTAGTGAAAACAAGCTTGATAGCCATGCTGTTAAAGGGATCTTTATGGGTGTGAAGAAAGGAGTTAAAGGGTTCAAAATTTGGAATCCAGTTGAGAAGAAGATAGTCATGAGTAGAGACGTTACATTTGATGAAGCGTCTATGGTGAAGTCTTGGGGTTCTCGGCAGGTGGAGAACAGAAGCACCAGTACTAGTGAAACTTTGCAGCAGGTGGAGATTGATGCAACTCCACTAATTCCATCTAATTCTGTATCTGTTACGAATACTTCCAAAGACGTGGCATCTACAAGGGACGTAAATACTGAAGTTCCAAATGATAGTGACGATCTGGATGAAGAGGAACATGAAGCAGTGGAAGATACAGAAGCTACGGTCACTGAGACCATAGCAACCATCAAACTGAGAAGACAAACCAGGAAACCTGGTTGGATGGATGATTTTATATCTTATGCATTACCAATTATTGAAGAAGGCATTCGAAATACCTATTTTGAAGCTATACACAGTGTAGAGCGTCAAGAATGGGAAGCTGCTATGCAGGATGAGATGGAGTCTCTTTACAAGAATGGAACATGGGTTATTACGAAGCTTCCAAATGGTAAGAATGCCATTGGGTGCAAATGGGTATATGCTAAGAAAGAAGGATCTCAGGTGAATCAAGTACTCTACAAGGCAAGGTTAGTTGCGAAAGGTTATATCCAAAGAGAAGGGATTGACTACAATGAGGTGTTCTCTCCAGTTGTGAAACACTCATCAATCCGAATTTTGTTGGCCTTGGTAGCACAATATGATTTAGATCTAGTTCAACTAGATTTCAAGACGGCGTTCTTACATGGTGATCTAGAAGAGGAGATCTATATGAATCAGCCGAGTGGGTTCAAAGTTGATGGAAAAGAAGATTGTGTATGCAAGCTGAAAAATTCGGTGTATGGATTGAATCAGTCTCCAAGACAGTGGTGCAAGCGATTTGATCAGTTTATGATTGGCCAGACATACACAAGAAGTCACTATGACCATTGTGTATACTTCAAGAAGCTACGTGATGGGTCTTTCATATATTTTCTCTTGTATGTCGATGATATGCTGATAGCATCGAATAACAAGAAAGATATTGATAATTTGAAGCAGAAATTGTCAACTGAGTTCGAGATGAAAGATCTAGGAGAAGCTAAGAAGATTCTTGGCATGGAGATCAACGTGACAGAGACAATGGTAAAGTTCGTTTGTCTCAGAAGGCATACTTGAAGAAAGTGTTACAAAAATTTGGTATATGCGAAGGAACTAAATCTGTAAGTACTCCCCTTGGTCCTCATTTTAAGTTGATTTATGATATGTCTCCTACTACTGAAGAAGAGCGTGAGTATATGGCCCAAGTCCCATATGCTAGTGATGTTGGTAGCTTGATGTATGCGATGGTATGTACAAGGCCGGATATTTCACATGCAGTAAGTATGATCAGCCGTTATATGAATAATCCTGGTAAAGGACATTGGCAAGTTGTGAAATGGATTTTGAGGTATCTTTATGGTACTGTTGATGCTGGCTTGGAGTTTTTGAAGGAAGATGGGAACAATCAGTTGTGTGTTGGTTATGTGGATTCTGACTATGCTGGTGATTTGGACAAAAGGCGTTCAACTACAAGGTATGTATTTACCTTGGCTGGAGCACTGGTTAGTTGGAGATCGATTTTGCAGTCTGCTGTGGCTCTCTCAACTACTGAAGCGGAGTATATGGCAGTGACGGATGCATTTAAAGAGGCTATATGGTTACAAGGTTTGCTGGATGACTTGTGTGTTGTGCATGAACAACTGCTTGTGTATTGTGATAGTCTTAGCGCAATTTACTTGGATAAGAATCAAGTTCATCATGCCAGAACCAAACATATAGATGTTCGATTTCACTTTGTTAGAGAAATTATGGAAGAAGAAGACATTCTACTTGTGAAGATCGATACCAAAGACAATCCAGCTGATATGTTAACGAAATTAGTATATGGGGTCAAGTTTCGTCATTTCTCGAAATTGATCCACATTCTTCCGATTTGGTGATACCCTTTGGGGTAGAGGTTCTTAGGAACCTGGTGGAGGCCTTCTTGCAAGGACATTGAGTGAACTACGGTCGGTTTGATTCCTTGCAGAGGATACGTAGGCAGCCTATGGCGCAATCGACGCTGGAAGACGAAGGAGATTTCTTGTATTGATTGTCTCATGCATGAATGCATGATCCGAGGTAGAGAATTGTTGGACGGTGCCTTATAGATGGTTGGACGGTGCCTACAATTCTAGATGATTCTAGAATAAGGGGTTGTTGAGAGTCTAATTTTTTTTGGAACTCTAATAACCATGTTTGGATGGTGGCTAGTAGGTAGGTGGGAATAAAACCATGTGAAAAATATTGGTTGGTGGAAGAGTTCCATATCTTTCCCTTTCACACTTGTAAATTCATGCATTCAAACAAGTTAGGTCTTTGAGTCCTAGTTTGAAGGCAAAGGAAGTCTAATTGTAGGCTAGTTCTAGTTTGTAGGCTAAGGAGATAGAACTCAATTTGGAGTTGGTCACTTGGAGGCTAATTTATTCCCTAGCTAACTAGTATAAATAGGCCATTAGAGAAAGCAAATGAATATCACCAAAAATTCTTCTTTCTCTCTTAAGGTTTATATGTATTCTCCCTTGTGATAATATATGAAGCTCTTGTTCTTCCCGTGGATGTAGGCAACTTTCCGAACCACGTAAATTCTCATCTCTTTTCTTCTTTAGTTTGTGTTCTTGGCAATATTATGGAGTACCGTTTGTAGCTGTGCAAAATCGCTTCCGCAAGGTTTTAGCGCAACATAAGGAGGAGTAGTGGTCGAGTTAAGAAAGTCAGGAACTTTGAAAACTCACGGCAACCATATTGTCTGTGAGCTGAATGGCCAGAAATACAGAATCCAGAAGAAAATAAATCTCACAATTACCATAGTGGCCGTGAAAGTTGGTCGGAGAAATAAAATCCCGTAACTTTATTTTTTTCACGGAGATGTGAGTGTCCGTGATTCTGATGGGAAGAAAACCAAAATCCAGGGGAAAAAAATATTTCACGGAGTGTACTGTGTCCGAGGAAGTGAAAGAGAATTCAGGGAAAAATAAAACTCACGGCTAGGTGAGTGTCTGTGGTTCTATCGATAGGAAAAGAGGAATGGAAAATTAGGCGCAGGGCCCAAAAAAATAATATTCTCATTGTCAAGCCCACAATTAATTTTTAGTTCTGTGACACCCATAATTATATGAAATTACTAAAAATGTCTGCATGATGGATTATGCATCCGCATGACGGGTTATGCATCAGGGGTATAATTGGCAACACAACTTGGATATAACATATCTAAAAATACGCGCCTTGGAATTTTACAAATTTTATATCTTTGGAAATCTTTTTAAGAGATCTACGCAACGAGTACAACAAGAATATCAAATTTTTGTTTTTCAAGAAAAAATCGGAGGTGATCATCATTTTAGGAAGAATTTTCGAAAACTTGATACATAATCATTATGCAGCCACCAAAAGAGATGCATAACACATTCTGCAGACGCATAACGAATTATGCAGCCATTTTTTCCACTGCATAATAAATTATGCATCTGGATAACAAATTTATGTAACCATTGTTTTGGTTGATTTTAGAGCATACATAAAAACAATTGATGCATAATGCAGTATGCATCCATATTTACGGATACATATCAGGTTATGCATCTATTTTCTCGATGCATAAAAGATTGTGCAACAATTCTCTCGATGCATAATGCATTATGCAGTCATATTTTCGGATGCATAACAGGTTATGCATCCATTTTCACGACTGCATAACATGTTATGTAGATATTATTGTAGGTGCATGACAAGTTATGGAGTCTTATTTTTTGTTGGTTTCAATACTAAAAAAAAAAGTAGCTGCATAACGTGTTATGCAAACTTTTTCGTAACAAGTTATGCAAAAGAAACAAAAGGATTAAATCCACTTGACACATTTCCTAATAATAATAGAATCTAATAATAATCATTTGCCTCAAAAAAAAACAAAGAATGTACCCGCAGCCACCAGTATACATTCATTATTTACATAATTGCGCATCTAGGATGCAATTTATTAGTTAATTAAGTAAACACCACTTGGTAACTTATTTAGCCGAAGTGGTACACTGGTGTCTTTAGGAACGCTTGGAAGTTGGAACATGACAATTAATTTCTGTTCAACAAGTGTTTAATCCCTAAGAACCTTTTTTTATTGTTATAACCACGCTAATCTGAGCTCGATCGAGTAATGTCAATTTATTCATGCATAGTACAGTAAAAACAGGAACCCTGGATACCAAAAATAGATTACAGAAACAGATTAATTTTTATCAGAGGACTACATAGACTATGTTGTAATGAGATTTGTTCTCTGATTACAATCCAACACCAAGAAACTGACACTTAACAGCTTGAACATCCATAACTACCTCATTCATGTTGCTTGTATACAAGAACAACCGCCTTTGAAGTCTGTGATCATAAATAAATACTACAATATAATTAAGAAGAGCCGCCTTTGAAATTCCCTGTCGTCCTATTGTCAAAGACAATGTGGTCATGAAGGAAGAGACATTAGTTTTCTGGACATTAGTTTCTTCTTGTCTAGATGAAACACTTCCTTCTATCCGTAATCGATTTCTTTTTGACCTAATTCCTTTTGGATAGTCACTTATAAACCCAAAATTACTACCTGATCGATGAGAATGAGATAGTCACTTAAACAACACCAAATTCAAACCCCTTAATCAGCCCTAACTTGCGATTTCTATCACCATTATCTGTAGCTTCCCAACCATTTTTCTTATCTGTGACAACCTTCTTCTCTTTTTGGTGAAGATGATTTGATTCTGATTCTTCTATTCATATTCATTGATTTGATTTCTAGGATTTTCTAAGTTTACTCATCGGGAATTCACAGTAGAGTGGAGAGGAAGAAGAAGGGAAAAAAAAAAAAAAAAGACCGAAACCTAATTTTATAAACTATAGGTTTGGGAGAAATTTTCTCGTAGAAAATGGGTGCGAGCATGAGTTTTTCTGGGCGTGGGTTTCTCAGTGGAGAAAATCAGAAAAATGGGTCTCCCTGTAGTTTTCACAAAGAGGAATGCATTGTCAGTCATCCGAGACTGACAGTGAAACGAGTTTATGGGATGGGCTTATCTCTAGCTTCTTGAGCCCATTATCTGGGTTAGTATATTTTTGACATGGTCACACTTTGGCAGTGACGTACTTGGGGATATTTGGCAAGTTTTGGCAACCATTCGACCGGGATTTTGTGCACGGGCACAACTACAATTGGGACACCTATAAAAGAGATGTTTCTATAACTTCTAAGGGATATATTTTAATCTTTTATCAAGCCATTGGAGAGGAGAACTCAAGAAAAGAAAAGCTAGGGTTTGGAGCTATTTCCATCACCGTAACTATTTCTTTACCATTTTATTATATGAAACTCATGGGTTTTGTTAGTACCATGAGTAGCTAAACTTCTTAGTGATTGGGGATGAATTCTAAGTTCTAGACATGATTTAAGTTATTATATAAATATATTTTGAAGTTCTTCACATGATTATTGATTGTTTATACTAATTAGAATTTTTATGATTAATTGATAGATTGTTTAGGTGGCCAACTGAATTAATTTGTTGATTCATTCAAATGATAGTATTGCGTTAGGAGATAAGTAATAGTCGAATAATTCATACAAAAGTAGAGAACACAAGATCTTGCAGAGGGATTCTGTGTAGCAATTGTGTGTATAAACAATACTAGAAAGTGGACCTTGAGATAAGAGTCTAACTACTAGGATCAATCTATAATTCACAAAAGATAAAGCATTCAAACAAATTACACCTTGAGTGAGCTACTACTAGGTGGTTTCGATGAATAGAATCTGGTATTGGAGAGCTTCCGTACCCAGTGATATAAGGAATTTAGGGGATAGCACTGAGCTAGCTGTTATTCCACGGTTGGTAATAATCTGTGATAAATTGTATTAATGGATGAATATAATAACTTGATGACGGTTTAGTAACGAAGAAGGATTCCCTGATCATATTTCTCTCCATTGCTTGCAACTTAACTATTTTCAATTGCTTTGTTATTTACTTTATTCTAAAATCTAAAACAAACCCCCATTGTGATACTTTTTGACAACTTAAACTCCCTGATCTTCGTGGGAACAAACCTTATTTGCTACTATAGTATTCATTAGTAAAGTAGAATATAAGTGAATTAATTTGTGCACCTACGACACGCATCATGTTCCCCGGTTGAACTCTTAACACTGACATGACATGACGACTAATGTTCGCTCCCAGCCAAGTAACATGAATCTCTCGAAGTGTCAGGATTAAGATGCGTGTATAAGTACTCAATCATAGGCACGCAAAGTTATGCTACCCTTTGATATTAAATTAGTGTTTTTTTCTATCAGTATGCAAAATTCACCAAAAATTGATTGATTTTGCGGCAACCCGCAAAATTCAGTTCTTTAACCTAATTTATCAATTTGCAAAAATTAGGTTTTTTGCGCCCAGCGCGATAGTTCGAACCCTATTGGTCGAAACTAAACCTAGAAAAACTAAGAAATTGATACATCAGGTAGGAGCAAGAACCTACCAAAGATCAGAAAACAAAAAATAAAGAGGAACTGCGGCAAGTAAGAGCAGCGGCAAAAGGAAGCGTGGCCGCGCCACTTGGCCGACCGATTGGCTTCAGCATGCGCCACATGTGGTTGGCTGTCCATGCTCCATGTTTCTGCTTGTCGGTCCGCTTTCCTATTGACCAATCATATTGCTTTAAAAGCGCACATGCACTTTCAATTAAAAGTGGAAGTTGGTTGCTCGACACACTTAATTCCTTAAGGAATTAGACATAGGATGCCCATGTCAGTCTCAAAACGATCACAACCGCACGTTTTGGCCGGTTGATTTATCAAGCTTGGACGCTCCTTGACGCGAATAGACAAATGTCAATAGGTATACGGGTGGGCCCACTAATACTCTATCCAATCGAAGCCCTTCTAACTCTCCAACAGATCCACTAAACGATTGCCCAAAGTTAGTTGGTCGCGCGACTTACAAAACCCTAATTTCTATTAAGCAATATTACATTGATGCCGCAAAACGATTTTGGTCGTCCAGCTTCGCCAGCCGAATTGGCTGGCCTAGATTCAATTCTGATCGACGGACAAGGCGCGTATATGCTCACTAGTGGCCCGAATATAGCGCTGGCCGGTCGAATGGTCTACAGCATGCCACCAACACCAAAAACCGTTGGCCCAAAATGGGTTGGCCACACGACTTTTAAAACCTAAATTGAATCAACGACAGCCATAAACTGCAGCAAATCACCTCGGCCGCCCAACTTCACCAGTTGAATCGGACGACCTAACTCCCATTTTAGGCGGCCAACAAGATGTAGCCATGATCACCGGCTACCCTCTTTCCATAAGCTGCAATCTTCCAAGCCGTGGCTTGCCTATATAGCCCCAAAACGGTTGCCCGAAAGTGGCTAGTCGCGTCGCGCTTAGGAATTTTAATAAACTCAACATCAGCCATTAACTGCCGCAAATTATCTCGGCCGTCCAACTTCGCTAGCCGAATTGACCGGACTAGATCTAATTTTAGGCGACCAATAAGATATCATCGTGATCGCCAGCTGTCACTCTCCTATAAGGACCGACCGACGTGCCTTTGGCGCACGTGACTGGCTCCTAGAAGCTTCCCGAAAATGGACGGTCATGCTCCTTTTAAGACATTAAGCTCCGCGACTATCTTAAACGAGTTTACATAACGATGCTTCACGAGCATCGATTATTTTTGAGCTACTTGCTTAAAAGCGATACTTTATATACATTGATTATAAACGATGTTTTATAAATATCAATTTCACAAATAATTTAATTATTTGACTTAAAAGCATTACATGTTATTTCTTGCAGCAAGTTTCATGATTTGACTTGTAACATATAACCGCCCGTCGCCTGGCTTGCGCGCGATTGGTCAAAATAACTAGGTCTTGCAAACAAGACCCGCTCAGCAACCTGTTGTATATTTTTCACGAAAATACTCGAGACATCAAACATGTCACAAACTGGGGGGATGTTCATCAGGGTATTGGTCTAGCGGTTTACAACGTGCGACGTGGAACACGCCCATTATGAGAAAGTGTCAGGAAAGGCGGACAGTTAGTGGAAGCATAGAAGTAGTGGGTGTAAACTGACTCGTCTTCCCTCATAGTAAGACGTGGTTTTCAACATTTTTCACACGATCCCACTTCTCCATTACTCAACTACTCCCACTTCCTATAAGATCAGGGTGCGTGCAACTATGACTGATATAAATAGGTTTTCAACCTATTTCAACTGACAACGGTTATCATATACACTATCCAGAAAAATACCAAAGAACTGATAGCTTACATTCTGCAAGCCAGTTCCATATTCTGATACAAGTCAGTTGATGGTGGTTTTTATCTTAGGGTTAAAATCGTAAAACCACACATCTGACTTGACGTCACTATGACCATTAGCACATTTATTGAATCAATCGGCATGCCTACGCAAGAATTACCGGGGTACCTTTTTTTTTTTACATGGGTTATGTTCCACGGCAGAACCCTTAACATCAACTGACATCATCCATGCCAAACCCTAATTCTCATGCTACCGCGCCAAGGCATGCCAACCATGCCAGCCGCATCACTATGCCAATGGAAAACCATGCCAGCCACATCTCTGCGCCAAGGCATGCCAACCGCACCACTGTGCCAATGGCAAACCATGCCAGCCACATCTCCGTGCCAAGGCATGCCAACCATGCCAGCCGCACGACTGTGCCAATGGAAAACCATGCCAGCCACATCTCCGTGACAAGGCAAGCCAACCATGCCAGCCGCACCACTGTGCCAAAGGAAAGCCATTCCATCCATGTCTACCGCGCCAAGGCATGCCAACCATGCTAGCCGCACCATGCGCTAATAGCATGTCAAACCCTTGGCCCCACCATGCCAAGCCAACCACACCTTTCCTTGTCCCCAACCATGCTAGCCGCACCATGCGCCAATGGCATGCAAAACCTTTGGCCTCACTATGCCAACCGCACCTTTCCAAGACGTCTGTACCAAACCCTTTGCCCCACTACGCCAAGCCATCTGCGCCATTTCTTGCCTTGGCCCCACCATGCGCCTTCCCTATTACGACTACCAAAACGTAAGCGTGCGACGATCAACGGCCACCCTTACACCCTAGATGCAAATACTAGCCTTCCAAGGTCACCAAACAACGCATGGTAACCTTTGGCCCAAAACCATAGTTTTGGCCACGCCAAACGCACCAAGGCATGCCATGCCGCATGTGCCAATGGCATGCCAACCGCCTTACCGTGCCATACCATGCTGGACTTCCCTATTACGACTACCAAAACGAAGGTGTACGATGATCAACGACCACCCTTCTATCCTAGATGCAAATCCTAGCCGTCCAAGGTCGTCAAATAACGCATGGTAACCTTTGGCCCAAAACCCTAGTGTTGGCCACACCAAGGCATGCCATGCCACATGTGCCAATGGCATGCCAACCACCTTGCCGTGCCATACCATGCTGGCCTTCCCTATTGCGACTACCAAAACGAAGGCATGCGACGATCAACGGCCACCCTTCCATCCTAGATGCAAATCCTAGCGGTCCAAGGTCGCCAAACAAAGCATGGTAAACTTTGGCCCAAAACTAGAGTTTTCTCTACGCCAAACCCCGCCAAGGCATGCCATGCCACATGTGCCAATGGTATTCCAACCGCCTTGCCGCGTCATACCATGCCGGACTTCCCTATTGCGGCTACCAAAACGAAGGCGTGCGATGATCAACGACTACCCTTTCATCCTAGATGCAAATTCTAGCCGTCCAAGGTCGCCAAACAACGCATGGTAATCTTTGGCCCAAAACCCTAGTTTTGGCCACGCCAAACCGCGCCAAGGCATGCCACGCCAAACCGCGCCAAGGCATGCCACGCCAAGGCATGCCAATCCATATGTGCCAATGGCATGCCAACCTCCTTGATGCGTTACACCATTCCGGCCTTCCCTATTGTGGCTACTAAAATGAAGGCCTGCAACAATAAACATCCACTTTTTCATCTAAGGTGCAGATCTTAGCCGTCCAAGGTTACCAGCCAATGCATGGAAACCTTTGTCCCTAGTTTAGTCGTGCCTAAACAAAACCAAAACCCTAATTTTTGGCCGCGCATGAACAAAGACATATTAAATCCATACTGATCATGCTTTCATGCCACTGGCTACCAAACGAAGGGCTGCAATAATCAACGGCTACCTTTCCTCTTAAGATGCAAAATCTCGACCGTCGAAGGTCACCACCGAGCCGGAAAGTCTCCCAAGCTCAACTTGCCAGACAACAACAACGTGCTACATGTTTTCCACGAAAATACTCAAGACATCAACGCATGTCACAAACTGGGGGATGCTCATTGGGTATTGGTTTGACGGTTTACAGCATGCGGCGTACACTACGCATGTTATAAGAAAGTGTCATAAGGATGAGGCGGTTAGTAAATACAAGGAGTAATGGTGAAACGCTTTATTTTATGGAACATCAATTCCAAGAGTTACCGGTTACCACCTCCTCCCATTTACTCACCCGTTTTCTATTTATTAATGAGACCAGAGTACGTTTCACTTCGACTTGTATAAATAGGCATTACATATTTCCACTGAACAATAAGTTCAGGTCAGGAACATACAACACTCAGAAAACGTTTACTAGCTCTCCATCTGTTAGCTTCCCACATTCTGATACAAGTCGTAAAACAACTATTTTTCCAGAATCAACTATTCCTGTCTCAACACTTTCTTCGCTTTCCTCCCCAAAAACCAACCCTTCTCCTTCACTTTGTGACCGAAGAAAGTCTGGAACGGCCATTTCTTGGTTTAGGCCGGATTTGTACAGATTGATCTCTCGAATCTAAAGTACTCCCTTGCAGTACATTGTTTAGGGTTTAAATTCGTTTCTCATATACACAAACGAAATTACCGAAATCAGTAGAAACCATTTTCACCCACAAACAATTAGCGACCACAGTGGGAGATCAATCTATCGTTCACAATATCAATTTCAGAATATATTTCTCTAACTCAGGAGGATGGTCATTTTTAGGGCTGAATCCGTGTCCTCAAGTTCCACTCATGTGTACGACAATGTTTCCTTCCCCAACGCAACGCCCAACAATTCAATCGACGAAGGAATTCCAAGGATGACTGACTTGGTTTGGATAACCTGATCTGCACCAAGAACATGGGTCGGATGAAAGATGCGATTAACATCATACCGGACTTCCTCATCAACCTTACGTCAGAGTTGAACGATTTACTTACCTCGAAAACTCTAGGACTGGGGACTAACATCCCAAAAGATCACTCCTAAGTCAACAGATTCACTAAAAATCAGAAACCAGTAGGCCAAGAAATGACCTCACTGGTGGAAAATTTATGTGAACTCTTATATCTTTCATAAGATCAATGAATGGAGACGTTCACTTCCATCAATCGAATAGCATTAAGCGCGTCCTTGACTCCTTCACGCTTGGAAATATCAAGAACGCCAGAAATGTCCATCAATAATATCACGTTTACCGATGATGACATGATGGCATAGGAAGGCCATAACTGGGCCCTACATGTCACGGCCCGTATCAAGGACGTGGAATTCAAAAGGGCTCTCATCGACATGGGAGCATCCTCCAACGTTGTTACCCTCAGGACGCTCAGAACGTCCAGGGTATGGCCGAACGAATTTATGCGACAATCCACTACAATGACTCATTTCAAAGGCAATCAAACCATCATGTATGGGTACATCAACCTGAATCTATCAGTAGGACCCATCCGGTCAAAAGCAAGGTTTGAGGTAATCGAAAAGGAGACATATTACCACATGATACTGGGAAGACCATGTCTTCACGATAACAAAATCATTCCTTCGACGTATCACCAGTACTTGAAAACCATGTGAAACGGAGAAGTCATTCGCATCGCTGCATCATTATCTCCCTATGCGTCGATCTGTAGCATGGAGATTTTTGAGCCCAGAAGGGACCCGTAGGCCACAGCCAACAAGGTTCACCACACTCCACTTCTAAAGTGGACGTCCATTGAAGAAAGTGAGGGCCTTGTACCGCTTCGCGGAAAAACACACCAACCTCCACCCACCGAACCGGGGATCGGCTTACACCCATACCAAGCGAGGACGGGCTTTCATTATGGGTCATGATGAAAAATGTCAAACCATATATCAGCGCTGTTGTTAGAAATTAACAGGGGAGACTACCACACAGTCTCTCCTCCCAATGGAACTCAAAAGTAGTAACGAGACACATGAGGAAGTACTTGATGCATCACGACAGATACAAGATGGGAACAACTCTACCATGGACGAACTTGAGGTTGTTAATGTAGGGAGTGAAGAATCTCCACGACCCATCTCGATAAGCTCGACTCTGTGCGCAGATGAACGTGTTAAGATGGTAGACCTCCTCAAGGAATATCAAGACGTATTCAAATGGACATATGAGGAAACGCCCAGCTTGGAAGAAAGTCTGGTCACTCATCATTTACACGTGATACCCGGATCCAAACCAGTCAAGCAAACCCCGAGATAATTCCGACACGATGTAGAAAAACAGATTAAGGTAGAGATTCAAAAGCTACTAGTGTCTGATTTCATCAAATCGAATCACCACCATATTTGGTTAGCCAACATTGTTCCGGTAAAAAGAAGAATGGCCAGATCAGGTGTTGTGTTGAGTTTAGAGATTTGAAAAATTTGTTTCCCTAAAGATGACTTTCCGCTCCCTAACATTGACATGCTAGTAGACACCACCAGTGGACATGGTATATTCTCTTTCATGGATGGGTACATCGGCTACAACCAAATAAAGATGTACGAACATGACGGAAGTAAGACGGCTTCTCGAACCCCTCTTGGAAACTTTTACTACACTGTGATTCCCTTCGGTTTGAAAAACGCTGGCGCCACATACAAATGCGCCATGACTACCATTTTTCGCGATATGATGCACAAGCAAGTCGAAGATTATGTAGATAACATAGTGGTCAAGTCAAAAACTCGGGCATCCCATGTAGGAATTCTGCGACAGGTGTTCGAAAGATGTCGCGAGTACATACTGAAGATGAATCCATTGAAGGGTGCTTTTGGTGTCTCTTCGGGAAAGTTCCTAGGTTTCCAGGTGACTTCCAAGGGAATTAAAGTTGACCCAATAAAAACACAAGCCATCCTCATGATACCACCATCGCGAACCGTGAAAGAACTCTAGAGTTTCATGGGTAAAATAAACTACATTCGTCGCTTCATACCATGATTAGCTCAACTTGTTGCTTCGTTTACCCCCTTAATAAAGAAAGGAGCAAGCTTTGTCTGGACCACACTACAATAGGAAGTGTTCCGGAAAATTCAGCAAACATTATCTTCCCCTGCCGTGAAATCACCCATAAATGGAAGACCGCTACACCTCTACACTGCTTTTAGCGACACTACTGTCGGAGCTCTCCTCGCTCAAGAAGATGACAAATGGATTGAGCATCCCATATACTACTTCAGTCTAACTTTAAGAGATTCCGAAATTAGATATCCCAAAGCATAAAAAGCGTGCTTAGATTTGATCCACTCCATCCAGAAATTCAGGCATTACATACTATCCAATAAAGTGGTGTTGATATCTAAGTCTGATCCGGTGCCTCCTTGAGAGCCATCAAATGGCAAGCATTTGTGGATTTACTGGCGGCATTTATGGGAGAGAATACCATGGCACTATACGAGGACCTCCCTGGAGAATTTCCGGAAATCTCTTTCATCCAAGAAGAAACATGGATACTATTCTTCGACAGCTCCACTACTCCTAACAATGGTACTGGAGGAGAAGGTGTGGTTCTACTATCCCCCAGCTGGTGAAGTATTCTCGCACTCCTTCAAGCTATAATTCCCATGCACCAATAACTCAGCAGAATATGAAGCCTTTCTCATCGGACTGTCATTGGCTAAACGAGCTGGAGCCACGCGTCTGGAAATAATAGGGGACTCTAAATTACTTGTCAACCAGGTGGACGGAGTATACGCACTGAAAGAAGTAACCTTGGCCGCAAACAGAGTCGAGGCACAAAAAATGCTAAACTACTTCGTCAACGCGACCATAACACATATTGGGCGCAACGACAACCAACACGATGATTTCCTAGCCACGCTAGCATCAAAACTGCAATTTAAAGGTTTTGAGGAAACCATGACAGTGAAGAGACGAACCGTGGCTTCAAAATGGATTTCACAACCCGAAGAGGATGAAGATGGTGACTGGATAACACCAATTATCCAATAACTTAACAGCTCACTTTTCAAGGGAAATGTCAGTATCAAAACCTTACAAAATTTCTTCATGCTCCGAGGGGTGCTATATCATCGAAATCCATACAGTTCTTTGTCAAGATGTCTTGGAGAGGTAGAAGCACAACAATAACTCAACCGCGTCCATGATGAGATCTGCGGGAAAATATTAGTGGTAACACTTTATCTCCGTTTGCAACACCATGGCTACTACTAGACAGAAATGGAGGCTCAATCTCGGTTACTTCAAAGAATTTGTTCCAACTGTCAAGCGACGCCGCATCAATTAGAAGTTTTCAATATTGGTCACGCTGGGGACTGGCAGGAGCCATACATCAGTTACCTTGGCGATGGCATACTCCTCACCAATAAGAAGGATGTAGCCAAGATAAAACAAAGGTCCGAGAGATTCGTATTCTACGAAAGAATCTTATATCGTAAAATCTTTGGAGGAAGTTTGCTACGATGTTTGAACGAAGCAGAAATCCCAATCATGGTGAAAGAGATGCACGAAGGCGAACATCAAGGAAAATGAAAATTATTTCCTTAGATACACGAGAAATACTATTGGCCAACCATGGAGGATGATGCAGCTATTTTCGTCCAGAGGTGCAAAAAATGTAAAATTCACGGAAACCTTATCCATGTACCGTCAAATCCCCTGCATGCAATAAGCAGTCTGTGGCCCTTTCACAGCTAGGGACTCGACATCATTGGAAAGATCAATCTGCCATCCTCAAATCATCACGAGTACATAATAACAGCAACCAAATATTTCACCAAATGGATCGAAGCCATACCCTTACGAGGGACGAATGGAACCATAATCATGGCATTCATTAAGGAGTACATTATCTGCCGATTTGGCGTTCCTAAATATATCATCACCGATAACGGAACTCCTTGCGCAAACAAGCAAGTACGGGAGTTACTCGAAGAATATGAAATTAAGCAAGTCTTCTCCACCGTGTACTACCCCCAAGGGAACAGACAGGCTGAAAGCACCAACAAAACTCTGATCTGAATCCTCAGTCGGATAGTGCATGATAATCCTCGTACATGGCATGAGTAATTTCCAATGGCACTCTTGGCGTACCGAACATCACCAAGAAGTTCCACCGGGGACTCTCCCTACTCCCTTGTTTACGGCGCAGACGCCATCCTTCCATCGGAAGTTAAAATCCCATCGTCTAGGATTTCCGAAGCAAGCGGAGTTCGATGGAATGAAGATGAAGCATTGAGTGTGCCAAAGTTGCAGAATTGGACATTGTAGATTTCAGAAAGTCCAAGGCGGAAGAACATGCACAAGCATATAGAAATAGGGTTTCCAGCGCATATAACAAAACCGTGAAGCCTAGGGTTTTACAAGTGGGAGATTTGGTACTAAAGACTGCCAAACACATTCATCAAGACGCGTCCGTACCAAAATTCTCCGCAAAGTGGGAAGGGCCTTATATAGTCATGAAAGCGTACAACAGTGGGTACTACAAGGTCATTAAATAAGATGGAGGAAAACTTGAAATAGTCATCAACGAAAAATGGCTTAAGGCATACTACGCTTGACCACCACCTCGCGCCCCGCCGTATCACAAACACGGATAGCCAGGCATCTTTCCACTTTTCTTCCACATCTCAAGTATCAAGTCTCTTTTCCTTTGTTTGATTGAAGTAAATTAATAAAATTCTCTTATTCTTTCAAAAAAAAAAAAAAAGAGAAAAAACATGCTTAAAACCCAGAAAGAAATCAAACATCTCACAACCACATAACTCAGAAAAGCCCATCCAACAGATTGTAATCCCTCGAAAGCATCATCTTTAACCGGCTTTGATACCTTTCAGTCCTACTCTTGAAGTTCTGGATTGACTTCCACCTTCTGTGACTCCATGGCCAGAGCTTTCTCCTCTTCCAGAATAGCTTTCATAGCAGGGACCATGACAGCAAGAATACCGGCTCTATCGACTTTCACAATATCAAGACGATGTCACAACCAACTAACGTTGAACTTCAGAGATACACAGGTAGACACCATGTTCTCTCACTTTTGAATAGTTGATTCCGCGATAGCATAGATAGACATACTCTCCATTTCGACGACCATCGGTAAGAGACAATTAACTATGGAAACTAAAGCGGACGAACAATATTACATCACGGTCCTGGTGGCGATGTGGCCATATGTCCTTCATATATTTGTGTAGAGAGTCACGAATTCTTTCCGCACCAAAAACCCACTGACGTTCCAGTAGTTAGAAGAAACACACCTCATGCGGGTTACGAACAGAAAACCTGCATTAGGATACTCATGACAA
Organism: Papaver bracteatum; assembly: GCA_023529315.1. Lineage (NCBI taxonomy): Eukaryota > Viridiplantae > Streptophyta > Magnoliopsida > Ranunculales > Papaveraceae > Papaver > Papaver bracteatum. The sequence continues at coordinate 715,225 of JAJJWX010001863.1, forward strand.
GAAATTCCTAAGTCGGCGTTCTCCAGATCTGCAGAGGTTGGTGGGATCGGGCTTGAAGGAAAAGGGGTAACCAAATCATCTTCATCAATGATAGTAACACACGCTCCGACAGGATATCTCTAAACAGAAGAAAAGTTTTGTCATTCGTCGGCAAACAATGAAACACCTGTTGATCAATAAAAATATACCGGTATGATTTTCTTGACTCGAATAACTCGGATAGGGGAATTGTTTCAAGAGTCCGTCCTCACACGTTTGACCGAAGAATCTAACTGGATCGAGGATGATTCACTTCTGATCGACATGATGAAGAGAGGTGGACTCAATAAGAGGAAATCTTTGTTGTAAAATTGGGAAGACGATGCAACTCCACCAGTGTAAATACTATGGAAACCCTAAAGGAAGAAAGAGAAACACAGACTGAATAAGCAGAACATGATTGCATCACGACTAGGAAATAAGCCTCAAACAAAACCCCTCATCAAAAAAAAAAAAAACCTAATGAAAGCCAAACAAGACAGGAGGGCGTGATACTTTGAATGAGGAAAGGACTTCCTATTTGAGTCGAGTAAGGAAAAGAGGCAATCGGTCCCTCAAAGAAAAATCACCACCGTGCCAAGCCGTACACGCATGCTTTGCCTCACCAAACCACGCCTTTCCTTGGCCCACCACGCCAATCCGTCCGCGCCATGACTTGTCGCGCCAATACCAACAACTCGTCGAGACATCGTCATGATATTCCCTAACCCAGCCAAGATGATGCATAGCCAGACTAAGCCGACGGTCTTCATCTCACCACTTCACAGTCTACACCACAAATATAATCTATGCTAGGCCGCCAAACACGGGGATCATAAACTCTCCTTACCTCTCTAAAAAGGTTAGTTGGACCTTCCTGACCATCTTTTCACGACTTATTGTTTCGATTTTTATCCTGACCTGTCACCATCTTATGCTTATCTCGCAACGATGCTCCCGTTCCGAGCTAAGCAGTGGACTTAATGTTGATGGAGGTTTTTAGCTTAGGGTTAAAATCGTAAAACCGCACATCTGACATGACGTCACTATGACCATTAGCATATTTATTGAATCAATCAGCATGCCAACGCAAGAATTACCAGGGTACCTTTTTTTTACATGGGTCATGTTCCACGGCAAAACCCTTAACATCGACTGGCATCATCTATGCCAAACCCTAATTATCATTCTACCGCGCCAAGGCATGCCAACCATGTCAGCCGCACCACTGTGCCAATGGCAAACCATGCCATCCACATCTCCGTGCCAAGGCATGTCAACCATGCCAGATGCACTACTGTGCCAATGGAAAATCATTCCATCCATATCTCCGCGCCAAGGCATGCCAACCATGACAGCCGCACCACTGTGCCACGGCCTCCTAGTCTAGCCCAACCGTCCATGGCCACTTTGTCTTGGCCACGGCCTCTTTTACCCTTAGCATGGCCATTGGCCACGGCTATCCTATCTGTTGGCCTGGCCATGTCTTTGGCTTAGCCTAGCCATATGGCCACGGCCTCCTTGTCTTCAGGCCTAGCCTATCTATTGCCACAACCACCTTTCCTTTCGGCCTAGACTAGCCATATGGATTCGGGATCCTTGCCTCTTAGTCCGGCCTAGCATAGATTCCTAGCTAGACAACTATATAGTTAGGCCATGGCCTCCCTACCTCCCGGCTTGGCCCATCTATCTAGTCACGACCACCTTTCCTATTATCCTGGTCATGTCTTTGGCAACGACCTTCTCGCCTCTCAGCCTAGCCTAGCCATATGTCTACGACTATATTTCTCCAAGCCTAGCACCCATGTCCATGCCGACTCGGCTAACTATCAATTAGGTCGCGCCCGAGCCACGACTTAGCTAGCCATTGGCTTGACACCCAAACCTTGGTGAATTATTATGGTTAGTTATTTATGATGCCAAGCTCGTTAGTCACACATACTATTGGATCGAGTTGTCTCTTCAAGATATGCCGACAAAGTCTAGCTTGCTTAGGCTATTACTCACTCAAATATCGTGACAATATAGACAAGACTAGAAACAAGTTCATGATTCTACTAATAATTGCAAGAAATCAAAACACGTTACATGGGGGAATTATTTATGGGTATTGGTCTGGTGGTTTATAGCAACGTGCGGCATGGAAACATCCCATGATAAGGAAGTTACAAGTAGTGATAAGCAGTTAAATGAAGTGGCTAAGTAATGGAGTGATGGTTTACGGGTTTCCACAAACTTCTGGCGTAACCATACCATTATCTCCATTATTCCCATTTCTCCATCTCTCCACAATCTCCACTACTTACGAGGAAATAGTGAGTGTTCGCTACATCTATGAATAGACAACTTTGTTTATTCAGAAGATGGAACAAGCTTATCATTCCCCAAGCTCTTATTCTTCCATAGTTCAATAACCTCATACCCAATTCAATTACCACTGATTTCCTCAACTTTCTTTGCTTTCCTTCCCCTAAGATCAACCCATTTTCTCTCTTTGTAACCTAAGAAAAACGTGAACGGCCAACTTCTTGGTTTAGGCTCGTTTTGTACGATTTTGATTTTCGAACCTAAAGAAAGTACTTTCACAGTACATTGTTTTACCTAAGAGCAATTTTTGGTTATTAACAATAATCAATCTATCTCATTACTCTGTTGCATGGCTTATTTCCGGCTGAACTCCATGAATTAGTAATAGATAATCAATCTATTTTATTACTCCGTTTCGTGGCTTATTCTCAGCTGAATTCCATGCATAAGTAATAAATATTCACTGTCCGGGCATCTAGGCCACCACCGAGTAAGCCCCGAGAAAATGGTGCGAGTGTACTTAACAATAATGCACGAACGAGCACCCAAATGCATAAACGAGCATTCAAAAATATGGACGAATGAGGAAAACCTATGAAAAATCAAAAATGAAAATAATTAAAAATAATAAAGAGGCGGCACAGGGCCGGGCCCACTGGCTGGTCAACCAACCTCTTCCTTTTATTTTTTAATTATTTTTCCTTATCTCTTTAAAACTCCTTGTTTTATCAAACTTCCATGTTCGATAAAAACTCCTAGTTTCTCCATATTTCCTCAAATGATAGAAAATAATAATATAAAATAGGGAAGAGCATGGGACCGGGCCTACTAGTCGGCCGGCCATGCCCTAGCCGTGACCGATCCCACGTCTCCCAATTCCTTATTTTATTATTTCTTCATGGCTGGCTTGACTTGTAACATATGACCACCTGCCGCCTAGCTTGCGCGTGATTGGTCAAAATAGCTAAGTCTTTCAAGCAAGACCCACTTAGCAACTTGCTACATATTTTCCACGAAAATACTCGAGACATCAAACGTGTCACAAACTGGGGGATGTTCATCAGGGTATTGGTCTGGAAGTTTACAGCGTGCGGCGTGCAACACGCTCATTATGAGAAATTGTCAGGAAATGCGGATAATTAGTGGCAGTAGAGAAGTAGTATGTGTACACTAACCCGTTTTCCCTCATTGAAAGATGTGGTTTTCAACATTTTCACACGATCCCACTTCTCCATCACTCAACTACTCCCAATTCATATGAGATCAGTGTGCGTTCAACTATGACTTATATAAATAGGTTTTCAACCTATTTCAACCAACAATGGTTATCAACACAAGTATCCAGAAAAAACACAAAAGAACTCATAGCTTACATTCCGCAAGCGAGTTCCATATTTTGATACAAGTTATAAAACAACTATACCTTCAGAGTTAACCATTCTGATCTCAACGCCTTCTTCGCTTTCCTCCCTAAGATCAACCCTTCTCCTTCATTTTGTGACCGAAGAAAGACTGGAACAACCATTTCTTGGTTTAGTCCAGAATTGTACAGATTGATCTATCAAATCTAAAGTACTCCCATGCATTGCATTTGTTTAGGGTTTAGATTCGTTTCTCGGCGACACACGCAAATTTACCATTTCCAGCAGAATTAGTTTTTACCCCAAAACAACTAGACTCGTGAGTTGCTTTCTAAACCGGAGCGAGTCGGAGACCGTCAATACTTGATGGATCAAAACTATGAAATGAGTTAACAAACATTGGTTTTATGATCCTAATTATATGGACAAGGAAACAGTCACGGTAGAAGATGCGTTAATGACTCACCACTTCTGCATGGGGACTTTCTTCCACTTCCGTGAAGTCTACATTGATCTGAGGTCTCACAACACGACCGTCCAGTGGTAAAGTTAATGAAATAATTAAGATGTGATTATCATGAATTTACCAATATCATAAGAAGAGTACTTACTTGTGAACATTATGAAAGTATTTTCCTTTTATCGCCACTGGAGAAATACTTCAATCTTGGTCGATCAGAAATCATATCAACAGAAGGAGGTTCTCGTATCAGAGGTTGAGCAGCCATTACAAAATTATGCAAACGCTCAAGTTGCTAATGCTAAAAGTATATATAACCCGGAGTTGCATATGTGGATCGGTCAGAACAAGGAAACAAGTAATTGTTTCCTTCCAAATGTGTGCAATCTAAACGAGCCCTAAGTTGCTCAACCAATGGTTTATTCTTTCGAAAACTTGGAACACACTAATCAAGACCCATCTGTCGAGCTACTCTATCGATGTTATATTCTTCCACCAGAAACTTTCCTTGTATTACTGATACTAAATAACCAGGTTTGAAACTCGGTATAAAGGATCTATCACCATCACTCAGGTCTGTACAGGATTCCAAAGTGTTGTTTTATTCAGCGGTATTAAAGGTGGTGAATTATGAGACGAAGGAAGGAACCGACACCCACAGACGAAAATTAAACTCAGACTCATTGTCTAAAACATTGGTGAAGCGTGTCTTGAGTCGAGGATGCTTTGTGGACCAACACATAATCCTGAAATTATCTTTCTCGGAGAAAGCATGACGAGTATCAACATTTGGTCCTTGCAAGACGCTACGGGGGATTGGTGCATAACTATTGAAGCGCTCCCATAGTAAGGCTTGGAGAAACATTGTATTAACATACGTTTCAATTTTCATAAAGCCATTAGAAACGCTGGAATATATGACTAAGGAGTCTAAATTGGAGAATATTGAACCCAAGAACCGACTACCGATGGGAAGTTTCTCACCTTGAGCTATCTTAATAGAAAAAGGGAATCACAAACGGTTTCAACAAGTGTCCACTATATTCAAGTACATCTCTAGACAGCCACAAGCACAAGAAACAACAGTGGTTAATGTACCGTCGACAAGTTTTTCAGGAACCCTATCTCTCATCCACCAGTACTTTAACCATTGAGCATAACAAAATTTGTTGGATAATTTATTAAATTCATGCATCATAGCTGTCAAGATGTCAGATATTGCAGTCTCCTCTGCTGAAATCTCTTCGGGAAAATTACCAGTAACTAGAAGATGCAATAAAGCAACTACATCCTCCAAAGTAATGGTAAATTCTCTCCATATGCATATGAAAGTATGAGTAGGAATACACAATGCAAGCAAAGCTACCATACCTCGTACATCATGATAAATAAATAAGTCTCCAGTTGCTTGGATAACCTGTGTCACTTGTGCACGATCTAGCATGGCTCGCACACGGTTATAACCCAACATATATCTCGCCCATCCGAAAAAGTCTGTTAAAGGTTTTCGAGAAAGCTTGAATTATATATGCGAACCTGAATAGTGTCCTCCTTGCAGACATAACCGAATTGTCGCTCGAGGAGACACCAAGAATTCATACTAAGAAACGAAGAACCTGGGAGATGTTTTTCAGGTCTATACTGAACCACAAAGAAGTCATCATTAGTGTTCGGAATATAATTTATTCTAGGTGCTTCTTCTTCTTCTTCTTCTTCTTCTTCTTCATTATTGGAAGTTCCATCTAAAGGGGTATCATCTCTGGAAGTCACATTTGTGGAGGTATCATCTCTAAAAGTATCATTTTTGGAAGTATCATCCTTGGAAGTGCCATCATGAGAATCAGTCCTCCTTGCAAAGTGCATGTGACATCCGTAACATTTCCACTTCAGTATATCATTCGTAGATGCAAATTTTATCAAAGTAGTGGAATTAAAGCATAACAAAATAATAAGGATGCTCACATCAGCATCTAAAAAAATAGTAAATTTCCAACTCTTACATTTTTACAATTTCACTAACAGTAGTGACAATAACACAAAAACTTCGAAAACTTGCTCGTTTCTTCAAACCTGCAAAAATGAGCAAAACTCATTCTTTAAAAAAATCAAAACTTGATTTTTTTCGTAAAACCGTGAACAACTCACGTCATACTCTACCGAGTGAACATACACTAATTTTCTACTGTGTGAGCATCCACTATCAAGTCACAAATATTCATGTAAATATTATTTCATCATAAATAATTATTTGCTTTCAACAATTGCTCAAAAACCAAAATTTGATTTAAATTTAACTCACGTATTTAAAAATAAATAAATTTTGACGCGAGTTAATAACTCACGTGAATATAAAAAAAAAATCGCTCGAACGAGCATTCACCTATGAAATTAAAGTCTTTTCTATTATTTGCTCGGAGCAGCTTGTTGTTCGTTTGCCTATTTCCTCGATGTAATAACTATTTATATTAAAAAATAAAAAAAATAATGAAAAACCCTTCAGTTAAAAATAAAGTTTTGTTTTCATAAAAGATCATAAACAAAATTTTCATCACTACTATTAGACCATGTCTATTCAAAAATACATATATTTCTCTCATGTTAGGGATTATTGTTCGTTTCTTAAACTAACGGACAGACAGACGTCCATTTCCTAAAACAAACCTTTTATAAAAGCTAATGCATGCATATACGTAAATTTTTATATTTTGAGAAAATAAATCATGAACGTTCGCCAGAGTTTGCTGGAAATCGGCCAGCAACAGTCGGTGACGGTGGAGCTCCGACATACAAAAATAAATAAATTTGTTTGGACGTGAGAGAGAGGTGAAGGAGATGAGTTCTTGGTCTTCCCTTTTATAATAATTTTTTATTTCCAAAAACCTAATTAAACAAGGATTCCCTTTTGGGTCGGGCCCATTCCCAAATTAACCAAAATTGAACATTCGACCGACCAAATCAGTGATGCATCACCCCTACACGCTCCCTGAACGACGCTCTAAGATACTACCAGATATCTTATTCGAGTCATCGCTCGTACATGACATCATTAGAGCCAATCGAGGATTCTGGTAACGTCTTTTACGACACTTATTTCGTTTACAGGAAAATCACCATCCAGTACTTACTGCGGAATATGACTGTCCCTCACTAAGCAGGGGACTTAATGTTGATAGTGGATTTTCAACAAAGGCTAAAATCATAAAATCATGATCTTGCATGTTTCTGACACAACTTCAGGAATGTATGTGAAACTTATATTTTAGGATTCGTGAAAGCTCATTTCACAATCTCTGACTGAGCGTACACCCTCTCAGAGCTTTGTATGAATATTTAATTCGTAAAGCCTCCCCGGCTGAGCTTTTCGACACTTTGCATATTTCATCAACACCTTTATATAGAATCGAAATTATTGGAAAGCTCCTAGACATATTGCATGCTAGTACAGAGCGTTAACGTCTCCGGGATACCACATTGTTCCCTGACTATGTAGATAGAATATGCATAGAATCTCTTAACCATTGGACGGCTCTTACACATATTTCATGCTAGTATAGAGCGCTAACGTCTTTGGGATGCCACATTGTTCCCCGACTATGCACAATCGATATTCAGAATGAGTATGATGCTTACATCATCTCATACCTCATTCTCGAATAAACAATGCTCCTCGACATATTGCATGCTAGTATAGAGCAACTCATGGATTAAATTCTAGCTCAACATTCATCAATCGAATTCCTAGAAAAATAATCTATTTTTATCTCATTACTATGTTTTATGGATTATTCCCGACTGAATTCCATGAATTTGTAATTGATAATCAATCTATCTCATTACTCTATTTCATGGCTTATTCCCGGTTGAATTTCATGAATTAATAATAGATAATCAATCTATTTTATTACTCTGTTTCGTGTCTTATTCTAAGCTGAAATCCACGAATAAGTAATAAATATTCACTGTCCGGGCATCTAGGCCACCACCGAGTAAGCCCCGAGAAAATGGAGCGAGTGTACTTAACAATAATGCAAGAAAGATCACCAAATGCATAAACGAGCATTCATAAATATGGACGAACGAGGAAAACCTATGAAAAATCAGAAAGGAAAATAATTAAAAGATAATAAAGAGACGCGCACGGGACCGGGCCCACAAACCGGCCGATCATGATGTCATGGCTGGTCCCACGCCTCTTCCTTTTATTTTTAACTTATTTTATTATTTTTTCTTATACTCCTTGTTCTAGAAAACTTCCTCGTTCGAGAAAAACTCCTAGTTTATCCATATATCCTCAAATGATGGGAAATAATAATATAAATTAGGGAAAAGAACGAGACCAGGCCTACTAGCCGTCCGGCCATGCCCTAGCCGTGGCCGGTCCCACATCTTCCAATTCCTTATTTTATTATTTCTTCCTTCATCTCATTAAACTCCTTCGTTTGAGCAAAAACCAGGGTTTTACATATTTTCTCAAATATTGCTCAAACTATCAAAAACCAAAAAGTCAAATGGTCACACGACCATCCTGGCTTTCCACGACAAATATTAAAATATTATTTATTTTAATATTCTTAAAATATTGTCCGCGCGAGAAAAATTCTACTTGCTCACTCAAGCAAAATTCAGAGTTTCAGTCAAGATCAAACTCTTCTGAAAATACAAAATATTGCTCAAACGCGCACCAGAAAATACCCAAATTCTCATAATTGAGTCATGGACAATATGGTGACACGGGCATGCCATCTTGACCAACCAAGGTCGGCCCTTAGGCTCGCAGAATCCGGTCCCATATCCTATTAATGATTTTGACCTAATTAATATTCTACAGTACATATTTGATTCAAACTCTTTCCAACCGACTTGGAACTTGATTAATGGACCACCAGCTGGTCCCACGACCACGAAGGGCCGGTTTTACACCCCTTGGTCAGTCCCTCCTCTCTCCATAATTAGGTTTTGCCACTTAATGCTCAGACGTGCACTATTTTAATAATGATTAAATGAGCATTTAATTATCCTTTCACCAACGGCCCTACAAAAGACTTTGGTGCACGCTCATTCGAGCACTTGGGAGCTACATGGTTGGCCATCATCCTATGTATCCGGTCCCTCGCTTATTGGTTGATTTTCAGTAAATCATCAATCGATCAACGATCGATCAAAATTAAGGTTTCAAATCAAATGCTCTGGAAAGCATAATTAAAACCCAAATAATTTTATGTTGATCCAACAATCAACATTCTAATTAATAATATTCTGTCCAGCTGCCAGTATTTTAATTAATATTCTATTCGGTCCCGCTACCAATAATTCATGAATCGAACAATATTTGCTCAAACGAGCAATATTTTCTCAAACTAGCAATATTTATTTTACACGATCAACTGGGCTCAGAACTCATTGACTCAACTATCACTTTCTCGACCGAGCGATATTCCTCATGTTGATTCAACTATCAACATTCGAGAATTCTATACATTGATCCAGCAATCAATACCCTAATTCAATGGTTGGTCCTGCTACCAACATTTTTGCTCGACTGAGCAACATGGTTCGAACGAACGACCATCTAATATTTATGATTTCTACTATGTCATTCGATCATTCATGATATATTAGATCAAAAATGAGTATTTTGCATAATTCAACAATACCTCTGATTTCCATCGAACATCAGAATAAGTCCTTGATCGAGCAATATCATCGGACGATCATCCAAATTCCCAAAACATCATTATTACCTCGACTGGTAAAATGATATATCATAATTCATCAAGACTCAGCGTCTGAACGAGTCTTAGAAAACATCTCATGCTCAATCCACGAGTCTCAGAGCATACCACATTCTTTGATTATGCTCGACTCATCAAGGCCAAGACTCATTGTCTAGTCAAGTCAACAACTGTCTAATTTAAATACATGTCTGCCTTGTAGACTCCGCATTCATGAGACATCAATCACGTCACATAGGGGGATATTCACTAAGGTTTTGGTCTGGTGGCTTACGACACGTGTGTTCACCCACGATGAGAAATGTGAGTAAGTCGTGCAAGCGGTTGAGGACGTTAGCAAAATAGTGGGTGGAAAATAAACCAAGTCTCTGCTTGAAAAGGAACTGGTTTAACCACGATGAAAAAGTGGGGGTCTAACAACCTCACCCAATATTTTGATTAGCAATCTGTATGGACAACTCCGAGTTGTTTTCTAAAGAATCAACTAGACTCAATCAATAGAAAATATCTCAAGGAGTTATTATCTCAATCTCTTGATTTGATTAACTCAAGCAAATGTGATTCGCGAGTCTAATCAAAGAGATATAACTTGGATGGTACCAAATACTAATATCCAAGTGTCAATCGATTTAAATCAATAACTAATAAGGTCGGATATTCTAATCGATTGAACAACGCACAACCTGTATTATTTCAATTATATAACAAAATATAATGCAGAAAAGAAATAACACAGACACCAGAATTTTGTTAACGAGGAAACCGCAAATGCATAAAAACCCCGGGACCTAGTCCAGATTAAACATACACTGTATTAAGCCGCTACAGACACTATCCTACTCCAAATTAACTTCGGTCTGGAATATAGTTCAACCCCAATTAATCTCACACTGATCCAAGGTACAATTATGCTCCTATGCCTCTGATCCCAACAGGATACTGCGCACTTGATTCCCTTAGTTGATCTCACCCACAACCAAGAGTTGCTACGACCCAAAGTCGAAGACTTTAGCAAACAAATCTGTCTCATACAGAAAAGTCTACAAGATAGATAAATTCGTCTCCCATGAATAAACCTATGAGTTTTGTTCCGTCTTTTGATAAATTAAGGTTTACAGGAACCAGTCAATAAAAGCAGACTTATATTCCCGAAGAACAGCTCAGTTTTATCAATCACCTCACAATAGTCTTAATCGATGCAGCGAAAAAAGATATTATGGAATCACAAATGATGAGACGAAGATGTTTGTGAATACTTTTATATCTTTCCTATCGGATATAGAAATCTCAAGCCAATTAGTATTATACTCATGTGATAGAATAAACAAGATAAGATCACACAACTACAAGAAAAGTATTATCGGTCTGGCTTCACAATCCCAATGAAGTCTTTAAGTCGTTAACCTGGTTTTAGAAGAATAAAACCAAAGATTAAAGGAGAATCGACTCTAGCTTAGCAAACTAGTATCACACAGAATGTGTGGGGATTAAGTTTCCCAGTTTCTAGAGTTCTCCCTTATATAGTCTTTCAAATCAGGGTTCGCCATCAATGTTAGCTTAGTAACAAAGAATTCAATATTCACCGTTAGATGAAAACCAGATTGGATACAAGATAATATCTCTCAACCTTTAGATCAAAAAATTAGCTTTCCATACACACATGTACTTGATGATTTTGGGTTTGTGTAACTTTACCCAAACGTGTACAATAGTTGGTTCAATATTAGTCTACCAAATGGTTAGCCAAAATATAACTTTGATATCAACCATATTCTTATTCACCATAACTAGTCTAAATGACTCAAATGAACTAGTTAGAGAGTTGTTCAATTTCTATGAGATCTTATGTACTACACAAGACACAATTGAAGCAAAAACGATGTGATTCACTCGAATAGCATTCCTTGGATAATTTAAATTAGTTCACGGACATCGTTTTTAGACATAAACACTCAAGTTCGCGGACTCAAGTAACCGGTTGGAGTTCACAAACTCCAACAGAAATTCTCGGGGTCGAGAATTACGCACATTCGTGGACTGCGTTCGTGGACTGGGTTGACTGCTCAAGTTCCGGTTTTCACTTGATCAACAAAGTTCGCAAACTTCGTTCAAGTGCTACGGACTTATACATATATGTGTTACCAAAACAATGTTTATATCCCCTAGTGGTTATATTGTCTAAACTCTCATTTCAATCATTAAAACATTCTTAGAGGACGTCATATAGTTGTTATTCACAAACTAGTTTTCGTCAGAGCAATTTCCAAAGTGATTGAAATATAACATGACTTTCGTCACTAGGAAAAGATGAACTTGGCTAAAGCGAAATCTTTACCAACACATATTTCGAGAAATAGATAAGCGATATATACTCATCTCGAAATGTCACATGTGTATATCTTTAGTCTATATAGTAAAACGACTTTTGTCTTAAGATAGGAGATAGACTAGATAGACTTTTGAATGATAGATAAGTTCAAGTCTACACATACCTTTTAGTCGATGAAGATCCACTGGTTCCTTGAGTAGTCCTTCGTCATGTATGATGATTGCCATGAAGTTCTTGAGCTCAACTAAACTTTGTATCCTAATCGAGACCTTAGCTATAGTAGACTAGAAATCAAGACTATATAGTTTTGATCACTAACATTGACAAACATGCTTGATATAGCAACGCATGCGAGTTCGACCGAGAAATGCTCTAACACACGATTTCCCACTTCCCCACTCTTTCACTCGAGCAACCGTCAAACTTACCGGGATAAATATGTCTACTATTCTGGTAATATAAATAGGTCTCTGAATCCATGATTGAAAAACGAAGAATTATCATCCAAGCAACCACTCTCAAGAATTCAACCAATCAACCAAAACTTATTTTAACTCAACAGTTCACAAAACTTTGCAAAAACCTTAAACACATCCGAAATCATTGATCTCACACACTTTTTAGCTTCCCTCCTACAGATCGACCCTCTTACCTCTTCGTGACCGAATTGACTCTGGAACGACATTGTCTATGTTTAGGATGGAGTCCTACAAATTAATCTCTCGAACTCAAAGCACTCCCGTGCAGTGCATTTTTTAGAAGTTTTAAGCAGTTTGCTCGGTCGAAGAGTCTCCGTCCGCACGATCGTCTCTTCACTTCCCTAAAAAACTAGCAAATTTTTTTCCCCATCTACAAAAGGTAGTAAGATACTCACTAGTTTTTCGTTGGACAATCCGGGATTATCACGGTGAACCATACACAAAACATTTGCATGACGTCTGACATCCTCATTGATGAATGAAAATGTACAAACCTTTAGCACATGTTTTCCCATAAATACTGACTGGTAGGATTTCTCGTAACAGTATTTAGCCAACATCGAATAACAACAACATCTTATTCCATAGTATAGAGAGGGAAATCAATTTGGGTAAGATACATATGTGATTGAGATAGACCATTTTTAAGGATGTTGAAACAAGCTTCGTAAAGAAATGGTTTTCTATTAGTTTCCTGCCATATATCTAGAGCTATGTGGATCACTTCCTCCTAAGTTACACCGTTAAATTTTTTTCGATCATTTTCCCTTACATGAGTAAATAATAGCGTGACTGCATAATTAATTAATTGAAAATGAGTAAACAATCCATGAGCTTTTCAGTTTTCGGGGTTCCCCATTTTTGAAACGAACATTGTGAATATGTTCTGCCAAAGAGAAGTATGCAACATGTCTTGATCAAGCATAACATTTTCTTTAGTACGAAAAACGTAGGCTTTACGAATAGCTAAATCCTCTTCTTGAGTATATTTAGGACCACGAACTTTGGCAAACATTTTTTTTTTGATTTTTTTTTCACATAAGTTTGAGAATAAAATATTAAGATTGGGATGAAATTCTTAGAATTTATGGGTCTAGAAGTGTTGATGGTGGTTTTTCTCTTAGGGCGAGAACTGTAAAAGTTTGTCTACCTGACCGGGCATCAGAAGTAGTAGACCTTGATATATCTATATTTCGCAAGGAATTTGGAGAATAAATCAGAATCTGATGAGTGCCTATGTCACTCTTCAAATTATATTGAAACTCAAGCTCCTAGATGAATTGATCACTAGTATAGAGCCTAATGAGTATTTAAGCTCCTAGTTTCATTACTCACTAATGCCGAAGCCTGCCTAGCATTTTCCTATACTATGTTCTCAGCCGAACTCCCAATATTGACATGACATGAAAATTAATTTTCACTCTCAGCAGAGTAGCATGAATCTCCCGAAGTGTAAGTATTGATATCTGCACGAAATTACTCACACAGGCTGCATCATTCTTTGATAAAGAGATTTTCGTATCGATACACTTTTAATTAAAAGATAGCTCGATCAAGTTCCTTAAGGAAAATCTAGACTGTTCATATTAGTCTCATAAAATGATCACGGCCACACAACTTGGTCCCGCGATTCAACAAGCCTAGCCTACGCCTGAAAGAATTAGGCAATCATCACGATGACCGCCGGCGGGCCCACTAGCATCCCGACCGAGCAGATCCCATCTAATATATCCGCAGTAATTCCAATGATTATCCCAAATATGGGTGATTACATTGTTGAAGAAGAGAGCTCAAATGAGCTAGACCGGCCAAAACGGTATCAGAAACATCACAACCGTCCAACTTCGCTAGCATAGTTGGACGGCTTGGATTTTCCAACGAGAAATTATGGAAGTGTCGGCGTGTGCGTTGGAAGCCTAACTTCCCCCTTGGTCGATCGAACTGCTCGTGGCAAGCCTAGAGGGCGTTAAATCATTTGCCCGAACTAGGACAAACATGCTATTTCAAAACCCTAATTTTGGGTTGCGGAAGTATATTATTGTCGCAAACCATCATATCCGTCCAACTTCATCAGCCTAGTTTGACATCTTAGATCGCGTTCCATACGATCAATGAGGTGCCAAAGCACCGAAAGGGAGAACCACACCTTTTGCCAATTTTATAGCGAACATGACGAGGTCGTGTCTTATAGTCTTCTTCCTAAAACCATCATCGAAGGTGTTCTGAGATAGCCACAAGGACAGAAACGCAACCACGCTAAGTTCATCATCCAGTTTTTGACCTGGCTTCGGTTTTGCAGGAGACCACTCAAACACCCACCAAGTATAGAAAAATCTCACATCGCTTTTCTGTTGGTCATACTCTCCAGCCTTTTTAAGTATAGCCTTGAGGGTTACCTTCTCTTCGTCAGATAACGTATAATTGGAAGTTCCCATCAATCGGAAGATTCATCAACACGGCTACACTTTACAGGGTAATAGTCATTTATCCCCACCTGCAATTGTCCGTGTGTATGAAAGGACTCCATCGCGAAATAAAATTAATCAAACCTGCAGTATATTTCTTAATGTGAAGAGAAGCAGACGCCATAACAGCTTCAATGATTGTGCCTTGGTCAAGTTGTCCTTGATAGTATCGTTGCTCATCATACGCCTCATCCATCCCTCATAAGAGCTCATTGGAGTGTGGCAAACCTTGAAGTCAATAGGAGAAGGCAAATATTCTTTTTTTCGAAGACATAATCTCATTACGAATGTTGGAGAAGATGACGCAGCAGTCTCTTCACCTTCTGAGTTCGAAAGCAGTATTATCATGTGGCTAGGATGTTTCCTAATGCTCAGAAAGGGAACAGTGAATAGTTCATCATCTATATTCGGCATGTCTCTGGAGTTATCAACACATCCCGATTTCGCAACAGCGACATCCCCATATGACATCTCAACAAGAGCCTCTTTGTTCATTTTCAAACAACTACAATGAAGTGCAGAAGGAAGGAGTCATTACTTCGTGTTAAGGGAGAAGCAGGTCAGCTGTTATATAAAAAATACATATGTGCGTCACCCCACGTTCACATTCGAGTGAAGCAGGCACGCAGCATGTCCATGTTCGATCAGGCACAAGTGGGGCCCACGATTCGGTTAAGCAGTTATTGGGTCATGCAAGACTAATCTCATATCGGTCAAGTAAGCTGGAATTGGGTCATGAAAAGCCGAGTGTTGGATGAAGTGACAAGGCTGGTCGATCAGGTGCACGTGGTGGGGCCCACGTTCAATCAGGCGTGTATGGCAGGTCCCACGTTGTTTAAGGTTGCATGCACGGTTTTGTTTATGGGCGAAGAGTAAATGAGCTTATTCATGGGTTTTCAAACTATAACCTAAGGCTATAAGTTTTGCATGCGACAATAAAAAGAAGCAAAGTTTCCTCTACAAACAGGATGGTCTTCTCAAAGAGTGAAAGGGTTTTACCTAAGAAATTATGGTTTTTGCAACAACAAAAAATGGGACGTTACCTAACGAGCGGCGGACGGCGGCGGCGTGGACAGCAGCTGCGGGAGAAGACAGAAAAAAAAAATCGTGAGGAAAAGAAAAAGGGTCGTCCCCTTTTATACACGAGAATTGGAAGAATCTCAATAGGGTGAGGATTCCTCTTTTGATTGGATTCTTATTTTAATTCAAACACCCAAAGAAGGAAACCGGTCCCACTCAGGATTTCATGTTTGCAACAACATGTTCATATGCGCGATTAATAGCGGACGAGCAAGGCTTTCCGGGTAAGCTCCCTTCATCTCGTTTTCTCCCGTATATTTGTCACCATCTCATGCCTACCCCACAATAATGTAACCATTATATGCTAGGCAGGGGACTTAATGTTAATGGTGGATTTTAGTTCAGGGCTAAAGTTGTAAAACCAATTTTTGTGTAAACATCCTGCAGAGGATGAGATTATTTTATAAGTGATGAATACTTCTTCACTTTATTAATTCACCTAGAATGGAGCATGTAGTAACAATCACCCGACTATTCTGTGAATTTTAGCATTATTGATTAATGCATAGAATTCCTTGTATTTCCTGTGTTGTTTCTAGCAGAACTCTCATTATTGGTGCGGCATGATGATTGATTGTTACGCGCAGCAGAGTAACATGAATATCCAAGTACCAACAGTGAGGCATGCACGAAATCCCTGTACAGGCTGTAAACTCTCGGTGTGTTATACTAGCCCGATTGAGCATGTAACTCTCGGTGTGTTATACTAGCCCGATTGAGTATGTAACTCTAGGTGTGTTATACTAGCCCGATTTAGCGTCTAGACTGTCCATAACAGTCTAGAAACAATCCCGATCATCCAACTTCACCAGCATGATTGGATGGTCCAGATCGAATCCAATACCCCCAAGCAGGTATTGGAACATTCACTGCCGACCCAATGCGGGCCCCGCATGATCGTCCTCACCAAAAAGGGTGGCATAGCTTGCAAAACCGTCCAAACCAAGAAGAATGGACAAAAAACCCTAAATTAGGGTTTGTGGTACATTACATGTGTCGCAAAACGATCTCAACCATCCATCTTCGCAGGCATAGATGGAAGGTGTAGATGTAAATTCAAAGGGCCCAGAGCATGTCAACACACTCACCACGTGCCCGCATACACACATGAACAAACGGTCAGGACCAACCATGTTTGGTTGTCCAAATTCGTGCGCGCAAAACAATGCATGAAGCATGGCCAACCAAAACCCTAATTAGGGTTTGTATCGATCACGAGCGTTCGTTTTCTCCTGATCGAATGAAGGGCTTAGAAGACAATTGAGCAGGTCCAGTGAGCATCAACATGATCACCGTGGAACCATGTATCTCCTCACCCGACCGACCAAGGCATACTGTTCCTAGTTTCTCCAAAACGCACGCCCAAACTAGCGTGGTCACGCTTCCCAAATCACAAACTGATCTCGACCACTCAGCTTCGCCAGACAAATTGAGTGGCTTAGTTCACGTTTCCATGGGATAGTCAGGTATAGGCGTGAATACCAGCCTACCACCTACACGCCGGACCAAACGGCCGAGACCGACCAAGCTTGGTCATCTCGAAACGCGCACCTTGAAGGTGGCATACCGCGCCCCTTTAAGAATCCTTTGCGGCATAGGATTTCTGTCACAAATCGATCTTAGCCACTCAACTTCACCGGTAAATTCGAGTGGCCTAGATCAAACCTTCGTGGGACAGTGAAGCATGGACATGGACATTAGCATGCGTCTACAACATGCCTGATCGGTTGTCCATGAAATGCCTCCCATGCTTGGATTCAACCAAGCTGAAGGAGTACACTCGCGCACCTCCTAAACCCTAATCCGAGGATCGCAGATATAGGTCGCTGATCATCTCATCCGTCCAACTTCGCCAGCTCGGACGGACGGCCTAGGATAAGAGTTAGGCGACTAGTGAACTATCACCGTGATCACCGCTTGCCACTCTACCACACCATGTGGTCGGCTAAGGGAGGATTTTCTAGAGAAGCCTCCAAACCATCACGTGAAGTAGGCAGGGCATGATTCTCAACAACGATGCTTCATATATGCCGAATACATTCGATGCATAACATGTATAGAATTCACACGATACTTTACAAGTATCGACTTCTTAAATAACCTAGTTATTTAACTAGCATTACATGCTACCTTCTGTGGGTCCCATGATCCACACACTCGAGACATCAATCATGTCACAAACTGAGGGATACATATTGGGGTATTGGTCTGGCGGTTTACAGCGTGCAGCGTGTAACGCGCCATCACAAGAACGTATCAGGAAGACATGGAAGGTTAGTGATGATGGGAGAAGTGGGCAAGATTGATCATGTAAAACAAACAAACCACTCTACTACTCCATCACTCCACTTCCTCCACTTCCTATGAGAGACGTGAATAAGGCTCAAATGACTTGTATAAATAGGTTCTCCTCCCTATTTCCAAACAGTGGGCACAACACAAAAATCAAGTGTTAATACAATTGTATTCGAAACACCCAGATACTGCTTTCATTATTCGTAATCATGCTCACTTTTCTGTTACAAGTCATAAAACAGCCTACACCTTCACAATCTCAACACCTTCTTCACTTCCCTCCCTAAGATCAACCCCATCTCCTTCACTTTGTGACCGAAACAAGTCTGGAACGGCCATTTATTGGTTTAGGCCAGAATTATATAGATTGGTCTCTCGAATAAAAAGCACTCTTGTGCAGTGCATTTGTTTAAGGTTTAAACTCATTTCTCATCCACACACCCCAAAATTACCAAATCCGGCAGGAATAGTTTTCACCCATAAACAACTTGATACATGAATCCTATAGAGTTTGGTTAAGTCTGAACCTTTGTATCAAGTAAACACACTTTGTTGTTGTATTATCTCGATCTTGTATCCATAGATGATCACACAACGTGTGAACCGATTTATTGTATTGTCTCAACTCAGTCCATAGACAATCACTTTCGTGGAAAGGATTTATAGGAATAAAAAGTAATAGACTGAGGTATATTTGGGGTACCCTCTCCTTTTCAATTGGTATCAGAGCAGGAAAACACGAAAATATCTAACAATCTGTGTTTGATGCGATCCAACCTATAAGATATGAGTTAAAGTAGAGTTAAGCGAGAGCAAAAACTAAAGAAAGACTCATTTAACGTATCGCAAGACGTTGGAAGTTTTGATTTTAAGAAATGCTTAAAAGGAGCTTCTTCATCAAGTTCTACTTTCTCTTCTGAGATTAAGTCTGAAGGTTCTCTAGATGAGACTAAGTTAAGCCTTGTATTCGAAATCCACGATTCAGACTCTGAAAAATGTATTTTTGATAAAGAGAATTTTTTGAGTTTTATGCTTGAGATTTCTGATGAAAGATCAAGTGTAAAAATATCTGAACTAAAAGAATTGAGCAAACAATTTCTTTCTGATTCTAATGAACTTCTTTCAGCACTTGAAAGAGAACAAGATTTAATCTTCAAGTTTCAAAATCTCGATGAAGAGCATAACTTGCTGAAAGAAGAATATTCACAACAATTACTTATTTACAAAAAAGGTAATAAAGAAAATTAGGATGTTTTTAAAGCAATTAAAATTGATTGTGAAAGGATGTATCAAAATCACAAGAAGTTTAGGGAAGATACTTCTCAACAAATTCAGGGTCTTGAAGAAAAACTTGTTGAATCTGATGCAAGGATTAACTCTAAACAAAAGAGTTTTGAAAAGAAAGAAGGCGTATATCTCTCATGAGAAAAACACCTTGAGGCTGATCTATCTAGTGCTCTTGATAAAATCAAGATATTGGAAGAAGAAATTTTTCACGATAAAAAGTTCAATGTTAGCTCAAACAATTTAACCTCAATGTTAGAAGCAAGTATAAATCATCGTGATACACGAGGATTGGGTTATAAGGGAATAGATGCTTCAAATATTAACAAAGAGGTAAAATTTGTTAAAGCTACTAATTCTTCTCAACCAGAGGCTTCTACTGTTATCAAAAATGATACGATTCCTTGTAATGAAGTAAATCCAGTCAAGCTAAGAATTTTGTTCAGCCAGCAGCAATCAACGAGAGCATTTCTACTAATGTCAAGAAAGAAACAACGTTGAACAAGGATAAGAAGAAGATGAAGAAGAAAACTCGTCGAGCTTCAATGCAAGAGGATCCACAAAAAGGTAACACTAAAACTCATACTTCGTATATTTATACTAAGCATTTTTATTATTGTGGTAATAAAGGACACTTGCAATGGGGATGCAAAGTTCGTAAGATGCAAGATGCACTTTCTATTATATCAAACGAATTGGATAAGTTTTCTCCTCATAAGAACTCAGATCGGTATTGTCATAAGTTTAGGCAAAATAATTATTATAATGATATTTCAAATTTTGCATATCACTCGTCAAGGTCATTTCATAAATTACCCAATTATACAAAGAGATATTACTTTTTAAATGCAAAACAAGATCTGATGTTCCAAATTGGATAAAGGGTGTTTCGCAAAATATTAAAAAGGATATTGATCCTAGTGGTATGAAGGAGAAAGATGCTCATGTGAAACCCAACTCTACATGGGTTCCTAAGTCCTCCTTATTCAAGAAGGGACCAAAAGTTAGTCACAAGAATGACTCTCAGCTGTTAATTGTTGGTGACAATAATTACAAGAGTCATTTTTGAAAGGCTAAAGAAAGACATTATGTATGAAATCTCTTATACTAGTAAAGGTTGCGATAATAACACTCTTCGTCACAAGTCAAAAAAGAAAAACAAGAGATGGAACAAGAGAAAACAAACCAAGCAAGAGGTCAAGAATGATTATGTCTTAGTCACTCGTGATGAACAAGACAAGACTGAACTTAACACAACCTAGTTGTGTTAAAATGTGCACGCTCACCTTGGTTCTCAATTTTTAAAGGTGAGGAAGCACATGAAACTGAGCACATGATCTCTCGATTATTATATGACTAATTAACATCTTTAGGAGATTTCTTTTCTTCTATACTCATACTTTCTCTATCTATATTTGGGTTTGATTTTATGATGTTGATATCTTCTGATCATATATGTGTAGCTCCTGTTTTTAAGGTTAAAATGATCCAAAAATCACTGAATTCGGACATCGTATACAAAAGTTATGTCAAAAATAGTTTAGTGTTGTGATTCGTCAGAAGTAACACTTGGGGGGAACCGATCCTATGGAGAAGTCCCCATACGAAGAAGTGTGTTTTGCCCATAACGTCTTCGTGCGAACTCGGAATAACCTCATTCTTTTTGCGTTGTTTTCGAAATTCAATTCCCTACAAGATATATGTAATTGCAATACTTGATTCTTTGTTGAAAATTTATGGTGTATTGCATTTGTGTTTATGAGATGTTTGATTACGGTTTTCATGACCTTAATATTCGATCTCATAATATGTTGGGAACCCTTATGGTTTGGGTGACTTTTTGATTTAGAATGATTAAGTTCTAGCCCGTGTTGGTAGGCTTTATCAAAGGTTCATGAGGGGTTCCTGTAGAAACAATATGTGAAAAAGTCACAATATGTTGAATCGGTTTTGGTTTAGCATAAAAGCGTATGTGTTTCGACGGTTTTCAACTTTTGCTTGCAATTGTTAAAACCGATTTTCAACCTTTATCTGTTAAAGGTTGGTTGTTGTTATTATTCTTTTGTTTTTGGCATGAGAATGACAACATAATGGTATTTCGATATCAATTCTCCCGGAAGAAGAAAACGATGCGATCATATTTGGAGAAGTTGGATGCGAAATTGAGGTAACAATCTTGTTATAATTGTTTTCCTGTTTTAAGAAAAGCCTATTTTTATTTGATATATATATTGCTTTTGCTTAAATGAAATAGTTGGTACAATTGATTTGTTTATTCCATTATGTATGTGTGGATGTTTGTGTGATTTAATTGTTTCCGGTTAAGTAAAACTATTGTTATCTTTTTTTGTTGTGTGATATCAATCGTTTAGGCTTAAGAAATTTGGTGCAATTGCGGTGCTTTAATGTTTATGTTAATTCAATTGCTTCCAGTTAAGTAAAACAATTGTTATTTTGCTTTATTGTGTAGTATCAATTGTTTAGGCTTACAAAATTTCGGTGCAATAGTGAAACCTTGATATATATGATTTTTCTATTGTATCCGGTTGAGGTAAATAATTATTCAAGTTGATTTATTGGTTTGTATGAATTATTTATGGCTTAGCGAATGAATATGTTAACGGGACGAGTTGTTTTGTCCAATTGGATTCCGGATAAGATAAACTAAGTTAATTCTGATCTTAGTTAGACTTATCAAAGTGGAGGTTTCGGTTATTCAAGTCTATCCGAAAGCCTAAACAATGAAATTCTAGTTAACTAACATAGTATTTGGCTTTTTAAAAATCTAAAGGTCTAAGTTATATGGATAATTAGAACCTGATGAGAAAAATGGAGTTTATCTTTGTTTTGGTCTTATCGAATGAAGCGGTTGTATTTATACAATCAGTTTAGCAAAGGAACTAAGTTGCTTAGTTGAATTTTGGTTTGCTAAACTAGTTGGGAAAATTTCTTCGGGCAATTATTTCCATGACAACATATCAAAACGTAATTACTTTGTAGTTTCGGTTTTGATATTGGTTATCAAAAATGGTATGTGAAACCCTCGTGCTTGACTCAACAGGTTGCAAGTCTATTCTTGAGATTTGTAAGATCATTTCCGTGTTGTCCTTTATTTTTTCGTTTCTTTGTCATTTTGTGACAAAAGGGGGGAGAAATATATGAAGTAAACAGGTGATGTTGGTATCAATTTTATGGTTGATTGGTGTCACTAGGGAAGAGGACAATGGTGGTTGAATGTTTATCTAACGAATGAGGAAAAACATAGACTAAGGGGGAGTAACATATCATATGATTGGGATAACAAAGACGTGCGGATTGAAAATCTACCTATCTCACCTTTAGGGGGAGTATGAGATTTATTATTATAGTGCAGCAGCTGCAATTTAAGGATTGAATGAATGCAGGTTATGTGATGTTGGTTTCGGGAATCAAGCGTATGTGTAATCAATTATTTTAATTTGTTTATCCATATGATTGTAAGAGTTTTGTCACTAAAATTGACAAGGGGGGGGGGGGGGGGTATTGTTAGAGCATTGCTCGGTTGAGCCCCCCAAGCGTTGGTATGTCAAGTTTGGTTGTCATATTTTAGTGAGCCAATACTCATTTAAGAGTCGCTTGCTTGAAATATACTAGAGTCAACTTCGTATAGGTCAGATTTAAAGTATTAGGGTGAGACATTACAAGTATTGTGAAGACTTGAAGAAGTGAATAAGTACGGTGCTACAACCACAACATCATCCTTCCACTTGAGGTTAGTGATACTTGATTTGAACTGTTTCATTCCCTAACGTTTCTTTCAAGTCGTGCATATTGAAAACATAAAACTGCGAAGCATGAACACTCTAGATAGACATATTATTAAGGAATCCAATATGAAGTTTCTTGCTTAACCATTAAACTTTGTATATAAGACATCGACATAATCGTATGAATGCTATTGTGATTATGTATGGGTATGAGGTGAGGATTTCATCCTAAGGAACAATGTTTACATGTGTTCTAAGGAAGTAAGTTCATGATATGTGTTGTGAACCAAAAAAGAAATCGCCAGTCATTATTGGGGCTGTTCTTTGTTGCATATCTTATGAACGACCAAAATGTGTGATTAGTATAACCGCACATGACTTGTTTGTGTTCTTGGTAAAACTATTCACATGAGGCCTGACTTATGTATTGGTATGACTTTTATTAGTGAAACCGATCTTAAGTAATCACCTGGGGTATGATCGGGTTATGAGTGTCTGAACTTATTACAGGAAGAAGGGGAACCGATCCTAGTAAGAGGTGCAGTGCATCACAAGGGGAACCGATCCTTTTATGAGGTGCAGCAAGGTTTATGGAAGAAAGGGGAACCAATCCTATGAACATGTGCAACACGTTTTTGGGAAGGGGGAACCGATCCTATGGACATGTGCAGTGCATACAAGTTAGATACCAAATATATGTGGGGAACCGATCCTAGTACCTAGTCAGCCGTACCTGTAGGAGCGGAATATCACAACAAATGATAACTTACGAAATTATGGATACAAAATACATCTTGCGAGCAAAGGAAGTCACGAGGAAAGCAAAAGAAGTTCGCAAAGTAAAAAAAGAGGCAAGATGTAAGAGAGGAATATCACAACAAATGATAACTTACGAAATTATGGAGACAAAATACATCTTGCGAGTAAAGAACATTTTGCGAGCAAAGGAAGTCACGAGGAAAGCAAAAGAAGTTCACAAAGTAAAGTTGTGAATATTCACAGCATAGTTATCAAGTCCGAAGTTGAAGGACAAATTTAGTTGTTAACATTTTGTAAAATTATATAAATAGTCATTTAGGCATGAGAGGAAGGGGAGAGACACATTTTGAGAGAGAGGATAATTTTAGGAGGAGAGAGAAAATGTTAGGAGAGATTTTATTTTCTTTATCATCTTCTTCCCCAAAAAATTCTAGAGCTCCAAATATTCTTTAATGGAGTTTCAATTGTACAATCATGTAATTTACATACAATCACTAGTGAAGAACCGTGGATGTAGATCACATTGATCGAACCACGTAAAAATCTTTGTGTCACTTTTATAATACTTTAATTCTTAGTTTCATATCAAATTAATTAGATTTAGGAATCATTTTAATGGATTCTTATGAGGGTGTAGTTGTGAGATAATCTGCAACTACATAATGGGCGCTAGAAACAGGGAGAGATTAAAAGGATTTATCCTTCCTGTAAATTTTTGATTCAAGAAGTTCTCATGAAGATTAGCTATTGTTCATGATCTTAAAAGCTTCAGGAGCAAAAATGGAAATTTCATGGAAGAAGATACGCTTTCAGGGAGTGAATCAACATCAATAAAAGACGAATCCTCTTTCTTAACTCATTTCTTTTATGATTACTATTTTCTTTCAGATTTATAGATTTATAAAAGAAAAATGTGAATTTTATTCCTATTATATGATTTTAGTCTTCATATCTATTGATCTAATCTAATGATTTTACTTCGCATTAAAGAATTACTTTGCAGCGAACGGAGAGATTCCGCCCCTGCGAAGAGTGTTTTTCTTTGTTTACAGTTACTGATGAATGAAGAAAGACAGCTTGCGAAGTAAGGAAATTTACAGCCTACGCCTACAGACCAGCAAAGTCATAAGCAAAGACGAAGACAAAGTTGCCTACTTCAAAGGCAATGAATAGTACTCCATTTATTGAATGGCAAACAGGCGCTATTAACGGTGAAAGCAAATTCCAAAAAATTTATTGGATAGTCAATTGAAGTTGCTAAGATCAAGAAGATAGTTTGTGAACAAGAAGATAATAAACGTCAAATGAGACGTTAAAGAACATCAGACCGAGAGGTTAAGAGAGAAAACATCAACAACCAGCTATGGAATGATGGGAATGGAGGAATTATAGAAGCACTTCATTAGTTTAGTAACAAACAAAGTTTTGTTTTGTGGTTTTCACTTATCAATTAATCTTCGCAAATAAGCTTACGAAGCTTCGCAAAGTTTTGTCTTCTAGTTTTCAGCAGGAATGAACCGCAGGAAAGGTAGGGCTAAGACATCAAGACAAAGAACGAAGATGAAGAAAAGAGATCAAATCCATGGGTTAACCAGCAAAGAGATATGTAGGAAACAAACAACTTAGAGATTTACAAGAAAATGTGGAGGAGGAGATGTAAAAGCTACGTCAACAGTGAGATTAAAAAAAAAAATCTAAATGGAGTCAACAGAAATGATAGAGGACCAAGTAAGAAGTCAGTTAGCTCTATGAGAAGGCTTGACAGCGTAAAAAGAATGACTAGGCCAAAGAAATAGACGAGCAATAGCATCGTTCAAGAGAAGACAACGGATAATTGACAAATCTATCTCAGCGATGCCAATACGTTAGCAGTTCGCATAAATTTTCCAGAAAAATTCCAGCAGATCATACTTTAACATCACCATCAGCAAACAGTTAGAACAGCTCATGCTTTCTTACCTTGTCTTCCCACATTACTAACGAATATAAATTCTTTTTCTTTGCTTCGCAGATGTTTACCTTACTTTGCAAATTATCATAAAGTACAATAAGTTTTCTTTCCCAACTATTGAACCTGTGGTGTGCTGAATAACTTCGTGGAATATGAATTATCAACGAAGGAACTTGTGAAGTAACATTAATCCAATAGCCTCAAACAGTTACTTCTTCGCAATAATTAGGTTTGCGGCTAGACAATCTTGTCTACAACCTTGGAACCTACGAAAACAGTCATCTTGGATTATGTACCAGTAAGAAAGGGAGGTACTCAAGCTGACGACCAGAGAAGATAAAAGAAGTTTCTAGGGCGCAAAGAAAATTCGAAGACGAGGCTGTGCGCAGATGAGCATAAGTAGAATGCCCAACTGAAGATGATGAGGCCAAACCGAATATGAACGGAGTGAAGAATAGGGATATTGAGAGCTGTATTATAATTCCAGAGAAGCTATAAGGGTCAAAAATTAATAGTTAATTCATACCAGAGGTTTCAAATTCAACGCAACAAATCAGTCTGCATCCCAGCTCATTTCAAGTCAATATCAGTTCACATCAACAATACCAGTGAGATAACAATTCCGGGGATGGAGAACCTCCGTCATTGCGAACTTAAAAAGTGACTTGATCAAAATTGCCTGCGAAGAAGAAGAAAAATAGAATATGATAAGGGTACAAAAGATATTAAAATGAGAGTTAATCAAACTAATCATGCTATTCCAACACAAACAGATGCTAGCTCAGATGGTCAGAAGTAAAGTGAAGGAGTTTGATGTCTATGGTTCAAATCCCCCCATTCGCAAAAAAGTTTTGCACTTCGCAGATGTTTGCCATGCGAATATTCGCAACACAAACAATTCTACTCTTTGCACTTTGCAAATATTTACCTTGCTAACATTCGCAGCATGAATTTATATCGTAAATATTTCCTTCGCAAATGTTAACTTCTTGTAAATCATTACTTCGCAGATGATCGATTACTTTGAGCAAATTATTACTTCGCAAGATTTTTGATATTTCGTAAGAAGAAAGTGGGAGATTATTTCACAAGAAATGACAAGTCATATACTTTGCAAGAGACAACAACAAGCCGTAAAAAGGTAAGTACCATTTCCTTGAATACTTTATTTACTGAAGACAAAAGAATTTTGATTTTATTTACTAAAACCGATATACTCGCAAAATTTCTACAATTTCTAAGATTTCAAAACATTTCAAAGATTTTTTAGATTGGTGAAAAGTGATACAATCGCAAGATTCAAAAATGAGTTTATCGCAAAAATTTAAAGATCTCAAAAATTTTCAAAGACTTCAAAATTACAAAAAACAGAGAAAATTAAATTCCTATATTTCTATAGAATAATTTTGATTTAAAGATATGATATGAATACTTCTCATACTTCTTATACTAAACATTTTATGAAAACATTCAACATTTTATGTACATGAAAAATTTACGATGACTTTTTAAAAGGCGAAAAAATACCGCCAAAAATCAATTGCGAAGAAAAGACCGCAATTTGCGAATAAAAGACCGCAATCTGTGATCAGCCTCAAAAAAAGAAAGAGAGCCGCAGAAAATTTTATACATGCAAACCTTTGTGGCGTACAACCTAGTTCGCGAAGCTATATTTCATAAGAGGCAAAGTCCTAAAGTACGTCATTTAAGGGGGTACCTATAAACGTGGATAAGGGTAACCGAAACACCACCAAGGGCCCTTAGTACATGGTAAAATTTTAGGGGTACAACCCAATAATGGGGTACCTATCCGGGTTAGACACCTTGGATTCTCACCTAATCTAGCGACATTACGCAATATAAAATTCGGTGTAAGAGGATTTAGGTTGGGCGACTAAGGCATACTGTCTTTCCCAAGAAGTGCAGAAAACGATCAAGGCGCCGAGGTACACGGTTGAGTCAAGAGTGCCGGGTGAGGTTGAACCACATCTGCCATTTTTGACAAGTCTTGGAAAATGATGCACTTGGCCCAAAGATACCCCATAGGGTGCAACCTCGTAACTATAAGCCCTATAGGAAAAAAGGATAAGAGGTTGCGATCAAAAGCTGGTTGTTGGCAGAATCGGATGGGAAGAGCTAACCTTGTATGGTCGATGTACGCTTCCTTGAAGGGGCAACCAGGGGGAAGATAAAGGGAAACACCCTCCATTAGGGATCTGATACGTGCTATAAGACGCAAATGTCACGAGGCTTCTTGTTTACGAAAACATAAAGGCTTGTCATATTTGTGCAACAATGAAGTTCTGCGAGCATTCTAAAAAAAAAATAGAGAAGGAAAACATACAAAAAGAACTCGCAGAATGAAACAAAGAAGTTAAGATGAGATCAATGGGTTATTACATGAAAGTGTAAAAACGTCATGCGATTTCATCGCAAGACGATAATGTCACGAGGTTGTATATTCGCAAGAATGTTCAAACTTGTCATATTATCGCAAACATAAATATTTTATCACAAAAGAGGTGGCAAAATAAGACCTTTACTTAGGAAGGCATGATAAGACCACAGCAATTAATGAAGTTTATTCCATCAATATCATTGAAGAATTTTTACAAGAAGATATATCATGAATTTCTGACAAAGAAGACAATCCCATCAAGATCATTGAAGAATTTTTACAAGAAGATATATCATGAAGTCCTAACAAAGAAGACAATCCCATCAAGATCATTGAAGAATTCTTACACGAATATATATCACGAAGTCATACCAGAAGAGACGATTTCATTCGCGAAAATACACAAATGAACTTGCGAAGATGATTATATGAATAGAGGCAATTCAAAGATATATCAATTTTATTGCAGCAAAATGAGCTAAGTAACACAAACATTAGCTATGCATTATAATAGATAAGTATTAACATCATACAAGTATCATACTTGCATCATACAAGCATCATATTTGCATCATACAAGCATCATATTCGCATCATTCAAGCATCATATTTGAATCATAAAATCATTGCATAAACATTTTATGGCATAAGCATCACATACACCTTTCATAACATAATCATTACATAAATATTATATTCGCACAAGTATTTTACAAAATTTTACAAGATAATACCGCGAAACTTCGCAGAAACATTCATAATTCGCAGGAATATTCATAATTCGCAACAGTATATTCGCAACAGTATGTTCACAACAGTACATTCGCAACAGTATGTTCGTAACAGTATATTCGCAACAGTATATTCGCAGCACTATTCAGAAGTTCAGAAATTCGCCGAAAACCCCAGAAATTCGCAGAAAAATTTAGAAATTTGCAGAAAAATTCAGAAGTTAGTAAGGTTACCACTTGAGGCAGAGGCAACATAAGAATAGAGGCGCAATTTAATTATTCAACATTTTATCAAGGATTTTCCTTCATAGATAAAGAACAGAAGCAATTATGGATACCCAAGAAAATATTTTATGTTCTTTATCTTCTCAGCAAGAATCCTCACCAAAAATGGAATAATAATTTCACATGAACAGAGGCAATATTTATCACCCTCATCAAGGATATTTCATACTTCTTATATATTTCGAAGATTAAATACTTCTTATACTTCTTAAGGATACTTCATACTTCTTATATATTTCGAGGATTGAGTACTTCTTATACTTCTTCAAGGATATTTTATATTTCTTATACTTCATACTTCTTTAAGGGTACTTCACACACTTCATACTTCGCAAGATGATACTTCTAATTACTTCTTAAAAGCTTCAGAACTTCGCAAAAGAATAGAGGCAAGTATATACTTTTCAAGACTAGTATTCTTTTGCTCGTTCCTTCATCAACAAAGATCAAAGACTACTACAACAACGGATTTTTTCTTAAAGATCGCTCTTCAAGCAATATTCAAGAAAAAAGAGGCAAGATGTAGGAGCGGAATATCACAACAAATGATAACTTACGAAATTATGGAGACAAAATACATCTTGCGAGCAAAGAACATTTTGCGAGCAAAGGA
This sequence comes from Papaver bracteatum, assembly GCA_023529315.1. Classification (NCBI taxonomy): domain Eukaryota; kingdom Viridiplantae; phylum Streptophyta; class Magnoliopsida; order Ranunculales; family Papaveraceae; genus Papaver; species Papaver bracteatum. Next base: position 745,518 of record JAJJWX010001863.1, read on the forward strand.
AGTCACGAGGAAAGCAAAAGAAGTTCGCAAAGTAAAGTTGCGAATATTCGCGGCATAGTTATCAAGTCCGAAGTTGAAGGACAAATTTAGTTGTTAACATTTTGTAAAATTATATAAATAGCCATTTAGGCATGAGAGGAAGGGGAGAGACACATTTTGAGAGAGAGGATAATTTTAGGAGGAGAGAGAAAATGTTAGGAGAGATTTTATTTTCTTTATCATCTTCTTCCCCAAAAAATTCTAGAGCTCCAAATATTCTTTAATGGAGTTTCAATTGTACAATCATGTAATTACATACAATCACTAGTGAAGAACCGTGGATGTAGATCACATTGATCGAACCACGTAAAAATCTTTGTGTCACTTTTATAATACTTTAATTCTTAGTTTCATATCAAATTAATTAGATTTAGGAATCATTTTAATGGATTCTTATGAGGGTGTAGTTGTGAGATAATCCGCAACTACAGTACCTTTGGTAATCTAGTGTAATTATGCATAGTACTCACATGGAGGTAGAACCGAAACTTGTTTTGGTAGAACCGTAAACCCATGAGTTGTGATTGAGTGTTACTTAATCAATCACATAGTTCTTGAAAGTCAAATGAACCAATTCTAAACTTGTTTGGAAGCGTGGTAAATCGGTTTCAAGTGAGGAAGTATGAAAAAGGGCTTGCAAGAGTAAGATGTCGACACACTTTGAGTACGGTGCATTAATTCTTATTCTATATTGTTCAAAGATATTCCTTAACGGCTAAGAAGGAAGTAAATCCCAAGATCGAATTTAAATAAGTTAAGAATCTTTTTAATTAAGGGTTTTTAATTATATACGGAAAATAAGAATTAGTAATGTGCATTTGCTAATTAAAGATTTTCCAAGGAGATTTCGATCATGTATTTTTGGACAGTGCATTCACCGGAATTATGAAAACCGAATTTGGTGGAGTAATGAAAAATATCTTGAGAATATTTTCGGTTTCGGAAATTCCTTGGTGTCCAAACTTCATTGTCTATAAATACTTTGAGTTTGGATTTCTAGCAAACTAATCCTGCATAACATAGACTTCCTATTTTGTCTTTGTTACTGGTGAAGTCGCCTATCGGAGAGGAGATTAATCTAATTAGGTGAAATCTCTTTCGATCGCTCAATTTAAAGTCTTTTTTGGGATTGAGAAGCTCTAGCGCCGACCCGTTGGTGAGAAACTAGATATTGCGGTTTATCTTTAGTTTTTGTATTGATTTGATTGACTAAAGGTGGTTGAACTTTGATTGCACCTAATTTGCTTATGCTTGAGAATCTTCTATTTTGATATAAGATTCACTCAAACTAGTTCAAGATTTCTGTAGTTACAGGAAATCCTACACTACACCCTTGATAAGAATTTACTGTAATTAAGACATATTTGAAGATTAAAAACAACACTTTATTATTTGATTCTCAGAAATGTTTACAAGAAATGGGAGAAATCAAGAATACAACCTCTCTCTTGAATTTTCTCCCTCCTCAAGACTTTTTCAACACTCAAAAATACATCATCCTCTCTCTGAATCTACTGGGTCTCTTTATATAGGATAGTTACATAGTGGATGACAGCTAATCTGTCCTTTAATTTCGGATCTGACTCACTCGCGATATTATCGCAGTAGTTATAATGTCCATTCTCGCAAGCGTTGTAACCATCACAAGATAATCACGCTCTTCCCGTGTTTCTTCATTTGTCAGCTATTATGTCATTCTTTAAATCATTTTGTGACACTCGCGAAGTGTTGTTGAAGAAATCGCGGTGATGTTCGCAGAAGTGTGGTTAATCTCGCAAGAGTAATATCATGGCGATATTCTAGTCCTACATCTTGCCTCTTTTCATGTCTTTTCTACGAGGGGGGAAAGATCATGAGAATCAAAATGCCGCAGCTGTTCATCTCTTCACTTTTTACTGTTCTGACACATTTCTGCATCTATTGCCAGATTTATTACAAGTGTCTTTTCTTCCATTCAACTTATGACACGTCCCTTTCAACCGTTGTATTCCAACCGTTCAGTCTTCTCCTCGCATTAAATGCATTCATCTTCTCGAGAACTTTCTTCTTCTATAAATACTTCTTTCATTCTTTTCTTTCCCTCTTTTTACTTTCTTCTTTCTCCTCTCTGCAATTTTACTGTTCTTCCGTAAATTCCGGATCTGCTACCGTTATAATTTTTCTTTCGATCTTTACTCTTTCAGTTCTTCATTCCCATACTAAAATGGTTGCAGCTGGTCGCAAATATGTGGTTGCTTTTGAGCGGATTCAAAAAGAACTTCAAGGCAGAGGTTTTACTTTATCCACCATTCCTAATCGAAACCCTAAGTCTGAACTTTCTGTTCCATTATTTTCTGATTTTCCATGTAACCGTGAGAAAATCATAATCTTGCTAGGTCAGCTTGAGGCTGGCCTTCCCATTCCTATCTATGACCCCGAACTTCCTTTATTCTATGAGATTCTCTCTCATGCGAAGTTCTTGCGGGCGGTATATCAGTTGAGTGGGGATTGTATTTGCTTAATGCTTGAGTATGCTACTCGCGGTGCTGGTAAAAAATCTTGCTACCCTGATGCTGCGAAGAACCCTAAATTTAAAGATGTTCCAATTGTTTCCGCGAAGTATACTGTGGAGAACTTCTTCGCAAATTACGATATAATCCCTTATAAAAAGGATAGCACTTGATGGGGTGTCCGCTTGCAAAAGAAAGATAACATCGCTGAAGATGAGACTCTTATGTTAGATATCGACTGGCATACGGGTAATAATCAAGGCCCTCGCCATTCCAATGATGACAAATGTTTCATTTTCCCATTATGTTTAGAGGGTCCATATATCTATGGTACCCATGCTTTACCTGCGAATCTCACAGAATACCAGCCGTGGGTATTCAACTTCCCTGAGAGAAATAAAGAAGTATGTTTTCTTAATTTTTTGCATAATAAATTACCATTATTATTTTCTTCATGTCTTTAGATTCTCGCTGACTATTTCCTTTTTATCAGATTTAAAGGTTGAAAGCCAGCTACGATAGGCTAGGGAAACCTGCTACTTACTTATCTCTCAAATCTCTCACAAATGAAGTAAGAAATATTTCTTTATAACTCTTTACAATATATTGTTGCCTCTATTTCTTATCTTTATCTGTGTTCGCAGGAAATTGAATAAAGAGAGCATGTGAAGCCTGCGAGAACTAAAGAGAAATCCACAGTTGGTCGCAAGGGGAAATCTACTGCCCATCTCAAAGAGAAGTCTACTGCTCCTCGCAAAGAGAAATCTGGTGCTCCTCCCTTAAAGAAAAGAAAAACCCAATTCTCTTATTCTTCAACTCCTCAACCTAATCCAGAAAATTCAAGTGATGATTCTGATAATGATAACAATGATGATGATTTTGATGCGGATATCCCTTCTGCAATGGAGTCTTCTCAATCTGATTCTTCCCTGGCCCAACTATCTAATATTTTTGGCGATATTACTCATGGTATCTCAAATGATTATGGAAATGAATCTCTTAATGGGGTATACTAGGATCTTGCCAAGATCTGCAATGCTCCCATACTGGTTGATAATGATTCCCTCCAAGGAATCTCTAGATCAATATCTCCCAGTCTCTTAAATTCTCTTGGTATTTTGGTACATTCTTATTTCTTTACTATATTTATGTATTCATTTCCTCTCCAAGACTTAATTTACATTGTTCCCTCGTAGACTAGAAGAGCTTCCTTTGATGTGTCCTCAGACTTGGAGAGGAGGTGCGCATCTTTTCACAAGAAGAATATCGTTCTTCATAAAAAGAATGTGGAGTTGGAATCTGAGTCCGCTAGTCTTCTCGGGCAATTGGAATCTGGGTCTGTTGACCTTCAAGAAAAGATCAAGCAGTTGGAAACTGAACTTTCTTTCTCGCAAAATAATGTCGCAAGCCTCCAAGTTGCGAACAATCAACTTTATGGTAATAAATCTCTCTCTTTTTCGTTAATCTTGTATCCCTTAGCATTTTTTCTTATTTTTCTTCTTCGCGGATGTTTACGGCCTTTATGACGAAGCTGTATTCCTTCGTTCTTTTCCAAATCCAATAGTCGATGATACTATTTTAGAGCTTCTCAATAATTCTTTGAATAATCCCTCCAATGATAGAATCAATTCTCTTTCCATAGATGAACTCAAGTCTAGGCGTAGATCTTGCTTAAACATGGCTAACAAATTCAAATGCTTTTATCACAATTCTAAGGAATAAATTAGAACGTTAATGGGCAAGAACAGTGATCTCTCAGACGATAAAGATCGTATATCTATACAAGGAGCTCAAACTTTAGCGGATTTTCATAAAACCCTTCTTGAAGTTCAAACTGAAAGAGATAGACTTATCTGCGATAAAGAGATTCTTGTTGAAAGAGAAAGCCAAATATGTTCTTGTCTTCTTACTAATGATGATGATGAATTTGCTTGGGCTGCAAAGATTCTTGACAACGCCAGAGATAACTTAGGTGTGGATGTTAGTCTTCATGTTGAACAAGCGACCTTAATTAAAAACATGATTTCTGAAAGAGAAGGTTGCTAATTGTTCTTCCTCATTAATTTCTTGTTATTAATCTTCTTATCTTTGCACAATTTTCAATTTGTTGTTATATACTCGCAGGAGTTGAGAAGAGATACACTAAAAGAATTGGAGAACTTGAAGCTGATAAGAATCAACTCGCAAAGACTCTTGCTGCTCGCAATGAAAAATATTCAAGATTGAAGGAACAATTAAAGATCACTACTTCGAATTTTAGTAATATCCTTGTTGGTGTTCGCAATGACTCCGTAAAGGGTGTTTGTGATGATCATAACATTTCTCACTCTTTGTATCCTTGCCTCATTGAGGAGGTTCCAACAAATACTCCAAACCTTGTTATCTCTGACAGTGAGGCTTAAGAATCTGGCGGAGATGAAGAATCTGGTGAAGATAAAGAAGAAAAATATGGCAAGGATAATGATGGATCTAACTATTTTTGTTTCCTCTTTTTAATCTCCGTGTAATATTTGTACATTCATCTCCTTCTTCTTGTGATATTACTGCAAGGTTCCTTGATGTATAAATTTATTTTTCTTCTATCTGTATGAATTAGAAAACAATTCTTTTCTCCAATATAGTTAATCAATACGATTATTAATCTTTAACTATCTGTGTAGATGTATCATATAATAATGTTCTACTTAAATTTATCATATGATAATGAATAACAATTTTATCATTCTGTTCATTCACATACTTGCCTCTTGTTATTCATCTGCAATATGAAAAAATTAAGTAGAACTTAGATATTAGTTGTGAATAAAATCTATTTAAATATTCTTGCCTCTATTTGTGCGATAATATCGCAAGTCTCATTATCTCTGCGCCAATAACGCAGTCATTCAATTTTGATTTCTTGTGGTCTTATTATGCCTTCCTAGTTAAAGGTCTTATTTTGCCACATTTTGTATCTGCGACAAAATCGCAGTACGTCGTTACACTTGCATGTAAAAACCCATTGATCTTTCCTTATCCTTATTTTCTCAATTTCTCTGCGACAATATGACAAGTCTAAGCTCTCTTGCGAGAACAAAGCTTTATGACATTGTCGTCTTGCGATGAAATCGCAGGACGTTTCTACACTTTCATGTAAAAACCCATTGATCTCATCTTGGCTTGTTTCCTCTGTAGAATATTTGTCATGCGACAATATGACAGGCCTAAATGTTCTTGCGAATGTAAAGACCCATGACATTGCTGTCTTAAGACACTTATCAGCTCCCTAATGGAGGGTGATGCCCTTATCTTCCCCCTGGTTGCCCCTTAAAGGAGGGAACATCGGCCATACAAGACTAGATCCTCCCATCCGGTCTTAACAACAACCGGTTGTTTTCACAGCCTCTTGTACTTTATGCCTATATGGCTTATAGTTACAAGACTGCACCCTAAGTGGGGTTTTCTTCGGGCCGATTGCATCATAGCCAAGACTTGCCAAAGATGGCCAGGGTAGTTTCGTACGCCCCGTTCACCCTTGGCTAAACCGGGTACCTCGGCGCCTTGGTCATACTATGCACTCCTTAGAAGAGACCCTCGGTCGTCCAACCAGGGTATAACCTTATATAGTTGGAAATACAAATACCTCCCCCGGATAGGTTTTCTCTAGCCCCAACATCTTCATGACTCAGGTTCCAGTAGCGGTATAACCTTATCCCTGAGTCATGCAAAGAGATACCCCCATATATGACGCACTTTAGGTCTTACATTTGCCTCTTACAAAATTGTATCCGCGAACTAGGGTGTACGCCATATAGGTCCGTCCCATTCTTATGTCTCTACGAAATTTTATTCGCGTTTCTTGCGAATATTGCAATCCTGATGAAATTTCTTTTCTTTTATCTTCTTTTTATTTGCATTTCAACTCTTGTATAATTTTTCAATTTCATTTCTTTCATTCAAACAAAATATCTTTTTGAAATATTTTCTTAAACAAATCATTCATAAACTTCTTAAATTTCATCATTTTACCTTTCTACTTACTACCTTCTGCTTCTCCCCTTTTGTTGCGTTTTGTTGTTTTCTCTCCATCTGCGAGATGTTCGCCACCTACAGTTTACAACTCATGTTGATTTCGAAGTATTACCTCCTCTCGCCGCTCTATTGTATCAACCATCAGCTTATCACCTCTTTGTTTTTGCTTGATGTTTCGTTTATAGTTTCTGCTCTTTGCTGCCCTTTCCTCACAAGATTTCATATCAATTTCATAGTATTTCTTCCCATCATCCCAGTCTCCCTTTATTACTCCAACACCATTAGGATGAGGAAATTTAATACATTAGTGGAAGGTTGACGCCACACCTAATATCCCATGTAGCCAATGTCGGCCAATTAGGGCATTATAAGGTGATTCAATATCCACAACACATAATAGGATCTTAGAAGATAGCCCCTTTAATGGAATTCGCATTGTAACTTCTCCTTTGGGCTTTTTGGCAGTACCGTTAAAACCATAGATCCTATATGTTGATGGTATCAAATCCTCGTATCTTCCACCCATGGTTCTGTAAGTATGATAAAATAAGATATCAACTAAACTTCCAGTATCTATTAGAACTCTGTTAATGGCCCAGGAATCCTCAGTTTCACCATCATCATTTTCTTCATCTTCTTCTTCTATTTGTTTTCGATTTATTTCTAATCTTACCACCAGTGGGTTGTCATGCATCACGCCAGGCTATGGTACTTCTTGCACAGTGAAAGAAATAGTTTGCTTTTGCCATTCCTCTAATGGCGAGACTCTCGCAACATTCATTATCTCTCTTCCAACTACGTCTCTCGCGAAGACTCTGCTCAGAACATTGTCGTGGAAATCCTCAATAGTCTTGTATGAATGTATGATGGAATTACAGAACAAATTCTTCGCCTTGGCTCCAACCTCTATCACAAATGTTTCTTCTCCTTTTACAGTATTCACTCTGCGAATATCTGGTGCTGGTGGTAACTGCTGAGATTGCGGATGTCCTATTAGAAAATGATTTAACTTTCCCTGATCAATCATTCTCAAAATAAAAATTACATTCCTGCAATCATTTATTGAGTGACCATGAAAATGATGATAAGGACAAAATTATTGATTTCGATTATTTTGATGTGGCTCTTTTCCCATATTCCAGGGTGATGGTATATTTTCCATCAGAATGATAGCCTCCCAAAAAATTTCTATGCTAGCATTCAGGGGTGGCATCTTAACTTCTTCCCATATTATTCTCTAGTTCCCTTGCCCTTTAAAATTATTATACCTCTGTCCGACATAAGTATCTTGCGGCTGATCAAGTCTTTCAATTTTATTATTTCCACTGCGATTGTAATAACTCTTTTCCCTTTCATATTCCTCTTGATCTCGACTTCCCATGGCTACTAACTTCTGCTGGTTTTCAATAACCACTTTCTCTTGTTGTGGCTGCGAGGTGCTCGCCACATTGTTAATCATTTTAGGAAGTAAACCCCTGTTTGCCGCTATTGATCTGGTGTTAGCGACTGGATATGATTCCATCTCATTTTGTTTCTCCTCCAAAGTAATGTATTCTTCTTGTAGTTCTCTTAGCTCAGTCATTGTGATGGTATTTTTTATTCTGAAAATTTGTATGTACAACAGATTGGTTGCGAACATTGCATTAATGAAAGATAAAATTAGGTATCTCTCATCCACTCTTCCTGCCATTTCACTGCACATTGTCTTCCATCTTATGGTTATGTGTTTCAGACTCTCTCCAATCCTCTGTTTTAACCCAAATACATCTTCAATACCGGGCTGCGAAGAATTGTTGCTTATATATGTTCCCAGAAATGTAGCTTGCAAATGGTCGAAAGAAGTTATTGTATTTTTAGGTAAGCCTTCGAACCATTTTAACGCCTCGCTAGTCAAACTAGATGAAAAGTATTTGCATAACACAACATCATGGTTTTACCATTGTAGCATACACCTAACATAAGCCTTGACATGTTGAACAACACAGGTAGTCCCATCGAAGATACTGGTTAATGCTGGTAAATTGCATTTTGGAGAGATTCCTCCTAATTGTACTTATTGAGTGAATGGAGTTCTCGCGGCTTCTGCAATGGCTTCATCAAGTTTCCTTCTGCCTCCTTCTCTTCTTTTATTCAACATTCCCCTCATTTCTGCTAACTCTCTTAAAAAAAATTCATTCTCAGCTGAATTTTGCTCAATTGGTCTTTTCAGTGCAGCTTCTCTTCTTCTGCGTTCATGTCTTTCTTATCTTGCGAGATTTTGTGTATCTTCATCTGCATCTTCATTTTGCCTTCTTCTGTAATTTTCCTCTTCACCTCCTTCTTGAATTCGCAACTGATTATGCCTTCCAATTTCTTCTCTGCGAGTTTCTTCATTTCTCGTCGTTTCTCTTCGCTGTCTTTCTATTTTCCTTTGTATTCTATCATATTCCTCATTGATATTATTGCTATGGCGATTTTTTGTGCATCTCCTTTCTCGATTTTCATGATTATTCTGTCGTATTGCTTCTTGAAACTCTTGTTCTTCCACTTCTGCTCTTAATCTTTCCCTTACGCAAGCTAGACGTGCTTGCTCAGCATAATGCCTCTCAATTTCGTCCTCAATGATTCTTTGATTTCTTTGGATTTCTCGCCCATGTAATATTATTCTACCTTCTTCTCGATTTTCTTCACCATTTTGGTTATTTCCACCCTCTTGATTTCTATTATCACGTCTACCATTCACAGTTTCACCGCGTGGAATGCATCGATTATTAATCATCTCTTCTTCTCCATGGTGTTGCTCTTCATTTGGATTTTGCATTTCCTCTCGGATATTTTCTCCAGCATTTCTCATAGGGTAATTTCGCCTTGGTTCTTATCTAAATGATCTTGAACTTGATCTAGCAGTACTTCTTGATCTCCTTCTTTGTAATCTCAAATTCTCTATTCTTAACTCGTGACTTTGTCTTGTTAGATTCGAACGTTCTTCCGCCTCTAACCTCCTTTCCTCCTGTATTCTTTGTCTTAAATCATCTACTTTTTCATTTTCGCCTTCTCCATGAATTAATCCTTCAACCAATCCTTGATCTCTTTCTTCTCTCCTTTCATTTCTTAATTGTCGATCTTCTGCTTCTTCCATCGAATCTGATCGCCAAGTATGCACACTCACTCTGTCATAATCCACAACTTTATCTTGTATTGGTGTTTGTTGATTCGGCTGTTGAATTTGATTTTCTCCTTCATTCCTTGTTCTATTTATTCTTGTTCTTATCCTTGAAGATTCTCATATTTCATTTGTTTCTCCACCTGCAAGTATTTTACTCCTCCTTACGGTTGTTGGTGGTTCTGATGTGTTTCTTCTTCTTCTAGCCATTAATCTTAGTAATCTGTTGGATGTTGCGTAAGATCTTTCATTAATTGTTCCAAATTCCTTCCAATCACAATGTCAATTTTTATCTTTTTCTTCAAATAATCATCAATTCATCCCTGTTTCGGGCACCAAAATGTAGTTGCAGGAAATCCTACACTACACCCTTGATAAGAATTTACTGTAATTAATACATATTTGAAGATTAAAAACAACACTTTATTATTTGATTCTCAGAAATGGGAGAAATCAAGAATACAACCGCAATCTTGAATTTTCTCTCTCCTCAAGACTTTTTCAACACTCAAAAATACATCATCCTCTCTCTGAATCTACTGGATCTCTTTATAAAGGATAGTTACATAGTGGATGACAGCTAATCTGTCCTTTAATTTTGTATCTGGCTCGCGATATTATCGCAGTAGTTATAATGTCCATTCTCGCAAGCATTGTAACCATCGCAGGATAATCACGCTCTTCCCGTGTTTCTTCATTCGTCAGCTATTACGTCATTCTTCAAATCATTTTGTGACACTCGTGAAGTGTTGTTGAAGAACTCGTTGTGATGTTCGCAGAAGTGTTGTTAATCTTGCAAGAATAATATCATGGAAATATTCTGGTCCTACAATTTCGATAGGGATCTTTAGACTATTGTTATATCTAAAGACTATCTTGTGATAATCCATTGTTAACAGACTTCGTTTTTTGTATGATTGATCACAAGAGATTCAAGTAGTTTTGTGCAGGTGTTTATTGAAGATCTAAGAAGATTTGAAGAAAAATAAGATATTGAAGATTTTTGACTTGGTTTTTATAATCTTTGGTACACACAATACTTGTTTGGGAAAAAGAGGATCCGACTATAATTGATTTATCCTTTAGAGTATTTTGATAGAATAGTTGAGGAAGATCGGCATCAATACGTTTACTTGGGATTAAAGGTATTGATTGGCTTAATCTTAACGATTGCCTTTGGGTGATTAAACATAAGATAAATCTTGTAACCTGGCAAAGGCGTTTATGTTAAGATAAACAAGGGAACCTTTGCGCAACTCATATCACTTGGTTGAAGAGAGTTGATACCAAACAGATTTGTTGTTCCTTTACTGTTTGGAATATGAACCAAAGGAATTGGTCCAAGTACGTGACTTGTTTACAGGTTGGAGGCGTGGGAATATAGATGGAACTAGGTGAACTATAGGTTTAGTTGCTTGGTATCAACTATACGAAGTTGGTTTATTTTGTATAGCGGCTTAATCCTGAGAGTATTCAATTCTGGACTAGGTCCCAGGGTTTTTTTTGCATTTGCGATTTCCTCGATAACAAAATCTTGCAATGTCATTTACTTTATATTTCCGCATTATAATTGTTTTATTATAATTAAAGTAAATTGCACAAACGTTAAATCATATTTACTTGATACGTGAATCCTATAGAGTTTGGTTAAGTCCGAACCTTTGTATCAAGTAAACACACTTTGTTGTTGCATTGTCTCGATCTCGTATCCATAGACGATCACACAAAGTGTGAACCGATTTGTTGTATTGTCTCGACTCAGTCCATAGACAATCACTTTCGGGGAAAGGACTTATAGGAAGGAAAAGTAATAGCTTGAGGTATATTTGGGGTACCATCGCCTTTTCAGCCTCATAAACAACTTAGTTGTTTAACCAAATAGAACCATATGTGATCGCAGTCGTATGCGTCAAAAATAATTCACTTTCTTACTCAACAAAATATAAATGAAGTACAAGGTAAGAAAGAGTTCATTTCCACAGTGAGGTAATTGTTGTTACAAAATTCTAGTTTTTTTAGTAACCAAAAGAGGGGATTTCTGATTTTTGTTTTTGCAAGAAATAAAAGTAAATTAAAAGAAAAGTAAATAATTGGAAGTAATCAATGAGAGAAAGATATTGGTCAAGGAATTCATATTCAATTTTAATCGTGTACTTGCATACATGATTAGAATTACGATTTAATTTCTCTTTTTTTATCAAAAGCTTGGAATATCAAGAGAGCAAGATAATCCAATAATTTCCTAAGTTCACCAACACACACATTAGAGCTGCGTATGTGAATTCTACCTGAAGAATAATCTAACACCTTGCGCTAATTAAGTTCAATTCATATGAGTATTAAGTTTTTGAAATAGGCTAATCAATGCAATTTTCATACATTGCGCATGACAATTCGGAAAAGGGTGAAACTCTACATATGATTACAAGAGTATATCACCACAAACTATAATCATATCATGCTACTTGTATTTGGGGTTATCGCTCGATGAAAACCCTAAAATATCTATGGACAAGGATGCAAGTTCAATTAATTTTCCACTTAACTAACCAAACATCTAAGTCCTATCACAATACATCAATCATGTGATTATTAAAAACAGTAGAGATTTGAACGATAATCAAGAGAGAAAACTAATGCATTAATCAAGCACAAGTTTTAGAAATAAGACTACATCCTTAACTAATAATATAAGATTTAGCTACTCATAGCTATGGAGTTCATCATAATCAGTAATCAAATAAAGAAGATGAAAAATAAATACGAAGGCAAACCCTAATCGATGCTATCCTCCAAATCTCCAAGAAGAAAATACGTGATATCCAAAGTTGTTGAAAACTTTTTCCTTTTGTATCTTTTCTCCAACTTCTAAAATTAGGTCTAGTCTTCAAAGTTCGATAACAAGATATCCACCAAGCCCATATGTGAGGAGTACCTAAGTGAGAATATGTCCTAAAAACTGTCACCGGAAAACTGGGTTTACAGACGGAAGTTGGCCGGAATCTGGCATCGGAAAATACCTCAGGTGACCGGCAAAGTCAACCCGGTCACCGGTCAAAGTATCAGTCAACTCAATCAAAGTCACTGATTCAGATCTAAGTCAGGTGGTCTAGTCAGACCTGAGTTAAAGCTGAATGAATTGAGTACCCATATGTAGCACAATCATTGTGCATCACCAACTCATATCCAGCCATGATGGCTGTGCATTCTTCACAACTGCAGCTGCAGTTCTTCCAATTCAAACCAACTACCATCGCAGCTTTAATTACTGCAACTTCTCTTTAACACAGAAACATCAACAGACCATCTACCAACCTCTGGTGCACAACCTTTATCTCAGTCTTCTAATTCTCTAACTCAAAACACAACATCACTAGCTCAGCTTAACTGCATCTTCTTGCAGTTCCAGTTTACTTCAACCTCATACCTGCTAATTCTTCCCTTCCATTGCAGACAACCAATTCATCTCTGCCTAGCCATTGCACCTGTAACCTGAGAATTAGACAGCATTTCAATCCTACATCTCTACCACCATTAGCAGCAACTCTGTTGCACTTCATAGCAGAATCACTTGCGACTAAAACAACCCATCTCACTGTAATATTCCAAGTCTTGCAGTCACAGCATCTCAGCCACAAAAAAAACCACCTTTAATGCTTCCATTAGACTCTTCACCAGCTACATCACAGCTTCAGTCCCATAGATCTATCTGCCGCTTCATTACTAGATCATGCCTACTCAAAGTCACCACCAACTTCACCATTAGTTTCATTTCAATACCACCTGAACTCCTTGAACTGCACTTTTAGCTCCAGCTAAATCAACTTCCTGAAACTGTAGTTACACAACATTCACCTGCAAACCATTTGCATGATTCCAACCATTCTGCTTCTCAAATCATGTCCTAAACATACATCTAAGTTCACAGGCCATTTACTATATTGCAGTATCTCCACCAAAACTGCAGCAAGTCTATCTTGAACATAAACCACCACCATGACCTGATCTATCTCCATTCCTGCAATTGCTCCTTTCACCAGTCATTGGACATACTCTCCATTCAATTCCTCTCAACCACCACTGCAATGGACATACTCCCCATTGCAATTTTACTAGGACCAAACAATCATCTAAGTTATATTTCCTTCTCAATTCCAGTTCTAGCAAGAAACTTAACCACTGCCATCATACTTGTAAACCTGTACAACCATCATCTCCATCTCAATCTCCAAGAAGTAATCAATCATCATCAGCTTTCTCTCAAATTCATCAACCCCAGTACCTGCAATCTTGAACTGAGCATCATCTCCTTGAATCTTTCCATATCCATGGTTTTGTTCCCTGATTTCTCGATCCAATTCTCCACAGTAAAACCCCTCTTCTAGATTTACAAATCTTCATATTTCCTTGCCAGTAACACCAACCCAATTCTCAATTTAACCTCAATATTCCATAAACACGACGATCAGAACCCACTTCTTAATTTTTAACACAAACCCTTTGTTTCGATTACACCAGATCCCCAATTTCAGAACCCATCACTGTTTTCTCAATCAAAAACAACCTCAAAACCCTCCTTGAACTCGAGCAGCAATTCTTCTTTCATTTTTAACACAAACACTTTGTTTCGATTACACCAAATCCCCAATTTCAGAACCCATCACTGTTTTCTCAGTCAAGAACAACCTCAAAACCCTCCTTGAACTCGAGCTGCAATTCTTCTTTCATCAATCGGCAACAGCAAAAATTTTGTTGTTTAATTCTAGTCCCTGATTCCAGCTAATTAATGGCGCAACCATCCCTTAGTTTTATCTTCTCTAAATTTCAGGTAAAATATAATGAAAAGAAAACTTCAATCTAGGGTTGTGTAGTGGATTGGGATGGGATGGCTATTTGCACCCACTGATGGATACGTCCACCCCTTTATTATTTGGCATGTCGGTTTCAGAGAACCGACTGCCCATTTGCTTTCTTGTTGCGCATATTCTTAGCCGACTCCAAGTATCATTTGCTTGTGAATTAATCTTTATGCCCTTTATGTTCCAAATGAACGCTTTCTTCTTCTTTTGAATTCTTTCACCAACAACAGCCATCTTTAACTTCTCAAATACACTTCTTCCCTTCAATGTCTCTTCATCACTAAAGCTGTCATGCTTTTCAGACAGAATTTGCATCACTAAAGCCGACATACTTTTCAGACAGAGATGAAGAAATAAAAGCAAATAATGAGAAATAATCCGCCTCTAATAGCAGTTTCACATGAGATGAGACTTTTGCGTTGTTTCTTCCTCTTTTGTTCCAAATGACTCCAAAGTACCTAAATACTCAAAAACAATCATAAGATACATATTTTATAAGAAAACTTAACAACGAAAGCGTAAATAATATATAAATATCAAGGTGTTTTAGACACCTATCAAATTCCCCCACACTTAGACTTTGCTAGTCCTCGAGCAAATCAAACAAAATAATTATAAAACATACATACAACTCTGTGTCGTCGAGGCTACGGTTACTCTTAGCATAAATAACAAGCCTTTGAAACTCTAGGTGTCCCTAGTGGACGAGTTTTAGTCTCATGAAGGTTTACAAGAGATGTACCTACAAAACCTATATTTCCAACTCCGGCTACATGTGACAAATCTATGAACGAATCCAAAATGACTACAGGAGGAGGTACCTTGATGCAAATTCAATTCATATATAAGTAAATAAATCTCTACTTAGAAAGTTGAAAAAACCACAATCACAATGAAAATATTAAGAAGATGGATATAAAGGTAGATGTTTGCGAATGTTGACAAGTGATCGGTGTTTCCGATATCTGTCTGAAGGTCACCGCCAAGATGAACCTATGCATCATATTGGATTGAGCTACTGGTTTGAATTTTAGTGTCAACACAACTTGCATATACAAGGGAACCAGCAGTCAACAATCTTAATTCTACATCAACTCAACTGGCATATACAAGGGAACCAGGAGTCGACTTTATTAAACAATAATAAAAAAAAATTATTTTTCTTTTTCACTTTTTTTTTAGACAGCATGATTAGATCCAAGCGCATGCTTCTTGTCAACAGATTACATGGTAATTCCCTTGGATCCTGCATTCCACGCTTGTTTAGGCAACAGAGACAGGGAGAACACACACATATTGCTATCAAAGTGTCATTTTTTTTTTGGTGTTTATACACCGGTTAGTCTAATTGGTCTGGTCTTTTTTTTTCCTAGTAACTCAATCACTTTATTTCATCCTAGCATTAATAACAATTCGATGGTAGTGACCCACCAAATCACTTAGAGAACAATAGATAAATATGGGAAAATAAAAATAGAACGTGATATGGTGACATTCCGAGATATGGTAACAACTATCATTTTATTTGTAATTCCTAAGCTACGTTCATACTTGTTAATTAATGGGTTCTTCAACTCCTACAATCACGATGGTTCCATCCACTTATATTGGTAGTGTCATCCTAAATGCACCAGTTTCTCGATTTCGGAGTTCATAAAGCAAATAAAAATAAAAATTATTTTTTTATTTTATTTTACTAAAGGCATCAAACAAACTAACTATACAAACATATAAATTCTCCCCCACACTTAAACTTTACATTGTCCTCAATGTAAAATTTAGTCATTCAAAGTAAAGTTCAAGGTAGGAAATTTCGCAAGTGATATGCAAAAACAAAGAAAATAAAGATAAAATGCTTAAAAAATAAAAAGATAAAGATACAAAACCGGTGGGTTGCCTCCCACTTAGCGCTTGGTTTAAAGTCGGCAGCCCAACTTTCTCCTTGATTTCTACAACTTAGCCAGCTTCCAACACATTATGGAAATCTGATTGAATGGTACTTGGGTGTTTCCTCGCCTCAAAGATGTTGAAGTGTATGACTTATTCATCGAACTCCATAGTCAAGGTGCCATTGTGGACATCAATCTTCGTTCTAGCGGTACTTATAAATGGTCTACCCAACAGTAAAGGTGTAGAGGAGGATGAATTCACATCACTCATGTCTAAAAAGTAGAAATCCACTGGAAATATTAGTCCTTTTACCTGCACCAAAACATCCTCAACAATCCCTTTAGGGTAAACATTAGATCTATCGGCAAGTTGAATAACTATGCCGGTTTTCTTGAGAGTACTAAGATTTAAAGCATCATAAATCGAAGTAGGCATAACATTAATAGAAGCTCCTAAATCTAACATAGCTTTTGTAAACCTTGTTTTACTAATAGTGCATGGAATAGTGAAACTACCGGGATCTTTCAATTTAGGTGGGAGTTTCTTTTTAAGATACGCCGAAGCGCTTTCCCCCACACTTTTTACCTCATCACCGGTTAGCTTGTGCTTGTTAGTGCACAATTCCTTTACACATTTTGCATAACGAGGAGTTTGCCTAATTACTTCAATGAGTGGAATATTCACTTGGACCTTCTTAAAAACTTCAATGAGTGAGCCTAAAAGGCTTTACAATCACAAAGAATTGACAGAAAAGTACACCTAATAAAACCTATAATAGGTTTGAAAGGAGATTCTAATGAGATATCATTACTTTCAGTGATGATTTTAACATGATTTTTATTCAGTCTACTGCCATCCTTAGCCATCTTATCAGCACTAAAATTTATTTCCCTGTAGCTGTATTCTATGTCATATTCAATCAATGCAGAGCCTACTTTATTCCATCTGACAATAGCAAACCAAGGTAATTTTTATTCTTAAATGCAAGCACAGCAGCTTTAGAGTCTGACCTGAAGCACACTTGAGTATGATTTTTCTGTACTGCCCATTCACCTGCACAAACTATAGCCATTAATTCTGCAAAGAAATTGGTTGCAATTCCAAGACCTCATGCTACTGCAATTTTAAAGTTCATACCCTGCCTTGCTACAAATCCATAACCTGCCATGCCTGGGTTTCCTTTAGAGGCTCCATCACAACATATTAGTATTTTAGGCTAATCTGGAATGGTAAATTGAAGTTCCATCACCCTAAGGTTATATGTTTTCCTGTATTTGATTCCAAAAAAGCTTAGGATTTGTAGATCATAGTCATCATTCTTCATACATCCTTTCATTCTTAATTCACACTCCTCAATAAGAAAAATTATCTTCTGCTTGATTTGCTCTGAACTTGTAATGTCTTCTTCAAAAACCACATTATTCCTGTGAAACCAAATCTCCCTTAGAGTAATGAAGGAAGATGCCACCCAGTTTTCTTGAACTACTGAGCTTTTGTGTCTTGCAAGCTCCAGAATATCTTGCACTGAGCTGGGATTCTTAAATTTGAAGATATTGCTTATCCATAGCCATACATTAAGACTGAATTCACATAACCATAATACATGTTCTAATGTTTCCTCAGTAGTTTTACACATTGAACATCTAGAAGTATTTTTAAATCCCCTTTTTTTCATTTTGTCATCAGTGGCACAGATATGTCTTTCTATTTTCCATACTGAGCTTTTGACTGTGGGATGAACACATGATTTCCATATCAATCTGAAGGTATTTCTAATTGGAAATTTTTTCCTAATACATTGTATTGCAGAAGCAACACTGAAGTTACCTGTGATAGAGCCACTCCATATTCTTTTGTCATGTTGGCTATTTGTGGTTGGTAAATCATTGATTGCAAAGAATTTTAAGTATTCAGCTGGAATCTGCCAGATTCCATTATTGAGAAGAGTACCAACTTTCATATTTTTATGCTGCTGAATAAATTCATCCCCTGGGAATAGTTTACTCAATGGCTTGTCTTTGATCCAAGCATCTTCCCAAATATCTATACTCAGTCCATCACCCACTAACCACCTTGTATTTTCCTGAACTTCATTCATAACACTTCTAATTACTGGCCAGATAGAGGATTTCTTATAGTATGTTATCCAGTTACTATTTGTCTTCTTAAACTTTGATTGAAAAAATAGAGCCCACTCCTCTTCACCTTGTTGCACTTTCCAGGCTAGCTTCATTAATAGTGCCTTGTTGATAATATCAAGTTTTCTTATGCCCAAGCCACCTTCTTCATAAGGAGCACAAACTTTATCCCATTTTAAGGTTATTTATTTCCTCACATTTGGGTCACCTGACCACAAAAAATTCCTAATGATTATCTCACATTCCTTGAGCACACTTCTTGGCCATTTATAGATGGACATATTGTACAACTGGAATACTGCTCATCACTGATTTGATTAATGTTAGTCTTTCTTGGAATGCTACCCTTTTACCCTTCCAGCCTGCTAGTTGATGCTGAATTTGGTCAACCACTCCCCATACATAGCAAGATTTGACTCTTCTAGTGAAAAGCATTACTCCTAGGTATTTATCAGAGAAAGATGACAACTGCATTTGACACTCTTCTGCAATAGATTCTTTTCTTGATGTATTAGTCCCTCCCACAAAACATTTACTCTTTACTTTGCTAATAACTTGGCCTGAAGCTGATTGCTATTCTTGTAAAGTCTTCATTAATATTCTGACACTTCTTTTATCTCCATTACAAAACAAGAACATATCATCTGCAAAAGAAATGTGAGTGGGGAAAATTCCATCTCTATTCACCATTGGGATAAGTTTATTTTCTTCCACCATTCTATTTAATGTTTTACTCAAAACATCTTCAGCAATGATAAAAAAGAATGGGTGATAGAGGGTCTCCTTGCCTGAGCCCTCTACTAGTTGAAAAATAACCTGTTGGTCCTCCATTAATTAGTACTGAGATTCTGGCAGATGTAAAAAGTGTATTTATCCATTTAATGAATTTATCATAGAATCCCAATCTGTGTAGTACTTCATACAAGAATTTCCAGCTTATAGAGTCAAAATCTTGAGTGATATCAATCTTCATTGCTACATTTCCACCTCTTCTAGGAGTATCCAATTCATTCACCATCTCTGAAGCAAGTACTATTTGCTCTTGAATTGATTTACCTTTGATAAAAGCTCCTTATTGTGGAGAAATAATTTTACTCAACATACTACTTAACCTCATGGCAAGAATTTTAGTAAAGATTTTGAAGAAGAAATTTGCCAGACCAATAGGTCTCTGAATTGATGAGGTTTCTTTGCATTCTTCACTTTAGGTATCAGCATTAAGAAATTTGAATTTAGGCCATTAGGAAGATAGCTTCTTTTCCAGCAGTATTGTATTGCTCTGGTAACATCATCTCCAATTATGAACCAGCATTTCTTGTAAAACCAACCACCAAACCCATCAGGACCTGGTGAGCTATCTGGGTCTAGCTCATAAACTACATTTTTTATTTCTGCTGGACTAGGAACTGAGTCTAGAAAAAACTTTTCACCATTTCTTAAAACCTCAGGTATTACTTGGAGCAAAGAATCATAAATCTGTACTTCGGTGCTTTTGAATTTGTCTTCAAAATGCTTAACTAAAACCTCGGAAATTTCTTGTTGAGTTGCAACTATTGAGCCATCTTTATTTTCAATTTTTGATAAAGTGTTTTGAGCATTCCTTATCTTAATGTAAGTTTGAAAGAAATTAGTGTTAGCAGCACCTTCTCTCAGCCATTTATTTCTGGATTTTTGGTGAAGAAATTCTCTATTTTGAGGTGATATAACTTCCTGCTCTCCTCTAGATGTCACCAGATTGTTTAGTAAATGAATATCTTCAGGATTGCTTTCTGATAATAGTGAAGCAGTTAGAACTTTTTCTTCAGCTTGTTTTAATTTAGTATTTAAGTTTCCAAAAACTTCCCAATTTCATTTCTTTAGAATTGCTTTAAGGTGCTTCAGCTTGTTCATATAAATAAAAATGGGAATACCAGAAATTTCTCTCTTCCATTCACTTTCAACAACTTGTAAGAAGGATTCATGTGTAGCCCATACCTTAAATGCTTTAAATGGAATATTCTGAGGCTTGAGAAAAGATTTTTTTGTTCCAGTAAGGGGACCATGGTCTGATGTTCCTCTAGCACCAACATTATATTCCCAATTTGGGTATAAGTCTAACCATTTGGAGTTATAAATTTCTCTATCAAGATTGCACAATATTCTTTTAACTCCAGCTCTATTATTACACCAGGAGAATTTTATGCCACTTCTAGGAGCTGAAATTAATTCATATGAGTGAAGACAATTTCTGAAGTCCAACATGGCTTCTCTCAGTGGAGGTCTTCCTCCTTTCTTTTCTTTCATACTCAAGACAACATTAAAGTCCCCTATTACCAACCATGGTAGGTTAAAGGAACTAAGTAATAAAAATTCTTGCCACAATTCTTTTCTATCTATTGTAATATTAGAACCATGAACACCTGTGATATAAGATCCACCAACATCCACTGTAATAGCTTGTCTTGTTACAGAAATAACTTTAGGATCTGCAATAGATGCATTCCAACATAACCAAATATTGCCTTTCTTTTCATTGGTACTATTATGGATTAATGTACACTGCATACCCATAAATCTCATCATTCTAATATATTTTGAAGTTACTTTAACTTTTGGTTCAACAATCCAAACCAAGGAGGGACTAAATTTTTTAACTAACCTCTGCAGCTTATCATAGGCTTGAATTCTTCTCAAACCTATGATGTTCCAGTAGAGGACTCTCATTTAGAAGATGGTTTTTGAAGAGGAGGGCTCTTCTTCCCATAATAAACCTTTTTTGCAGCTTGCTTTCTGGTGGTAACCTTTGGCAAATCTGTCTTTTTAGCAACTTCATGAATAACTTCTTTCACAGCAGGGAGAATTTTGATTTCAGCGTTATTGGAGAATGAGGCTATTTTTATCATTTGACTCACTTCAAGTGGTGGGAAGTCTTGCTCAAGTTCAAGAGTCTCCAGCTCCTTTATAGTATCAATGTTAGGTTCCTTCTCCTTTAATGCTTCATATCTACCTGAAGAGATTTCCCCCTCTTCCAATTGATTAATTAATAAAGGTGGCATTAAAACTTCTGTTATTATTGTATCTTGCTTGTCAGGAAAACAGATATCAAAACCAGCAGAATTTTAAGTATCTTCTTTATATTTATTCTTCTTTCTATTTTTGCTTCCCAGATTCTCTCCTTGAACACCAGTTTTCTGAGAGTTGTAACTAGCATCATTTGGCATCTGTTTTTTAACTTCTTATTTTCTTTTTATTCTACATTCTGATGCATAATGACCTATGACTTTGCAATGAACAAAGAATTTAGGGACTTTTAGTATCTTAATTCTTTGAGAAAAACCTCCATATATATTTTGTTTTAACCCAAACTTTATCAGGTATTAATTTATTCAGATCAACTTCAACTAGTACACTGGCATAGTAACCTATTTTCCTTTGCAGGGTAATATCATCAACCTTTACTGGTCTACCAAGTGCTTTACCAATATCCATTATAATCTTCTCCTTTCAGTACTCAATGCTCAAACCTGGTAAATGGAATCACACAAAAGCTGTTGAAGATTTTTGCTCTGCTGGTTTGAAATTAGGCTCCCGATTTCTAATTTTAACACTCTGAGTTTCCACTTCCCAATATCCTAACCATATTAGGTTTTTATCATCCATATTGTTGAGTTTAATAGCAAAGAAACCCTTTCCCAAAGGGATACACTGACACTCTCCTTTAAGCTTCCATTGATCTTTTAGATTTCTCAGCAGTTTCCATAGAAATTTTTGAGAAATCTAGTCGACCGATGAGACTAAATTTCCATTCAGATAAACAATCTTCAATATCTTCATCTGAGATACAAACTTCAGGGTCATGGAGATGCTCTTCAGTTTTATCACCAGATTTAAAGGAAGAACTAAAATTACCAGATCCAAAAATAAAATCCATCGTGGTTGAAATTAAAAAGCTTAGACTATAAATTTCCTAAAGAAACTAGAAGATCAACCAGAATAGTAACACCAATCATTATAAGTAATTAGGATTCACATAAATTAAAGAATATGAGCACAACAATCAAAAATTTGGATGAAAAAAATTCACTGAGTTGATCGACCGATTGCCAGAGCTCAACTCTCCCGGTTTGGCGTCTTTTCAACTCGCACGATTGCATCATTGCCATCATATTGCTCATTTGTTGACGTAATTCAATAATCTCGTCAACTTAATTAACTCCCTTGGTAGGTGGTTCTGATCCACGACTTGAAAATTGTTGATAATTTGCTGCCATACTCTCAATTAACTCCCTAGATTGTGTCACCATCTTGTTCATAAGTGCACCACCACTTGCAACGTCAATAAGATTCTTGTCACTTGCTTGGAGACCTTCATAGAATTATTGGATAATCATTGCGTCACTAAATTGGTGATGAGGGAAGCTTGCCACCAATCTCTTGTATCATTTCCAACATTCATATAAAGATTATCCCACATTTTGCTTCATCCTACAAATCTCCTTGTGAATTTGAGTAGCCTTTGATGCAGGAAAATATCTCTCTAAAAAGAGTTTTTTCAACCCATTCCATGTTGTGACACTTCCGGGAGGCAAATAATACAACCAATCCTTAGCACTATCCGCCAAAGAGAACCGATAAACTTTCAACATTGCACCATCCGCATCAGTATCCGATGGAAGCATGGCCATGACAATAGTGTGAAAGTCCATAAGATGCTTGTTTGGGTCTTCATTCACCATGCCATGGAACTTTGGTAATTCTCTAAGCAACCCCGGCTTGATCTCGAAAGTAGAGTTTGTTTGAATACACCCCCTGTTGTGTATCGAACTTGTGAGAAGATAGGTCCTTGAGTGTAAAATTTGCGTCACCCATTGCTTCTTCTTCAAAAGGTGTTTCTTGTCCATTCGGAACCAATTTTTCTACAACTTCTTCCTCTACTTCCAACTCTAGTTCTTCCGTCTCGTCAACTCTTACTTGGATTATTGTTCCTTCACGGGTAATTATCCCGCACCTTCGATAATTCCAATTCTTGGGAGCCAGGGATTAGTACCTAAAAAATAATTCTCACAAACTAAATCAGAAAAACGAAACAAGAAATAAGAAGCAAACATAAAATCAAAAATAATAAAAAGAAACTAAACACTATATAACAAGTCGAATGCCTCCCCGGCAACGGCGCCAAAATTTGATCGCAGTCGTATGCGTCAAAAATAATTCACTTTCTTACTCAACAAAATATAAATGAAGTACAAGGTAAGAAAGAGTTCGTTTCCACAGAGAGACAATTGTTGTTATAAAATTCTAGTTTTTTTAGTAACCAAAAGGGGGGATTTCTGATTTTTGTTTTTGCAAGAAATAAAAGTAAATTAAAAGCAAAGTAAATAATTGGAAGTAATCAATGAGAGAAAAATATTGGTCAAGGAATTCATCTTCAATCTTAAACGTGTGCTTGCATACATGATTATAATTACGATTTAATCTCTCTTTTTTTTATCAAAAGCCTAGAATATCAAGAGAGCAAGATAATCCAATAATTTCCAAAGTTCACCAACACACACATTAGAGTTGCGTATGTGAATTATACCTGAAGAATAACCTAACGCCTTGCGCTAATTAAGTTCAATTCATAGGAGCATTAAGTTTGGGAAATAGGCTAATCAATGCAATTGTCATACATTGCGAAAGACAATTCGGACAAGGGTCAAACTCTACATATGATTACAAGAGTGTATCACTACAAACTATAATCATATCATGCTACTTGTATTTGGGGTTGTCGCTCGATGAAAACATTAAAATATATATGGACAAGGATGCAAGTTCAATTAATTGGCCACTTAACTAATCAAATATCTAAGTCCTATCACAATACATCAATCATGTGATTATTAAAAACAGTAGAGATTTGAACGATAATCAAGAGAGAAAACTAATGCATTAATCAAGCACAAGTTTTAGAAATAAGACTACATCTTTAACCAAATAATATAAGATTTAGCTACTCATAGCTATGGAGTTCATCATATGTTGCTGTTGTTTGGAAAGTTGAGCTTGGGAGACTTGCCGGCTTGGTGGTGACCTTCGATGGTCGAGATTTTGCATCTTGAGAGGAAAGGTAGCCATTGATTGTCGCAACCTTCCGCTTGGAAGCCATTGGCATGGAGACGTGGCTGGCATGGCCTTGACATGCTTTTAGGTACGGTCAAGTTAGGATTTTGGCATAGTTCAGGCACGGCCAAAATTAGGGTTTGGCACCGTGGCCAAATAATTGGCATCGTAGCCAAGTTGGTGTCGTGACCACAAGTTTGGTGGAGAACTTGCACGGCTGAGATCTGCATCTCAAGAGAAAGGTTAGCCGTTGATTGTGGTTACCTTCCGTTTGTAGCCAGTAGCGTGGTCGGCATGCTCGTGCATGTTTTAAGCGTGACCAAAATTAGGGTTTGGTACAAACCGTGCAGTTTCGGTATTGGGCCAGAAGTTTCCACGCGTTAGCTGGCGACCTTGGATGGCTAAGATCTGTATCTCATATGGAAGGGTAGCCGTTGGTAGCGTGCGGCTTAGAAGGGAAGCGCTCGCGGCTTGGAAGGGAAATGTTTTCGGCTTGAAAGGGAGCCATTGGCAGCGTGTGTCTTGGAAGGGAAGCGCGGTTTTTTCTAATTTAGGGTTTGACATGCCGAAACCTAATTAGCGCTCTTTACTAGAATCGTCGTATAATTCTCGTACGGACTAGAATTTTGACGGTCCTCCCCTCCATTTCGATCGGAAAAGAATTCTTTATTTCCACGCGGGAATATTTAGGTTTTGAGCTCGTTTAGGGGGGGGGGGGGTGAAAACAGCCCGACAGTAAAACTCATGAAGAATTCAGGAGGGATGGCGGCATGTCCAAAGTTAGATTTTGGTAGCACAAGCCAAAAAAATTGGCTTGGGGCAAAAAAGTCGCCACAAGGATTTTAGTTCGGTGGTGGACTTGGACGGTTGAGATCTGCATCTCAGATGGAAGGGTAGCCATTGATTATTTCAACCCTTCGTTTTGGTAGCCAGCGTCGTGCATGGCTTTGGCATGTGTTAGGCGCGGCCAATCTAGGATTTTGGCGTAGTTTAGACGCGGCCAAAATTAGGGTTTGGCGTTGGGACAATGGTTAGATGGCGACCTTAGACGGTTAAGATCTGCATCTCAGGTGGAAGGGTGGTCGTTGATTATTGCAACCCTTCGTTTTGGCAGCCACCGTTGTGCAAGGCAAGTTGGGACGGCTGGCATGGTCTGCATGCCTCGACGAGGAGATGCGGCTGGCACGGTATGCCATTGGCACATGTGGTGCGGCTGGCTTGGTTGGTCATGCCTTGGCGCGGAGACGTGACTGGCATGGTTTTTCATTGGCACGGTGGTGCTGCTGGCATGGTTGGCATGCCTTGGCGCGGAGACGTGGCTGGCATGGTTTGCCATTGGTGCGGTGGTGCTGCTGGCATGGTTGGCATGCCTTGGCGCGGAGATGTGGCTGGAATGGTTTTTCATTGGCACGGTGGTGCGGCTGGCATGGTTAGCCATGCCTTGGCGCGGAGACATGGCGGGCATGGTTTGTCATTGGCACGGTGGTGCGGCTGTCATGGTTGGCATGCCTTGGCACGGAGACGTAGCTAAGTTGGTTTTCCATTGTCACGGTGGTGTCGCTGGCATGGTTGGCATGCCTTGGCGCAGAGACGTGGCTGGCATGGTCTGCCATTGGCACGGTGGTGCGGCTGGCATGGTTGGCATGCCTTGGCGCGGAGACGTGGCTGGCATGGTTTTCCATTGGCACGGTGGTGCGGCTGGCATGGTTGGCATGCCTTGGCGCGGAGATGTGGCTGGCATGGTTTGACATTGGCACGGTGGTGCGGCTGGTATAGTTGGAATTCCTTGGCGCAGAGACGTGGCTGGCATGGTTGGTCATGCCTTGGCGCGGAGACGTGTCTAGCATGGTTTGCCATTGGCACGGTGGTGTGGCTGGCATGGTTGGCATGCCTTGGCGCGGAGACGTGGCTAGCATGATTTTCCATTGGCATGGTGGCATGGTTGGAATTCCTTAGCGCGGAGACGTGGCTGGCATGGTTTTCCATTGACACAGTGGTGCGGCTGGCATGGTTGGCATGTCTTGGCGCGGAGACGTTGATGGCATGGTGGTGCGGCTGGCATGGTTGGCATGCCTTGTCACGGAGATGTGGATGGCATCGTTTGCCATTGGCACGGTGGTGCAGCTGGTATGGTTGGCATGCCTTGGCACGGAGACGTGGCTGGCATGGTTTTCCATTGGCACGGTGGTGCGGCTAGCATGGTTGGCATGCCTTGGTGCGGAGACGTGGCTGGCATAGTTTGTCATTGGCACGGTGGTGCGTCTGGCATGGTTGGCATGCCTTGGCGCAGTGGTGCGGCTGGCATGGTTGGCATGCCTTGGCGCGGAGACGTGGCTGGCATGGTTTGCCATTGGCACGGTGGTGTAAGCATTTAGGGTTTGTATATACGAAGGTGATGTCGGTCAATACTAAGGGGTCTCCCGTGGAACATGACACATGTATATAAAAAAAGGTACCCCGGTAATTTTCACGTAGGCATGCTGATTGATTCAATAAATGCGCTAGTGGTCGTAGTGACGTCATTTCAGATGTACGATTTTATGATTTTAACCCTATGCTAAAAACCACCATCAACATTAAGTCCCTTGCTTAGCTCGGAACATGAGCATTATTGCGAGGTAAGCATAAGATGGTGACATGCAAGGACAAAATCGAAATGACAAGGTCGTGAAAAGATTGTCAAGAAGACCTGGCTAACCTTTTTCGAGAGGTAAGGAGAGTTCGTGATTCTCGTGTTGGCGGTCTTGCATAAATTATTCTTGTGGTGTTGCTGGCTAGACCGTGAAGTGGTGAGATGTTGACTGTCGGTTTGGCTTGGTCACACGTCATCTTGGCTGGTCTATGGAACGCGGAGGTGCTGGCTTAGCGAGTTGTTAGTGTTGCTCGGCTCGGAATAGGAGCCGTAGGTTTTGTGCGGCTTGGAATGGAGCCGCAGGCATTGTATTGGCTTGGAATGGAGCCGTCAGCAGTGGATCGGCTTGGGATGGAGTCGTTAGTAGTGGATCGGCTTGGGATGGAGCCGTTAGTATTGGTCGGCTTGGAATGGAGCCGTCAGCATTGGTCGTCTTGGAATGGAGCCGTCAGCATTGGTCAGCTTGGAATGGAGCCGTCAGCATTGGTCGGCTTGGAATGGGAGCCGCAGGTGTTGTGTGGCTTGGAATGGATCTATATTGAGTTCCATGGAAGGATGACGACTGGCTTCAGTTCCGTGGAAGGATGACGATCGGCTTCAGTTTCGTGGAATGAAGGAAACTTTGTCTAAATTAGGGTTTGGCATGTTGATACCCTAATTAGCGCCCTTTACTAGAATCGCTGTAGAATTCTCGTACAGACTCGGATTTTGACAGTCCTCCCCTCCATTCTGAACGGAAAAGAATTTCTTATTTCCCCACTCGGGAATATTTAGGTTTTGAGCTCGTTCTAGAGATGAAAACAGCTCGACAGTAAAATTCAGGAGGAATGTTGCGGGCCTGAGGTGGCATAGTCGCGCCCAGTCACCTATTCCCGTTCATGGAGCAAGAAGGAATCTTTATTCTGTTCAAACTCTAGAAACTCCGTCCGCATGAAAAGAAGTATCGACCCTCTTCTATTGCTCATCTGGATCTGTACTTTCGTCTGCAATGTCTCTCCAGTGGATTCCAAAATTTACCAAAACTCCACTGCATTCTTGGGATGGATGGATGAAATATATGCTCGACAACGATCATGTCGGGGCTAATCTTGGATATTGTTGTTGCGTTGTCGTTCCATCCTTGACTTTAGGTTGTTCAGTGCCTGGACCTTCTGATCGCGATGATTGATATATTGTGGATGATTGTATGGTAGAAATCTTCCGAAGACACAAGATGAAATAGATGAGTTGGGAGACATTTTGTTGCCGATGTGATGCCATCAAGTCTTCAAGGACTTTGTTCCAAGAGACATCCTTCGAACCAGCTTCTGAATCTTGGACTATCGTATGGAATGGGATGCGGTGAGCATTCCCCAGCTATGCTTCTGTTAGATCCGATGGCATGGCCGAATATGTGAATGTATCTTTGAGTTTTCGATGCACATGTACGGCTTCATGTTGAGAAATACTCGTGGCTCGTAAAACTTCGGCAGTGATGATATTGAAATCGGAATAACCAGGTTGAGGGGAGTGAAAGCGTCTAATACTGGTAGTCCCCATGTGTAGCCTACTTTCACCACATCACCTTGAAGCCATGTCCACGGGATTTGATACAAGCTTATTGTACTCTTCTGGATGTGACGCTGTGATGCACATGGAGGAAATATTCTGGATAGCGAATATGAAGGAATGAGAGAGTTATGTTGTTTATCGTGGCTCCCTCTGTTTCTTCAAGAAAATGTTTCAGCCGCATCTCTAGAGTTATCTCATGAGTCCTCTAGAGTTATCTCATGAGTCGTTGATGGTCGTTGGGATGGACTGCGATGAGCAGTCCCCAGTCGCATTTTTCTTTAGTATCCTAAGTTGTTTTCCTATGAGCATGCTTGGGATCCGCCATGGCCTCGTAAAGTGTTGTAGGCATCTTCTAGACAGAGAGGTAATGATATTCTTGCGCTATACCCTTAAAGAGTAGACGACCTTGTTGCGGTTATGGCCTTTTGGTTAACTGTATCTTCTGAGCTTTGATAGTGAAAGGATTCCGTGTAGATCCTCAATCCCTAAGTATGGTTTACATGTTTCCATCCTGTATGGTCAGTGGGTTTACCATGATAAATACATCACCATCGTGCGTTCGTAGTGGTGATTTTGTTACTTCTTCCACGTGAAACTAAAATATGGAGGAGTACGGGTTACCTTTGTAGTGCTTGCTGCTACGGTGAAGCTCTGGCTGGTATCAAAAAATAAGCGACAACAGTTCTTTGTAGCAGATGTAATCAGAAGAGACTACATTATCGTGGGAACAAGGTAGGTTGGCTAGAATTGTATGGGCATCCATGGAAGTAAAAGGATTGGCTGGATGCGTAAGCGAGCTAACTGTCCATGGTCACGAGTTTTGGCGGGATAGATCAAAAGGTGGCCATGACTATTGATAAGCATGTAATTGCTACATTTTATACCCATATTTATATTAACTATGATACAATGTTTTAGTTACTAATACTATTTTAGTGCTTCTGTAGAAAGTACAAGTGAATTCGATCATCCAGCGAATAAACAACAAAATGTGAGACTTAATGATGTTTGCGAGGAAAATGGAAAAATGTGGTTGGCCTGGTGTTCCTATATATCAACAACACTTAATATGTTGGCCTGGTATTCGTATATATCAGCAGCACTTAATATGTTGGCCTGATATTCCTATATATCGACAGCACAAAGATAAAATGGGGTTGGCCTAGTATCTCCATGAATCAGCAACCACCATGATAAAATGGGGTTGACCTAGTATCTCCATGTATCAGCAACCCCAATATAGCTGGCCTGGTATCTCTATATATGTTAGCAGCATATAATTATTTCACAACCGAGGCACAAACACAGCAAAGGAATGTCAAAGAAATATTAGTGGGGCATGTGGCTTCCACTAAGGCTA
The DNA here is from genome assembly GCA_023529315.1 of Papaver bracteatum. Lineage (NCBI taxonomy): Eukaryota > Viridiplantae > Streptophyta > Magnoliopsida > Ranunculales > Papaveraceae > Papaver > Papaver bracteatum. The sequence goes on from JAJJWX010001863.1 coordinate 775,713, forward strand.
AGAGACTATTTCTTAGAAGTGTTGATAAGCACGAAATACAAGCAAATTCGATCATCCACCGATTTTCGGCACAATAAGAAGTAAACTGACGTTTTGCCGTAAAAAGTATCACCATTGGCTCATGGCACCAAAGGCACTTCTGCAGATGTGGTGGCACCACCAAAAGTAGCTCATTGTCAGAAGATAACATCGCGAAGTAACTGGCTTTATTTATTCTTTCAAGGTTAAGCACGGGATGTGCATTATAAGTTGAGAGTGGGAATTGTGGTGTGAACTCAAGTCACTACAGAGAGATACGAATAACTAGAGATGGAGGCTACCTCAACTGGTTACCAGTGGTGATTGATTTAGTATTGCAGAATGGGTTAGGACTGTCGACTGTTGGTGGTAGTGATGGCCATGTATAATTAAATGGGTGTTGTGATGTACATTAAGAAGAATCAGCGAGAGAACAATGTGGAGGTGGTGCTGTAGTTGAGATGGAAAAAAGAAGAAGGAAGTGGGTGATGTGGTGGCTGCAGGGGAGGTGATGGCATCGAACTGCCGAGACTCGAATGGAGATGGCAGCAAAAGCTTGGATCAAAACCGGGGGTGATGAAGCTCATGCACGAAGAGAGAGTGCAGTCAGTGGTGACTGTACACAAATCGTAGCCGAAATTATTAAGGCATGGTGAAATCTATCTGTTGATATGAGTTTTCAAAGTAGGATGTATACAGACTAGAGAGCTTGGACACGAAAGAATATGGAAATGGAGCGAGTCTGATCCAGTATGGAAGATGGGTAGAGAATGGTCGTGTGTTGGAAGAATTCAATAGTTAGACAGATGAGTTTAAGAAGAATTTGAAGTCTCGGAAGCTAAGAACATAGAGAGTCAGTGGAGTTGATGGGTATTGAGTGATGGTTGTTATATGTGTGTTTAAGGAGCTGGTGCGACAACAGTTCTGTGGTGGTAATCTTGCACTTTGTAATCGATGGAGCAAAGAATTTAAGATGTTGATGTTGGTTTTCTTTGGTCGTTGGCTGGGTTTGGTCGATGGTTGTTGGTGGAGGTCTTAATAAAGTTGTTGAAGATGCATAAGTAGTTGGCGCTAAAAGGAACTACATGGGTGAATAGAATGGTTGTTTACAGTTCATGCAGCGTAAATGAAGATGCAACGATGGGTGCAGCCACTGTGAATGCTGATTGAAGCGGTGTTAAAAGGGCAGAAGATGGTCGACTGGTGGATGCATAAGTCTTGGAATTTTTGTGTTGTTTTCGAGGTGTTGCCGCTGCATGCCATCAGTTCAGTGTCTGCACGAAGGGGTTCGATTTATGAATGCATGGTTTTTCTCTACAATATACAGTGGATGACTAAAAATGATTGGATGGTGATGATGTTCGAAGTGGGTTGAACTGGTGACCAGTGGTGGTATTCATATGAAGTAATGGGAAGTATGGAGTCTGACAAGAGTCATTAGCTTGGTACACTAGCGGTAAAAATCAGTTGATTGAGATGGGAGTCTTGAGAGAAGATTTATGAAGAATATTTAGAAGGTTCGAGTGAGACGAGGCATTTGGGTATGAGCTGGTTGAAATCGATGGCCCAAAGTTAGAGATTCGGAGAAGGAAATACAATGTATTGACACTGAAGTTGGATGTAAATTGAAGATGGATGCAAGAACTCCATGGATTGACATTGATTTGTAGGCTGCAGATGAAGAGCAAAAAGGGGAATTGAGATTCCATTGAATTACTCGCTGGTAGCTAAATATCTAGCTGGGTTGTTCGGCCAAAGTGGAACTGGTGCATAAGAAGTTTAGAGATTTTGAATCAGTGAAAGATGGTGATTAAGTGGTTGAAGAGTGGGATGTTGTTGTGACGGCATGGTTCGTGCTCGTACTAGCCTTTGTCGGTGGTTCACAAGTTTTGGAATGAGCTGGTCGGATTTAAACTGGAGCTCTGGGAGTTGTCTAGGTGGAGTTGGTCCATTGAATGGGCTGGACCTTTGCACTTTTGCTAGGTCTTAGTTGAACGTACGCAACAGCTATATAGGATATGAACAGAAGAACATAAAAAAAGATAAGCCGGAGCGCGGCACAAAGCCGTGAAGAGGATCTAGGAGTTGGGAGTTTTTTTTTTTTTCATTTTTCTCTTTTGATTAGCTAGAGTTTTATTGAGATATTTTTATGGCTTTTGAAAAAGCTATGTCTAGCTAATAATGTTAGGGTTTAGGTAGAAACCAATTTGATTGTGACTCTACATTTATATGCTTAATAATGATTTGAATGACTAGTAATTTATCTTCATAAAAGCTTGTATCTAATTGTTTATGTGATTTTCTTAATTATTTATGCTTTTGAATTGATATTTCGTGCTTCGGTTAAATCCCTAGACGTGGTATGCAAGGATAGATAGGTAATGCTTTAGGATCACTACATAAGAAGCGAAGGAAATTATAGCAGAGAAACAATACTTAAAAATGCATGAAATATATTTTTAAAGATTAGTAGAGTTTGCATGATTAATTGGTGGAAACCAAAAACCCTAATAACCCCATTCTCATTTGTTTATCATTAGAATTATTATTATTTCATTTTTATTTTATTTTTTTTTAAGGGTAAATATTTCATTTTGTTCCAAATTTCTGAAAAAAATTGATAAAGCATCATCTTCTCGATTGGTTACTTTTGATATTAGTTAGTAGTAATATTTCACACTCCTCGTGGGAACGACATGTACATTTCATCGTTCTACTAGTTAGACACTGTGCACTTGCAGTATTATTATTGTAGGTTTTCGAGTCTACCAAGTTTTTGGCGCCGCTGCCGGGGAGTGGTTGCATAATACTCTCTGATCGATATCTTGTACATAGTTTATTATTATTTTTATTTATTTTTTTATGTACATAATTTATTTTTGATTTTCTTTTAGATTTCTTTTAGTTCCTTTTTACGCAGTTTGTTTGATTTTATTTTAGGTACTTTAGTCTTAAGTGTTGCGGGAGAAAAGAAAGTATGCATTCGCAAAGCTTTTGCAAGAGTCATTTGGAAGATCCATTAGAGGTTTGCTTAGCTCATTTTGGGTATGATTTTGATGATGATAGTGTTATTTGTGAAGTCAATGCATTATTAAACTCCACACCACTGCTTGACACTAATAAATGGAAGCCCAAAGTAGAACCTCTAGTTCTTCCTGAGTCTCGAATAGTTCTATCGGTCGAGAAAGTTTCGACTTTGACCCTTAAGCCATTGTCAGGTTATGATTTTTCTTATCTTGATAATATTAATAATGAAACCATTTTACATAATAATGGGTCTATGAGTGGTGATATTATTGCTCCAATGAGGCCTTGTTCGGCAAGTGAATTTGAACCAACATATGTTTGTGTGCCCGACTTAGCTGAAGTTGAACCAATATCAGTCCTGGAAGTTATTTCCGTTGACTTAGAACCTGATTTAGGGAGTACAAAAACTGTTCAATTCTTTAAACAATCTTTACTAATTATCTGCGAACTTGATTTACTTTGTATTCAAGGTTTGAATTATGTTTTAAATAAGATTGAATTTAGTTTTATCTCTCGAGGTACTAATATTTCTTACTGCAGGTTCATGTTTATGACTAATCATATTAGTTGGGTTGATCCCCAGCTCTTCAGGCTTTATATATACGACTCACAGCTTACCTTGGGGTACCAACCCCACATTGTTTGAGAACGTGCTACTGGAAAGTAGGGAAACAGATAACTTTTGCTTCATGGGAGTCAACCGATCAGATTTGTTCCCTCTACTCTATCTCTTATTTTCTTTTTGTTTATTTTTTTTCATTTCCCATCTTAATTTCTACGTTGGATGACTCAATTGCATTGAGGACAATATAATGTTTAAGTGTGGGGGAGAGGGTAATTATCCATATTTTTGCAGATTTTCACTTTTCTTTAAAAAAAAAAAAAACGATTGCATAATATCTCTGTTTTGCTCGAGGACTAGCAAAATATAAGTGTGGTGGTGTTGATAAGTATGTAATTGCTGCATTTTATACCCATATTTATATTAACTAGGATACAATGTTTTAGTTACTAATACTATTTTAGTGCTTTTGTAGAAAGTACAAGTGAATTCGATCATCCAGCGAATAAACAACAAAATGTGAGACTTACTGATGTTTGCGAGGAAAATGGAAAAATGTGGTCGGCCTAGTACTTCCATATATCAGCAGCACTTAATATGCTGGCCTGGTATTCCTATATATCAGCAGCACAAAGATGAAATGGGGTTGTCCTGGTATCTCCATGTATCAGCAACCACCATGATGAAATGGGGTTGGCCTGGTATCTCCATGTATCAGCAACTACCATGATGAAACAGGGTTGGCCTGGTATCTCCATGTATTAGCAACCCCAATCTAGCTGGCCTGGTATCTCCATATATATCGGCAGCATAGAATTATTTCACAGCTGAGGCACAAACACAACAAAGGAATGTCAAAGAAATATTAGTGGGGCAGGTGGTGATCACTCTTTTGAGAGTATCAAAGATAAAGAATTGTAGTATAGTCGTTTGAACCACGGAGATTGCAGGTGTTTCAAGAGAATTATTAAGCAAAGAAATAATATCAAGTTGATTTGTAATTGAGTTGTGAATGTAGCAGAATATATTTGTAAAAGAGAGAAATAATGTGAATCTACCAAGACTTTGAGGTTTCACCTAATGTATTCAAGTATTTATGTGATCCAATTATAACTCAAATAGAAACGAATAATGATTCACTCTACCCAGCAGATATAGCAAATTAGGATCTTTATGCAACTAACACAAATGCCATTTCATGACGATTGATTATGTTTCTAAAATAAAACTCAATTGAGAAATGTCACAGGGATTCCCTAGCATTCAATGTATCCGGAAATCACAATGAATCTAAGAAGTTTGTCGACATCCTCAACACAAAAATGCAATCAAAATAGAGACCAAGGAATGGACTAAAACATGAAATTCATTAATGATCACTGTAAAGAATACTAGAACTAAGCTTCCCCTCTTGTCTTGGCAGAGAGGGGTTTAGCTTCTCATTGTTGTGTAGAAAGCCATAAAAAGTATTCAATGAATAATCTAACACCAAAAGAGAACTAAAAAGAACTGAACTCAACAGAAAGCAAAATAAAATTCAGATTGCCGTATTCTAGCTTACCCTTCTTGGTTGATAGCTGTCCTCCTTTATACACAACTGCTGAGACTTGTTCTTTAATGACTGATTCAAACCCTTCCTGGATTTGGGGAAAACACTCCATATAATTTTATCTCTTCCTAATATTTCTGCATTTGACTTGAAATAAACAGCACCAACTCTGATTCTAACCATACTTTGGACTGCACCCTTCTCGACTCAACTTCACCAAAAATCCATTGTTGTTGCTGTTGAATAAGACATTTACAGCTCAAACAGTCGGGTACATAATGTAGATCGAACTCATGACACCAGCACCACTTGCCACGACCATTTCAGACCCATTAAACCGATGCAACCACAATACTGCCAGTTCAGTCTCCCTAGCCAATAGCAAACTTCAGTTCAGTCCCACTGCTAGCAAGTATTTCACAATGGAAGATAACTGCACTAACAATTCATACATCCAATGTTGCTGCTAATTAGCTCTTAATGGTACCAATTTCTCCACTCGCAGATAAAGCCCAACACCTCCAGCAACGTCACCTGCAATAACCCATCGAGCAAAATGGACTGGAGAACAACACCATCAGCAGCTTAGCTTTTTCGTACATAATCCAAAACCATGGCAGTTACCAATTTCACCACCTAGCTTATGTTCATTTACCTTCATTGGGAACTCTCAATTACCACTGACCCATCTTTATTCGCATTTCTGCACTCAGCCTAACTACAACCAACTATTTCATTTTCCCATCAAGAGCCAAGACTTCATAGCAGAACCAATTATGAACTAATTCTGTCGATACCCGTTTCAGCACTGCCTCTCATTGAATTGCAGCAACTTCATTCAAATCAATAACCCCATATATCAGTAGAAAAACCATCTTCGTATGTCCAGCTATCCCCACAACTGACTGCATCCATCTCAGCCAAATCAGGTCTTGGGTCAAATTCAGCTCAACTATGTCTCAACTCTTCACCGATCCGAACCCCATATTATCAACAAACTTATCATTACTTCCCTGTTCTATCTCGACTTTGAAAACCAAAACCCCCAAATTCAATCGTTGTTGTTGAGAAAAGTTCAAGTAATTGGCTTGAATCTCAACCCAAAACACCACAGATCTTGTATCATCGGCTCCTTATTCTTCTTGCTGATTAAATCCAGTCAACACCCCTTGATAAATCGAACTCATCTCTGCCTGCACCGTTCATCAACTCCTGAACTTGTGAATCTCAAATCAAGCCAATTTCTTCTTTAATCGAGTACCACGAGATAACTTGGATTGCACACGGAACCGCCTAATTTCTTCTTCGTTCACCCCTCACATAAGTTGAACTCAGTTGCTTGGATTCATCTTCTCTGATAGGAGCCTCAACAGCTTGAAGGAAACACGAGCTCTTTGTTTTCATAAGAAACGAGATGTGGCTGTAGATACCACAGACAAGATGTGGCGGAGGCACAAGCCAAGTAGCCCATCTCTCTTCAGCCATTTATGCGCCGGCTTGTATACACAGGCAAACTTTATAACTCTCGGGCTGTGAAGAAATGTATCCAAGGATGGCGGTGCAATGAGTGACTTTGTTCATCTTTCTCGCAAACGTGGTTTAACTCCTCTTTTAGCCATTTATTCTCAAGGTGAATAGAATTTCTTGTACCGTAAGTATAATTATTAGCAAAATATCGAGGGCTAGCTAGTGTAAATGTGGGTATAAAAATGTCGCACTTACGTGCTTATCAGGTGGCTTCCACTAAGGCTAAGAAACTGCTTAGAAGTGATGATAAGCACGAAATACAAGCAAATTCGATCATCCACCAATTTTCGGCACAATTAGAAGTAAAATGACGTTTTGCCGTAAAAAGTATCACCATTGGCTCATGGCACCAAAGGCACTTCAGCAGATGTGGTGGCACCACCAAAAGTAGCTCATTGTCAGTAGATAACATAGCGAAGCAACTGGCTTTCTTTATTCTCTGAAGGTTAAGCACAGGATGTGCATTAGAAGTTGAGAGTGGGAATTGCGGTGTGAACTCAAGTCACTACAGAGAGATACAAATAACTAGAGATGGAGGATACCTCAACTGGTTACCGGTGGTAATTGATTTAGTATTGCAGAATGGGTTCAGACTGTCGACTGTTAGTGGTAGTGATGCCCATGTAGAGTTAAATGGGTGTTGTGATGTACATTAAGAGGAATCAGCGAGAGAACAATGTGGAGGTGGTGCTGTAATTGAGATGGAAAAGAAAAGAAGACAGTGGGTGATGTGGTGGCTGCATGGGAGGTGATTGCATCCAACTGCCGAGACTCGAATGGAGATGGTAGCAAAAGCTTGGATCAAAACCGGGGGTGATGAAGCTCATGCACGAAGAGAGAGTGCAGTCAGTGGTGATTGTACACAGATCGTAGCCCAAATTATTGAGGTATGGTGAAATCTATCTGTTGATATGAGTTATGAAAGTAGGCTGTATAGAGACTAGAGAGCTTGGACACGAAAGAAGATGGAAATGGAGCGAGTCTGATCCAGTATGGAAGATGGGCGTGGAATGGTCGTGTGTTGGAAGAATTCAATAGTTAGACAGATGAGTTTAAGAAGAATTTGAAGTCTCAGAAGCTAAGAACATAGAGAGTCAGTGGAGTTGATGGGTATTGAGTGATGGCTGTTGTATGGGTGTTTAAGAAGCTGGTGCCACAACAGTTTTGTGGTGGTAATCTTGCACTTTGTAATCGATGGAGCAAAGAATTTAAGATGCTGATGTTGGTTTTCTTTGGTCGTTGGCTGGGTTTGGTTGATGGTTGCTGGTGGAGGTCTTAATAAAATTGTTGAAGATGCATAGGCAGTTGGCGCTAGAAAGAGCTGTAGGGGTGAACAGAATGGATGTTTACATTTCATGCAGCGTAAATAAAGATGCAACGATGGGTGCAGCCACTGGGAATGCTAATTGAAGCGGTGTTAAAAGGGCAGAAGATGGTCGACTGGTGGATGCATAAGTCTTGGAATTTTGGTGATTTTTCGAGCTATTGCCGCTGCATGTCATCGGTTCTGTGTTTGCACGAAGGGGTTCGATTTATGAATGTATGGTTTTGCTCTACAATCTACAGTGGATGACTAAAAATGATTGGATGGTGATGATGTTCGAAGTGGGTTGAACTGGTGACCAGTGGTGGTATTCGTATGAAGTACAGTAATGGGAAGTATGGAGTCTGACAAGAGTCACTAGCTTGGTACACTGGCTGTAAAAATCTGTTGATCGAGATGGGAGTCTTGAGAGACGACTTATGAAGAATATTTAGAAGGTTCGAGTGAGACGGGGCATTTGGGTATGAGATGGTTGAAATCGATGGCCCAAAGTTAGAGATTCGGAGAAGGAAATATGATGTATTTGTTAGAAATAATATCTCCAAGATATTATCTCATTGAGATATTATTCGATAGTATATTTTGTATTCATTAGGCATGTATATTCTCTTTATGTTGTAATATTTCGTTTCCATGTTTACATCTGTTCGTGCTTATAAGAACAGGTTGTATTGTAACCTTATACTCACTGAATAAGAATATACACAATATTCTCCAGAATATACATGCCATGACTACTTTTGTCATGGCATCAGACCCAGAAAAGATCTAAAGAAATCATCTTCCGCTGCAACAAAAACTCTGAGATATCAAACACCATTAGCCTTGCAGTGTGATCTATCTACTTGCTTCTCACCTTCTATCTTATCGACAACAAAAATAACCCTAGCTGCAAATATTTATCTGTGCCTTCTCCTTCTCATTCAAAATGTCACGAGAAGACTATGAACCCATTACTGCAAAATTTGATGACACCAATTATAATCATTGGTCCTTTCTTATGAGAAGTTTCCTTAAAGGAAAAGGAATGTGGAAATATATTGATGGTAAAGCCAAACGTCCTAACACTGCTGAATCGAGTACACAAACAAAAGAAAATGAGACAGCACCTGTAGAAAGTCTGGAGGACTGGGAAATAAATAACCACAAGATACTCACATGGATTAGCAATACCGTGATAACATCCATAAGCATGCAACTCACCAGGTTTGAGACGGCCAAAGATGCGTGGGATTTTCTCTCAAAAAGGTATACTCAAATTAACTTTGCTCAACGCTATAAGCTAGAACAGGATATTAGATCCATGAAACAACAACATGATCAGTCCATTTCTGATTTTCACTCTGAGATGTCAGTTATATGGAATCAGTTGGCCCTTATGGAACCTAGCTGGACAGTAGATATTGAGTTATGGGAAAAATATAGGGAAGAGTCACGTCTAGTTCAACTCTTAATGGCATTGAGAGATGAATTTGAGACTGTTAGAGCATCCATTCTTCATAGATCACCCCTACCAACTGTCGAAACTGCACTTTCTGAACTCATTACTGAAGAGACTAGAAAAAGAATCAAACCGGATATTCCTACAGTTCTAGCAGTTCCTTCACGAACAAACTTTAGCAACTCATTTAGCTATCAAAAGATTCATCGTGATACAACCCAGGGTCTGTGTCATAACTGCAAGAAACCAGGACATATAGCCAAAAACTGCAATTTACCACTTAACACAAAGCAACAGCAGATTCGTCACAAGGTTCAACCTCACAACTTCATTGCAATTACTGCAAAGAACCTGGACATACTGTGAGTAACTGCACATCTCCATCATCTAGGAATATGAGAGAGAAGAGAAGATTAAATGCAGCTGCATATACTCATGCTCCATCCATATTTGCAACACCAGCTATTGGGAAGAACTATGAATCAGCAACACCCATTCCAACCAATCTGGGTGATATTCAAGAGATGCTCAAACAAGCACTTTCAATCGGTAATAATCCTTCAGCAGCTACTGCTCTCTCAACTCCAACAGGTGTACTTTCAACTGGCTGGTTTCTTGATTCAGGTGCTTCAAATCATATGACCTTTGATTTAACATTGTTTGAGAATAAACATCCCATTGTTACACCTAATATTCACACAACAGATGGATCAGAAATAACCGCTAGTCATATTGGTAAAATTAAAGTTTCAGACAAGATATGCGTACCTGATGTGCTTCTTGTACCAAAAATTAGAATGAATCTTATATCAATTGGGCAACTGTGTAACCAAGGATTTAATATTTTCTTCTTTCCTTCTGGTTGTGTGATACAGGATTCCAGAACGGAGAAGCTAGCTGGGATAGTCCGTAGAGTTGGTCGCCTTTATCTCCTTGAAACTCTCATAATTCCCCAGCAAGTCAAGAATAAAACTGTTGCCGCATCCGCATCTGCATCTATTTTTCCTTCAACTGTCTCTCCATTTATGTCTTGGCATTCCAAGTTAGGACATGTCTCCTTTTCTCGTCTCACATATATGATTAATAAAGGATTATTAGGAGCTATTCAAGTAGAAAAAGAACCCTATTGCGTTGCATGTAAGTTGGGAAAACAACCAGCTCTTCCTTTTAACAATAGCACTACTTTATCTACTGCACCTTTTGATCTCATTCATTCAGATGTTTGGGGAAAATCTCCCATTGCAACTAAGGGAGGAGCTTTATATTATGTGATTTTCATTGATGATTATACTCGTTTCACATGGATATATCTGTTTAGCTCTAGATCAGACTTCCTAAAACTCTATACTGATTATTCAAGGATGATTAAAACTCAGTTTGGAAAATCTATCAAAACCTTTCGCGCTGACCAGGGAGGAGAGTACATATCAAACCCTTTTAAAGAGTTTCTCAAAACCGAAGGTACGCAACTTCAGCTATCATGCACAGAAACCCCAGAACAAAACGGAGTTGCAGAGAGAAAACATCGTCACATCATTGAAACAGCAAGAACTCAACTTATCTCTGCATCTGTTCCCTCAAATTTTTGGGGAGAATCAGTTCTTACTGCAGTTTATACCATCAATCGTATTCCAACTTCCATCATAGGAGGAATATCACCATATGAAATCCTTTATGGTAAGCCATCAAATTACTCTGAACTTCGAGTCTTTGGTTCTACGTGCTTTGTTCTCCTTACAGAGCGAGAGCGTAACAAGCTAGGTAAAAATAATACCATTTGTGTTTTTCTAGGATATGGAATAGAACAAAAGGGATATCGCTGTTATGATCCCGAAAGTAGAAGATTACGCATAGCTAGACATGTTACTTTCTGGGATAAAATACCATTCTGGTCTCTTCCTAGCAGTAAGTCTTCCAGCTTAGAAACTTTCTCATATGTAGATCCTTTTGAAGATATATCTTCATCAAGTTCACAATCTTCAAATATTCCTATCATCACTACACCCAATCCTGCAGTTATCTTCCCTCCATAAATCTCAGAAATCACCACCAACAACTCTACGGATGATCACGGCGTTGCTTCTCCAGAAAGGAATCCTGCAGTTGAAGAAGAAACACTACCACCTCGTACTCGTCGGCCACCATCTAAGTACTCTGACTATCACTGCTCTTTATCCTCTATCTTGCCCATGCATGAACCTAAATCTTACATGGAAGCAGCTGCAATTCCGGACTGGCAAAATTCTATGGGAGAAGAGTTACAGCACACAAGAATGCAAATACATGGGATATGGTAGATCTTCCTCCTGGAAAATCTGTTGTTGGTAGCAAGTGGGTTTACAAGCTAAAGACAAACTCAGAAGGAAAAATAGAATGATATAAATCTCGCTTAGTGGCGCAAGGGTACACACAAGAATACAGAATTGACTATGAAGAGACATTTACACCGGTTGCTCGGATGACTACAGTGCGCACTCTTATTGTTGTTGCTTCTGCTCAGAATTGGGATCTTCACCAAATGGACGTCAAGAATGACTTCCTCCATGGAGAACTTCAAGAAGAAGTTTATATGAAACCACCACCCGGATTACATCATGCTCCAAATCAAGTGTGCAAACTTAACAAAGCATTATATGGTCTCAAACAAGCACCTCGTGCTTGGTTTGAAAAATTCTCCAATGCTATTATTCAGTACGGATATAGTCAGAGTGCATATGACTCAGCCATGTTTACTCGAAAAACAGGGAGAGGAATGGTTATTCTTCTCCTGTATGTCGATGACATGATCATTACTGGAAGTGACTTGAATGAAATTCATGCTTTGAAGCGTCACCTATTCTCTTGTTTTGAGATGAAGGATCTTGGTCTCTTGAGATACTTTCTTGGGATAGAAGTCGATAAATCCTCAAGTGGTTATTTTATTTCTCAAGTTAAGTATGCAACTGACATTCTTCAACGTGCAGGGTTAACTGATAGCAAGACTGTTGATGCACCTTTGGAACTGAATGTTAAGCTCAACAGTTATGAAGGAAAAGCACTATCTAATCCTACATTGTATCGTCAACTTGTGGGGAGTCTTAATTATCTTACTATTACACGACCAGATATCAGCCATGCAGTCCATATTGTAAGCCAATTTATGTCATTTCCAAGATCAAAACACTATGCTGCAGTTCTACGAATTTTGCGATATATCAAAGGTACTTTGTATCAAGGTTTAAACTTCTCAAGAAATTCAGATCTTCGTCTTCGTGCATACTCCGATTCTGATTGGGCAGGTGACGTTACTGATCGTCGATCAACCACTGGGTATTGCCTATTTTTGGGTGACTCCTTAATCTCTTGGCGTAGTAAGAAACAATCTGTAGTATCTCGCTCTAGTGCTGAAGCTGAGTATCGAGCTCTCGCTCACACTACTTCAGAAATTGTTTGGTTACGGTGGCTTCTTCAAGATATGGGAATTACATTATCTGAACCAACTCCACTCTCCTGTGATAACAAGGCTGCTATTCATATTGCTCACAATGATGTATGAGCGTACAAAGCACATTGAGATTGACTGCCACTTTGTACGTCATCATTTCAAATACTCGACAATCTCTTTGCCCTATATCTCTTCTGAACTGCATCTAGCAGACATGTTTACCAAGACCTTACCTTCTGTTCGTCTCAAGTTCTTGGTTTTCAAACTCAACATGGGCTTTGAGATATTATTCGATAGTATATTTTGTATTCATTAGGAATGTATATTCTCTTTATGTTGTAATATTTCGTTTCCATGTTTACATCTGTTCGTGCTTATAAGAACAGGTTGTATTGTAACCTTATACTCACTGAATAAGAATATACACAATATTCTCCAGAATATACATGCCATGACTACTTTTTCCAGTATTGACGCTGAAGTTGGTTGTAAATTGAAGATGGCTGCAAGAACTCCATGGATTGACGTTGATTTGTAGGCTACAGATGAGGAGCAAAAAGGGGAATCGAACTTCCATTGAATTTACTTGCTGGTAGCTAAATATCTAGCTAGGTTGTTCGGCCAAAGTGGAACTGGTGCATAAGAAGCTCAGAGAATTCGAATCAGTGAAGGATGGTGATTAAGTGGTCGAAGAGTGGGATGTTGCTGTGATGTCATGGTCCGTGCTCGTACTAGGCTTTGCCGGTGGTTCACAAGTTTTGGAATGAGCTTGTCGGATTTAAATTGGAGCTCTGGGAGTTGTCTATGTGGAGTTGGTCCATTGAATGGGCTGGGCCTTTGCACTTTTGCTAGGTCTTAGTTGAACGTACGCAGCAGCTATATAGGATACAAACAAAAGAACATAAAAAAGAGAAGCCGGAGCGCGGCACAAAGCCGTGAAGAGGAGCTAGGGTTTGGGAGTTTTTTTTATTTCATTTTTCTCTTTTGATTAGCTAGAGTTTTATTGAGATATTTTTATGGCTTTTGAAAAAGCTATGTCTAGCTAATCATGTTATGGTTTAGGTAGAAACCAATTTGATTGTGTGAACTCTACATTTATATGCTTAATAATGATTTGAATGACTAGTCATTTATCTTCATAAAAGCTTGTATCTAATTGTTTATGTGATTTTCTTGATTATTTATGCTTTTGAATTGATATTTCGTGCTTCGGTTAAATCCCTAGACGTGGTATGCAAGGATAGATAGGTAATGCTTTAGGATCACTACATAAGAAGCGAAGGAAATTACAGCGGAGAAACAACATTTAAAAATGCATGAAATATATTTTTAAAGATTAGTAGAGTTTGCATGATTAATTGGTGGAAACCGAAAACCCTAATAACCCCATTCTCATTTGTTTATCATTAGAATTATTATTATTTCATTTTGTTCCAAATTTCTGAAAAAATTGCTAAAACATCATCTTGTCGATTGGTTAATTTTGATATTAGTTAGTAGTAGTATTTCACACTCCTCGTGGGAACGACATGTACTTGCCATCGTTCTACTAGTTAGACATTGTGCACTTGCAGTATTATTATTGTAGGTTTTCGAGCCTACCAAGTTTTTGGCGCCGCTGCCGGGGAGCGGTTGCATAATAATCTCTGATTGATATCTTGTACATAGTTTATTATTATTTTTATTTTTATTTTTCTGTACAGATTCATGAGTTATTACATAGAAGGCAAGCGAGCAACAAGATGCGCCGCAAGCCCTTTTTGAATGGCAAACCCTATCCTCTTAAACACAAACTCTCTAGAATCGGGAGTCATGACATTACTGTGCATGACTCTTTGAACTCTCGCTAGGAGTTCAACCGCCTCCGGAGCTAAATACCCAAAAGTGTCAAAGGCAAAGGGAATAAAAGCATGTCCATTATCAATACAAGCCTTTTCATGCTTCGTTATCTTACCCAAGGCAGCTTTCAAAGCTGCTTGTCCAACTGTGAAAGAGCCTTGCCCGATGCCTACTAATGGAGAAACCCCAGTAAGATCAACACACGTATGTTTTCCGTTGGCCCACCCAAAAATAAGAACATCTGCTGGCCTCGAGTGTTGATCGCCTTCAAGAGGATCCGTCAAAAAGTTGACCGACGCCTCTTTCTTTGCCGAAATACCAGCCCTCCATAATACATCATATAAGATATCTCTCACATGATCATGTCTATATTTGAAACCAGGATCCACCTTACAGTGGAAGCATGTTCCCCATATGCGTCTAGGCACTGTAATACAAGCAGGGCAACGAGAATCAGAAGGGTATAGGGGGATCATTAACATGTATTTAAGGATGCACCGATACTCCAAGGGGGACATCTTCTGTCCAAGGCCGTCAATCGGGATAGCGAGAAGAAAATCCTGCGCATGCGCTGCTTGTAGACACTCAAAAAGCGTTTCGTCTATCCGAAAACCCATAAACCCTACCCATATGTTTAACAACTTTACCAAAAAGAGCACTCGCCAGGTTGCTTTGTGCTTTAAGTGGGGCGGTGTCTTTATTGGTAAAACTACTAAAGTCTTGGTCGGGCAGATTTTCTTGTAAGGTTTTCAATGCCATATAAAAATTATCGTCCATACCTTCTACTCCACTATCCCTGAGTATGTGATCTTGCAATCCCCAAGATTGCACACGTGATGCAAGAAAGGCGTATTGTGATGCTTCCTTAGCCGTGTATAACCCAAGGCCTCCATATCTGATAGGAAGTGTAACTAGTCTCCATTGAATCTCCCCGAAAAACGGGCCTCCACACACAACGATTCCCTCTATCGCCTCCCTTAAGCCTCTATCAAAGATATCTACTGCCTCTGTAGTGTATCCCGGGAAACAAATTCGAAGGCCAAATAACAACTTAGAGATTCCCATACATGCACGCAGAAGTAATAACTCGCTCTGAGGATCACGTAGTTTATACAAAATCTGCATTAACTCCACTTCCTTCTCTGCTCTCCTGATAGCAAGCCTTTTCACAAACTCATCATTAAGGCTGACTGCACCCCCTAAAAGTTTGACCCCATTGTCTGGCCTTGAGATTTCAGCAGGAAACATCCCATCCCTTACCTTTCTTCCATCACAAGAGGGCCAAAAGATTTCGGTTTTTTTAATATTCAATATAAGTCCCAACCGAGGCCCCTCTGTTTGAACGACAATAAGTGCTCGCGCTACTTCGACAGTGTCACCAATAATAGTACCATCATCAAGATACCAAGCCTGTAAGGATAGTGTGAACTGCTCATTTATCTTCGTTATAAGCTGATGAAGCACCAAAGCAAACAACAACGGACCTAACGGGTCACCTTGTTGCACCCCTGTTGAGGAATAGATATGATAATCTCCCACATATAATCTTGCCGGTTGACCATATAAATAATCCACCCATGGGGATATAGATGGACAAAGTCTACGAACCGCAAGAAGCATGGATGTGCGGTCAACTAGGTTGAAAGCGTTGGTGAAGTCTACAGTTAGCATAGTAAGACTAGGGTCTAAATGGTGCTTACTAACATACCTGTTCACTGCATGTAAAATGGCCTCCGCTCCTCCTGAAACCCCCACCCCAAACTGAAAGTCCTGTAAGTAGGCCGCCATGTCCTTGCCAACTCCCTTCATAGCCACCTTGGATACAAGACGACGCCAAATTGTCCCAACAGCGATAGGACGAATACTATTATCTGGCTTAAGAAGTGGAGTTAATGGTGCTGACGCAATAAACTCTGCCAGAATAAGAGGACATCTACCACTCAACCACAGATTAATAACCCTTGTTATTGCCGTGACTAGGTCAGCATCCACAGGAGAGCCTTCCCCACAAAAGGAATCCAATAAGTGTTGTGCCCGGAGGCCATCCTTGCCACATGAAGTCCCCTTAGGAAACGATTTAATGCAGCTTAGGACAGTTCCCTCTTCAGCTAGTAAAGGCGTATCAGTTAACGGGATAGAAGGCTTCTGCGGAGGGGGCATGAATGGGTGTTTATCTTCCAGGGCTTTCTTGGTATCTTCATTGTACTGCGCCACCCCGGAAGAGCTGATGGCTTTAACTGCAGCAGTAAAATGTCCATCTGCAACTTTGCGCAAGCAAGCAGAATTATTTGTACGTTTGCTGTCAGGTTCTTCATCATCCTCTAACTTAACACATCCAGTTCGCCGCATCTGTAGAACCTCTTTAATAAGCTTTTGGACTCCCCCAGCTTCACCCCACATCGTCAATGCTTTTAGAATTTGCTTCTGCTGCATAGATTTACAACTCCCAGATCTACGTTCCATCCGATTCTTGGGTATGAAGACGCGCAATGTACAGCGAGGTAGTATCAATAAGCTAACCCAGTTCCGGACTGAATTAGGCTCTACTGCCACTTTCAAGAGGGCTGATTTCAAAGCCTGGGAAAATGCCATCCTACACCCTTTAGGAATACTCTTCACAATACTCACATGAGCATGAAGAACTGCATCTAGTGTCTCAACGGTTAGCTCAAAACCATTGTCCTCCAACTGTACGAGAATAGAGTCAGGCCGAGGTACTCCAACAATCAATTCTGTTACTTCCCCAGACACCTCACATATTGCAGGTCTAACATCAATATCTCCATGTTTACATGCTCTTTTCCATGCCTGGATACTCATACAGTTAAAGCATAGCCATTGTTTCAATGTCTT
Organism: Papaver bracteatum; assembly: GCA_023529315.1. NCBI lineage: Eukaryota > Viridiplantae > Streptophyta > Magnoliopsida > Ranunculales > Papaveraceae > Papaver > Papaver bracteatum. The sequence goes on from JAJJWX010001863.1 coordinate 793,277, forward strand.
CAAGGTTTCTTCCAATGTACTGAACACATCCTGGTCGCTTCCAATGGCCTGTTGAAGAGCATTCTTCCTATCTGAGTTGCATAGATGTACCCTCTTTAAATGGGGCACTAGACAGGCGAAACCCTTGCTTCCAATCCTCCCATCTGGGCACCCATGAAAGTCTTTGAAAGGGCAGATCAATACCTCCTTATCTGTTATCGTCATTCAGACATAAAGGCAAACATGATATGGACGTACAGCTTAGCTATCGAACTCAGCACAAACCAGGTCTAAAACCACCGGTGAACCCACACAATGTAACAAAGAAAAACAAAGCAACACTTACAGAGAAATTATGTAAAACTGCACAACCTATTATCTATGAAGGAAGGTAATTCTCAAGCCGGGAATCCAAAGAAAAAGAGAAATAAACAAGAAAAATAAACAACAAACTTGAAACCTCCCACCACTCTAACCCATCGAGATGATGGTGGTGTTGGGAAGTTGAGGAAGGTGATTTACCGGCAAGTTCCTTAGTGAATTGAGTGATTTACGAAACTGTGATTTCTGAAAAATTCGAAATTTGCTACAGTAAAAATGGTATTAAATTTTAGTTACTGTAGCAGCATAAAAATGGTATTAAATTTTTTGGATTTCTTTTAGATTTCTTTTTTATTTTCTTTTAGATTTCTTTTTTATTTTCTTTTAGATTTCTTTTAGTTCCTTTTTACGCAGTTTGTTTGATTTTATTTTAGGTACTTTAGTCTGAAGTGTTTCGGGGGAAAATAAAGTATGCGCAATGTATGACAATTGCATTGATTAGCCTATTTCTGAAACTTAATACTCTTAGGAATTAAACTTAATTAGCGCAAGGCGTTAGGTTATTCTTTAGGTAGAATTCACATACGCGGCTCTAATGTGTATGTTAACGAAATTAGGAAATTAGCGAAGTATCTTGGTCTCTTGATACTCTAGATATTTTGATAATAAAGAGATTAAATCGTAATTTTAATCATGTATGCAAGCACTGGCAAGCACTCGTAATTCTAATCGTAACCAATACTTTCACATATTTGACTTGCTTGGTCTATTTATTTTTATTTTTTTGTTTAGTTTTATTTACATAAAATCAGAAAACCCTCCTTGTTTTACGTAGGAAACCGAAATAACATGATAATCCAAGACCTCTTTGTGGGAACGATCCTTTCTTGCCCTTGCTATATAATATATTTTGAGTAGTGAGAAAGTAATATTATTTTAGAAAATTAACGGAGTAACTTGCTCTCTTGATACTTTAGGGCTTTTGATGATAGAAAAATTAAATATGAATTCTAATCATCCATTCAAATACTTGTTTACATTTTTTTTTAATTTAGCAACGGCCTTCAAAAAGGATAATGATCCCCATCAACAATTGGAAACATCCAGATCGGATGAATAGACCAGTACATAGAGGTTTTGTAGTTGCAGGAAATCCTACACTACACCCTTGATAAGAATTTACTGTAATTAAGACATATTTGAAGATTAAAAACAACACTTTATTATTTGATTCTCAGAAATGTTTACAAGAAATGGAAGAAATCAAGAATACAACCGCTCTCTTGAATTTTCTCTCTCCTCAAGACTTCCTTAACACTCAAAAATACATCATCATCTTTCTGAATCTACTATGTCTCTTTATATAGGATAGTTACATAGTGGATGACAGCTAATCCGTCCTTTAATTTCGGATCTGACCTGCGATATTATCGCAGTAGTTATAATGTCCATTCTCGCAAGTGTTGTAACCATCGCAGGATAATCACACTCTTCCCGTGTTTCTTCATTCGTCAGCTATTACGTCATTCTTTAAATCATTCTGTGATACTCGTGAAGTCTTGTTGAAGAAATCGCGGTGATGTTCGCAGAAGTGTTGCTAATCTCGCAAGAATAATATCATGGCAATATTCTGGTCCTACATCTTGCCTCTTATCATGTCTTTTCTACAAATAGGGAAAGAATATGAGAATTAAAATGCCGCAGCTACCTAGTTTTTTTATCTCTTTTCCCCAAAAAAACCATGTAAATTAGGTATGACCGCTTATACGTGTCGAATGCTCCTATTTTAACCGGTTAATCCTTTATTACCCGGTTACCCTTCTTCTGTCTATAAAAGAGATAACTTGTTAAGAAATATTCTTTTTATTTTACTTCTTCGTCTTCTCCGTCCCTTCTCTTCTCTGTAAACTTTCCCGTCTGCAATTTTTCTTCTTTCATAGGTTCATCTACTACTGTTCTAATGGAGTCTCAAAGGTATGAACATTCTCTTCCGTTTAAATTCGATTCTGCTTGTTTATTTTTTTTGCTTAACAATAAAATTTATTAATGCTCAAGGTAGTTCCAAAAAATTACAACACAAAAGAAAGAAAAGTGAGGAAACAAAAGCAAAAAACAGAAAACGTTACACAGAAGCCCATTATGCTTTTTAACAAAATCTAAAATAGCATTTTTCTGGGCTTTCCAGGCAGCCCAGGAACTCTTGTTTGTAGAAATAAATCCTTTTTTCTCCCCTGCATAGCCCAACACCCTTTTTGGCCATGTTGTCTGCAGAGAAGTTTACTTCTCTGTAACTATGATGAACGTTCCAAGAATACACAGCTGCACAAATTATATCCCACCTTGTTATTGTAAACCAAGGAATTTTCTTTGAGTGAAAGGCATTGATGACATCTTGAGAATATGTGTTAAAAACCAACTCTTTATAACCCTTCTGAACTTCCCATTCCCCTGCCACTATAACAGCAAGTACTTCTGCATAATAATTGGTACAAACTCCCAAACCTCCTGAAATTGCAACCACACAATCACATGTGTGATATCTGCCCACGATTCTGCTTGTTTAAATTATGTTTATCTATTTTATTTGATCTCTTCTATTTGATCTTTCATAATTCCCATACTGTGTCTTCTTTTCAGTGAAACTACTTCTAACGTGCAACCTGTATCTCAAAACCCTAATCTTCTCAAAAATTCACAACAGAAACTGGCTGAAAAGAAGAGGAATCGTGCGAATCCTAAGGTAGTAAGAAACACTTGTTTTCTTAATAACAATATTGTTGCCTCTGTTTCTTATCTAGTTTATTATTCGCAGGATGATGAGAATGTTATTGAACCTCGCAAGCGATCTCGCATGATTAAACCCATTGAATACGGAATTACTATTCCCTCATTATCTTCTTCAAAATCCACCCCTATAGCATTGCAAATTGTGCACCAACCTTCTGCTCACGATGGTGTCACTCCCAATACTCCTGCCTCAATTAACCATCTCATAAGTGAAACTCCCCATATTATTTCGAAAGAAATTCCTTCTTCTTCTACTGTAGTCACTTCTCAAGTTGATTCATTTTCACTTCCAAATGTGACCTTTCCAGACACTCCCCCTCCTGATGACACAAATAATTCAAACCTTCAACTCGCCATTGTTACCACTTCACCGCCTACATCTCTCCCTCCTGAGAGAAAAACTTCAATTGATGTAGACGTTGCCTTTAGACTCTTATCTGACATTCTGGATGAAACTAGAAAATCCTCCATTAATCCTGTCAAGAGTGGCGTCTGCGAAGTTTTAAGCAAGTATTTTGGTTCTGAACAAACGGCTGCGAAGACATCTTTAGAAAACGAAATTGAAATTTTAAAAGAGAGTCTTCGGGTTAAGTCTTCAGAATGCAATACTCTTCAGCACAAGCTTCACAACTCTTTACTGAATTGCGAGAATCTTCACAATAAGAACGAGGAACTAAAATGTATAATTTTCCTTCTTTTATCTCTTGGTTTTTCTATTTTAGTAAATTCTCATTTTTTCTGTGCTTAATTCTCTTTTAAACCCTTGGTTCATATATTTAGTTGTAAATCGGACACGATTCTTGGAGAGATTCTGATTTGAGTCTATTTGCTGAAGAAGCGCGCTGAGAAAGATTCTTGGATGGACCAATATAATAGATTAGATAGCCTTCATTCATATTCTATCGACCAAATAGATAATCTTACCAATGAGAATAACCAACTAATACAAAGGCAAAGTCTGTTAACTAGCGAAGTTACTCATCTTTCTTATTTGTTAACCCAAGCTAATTTGGCGATAGAAACTTTATCAGATGAAAATGAGATCTTATCTCAATAAAAGCGCAGCTTCTCAAATAAGATAGCGATCTCCTCGCAGCATTTAAGTATTCTTCAGAAAGTGTGTGACAATCAAGAACAATCTCTGTCTTTATTGAAAGAAGAACTTAAAGAAGTAACTGAATCATCAATAGCTGAGAAGGACAAACTCATTCAGGGTAGGATAGCTCTAAGTGTAAAGGCTGATAAACTCAAAGAACGTTTCTCTCGATTAAAAGAATCTCATTCCTTATTGGAAAAAGAAAATGCTTATCTCCTTTCTAAAGAAGAAAGTATAAAATCTCTCCTGAAGGGTATAATTGGAGATAAATTTGATGATGCCATGAACCAGTGGGAGAGTTGTGTCTTATCATTAATTCAAAACTTATCTTCGCAGAGTGAAGGTGGTCATTTTGACTTCCTTAATTGTTAATTTTTCTATTCAAATTTCTCTGCTATATTTTTGCAAGATCTTCATCTGAATGTTTTTCTGGCTTATCTATTTTTCTCGCAGAATCTGAGAAAAGTCTTCAAACCACCATTTCTGACTTGGCTGATAAATTGGCTTCAGTCCGCAAAGAAAATGGTGAACTTCTAGCCAATTATGTCAAATCTCGCGATCGTGCAGAAATAAGATATGACTATCTTGAATACTATAAGAACATGGAATTAAGAATCGCGACAGAGGCTTCCTTCGCAAAGTTCATCTCAGTGCTGAAGTTCTCGTGAATGACATCTTAATATCCAACGCTCTCTCCCCTGTATCAGTCAATCCTCTGGAAGTAGATGATGATAAAATTCCTCTTCCCATGGCTAGTGATCTAGAGTATATAAGTAATGAAGAAGATGTTTCTCAGGAAAATTCGGCGGATAAAGAAAAATCTCCTCTTAATAAAGTTGTTGCTGGCGATGGAACAACCGTTAATGAGTCATCAAATGAAGAAGAAACGCAAACTGATCATGAGAAGAATGTTGGCGAGGCTAATAACTCTGGCAAAGATAATGCTTGAATTTTGTTTTTGCTTTCTTTTAGTTCTCTTTCTTGCGAATGATGTAACCTCTTTCAATTTTCAAACTCATGTTGGAGCTCTATTGAATTTCTGTTCTTCTCAATACTCTGCGAGAAAGATAATGGTATTTTATTTATCAATTCCCATACTTGCCCCTCATTATCTTTCTTGGAATGAACAAATATCTCATGCATCTGAGAAAAATGAAATAGTTAATGGGTAGGATTATTCTTGTGGTCTTATTTTTCCTTTCTAATTAAAGGTCTTATTTCGCCACGTTTCTTTCTGCGACAAAATCGCAGGACGTCCTTACATTCTCATGTAGAGACCCATTGATCTTGCCTTAGCTCTTGTATTTTATCAATTTTCTGCGACTATATGACAGGTCTAAGTTCCCTTGCGAGAACAAATCCCCATGACATAGCCGTCTTGCGATGAAATCGCAGGACGTATTTACACTTTCATGTAAAAACCCATTGATCTTATCTTAACTTTTTCTTATGGCTTGTTGCCTCCGTATTTGTCACGCGACAATATGACAGGCCTAAATGTTCTTGCGAACACAAAGCCCCATGATATTACCGTCTTAAGACACTTATCAGCTCCCTAATGGAGGGTGCCTCCCTTACTCCCCCTGGTTGCCCCTTCAAGGAGGGCACATCGGCCATATAAGACTAGATCCTCCCATCCAGTCTTAACAACAACCAGTTGTTTTCGCAACCGCTTATACTTTATGCCTATATGGCTTATAGTTACGAGACTGCACCCTAAGTGGGGTTTTCTTGAGGCCGATTGCATCATAGCCAAGACTTACCAATAATGGTCAGGGTAGGTTCGTCCATCCCGGGCATCCTTGGCTCAACCGTGTACCTCAGCGCCTTGGTCATACTCTGCACCCCTTAGAAGAGACCCTCGGTCGTCCAACCAGGGTATAACCTTATATAGTTGGAAATCCAAAGTATCTCTCCTGGATAGGTATCTCAAAGAGATGGACCCCAGTCTCTGTGTCTCAGGTTCCAGCAGCGGTATAACCTTATCCCTGAGCCACGCAAAGAGATACCCCAAATATGACGTACTTTAGGTCTTACATTTGCCTCTTACGAAATTTTATTCGCGAACTAGGGTGTACGCCATAAAGGTTTGTCCCGTTCTTTGTTTCTTTTGCGTATATCGCAATCTTTCATTCTTTATGTAATCTTAAATAACCTTGCGAATATACTCGCAGCTGTAAAAATTTGTTTTGCCCATTTCTTCTTTGTTTCATTAAATATCTGTTACTGATAATATCTTTTTAAAAATAATCTGTTACATGGTCTACCCAGTCTTTGACCAACATCTCTGCCTTCTGGGTCCACCAACCTGTATGCCCCTGTTCCAACTATCTATTTAATGATATATGGTCCATCCTATTTTCTCGCCAATTTTCCACCACGTTCTCGCTGGTACTCTAGTGTTTCTCGCAGAACTAAATCACCTGGTTGAAACTAACGTTTTTTGACTCGCTTGTTATATTCGCGAGCTAACCTTCGCTGATAATTTTCCAGATGTTGTAATGCTTTTTCTCTTTTCTCTTCTAATTCATCAAGTTCTCTTAGAATCATGCTAGCATTAAGATTCTTCTCCCAAACCTCTCTTTTTGTTATAGGAATAGAAACTTCTGTTGGTAGTACTGCTTCAACACCATATGTTAAACAAAAAGGTGACATCCCAGTTTCCTCTCTCCTGGTTGTGTTGTAAGCCCATACTTCATTATGTAACTGTTCACACCATGCTCTATGGTACCCTTCTAATTTCTTTTTAAGATGTCTGCGATTGTATTATTAGTTGCTTCAGCCTGACCATTAGCTTGTGGGTATAATGGAGTAGATTTTCCACATCTTATCTTAAACGCATTGAGTAGCAACTCTATGTTTTGTCCTTCAAATTTTTTTCCATTATCAGAAACCAACTGTGCTGGAATTCCAAATCTGCAGATGATATTTTCAAAGATGAATGTAAATATATATTTATCGCGAATGTGTTGTACTGCTTTTACTTCTGCCCATTTTGTGAAGTAATATGTCGCGAAAATTAAGTATCTCTTCTTCCCTGAACCTGGCACAAAGGGTCCCACAATATCTAAGCCCCATGTTCCAAAAGACCACACACTTTTTGAAGATGATAATGGTGCCCCCGGTGCATGTATCCTCTTTCCATATCGCTGGAAATCTTCGCAACTCTTTGATAATTATTTTACGTCTTCATGCATATACGGCCAATAATAGCCTTGCATTTTTGTTCTATAAGCCAAAGATCTTCCTCCGCTATGATTACCAGCATCTCCGCTATGCAACATTTTTAACACTTTTTCTACCTCTTCCCTTGTCAAACATATAAGTAATGGACCATTAAAAGATTTTCGATACAATACTCCATCCCTTAATTCATAATTTGTTGCACGAATCTTTAATTTGTGCGCCTCCAATCTATTTCTTGGAGTTTCACCTATCGCCAAGTATGCGTGAAGTTCTGCTCTCCAATCTGCAATAATGTCGTTGGCTGGTTCTTCTGCGTCATTTTTTATTATCATTACATCCACCTTTTCTTCATATTCTTTATTAATTGAAGGTGATACAAGCGTCTGAATTCTTATGCATCTCGCATCTGGGTTTGTCATCATACTTGATATTAACGCAAAAGCATCTGCGAGTCGGTTATCTTTTCTTGATATATGTCTCCATTTTATTTTTGGAATTCTCGCAGACAATTCTTCAACAAGTTTCTTGTTTTTCTTCAGAGATGGTTCATTTGTTGTGTATTCTCCTTTTATTTGGTGAATAACCAATTACGAGTCACTGGTAATCCTTGAGTTCTCTAACTTCATCTCTACGGAGAACTTTAGAGCATGCACCACAGCTTCATATTTTGTCTGATTATTAGTGGATGTAAATTCCAAACGAAATGAAAAAGCCATTTTTTCTCCTTCTGGCGAGATAAAGATCACTCCAATTCCATTTCCTTCCCCATTTGATGATCCATCCACCAATATTTCTCACATGTTGGGTTCCTTTAATAGATCTTTTGGATCTCCATGTTCTTCTTCTATGTCTATCATTTCTTCCATAGCTTCATCATCTTCTAGAGGAAATTCTGCTAAAAAATCTGCTACAACTTGTGATTTTGGCGAGGATATGACTTCATATTTGATTTCAAAGGGCCCTACTTGTGCATTCCATCTCTCAACTCTGCATGATCTTTTTGAGTTCTTCATTACTAATTCAATGGGCACCTTTGTTAATACCTTTACTTTATGTGCCTGAAAATATATGCGAAGTTTGAAGGTTACATAAAACAATGCCATAATTAGCTTCTCAATTTTTGAATAATTTCTCTCTGCAGAATTAAACGTTTTATAGATGTAATAAATTAGTTTTTCTACTCCTGCATCTATTCGCAGTAATACTGCGCTTAATGCGTGCGATGTTGTCGCAAGATAAATCAATAATTCTTCTCCCGGCTCCGCTTTCTGTAAAATAGATATGTTCATTAGATATTCTTTAACTCCTTGAAAAGCCTTCTCACATTCGTCTGTCCATTTTAATTTTGTACCCTTCTTGAGTATATTGAAGAAATGCTTGCATTTATCTGAAGATCGCGAGATAAATCTTCCTAGCGAGGCTAAGAGCCCATTCAACTTCTGTACATCTTTCACTGTTGCTGGCGTTGGCATATCGCGAATTGCTTGTACTTTCTCTGGATCAACTTGAATTCCTTCTTTTGATACAGTATAACTTTAAAAAATTCATGACGATACTCCAAAAATTCATTTCTCAGGATTCACCTTGATGTTAAAGAGTCGCATTTGATCAAAAATCTCCTTCAAATCTTGCATATGGTTCTTAGCTTATTTACTCTTTATTAACATGTCATCTACATACACCTCTAAGGTTTTGTGTATCCACTTTGCGAACACCTTCTCCACCATTCTTTGATACGTTTCACCAGCATTTCGTAACCCAAAAGGCATTTTTGGGTAACAATATAATCCTTTTGGAGCAAAATATGCGGTGTGCTCTTGATCTTCTTCAGCGAGAGGAATCTGGTTATAACCTTTATACCCGTCTAATGAAGATATTCTATCATTTCCTGATGCTGATTCAACCATTTGAGGAATATCGGGTAATGGAAAACTATCTTTAGGGAAAGCTTTGTTTAAGTCAGTAAAGTCTATACAAATTCTGATCCCCTTATTTTTCTTTGGAACCACTACCATATTTGCAATCCATTCCGGGTATTTTGCTTGTCTTATAATTCCAGCATCAAGCATTTTCTGTAACTCCTCTTCTATTTTTGAGTAATAAGTTGTTGCGATTTTCCTTATCCTTTGCTTGAATGGTCTCACATCTTTGTTGATTTCTAACTTATGACATGCAACTGATGGATCTATTCCAGGCATCTCATCCATATTCAACGCAAAAATATCCTTATACTCTCGCAAGAGATTTATGGTTTGTTCTTCATCATCTGCACCCATTTTAGTTCCAATTTTCAGCATTTTAGGTTCTTCTTCACTTCCAACATTTACTTCTTTTGTTGGTTCTGCTGCGGTGTAGCTGGCCTCAGGTTCTCCCATTGGTGTTGGTGTTTCCATGACTCTCGCGGGCTCATCATCTTCTTGCGAGATCTTGCTGGGTATTCCTTTTCCTTCTCTTGCTCTTATCATGTAAACTTTAAATTCTTCTTCCCTTTTTGCCTCTTTTGCCAATTTTCTGCGAGCCTTTCGCAGTTTTGGACGCTCTTCATAATTTCTCACTTCAATTCGATAACACAGCTTCGCAAGATCAGTATCTCCTCTAATTTCTCCAATTCCACTAGGTATAGGAAATTTGATGCATTAATGTAATGTTGATGCTACATCCTTGATTGCATGTATCCATGGTCTCCCCGATATCATGTTATATGGTGCCTCCACATCCACCACACATAATGTTACTTGTGTTTCAATCTCTTCTAGCGGAATTCGTACCGTTATTTTGCCTTTAGGTTTTGTTATAGATTTTCCAAAACCATGAATGTGATAATTTGAACAAGACATCTCTTCATCCTTATATCCCATCTTCTTAAATGTATGATAGAATATAATATCTACAGAACTTCCTGCGTCCACCAAAGTTTTATTCACGTCCCATTCTTCTGCAGATCTTGTTAATTTTTCCTTCTTCATTCGCACAGTAGATACCTTGATTACCAATGGAGATGTATGATCCAAATTTTCTTTTGGTATTTCTGCTTCTGTGAATGTGATTTCTTGCTTTTCCCAATCCTTCAGAGGTGATATTTTCTCCACCGTCATAATTCGTTTTCCTTCAAAATCTCGTTCATGAATCTTTCCTCTAATATTTTCATTGAATTGGTTGATCATTGTTTTTGTTATCGTATTGCACTCCAACTTCCTGTAATCCTCCTTTGCTTCAATTATTTTTTCTTCAACTGCTTCACCAATTTGTTCAATCATCTTCTTAACTCGAATATTGATCTTTAATCTTGCTTTTTCCTATAATTTTCCACTTTCAATCCCTGTTTCGGGCGCCAAAATGTAGTTGCATGAAATCCTACACTACACCTTTGATAAGAATTTACTGTAATTAAGACATATTTGAAGATTAAAAACAACACTTTATTATTTGATTCTCAGAAATGTTTACAAGAAATGGAATAAATCAAGAATACAACCGCTTTCTTGAATTTTCTCTCTCCTCAAGACTTTCTTAACACTCAAAAATACATCATCATCTTTCTGAATCTACTAGGTCTCTTTATATAGGATAGTTACATAGTGGATGACAGCTAATCCGTCCTTTAATTTCGGATCTGACCTGCGATATTATCGCAGTAGTTATAATGTCCATTCTCGCAAGTGTTGTAACCATCGCAGGATAATCACACTCTTCCTGTGTTTCTTCATTCGTCAGCTATTACGTCGTTCTTTAAATTATTTTGTGACACTCGTGAAGTGTTGTTAAAGAACTCGCGGTGATGTTCGCAGAAGTGTTGTTAATCTCGCAAGAGTAATAACATGGCGATATTCTGGTGATCGCTGTCGTATGCGTCAAAAATAATTTACACTTTCTTACTACTCAAAATATAAATATAGCAAGGGCAAGAAAGGATCGATCCCACAGACAGGTCTAGGTTGTCTCATTGTTTCGGTTTCCTATATAAAAAACACCGGGGGTTTTCTGATTTTTATAAAATAGAAGTAAAATAAAAGCAAAGAAAGAAATAAGCAAACAAATCAAATAGAAAAGATATTGGTTAAGGATTCATCTTCATTCACTAACATGCTTTCAAAACAATAACTAGAATTGATTTTTAATCTCAACTTTTATCAAAAGCCCTAGGATACCTTGATCGCAAGAATATCCCGCAAATCTCCTTTTGTTATCAACAATCACATTAAAAGATGCGAGTATGAGCTCTATCTAAGAGAACAACCTAACATGTAAAAGCACTAATCAAGTTTAATTCCCTAGATGCATTAAGTTCTATGAAATCAGGCCAATCAAAGCAATTGAACGTGGAAAGCGCACTAATTCAATTTAACAAAGGTTACGATTCACATATGATCATAAGAATATATCACTACAAACTATAATCATATTTATGCTACTTGTATTCAAGGAATATCACTTTTACGTATAATAAACCCTAAACTAGCAATAGATGTGATTAGAAGTTCTACCAATTTGCAACTTGACAAAACAATCAATCAAATCATGTAACTATATTTTCAAAAAATTGCAAACGATAAATATGAGACAAAACTAATATATTGAATCAAAGAATCATGCTTTGTGAAATCCAACTATTCCATAACCAATAATAAAATTAGGTATTCATATTCAAGGAGTTCATAACAAGAAGAAGAAGAAGTTCTATCATATTCACAAACCCTAGAAAACAAAAGTAGTCGAATAAGGTATATTTTCCTAGGATTCCCTATATATGGAGTTTTGTAACCTTCTCTTGAAAAAATTAGGAAACCTAGTAAAATAGGAAAGTGCACCTCCTTAAGAATTATTTCCCGTGCATCAAACCCCATGCTGCCAAAGTCGCCAAAATCCCCAAAGAGAAGTCATGCCCAAACTCTGCTCAAAGTGAGCCACGGCAAGTTGGTGTGTACGCAAGTTGCCAAGGCATGAATGTGGGCTTGCGTAAACTGAATAGAACACAACCCATTTAACTCACTTCAACACATTGCCATCAGCCCAAGTCCAACACGAGCTCTTCCCTCGTATGCTCTGGACGTGAGTTTCTCTCTAAACAACTCTCAAAATCGAGGTCAACTCTTCCTTCAAACTCCGGCAGCAGCTTCAATCACTTTCTGTTCACAGTTAACGTATTCTTCATCAATCGTCCAAGCCCAACTAAGTCTCCATTTCTTTCCAGCAGCTCGAGCTCTTCATCATCGCTTCCAATACACAGCCAAACCCATATTCCAGAGGATGAAAGATATCCAGCTTATCTTTCTCCTTCAATCCAATCTACTGCCATTATTCTTTATCTCCACATAAGATCACAACCCCGGACTCCATCGATAAGAGATAAGAATGAAACCAAAATCTTTTTGCTGTAGTTATGAACGTCTCCAGCCTCTCCTCATTTACGTCAACTCCATCGATCCTTCTTCTCTACATCTCTCACTGCCAGCATATTCTCCCTCGTAGCTTAGCACGTCTTCACCGTCTCGAGTTCACTGCCAGCATCTCAACTTCACTCACCAACTCCAACGTTGCTGCCGTGCACGCTACCAGCTTCAACTCCAGCTCTCGACTTCAGCCATCAAACAGATATCAAGTTACCGGATTTTGTCTCGACCCAGCCTTTGTCGTCTCCATTACAGGAACCACGACATTACTGCTCAAACCACCATAGACTCATAACTGCATCACTCCATCCTTCATCTGATGCATGAGAATTACCAGCATCAGTTCCATGCCTTCGTCAACTGCCAATGGCCATCAGCACACTCCCATTACTACTACCAACAACCACCGAGATTTACCAAGACTCACTCTACCATCTTCTCGATAACCCACTCTATATAGCACCAACTCAACAACGACTGTTCATCTTCTACAGTTCCCTGTTTTTCATGGGTTCTCTCTATCACTGCCAACATCTTGATCACTACTACTAACAGCTTCACTACCTCATCCACCGTATTTCATCACAGGTAATCAGCACTAGCACCAACCATCGATATTCTCCCCAGTTTATCCTCCAGTGACCCGAGTAAGCATGTGTTCAAAGTGCATGGAAGTCCACAAACAAGAAATCTCACGTTATCTTTATTGCAGGAAGAGAATCTTCTCCTTGTCTTTCTTCATTTTCTTTTTCGCCCTCACCTGCACCAATCTATTTCGTCCACAATATAGCCTAAATGATGCATGGGCAGGTTGGAATGCGTCCCATGTATGACTGCACGAACTTTCTACTACTGAGAGTAATGCCTCACGAAAATGGCAAGATGCATAACAAGAGAACCCACTTTTCCAGTATATCACATAGAGAATCCCCTTTGTGTGAAGTGCCTCAGCAAGCTTTTCGCCATCTGGTATCTCCCCTCAAACTCAATCAACTGCCCAGATAACAACAACAATAAGTTAATTCAAGCCCAGCTTCAGCCCATCTTTTCAAGCCCAGATAGTAACAAAGTTAATCCTTCTTCTTTAGGCCCAATGCACCTTATGGGATAAGCAGCTCACATAACTTCATTTAGCCCAATAACTTCATAATTGTTGATTCTAGCATTCGATGCGACTACCCGTAGTAGATTTCATGCAATGATAATTCCGTCTATATTTTGGAAAATTGGACGATCCTTGTTCTTTTCGCTCCAAATGGATGATTTCTCCTTCTTTTGCTCCATATGACTCCTTAGCACCTAATAACTCAAATTCACACATAAGATACATAATTTACAAGAAAAATAGCAAAGAAAGCATAAATACTTGATATTAAACTAGGTGTATTCTACACCTATCAAATTCCCCCACACTTAGACTTTGCTAGTCCTCGAGCAAATCAAACAAAACAAAATTCAAAAAACATACATACAACTCCGTGACGTCGAGGCTACGGTTAATTTTAGCATAAATAACAAGCATTTAAACCCCTAGGTGTCCCTAGTGGACGAGTTATAGTCTCGTGAAGGTTTACTAGAGATATACCTACAAAACCTATATTTCTAACTCCGTCTATTTGTGACAAATCAATGAACGAATCTAAAATGACTACAGGAGGAGGTACCTTGCAAATTCAATTCAAGTATTAGTAAATAAACTCTAATTAGATAGTCGAACAAGCCACAATACTCGGAAACTAACAAACCACAATCACAATGAAAAGATTAAGAAGATGGATATAGATGTAGATGTTGGCGAATGTTCACAAGTGATTGGTGTTTCCCATATCTGTCTGAAGGTCACTGCCAAGATGAACCTATACCTATTGGATTGAGCTACTTGGTTTGAATTCTACATCAACTCACTGGCATATACAAGGGAACCAGGAGTGACTTTATTCAACCAATATAATACATTTTTTTTTTCTTTTTTTTTAGACAACATGATTGGATCAAACTGGATCCAAGCGCATGATTCTTGTCAGCAGATTACACGCTAGTTCCCTTGGATCCTGCATTCCACGCTTGTTTAGGCGACGGAGACAGGGAGAACACACACATATTGCTATTCCCAAGTGTCATTTTATTCCGTTTGGTCTAATTGGTCGGTCTTTTTTTTTCTTTTTTTTTTAGCAACTCAATCACTCTATTTCATCCTAGCAGTAATAACACGTTGATGTTTAGTGACCCACCAAAACACTTAGAGAACAATAGATAAATATGGAAAAATAAAAATAGAACATGATATGGTGATATTCCGAGATATGGTAACAACTATCATGGTATTTATGATTTCTGAGCTATGTTCGTCCCTTTTAGTTAATCGGTTCCTCAACTCCTGCAATCAAAATGGTTCCATCCACTAATGGTGTCATCCTAAAGGCACAAGTTTCTAGATTTCGGAGTTCAAAAAGCACAAATTTTTCTTGGTTTTTCTATTTTTTTGATTTTTTTTAAAGGCATAAAACAAACTATACAAACATATAAATGCTCCCCCACACTTAAACTTCACATTGTCCTCAATGTGTAAAACCGAAAGTTCTGAATTCTGACGTAACAACAGATAAAACGCAAAAACTGTGCAAATTGGTAAGGAATTTGGAAAAACTCCATTTCACAAAATTTGTTCACCTACGTGTTTTATACACAGAGTCAAAATTTCAGAGTGTTTTGATAAACGGTCTGACATTTATGGTCTCTGTACTAAACTACGCGCAGTCTGAAATTTTCTGACGAAAAGGTATTCGTCATAATTCTCTTCTAAGATAGATTACGGACTTAATGAAATTAAACATGGGGATGAAAATATGATATGAAACCAGTAAAAAATTTAAAAAAAAAAAAAAAAAAACGAAGCAAAAGCAAAAGGATAAGAGATACAAAACCGGTGGGTTGCCTCCCACTTAGCGATTGTTTTAAAGTCGACGGCCCGACTTAGCTCCTTGAAAGATTCATTCCCAATATATTACCAATCTGAAAATTTGGATATCCACCCATATCACCTGTTTTGCAAACAATAGCTCCATACAAACATTGGTAATATAAAACAAAAATGAAGCTATTAACCGATAAAAGCTTCCCCCACACGTATTCTTGTCCACACTTGGAAGTGCATAAAGAATATAGGAGTCGGGTATTTCTACGGTTTCTTCTTTGCAAACCTGCATAGTATGAGAATCAAGTTTCTCTAATGGCGGAAATTGAGAAACAAAATCATTCAACAATGTTCTCGAAGCACATACATTCAAACCAATAAGAGGTAAATGAGAAGAATCAATATGCAAAGGGTTAGACAAACCTTGCACAATCTCTTTTATTACGGCATCCTCTTCATCCTTGAAAAACTCAAGTGAATTACTTACCTCTTGTATATCATGGTCCTCTATCAAACCTTTCAACCATTCTTCATCCGTTTCTGCCTTAACCAAAGTCTCGACATAAACATCATCATTACAAACATTCACAAGCTCAATTGGGTCTTCCACAATATTGGTCATATCGGTCACATTCTCAACATACTCCTCTTCGTCTTCATCTTCAGACTCACCAAAATCAGAATCGTCGTCGGTTTCCCAACCTTTATCACGACGTCGTTTAAGTTCCATATGGATGGTCCTACTAATTTCATCGACAAGCTCTTCCGAGTATCCATCGTCTTCCAACTTGTATAATTTCTGCGCAAGTTTCCTGACGTTCACACGCTTACCACCATTAGCTACAATATGTTCTCTTTCCCATGACTCTTCCCTTTGAATGGGTGAATGATCATAACTACGATCCGGAATCGGGTAAGAAGGCATATTCCAGAAATTGGTTTGTGCGACGTTCTCTCTATTACGGTCAAGTTGGTCTAGCCTTTGTTGCATATCTTTCAATCCATGCATAATCTGCATACAACTCGAATAAAGCCAATTAGAAGTAGAATTATCCCACCTAGGTGCTTGACTTACATACCCACTACAAGGTTGTTGTCGGTATGTATGAAAATCACCATAAGGTTCTCTAGGATATGCATCATAGCCAATAAATTGGTTTTTATTTCATTCCATAGATGGTGGGAAATTGCCATAGTGTTGAGGAGGTTGAAAGCCGTATCCATTGTTCCAATATGCTCCTTCCATAGAATTGGTACCTGAAATAAGATTCCCAAACCAAGGTTAAAAACCAGAAAATAAGAAAAACTAAAAACAAAACAAAAAACAAAAATAAGAAACCAAAAACAAGTGACAACCGTTGCCTCCCCGGCAACGGCGCCAAAATTTGATCGATGTCGTATGCGTCAAAAATAATTTACACTTTCTTACTACTCAAAATATAAATATAGCAAGGGCAAGAAAGGATCGATCCCACAGAGAGGTCTAGGTTGTCTCGTTGTTTCGGTTTCCTATATAAATCATTTTGTGGGAGCTCAGCTTGTTGCTAGGCTGCCATCCAGCTACTTGTAGTCCGTAACTCTTCTTATGAATCATTTTATTGTATATGAAAAAAAAAAAAAAAAAAAATAACACCGGGGGTTTTCTGATTTTTATAAAATAGAAGTAAAATAAAAGCAAAGAAAGAAATAAGCAAACAAATCAAATAGAAAAGATATTGGTTAAGGATTCATCTTCATTCACTAACATGCTTTCAAAACAATAACTAGAATTGATTTTTAATCTCAACTTTTATCAAAAGCCCTAGGATACCTTGATCGCAAGAATATCCCGCAAATCTCCTTTTGTTATCAACAATCACATTAAAAGATACGAGTATGAGCTCTATCTAAGAGAACAACCTAACATGTAAAAGCACTAATCAAGTTTAATTCCCTAGATGCATTAAGTTCTATGAAATCAGGCCAATCAAAGCAATTGAACGTGGAAAGCGCACTAATTCAATTTAACAAAGGTTACGATTCACATATGATCATAAGAATATATCACTACAAACTATAATCATATTTATGCTACTTGTATTCAAGGAATATCACTTTTACGTATAATAAACCCTAAACTAGCAATAGATGTGATTAGAAGTTCTACCAATTTGCAACTTGACAAAACAATCAATCAAATCATGTAACTATATTTTCAGAAAATTGCAAACGATAAATATGAGACAAAACTAATATATTGAATCAAAGAATCATGCTTTGTGAAATCCAACTATTCCATAACCAATAATAAAATTAGGTATTCATATTCAAGGAGTTCATAAAAAGAAGAAGAAGAAGTTCTATCATATTCACAAACCCTAGAAAACAAAAGTAGTCGAATAAGGTATATTTTCCTAGGCTTCCCTATATATGGAGTTTTGTAACCTTCTCTTGAAAAAATTAGGAAACCTAGTAAAATAGGAAAGTGCACCTCCTTAAGAATTATTTCCCGTGCATCAAACCCTGTGCTGCCAAAGTCGCCAAAATCCCCAAAGAGAAGTCATGCCCAAACTCTGCTCAAAGTGAGCCACGGCAAGTTGGTGTGTACGCAAGTTGCCAAGGAATGAATGTGGGCTTGCGTAAACTGAATAGAACACAACCCATTTAACTCACTTCAACGCATTGCCATCAGCCCAAGTCCAACACGAGCTCTTCCCTCGTATGCTCTGGCCGTGAGTTTCTCTCTAAACAACTCTCAAAATCGAGGTCAACTCTTCCTTCAAACTCCGGCAGCAGCTTCAATCACTTTCTGTTCACAGTTAACGTATTCTTCATCAATCGTCCAAGCCAAACTAAGTCTCCATTTCTTTCCAGCAGCTCGAGCTCTTCATCATCGCTGCCAATACACAGCCAAACCCATATTCCAGAGGCTGAAAGATATCTAGCTTATCTTTCTCCTTCAATCCACTCTACTGCCATTATTCTTTATCTCCACATAAGCTCACAACCCCGGACTCCATCGATAGGAGATAAGAATGAAACCAAAATCTCTTTGCTGTAGTTATGAACGTCCCCAGCCTCTCCTCATTTACGTCAACTCCATCGATCCTTCTTCTCTACATCTCTCACTGCCAGCATATTCTCCCTCGTAGCTTAGCACGTCTTCACCGTCTCGAGTTCTCTGCCAGCATCTCAACTTCACTCACCAACTCCAACGTTGCTTCCGTGCACGCTACCAGCTTCAACTCCAGCTCTCGACTTCAGCCATCGAACAGATATCAAGTTACCGGATTTTGTTTCGACCCAGCCTTTGTCGTCTCCATTACAGGAACCACGGCACTACTGCTCAAACCACCATAGCCTCATAACTGCAGCTCTCCATCCTTCAGCTGATGCATGAGAATTACCAGCATCAGTTCCATGCCTTCGTCAACTGCCAA
Source organism: Papaver bracteatum (assembly GCA_023529315.1). NCBI lineage: Eukaryota > Viridiplantae > Streptophyta > Magnoliopsida > Ranunculales > Papaveraceae > Papaver > Papaver bracteatum. The sequence continues at coordinate 812,369 of JAJJWX010001863.1, forward strand.
TGGCCATCAGCACACTCCCATTACTACTACCAACAACCACCGAGAGTTACCAAGACTCACTCTACCATCTTCTCGATAACCCACTCTATATAGCACCAACTCAACAACGACTATTCATCTTCTACAGTTCCCTGTTTTGCATGGGTTCTCTCTATCACTGCCAACATCTTGATCACTACTACTAACAGCTTCACTACCTCATCCACCGTCTTTCATCACAGGTAATCAGAACTAGCACCAACCATCGATTTTCTCCCCAGTTTATCCTCCAGTGACCGAGTAAGCATGTGTTCAAAGTGCATGGAAGTCCACAAACAAGAAATCTCACGTTATCTTTATTGCAGGAAGAGAATCTTCTCCTTGTCTTTCTTCATTTTCTTCTTCGCCCTCACCTGCACCAATCTATTTCGTCCACAATATAGCCTAAATGATGCATGGGCAAGTTGGAATACGTCCCATGTATGACTGCACGAACCTTGTACTACTGAGAGTAATGCCTCACGAAAATGGCAAGCTGCATAACAAGAGAACCCACTTTTCCAGTATATCACATAGAGAATCCCCTTTGTGTGAAGTGCCTCAGCAAGCTTTTCGCCATCTGGTATCTCCCCTCAAATTCAATCAACTGCCCCAGATAACAACAACAATAAGTTAATTCAAGCCCAGCTTCAGCCCATCTTTTCAAGCCCAGATAGTAACAAAGTTAATCCTTCTTCTTTAGGCCCAATGCACCTTATGGGCTAAGCAGCTCACATAACTTCATTTAGCCCAATAACTTCATAATTGTTGATTCTAGCATTCGATGCGACTACCCGTAGTAGATTTCATGCAATGATAATTCCGTCTATCTTTTGGCAAATTGGACGATCCTTATTCTTTTCGCTCCAAATGGATGATTTCTCCTTCTTTTGCTCCATATAACTCCTTAGCACCTAATAACTCAAATTCACACATAAGATACATAATTTACAAGAAAAATAGCAAAGAAAGCATAAATACTAGATATTAAACTAGGTGTATTCTACACCTATCATCTGGTCCTATAGGTTTTGTGAGTTTTAGCCCATTGGGAAAGCTCATGAGAAACAGAATTACAAACACGGGGTTGAAACGTAAGTAAACAAGCAATAAAACTAGAAGAAAAGTACTAAATATCCTTAAAGATAACATTTGTTCTAGAGTCTCCATCAAACACGCCAGTAGAAAATTGGTCGATGAGATCCTTAGCATCACTTTCAATGATGATGTGAGTAATATTTAGCTCCAAAGCTTTCTTCAAAACTTCCCAAATAGCTCTGGCTTCAGCTTCTTCATCAGAGTTTACTTCAAAAACTATAGACGCACAAAAGGAGGCTTTTCTTGAAAAATCTCTCATCACATAGCCTGAAGAAGTGTAAGGAAAAAGGGGTTTCTATGTCTGACATAAAGTCGTAATTTTTTTTGTTGCTTTTAGGTGCTTGAATAGTGGTTGTAGAAGAAGTGTGAGATTTCAGATGGTTTTGGGTTATGGTTTGCAGTAAAGAAGAGATTGAAAACCTTTATCCAATATTTGTTTACAATTAAAGATGAAACCTTTATCCAATAATTTCACATCCTTGATTTGCGTGCTTTATTTCTTTGTTTTGCTTTTATTTTATTCTGGCTTATAAAAATCAGAAAACCCCCCTTTGTTTCATAGGAAATCGAGACCGGATAACAATCCAAGACTCTCTCTGTGGGAACTATCCTTTCTTGCCCTTGTTTCATTATATATTTTGAGTAGTAAGAAAGTGTAATTATTTTTCACGTGTTACGACAGCGATCAAGCATACTCCGGTAGATTCATTATGTCATCGTATACCATAACGATGAATATGTGAATACTACTCAGAAAACAACCAAATGCAACGTGCTATCAAGTTTAATCAACCAATAGATTTAAGTTTTATCAATTAGACTAATCCATGCAATAGAATTACGACGAGTAAACTATTTAACATAGGTCAAGCTCCTACTTGCAATCATACTAAGGTTTTGAATACAATTGGTAATCACAATATGCTACTTATGACAAGGTTTGTCAACTATTACGCATTTCAAAACCCTAGTCTAGCTATAGAAATGAATTCATGATCATTTAGTAGCGCTCATAAACAAACAAGCATGTAATCATACGCGACAATAATAATAATAGGTAGAACAAGGCAATAATGATTTGATTAAGATAACAAAACTAATATATTAATGAAGTAACATGTTTCTGATATCCGACTTCATCCTTAACCAATATGAAATGTTTTAACTACTCATGGGTTTCTCAAAATCCATGGAAAATATAAAAGAGAATAAGTAAAGCAAACCCTGGAATCTTGATTACCAATCCCTAGCTCCTATTCTTCTCTTCGAAAGTGTGACAAAAGATACAACCAATTAGAAGTAGAAGTGTTTCTTTTATAGGTCTTCAAATTATAAAAGTACGCGTGTTCAAATCCCGGTGAAATTAGCTGCCAAAACTTGCCAAGAATCCCAAATAGGTCACTGCGAAGGAGTGATTGTGACAAATAAAAGCCAACACAACTAGTGGCCTCACGCAAGTGATAAAAAGTCCCCGTCCCAATAACTTCTTAGCATGTCAATAGATTATCAGTTCCGTGGAACTGATAGTGTAACTTCAACTTGATTCCGCTGTACATCATGGTTCCGCAGATACAAACAGCTCCGTGAAAATAACTTTTCCCTGAATTTCATATTCTCGTCTTTAATAACTCACTGACACAAACCCCTCCGTGGGAATTCTTTTCTTCTGGATTTTTTTTTCTGCAGTAACACGTGTACCAGGATGTCCGTGAAAAATATATTTCCCTAGATTTCCCAAACTCGTTCCATGATTTTCTCGTTTCCCTAAACTCAACTCTACCGCATATTCAAACCATAGCTCAACTCCATCATCTCCATAGCATCACTGAGCCATAATTGTCTATCAATATCACCAGTCAAACCTTCAACAAATTGATAATAACCAACGGAAAATGCTAGAATACGCGCTTTGTCCTCGCTACTTCCAGGAGCTCCGAAGTGGCAAATAGACATGGCGGACAGATGTGGACTTCTAATATCACATGTCATTGGTCTAGGAAAGAGAACGGTCCATATTTTATTCTCTCTTTCTCCTTTAGTCTTCTTCTTCCCTATCTCAGATTAAAAATTCTCTCAGATGAAAAAAATCAAGTAAGCTTCCAACCATTTAAAATCGAATCTTTTGTTCAAGGATTTGAGAACTCAAACTTGATAGGTTTTGGCTTTAGGGATATTATTATCATTGGGTTTCTTTAACAATCACAAGGAAAAAAAACACCAAATAGATCCATATTTAGAGTTAGGGTTTCAAGGATTAAGATTTAATTTGACTATATTATCTCTACAAGAATTAATCGAACTGATTTCCCATCCCGTTTGAAGAAAATATTAACAGAAGGAGAATTGTTAGATTATTTGGTGAAGAATAAGCAATTGGATTAACACCCGTTGATCAGAATCACGAGATTGTGCAAAAAAATCAAACCTATCTTTCTGATTTGTTTTTGAATCATCACATCTGCCTTCTTTTCTGCCATTGTACTTCAAGATAAAAAAAAAAAAAAAAAAAGGTCCTCCATTAATCACTAGATTACTGCTACAGCAGTGGGGGTCGACCGAAGGAAAAAAATGTAACTAAATCAGACATATCAGTGACGTCGCATACATTTGTTCCAAAGGAAGGTTGGATATCAAACCCATCTAATTTTAAGCTAATGTCCCTAAATGCAATCGCAAAGAGTAGAGACCCCTATTTACCGTATCAATAAAAAAAAAGAATACGGTGTCGCGCACAATTTTAATATGAATTTATATAAATAAAAAAAATTAAATACTATTTATACCATTTTTTATACTAAGCCAAACCGGCAATGAATTTGAAATCAATTTTTTAGTGACATGTTCTCTTATAAGTCTTTACATTCCAACAAAAAATGAGAGCATTTCGAAATGTATAAAACCACCATCTATGATTTTGAATATCAATCGTTGAAGATTAATTGTTGAAATTAAAATTTGTGGATGGTTTTGTATATCGGAACACTCTCATTTTCGGTAGGAATATAGAGAGGAACATATCACCAAAATCTTAGTTTAATTCAAATTCATCGTCGTTTAAAATTTATTAAAAAAAAGTGTCGTCATTTAACGATTATGTCTTTATAACCATGTCAAACCATGTCAACGGATCCTACCCCAAATAAAAATTAATTACATATTCCGTAACGTAAAGAGTTCGGGATCTTGATGTAAATGGTAGAAAAAAACAACCCAATAGAAATAAGAAAAAAAAAATGGGGCTATTTTGTGCTTTCTCCCCTCCCAAGATCGTTAATTAGCGTTTCCTCCCCAAAAAAATCAAAATTAGTGTTTCCTCCCATCATTAGTTTTTCCATACATTGCCCGGTTAGTTGAGTCAACGAAAATATACGCGTGGCAAATATATTCACTTGTCAGACAAAGTTACAAAAATACCCTCATCTGCTTCATTAGACTGATCTGAGTTTCAGATCTGTTCACGGAGTATTCCAAAGAAAAAACGAAAACCTGCCACCTGTATTAATGGTGAGAGCGACCAATGCCGAAACATTTACATGAAAATTACCAACATTGTGTTGTTGATGAAAATGAATCAAATACTCAGAACAATTACAGACCACACAACTCACTCACTTTCAGACAGAAAACAAGAACTATATAAAGACAGCAAAACCAAATGAGAATATGACCGACATTACACACGTGTGATGACAGGTAGATGACAACTGTCTTTGTATTAACCTTCACCACATAAGTCTTTAACCCGCACCGCATCATGAACATCATGTGCACCGTCTTTAGCCCCCTCAAGCTCATGGGTAGTGAAGCAATTTGTGAGTTTGGACCGAATATCGAAAAGCGCGGACCATGTAGGCCTTTAGTGAAAATATCCGCCAACTGATCTAAAGTATGAACATAATAGACATCAAGAGACTTTGATTGCACGAGTTCCCTTATAAAATGATAATCCAGAGATGTACATGCTTCATCTTGGAATGTAGGACTGGATTTGAGGCAAGTGAAATTGAACTAATGTTGTCACATCCCGACTTGGGTATCCCATGAAGAGGAAAATGCAAGTCTTGCGTAATATAGTAGATCCAAACCATTTCGCAAAGACGTGAGCTAAAGTCCTATATTAAAACTTCAGATCTTTGGACCCGGCAACTGTTGTTTGCTTCTTAGAAGACCAGGACACTATGTTAGATCCCAGAAAAATGCAATAACCTCCAGAGACCGCGATCATCAATGTTCCCAATCAAGATCTCGAGAAACCCAATAAAAAGAATCACCCTTTGTAAAATGAAGACCATACTCCAAAGTCCCTTTTAGATATCTCGAGAATTCTCTTGGCAGCTTGAAGGTGCTCGGATCTTGGATGTTGCATATATTGACAAACCTGATTTACAAAGAAAAGAGATATCTCGGTCTTGTCCAAGTAATGTATTGCAAAGCTCCAACAAGACTCCTATACTCAAGTGGGATTATCAAGAAGTGTACCAGATCGAACACTAAGTTTATGAGTGGGTGAAATAGGAGTATGACAAGGCTTGGCTCCATCCATATCATGCTTGTGCGTAAGATCTACAACATACTTAGTTTGAGTAAGATACAAAGAATCTGCAAGTCCGGGTAACCTCAAGCCAAGAAAGTAATGCATATCCCCTAAGTCTTTTAAGGGAACCGGGTTTGTAAATCGAGTGATAACAAACTTGAGAAAAGTAGAACTTGAACCCGTTAGTAAGATATCATCAACATAAATCAAAGCAACCGAGAGTTGAGAACCCCGAGTGTGTACAAAGAGAGAAGGATCTGCCTTTGAATTAACAAAGTTGAGAGCCTTTAAAGCTGTCTTGAGCTTGTCATACCAAGCTCGGGAGCCTGTTGAGGCCATAGATGGCTTTATGAAGAAGACAAACATGGTCCGGTTTAGTTGGATCAATAAAACCAGGAGGCCGAGACATGTAAACCTCCTCTTGCAAATCTCCATGAAGAAATGCATTACTCACATCAAGTCGATGCATTTTCCGGTTTATCAGATCTTGCCATTGAGAGAATAATTCTTATTGTAGCAGGTTTAGCTACAAGATGAAGGTCTCATCAAAATCTAAACCTGCTCTTGATGAAAGCCTTTAGCAACTAGCCGTGCTTTATATTTGTCAATAGACCCATCTGGATTGTATTTGATTAAAACCCATTTGCAACCAATAATATTGTGAGTGAATGGGAGGAACTAGAGACCAAGTACCAGCTTGCATCGAGTGCATTATACTCATCTACTCAAGAAAATCTCCACACCCGCACCTTGTTAGCAAGACCTATACTCTTAGGAACATGACACAAAGAAAGGAAGGAAGAGGATGCTTAGTAGCAAAATAGGACTTAGGTGTGTATATGCCATGTTTGTCCCTAGTAGTCATGCAATGATCATTCTTAACAAGAGTAGGAGTAGAAGAAGAAATACCCTTTTTGCAAGGTCAAGTAGATGGCGAGTAGGGATAAGTCCTTGGATAAGGAAAGAGAGATAGATTCAGGTGTATCTTTAATATTGGAGACAATATCAAAGATAAGGAAATGATGTTTCATTGAAAGAAACATGTCTAGAGATGTAAATTGTTCCACATTTGGGATCTAAACACCTATAGCCTTTATGTTGTAAATCGTAACCTAGAAAGATGCATAGCTTGCTCCTAGGTTCAAGTTTATTAGATGCATAAGGCTTCAACCAGGGATAGCATGCACAACCAAACACCTTTAGAAAATGATAATCGGGTTGTTTGTGAAAGAGTGTCTCAAAAGGAGTACGAAGTCAAGAGATCTAGTGGGTAGCCCGTTGATCAAATAATTAGCAGTTTGTAAGGCCTCAACCCAATACATGTTATGCAAACCAGATTGAAAAAGAAGAGTTCTAGTAATACCTAGAAGATGTTTATGTTTGACCTCAAAGAACACCATTCGCTCGTGTGTATGAGGACAACGAGCTCATGAGAAATACCTCTTGACTGACAATATGAGGCTAAAGTGGAGTTCAAGAATTCTCCACCATTATCGGTTCTAATGGTAATAACGGGGTGAGAGAAGTTTCTCTATTCTAGTGACAAAAGACACAAAAGCATGCTTGAAATCAGCTTTAGTAGATAATGGAATGATCCAAAGCAATATTTTGTACAATCATCAACAATATTAGCATAGTACAAACCGCGATATGAAGCAACATGACAAGGACCCCAAAGGTCCATATGTAACTCAAGTGGTTTAGTAGCTATTGTAGTAGAAAGTTGAAATGGAAGTTTTTGAGATCTACAAAGCTTACATTCATTAAACAAAAGGATTTATTGGAAACATTTACTAATTTCAATGTTTTACAAAGTTTTTGAAGTGTTTGAAAAGTAGGATGACCAAATCTTTCAGAAGTAGAGAGAAATGTCGGTTATTGAAGGTGAGTAAGCATGATGAGATGTTTGAAAATTGATTGGATAGAGTCCATTTCTATGTGGTCCTTGGAAGATAATCTTCCCAGGATGTCTGATCCTTGACAGAAAAACCAGCAGAATCAAGAGTTAGAGAACAATTATTATCAAGTAGTGAATTTGTGAGTGACAAAAGATTATGTACACTTGTGGAACTAGAAGAACATCATTTAGATCGAAAAGAATGATCATGTACAATTCTACTAGAGTGTCCCGTATGAGTGATAGGCATACCTTCTCCATTATTGTGTTAATGATCTCAAGTATCATCATAAGGAGTAGCTTCTTGAAGTAAAGAGGCATCATTGTAATATGATTGTTAGCGCCACTATCCACAATCCACTCATCTTTGTCAAAGATATCTGCTGCAGACTAGCATTGCATTGAGATTTGATGGTGGTGCTCTACCTTTGTAGGAGAAATTCAATCTTTGAGGACAATTAGGAGCAAGATGTGTTTCAGATAAGCAAATCTGACAAGGAGTAACTGCACTAGAAGAATTTCCTCTACCATAAGCAGGTTTTGAAAAGAATGCAGGATTTGGAAACCTTCCACCAGTTGAGAATCTTCCACCACCGAATATCTACCTCTAGAAGCACCTCTATCAAGGATCCTCTAAAAGCACCTCTAGAGTTGTGAGTTGCGAAAAAGCCTTAGCATCCATATCAAGTTTAGTAGCCTTAAGGCGATCACGACATTACGATTCTTCACTAAGAAGATTGTTATGCAATTCAATACTTGAGATGGGAGGATTTCTGTGTCGCATGGATGTAGCAAAAGGAATGTAATCTGAGTTTAATGCCTTTAGTGTAATCACAACAATTTCTCTATCAGATACAATTTCTCCAGCAGCAGCTAATTGATCTGACAACAGTTTGATTTCATTAATGAGTGCAGGAATTGATTTGTCACCTTGATTAATAGAGAGGAGCTTAGTGCGCAACTGAATGGAATGTGTAGAGGAAGCTCTTGCGAATCGATCTTCAATACTCTTCCAAAGAAGATGAGATGTTGTAGCTCGTGAAAAATAAGCAATCACAGAATCAGAAATAGTAGAATTGATCCACATAATGATGGTAGAATCTTCTTCAATCCAATCTATATAATTCGATTTTCAATTCCATTGAGTTCATTTCTTGGAGAAGTAAATTTACAGGACAAGGATATGATCCATTAAGAAATTTTTGCAAATTTTTATAACGTTGAATAACTGGATTCATCAAATTTCTCCATGTGTAGTAATTATCTTCTTTGATTTTTAAGATGAACAAATGTGGTGATCTGATTTAGGGGTACCTTGGAGAAAGAAGAAGATGTCGGATTTTCCATTGTAGTAGAGCCAAATTCTTGAATCATAAAAGCAATCGGAGATTCAAGAATGAAGATAAAAACCAAAAAATTGAGATGTGTGAGGTTCAAGAAGACAAATCTGAGTGAATGAGAATCAAGAAGATGATAAGAAATTAATCAAAAAATCACCAAACAACACTGTGAATTCTTCCAGAAACAAGAAAGATGGATTGAACAATGATTGAGTTTCATTGTAAAAAAAAATCGGATCAAAAAAACGAAGATTAGAAAACAAAAGAATGAAATCTAACCCTAACTCGTCGATACCATACCAACATTGTGTTGTTGATGAAAATGAATCAAATACTCGTAACAATTACAGATCACACAACTCACTCACTTTCGTATTTAAAACAAGAACTATATAAAGACAGCAAAATCAAATGAGAATATGACCGACATTACACACGTGTGATGACAGGTAGATGACAGCCTGTCTTTGTATTAACCTTCACCACATAAGTCTTTAACCTGCACCGCATCATGAACATCATGTGCACTGTCTTTAAAAATAAGAAAATATTGTGAGAATTTTGGGTTTTATTGAATTAGAAAAGACGGTGACATGGGTTGGGACTTGGGATTTTAATGGTGGAAAATAGATTGTGAATCTTGTCTTTCATGGCAACATTTTTCTTATTGGTCTCGGGTAACTTCCTTTTCTTCTCTCTATATCTCATAATCCTATCTGCCACCATTACTCTCTAATGCAATTGCAGAAGCTCAATTTTTGTCTCAGTTAAAATATTTTCATCTGTCAATCTCAATTCGGAAAAATGATAAATAATAACATATCAAATTTGTAATTTACATTTGAAATTTAGTGATGTTAACACCTAACATATTTGATGCGTCTTAAAAAAAATATTTACTAACAAAGACAACAGTAGGTGATTATCATATTACTAACCTGTTTCAATGGAACCACCATTAATGGAAGCAACAACTTGCTGTTCAGTATCCTTTTTCTATGAATTTGATGTTTCAATCGAACCACCATTAATGGAAGCAAGTTGCTGGGGCTATTCGGTATCTATTTTCTATGAATTTGATGTACAGATCAAAGAAGGAATTAATGGTTTGTATGGGATTGAAATTTCTGAAAAGGAATTAAGGGTCAGCGAAGAAAGATTGGGGGAAATTTTTGTTAAATTGAATAGATATCTGCATCTATTTCTACATATGTAGCATGGTTTTTCATCGATGGAGGTGGTGGTGCTTGATTTGAAGACGGTGTTGGTAGATTTTTATTTTGATTTTAAAGGGTTTTTCAATTTTGGAATTAGGGTTCTTCCAAACTGTTCATGTGGCGGAAAAGGCAATGGTGGTGGCAGAGGAGGAGATTCATGTGATGCCGTATTCTTAGAGGGTATTTTGGGAAGTTTACAAAACACGTGTACAATCTATGCCACGCGTGTATAAATGCTGACTCAGCTAACTGAAGAATGGATGAAAAAACTAACGATAGGAGGAAATGATAATTTTGGTCTTTTAGGGAGGAAACGCTAATTAGCAATCTTGGAAGGGGAAAACACAAGATAGCCCAAAAAAAAATGAGTGGGAGTGAGACATGAAGTAGCATAACTATGATGTCTCCCAGAAGCCAATGCGTGTTAACATTCGGTTCGACGTGCCAACTACATATAAGTTCCACGTGTTACCTAGTCATATCAATATAAACAGGTGTTAATTAATAAAGAGTGCAATTGTGTTTTGGGGTTTGTTTGTTTTATTCCGTTATAAAAAAAAAAAATGAAGTATAGAGCTCAGTTTTGATGGTGGTGTTCAAATTTGAAACTCTATTTGTTGCTTTTTTTTTGTTTTGAAAGAAATTGGTGTGTCAGTTTGCTGAATGAATTGGGGCCAACAACTGGTTTGGAAGGAAAAAAAAGACAGACTTGAGTCGATTCGGATCGACCCGTTAACCCGTCATCTTCTTCGCCTGATTCTCTGTTACTTAACAATACAAAATGTTCTATGTTATTGCTATTATCCGTTGATTTCAAGATACTAGTGGTAATTGAATTATTGTCCTTACTTTTGATGTTCTATACAAATATCCTTATCACACAATAAATATGTCCCTCCTCATCCATAAGCCCATCAGGGGTCCATTAATATTTTCCTTCTTTCCATATTTACCCTTCATCTTTTAAGCTTCGATCTTCACTTCCTCTTTCATTTTTTCTTTCTTTTTATGTCTCCCCATTCATTTCAAACACGAACAGTACCTCTGCAACGACCACCGGCAGACTTCCATCGCCGCAATCAACGACCACTACCATCTCCGACGCGCCACCACGACCAATACCACCAGTACCATCACCATAACTACCACCACCATCTCCTTAATCACGATCTACATCTCCATATTTTCAGATCGAAAATAACTTTCTCCTTCTCTTCTTAAAACAGCCATCGCCGCCACCACCACCTCTGCAACTACGACTACCTTCTCTGCTGTTAATGGATTCAGATTTAATCGAACTATCATCAACAACATCTCCAACACCACCTCTGCAACTACAACCACTTTCTTATTCTTATTCTTCTATAAACTGAATTTGAAATCGGATTCAATTAGATTTAGATCTGATTTTAGGTTGCAATTATAGATCATGATACTGTAGGTCTAGAAAGGAAGATCAGATCTTTGGTTGTGTTTGAAGATGAATAAGATTGAGGAGGAATTAACAGTTTGAATCTAGGTTTTACTGTTTTTGTTGAATAATTGATGATTGAATTGAAATCAAGAAGAGATGGAGATTCAAGAGGATGAAGGTGTTGCTACGTAATTGAAGAGATGAGTTGAATTAATAAGTTGTTGTTGTAATTGAAGCTAATGGATGAATTGGTTTTGATGATTTAGGGTTTTCTGTGAATTGGCAATTGTAATTGAATTCTTTGTCGGGTTTCTAGTGTTGTTCTGATTTTCTTGACGAGTGTTGGATCTTTGTTGATTTCTGTTGTTTTGATTGGATTAGGGATTGTGTTTGCTCATGGTGCTATGAGAGTTCCTGAAGATTTTTCTTGGTCTTGGTGGATTCAATTCGGCTTCAAATCCAGTACCATAACCTCCTACTATTACTGGTATGTATTTGAATATATTTTTCTTTCTGTACGGGTGGTATTGTAAGTGATTGTGATGTAGATGAGAATAGTTTAGAACTAAGAAATAAATGATGTAAATGGAGGTGGTTTTGGTTGGAATGATAAAATTGGTGTTGGATTTTGGTTTTGGTTGTTTGGTGGTGGTGGTGGTGCTGGAGATGTGTGATTTTTTTGGTGGCAGTGTTGGTATGAGTTGTTGTTACAGAGATTGAAGCATGTTGCTGAATGATATATGGTGGTTATCTGGGTTGAAGCAGGCAGTGATATTTGATCAACTATGGTTGTTGATCCAACTGCAATGGATAAACTTCTACTATTGATCCAACTGCAATGGATAAACATCCACTGTTGATCCAACTGAAATGGATAAACATCCATTGTTAATTCAACTGAGATTGGTTTTGAAGCTGGTCTTGGAGCTGTTGGTGTTTATGAAGCTACAGGTAATGAAATATGGTGGTTATCTGGGTTGAAGCAGTCAGTGATATTGGATCAACTATGGTTGTTGATCCATATATTTTGGATCAACTATGGTCATTGATCCATCTATATGGTATCAACTACTGTTGTTGATCCTTTGAACTCATGTTTTGTAGTTTAAATCATGTAAATTTGTTCTAATGTTGAACTTGTGGTGCAATGGTAGCATGATTAACTCCATGTCAGATGATGCGTGTTCGACTCACGCCAAGTTCACTCCATTTTACATGGATAAACTAACATTATTGATCCAATTTTACATGGATCAACTTCCATTGTTGATCCACTAAAATTGGATCAACTTCTACTGTTGATCCTTTTTTCTTGGATAAACTAGATAAACTTCTACTGTTGATGGTTTTGTTGGTGGATCTCAAAGCTGCGGTGTGATGAAGTGGTAGCATTTTTCCATCAAGATGGATAAACATTCATTATTGATCCAACTGCAATGGATAAACTTCTACTGTTGATCCAACTGCAATGGATAAACATTCACTGTTTGATCCAACTGAAATGGATCAACTACTTTTTGTTGCTACAAAAATATTTGCGGCGGCGGCGGTGATGGTGGTGGCGGAGGCGGCGGTGACGGTGGTGGTGGCGGCGACGATGAACTTGTGGTGGTGGCGGCAACAGACTAGTGGTGGTGTAATGGTGGCGGTGAAGGAGTGGTGGTGGAATATTGGTGGTGGTGGCGGTTGGCAGGCGGTGGTTGTTGAACGGTGGTGGTGGTGGAATGGTAGTTGAATGTTGGTGGTGGCGGTGCTAGTGGTGGTGGTGAAGTGGTAGAGGAAGAAATTTGTTGTATTTTGAAATAAAGAAAAATATTATATGAGTGAGGGTATTAAGGTAATCTAATATTAAATGGATAAGGTTATAAAAAAGGAGGGACATATTTATTGTTACATAAGGATATATTTGTAGGGAGTTAAAAGTAGGGACATATAATTAATATACCCAAGATACTATGGTTTCTATCTGATACTTGTTTTTAGTTTATTTAGTTCGTTTGTATCAAATTAAACTGTAAAAGGGTCAATTGGATCAAGTTTATAAAATTGGCAGAGTTCTTTTTTTTTTCTTTTTTGTTTCTGTAATTGGAAGAAGAAATCGATCGATTCTGATCGATTCAACGGATAATTTGAAGTAGTCTGAACTGGTAATCTATTCATTTAGTTGTGTTTGATGGAAATTTCTAATCAATTTGCTTGATTATATAAAGACGAACCTCAATTTCATGAGATTTGCAAACTCTCAAAACTGATATTGATATTTTTGTACATTAATTGTGACTGACAATTAACACTAAAGTGACCATATAGAGGTCTCCCTTCGGTCGACCAATTACCACCACCATCAAGAACATATTCTTCTTCATCTTCAACACTTCATCATCACCATTAGGAACACATTCTTTTTACAAGGAAACCAGTCTATCACGGTCGATGAAGAAAGAGTCTCACAGAGTTCGGTAAAGTGAAGAAACTTTTATACAGTATTTGTTGCTCTTACTTAAGACTGATACGTGGAATACATATATCCAAATCACGAAGCCAACTCAACGTACCAACTCAGAGTGCGAGCATGTAGCGAGTAAAGCGCGATCCGCCTAGCGAGACCGATAACCAACACCCCCATATCTAGTTTTAAAACAAAACTCCATCACCATACTCTACTCAATTCGAGTTTTATTATTATCATCAACCCCAGCTCGACTGCATACCACGGCATCGCCATCATAATCAACGACAGTGAGAAACCATCATCAATCCATTACCAAAATCAATAATATAGTATAGCCAATTTTGTGTCTTTTTGTGTAACCAAAGACTCGAGTTCTCATCATCACAACCGTAAAACCAAACTCCTTAAACTAATCCCGAGCTATCACCATCTTCATATTTCCATTGCATCCATCTCCTCTATCACCAAGAATCAATCTAGCTAAACCTTTTACATCAGCGACCTACATTCTCTCCATCAAATACCATCACCTCCGGACACTAATGGCAACATCGACATCTCCTCCTTGTTGCTCGCGTGAAGAAGATGATGACAATGGTGCCTCGAAAGAATGTCCTGGTGCCTTTAGCAAAACCGTTTCATTGTCAGTCTACCGAGACTGATAGTTCATTTCCTATTCCGCGGCTTCCTTGAGTAGAAAATATGCCTGCCTTTAACAATTCTGTGTTTTCTCACTTTTCACCAACTTTGACTCACTTCAAGTGCTCGTAACTTTCTCATGCGACGTTGGAATCACTCCATTATTTCTCCGTTGGCTTCGTAATTTCGTCATTTTCAAGATGATGTCAAGAAATCCCGGATTTGAACGAGTTTCACTTACTTTAGGTTAAGATAACCCCAAACACCTAAGAAACTCAAAAACAAACAAAACCAGAGCATAAATGAAATGAAAACTAACAACAAAGCAACGAATTAAGGTCTCAAATTAGTGAAAATAATGCACCTATCATTTATCTCCTCATATTGAAAACACGCTCAAATATGTATTCATCGCTCAAAAGTATTTACAAAAAGTGTAAATTACTAACAAAGAGAAATCGCAACGATGTATAGGTGTTGCAGAAACCACATTTACAGTATGTATTGCAGAATGAAGAGATACATTGCAATTAGTGGGAATGTTATAAATACCCTCCATATTTGTTGACCTTGCACAAATACCATCGGGGGTAAAAAAATAATTTTTCTGGAGTCAACTTGATAAAGTTGCTGATGAGTCGGAGAACCGACTTTGTTTTACCGCAAGTTCACAGTGTCAAAAATAGCACACAATAGCAAGAAAAGTTTTTTCCCTCAAGGAGTGTGAAAACTACTACTAATCAATATCAAGAACTAACCAACCAATTCAATATTCAGAGATTGTCGGACCAAGAAAATAATAACAAATTTATTCGAGCAAGTTTATAAGAAAATGTAATCAAGGATGTGGAAGTATTAGGGCTATGTAATCCGTTGTAAGCTATGTTTACTTATGTTCTATCACAAGGTCTGAAATTTACTAGTGCGAAGTTGCAAACCTAGCTACTAACAGACGGAAGATATTTCATTAAGGATTATAGATGAGTCATCATAAAATATTGTTGGTTCTCAACCTAAAAGGTAGATATCCTAAGTACTAAGCATACATGGCATACATAGTCTTGGAATGATCATAAAACAATCGATACCTAGGTTGTAGATGGAATGATTTCTAGAATTCAACTATGCTACATGGCATAATAAATGAAAAACTCTTTAAAAAATCAACCTCTTTTGAGAAACTGGACCAAACAGCAGCTAACAATAACTTCATATCCTCCTGCAATTTCAACTTCACTTCCATTAGCTCATAGCAACTGCCATTTCATCAGATCTTCAACAACATCACTACTAACTCCCCTGTAACACTCATCTCAAGCCTGCAAAGCTCATTCCAGCTCACATACACAAAGTCTCAGCTGCTTCATATCATCACAGGACACTTGCATTGCCAATACCTGCACCTACAAGCACAACATACCCTGCTATCTTCTCAGCAACAATTGCAACATTAATTCTAAATCATCTTCATAATCTCCGCTACCGTCTATGCAAAGTCATTCCAGACCCATTGTATCTCCAGCTTCAACTCATAACTTTCGTAGCTTCTTGAATTGCACAACTTCAGAGCATCATTCCCTGTAATATTGTAACACATATCTCCTGGAACTGCAATAATCTTCCACTCCAGCTGCAATGAATCAGTACCACTACTTAGTAACAACTATTCCACCTCCTCCAACGCATCATCTAAGCTTGCAGCTTCTCATAGAACCATCACCTGTTATCTCAGCTGCCAACTACCAGTTCAACACCAACACAGTACACCCATCACCATTTGAACTACACTCTCACATCCCACCTGCAAATTATAAATCACAGGTTTATCACCCCATACTCCATCTGCTATCCCAGCTACACCTGTCCTAGCCATTCATCTACTGAGACCCTAAATTCTATCATCTTAGCAGCATCTTCTCAGCCACCAACTCCTAACCATTCAAACTACAGAAGACCCAACTGCAACCAACAATTATCTTCTCTAAATTCTCAAAATTCAAAGTTGCAGCACAAAACCTAAATATGAGTCATACCCATTCTTCTGATTCTTCATTTGAAACTCCACCTCTAGTTTCTTAAGTCAACAGCAGTGGCTTCATAAGTTTCACAAAACCCTAACTCTAATGATTCTCCTCTGATTTGATTATTAGCACAAACCCAGCTCTTTAATCTTTCATTCACAGCGAACCCCATCTCAATTTCTCAAATCAAGAGCAGATCCAATTCTTCTCCATCTCAGATCAATCTTCACCATCGATCCAACCACCACACTTCACAGAAACATATCCCCTCGATCTCAAGCAGCACCTCAATTCCTCTCTGAACAGTAACCACTTCAATCTTCCTAATTTTTCTCGAACATGAGCAGAAGAAATTAAACGATCTGTGGTCTTTTTTCTCCATTAAACTCTAACAGCATCCACACAGGTCCTTACTTTTATGAATTTAGATGGGAAAATGATTGAGAAATCTTTTGTCTCTGAAATCTAGGTTTAGTGTAGGAAGGTTTTTGGATATGGCCACCCATCCAGAGTAGATAATGGGTGCTAGCTCATACATAGCTTGTCGGTTTCGGATAACTGATATCCTAACTCCTTATCAACATAACTGTCAGTTTTGAGGGACTGACAGTTCATTCTTCATCACCTCCTGTTCGCATACCTTATCCCGCTCCAAGTATATCTCGTATGTGAATTGACTTTTGCGCTCCTTTTCGCTCCAAATGAACTCCTTCTTTCGCCTTCCACCAACAACAGCCGTCTTTTACTCCTCATATTCACTTCTTCTCTTCAATGAGAGTCATCACTAAAGTTGTCGTGCTTTTCAGACAGAGATGAAGAAATAAAAGAAAATAATGAGAAATAGTTAGTCTCCAACAGCAGTTGTACCTTTTTGCCTTTTTGAGCGACGTTTCTTCTTCTTTTGTTCCAGATGACTCCAAAGTACCTAATTACTCAAAAACAAAACATAAGATACATAATTACAAGAAAACTAGCAGAGAAATCATAAACAATAGATAAATATTAAGGTGTTTTAAACACCTATCAAATTCCCCCACACTTAGACTTTGCTAGTCCTCGAGCAAATTAAACAAAATAATTCTAAAAAATACATAAAACTCCGTCTCGTCGAGGCTACGGTTACTCTAAGCATAAATAACAAGACTTTGAACCCCTAGGTGTCCCTAAAGGATGAGTTTTAGTCTCGTGAAGGTTTACTAGAGATATACCTACAAAACCTTTTACTCCAAATTCCAGCTACCTGTGAAAAGTCTATGAACGGATCCAAAGTGATTACAGGAGGAGGTACCTTGTGCAAATTCAATTTATATATAAGTAAAATAAAGTTTTTCTTAGAAAGTCGAACAAACCACAATACTCGGAATCTGACTAACTACAATCACAATGAAAAGATTAAGAAGATGGATATAGAGGTAGATGGTGCGAATGTTTACAAGTGATCGGTGTTTCCCATATCTGTCTGAAGGTCATCGCCAAGATGAACCTATGCACCCTATTGGATTGAGCTACTGGTCTGAATTCTAGTGTCAACACACTGGAATATACAAGGGAACCAGCGGTCAACAATCTTAATTCTATATCAACTCAACCGGCATATACAAGGGAACCAGGAGTCGATTTTATTCAATAATCATAATCTTTTCTTTTCTTTTTCTTTTTCTTTTTCGCATAATATTTTATTCGCATGAATTGGTATCCTCCTTGTTGATTGAAAGTAGGATTTTCTGCAGCTTGCTTGTTGGTGTAGCTGAAATTAGGATGATCACGCCAACCCGGATTGTATGTGCTAGAATACGGATCATACCTCGGCCTTTGCTGATTTTGGTACATAACACTTGCTTGCTCAACATCTTCGGTGTGTGATGATGGTATGACGACAGCTGCTATTTGATGCATCATCCTCTCCATGTTACCCATCCTCTGTTCCATGTGTGGATAATTGCCCACTTCATTCACCTTCCTTGCCATTGATTCATCTCTAGTGAAGAATTGTTGTGTGTTTGCAGCCATATTCTCCAACAAACTTGTAGCTTCAGCAATGGTCTTGTTGGTAAGTGCACCACCACTTGCTGCATCGATCAAATGTCTCTTATTGGAAAGCAACCCCTCATAGAAATATTGAATCACAAGTTGATCGTTGATTTGGTGGTATGGACAGCTAGCTAGAAGCTTCTTGTAGCGCTCCCAATACTCATAGAGAGTATCTCCCGATATTTTCCTAATACCACAAATCTCCTTGCGAATCACAACTGCTTTTGATGCTGGAAAATACTTCTCAAGGAACAATTTCTCCATTCCATTCCATGGGGTTATGCTTCCAGCGGGTAAGCAAAAGAACCATTCTCCTGTAGCATCTATAAGGGAGAAAGGAAAAGCTGTCATCATATCCATATCCGCATCTGCAGTTGCTTGCTTCATACTAGTCACAACATGATGAAATTGTTGCAAATGACGATTAGGATCTTCTCCCGCTAAACCTCTGAATTTGGGCAGCAAGTTAATCAATTGCGGCTTCAAATCAATGGTTTCATTCAGCTGAATACATAAAGGCTGCTGGTCAAGGTTTGGAGAAGTGAGATCCTTGAGTGTTCTCGAAGCAGGTGGTCAATCTCCCATTGTGTTGTCTTCCTCTTTGTCCGAGTCCGAGAATTCACTTGGTGTAGAACTAGGAGGAAGTGGAGTATTCACTGCTCGAATGAAATCTTTAAGTAAAGTGCCCGAACGAAGACGTATACCAATAGGACTTGGTCTACCCTCTCCACGCATTTAACAAAGAAATAGTACCTGAAAATCAGATTCTAAGAGATTGAATAAGTAAACTGAAATTGAAAATAAAATCAAAAGTAACAACTAAGAATAAAAATAACAACTAAACTGGCCACTGCCTCCCCGACAACGGCGCCAATTTTGACGAGGTGTCGAACTCGCAAAAATAAATTTCTCTACCTCTCTTTAACTAGCAAGTAGTATAATGTAAGTAGGATCGTCCCAAGGGAGGTATGAAGTTTAAGTTGTTATGCAAATAGTCTTAGCAAAGATGATTTTGTTGTAGAAATTTTGAAAATTGTAAAGTGTATTCAAATATGAGATGTAATGGATTAAAGGTTCATTCTAGACCACATAATACAAACCAAATTGATATATAACCAAGTTCTTCGCATTATCTTGTTACTAACAACCCTAGAATAATTAGTACGCTCAACTATTCTGTCACTATCTCCTAAGCTCACCGGATACGGAAGCGCTCGACTACCTGTTTCTACTTTCCAAGTTTCCTAGAGGTACGCTTACTAGGTGTGACTTAAACAAGTGCTCTAAGTTTTGTGAGATAAGGTTGCTCCTAGTG
Source organism: Papaver bracteatum (assembly GCA_023529315.1). Classification (NCBI taxonomy): domain Eukaryota; kingdom Viridiplantae; phylum Streptophyta; class Magnoliopsida; order Ranunculales; family Papaveraceae; genus Papaver; species Papaver bracteatum. The sequence continues at coordinate 832,345 of JAJJWX010001863.1, forward strand.
ATGAACTCAAAAGCATGAATCACCAACTAGTGTTGATTTCTACATATGGGTACTTAATAAAGTCCCATCATCAATACCCACATATTGCTACTTGTGTTTATCTTCTCTAGACAATTACGGGTCGAAGAAAATCTAAACTAGCAATAGAATTATGAACTAATGATTCAATTTCGAACTTAAGCCATTAACAAATAATCCATAAACAATATTATCATAGTAGAAATCAAACAATAACATAAATAAATGCAAGAGAACAAGTTATTTCATATCAATTACAAATTCATATTTCGGGCTTCGAAATCGCCCTTAATCAAAAAGAGTTTTAGTTACTCATAATAATGGAGTTCATCATCAAAAATATAATTGAAATAAAGTTAAGAAGATGAATATAAAAATAGAAGCAAACCCTAGTGCGGCTCCCTGCAAAACTCCAAGAATAATAGAATCCCTCCTCCAAATTGTTGAAGTCTCTTTCTTTTTATAACTTTCTTTCTTCAAACTAGGTCATATCCTCAAAAGTCCAAGTCCAATATATCCACCAAGTCCACACAAGAGAAACCCATGTAGAAAATATGCCCAAATAATAGTCGCCAGAAAACTGATCAGGGTGCGGGAAGTTGGCCGGAAAAGTCGCCATAAAAGTACCTCAGGTGACCGAATCAGGGGATGAGTTAACTGGCTGAATGGCTAACTGGGTTGAATGGTCTTAACCAAAGCAGGCCAGAGCTGTGCTATCCAGCCATGATGCCTGTGCATACTACAGCTGCATCAACTGCAGCATTGCCTCTATAGACATTATTGCAACACCAGTAATCCCGTAACCTGCAACTTAGTTAAACCACTCCATCTCACTACAACTGTGATCAACCCTTTGCTGCTCAGTTCCCATTGCCGCGGCAAATTTAACTCCATGCCATTCAAGCCCTTCAACCTGAAACATGCATCTAATGAACCTGCTCATAACCAGTCACAGCAGCACATTCCATTCGCCTCGAGCTCCACTTGCTCTATTCCAGCTTTAGTAGCAGCTCTCATCAACTGCAGCTCAGTTTCATTGCACTACACTTTCTCCACCATGCTCAACTGCATCAATTCCCAGTCACCTGAGCTGCTGCCTTACTGCCTCCATAGCTATCACAGCTGCGATTTCAGTTCACAGGCTGGACCAAACAACAACTAACAATAACTTCATATCCTCCTGCAATTTCAACTTCACTTCCATTAGCTCATAACAACTGCCATTTCATCAGATCTTCAACATCATCACTACTAACTCCCCTGTAACACTCAGCTCAAGCCTGCAAAGCTCATTCCATCTCCCATACACAAAGTCTAGGCTGCTCCATATCATCACAAGACACTTGCATTGCCAATACCTTCACCTACAAGCACAGCATACCCTGCTATCTTCTCAGCAACAATTGCAACATTAATTATAAATCAGCTTCATAATCTCCGCTACCGTCTATGCAAAGTCATTTCAGACCCATTGTATCTCCAGCTTCAACTCATAACTTTCGTAGCTTCTTGAACTACACAGCTACAGAGCATCATTCCCTGTAATATTGTAACACATATCTCCTGGAACTGCAATAATCTTCCACTCCAACTGCAATGAATCAGTACCACTACTTAGTAATAGCTATTCCACCTCCTCCAACGCATCATCTAAGCTTGCAGCTTCTCACAGAACCATCACCTGCTATCTCAGCTGCCAACTACCAGTTCAACACCAACACAGTACACCCATCACCATTTGAACTACACTCTCACATACCACCTACAGATTATAAATCACAGGTTTATAACCCCAGACTCCATCTTCTATCCCAACTACACCTGTCCTAGCCATTCATCTATTGAGACCCTAAATTCTATCATCTTAGCAGCATCTTCTCAGCCACCAACTCCTAACCATTCAAACTACAGAAGACCCAACTGCAACCAACAATTATCTTCTCTAAATTCTCAAAATTCAAAGTTGCAGCACAAAACCTAAATATGAGTCATACCCATTATTCTGATTCTTCATTTGAAACTCCGCCTCTAGTTTCTTAAGTCAACAGCAGTGGCTTCATAAGTTTCACAAAACCCTAACTCTAATGATTCTCCTCTTGATTTGATTATTAGCACAAACCCAAACTCTTTAATCTTTCATTCACAGCGAACCCCATCTCAATTTCTCAAATCAAGAGCAGATCCAATTCTTATCCATCTCAGATCAATCTTCACCATCGATCCAACCACCACACTTCACAGAAACATATTCCCTCGATCTCAAGCAGCACCTCAATTCCTCTCTGAACGGTAACCACTTCAATCTTCCTAATTTTTCTCGAACATGAGCAGAAGAAATTAAACGATCTGTGGTCTTTTTTCTCCATTAAACTCTAACAGCAGCCACACAGGTCCTTACTTTTATGAATTTAGATGGGAAAATGATTGAGAAATCTTTTGTCTCTGAAATCTAGGTTTAGTGTAGGAAGGGTTTTGGATATGGCCACCCATCCAGAGTAGATAATGGGTGCTAGCTCATACATAGCTTGTCGGTTTCGGATAACTGATAGCCTAACTCCTTATCAACATAATTGTCAGTTTTGAGGGACTGACAGTTCATTCTTCATCACCTCCTGTTCGCATACCTTAGCCCGCTCCAAGTATATCTCGTATGTGAATTGACTTTTGCGCTCCTTTTCGCTCCAAATGAACGCCTTCTTTCGCCTTCCACCAACAACAACCGTCTTTTACTCCTCATATTCACTTCTTCTCTTCAATGAGAGTCATCACTAAAGTTGTTGTGCTTTTCAGACAGAGATGAAGAAATAAAAGAAAATAATGAGAAATAGTTAGTCTCCAACAGCAGTTGTACCTTTTTGCCTTTTTAAGCGACGTTTCTTCTTCTTTTATTCCAGATGACTCTAAAGTACCTAATTACTCAAAAACAAAACATAAGATACATAATTACAAGAAAACTAGCAGAAAAAGCATAAACAATAAATAAATATTAAGGTGTTTTAGACACCTATCAGAAACACAAACATGGAATTAAGATCTTATTTTTGAAACCATTGTTCAAGAACACAAGCACCTTAACCTACAAGTTCATCCTTCACCCTAATGATGGTTTAGCAAATCATAACAAGAAGAAAACAATAAACAGCAAACCCTAGTTTGTTCCCTGTTGACCGCCCCCTTCTTCTTTGTCCACTAATGCATAAATAGGCACTGTAGAAAATCTAGTATGGACCCAGCTGTAGTTGCCAGGCCCAGAATAGGGCAGCAGAACCAACTCCAAATTCCATCCAATGCCAAGTGCGGCCATCTAGCCACCATCAACGTTTACCAGACGCAACCACAACATCAGTCTCTATTCCCTGACTTGAACCTTCTAAATCTCGTCAAGTACCCGCACACACCATTCAACCACTTATCGTCTTCATTGTTGTGCATTTCTTCATTGAGAACTCTAACTTCAGATACCACTATCTCATTAGAACAAAGCCCCACAAAACCTTCTCCAGATAAAATTCCCACCAAGTATGTCCAGAATGTATCTTCATTCTCTGTAGTTCAATCTGAGACATACCATCCATTCAGACACCTCCGGAAACACTCAATCCAGCCAAAGTTCTCTGCAATTTCCTTTCTCCATTACTTCATCGATTCAACGTCACTGGTCACTTATGATACACTCCCACACGAGAACCCCCAACCTCAATTGTTGATGTGTTGTTTCTCAATTGATCGATGCCAAAACCCCCAATTCAGTTTATGCCTCAGATTCATACATCATCGCTTTCAACAGTTACCATTTCAACCAAATACCACCACTGCAGATTCAATCGGCCAAAACTAATTTCAGCTTCAATTTCATGTCTCAAGAACAACCCCCATCATTCAAAACAACAACCCCTGACTCCATCTAGCCATCAAACCATTATTGCAATCCGTTTAATCAGTCATCAGAGAAACAATTTCATGTCGTGTTGCTGCCAAATCGACATGCTAAGAACAGTACATGCTTCTCTCAATTAATTTCCACAATTTCATCTCCATTTACGCCTGAAAAAATTTCTTCTTCACTGCCATCTAATCTCTCAACCACCGTACAAAACCATTTAACCTAATTTGAATCTGCTGCCTTGCGAACCCAATCTGCACTTGATTTTTGCCTTCACCTCATGATTCGAGTCTGGCCATTGTAATGTGAAATCAGCAATACACAATTGATTTGTATCGATCCATGAAGACTCCATCCCCGTTTGTACCCCAAACTCAATAGTTGTTGTTGCGATAAATTCAGTCCAGAAACTTCAACGAAGCGAACACCAATTTCAGTCCTTGATGTCTCCATTTCGTTGGCAGCAGCTTGAAGAAGAAATTAAGCTCTCAGGTCCCCTTTCTCTGTTGATTAAAAATGAACACCACCTGATTAGAGAAATGAAATTCTCTTTTTCTTGTTTTGATGTGAAACGAGATGCGGTGGTGGTTCGGACACGTCACTCATCTTTAACCCCAGATGGGCCTGACTCTGGCCATGGATAAATATAGCCATGTGGTTCCACTGGCAGCAACATTGGTTATCTTGTCGCAAATGCCTCCTTGTTTAGTCATTTATTTTCTGAGTAAACGGACTTGCTTATAAAGTTATAATTCCTGTAAAAGCTCTAAAATATTGTTATTAGCGAAATATCGAGACCTAGCTAGTATAAATGTGAGTATAAACACGTTGCATTTGCGTGCTTATCAGATTCCCCCACACTTACATTTTGTTAGTCTCGAGCAAAACAGAAATTAGACCCGCTCAACAGCTGATCATGAACAAAACTTCAAGACCCGCTGCTCAACAGCTGGTCATCATACCTTTTTTTCATTCATTTTTTTGTTTTTTGTTTTTTTAGAGACACGCTCCACAGCTGGTCATAACATGAAAGAAAATTGTTAAAATAAACCCGCTCCACAACTGGTCATGTTGTGAAAAAAAAAAATAACGAAAATTCATGACGAAATTAAATGCCTACCACAAATCTATATAAACTTGAGCACTCCCCCACACTTAAACATTACATTGTCCTCAATGTAATTGAGTCATCCAACGTAGAATTAAGGTGGGAAATTCTAAATGCGATATGTAAGAGGCAAACAAAAATAGAAGATAGAGTAAAGGGAACAAAACTGATGGGTTGACTCCCACAAAGCGAATGATGTCTTTTCCCTGCTTGCGCGCAGCAAGTAATCTCAAACGAAGTGAATAATAATGCATAACAGCAACCTAGCAACATATATGTAAAGCCTGAAAAGATGGGGATCAACCCAACACACAAGTTCAGCTGCAACTATGAACCTGCAAACACTATAAACACCCAAAAAGATATGTGAATCCATAAATAACTCACTCCCATAAACAATAAATTCAGAATGTTTACCAATTTTGATTCCCAGTGGAGACTCCCAATTCGGTTTTAGATTAGGAGGGAGCAATGCATTAACAATGTCAATAAGCACAAGATCACGGGACTTGGAAAAAGGAGCTAAGCAAACAATTATTGGTTCTAATTTCTTATTGTGAATTAATTGACCAGTATCCATATGTTTTACACTTATATAAGCATCTTGATAATTTCTACTAGTCTCATGAAAAACTAGTTCATCAGGCTTGGCAAAACAAGATGAGAAAAAAATATCGGATGATTCAGTTTTTGTTAACTCCTTACAACCTGCAAAGTTTTTATACATGTTTTCGAGATTCTCATTATAACAATGAGTATAATCATTCACACCATTAACCATGCATACATGTTCACAAGTTTCAGAAATCGCAGATGAATTTGAAAGGCTAAACACATTTATCTCCATTTTCATGTTTCCAAAAGTAAGCTCCATGATTCCATTGCGACAGTTGATAACCGCATTCGAGGTAGCAAAAAAAGGTCTACCTAAGATGACAGGAATCTGCCCACTAGGATTAGAAACAAGTTGAGTATCTAAAACAATAAAATCAATGGGATAAACAAAACTTTCAACATGTATAAGAATATCCTCTACCACTCCCCTAGGAATTTTAATTGACCTATCAGCCAATTAGAGAGTGACATTAGTGGGTTTCAAATCACCAAGTTCTAATTGCACATACACAAAATATGGAAAGAGATTCACACTGGCCCCTAAATCTAACAATGCATGTTCAATCCTATGTTCACCTATAGTGCAAGCATTCGTAGGACAACCTGGATCTTTAAATTCGGGTGGAGTTTTCTGTGTAATTGTAGTTGCAGGAATTCCTACAACACACCCCTTATCATATCTTGATATCAATTTCTAAATCTAAACCCATTTGATATATGATTAAAATACTAAAAATTGTAAATAGACACACAGATTTTTACATGGTTCGATCAATTTGATCTACATCCATGATTATTCACTATGCTTGTTAAAATTTACATTTGATTTACATTGATAATCTCCATTAATGGAGTTCTAAATCTAGTTTTGGGGAAGAAGATGATAAAGAAAAATACATTCTCTCTCTACAAATATCTCTGCAAAATATCTCTCTCTCTCTCCCCTAAAATTGTGTCCTCTCCCTTTTCTCTCTCATGCTCTTCTCTTTATATAGGTGTTTACATAATGGGTGACAGCTCACACTTCCCCTATTTTAGGATCTCTTGCTATGTGCTCGCAGGCTCTGCTATGTGCTCGCGAGATTTCTCTACAACTACAAAATCTTCATTTCCTGCCTTTTTCTCGCGAGCTCCCGCCTTGTTCTCGCGAGCTCCCGCCTTGTTCTTGCGAGCATTCTCTCTAACTACAGAATCTTCACATCTTTCTCATGTTTCATGATGCCATTGTTTATTACGTCATTCTTTAAATTATTCTGCGACGCTCGCAGTGTGTTGTTGAACGACTCACAGAAATGTTGTTAATAATTTCGTAAGAATATTGATGTGGCGATATTCTGATCCTACATCTTGCCTATTTTTCCTTGAATATTGCTTGAAGAGCGATCTTTAAAGAAAAATCAGTTGTTGTAGTAGTCTTTGATCTTTGTTAATGAAGGAACGAGCGAAATAATACTGGACTTGAAAAGTACGTACTTGCCTCTATTCTTTTGTGAAGTTCCATATCTTTGCTAAGTAAATAAGAAGTATTAACTCTTGAAGTATGCGAAGTATGAAGTATCCTTGAAGAAATATAAGAAGTATTCAATCCTCAAAATATAAGAAGTATCCGTCCTTGAATGAAAGTTATAAGTATTGCCTCTGTTCATGCGAAATTATTACTTCATTTTTGGTGAGAATTCTTGTCCATTTTGGAAATGATTCTTGTCGAGTAGATAAAGAACATAAAATATTTTCTTGGTAATCCATAGTTGCCTCTGTTCTTTATCTATGAAGGTATAATCCTTGAGAAAATGTTAAATGAGTGAATTGTTTCTTTATTCTTATCTTGCCTCTGCCTCATGCGATAATCTATTTAAGAAAATAATCACATTCTGTGAAATAATCTCATCTCCTGCGAAATTCTCGAAGAGTCCGCGAGATGCTGAATGAGTCTGCAAGTTTCTGAATGAGTCTGCGAGATTCTGAATGTGTCTGCGAGTTTCTGAATGTGTCTGCGAGTTTCTGAACGTGTCTGTGAGATTATGAATAGTGCTCCTGAAATAGTAACGCGAATAGTGCCGCGAAATTATGAATAGTGTCGTGCATAGTGCTGCAAGATTGTTGATAATCCTCCTGAGAGACTCTGAATAATACTTCTGAGAAACTCTAAATAGTATTTCTGAGAGATTATAAATAGTACTTAGTATCTCTCTTGCGATGAACAAATTTTTCCTGCATTCTTATAAGAAAATAGTTAATGTTTGAGATTATTTTATTGGTCTTATTTTGCCTTCCTAATTAAAGGTCTTATTTTGCCAATTTTTCTTTTTGCGACAAAATCGCAGGATGTTCTTACATTTTCATGTAAAACCCATTGATCTTGTCTTATCTGCATTTTGTCAATTTCTCTGCGACAATATGACAAGATTAAGCTCCCTTGCGAGAACAAAGCCTTATGACATTGCTGTCTTGCGATGAAATCGCAGGACGTCTTTACACTTTCATGTAAAAAACCATTGATCTCATCTTAACTTTTTCTTATGGCTTATTGCCTCTGTATAATTTTTTTCACACGACAATATGACAGGCCTAAATGCTCTTGCGATCATAAAGCCCCATGACATTGTCGTCTTTAGACACTTATCAGCTCCCTAATGGAGGGTGTCGCCCTTATCTTCCCCCTGGTTGCCCCTTCAAGGAGGGCACATCGGCCATACAAGACTAGCTCCTCCCATCCGGATTTACCAACAACCAATTATTTTCGCAGCCTCTTGTCTTTTATGCATATATGGCTTATAGTTACAAGACTGCACCCTAAGTGGGGTTTTCTTTGGGCCAAGTGCATCATAGCCAAGACTTGCCAAGGATGGCCAGGGTAGTTTTGTACGCCCCGGGCACCCTTGACTCAACCGTGTACCTTGGTGCCTTGGTCATACTCTGCACTCCTTAGAAGAGACCCTCGGTCGTCCAACCAGGGTATAACCTTATATAGTTGGAAATCCAAGGTACCTCTCCTGTATAGGTTTTCTTTAACCCAAACATCTTCATGACTCAGGTTCCAGCAGCGGTATAACCTTATCCCTGAGCCATGTTATCAGATACCCCCTTATATGACGCACTATTAGGTCTTACATTGGCCTCTTGCGAAATTTTATTCGCGAACTAGGATGCACGCCATAAAGGTTCGTCCCATTCTAATGTCTCTGCGAAATTTTATTCGCGTTTCTTGCGATATTTTCGCATTTCTTTATTCTTGCATTACTGTCATTTCTTCTTTCATTCTCATAACATCATATTTGAATTAGATATTCTTTAAAATATTTTTAAATCTTAGAAATTTTCTTTGAAATCTTGCGATTGTATTGCGTTGTTAAATCAAAAATATTTTTCTGTAAAAGAAATATTCTAGAGAAATATATAAATCAAATTTTCTCGGTTTTTTGAAATTTTGAAATCATTGGAGTCTTGCGATTGTATCGCTTTTTGTAAAATAAATCAAAAAACTTTTATTTTTTGTAAGTACAATATTCAAGGAAAATGGTACTTAGCTTTCATGCAATTTTTTGTTGTTGTCGTCTCTTGCGAAGTATATGATTTGCTTGGGAAATTGACATCCTTGAAATGAGAAATGAACTCTTAATCTGCCTCTTGTATACTCTCGCATCATACCAACTGTGCTAACCCTCTCTTTACGAAATTTGTCTGCGAAGTAATCATCAATTTTCTTCTTTACGAAATAATCAAAGACTTCAACCTTAATTGGACAACTTTATTGCTTGATCGTGGTGGAGATTCACATTGCTCCTGCGAGTTTATTTAATTAATTAATAACTTCTCAATTTAGTAAAATAATATTGTTATCTGCGAACAGTTATCACCAAAATGTAAATTAGTTATTAATTAAATAGAACAATGTAGTATATAAGCAATTAACTATCCCAAGTCATTCTTCGCATGCTATTTCTATTATCCTGCTAAAATGAGAATTAATTAAAGCCTTTTGTATTTCTTCGCAAACCTTTTGTGTTGCGAGCATGTAAACAAATTGTAAATTAATTGTTTGCGAGCATCGCATGATCAATTAATTGTTGCTTCTAAAATGAGGATTTGTCTTCTTAGTAGTAGATCGATCCTGATGACAAAAACTCTTGCCTTGCTCGCTGGTTTTGCAAAGTAGTATTCCACTTATTTACTTCCCTGATGTTCCCCTTAACTCTTGCTCGCTGGTTTTGCGATGGTTGGTGACGAAATAGTCATTACTTAATGTATTTTCTTATTTGACGATGTGAACTCTTCTGTAGCTGATGAAGTAAATTATATCATTGTGTCTTTCACTATTTTGCTGCTTTTCCCATTCCACGGTTTATCTTGAGTCTTTAAAGCAATCAGGATAGCTGGTTTATGAACTTTCATCGCAATTATTTGGTTTAGCATCGTCTTTGCCTAAGTACAAGAAATTTATACTGCTGGTACGATTGTATTTCACTTGTTAAATTCATTGTTGCGAACCACAAAGTAACTTAGTGATTGAGAAACTTTAATCTAACTTACATACTAGGGGTGAAGACATCGCCCCAAAATTTATTACCCAACAGTTTCTGAATCCCTTTTACGGGTTTGCAAAACTAGACTAAATAATTGTAACACTGTAATCTAAATTGAACATCAATAATTAAGGTTCTGTGTGATTTTGCTAAACTATTTTTGGATGGTCTGTTCATTCAAAAGAATATTTATGGGGTGAGAATACCCCCTTCTAGTTAATGCACGTTGCTGAACTCTGCATGTTGAGCATGGTTATTTTGGACAGCAAGATTCCCATTTTTTCATTTTTAGCTTAGTTGTCGCAGCTATCCCTTTATACACTTGCTTCTGAAAATTTGAAGAAGCTCTGATATTTGTAGTTGTAGAGAAATAGTCTGCTTCAACATAGACGTCCTAACTAAACCACTTCTCTGTAATCTGTACTTGTGTTTGGGCATCCTTCTCTTGGCTAATATTTGGATGAGAACTTTGTTGGTTTTTTATGATATTTTCACGAAGTAAGGTTTGACTACTTTTTTCTTTGCTGGCTCCTCCTCTAATTCATCATATCATTGATCTTTCCATGAATTTTCATGGCTCTACAAAAGTTAATGACGATATCATTTTTGTGTTGGTCTTTCTTTGTTGATCAAGTCAACTTTCTCCCTCGCTGAAATGATATTGCTTTGCTGGTGATATAGTTGATGACGATATCCTTCATGAAGTAAGTTTGTTTGTTCGTTCGTATATCTAATGAATGTAAATTTCTTTGTCCTTTCTTCGCTTACCCTTATATCTTCTTTCTTCACAAAACCCGGTAACAAATTAAGTTTTGTTGGTATATCTTCTTCTCATATTTCACAAAGTATAACCATCTCTGTCTCACTGGCGAATTAATACTGTTGGTCTTTGGTTGGTCATCTGGCGAGTTAAACCTGTGATGTTTCGTTTTTGCGAGATTGGTTGGTCTTCCTGCGATATTAACTCATTCCTTGCTAATTGTTGACAATTGAAGTGATCCCGTTGTTATTGTTAATTGTATTCTTCACAAGTGATTGGTTTCCATCATACATTTTCCTTCAAAAATCCATATTGATGAAGTTTTGCCTGGAATCGCAAACGATCAGTAAATTTGGTTAGCAGTATATAGAGAATTAAGATGAGTAATTTCTCCCTACGAAGAATGAAAACTTTCAATGAAATCTTCTTATTTTTGTTCTTACAAAATGTAAATCTCTAATCAACAGAAAATCTCGAAATTTGACATTTTTAGAAATTCATTAAACAAATTTGTAAAACGAAGTTTGGTTACTACAAATTCGTAGCAAAAACATTTTTAGATTCAAGACTTCCATAATAAATCAAATTTCTACAAAAAGCAAAGTTTAGATTTTACAAAAAATCTATTTTCCAATTTTTGTTTTGAAATTCCCAGATCCGAAAAATGAAACAAAGAATAAGAAAAGTGAGAAGAAATTTGTCCTTTTTGATGATTTGTTGACATAATTTTGCTGGTATTTTCTTCATCCGCCACTTAATATATCTCCTTCTCTTTATTTGTTGTATACCATGAGCTTTCGTTGTAGCTTCCATATTTGATCTTGAAGTTTTTAGATCCAGTGAGATCCAATTCTAATGACAGCCAACTTCTTTGAATCTTCTTCAATTTGACAAGTAGTCCCTGTTTCTAACGCCAAAATATAGTTGCAGGAATTCCTACAACACACCCCTTATCATATCTTGATATCAATTTCTAAATCTAAACTCCTTTGATATTAGAATGATGATTAAAATACTAAAAATTATAAATAGACACACATATTTTTACATGGTTCGATCAATTTGATCTACATCCATGATTATTCACTATGATTGTTAAAATTTACATTTGATTTACATTGATAATCTCCATTAATGGAGTTCTAAATCTAGTTTTGGGGAAGAAGATGATAAAGAAAAATACATTCTCTCTCTAAAAATCTCTCTGCAAAATATCTCTCTCTCTCCTAAAATTATGTCCTCTCACTTTTCTCTCTCTTGCTCTTCTCTTTATATAGGTGTTTACATAATAGGTGACAGCTCACACTTCCCCCATTTTAGGATCTCTTGCTATGTGCTCGCGAGATTTCTCTACAACTACAAAATCTTCATTTCCTTCCTTGTTCTCGCGAGCTCCCGCCTTGTTCTCGCGAGCATTCTCTCTAACTACAAAATCTTCACATCTCTCATGTTTCATGATGTCGCTGTTTATTACATCATTCTTTGAATTATTCTGCGACGCTCGCAGTGTGTTGTTGAAGAACTCATAGAAATGTTGTTAACAATTTCGTAAGAATATTTTTGTGGCGATATTATGATCCTACAATAATAATCGAGCTCACATGTTCAGTAAGGAAAGCTTTCTTATGCACATTCAATTTTCGTTTCACAGTGCACATATCTCTTAGGAACTTAGCATAAGAAGGAATTTGTTTAATGGAATCTAAGAGTGGAATGTTGACGTTAACTTGTTTAAGCACTTCTAAGATGTCATTAGGACTAGCTCATTTCTTACGAGGTAGTAATGCTTGAGGAAAAGGAGCGCGAGGAACATAAGAAATTTCCAAATTACCTTTTTCGGTTTCATCGGTTTCTTTTTGTGTTGAAGGAGTAACCTGTGTAATAGTAAGCAGGTTCCTATCTTGCACATTCTCCTCAACATCACGAACATGGTTATCCACAACCCCTCCACTTCTTAGGGTAGAGAAGGACTGGACATGATGAGTAGGCTTAGCACCAGATGTGCTTACCTCAACAGAACACTTGGGGTTGAGCTGATCCTTGTCTCGCTCATTAAACTGGCTAGTAATATGATCTAGTTATTGCTCTAAGTTCGCCATAAATCTCTGAGTATCCTGCATAAACAAATTCATACTTTCTTCTAAACTAGAAAAAATTTGGTCATAAAAATCATTAGTAATAGAAGATGTATGCGTAATAGACTCAACATGCTTAATTTCAGCATTTCTTTCTAACGACTCAACTCTTCGTAACATATCAGCAAACTTGTCCTCAGAGTCCAATTCACTGTCAACTCTGTGAACCCCTGTGCTACTAGTCATTGATCTTATGGGTTCTCTATCCGCCCATTCTTGTATTTTTCTGCCATTTCATGCAAAAATTTATAACCTTCTTCGGCAGTCTTATCAGGAAAATTACCACCACAAAATGATTCTACCATATTCAGAGTTTTGAAATCTAATCCCCCATAAAGGATCAATGTGATCCTATGGGTATCAAATCCATGGTGTGGACATTGTAGCAAGAGATCATGGAACCTTTTTATGTAATCATAAAGAGATTCTCCTTCTTGCTGAGAAAAACTATTCAACTTTCGACGAATGGCAATAGTTTTATGCCTAGGAAAGAATTTATACAAGAATAACACAATTCTTCAAAATCTCTAATGTGGTAGTAAGGATTTTCATTCTCCTTACCATAGAATTTAGGAAGTGATTGAATGGTGCTTGCTCTAATCTCAAAAGTTGTTGTGGTGGTAGGCAAAACAATACAAGAAAGTTGAGAGACTCTAGTTGGAAACATATAGTCTCTCAAACTTTTAGCCGGAGGGTTCGTACCCTCATCATTTGTTTCCATCATGTATAAAGGGTTAACTTTAACAAGACGATCAAACTGTTCTCTATCCTAACCACTTAGTAGATACCGCATATGCAAACAAGATGCAGAAGTAACTCACCTTGCAAAATCTCAGCGAGCTTTTCAGCCGTTTTTCAAGAGATTCAAACTCACTAAGGTACCTAAAAAAAAATCAGAAAAACTGCTTAAAAGGATAAAAGAAAATAAAAACAAAATTACACGATGTACAGAAACTATGACCAGAAAATTGATGATATCAATAAGAGAGCAAACACTCCCCGGCAGTGGCGCCAAAAACTTGATGAGTCGGAGAACCGACTTTGTTTTAACGCAAGTGCACGATGTCAAAAATAGCACACAATAGCAAGCACGGTTCGTTCCCTCAAGGAGTGTGAAAATTACTACTAATCAATATCAAGAACTAAGCAACCAATTCAATATTCAGAGATTGTCGGACCAAGAAAATAATAACAAATTGATTCGAGCAAGTTTATAAGAAAATGTAATCAAGGATGTGGAAGTATTAGGGCTATGGAATCCGTTGTAAGCTATGTTTACTTATGTTCTATCACAAGGTCTCAGATTTACTCGTGCGAAGTTGCAAACCTAGCTACTAACACACGGAAGATATTTCATTAAGGATTATAGACAAGAGTCATTATAAAATAGTAGATATCCTAAGTACTAAGCATACATGGCATACATAGTCTTGGAATTATCATAAAACAATCGATACCTAGGTTATAGATGGAAAGATGTTCTAGAATTCAACTATGCAATATACATGGCATAAGACATGAAAAACTCTTAAAACAATCAACCTCTTTTGAGAAACACAAACATGGAATTAAGATCTTATTTTTGAAACCATTGTTTAAGAACACGAGCACCTTAACCTACAAGTTCATCCTTCACCCTAATAATGGTTTAGAAAATCATAACAAGAAGCATAACACGAAGAAAACAATAAACAGCAAACCCTAGTTTGTTCCCTGTTGACCGCCCCCTTCTTCTTTGTCTACTAATGCATAAATAGGCACTGTAGAAAATCTAGTATGGACCAACTGTAGTTGTCAGGCCCATACTAGGCAGCAGAACCAACTCCAAATTTTATCCAATGCCAAGTCCGGCCATCTACCACACCCAACGTTTACCAGAGGCAACCACAACATCAGTCTCTATTCCCTGACTTGAACCTTCTAAATCTCGTCAAGTACCCGCACACACCATTCAACCACTTATCGTCTTCATTGTTGTGCATTTCTTCATTGAGAACTCTAACTTCATATACCACTATCTCATTAGAACACAGCCCCACAAAACCTTCTCTAGCTAAAATTCCCACCAAGTATGTCCAGCATATATCTTCATTCTATGTAGTTCAATCCGAGACATACCATCCATTCAGACACCTCCGGAAACACTCAATCCAGCCAAAGTTCTCTGCAATTTCCTTTCTCCATTACTTCATCGATTCAACGCCACTGGTCACTTATGATACACTCCTACACGAGAACCCCCAACCTCAATTGTTGCTGTGTTGTTTCTCAATTGATCGATGCCAAAACCCCCAATTCAGTTCATGCCTTAGATTCATACATCATCGCTTTCAACAGTTACCATTTCAACCAAATACCACCACTACAGATTCAATCGGCCAACATTAATTTCAGCTTCGATTTCATGTCTCAAAAACAACCCCATCATTCAAAACAACAACCCATGACTCCATCTATCCATCAAACCATTATTGTAATCCGTTGAATCAGTCATCAGAGACAAACAATTTCATGTCTTGTTGCAGCCAAATCGACATGCTAAGAACAGTACATGCTTCTCTCAATTAATTCCCACAATTTCATCTCCATTTACACCTAAAAAATTTCTTCTTCACTGCCTTGCGAACCCAATCAGTAGTTCGTTGTTAGTGTTCTAAACCTTTTAACACTGGAGAAAGCTTAAACACAAGGAAAAGAACCGGATAAACCCTTTGAGTTGGGGGTTAGCCACCAGCTTGAGAAGAAAACTAAATAAACTTAACTTTGTTATATTGATTGATTGATATGAAAACAACTTATAGCCAGGCTATTTATAGCTTCAAAGCCTTGGTAAACAAGAAAAGAACTTAGAGTTTAAAGACTACCTAAACTAGGAAAGAATTTAACTAATTACGGAAATCTAGGAAACTAAATATAGCAAATAACTAACGTTGTGGTGTTGGCATCACAACATCCCACCCCCCTTGAAAACAGACTTGTCCTCAAGTCTTATATTCTGGAAATCGATCACGACAATGCGCACGGCGTGTATGCTCCATATAATGCTTTTAAGCAATTGGTACGGGTTTACCTCGATCGAACACAAAAGTCATAGCCTTGAAGATTTTAAAACGAAGTAGCCACAAAATGTTAGTCTACGCATTAGAAGATGCGCATGTAAATTTTCCGCGATCAAACACAAAACTCAAATCATTATTAAGTGTATTTGAATCCACCCGAGAAGCAGCCACAAGCATAGATAATTTTTCTCTAAAATTCTGAGCTACACCATTGAATGTACATTCAAATGATTGGTTCGTCCACGAAAGAAAGTAGGCCCTTGACTTCAGTATCCAACAACAGGCCTGTTTTTTTACTAAATTCTCCGCCAAATACAAAAGTCACGTCACTAAAGATGAAAATGGTATCGACCATGCGATCAACGGTCACTAAATTCCTCACTTCACCTTCTAGTTGGCGGACGATAAACCACATGTTACCGTATGCGGATGAAAGCGCATGTTGTACCTTCTTTGATAACTCCACTAGAGACTCTGACGTACAATCGTTTACAATTAGGCTAAAGAGTGTTTTAATGATTGGATAAACCAATTCCTCTTGACAAACAGAGCACTTGGTGTTAATTTCCAGCGTCATCAATGTATACTCTCGTACAATGATTAGGAAAGGCTGTTTAACCACTTCTTTACATGCTGGTGCTGGTCGAGCTCCAAATACTTGAAGTGAAGGTTCAATTGAAGCATTTAGATCTTGAAAGCAATCTTGTACTAATGAAAATCTTAATGGTTCATCAATCACCTTAAGACGTCCTCGCCCGGCCTTTATAGAAAGTGCTTTACCGGCACACCAAAACCAAGTTGTTGTGAATCTATTTTGAAATAAGAATACCACACTATCCATGCAGTCCCCATTGGACATCTTCGAACATTCCCTTGGAAATTCAACCACAACGAGACAAGACTGGCCAAAAGGTACACAAACTGGCAGAGGTAATATCTCATGGACATTGTAATTTAAAATATTAAGCCGTGGAAACTTACAGTTCTCCCAACTATCGGAGAGCACTCCTGCCATATTTCCCTTCGTTCTCATGCAGTCCATACGATCCGTATTAACCACAAACATTACCTTTCCTCTCTCGTAATAGTTATCAACGCAAACCGGAAAAACGAAAGCAAAACGATCTGTTTGATTTCTACCAGACTTCGATAATGGCAAACCACAAGGCTGTGACTTCTCCTTATTTGCACTGGTATCAACTTTTTTCAGTTCACGGGTATGTGTCATTATGTGTTTCCTAAACATCTGACTGGATTTAATCGCCCGTACTTGCACAACTTCGTGGATAGGGATCTTTAGCAGATGATGACTACTACCTCGAGCATTAGCAATATAAAATGACAAGTCAATTTTCCACACGCATATTTTCCCTACGCAGATCCCATCAAATCTTGCACAACTCTTCTTCATAAAACTACCTTCTTCATTGAGTATTATCTGAAGTGTTCGCGTAAATATCACAGCCAAAAATGACTGGCTAGAAGGTTCAAATACGGGAAGAGTTAATGTCCCCCAGACCTTATGGTTCGATGCATAAATAAGCTGTAGATACTCGTTCTTGCTGTAATACTTGGTAGCAACTTCAAGTTCAGGTAGTTTATACCTTGAATCACCTTGTGTTCGAACGGATAGGGTATGCAAATCCCAAGTAACATCCTGGGGACTTAAAACAACCACCATACCTCTTGTATTGACCATAATCTCGACACCAGAAATATTACAGAGACTACGGACAGTATTAGTTTGTTGAAACTTTGATACCGATCCTTGCACCCATGCTTTTGCCGTATTAATTCCTGCGTAGTCTGGCATTATTGTATTACCTCCGGCTGGGGCGTCCAAGCTTATCTTGTAGAACATAAATTCAGCCAAAAGGCACGCATCACCAAAATAGACGCAAATAGTATCATCACGAATGCCATGTATACTTCTTTGAACATCATTCAAAGATGCCTTCCCAATAGTAGAAATTATAGGAAACACAAAATTTCGGCGTCCTAAAGTTGCAGCCGAAGGTGTTAGACATGAAGTATTCCACCCTATACCTTTTATTGTAGACCACTTCACAAACATTTCTTCAAAGAAAATCTCGTCCTTGGTTTGAACAGCTAGTACGGGGTAAACTTTTGTACCAGTTTGTCCAAAATATATCACACTAACTAATTCAGCACGTTTCATTAAATTATCCTCGTCTTTTTCTGCCAAGGCCAGTAGGTGTATAACAACTCCAACAAGATTTACGCCTTATGTGTCGAGGAGAAGAGAAGAATTTCCTAAGGTACAAGCCTTCAAAACCAACCTGGTTTCAGCACCGTATCCATCAATTAGCATCAATAGCTCCAGCTCAAAACGAGATGAATGAATTCCATATGAAACCGGAAGTTCTAACTGTGCAGTTGTCTGACTTATACTTCTTGCTGGTCATAACGGAGTATCATTCATGCAAATACCAAAGTCTTGATTGAAAGGCATATTATGGCTTACAAAATCTTTTGTGAAACCTTGTGCCAACGATACTCTTTCGGCGTTAGAGAAAATTCGACCACGAATTCTTCCAGAATAATTTTCAAGTGGTATATCTTTAAGAGATCGACACTCGTATGCATAGACAGACACATAAGACGGTACAGAAGAATTTCTATAAGATGAATTCTCGTAAATTGATTCAGTTATGTCTGCCTTTTTAGGGTATATGTGAAAGATCATACCAAGAGGATTCCCAATAGTGAATTTCAGTGGAGCTGTGTGATTGTTTATGAACTTTGGCAACAGAAAGTCCTTTAACTTATCATCATCTGGTGTATGTGTTGAGTCCAGATAATCCCTCCATGTTGTAAATATCCTTGACATTATTTTATCCACCAAAACCTCCAATGTGATACCCAAGAATAGGGTAACGCTGCCAAATATTAATGGATTTTTATCAATCCACCATGCATGAGAAGTGTTAAAGAATTTTGTGAAGTATACCGGTCCAGGACACTCATGATCAAGGAACGGTTCCAATTCTTGTTTGACTTGGAAAACATTGGCTATGACGAGGGAAAAATATTGGCAATCACTACAGGAGCTCCGAATTTGCAGTAACCTGTAGTTCACAAATTTACGTTCTCCTGAAAGTTTGAAGGATGGAGTAATATCACGAGAAAAATACGACCCAATCGATGCAAAGGACCTGCTAATCACCACTTATCTTTTCTGCCAGTGATTCTTGGCAGAATCAGCCCTAAAACCCAACATATAAACATCCACAACATAAGTTATCCCACATGTGTTTCTCCACCCAATACCTTTTGGGGTAGACCATTGCACAAACGTCTCTTTAATAAAAATTTGATCATGAAGACGCACACCGCACATGAAGGTTTTCAAATGTAACAACAACTTTTCACCAATAATTATATCAAACGATACTAAAGAATTCTCATTGTGTAACTCAACAATCTTATTAGAGTTTAAATAAGGGACAGTTTGTGTTTTTTCATGAATGACAACTTGATTGTGCTCAACAGCAGATAACGACGAATAATAATCATATAATAAATCATTAGGTTTAAGATTCAATAACTCACCATTCCTAACCTCCTCTTCGTCCTTCTGAGAAATAATGATATCCTCCTCACCTATTAATGTCGTGGGAATTAGACCAGTATTCTTTACAGTTGAAGAAGAAACCTATTGAGGCGACGATGAATCAATAAACTTCCGTGATTCAGTAGTCGAAACAACTACAACATCAATAGGTAATGACGAAACCTCTGGAATTGACAATGGAAGTTTTTGTGTACTGGTACTTAATGTCGTCCTAGCAAGCAATATGGCATAAGCAAAACGAGCACGAACTAAGGAACAAAATTCTTCCCACGTAGTAATTGTTGTAGTCGTGGTCTTTAACCAACGATACCAAACATAGGCATTACCTTTGAGATGCGCAGAAGCGATGGTAATTTTCAGATTGTCAGCAACCATATGCAAGCTAAAATACTGATTTGCATTGAAAATCCAGTCATCAGGGTCATCTCCATCAAAAACAGTAAACTGCAAACTAATAGCTCCATCATGAATATTGGTTTCAAGAATTTCATCACCATTATTAGGGTAAGAAATACGCTCAACCTGGGCAATAAATTGGGTCCTAAAATCACAAAACGCAATAGATAAAGAATTTGTGATTTCTGTGCTTATAATTTTTTCCAGATCTTCTGTAAGCTTAGCTAGATTCAATTGCTGATTAGTTCTATCCTCAAGGCGCAGCATTGTAGAGAAAAGAAAAAAAAATTGGGTGAAATTTAGGTATGATCTAAACCTGCTCTGATCCAGGTGTTAGGGTTCTAAACCTTTTAACACTGGAGAAAGCTTAAACACTAGGAAAAGAACCGGATAAACCCTTTGAGTTGGCGGTTAGCCACCAGCTTGAGAAGAAAACTAAATAAACTTAACTTTGTTATATTGATTGATTGATATGAAAACAACTTATGGCCAGGCTATTTATAGATTCAAAGTCTTGGTAAACAAGAAAAGAACTTAGAGTTTAAAGACTACCTAAACTAGGAAAGAGTGTAACTAATTACGGAAATCTAGGAAACTAAATATAGAAAATAACTAACGTTGTGGTGTTGGCATCACAACATTCAGTACTTGATTTTTGCCTTCAAACTCCACCTCATGATTCGAGTCTGGCCATTGTAATGTGAAAATCAGCAATACACAATTGATTTGTATCGATCCATGAAGACTCCATCCCCGTTTGTACCCCAAACTCAATAGTTGTTGTTGCGATAAATTCAGTCCAGAAACTTCAACAAAGCGAACACTAATTTCAGTCCTTGAAGTCTCCATTTCGTTGGCAGCAGCTTGAAGAAGAAATTAAGCTCTCAGATCCCCTTTCTCTGTTGATTAAAAATGAGCACCACCTGCTTAGAGAAATGAAATTCTCTTTTGCTTAGAGAAATGAAATTCTCTTTTTCTTGTTTTGATGTGAAACGAGATGCGGTGGTGGTTCAGCCACGTCACTCGTCTTTAACCCCAGAAGGGCCCGACTCTGGCCATGGAGAAATGTAGCCATGTGGTTCCACTGGCAGCAACATTGGTTATCTTGTCATTTATTTTCTGAGTGAGCAGACTTGCTTATAATTCCTGTAAAAGCTCTAAAATATAGTTATTAGCGAAATATCGAGACCTAGCTAGTATAAATGTGGGTATAAACGTGTTGTACTTGCGTGCTTATCAGTTGCTTCCACTTTTTGGAAGCAACTTGTGCTAGTTGCGTCCACTTCTAGAAACAACTTGTGCTAGTTGCATCCACTTTTCAGAAAATAGGTGTATTTTTAAAAATTGAATAAGGGTATATTTTAAGGGGGGGATTTTGAGGGATATTTAAATAATATTCCCTTGCAATTATAGTGCTACAGAGTTTTTAACTGAAAAACACTAGAAAATAAATGAATGTTATGTGCAATGTTATGTTCTTCGTGTTCTTCCTTTCACTGCAACAGCAAAAATTCTGTAGCTCTCTATTCTTCAAACAATTTTCTCTCCAGTCTCTCTATATCATCTCTCAAACTCCCCAACATCCCTTATATACACCACAACATCAAAAATCTTCGACAATAACTCCCCAAAACCTTCTCTCCAAGCTTTGGGAATAATTTTGTTTTCATTTCTCTACACGCATTATTTTTCGCAGCTAACACACTCCAACATGCTGATTCATGTCACGGATTGAGTAAAAAAAATTGTCACCTCATTCCAACCTACAGTTATACACCGAAACTCGGGAAAGAATAAAAAAAACGAGATAGTCTCGTGTTCTGCCATGTAGAAAAACCACGTAATCATCCTGATTTTTCCAAATCTAAAAGATTTACCATTCCTGTTTAATAATAACAGGGTGGCATTGTTGATGGTGGTTTTTAGTTCAGGGGCTAAAATTGTAAAACCATGTATTTAATGCGCTGTCTCTCTGCAAAGAGGATGAGCCATTTATAAGTGATGTGTGCTCAAACCTCTCAACTTACATATGTATTGAGTAATTCAGTATATTTAATGCGTTGTCATCCTGCAAAGGAATAAAGGCCATTTAAAAGTGATGAGTGCATAAACCTCTTCGTTTACATATGTATTGAGCAATTCACCATATTTACTAAATTTATTCAGAATGGTGCGTGAAGCAATAATCCCAGATATTCTGTAAATTTTAACCTATTGCATTATTCACTAATGCATTGACCTGCCTGATATTTTCCTATGCTGTGTTCCCAACCTAACTCCCAATATTGACATGACATGACTATTAAATGTTCACTCTCAGCAGAGTAGCGGTGAATCTCCCGAAGTGTCGGTATTCAGAATCTGCATGAAAATACTCGCACATGCTATATCGTCCTCTGACAAAGAGATCTTCGTGTCGACGCAATTTTAATTAAGGATAGCTCGATCGAACACGTTTAAATTCCTTTAAGGAAAATCTAGACTGTTAATATCAGTCTCATAAACGATCACGGCTACACAATTTGGCCGCACGATCCAACAAGCATAGCCTACTCATAACAGAACTAAGTAATAACTATAGTGACCATAGATGGGCCCACTAGTGCCCTAGTCGATCGAGTAGTTTTCTGCTCATTCACAAACACTTCAAACGCCGACCCAAACATGGGTGTTCGCGTTGTTTAAAAAGAAAGCTCAAACGAGCTAGATCGACCATGACGGTCTTAAAATCATCACATCCGTCCAACTTAGACAGCCAAGTTGGATGTCTTAGATCGAGCTTTGGGCAATCAAAAATGCGTCGGCGTGATCACCGGCGGGCCCACTAATGCCCAGTCGATCAAGCCCTATTTATCTCACTCATAATGGTTTTAAACTCTGACCCAAATATGGGTGTTATCACCACTCGAAAATAGCTCAAACGATCTGAGACCGATAAAAAAAGGTCTCAAAACGTATCGCGTCCGTCCAACTTAGCCGGCCTAGTTGGATGGCTTGGATCGCATCTCGAGCAATCAAATAGATTCCAACGTATTCACTGTTGGCCTAACTCCTCCCTTGGTCGATCAACCTATCCACGGAAAATCAATCGTGTTGTTGTATCTTCTAAAGAGAACCTTGGGTTCTGCTAGAAGATTTGTGTGAAGAATTCCTAAAGAGAATCGGTGTTCTGCTAGGAGTTCTATTTGTGCTGAAGAAGGTATTACATCTAGTCCAAATAGGTAGTAGGAAATTGGTGTAACATCTTATAATCAGTGTGTGTTTATTCTGGACTAGGTCCCGGGGTTTTTCTGCATTTGCGGTTTCCTCGTTAACAAAATTTCTGGTGTTTGTGTTATTTCTTTTCCGAGTTATATTTTATTTATATAATTGAAATAATACAAGTTGTACGTTAATCAATCATAGTTGTTAAATCCGACCTTGTTTGTTGGATAAGACTTGATTGATCTTGAACCATTGTTTTTGTTATTTTCACATTGTTAGACCAGTCCAGACTAACCCTGTGTCAAGTGGACACCGTGTTGAAATATTCCTTTAGTGATTGTTGCTTAAAGAGATTATACACGGTGGATATTGAATAGGTTGTGATTAACACAAAAGCTTGTTTCAAGAAACTTCACACTAAAATCAAGTTTACAGACTTGCTTCTATTTAACTATTGATTGTGTTGAGAAGGAGATAAATCTCTTTAATATTATTTCTCAATTGAGTTTTTATTCTTGAGATCATATTGAAGTTTGTTCCATACAGATTGCCAAACGAAATATTGGGTGTGGTTGTTAGACCCCCGCTTTTTCACTTTCAACACCCTTGGCACAAGCACTTCAAAAGGGCGTACCTTCATAGATGAGGAAGTTCGTGTTGCTCCTGAACGCCCACGGGAAACAAATCAGCCATCCAACTTCATCACACGTGAGGATCTGAAACGTCTCCTCCAAAATAGAGGCAAAGAAAACCCGGTGGACATGCACCAGCACCAACCTTCGTATCCTCCTGATATGCAAAGAGTTCCTCTCCCGAGAGGATACTCCTCTCCTCAGTTTTCCCTCTATGATGGCACTGGTAACGCTCGTGAACATATCTCTTGTTTTCTAGAATCCTTGGGAGAACACAAATACAATCATGTCCTCCGCCTGAAATAATTTTCAAAGTCGCTTACCGGAAGAGCGTATACCTGGTACAACAACATCGCACCAAACAACATATCCAATTGGAGCGAGATGGTCACCTCTTTCTACAAGAAGTATTGCTTTGTGTATAAGCAAATCACTTTCTAAGACTTAGGGAGAATGTTCCAACGAAACAATGAACATCCTAATGATTATGTCAAGAGATTAAGAATTCAAGCATTGAATTGTCACGACCCAAATGTGACTGAACAACAACCTGGTGGAGTCATACATTAATGGTATGGTTCCCATATATCGTGCTTTACTGGAGAACATGCGTTTCTAGAAATTTTCCGAACTCCATGAAGCTGCTAAGTGGTCGACTACGATAGCACCATCATTCCTAAAAGGAACCAGACCAGCCAGAAGTGAAGCTGCGCATGAAACTCGAGGAAATAGGGGCTTCATCAATAATCAATATAACACTGGTCCTTCTGTGAGCATAGTGGGTGAAGGAGGAAAAAGGAAAGCTCCAGCATCGGAACAACAACCCAAGCGTGTAGCACCAGCGCAGACAATTCCATCCCAAAAATTTACGGCTAAGACGCCTGTGCAATAACAACAACGTTCCCAATAGATGAAGTCATTGAACTCCTAGAAGCATGGATTAAAGATGACGCCATCAAGCCACCTCCTCTCCGACGTCCTCCAACCGAAGAAGAGATGGAAAATCCTAAATATTATCGTTATTATAGGTTTGTCAACCATCCGACCAGTGACTGCAACTAGTTAAAGCGCATTTTCAGAGAAAAGGTAGATGCAGAAGAACTTCAATTAGGAAATGAAGGAGTTCACAGAGACACTCTTTCTGTCAGGATTTGCATTGTTTCTGGGGACTCCGTCCACAAAACTATGCAGTCTATGATGGAGCATTTATGTGAAATATTGTATTTCTCCCAGGGGCAGCATCAAGACATGTTTGGATCCCTCAACCATGTCGTATCAGGAAAGCGTCTGTTTCCAGTCAGTGAAGCCGCTTCCAAACCCCAATCTTTCCTGGGAAGCGCGACTAATAAACGCAATTGGGGACTCCTAACCACCGCTCACTTAAGGGATGTCGAGTTCGACAACACATTGATTGATGCAGAATCTGATTTCAACATTGTCACTGTCAAAACTCTGAGAGATGCAAAGATTTCAAAGAAGGAAGTTATTCACTTCCCAACTATTATTAAAAGCGCAAAAGGAGAACCAAAGGAGGCCTGCGGATACATCAATCTCGAAATCAAG
The DNA here is from genome assembly GCA_023529315.1 of Papaver bracteatum. Taxonomy (NCBI): domain Eukaryota; kingdom Viridiplantae; phylum Streptophyta; class Magnoliopsida; order Ranunculales; family Papaveraceae; genus Papaver; species Papaver bracteatum. Next base: position 857,836 of record JAJJWX010001863.1, read on the forward strand.
GTGGGATATGCTCTAACGTACGCCAAATTTCATATTGTCAAAGAATGATTAAATTATGACATGGTTCTGGGGCGCTCGTGGATGCATGGCAACAAAGAAACGCTGGGAGTATGTCCTTTACCAATGTCTATAACTGAGAGGATTACCAACAAGCCATCCAACCCTGAAGATTATCTATTACCGTATCGACAACTCGACAACGTGAAACAACTTCTTGGAGAGAGCCCGGCGACATTCCTCCGCAGATTTCGAGCACAAGTAAGTCTTGTTGAACAACCTTTTCTGCAATCAATCACTTCTCCTCCCATCAAAACGTAGGGACTCGATCCGATTATCAACCCAGTTGTTACTAGGAGATGTGAATGAGATGATGGTCATTACAAACACTTTATCAAAAACTTAGAAGATATCTCAGTCAAAGACAACGAGTCTAAGAATCAAGTAGCTGTGCAACGCCCAAACCCATTTCAGATTGGAGATTGGAGATATGGTAGTGATAATTACCACTCAGCTTGATTCACCTACGGAAGGGAAAGACGAGCCATATCTAGTGACAAACGTTATCTTAGGGGGTTACTGCAAGCTCATCAATGCCGACAGACTACAAGACGTGGTAATACACTCACGATGGCTCAAACCTTTCAACATCTAAAACCATGTGCTACCTCTTGCCTCCGGCGTTCCCTTTAATACTTTTCCTAGCAATTTCTATTTTCATGAAATAGTTGTAATTCCTCCAAAATGATTGCACGGCTTGCATTCATAATTAGGTACTCGCTTTGTCAGTTAATCAAGTATCATTTCCTTTTTAGAAATCTCTTTACTCCTGAATCATCTCAAGGAAAAGTCTCGAGTAAACCCAAACCCACACAAAATCGTTACCCATTAATTCGAAACCAGAAAAAAAAATTAAACCATGCAGGAGATATCTCATATCTCTCAAAATATTGAAGAGGGGAGTAGGTAAAGTAAAATAAAGCACAAGATCATCAAGCAATGATACATTCTTTCTCTGGAGCAAGCATCTTTCGCATACAAAGAGCAGCCTGCTTCAACCTCTGCCTGACGAGATTCCTAGAAGAATTTTGTTGTCTGCATTTTTCCAGATTTTGGGAATCCCCTTCACATAACCAAGAAGCAATGAATTTGAAGTTAGAACACATAACACTCACGGGTTGCAACTATTTCTTCAGAAACGGTGCATCGAATCGTATTGCACGCGCCATTAATCGGAGATGAAGCCTCCTCACCTAACAAGCATAGATTTTATATTTTTAGTATGTGGCAATGCGTCCATGCTTCTTCAGAGAAGCCGCTTCAACTTCCTTCACATGAGTCGCTTCAACGTTCTCTCCAAAATCCGAAGCTGCTTCAACTCCTCAACAAGCCACACAGAAAAACCGCATCATGTCTGCCACATCGCCGATAAAGTCAGATTCGGTGTTTCTAGATTTCCAATTTCCTATGGAAGGGGTGCATGGGCTGCCAAAAGTTTGGATACAACACAGATCTATCAAAAACGACTCCCGATCATTGATCAACAAATGATGACTCCAAAGTACGCCACAAAGATTTTTTCACATATCCGTCCACGCCATCGGATTTAAGGTATAGATGGGGACTGCTCAATCGCATCTCATTCCATACAACAATCCAGGATTCAAAGGATGGTTCAAAGGATGTCACTTTTAACGAAGTCCTTGAAGACTTGATGGTAGCACGTCGGAAACAGAATTCCTCTCAGCCCGTTTACTTCACTCAAAAACTCCGGAAGATCTCGCCCATATAAGCATTCCAAGCATTTCATCATCGTATCAGAAGGGAAAGAATGAGCCGATGAAATGAAGAGTCAGGATGAAATTAATTCCATTCTAGTCAATGCTCAGAAGTTTTAAAAACACTTTAGTTGCGACTCAGCAGTCCAGACTCCAAGCGACTTAAAGTCAAGGCCTCTCGCAATCGAGCGCAATAGAGTTTAGAAAATTTCGAAATCTACCTGGAGACAATTGATGTATGATAGGAGGGTGATCACTGCTTGCTTTGATACTTCGTTAAACATGTCTTGCTCAAACAACTATCCGACCCATCTCTCATGGTAACATATAACTTTGTCTCATAAGTTTTATCTTTATTTGTCACCATCTAGTGCTTACCCCGCAACAATGTCATTGTTACGTACTAAGCATGGACTTAATGTTGATGGTGGTTTTTAGTTCAGGGATAAAATTGTAAAACCATGTATTTAATGCTTTGTCTATCTACAAAGAGGATGAGCCATTTATAAGTGATGTGTGCTCAAACATCTCAACTTACATATGTATTGAGTAATTCAGTATATCTAATGCGTTGTCATCTTGCAAAGGAATAAAGGCCATTTAAGAGTGATAAGTGCATAAACCTCTTAGCTTACATATGTATTGAGCAATTCACCATACTTACGTAATTTATCCAGAATGGTGCGTGAAGCAACAATCCCATATATTCTGTAAATTTTAACCTATTGCATTGTTCATTAATATATTGACCTGCCTGATATTTTCCTATGCTATGTTCCCAGCCGAACTCCCAATATTGACATGACATGACGATTAAATGTTCACTCTTAGCAGAGTAGCGGTGAATCTACCGAAGTGTCAGTATTGAGAATCTGCATGAAAATACTCGCACATGTTATATCGTCCTATGACAAAGAGATCTTCGTGTCGACGCACTTTTAATTAAGGATAGCTCGATCGAACACGTTTAAATTCCTTAAGGAAAATCTAGACTGTTAATATCAGTCTCAGAAACAATCACGGATACACAATTTGGCCACACGATCCAACAAGCATAGCCTACTCCTAGAAGAACTAAGTAATCACTATAGTGACCACCGACGGCCCCACTAGTGCCCTAGTCGATCGAGTAGTTTTCTTCTCATTCACAAACACTTCAAATGCCGACCCAAACATGGGTGTTTGCGCTGTTTAAAAAGAAAGCTCGAACGATCTAGATCGACCATGACGGTCTTAAAATTATCACATCCGTCCAACTTAGCCAGCCAAGTTGGACATCTTAGATCGAGCTTTGGGCAATCAAAAAGGCGACAGCGTGATTACCGGCGGGCCCACTAATGCCCTAGTCGATCGAGCCCTATTTATCTCATTCATAATCTCTTCAAACGCTGACCCAAACATGGGTGTTAGCACCACTCAAAAATACCTCAAACGAGCTGAGGCCGATAAAAAAGGTCTCAAAACGTATCGCGTCCGTCCAACTTAGCCGGCCCAATAGGACGGCTTGGATCACATCTCGAGCGATCAAAGAGATGCCAATGTGTTCACTGTTGGCCTAACTCCTCCTTTGGTCGATTAACTTGTCCACGGGAAAACCAGAGCGTATCAAACTGTTCTCCCAAAGTAGGGTGAACGCGCTGCTTTGAAAGCCCTAAAATTACGTTTCCGGCAACACAATATTGTTGCAAATTGATCACGACCTTCCATCTTCGCCAGCCGAATCGAGTGGATTAAATCTAATTTTAGATGGCCCAGGGGATGTCAGCATACTCACCGACAACTCATCTTTGCACGAGGTCGATCGACCTTCTCAAACCAACACGCAGCACCTCGAATCGCTCTCTCAAAAGGGAGTTGTCCGCTTGGCCTCTAAACCCTAAAAATTTGCTTGAATCGCATTGAACAACTGCCGTAAATCGATCACGACCATCCAACTTCGCCATCCTAGTTGGACGGTGTAGATTTATTCTCAGAAAACTAACAAAGTAGTATTATGGCCACCAGACATCACCCCTCCACGGGAAGTGATCGACCAAGTGGTAGATCGCCCATTGGGCACTCGAACGATCACCCAAAAGTGGTCGATCGTGCTACCCTTTTTTAAGATGCTCAATCCGTGACTGATTCGATCGAGCTCAAAAACAGCGATGATCCTAGCACATCGATTATTTTCAGTTGCTTGCTTAAGAGCGATGATTCATACACATCGATTATAAGCGATGTTTTATAAATATTGGTTTCACAAATAATTTATTATTGTTTAACCTAATAGCACCATATGTTATTCTTTGCGGCAAGTCCCACGACTTGACCCACTTACTCAAGACATCAAACATGTCACAAACTGGGGGATGCTCACTGGGGTATTGGTCTGGCGGTTTACAGTATGCGGCGTGCAACGCGCCCATTACGAGAACGTGTCAAGGAAGAATGGACGGTTAATAACAATGATATAGTGGGCGAAGGCGTGACTAGTTCCCCCTCATAGCGGAAACGTGGTGATCACCACTCTTTACATAACTCCACTTATCCATTTCCTAATCACCTCCACTTCCTACGAGATCAGGGGTGCTCGAACATAACTTGTATAAATAGGTTTTTCAACCTATTCGAACACAAGAACATAAGTGTTATCAACACAAGTATCCAGAAACCATTTTATGAGATAAGTCATAAACAACCACACCTTCATAATTCAACATTCTGATCTCAAAACACCTTCTTCGCTTCCCTCCCTAAGATTAACCCTTATCCTTCACTTTGTGGCCGAATTGAATCTAGAACAACCATTTCTTGGTTTAGGCTAGAGTCTTACAGATTGATCTCTCGAATCTGAAAGTACTCCCGTGTAGTGCATTTGTTTAAGGTACTAATTCATTTCTCATCAACACACCCAAATTTACCAAAAACAGCATAACCAGTTTTTACCCTCAAACTGGTATCAATTCATTTGAGCGATTAAATCTCCTCAAAAATCTTTCAATTCTGAATCAGAAATATAGGCAGTTAACCGAATTTTCAGACAATATTTCCCCGCTAAAAACTGGGAATAAACTGGAGTTCCCTTATTTGCACTTGTACATGTGTGTCTTTAGTAATTTCCAGGCGCCTTTAGTAAATTTGCAAGCCGATTTTTCCAAAAATGTTTATCTCCCAAGAACACCTATACACATAAAACACCATAATAAGTACGAAATAAGTACTAGCAAAATAGAGAAATGAGATCAAATCAGACATAAAAAATGTATCTATAATCTATGGCAAGACAAGAAAGATTTGTTCCTCGGGAGGCTGTTGTTGTTATTGTATTTCAATTTTTTAAGTAACCAAATGGGGGATTATGTCTGCAACTTAGGATAGAGAAGATCTGCGGATCGGGGAATAATGAGTCAACTCAGAATTTTTTTGAAATTTGATCCTATAGATTGTTTTATGCATTTTACCATCATCTTTCTCCTTTTTCGATCTTAGAAATGCTTTTTATCTACCCTTCTCTTCATATCTATTCAGTAGCATTCATTCATTTCAATTGTTTTAGTTTTTTATTTCAAATCTAGGTGCACCTTTTACTGTGTTGTCGATTTTCTTTTTAGAATTCCAGATTGACTATTACTTCCTGTTAGTTTTTAATATGTCGTTTGTTTTCTAATTTTCAGGCCTTCTTGTTCATCAAATCATGAGAAGCATTCAGTTTTGGACCTCTCATTGTAATGGTCTCCTTCTTGTAACTCTTTTGTTACTATCAACCTCTGACTTTTCATCTAACTATCCAGCAGTATTGCAAGCCTCAAATGCTCAGGAGGATCTTATCAGTATGAATCAATATTATTTTATTTATCATGTTTATGATCTCAATGTTGCTAGCAACCTTATCTTGTTCAAATCGGTAGATTCAACTCAGTCTCTGCATTTGGAAAATTTGAAATTCAAAAATTCCAATCTTCCCCCTTTTTCTCACCGAAAAGGAAGGAGTGATATAACCCAATCGCAATTTGCTCGGAATATAGTCAACTTTCCGTTTATAAATTTTATCTCTTTCCCTAAAAGAATTATTATCAGTATCAATCTTAAAAGAAAGAATTATTCTGGTATAACTAATCATACCTATTTTTTCTATGATTCTACCCTATTTATAACTCCTGCTTCAACCCTAGATATCATCTCCTACCTATCTTAATTCCTATCAATACCTTTCAACTTTACCCTCCCTGAAGACTATATGGCGTTGTCGTCAAACAACCAAATCAATTGTATCACTGGTAAAATGCAAAATACTCAAATAAGAGACATTTGTGCTAGACAAATGAGAAGAGCAGTTGGTACCAAAGCAGCTTTTGTCAAGGTAGCTGAAAACCATAGCACTACTCTTATTGGAAAGATGTTTTCAAAAGATAGTTTTGATACGGATGTCATTAGGAAATAAGTTCAAAAAAGTTTGGAACAAGTATAGAACAAAGGAAGTGAGAGCTATTGCTAGGAACATATACCTCTTCTAGTTTCACACTGAGGAGGTTATGAATTTTATTCTCAAAAAAGGGCCTTGGAATGCAATGAAGTGTCATTTGAACCTCCTAAAATATGATGCATCTATTCCAGTTGAAAGCTATGTTTTCTCTCATCAAGAATGGGATGTGCAGTTCAAAAATCTCTTACTTGAGCACCATTCCAAGGAAATTATGGATGAAGCCATTGAAGAACTAGGATTAAAAGTTTCAACTGACCCGGAAGATGTCACTCAAATCTATGGTAGCACTATCACTGCTGGAATCAAAATAGACTTATCAAAGCCCCTCCACAGAGGCGGTTGGTGGAAAAATGCTTCTGGAGGTACAACATGGATCCGTTTTCACTGGGAAAAGCAACCCCACTCTATTTGTCCCAAATGCTTTACCATTGATCATAAGGATGAGGATTATGATATTATAGCTGATGAGATCGGAATCAGGAGATACACTAATGAGGAATACATAGCTTATATTCATGAATTGGCCTCAGCGTATGGTGTTGAAATCATTGAAGACCTAGACCTTCTTGTCCAACTTATTGCTGAAGCTAGCCGCAAGCAGATTGAAGAAGCCACGGAAGATGAGGTGCATAGGGGAAATAAAATATCTAGAACTGATGAACGAGACTTAACTCTCATAGAAGGCAGTGACATGGAAAATACTACTGGTAAAAATCCTCTTGTAGCAGAGGCATATGAAATGGAGCATGACCTGGTTGAGGATGGAGAAAAAGAAATAGAGGAGCCTTCTCATGAGATGAACGAGGCCATCCAAAACTTGGTAATTCATTTTCTCACAGCTAATAACTATTTCCAACTTCAGATTAGTTTTCATTTTCAATATTTTTACTAGTTTGCTTTTCTTCATATTACTTATCCTTTCAGCTACTTGAGTATCAAGTTTAGTTGTTTTTTAAACTCTTGCAACATGAAAATCTTGAGCTGGAATTGTCAAGGATTTCTAGGAAAAGAAACTAGAGAACATTTACTTCACCTGAATAATCTTCATTCCCCTGATATTATCATTTTATCAGAAACTAAGATAAATGACAATAGGATTGTTAACCTCACTAAGTTTCTTAAAATGCCTAATAGCTCTTTTATCCCTTCTATTGGACAAGCTGGAGGCATTGTCCTTTTATGGAAAGATGGTTTCTCCCTTGAAATAGTTAACTCCTCCTCAAATATGTTCCATGCTTTAATCACTAATGATCCTGCCAGAGGTGAGTGGTTCATTTCCTGTGTTTATGGCACCCCTTACAAAGATGATCAACCTTGTCAATGGGATTACATCAAAAATCTTAGTAAAGTAATTAATATTCCTTGAGTTCTTATAGGAGACCTGAATATCACTATGGAAACTTATGAAAGAAATACCAATACCAATTCTACTTTTGATAAAGTTCTAGAACTTATCAAAGAAGCTGACCTTCATGATCTGGGTTTTAGTGGAAATCCTTATACCTGGACTAGTAATAGTCATGGAACTGGTAGAATTAAATACAGATTATATAGATCTTTAGTGAATAGTGATTGGTTTCTTTGTTTTCCTGATTCTAAATTAACTCATCTTCTCATAAAAGGTTCTGATCATGCTCCCATTCTCCTGTCTTTATACACTAGCTACACTTCTTCAGGTAAAACTTGGAAATTTTTTGAACACTGGCTACAAAATGATTCTTGTACAAATGAAATTATAAATGCTTGGGTTTCTAACACTACAGGTTCTGCAGCTTTTGTCATGAATGATAAGTTGTCTAATACTAGACATACTCTATCTAAGTGGAGTAAAAGTATGTTTTCTCTAGGGGTGAACATGGTTCGGTTTGGTTCGGTTTCAAGCAAAACCAAAACCGAAACCAATACTATCGGTTTCATAAAAATTGAAACCAAACCATTAACCATTGGTTTTTGGTTCCAATGGTTCCATCCGGTTTCGGTTTTTCCCAGTGGGTTTTGGTTAACCGATAAATGTGTCAGTTTTAGGTAATTGACCGTTCAAAAAAAATTTACACAGAAACAAAAAATTCACAAAGAATTTTTCCTAATCAAACAATAACATCAGAAACAAATTTACATAATTTACATATATGATTCTACTCCGGTGTGTAGAACCATTACATTCAATTGAAACAAAAAATTCAACTTAAAATAGAGCCTTCTCCCTTTAGGATTCAGTTGCAGATGCTGCACCACCACCAGAGCTTGGTACCAAACACCAGCTATTGATCTGAAAATATGTCTGGAAGCAATACATCAGTAAGCTGGTTCAAACATGCAAACACACCAGAATTTCAAGAAATAAATTTAGTAATACAAAAAACAAAGAGTAATCAAAACAAAAGAAAACCTTGGAGAAAAATTTTAATACTAGCAAATAAAATCTGAAATTGAAGTAATACATCAGTAAGAACTACCAGCACCACCACTGCATACAAAATCCACTACCCTCAGTAACCACCATCATCTCTTCTCCTCCATCGGAAAATTGAAAAGTAAAAAACCCAATCAAAATCAACAATCAATAAACACTTTGGAAAACCCCAAATCTAACCATATGACACAAAAATGAGATCTAATTTTAGAATTGTAACAGATCCAAAATCAAATCATGAATCATCTTCCTAAAAAACTCAAAATCAAAACGTGTTCTACATCTCTTATTTATCATAAATTTTACTCATTTCACAAATTTACAGTCCAAAAAAAAATACCGAAAAAGATAAAGTTTAATATAAATCTAAAGATCAAAATCTAGGTTACCTACCTTCCATTAGCTTGGTTTCTTGTAAAAAACCAGTTGATTCATAATTGTTTTTCATAATTTTCCTCATAGAAAAACAAGAATCATGGCATCGGACACTGGATCCTTGATGTCTCCCCATGTAGTCATCTTTCCGTTTCCAATACAAGGCCATATCAACTCCAAGATCAAAGAAGATACATACTTACCTTAATTAACAGAGTAGTATTTGTAAAGGAAGATATTGGAGCAAGCGATTAGTTTTTGAGGGTGGGAGGGGAGGCGTTGAGAGGGGGAGAAAGAGAAAGAGGAGAATAAGAATAAAACTGATGAGTGACATTAGGGTTGGGTGGTTTTATATTATGAATGGATGGCTACGATTCAATTCATCTAAAATCTATGGACAATAATAAGTAGAGAAGATAATCGGTTAAACATTGGTTATTAGTTCGGTTTTTTATATCAAACCAAAACCAAACCATTAATCTCGGTTTCTATTTATTTTAAACCAAAACCAACTATTATCAAATGGTTTGGTTCGGTTTTTCTCTAATTGGCTTAGTTCGGTTCGGTTCTAGTGAAAAACCAAAACCATGTTCACCCCTAGTTTTCTCAGATTCAGAATAAAATTACTGCCCTGCAAGAGCAGTTATCTCAACTGCAATCTACAGATTTACAAGGTAGCAATTCTGAGGAGGTTCTTCGAATTTAAAATAAGATTGATGCTTTGAATGAAATACAAGCTTCTTTAAATAGACAAAAATCTAAGGATCATTACTACAATGACATGGATAAGAACTATAAATTCTTTCATATCAGATCTATTCAAAGAAGAGTCAGAAACAGAATATATTCATTGCAAGCCCCAGATGGATCATGGTGTAAATATAGAAGATCCATTGAAGATTTACTTGTCTCCCATTTCAAAACTACAAGCACTACTTCTAATCCAGGTGATAGTGAAAATTTTCTTCAGTACATCCCTTCTTGTATCACAGAGCAAGACAATGATGCTTTAGTCTCAATTCCTTCAAATCAAGAGATCTTTGAAGCTTTAAAGTTAATGGATCCATGACCTTCTCCAGGACCTGATGGCTTTCCACCTGGCTTCTATCAATCTCAGTGGAAAATTGTTCATGAAGATTTTTGTAAAACAGTGCAATCTTTCTTCAGTTCTGGTTTTCTTTTGAAGAAGCTTAACAAGACCAGAATTACATTGATTCCTAAAAATACTACAGCTCATAAGTCGTAGGATTTCAGGCCCATTGCACTTTGTAATATAATTTATAAACTCATCTCTAAGATAATTGCTTTGAGACTAAAGAAGCACATGGTTAACATTATATCCCCAATGCCGTCTGCATATGTCCCTGGTAGATTAATTTCTGAAAATGTGTGCTTAGTTCAAGAACTTGTGAAAGAAATGAAAAGGAAAAGAGGGAGAACATGTCATCTTGCTCTCAAAATGGATATGTCCAAAGCCTTTGACAGGCTTGAGTGGACTTTTCTAATGGAGGTTCTCAGGAAATTTGGTTTCTGCAATAAATTATGTTAGCTCATAATGCAGTCATCAGTACTACTCAAGTAGAAATTATGATCAATGGCTCACCTTCAACAGCTTTCAAGCCTACCAGGGGAATCAGGCAAGGAGATCCATTATCTCCTTACCTTTTCATCCTTGCTATGGAGGATTTTTCTAGACATTTGAATCATCTTGAAAACATGAATATGCTAACATGTATGCAAATCTCTAGAAATGCTCCTAAGATAAACCATTTTTTATTTGCAGATGATTGCTTACTCTTTTGTAAAGAAAATCAAGTGCAAACTAACAAGTTACTTCAATTAATTGATGAGTTTAGTGTTTGCTCTGGTCAACTTATCAACTTTCACAAGTCTGCAGTTTACTTCAGTGACAATATGAATCCTCATTCTTGTCAACTAATGAGTCGTGTTTTTCAAGCCAGGCAAATGAATATTGATGAGGAAAAGTATCTTGGTCTTCCTTTTTTTGTAGGCAGAAACAAGAAGATTCCTTTCTCCTCTCTGGTATCCAAGATGGAAACTAGGCTTTCTAGATGGAATGGCTCTAATTTCTCAGAAGCAGGTAGATCAGTCATGATTAAAAATGTGACTAATGTTATGCCAGTCCACCATATGATCAGTTTCAAGATTCCTGACACTACCATTAATCAGTGAAATACTATTCAACAAAAAAATTGGAGAAACAAGAAGACAAACAGAGGTAAACATTTAATTAGCTGGAGAAATGTTAACAATTTTAAAGAAGAAGGTGGTCTGGGATTCAGGGATCTCCACCTATTCAACAGAGCCCTGCTTGCAAAATATGCATGGAGATTATGTACTGATAATACTTCTATCTGCGTAGTCGCTCTTCGGGCAAAATATTTTCAAGATGGTTAAATCTTTAACTTCACAGATTCAGATAACTCTACTTGGTCATGGAAAAGCATCAGTTCTGAATTTCACTTCATCAAAAAATACAGTTGTTGGAGTGTTGGAAATAGACAGAAAATTTTGATATGGCATTACAGATGGATACCAGAGAAGACATAATCCTCCTACTCCTAACTCTGGGTTTTATAATCCTCAGGACTACACTCATCTGCACCAACTGTTCTCTACCAATAATGAGGGTTGGAATACAAGTCCAATTATTGCTATGTTTGAACCACATACTGCATCTTTAATCCTTAATATCTCCATCCACAATCACTATGAAGATAAGTTAGTCTGGACTCTTGAAAAAAGTGGAATTTTCACAGTAAAGTCATCTTACAATAAAATGCTAAAGGAGAGAAATGGAGATAACTCTGTGGGTACAAGGATGCAAAGAATTTTCAAAAGACTTTGGAGATTACCTATTCTTCCAAGAACAAATCAATTCTTATGGAAATGTGTGAAGGATATAGTACCAACTAAAGATAAATTGTTAGATGTCATTCAAGAAGATGATTATGGCTGCCCTTTTTGTTCTCATGATCTGGAAATTGCCAATCATATTATTCTAGAGTGTCCCTTATCTAAAGCAGTGTGGTTTGCATTAAGTGGAATACATACTTTGCAAGGAAGCACTCTTGCATCTTGGTTTTGTGGTTGGTTTGACATACTTTTAAACAGGCAGATTCAGGAAACATAAATCTCCAAGATGGCAATTATTGCTTGGTACATCTGGACATCTAGGTGTGACAAAGTCTTCAAAGGGATCAGCATTACTCCTGAAGTTATTATTCAAAACTGCAAAAGAGAATTTGCAGTTCTTGAAAATAAACCCCTTTCTTATAACATGTTTTCTGCCCCTCAGATTAGAACTAACCAACATTGGCAGCCTCCTTCTATAGATTATCTTAAAATTAATTCTGATGGCTCTTATTATGCATCTAATAATTCTGGTGGTATTGGACTGATTTTCGTGATTTTTCAGGTATGCACCAAGACACGAAATGTATCTACTTAGCTGCAGTCTCAAGTCTGGGGCAAGCTGAAAGCAAGGCTTTATGGGAAGCAATGAAATGGCTATCAGAAAAGAATCTTGAAAAGGTGGTTTTTAAGCTGGATGTGAAGCTTGTTGCGGATGCTATCAATGGCGATACTTTTAACATTGATTGGATATTGCACAACTTAATTTTAGATATCAAACAATTACTAAGAAGTCATGTTCTTTGGAAATGCCTATATGTTCCAAAAGAAAGAAATAAAGTAGCTAATAGTCTCTTTAAATTAGCTAGAACTCAAAGAATGAGTGGTGTTTGGCTTTTAAATCCTCCAGTTGAAATTATTCACAAACTCCATGAGGAGGCAAACTATGTAAACTCTATTCATTAATCAATTCAATTTTCAGTTTCAAAAAAAAAAAGTAATAAAATAAATCAAAAGCAAATTAAATAGTAGAAGATAATCAATAAGAGGAAAATATTGGTCAAGAATTCGTTTTCATTCACAAACAAGTATTTGTAACAATAAATAGAGTTGATATTTTAATCCCGACTTTGTCATAATCCCTAGGATACCTTGGTCGGAAGAATTTCCTACTAATTTCCTGATTTCTACGCACTTACATAAAGTGATGCAATCATGAATTCTATCCGGAAAACAGCCTAACGTGGAAAGCACACTAGTCAAATTTAATTCCTTGGATGCATTAGGTTGTATGAAATCAGGATAATCAAAGTAATTGAACGTGTAAAAGCACTAATCCGATTTAACAAAGGTTATGATCCACTTGTGACTAGTATGATATATCACTACAAGCACTATTCACAATTATGCTATCTATAATTGGAATTATTCAACATTTGCGTATTGAAAATCCTAATCTAGCAATAGAGATGAAAACTAACTTTATTGATCCCGGACTAAACCAAACAAGGATTCATATCATATAACAATATAAATAGTGAATCATAAACGACAAAGTATAGAGACAAAAGTAATTCATTGCACAAAAATCATGTTTGGAATTCCAACTTATTCCTTAACCAATAATAAAGATTTAGATACTCATAGCTATGGAGTTTATCATACTAATAAATGAAACAAAAAAAATGAAAAATAACCAAAGCAAACCCTAAAAGCGTATTCCGCTCTCTCCAAAAGCTCCAAGTAGTAGTTTTCAAAGTTCCCAAAAGAAGTAGAAGACTTTCCATTTTATTAGCTCTTCATGTTTCCAAAACTAGGTCAAGTCTTCAAAAGTCCATATCAAAGTAGTCCACCAAGCCTATATGTATAAAAACCTATGTAAAAACAATGCCTAAAAAAGTGTCGCCGAAAGTTGGCCAAAAATAGTTCAAGTGTTTGGAAAATTATCGCCGGTCACCGATCAAACTAATAATCATTAAAAATTGACTGTTAAGTTTAACGGTTAAGGGGGTCAAGGTTAGAGTATTAGGCCAGGTCTGAGTCAAGACCGAGTCAGTTGCTCTGAGACGGCTGAGTGGGCTGATTTGGTCAGGCCTAAGCTATCTTACGCATGTTGTACTCAATGTTGCGCCATGATGGTGTTTTATTCCTTCTCATGCTCATTTTCAACTGCAACAACTGCAACCAAAGTCAATCAACTCAATCTATTCAACACAATCTCCATTTCTGTAGTCATACCACCAGTAGCACAACCATCGCAGTATCACCTCTTAGCTGTTGCAATCACTAGCTCTTGCCGTAACTCTAACTCAACAACTGCATAACTGCAATTTATAACTTTTTAGCAGCACATCAATCTAACTATCTGCAAACCATTGTTAAGCATACATATAAAGTCAAATTTCAGTTCAAAAGACTTCAGCTGCACCATACTGTCAAAGCCATTAACTTGAAAATCTATCCATCACAACAAACCATTCATAGGCGCACCACCTCATTCTCTGCACTGCAATCAACCATAACAACTCGAGTTACACATCAAACAACCATATCAAATTTAACCTCTCAGCAAAACTCATAGCAGAACAACACTACCAATCTCCATTCTCAATTTCTAGCATCACCAAAATAGCACCATAATATATTCAATTGTATTATCTACCAATATACGTTATGTCCTCAATTCAGCTCTGCAAAATCAACTAGCTACAATTTCAGCATTCTCCTCCCTGCAATATTCACATACTGCAACACTATTCATCTTAAACCCATTCTACAGCTTTTATCTCAACTGCAACTACAACCATCAAAGTTTATATAAACTTTATAACTCTTCAATTTTTTCTCAGCAAGCACCAACTCCTGCAATTCTAACATACACAATATTTCACAACCTGTTCCTCAACTTCATTCCAATCACCAATTGCATCTACAACAACAACAAGCATCAACATATCAACCTATCAAAAACCTTGAATTTCAATACATAATTTCCCATCTCAGCTTTAGTAACATCAACTTCATATTCTATATCCTACTTACTAGTCCATTATATCAACATTACTATATTGATTATATAACTCATTCACCACTAACACCTGCTCACCAGCTTCAATTCATGAATATTCAGTTTACAGACAAACCTATTATTCCTCACTCCTTCCTTGATTTCTCTCAATATCATTTCAAAGCAGCACAGTCTTCAAACACCATTTCACAATCTTGATTTCTTGTTCCCCAAATTGTTCATTGCTCCAATATAATAGTTGTAGATCTTAATTCATCAAACTCTTCTTAAATTCTCAGCAACAATAATTTTAAACCTAACTCCATTAATCCTCACCATCTACTATTACTTTGCATTTTTCATCACAAAATCGATGAAGGTAGCTTCAATTTCTTGTAATCTCGTCTAGTAAAAACCCCTCAAATGCTTCATTAATCAAACACCAGAACTCATCAGTTCAACAACCTAATATCCCCTTTTTCTTCCTGTCAATTTGAATCACATAAAACCCTAATTCTTTTATGCAATCTCCTCTTCATCATCTCCTAGAGTTATTATCTTTATTTCACCAATAACATCACTTCCATTCCTCTCCTAGTATTCATTCTCTAAACGTTAATCGAGCTGCCATCTTAGTTTCAGGTAGGGAAATAAGAAAATAAAAATTAGTATTAGGAATACTATATTACTCAAAGTCAATTAGTCAATAGTCCTTATTATGTTTTACAGGCATAATAAATATGTCTGAATCATTACATTCTTTTGTAATCATTCTATTATACTTTAATAAAGTTTTCTTGATTTTCTTTCTCATCCATGTATTCTCTTCAATTCTTTAACACTTTGAGAATACTCAAATTCTGATGGTATCAGATTAGGGTACGATTCTTGCTTATTCTTACAACCAAGATTAATAATTTTTCAACATAATTTTCAGCTTCTGGGTAATACTGATTCAACAATTTTCCCCAAAAAAGTTTTAGGGTTCATCTTCTGAGAAATTTTATGGTTACAACAAGAAAAGGTTCATATCAAAGAAATCGAAATTGGATCAACAACAACAGTCGTACTTCAAACAGAAATCGCAATAATCTCAACACAATTCATCAAATTCAATCTCCAGTAATTACAACAATGGCAACTTCCGCTGGATCTGGTACTTCTTGTTCTCTTCCCTTTACAAACATTTCCAATTTTATTTC
The DNA here is from genome assembly GCA_023529315.1 of Papaver bracteatum. NCBI lineage: Eukaryota > Viridiplantae > Streptophyta > Magnoliopsida > Ranunculales > Papaveraceae > Papaver > Papaver bracteatum. Next base: position 873,947 of record JAJJWX010001863.1, read on the forward strand.
TATGAAATTAGATGGAACAATTACTTGTTGTGGCGTGATCAGTTTGAGGGTGTTTTGATTTCAACTGATCTTTTTGGCTATGTTAATGGTGAGTTGGTAAAACCACCACACAAGATAATTGTTGATGGAATTGAAAGTTTAAATCCAGAATGGGTTTCTTGGCGAAAATTAGATCGTTTTGTCTCAACATGTCTTGAGGCTACTTTTACTGAAACTGTTAGTGGTGATGTTCTTGGTCTGTCTTATTCTAAAGAAATTTGAGAATATCTTGAGACTAGCTTTAGAACTCAATACCTGGATAGGAAGAATATGTTGAGAACTCAGTTACATGGAATTAAAAAAAGGTAATCAATCTATAATGGTGTACCTTCAAAAGATCAAGACTATTTTTGATTCTTTAGCTGCTATTGGAGAAAAAGTGGGTGATGCTGATTTAATGATGTTTATCTTGAATGGGTTGAGTAGTGAATATGATATCTTTGTAATTTCATCACAGAACAAGGAAAAACCATATACTTTTGGAGAATTAAAAGCCAAATTATTGTCTCATGAACAGTTCTTAGCTGAAAGACAACATCAACTTCATAATGTGTTTATTGAACAGAATTCCACTGCTCTATATGCAAGAAATAACTCTAATGGGTATAACAATAATATAAGGGGAGGTTCAAATGGTGGAAATTATAGAAATAGCCAATATCAACATGGTTCAAGTTCAAATGGTTCTAATTCTAATTCAAATGTAATTGGAAGACCTTATGTTGATTACTCCAAACAGTTTTGTCAAATCTGTAAGAAAAAGGGGCATTTGGCTACAAGGTGTTTCTTTAGATATCATCCACCACCAACTGGTTTTACAAGTAACAATACTCAAGCACACTATGCAATGTCTGATGCTGGACAAGCTTTAGCACCAAATTCATCTGCTGCTCAACATAGTTTTACAGGGCTAAGTGCTCACAATGGTTCTATTCATGATGATCCTCCTTCCTCTGATGCTGTATGGATTACTGATAGTGGTGCTTCTCAACATATGACTGGTGATAGCAGTTTACTTCACAATACTTCTACCTACAAAGGAAAAGAAGCTGTCATCATTGGTAATGGTAAGTCACTACCCATTTCTGTCACTGGTAATGCTATGCTTAATACTCCAAAGACAAGCTTTAGGTTAGAAGATATTCTTCATGTACCTAAAATGCGACATAATCTTTTATCAGTAGCAAGGTTTACTAAAGACAATAAGTGTTATATCACATTTGATCCATATGGTTATGAGATAAGAAGTTTGTTGGATAATGTTCTTTTAGCTCATGGTAGGATGATAAATAATCTATATCCCATTACTTCTACTATGATGCAATTTTTTTTTTCATCTCTTACTGCTTCTACTGATGTTTGGCATAGTATATTAGGTCATCCATCATCCAAAGTTGTTCAACAACTTTATCATAATAAAAGTATTATTCTTAAAAATTCATCTTCTACTGCTTTATGTCATCCTTGTCAGCTTGCCAAGAGTAAGAGACTTCCTTTTCATTTATCTCCATCTCATGCTTCTTCTCCACTTGTATTAGTTCATTGTGATGAGTGGGGTCCTGCTCCTGTCACCTCATTGGCAGGACATAGATATTATATTCTTTTTGTTGATGATTTTAGCAGATTTCATTGGATTTATCCAATGGAAATTAAAAGTGAAGCTTTACATTGTTTCAAACACTTTAAATCTTTGACTGAAAATCTTTTTAAAACAAAAATACTAGCTTTTCAAACTGATGGAGCTAGTGAGTTGATTAAAGGTGCTTTTAAACATTTTTTAGACTTCTCTGGAATTCAGCTTAGAATTTCTTGTCCTAAAACCACAGAGCAGAATGGTCTTGTTGAGAGAAAGCATAGACACATTACTGAAATGAGGAATACTTTGCTTTTTAATGCTTTTCTTCCAAAGGAGTATTGGTATGGTGCCTTTCTAGAAACTACATATCTTATTAACAGAACTCCAACTCCTATTTTACAAAACAAATCTCCTTTTCAGATATTATATAATGAAGTCCCAGATTATTCTTTTCTAAGAGTTTTTTGATGCATGTGTTATCCTTTTTTAGGACATTCCATAGAAGATAAACTTTCTCCAAAGTCTGTGAAATACATTTTTCTTAGATACAACACTTTACATAAAGGATATAAGTGTTATAATCCAATTTCTAAGAGACTTTATGTTTCAAGACATGTCATATTTTCAGAAAATGAGTTTTACTTTTCTTCTCATGCTTCATCAAATACTATTTCTTCTACTGCTACTTCAATCCGTGAGCTTTCTTCTTCTTTATCTGATTGTGTTTCATCTTCTACTATTGTTACAAGATCTAAAAGTGGTATTTCAAAACAAAAATATTTTCCTGATCATGTCTTGAATTATTCAGTAAAACATCCTCTTCCTACTGCTTTTACTTATTTCCTAAATGTTCCTTCTGAGCCAAAGAATTTTAAAGAAGCAATGAATGATCCAAATTGGTTAGTCTCCATGGGATATGAAAATAATGCATTGCAGAGTAATGATACATGGGATTTAGTTGACCTAGAGCCTCATATGAATATTTTGGGATGTAAGTGGGTTTATAGAGTCAAATTACATTCTGATGGTACTGTTGATAAACTAAAATCAAGACTTGTAGCTTAGGGTTACAATCAACAAGATGGAATTGATTACAGTGAAACTTTTAGTCCTGTTATAAAGTCTACTATAGTTAGAGTGGTCTTGCGTATTGCTGTGAATAGAGGATGGTCTATAAGACAACTGGATGTGTCAAATGCTTTTTTGCATGGTGATTTGTCAGAAAATGTCTATATGAAGCAACCACCATGTTTTGTAAGTAAACAATTTCCACATAAAGTATGTCATCTGAAGAAAAGCTTATATGGTCTTAAACAGGCTCCAAGAGCTTGATTTCAAAAGTTTAGTACTTCTTTGCTTACTTATGGATTTGTTAGAACAGTGTCAGACTTTTCATTGTTTGTTTACACTGCTGGTTCAGAAATGATGATTCTTCTGCTATATGTAGATGATATAATTCTAACTGGTACTTCGGATGGTTTGCTTGATCATTTAGTTCAATACTTGAGTTCTTCCTTTGCAATGAAACAGCTGGGTGATTTACATTATTCTTAGGAATAGAGGCTGTAAGATCTACAAATGATATTAAGTTAACACATAAGAAATATACTATTGAGTTACTGACAAGAGATAAAATGTTAGATTGTAATCCTTGTAGCACTCATGTTGCTAAAGGACCAAGAATCTCCATCAATGAGGGTACTTTGTTATCTGATGTTTCTGAGTACATGACAATAGTTGGTATGCTTCAATATATTTGTTTAACAAGACCAGACATCTGTTTTGGAGTATGTTAGCCAATTTATGCATGCTCCCACTGATGTGCATCTGTTGTTAGTCAAAATGATACTTAGATATCTTAAAGGCACAATTGGTTGTGGTGTAACTTTCAGAAAAGGTGATCTTGCTAAGTTAGTAGATTATAGTGATTCTGATTGGGGAAATTGTCTGAGACTGCCAGATCAACATGAGGATATGCTGTATTTTTTGGGTCTTCACTAATTTCTTGGTCTAGCAAAAAGAAACCAACTGTTTCAAGATCTACAGCTAAAGCAGAGTATAAGATTTTATCAGTTGCTACAAAAGAACTTGAATGGCTATCTTCTTTGCTTAGTGAATTACATATTTCCTTACAGCTGCCAATTACATTGTATTGTGACAATACTAGTGCCATCTATTTGTCAGCTAATCATGTCTCTCATTACAGGAAAAAACACATAAAGATACATTATCATGTTGTGAGGGAGTTGATTACTAGTGGGTTTCTTAATGTTCAACATATAGCTTCAGAGAATCAGCAAGCAGGTCTGATTACAAAAGGACTATGTGCACATGTGTTTCATTCTTTACTTCATCAATTACTTGGTATTTCTTTGTCAGCAGCAAGTGGTAATGCTGGGTCTTCTGCAGTGTGTACTGAAGGGTCTTCTGCACTTTGTCAGTCTACTATGCTTGTTGGGATTACTTTAGTAAATGATAGTTAATGTTTTCTTTCTTTATTTTTTTCTTACTAGTTATGTAAGAAATGTTTGTTTTTCTTTTTGTCAGATGTTGTTGTCAGATTTTTCAAATTGATTATGTCTGTGATTATCAGTTTCAGGGGGGCTATTAGGAATACTATATTAGTCAAAGTCAATTAGTCAATAGTCTTTATTATGTTTTACAGGCATAATAAATATGTCTGAATCATTACATTCTTTTGTAATCATTCTATTATACTTTAATAAAGTTTTCTTGATTTTCTTTCTCATCCCTGTATTCTCTTCAATTCTTTAACATTGTGAGAATACTCAAATTCTCAGATAATAGAAATGTTTTTTCTCTGACTTTTATGGTTGTTGTAGGAAACGAAGCTAGATATAGGCTCCCCTAACATCCAGATATGAGCTGACTGATAACTCTTTTTACATGCACTTGCTCTTTTCGCTCCATGGAATATTTCTACTTCTTTTGCTTCAAATAACTCCAACGCACCTATAAATTCAAAAATACACATAAGGTACATAATTTATTAAAAAAAATAACAAAGAAAGCATAAAAAATAGACAATAATCAAGGTGTTTTAGACACCTATCAATAATCTAGTAAAAAAGTACAAATATAATATCTATGTCGCAATTACGAAGTTCAAAAGATAAACTTTATACTTCGTAATTCATTATACCAAAGTTATGATACAACTTGTATATTCTTCCCTAACACTTTAATCATATTAATATAATCAAGTCTTTAATACCAGAGTTTCATATATATAACTTCGCATGTTATGTTTTGAATATAAACGACTTAAAAACAATGTAAATAAAATTATAAAAAAGTCAAGTCTTGTATTACTAACCTCGAACAGAAGGTTGATGTGTTCATTGATGTAGATACGTTTTCAGGTTCTTTAATGTAACACAAGTTTGCCTCAACATTTCTAGAATTTCTAGTCTAACCTAACGAACTCGACTCTAGTAACCTAATCAAGAGACCTTGAGTTTTGGAAATAAAATATGACAACCAATCTTGACATGCCAACGGTTTGCGGGTGTTTATGGGTAAAAACTATTTCTGCTAGTTTTGGTAATCTTGGGTGTGTGGATGAGAAATGAATCTAAACCCTAAACAAATGCACTGCACGGGAGTGCTTTTGATTCGAGAGATCAATCTATACAATTCTGTCCTAAACCAAGAAATGGTCGTTCCAGACTTGCTTCGGGTCAAAAAGTGAAGGAGATGGGGTTTATCTTAGGGAGGGAAGAGAAGAAGGTATTGGATGTTTATGACTTGTATCATAATATCGAACTGGATTGCAATAATGTAAGCAATCAGCGCTGGTGTTTTCTGGATACGAATGACAATACTTGGTTTTCTGTGCTTGTCTCTGTGTTTGGAAAATAGGCAAAGGACCTATTTATACAAGTCATAGCGCAAACCTTCATCTCGTAGGAAGTGGAGGAAGTTGAGTGGTGGAATAGTGGAGTTGTGTAGGTGATTGCACGATCACGTCTCAACCCACTTCTCCCATCATCGCTAGCCGTCCATGCCTTCCTGACAAGTTCTCGTGATGGCGCGTTGCACGCTGTAAACCGCCAGACCAATACCCAGTAAGTATCCCCCAGTTTGTGACATGTTTGATGTCACGAGTGTGGATCGTGGGACACATGGGAAGTAGCATGTGGTGCATGGTTAAATAACTAAGTTATTTAGGAAATTGATATTCATGAAATATCATGTGTATTCTATGCACGTAATGCATCGAAAATACTCAACATGGATGAAGCATCGTTGTTTTAAAGATTAACGGAGTAGGTCGCGGATTAAGCATCTTAAAACAGGTGCATGTGTTTGGAGGTTGTGCAAGCAAGCTCTCCCCTGGACGATCATTCCATGTGGTAGAGTGACAGATGGTAATCACCACGACACCTTATTGGCCATCTAACTCCTAGTGTGAGATGCCCAACTAAGATGGTAGAGTTGGACGGACGAGATGATCCATGATGCATTTGAGACCGTTGATTAGGGTTTTGAAGAGGTGCGCAAGCATCACTCTTCAGCTTGGTCGAAACCAAGCATGGGAAGTGTTTAAGGTAGGACCGACCAAGCATGCATGTTGATGGCATGCTGGTGTACACGTCCATGACTCACTGCCCCATGAAGGTATGATCTAGGCCACTCAATTTGACCGGCAAAGAGGAGCGGTTGATATCGATTTGCAACAGAAATCCCATGCCGCAAAGGAATTGGAAAACCCGCGTCATGCCTACTTTGGACGCGCGTTTTGAGAAGTATGGCCATGGTTGGCCTTGGCCGATCGGTCATACATATAGACGGGCCCACTGTGATCATGTTGACATGCTCGGGACCCTTTAAGGCTAGATATACACCTTCCATCCAAGCTTTCGAAGATGGACGCTCGTGATCGATTAACGACATGTAATATGCCGCAAACCCTAATTAGGGTTTTGTACGGTTCACTCTAATGTAACTTCAACTGACCGGTTTTGCATGTTGTGCTCCTCCCTTGGGGAGGCCGATCGTGTAGGGCACACATTGGGCAGGCGGTGAACATGCTGGTACATGTTCCACGGTCATAGGTTTGATCTAAGCCATCCAAACATGCCGGTAAAGTTGGATGGTTGTGATCAAAATGCGACACATATGAGATTACGTGACCCTTAAAGCATCACGCCAACCTTGTTTTGGGCAAACGTTTATTACTCCAAGGCTTGATCGTGAGAAGGTCGGTCAGGTAGGTAGTAAGGGGGCCCTACGGTGTGTAGGAAAAGCATGTCCGACCGGTCATGGGATAATCCATGCCGTCCAATCACGTCGGCGAAGTTGGACGTCCGTGGATGATTTTGAGACCGCCGTTGGCAGTCTTGCTCGTATGATCTTCCTCCAAGCCGCTCCATACCAATTCGACCACCCTTTTTCAGGCTAGCGTTTGGTGGCTGTTTTGGAGGCGTGATATATGTTCGACTGGTCAGGGAATAACCGGGCCCGATGGTGGTCATTGTAGTGATAGCCTGCTCCTGTTGAGGATTATCTAGGTTGGTTAAATCATGCGTCCGGCTTGCATGGTTGTGATTGTTTATGAGACTGACAGTCCAAATTCAAATATGTTCAATCGGGCAAGTATAACACACCGAGAGATATATACTCAATCGGGCTAGTATAACACACCGAGATATGTAGCATGTACGGGTACTTCGTGCATGCCTCACTATTGACACTTGGAGATTCGTGTTACTCTGTTTAGAATAACACTCAGTCATCATGCCGTACCAATAATGAGAGTCATGTTGAGAACAGCACAGGAAATACAAGGCTAGGCATGCATTAATTAATAATGTTATAAATCACAGAATATTGGGATTGTTGCTACATGCTCCATTCTGGATGAATTTTGTGTATTTATCGAATTGCTTCAAATAAATAGAACGAGAGGATTTCTGCGCTCATCATTTGTCAAATGTCCTTGCCCTTTGCAGGGTGTTGGCACAAAAATTGGTTTTACAATTTAAGCCATGAACTAAAATCCACCATCAACATTATGTCCCCTGCCTAACACATAATGGTTGCATTATTGTGGGGTAGGCATGAGATGGTGACGTACACAACGTAGGAGGACGAGATAAAAGAAGCTTACCCAGAGAAGCTTCAAATGACCGCTAATAATTATCCATGTGAGCGTGCCGGCGTGAGCATGGAGCTTTGGTGGGACCGACTTCCTTTCTTGGGAGTTTGAACTAATAAAGGAATCCTTCTTCTACCAGGATTCTCCAACTATTTGTGTATAATAGGGGACCGAACCCTTTTCTTCCTCATTATTATTTTTATTCACTCGCCCAGCTCCTACTGCCACCATTGAAGAACGTTGTTGACGCCGCCGGACTTCACTGCCGTTCCGCTGTCGTTTGTTCACCCGCGATAAGGTAAGTGCTTCATGATTTTCTCATTGCTTCGTTTTTTTTTTCTCTTTAAAAACCCTAATTCATAGGTAAACTTCTTTGATCTTGAGAAATCATCCCATTGTAGACGAAATTTCTTTGTGAGCCATAGCATGTTTAATTCCACTAATGAAATTAATAGCAAAGTGGTTGATATTGGTAGTATTGCTTAGTAAAAAAGCCATGAATCCGATATGAACATACTGTTTTTGCTCCTTTTCCATTATTGCATGTAAAATTTTAGCTTTAGGTTGAAATTTGATGAACCCACAGACGAAGTTGTTCGCTCTTCCGCCCATAGAGAAAAACTGTGTATGCAACCTTAAAAGAATGTGGGACCCGTAGTGTATACTTCGACCAATCCACAACCTTGTCGTACTTGCTTGACCAAACATGGGCCCCACCCGTGCCTGTTTTTCTCATGAGATCGGATGTGTGCCTGCTTGATCAAACGTGGGTCCCACCCGTGCCTGCTTTGTTCGAAGGACCTGATGTGTGCCTACTTTGCTCGAACATGGACATGGGCTCCGTCGTACTCAAGTTCTTCCACGGCTAGGGAATATGCTTCTCCGGCTGTGAGTATATATCCCATGAATTTTTTTTTATATATAACAGCCTCAGACCATTAACGCCCATATTGTACCGATTTCTCCCTTAGCACGAAGTAATGACTATTTCCTTTTGCACTTCATTGTAGTTGTTTGAAAATGAACAAAGAGGCTCTTGTTAAGATGTCACCTGGGGATAACGTTGTTGAAAAATCGGGAGGTGTTGACAACTCCAGAGACATGCTGAATATAGATTATGAACTGTTCACCGTGACTTTTCCGATTACTAGGAAACATCCTAGCCATAAGATAACACTGCTTTCAAATTCGGAAAATGATGAGGTTGCTCCGTCATCTTCTCTAGCATTCGTGATGAGATTCTGTCTTCGGAAGAATGAGTATCCACCTTCTCTCGTTGATTTCAAGGTTTGTCATACTCCACTGAGCTCTTACGAAGGATGGATGAGGCGCATGTTGAGCAATGAGCATATCAAAGATAACTTGACCAAGGCGCAAATCATCGAGGCTGTCATGGCGTCCACAACTCTTTACTTTAATAAAGACACTGCAGGTTTGATCACTTTTATTTCTCGATGGCGTCCCTCCACGCACACATCTATTTGCAGATTGGGAGAGATGACCATTACCCTGGGAAGCGTAGTCGTGTTGATGAATCTTCCTATTGCTGGAAATTTTCACTACAAGCTATCTGATGAAGAAAAGGTAACCCTTGCTGATATACTTCAAAAGGTGGGTGAGTATGACCAACATAAAAGTGATGTGAAATGTTTTTATACTTGGTGGGCGTCTAAGTGGTATCCTGCAAAACCGAAGCTGGTTCAAAAACTGGATAATGAACTTAGCGTAGTTGCCTTTCTGTCCTTGTGGCTACCTAGGGACATTTTCGATGACGGTTCTGGGAAGAAGACTATAAGACACGACCTCGTCATGTTTGCTATAAAATTGGAGAAAGGTGTGGTTTTCCCTTTGGGTACCTTGTTCCTTGGATCACTGTACTCTCATCTGGATGCTTTGGCGGTAGACATGTATGCTTCCAATGGATATAAGAAAGTGGAATCGCATATCCACATTTCTTTTCTCCAAGCGTGTTTGTGGGAACATTTCAAAGGTTACGCTCTTGTCCCCGCGACTTCGCTCTCTGGTTTTTATGGTGGTTCAAGGATACTCCGTTGGTAGAATAGGCATATAAAACCCGGGTTAAGACTTGTTGATTTTCTTGATAATGTGTATGCTATAGATTTACGCTCGTGGGGACCGATCCATTCTTCCGTGATTCAACCAGAAACCTCTACCGTTGCTTCTGACGTTGTGTTGCACACTGAGGGAAAAACCGTGAGTCATGTAGAATCCATCTTCCTTCGAAGTTGTATGTCGGGATATATTCCAACTTTCTTCTATGAGCTCCTTTATGTGGTTTCTTACAATATTAACAGAGCCGCCCGCCAAATGGGTTTTGACTAGGATGTTCCCTTCCGTCGTCCGAAAATTCCTTCGAAAGATCTCGTCCCGTCTATTCTCAATGTTGACATCTTTACACCAGAGCAGAGCCTTCCAATTTTGCCTATCGGAAGAAAACTAGTGGTAACTGATAGGTACAAGGAATTTTGGAGAGAACATCTGTTAACTTTTCAGACATTCTCGGAAGAAGTTGAGACGGATTCTCGTGACAAGCCATCTCCTAAGATTCTGAAGCAGCACAGACGATTAAATCCACTTCCGGGTAAACGAAACAGAGCCAACATTGTTGATAAGTAAAGTCCCCAGGATGCAGGAGCTAGGTCCAAGAAGCAAGCATGTGGTCCCGTGGTCTTCAATTCTTCTCATATGCAGGTACTTATAATTTCTTTCTTTCAATCCTCTAACCCCTTCTGTCTTGATTTTTTTTTACTATGGGTGATTCTTATTCGAAATCAGGGGCTCCCAAAAGAAAATGCCTTTACGAGGCTGGCAAGCGGCCATGATGTATCTTTGGAGAAGCCCGGAAATACTAATATTTACGATGAGAAGTCCGGTGATACTGACCCTCTTCAAGACAATGACGGAGATGGTGCAAGCTCGACTGAAAGAAATGATTCCCAGAGCGGCAACTTTAGTGAGCTTGTAGATGAGGTTGTGGAAGAAATCAGTCTTTAGAGTGAAACAAACATCACGAGGGATGCATGAGAGACAATACCCATGAAGATTGAGGTAACTCCCTCCAAAGAATCTCATGAACAAGCTTCGGAAATAGATAAAGCAATCATAGGATCTCATGCAGCTGAGAAGGCTTCTGACAAAGTATTGGTGATGCAATCCATTGTTCCTGGAGCTGTCTTTGAGCCCCCTTTCGATACCCCTTATACATGTCATGTGCTGGTTGGAGGATTCAGTGTGCCGGATAGGTTCGAGAAGTTGTATACTGAAATATGGAAGAAGCATGGTCACATCGCCACCTCTCACAAGCTTAAATGTCGCTTCGCATTAGTTAAACGCGTCGAAGAAGCTTTAACTTCTATCTATGGCATGAGCATCGTGACTGGGCGCACTATTTCTGAAGAGGTAATCAAAAACTGGGTGTTCCACCGGGACGTGTTCGTGAAGTATGAGTTTAACGCCTCCTGGTTCTGTGAAGGACTCGCTAAAATCCAGAAGCTGCAAGGTGAAATGCGTGAAGTCCCTTTTGCAGACTGCATCGCTCTCTAGGAAGAGGAGATCGAAAGGCTATCTAATGAGTTAAAGCTGGAACCAGTCGTTCTACAGAAAATGAAAGTTGTTTTTTCACAGAAGGACGGGTTGCTGCTGAAAGACTCCCTTAAATGATTTATGCCGTCTACTTATGCTTTTTCCTTTTTAGGAGTTTTTGAGTGATGTGAGGAACTCCCTGATTTTAGGTTTTGAACTAATAGGTGATTGAATTTTGAATTGGTTTATTTTGAGATGGTTTTTTATGAAAGAGATTATTCTGAATGGAATTTGCATTCTGGTTATGAATAACGTGGTTATTACAACGATATTGTTCATATGAAATTTCAAATATCGTGCGAGCATGAAAAGGAAGAAACATGGCGTTTGACCGTCGGATCTCTTTCTCGCGCGGGATGCCAAGTCCCCAATAAATTCTAAAACTATCTTCCTTGTAAAAATTGCGTGATAAAACTTACTTGCTTTCTTGGAATTCCATCTGCATAAAATCTGGCTTTCGCTAGCGCTTAGAGAAATCGCACGCGCTAATCTTCAAAGACAGGAGGCAAATCTTCCGAATTAAGATTCTCCTGGACAATGCGCTTCAGGGCGTTGCATTCACTGGTAGGATGGTGCAAAAAACTGTGATAATGACAATATCTTGGATCTATCACCTCTTGATCAGTCGGTTGTCGCTATATCTGTGGCAGTTGGACCTCCCCGTCTCGTACCCATACCTCCAACAATTCTAAGACTTTCTCCATCGAGAATGGGATGTGCGGGTATCTCGAGCCAGGCTTTTCTTGTATTGACGATTGCTGCTGCGACATCTTTTGTTGAGCTTGATATGAAAAATGTTTCAGAGTTGGAGCATAAAGGTGTGTCAACATATATGCGGCCCGCTTGGCTGGTCGTCTCTGCTGGGACGCAACTGCTCTCGAGGGCCTCGTACCGACGTGAGTATCACTATCAGGAAGCTGAGTCGAGTATTCCCAACCTATGTATCCATGTGACTCTTGGCTGATTTCTCCTTCTTCATGCAGTTCTTCGTTTGGCTGAAAAGTGGTAGCAGATTGAACAACTTTCTGTACTTCAGTAAGGGTTTTGAGATATAAATCTCTCAGCAAGGTTTCATAAGTTGGCCCTTTTCCTTTATCTGATAGGGGTTTCGGCACTCATGACAAGTCCATTCCCCTGTGTAATTGCTTTGAGCCTCATTCGTTAGCCGAATCATGTTGTTCGTCTCTCCCTGGTATCCTAGTGTGACCATGCATTCTTTCCGCGTCCTCGTCGGTAGAAACACGACTTCTAGATAGAGATTCAACTGCGTCATCATTCACGATACTCCCTGGGTAAGAGCCTGCCGATACTTCTTGTAATTGAACTGCTATATCATTCAGAAGACGGAACATCTCACTCTACCTTCTAGCGATACCGACTTGGTTTGCTATGACATATTCTAGCGTTCTGTCCATGCTCTCCATGAGGTTTGGATTATTCATGGTTTCCAGATAAACCGGCTGGTGAGGATACATCATAAGATGGAAATTGGACTTTGCGATTGAAAGAAATGAACAGGTTAATGATTGAAATGGACCTAAGATCTATCCCTTTGAAATTGAGAAATTGAATCAGGTATTGAAGAAATTGGCTCCATGACCGAGAGATTAATCTCCCATTGTGGTCGCCAGTTGTTTATGGGTAAAAACTATTTCTGCTGGTTTTGGTAATCTTGGGTGTGTGGATGAGAAATGAATCTAAACCCTAAACAAATGCACTGCACGGGAGTGCTTTTGATTCGAGAGATCAATCTATACAATTCTGGCCTAAACCAAGAAATGGCCGTTCCAGACTTGCTTCGGTCACAAAGTGAAGGAGATGGGGTTGATCTTAGGGAGGGAAGCGAAGAAGGTGTTGAGATTGTGAAGGTGTTGGCTGTTTATGACTTGTATCAGAATATCGAATTGTCTTGCAATAATATAAGCAATCAGTTCTGGTGTTTTCTGGATACGAATGACAACACTTGGTTTTCTGTGCTTGTCTCTCTGTGTTTGGAAAATAGGTAAAGGACCTATTTATACAAGTCATAGCGCAAACCCTCATCTCGTAGGAAGTGAAGGAAGTTGAGTGATTGAATAGTGGAGTTGTGTGGGGTGATTGCACGATCACGTCTCAACCCACTTCTACCATCATCGCTAATCGTCCATCCCTTCCTGACACGTTCTCGTGATGGTGCGTTGCATGTTGCATGTTGTAAACCACCAGACCAATACCCAGTAAGTGTCCCCCAGTTTGTGACATGTTTGATGTCTCGAGTGTTGATCGTGGGACCCATGGGAAGTAGCATTCGGTGCTAGGTTAAATAACTCAGTTATTTGGGAAATCGATATTCATGAAATATCGTGTGTATTCTATGCACATAATGCATCGAATATACTCATCATGGATGAAGCATCGTTGTTTTAAAGCTTAACGGAGTAGGTCGCAGATTAAACATCTTAAAACAGGTGCATGCGTTTGGAGGTTGCGCAAGCAAGCTCTCCCCAGGCCGATCATTCCATGTGGTAGAGTGAAGGATGGTAATCACCATGACATCTTATTGGCCATTTAACTCCTAGCCCGAGCTTCCCAACCAAGCTGGTAGAGTTGGACGGACGAGATGATCCATGACGCATCTACAACCGTTGATTAGGGTTTTGAAGAGGTGCGCAAGCATCGCTCTTCAGCTTGGTCGAAACCAAGCATGTGAAGTGTTTAAGGCATGACAGACCAAGCATGCGTGTAGACGACATGCTGGTGTACACGTACGTGCCTCACTACCCCATTAAGGTATGATCTAGGCCACTCAATTTGACCGGCAAAGAGGAGCGGTTGAGATCGATTTGCAACAGAAATCCCATGCCGCAAAGGAATTGGAAACCACGCGTCATGCCTACTACGAACGCGCATTTCGAGAACTTCGGCCATGGTTGGCCTTGACCGATCAATAATACATGTAGACAGACCCACGGTGATCATGTTGACATGCTCGGGACCCTTTAAGGCTACATCTACACCTTCCATCCAAGATTGCGAAGATGGACGCTCGTGATCGATTAACGACACATGTAACATGCCGCAAACCCTAATTAGGGTTTTGTACGATTCACTCCCATACAACTTCAACCGATCAGTTTTGCATGTTGTGATCCTTCCTTGGGGAGGCCGATCATGTGGGTCCCACATTGGGCAGGCGGTGAACATGCTGGTACCCGTTCCATGGTCATAGGTTTGATCTAAGCCATCCAAACATGTCGTTGAAGTTGGATGGTTGTGATCAAACTGCGACACATATGAGATTCCGTGACCCTTAAAGCATCGCGCCAACCTTGTTTTGGGCAAACGTTTATTGCTCCAAGGCTTGCTCATGAGAAGGTCGGTCTGGTAGGTAGGAAGGGGTCCCGCTGGTATGAAAGACAAGCTTGTCCGACCGGTCATGGGATAATCCATGCCGTCCAATCACGTCTGTGAAGTTGGACGGTCGTGGCTGATTTTGAGACCGCCGTTGGCAGTCTTGCTCGTATGAGCTTCCTCCAAGCCGCTCCATACCAATTCGACCACCTTTTTTCAGTCTGGAGTTTGGTGGCTATTTTGGAGGTGTGATATATGTTCGACCGGTCAGGGCATAAATGGGCCCGCTGGTGGTCATTGTAATGATAGCCTGCTCCTATTGAGGATCGTCTAGGTTGGTTAAATCATGCGGCCATCTTGCGTGGTCGTGATTGTTTCCGAGATTGACAGTCCAAATTCAAATATGTTCAATCGGGCTTGTATAACACACCCAGAGATATATACTCAATCGGACTAATATAACACACCGAGAGATGTAGCATGGACGGGTACTTCGTGCATGCCTCACTATTGACACTTGGAGATTCGTCTTACTCTATTGAGAGCAATACTCAGTCATCATGGCGTACCAATAATGAGAGTCATGTTGAGAACAACACATGAAATACAAGGCTAAGCATGCATTAATTAATAGTGTTATAAATCACAGAATATTGGGATTGTTGCTACATGCTCCATTTTGGATGAATTTTGTGTATTTATCGAATTGCTTCAAATAAATAGAATGATAGGATTTATGTGCTCATCATTTGTCAAATGGCCTTGCCCTTTGCAGGGTGTTGGCACAAAAATTGGTTTTACAATTTTAGTCATGAACTAAAATCCACCATCAACAACGGGTTCAACTGAGCAATTGTCGTTACTATTCACTTGAACGGGCATAATGGAAATGAAAATTTTCAAAGTATCTTGCGGCCACATTCATCGAGTTTTTAAAATTCAATATTTATCATAAGTTTTCCAATCGTGCTTCCATATATCACGTATATTTTCTTAAATTATGTACATATATTTGCAAAAGATATTATACTTACAAAATGCAAAGATAGATATATATCAAAATAATAAATAATTCCAAGCACATTGGTTTGTCTCCACGAGATTCTCGAGATCCAAACACATTCTATGGTTTGATCAATTGGGACTATGCGAATAAAGTGTAGTTAGGTAAGAATTTTATTACCCAGTATATCAATACAAAACATATTTGATTGTTTCCCAATAACACCAACTTTGTGCTTAAATTTCTCCAATTTTTATGTTCATAGTTGTAATATTTGTCAAAATGGCAGAGATTAATCTTTTTAAAATTGATAAACTTATGATGGTCTTAGAATAAGCCATTTTTTATATCTTCATAAGCCCTCACATTGTGCCCTTTACTCCGATATTCTTATTTTTGCTTTGCCAATTAGGTACCAGAATGTTGTGTAGGGAAACCCTGGACATGAAAGGAAATTTGAGAAGTAATCCGTTTTTTCTTTAACTCGGTTCATGAATGAAATTTAAGTATATTTGGTTACCATTGAGTCTTGTCTTCAACAATTTGTGGTTTAAAAGTAACTCAAGAAAGACCTCACACTGACAGTTAGAAAATATGTTTGATTTCTGAAGAAAGATATATTAGTGCATCTTTTTTGATTACATCTTCTTTGACGGGAAGTACTTCATATGTGTTGTACTGTTTAAAGTTGACAATTTTTTTAATATTAATATCGTGTTTTTTTAATATACAACAATACAATGAATGTAATTTTTCATTTAACTACTGGAAGTAGGAGCCTAGAGGAGCAGTTGAGTTGACCTCTAGATTCTTAACGCAACTATATGATTTTTGAGGAAAGATATATCAGTGATTTCCTTGATTACATCATCTTTAATGGGGATCACTTCATATGCTTTGCATCAGTTAGAGTTGAGAATCCATTTTATATTAATATCATCTGCTAGTGTCTCTGATATCATATGTTGATACAATTACACAGTGAGTGTGATTTTTCATTTAACTACAAGAAGTTGGAGCCCGTAAGTTGGTTGCTTGATTCTTAATGAAAATAAATGAATTCTAAAGAAAAATATGTCTTTCCTTGATTGCATCTTCTTTGACGCGAAGCTTTTCATATATTTTGCACTATTTGGAGTTGGCAATCTATTTTTTTTATTAATATCGTGTGTTTTTTAGCTTCTCTAATATCAGATATCGATACTACTATATAACGAGTGTGAATTTTTATTTAACTACCAATAGTGCAATATTATGAACTACTTACTGATTTCAAAGGTTGGTAATAATTATTCAAAAGTGTTCTATTTAAGATGAATTTTTAATCTCCAACACTTTAAGCAGTATGTACTCAGTGATTTTGGTTCCAATTATTAATCTACTAAATGATAATTGGTCTTTTCGTTATATGGTGCAATTGTTAACACTACACCAAATTCCCGGATTCGTAACAGGAATTCGTAACGGCTTTGTGGCCGTTACAAATGGCCGTTACGAAACATTCGTAACAAGCATGAGCCGTTACGAATTTTTCAAAATTTCGTAACAGAGTCCAGCCGTTACGAATTTTTTTATAGGCGTGCGAGTCACACGCTTGGTCACACTTGGTCGTAACACTTGGAATTGGTGGGTGTGTCATTCACATGCATGCTTTCTAGCCTTTCATCTACACCGTGTATTCCTAAACTAATATCTCCACCCTTCATTCTATTCTCGAGATGCATCTCAATCCTAAAACCCTAAATTTTATACCCAGTACAACATTACTATCTCTTATCTATTTCTCTCTGGTCTCTGCCTCATCGTCCCTCTTTCATTGTTCCTCTTTCTCTCTCTTGATCTCTCAGAAGAAACAGGGTCAAATAGAAACTCATTTTTATTTTTCTTCTTGTTCTTCTTCTTCGTTTTTCTTCATTTTTTTCTCTTCCCAACTTCTTCTTTTCCGCCGTTCTTTGTTTTTTTTCTTCTCAAAAGCATGAACTGAGTAATCGTTCGTATCAATTAAAAAGAAATCTGGAGAAGTAAATGGATCAGGAAGGTGTTGCTGAGGTTGTGAATTTGTTTTTTGTTAGGGTTCTTATTGATTGAAGAACGAAGAATCAGTAAGAGAAATAAAATTAGGGTTTCTGTAGTTAGTATTGAGTTTGTGCAAAATTGAAGGAGGAATTAGTGGATTGAATAACAGAAGGAGGAGATGGTGGAGATGTATTAACTCGGGTTATAAAGGCTAGGGTGAATCATAGAGAGGAAGTTGGGGTTTGGAAATTGATTTAAGGTTCGATTTAGTGATAGAGAAGAAGAAATCAAAGACTGTGTTTGGTGGTTTGAGATGTGAATCGATGTTTTGAACTTTTATTAGAGAGAAGAAGATAGTTTTGTTGCATTTGAGCTTAGATTGATTTCAAGGTGAAGATATGGTAGTTTTGATGTTGATATCTCGATGAATAATATGATGAGGACTTGGACAATACAGGGTTGGTGGTGAATCTGTGCGGTCTGAGCTCAAGAAAATCTAGTGATTAAATGGTGTAGTGAAAGGGTAGCTTTTGATTTCAGCTGAAAGGGTTTGAGTATAAAGATGAGTGATGTTGGTATGCAGAAGCTGGCTTGAGTATATGTGCAGATTTCTTGTAGGGAGAATGGTTGTTGTAGTGGTAGCTGCAATGAAATAGAAGATAGAGCCAATGGTGCTGCATGATGAGTCATTATTGGTAGTTGTTGTGTAGGCAAGTAGCTACAAAAGGAGTTTGTGGTGATTGAATATATGTTGTTGGTTTGCAAGCAGATGCTGTAGGAGATGGAACTGGTGGAATTAGAAGGAAATAATGAGAATGATTGTTGCAGTGGATGGTTTTCAAGGGTTTGGTGTCGTTGTTGGTATTAGACAAATGGTGTTAGTGGAAGGTTAGATGAGACTGAAATGGTGTTGAAGCTACATATGGGTACAAATGAACTGAAGTTGGTGGTTATTATGATGAAGTTGTTATTGCAGTTGCAAGTGGTAGCTTAGTCAGGTGGTGCTGAGTATGGTTGTAAGCTGCAGGTGTTAGCCATGGTCACAATGGTTGTGCGAAAGCTGCTCAAACTGGTAAAGCACCAAGGTCAACAAGTAAGATACATTAATTTTTAGTTTTGAATTCTTAGTTTCGTATAATTATTTCGGTATTGCTTTGAGCCAGTTATCCAGATATTGGAGTCAAACCAAGTTAGCCAGGTATTGGAATCGTAACATAAATTTCAGGAGGTTTTAAATGATAAACATCTTTCACTTCTTCGATGTAAGATTATCTGGAAAAGTATCCAGTTACTGAAGTTGGTGTTCCAAAGCAGTTGGTCATCACAGAAGATCCATTGTCGATTCCTGATGTTGTTACTGAAGCAGGATTGATATCACCCTTAGGTAAGTTTGTATGCGTTTATGGGTGAAAACTACTCCTGCCGGTTTTGGTAATTTGGGGTGTGTGGATGAGGAATGAATCTAAACCCTAAACAAATACACTGCGCGGTGAGTGCTTTAGATTCAAGAGGTCAATCTGTACAACTCTGGCCTAAACCAAGACATGGACTTTCTAAACTTGCTTCGGTCACAAAGTGAAGGAGATGGGGTTGATCTTAGGGAGGGAAGCGAAGAAGGTGTTGAGATTGTGAAGGTGTTGGCTATGTATGACTTGTATCAGAAAGCTAAACTGGCTTGCAGGATGTAAGCTATCAGTTCCGGTGTTTGAATACGATTGTATCAACACTTGCTTCTGTTATCTCGTCTTGTTCCTGTCTTGTTTGAAAAATAGGGCGGAGAACCTATTTATACAAGTCTTTTAGCCTAACCCTCGTATCTCATGGAAAGTGGAGAAAGTGGAGTGATGGAGTAGTGGAGTAGTGTGTTGGTGTCACACGACCAGTCTTGCCCACTTATCCCATCATCACTAACCGTCCATGACTTCCTGACACGTTATTGTAATGGCGCATTGTGCGCTGCACGCCGTAAATCTCCAGACCAATACCCCAGTATGTATCCCCTAGTTTGTGACATGATTGATGTCTTGAGCGCATGGATCGTGGGACCCACAGAAAGTAGCATGTAATGCTAGACTAAATAACTATGTTATTTAGGAAGTTGATACTTGTGAAGTATCGTGTGTATACTATGCAGGTACTGTATCGAGTATATTCAGCATGTATGAAGCATCGCTGTTTGAGCGTCTCAAAATAACTTCATGTCCAGCCTACTTCATGTGATGGTTTGGAGGCTGCGCAAACAAATCCTTCCTTGGCCGACCACATGGTGTGGTAGAGTGACAGATGGTGATCATCATGATGCCTCACTGACCAATTAACTCCTGACTAAGGTTGTATAAACAATCCGGTGAAGTCGGACGAACGAGATGATCTTTAAGACACTCATCTGCGACTGTTGATGAAATTAGGGTTTTAGGAAAAGGTGCGCAAACACCACTTTTCATCTTGGTCGAATTCAAGCTTGGGACATGGTTTTGGTATGGCCGGTCGGTCATGTATGTTGACGGCATGCCGGTGTACATGTTCATACCTCACTGTCCCGTGGAAGTGTGATCTGGGCCACTCAATTTATCCGGCGAAGTTGAGTGGTCGAGATCAATTTGCGACAGAAATTTGGTGCTGCAAAATCCGCCCATCATGCCAACTTCAGGCGCGCGTTTCAAGATAACCAGGCTTGGTCGGTCCTGGACGATCGGTTCGGCGTGTGGGTGGTAGGATGGTGTTCACGCCCATACCCTAACATCCTATAGAAACATGACCTAAGCCACACAATTTGTCCGGCAAAATCGAGTGGTCAAGATTAGTTTGCAATTTGGGAGGTGCGACCATGCTTGTTTAGGGCGCGCGAATCGAGGTATATAGCCAAGTTCGGTCTTGGCCGGTTGGGTGTGGAGATAGGTGGGCCCGCAGTGATCGTGTTGATACTTACCGGACCTGCTTAGCCTATTCCTGGACCCTCCATCCAATCAGGAGAAGATGGACGCTCGTGATCGCGAGACAAACCCTAGTTAGGGTATTGTCGGCCATGTGTCACACTTGGTTTGGAGCGCATGAATCAAGGTGACCAACTATAGTTGGTCTTGACCGATCAGTCAGGAATGCAGGTGGTCCCACGGTGGTTGTTTTGACATGCTCTGGGCCCTCTGAATCTACATCTACACCCTCCATCTATACTGCGAAGATGGATGGTTGAGACTGTTTTGCGACACATGTAATGTGCCGCAAACCCTAATTTAGGGTTTCCCGTCCATGCTACTCTGTCTTGGACGTTTTGGAAAGCTATGCCAATCTTTTGGGGAGGCCGACCATGCGGGGCCCGCATTGGTTCGGCAGAGAATATTCCATACCTTCTTGGGGTTATGGATTCGATATTTCATACCTGCTTGGGGGTTACATAATTGATCTGATACGGTTAATCGGGCTAGTATAGCACACCGAGAGTTGCTCAATCGGGCTAGTATAACACACCGAGAGTTGCATCCTGTACGGGTATTTTGTACATGCTTTCATTATAATGCTTGGAGATTCGTGTTGCTCTACTGAGAGCAACACTCAGTCGTCATGCCGCACTGATAATGAGTACAGGAAATACAAGGCTGGTTACGCATTAATTAATAATGCTGTAAATTCACAGGGTATATGGGATTGTTGCTACATACTCCAACCTGGATGAATTTCGTGTATTTAATTCACAGAATGGGATTGTTGCCACATGCTCCATTCTATTGGATTAGTAAAGTGAAGAAGTATTCAACACTTATTAATGGCTTTATCTTTTACAAGATGTTAGCGCATAATTTTGGCTTTTACAATTTTAGCCTTAAATCAAAATCCACCATCAATATTAAGTCCCTGCCTAGCGCATAATGGTTACACTATTATGGGGTAGGCATGAGATGGTGACAGTTAAAGACAAAGCTTATGAGACAAAGTTAGATGTTACCCAGATACAGGGTCATCCTGTCCTTGGAGCATGTCACGTTCAAGAGGCATTCAGGCGAGTGTTCCCCTAGCATGATGTCGGTTTTTGCCTGCTTCGATGGACTGTTACGCATGTTTCGTTCGTGGGGCTACTGCACCTGCTTGATCAAACGTGGCCTTGATGTACCTGCTTCGGTTAGACATGGGTCCACTATGTGCCTACTTTGGTTGAACGTGGGACTCATCATGCGCCTGTTTCAGTTTAACGTGGGTCAATTGCGTGCCACGTGCCTGCTTTGCTTGGGGCTGGCTGTGCCTGCTTCGACCAATATGGGGTTGGTATCAAATGGGACCCGCCGCGTGCCTGACTGAATATCGACCCTGTGTTTCGACTGAAAACCGGCCCTACTGCGTGCGCCTATTTTATTCGAATACCAGCCTTGTGACTTTGATCAATGCAAGACTTGAAACTTGAGCAATTCCGGACTTGTGACTTGATCAACACCGAACTTGAAACTTTAGCAATATCGAACTTGTGACTTGATCAACACCGGACTTAAAACTTGAGCAATACCGGACTTGTGACTTGATCAACACCGGAATTGAAACTTGAGCAATACCGGACTTGAAACTTGATCAACACCGGACTTGAAACTTGAGCAATACCGCACTTGTGACTTGATCAACATCGGACTTGAAATTTGAGCAATACCGGACTTGAAACTAATACCGGATTTGAAGCTTATACCGGACTTGAAACCAATACCGGACTTGAAGCTTATACCGGACTTGAAACCAATACTGGACTTGAAGCTTATACCGGCGTTTGGACTCCGGCCTTGTGCATTCCAACTTAAACGTGTGTCTTGTCGTGTGTGACTACTTATCTCGTGCGTTTTCATACAAGTACCGAATCCTATATTTTATTGTAGAATGAAGAAAAGAACTCCTGTTGAGATGTCTTCTTGGGATAATGTTGGTGCCAAGTCAGTGGGTGTTGACAACTTCAAAGATATGCCGAACATTGATAATGAGTTTTTCACCGCGCCCTTTCAACTATATGAAAATATCAGTTCCACAAGATAACCCTTCTCCTATCGACTTCGAGGTTTTTCATGCTCCGCTGGGCCCTCATGAAGGATGGATGAGACGTATGTTGAGCAATGAGTACATCAAAGATAACTTGACCAGAGCGCAGATTATTGATGTAGCTTGAGTGTTGAAACAGCTCGAGAGGATGTTAAAGTGGCTTCTGGTGTGAACGTTGAGGTGGATCATGGAGAGAGTGTTGAAGCAGGATTCTGAAGCGAACGTGGGTCCCGGAGAGAGCGTTGAGGTGTCTCTTGAATAGACCATTGAAGCAGCTTCTACTAAAGGGAGCGTTGAAGTGGCTTCCTCTTCAGTTCGATTTAACCTTGCAAATTCCATGCTTCTTGACTAACCATCTCTCTCGTGTTGAAGAAGTCCTTGACTGCCGGTGAAGGAACTTCATGCTGAGTCTCAGTCCCCAAGCGTGGTTTACATGGTTTGTTCGGAGTGGTTGTTGTCGAGCCAGGTATGGAATCTCTTGGACGTTGTTTCATCATTGTGGGAGTCATGCATGTGGTACTGGAGTTGGAGTTGGAGGACACGCAAGATGTTGTATCTCAGTAGTTTTCCTCTTGCTGCTTCAGGGAACTGCTTACAGAAGGCTGAAGGTTGTATCGCATGTTGGTGAGAATCGAGATATATGCCCCTACGAATATTATGTGGCTCTTCATTACCGGTAGGCCTGGTTCTTTCTATCAGGGAATATGTCGTTGTAGATGAGCGTTCAACAGCTCCATAGGATGACCAAAAGCGCAGATTCTCCAATATAACATGATAGACATGTACCACTGTCTAATAAAGTAACTCGTCCGGATCTTGTTCGACCACTGTCTGATAGAGTGACTCGCCCGGATCTTGCTCGATATGACTCGTGGACTTCGTTATCTTCTTAAGGCTGTTACCTTGAGGTATCGGCTCCAGTGGAAGATTGTCATCATAGAGCGTTGATACGTTGCACCGGCATCCTTTAAACCAAATGGCAGTATGGTATAATAAAAACAAATCGAAAGAAGTTCGAAAATATATTTTACTTGCGTCATTCTAGTATATCCTTATCTGGTTGTAGCCGCTACATCCATCCATGGAGGAGAACATGCCGTGTCCGCTGGTTGCATCTATTAACATGTCGATGTTAGGTAGAGGAGGATCGTTTTTTGAGCAACACTTGTTCAAGTCTCTGAAGTCTATGCAACACCTGATCTATCCATTTTCCTCGTGTATGAACTGCAACTGTTTAACCGACTTGGATCCAGGTATGACATATAGATGATGGGTGACCAATTTTCATCTAACTCCGGAATTTCTTCATCTCCAAGCGACTATGTCTTGGTACTCTTTGAGAAGTTCCACGAGCTTCATGCATTTATCCGTACACAAGGTTGAGATGATGGAGATAGGCCTAGGAGATTCCTCAACGATTTCAATCTCATCAGTTGTGGAGTTGGTGCCATCTTGCAGCTGTTGTGGAGCATCTAGCACTTGCTCTTGTGGTTCGTTGTTGTTGTAGCATTCCATTGGGTGGAGAGACTGGGTAACAGTCGCCCCTGATAATTGATAATGGCAGCGTCGGTATACCGTTTCCCTTTCTGGTTACGCTCGCCACAAAAGTTTGTTCCCTCTTCGTGTGAATGTGGGTCGTGGCTTCACAGGATGGAGAAGAATGCTTCGTCAGCAAAGATGCATCGTGGGTTTTATCCCTCAATGATGCAAGACAGTCTTCTTCCTGAATTGACGCCCACGTGGGGAGTGGGACGCAACGAACTTGTCTGATTCTTTTTGCGGAGCTTCTCCCATATGTGCTGGTTTGGTTTCCATCGAAGTCTGTCATTGTGGTAGGCTTCTGTATGACCTTTCCTGGGAGAACCTTGGATGTCCTGAGAGTCTTAAGAGTAATCACATTTGAATACTCTCATGTGTCGATAAGGGCCGTCTTGAACTCTGAATCCTTGATGCGTGCGGTGACACGTAGGGCACGGTTGTGACCTTCCTCTGGTTGATTGCATCAAAACGTCTCCGCGCACTGATTCTTCGAGAGGTGTGAAAGTTCGCATAAAATTTCCACTAGATAAACCGCTTCCCTATCCACCGGCCTCTGGTTCTTAGTGAAACTATTGACTTGAGGAGGATCGTTGTGAGGATCAGTCCCCAGTGTAGGAGTCACCATGACAGGACCGCTCATATCTGATGTCGCTTATCAGGTTCATGTAGGTCCGCGCCGTTGAAGTACCTTCTCCGATGCGTTGAATGCGTTCCTTGTTGGCTCCAGGGGCTGTCGCGGCTCTTGTGGCAATCAATCAGTTAATGTCTTAATAAAAGTGAGTACTTCTTTCTGAGTTGCGACCATATCCGTTTGAGTCTTAGGAAGAACTTCCTGCTTCTCGAACAAGTCTGCAATGGTAATGGGAGATGGTCCTCCTCTCATCCCTCCGGCTCCTCGTCCTGATGAAGGAGTGAAAATTGTTGCTCTGGTGACCACCGGAGCCGCTACACTTAAGGAGATGCCGGGATTTGCGGCTGCTCTGGTAATGGGAGGTGTTACACTTACTGGAACATCTCCTACTACGTTGGCACTGGTGGAAGAAGTGACGGCTCCACGAGATGTATTGACCATGGTAGCTCCACTGACAGGTACATCGACACCAGGAGTGTTATCCACACTAGCTCCATCAGAATTGATTGCTGATCCAGACCTGAGTTCCACCATCTTGAAATGAATTGCTGATTGAATTGGTTCTAAGATCTACCCTTTTTGAAATTGATAAAATTGAATCGGATTCGAAGAAATTGACTTTACAACCGAGAGATTAACCTCCCACTGTGGTCGCCAATTGTTTATGAGTGAAAACTACTCCTGCCGATTTAGGTAATTTGGGGTGTGTGGATGAGGAATGAATCTAAATCCTAAACAAATGCACTATGCGGTGAGTGCTTTAGATTCAAGAGGTCAATCTATACAACTCTGGCCTAAACCAAGACATGGACGTTCTAGACTTGCTTCGGTCACAAAGTGAAGGAGACGGGGTTAATCTTAGGGAGGGAAGAGAAGAAGGTGTTGAGATTGTGAAGGTGTTGGCTATGTATGACTTGTATCATAAATCTGAACTGGCTTGCAGGATGTAAGCTATCAGTTTCGGTGTTTGAATACGATTGTATCAACACTTGCCTCTGTTATCTCGTCTTGTTCCTGTCTTGTTTGAAAAATATGGCGGAGAACCTATTTATACAAGTCTTTTAGCCTAACCCTGGTATCTCATGGGAAGTGGAAAAAGTGGAGTGATGGAGTAGTGGAGTAGTGTGTTGGTGTCACACGACCAGTCTTTCCCACTTCTCCCATCATCACTAACCGTCCATGACTTCCTGACACGTTCTTGTAATTGCGCATTATGCGCTGCACGCCGTAAACCGCCAGACTAATACCCCAGTATGTATCCCCCAGTTTGTGACATGATTGATGTCTTGAGCGCATGGATCGTGGGACCCACAAAAAGTAGCATGTAATGCTAGACTAAATAACTATGTTATTTAGGAAGTTGATACTTGTGAAGTATCGTGGGTATACTATGCAGGTACTGCATCGAGTATATTCAGCATGTATGAAGCATCGTTGTTTGAGCGTCTCAAAATAACTTCATGTCCAGCCTACTTCATGTGATGGTTTGGAGGCTGCGCAAACAAATCCTTCCTTGGCCGACCACATGGTGTGGTAGAGTGATGGATGGTGATCATCATGACGCCTCACTGACCAATTAACTCCTGACCAGGGATGTATAAACAAGCCGGTGAAGTCGGACGAACGAGATGATCTTTAAGACACTCATCTGCGACCGTTGATGAAATTAGGGTTTTAGGAAAAGGTGCACAAACACCACTTTTCAGCTTGGTCGAATCCAAGATTAGGACATGGTTTTGGTATGGTCGGTCGGTCATGTATGTTGACGGCATGCCGGTATACATATTCATACCTCACTATCCCGTGGAAGTGTGATCTGGGACACTCAATTTATCCGGCGAAGTTGAGTGGTCGAGATCAATTTGCGACAAAAAATTGGTGCCGCAAAAGTCGCGCATCATGCCAACTTTAGGCGCGCCTTTCAAAACAACTAGGCTTGGTCGGTCCCTGCCGATCGGTTAGGCGAGTGGGTGGTAGGCTGGTGTTCACGCCCATACCCTAATATCCCATAGAAACATGATCTAATCCACTCAATTTGTCCGGAGAAATCGAGTGGTCAAGATTAGTTTTCAATTTGGGAGGTGCGACCACGCTTGTTTAGGGCGCATGAATCGAGGTGTATAGCCAAGTTCAGTCTTGGCCGATTGGGTGTGGAGATAGGTGGCCCCGCAGTGATCGTGTTGATACTTACCGGACCTGCTTAGCCTATTCCTGGACCCTCCATCCGATCAGGAGAAGATGGACGCTCGTGATCGCGAGACAAACCCTAGTTAGGGTATTGTCGTCCGTGTGTCACACCTGGTTTGGAGCACACGAATCAAGGTGACCAACTATAGTTGGTCCTGACCGATCAGTCAGGTATGCAGGTGGGCCCATGGTGTTTGTTTTGACATGCTCTTGGCCCTCTGAATCTACATCTACACCCTCCATCTATACCTGCGAAGATGGATGGTTGAGACTGTTTTGCGACACATGTAATGTGCCGCAAACCCTAATTTAGGGTTTCCCTTCCAAGCTGCTCTGGCTGGGATATTTTGGCAAGCTATGCCAATCTTTTGGGGAGGCCGACCATGCGGGGCCCGCATTAGTTCGGTAGAGAATATTCCATACCTTCTTGGGGGTTATGGAATTGATCTGGGCCATTCAATCATGTTGGTGAAGTTGGATGGTCGTGACCATTTCCAGACTGATACAGACAGTCCGGACGCTCAATCGGGCTAGTATAGCACACCGAGAGTTGCTCAATCGAGCTAGTATAACACACCGAGAGTTGCATCCTGTACGGGTATTTCGTACATGCTTTCATTATAATGATTGTAGATTCGTGTTGCTCTGCTGAGAGAAACACTCAGTCATCATGTCGCACTGATAATGAGTATAGGAAATACAAGGCTGGTTACGCATTAATTAATAATGCTATAAATTCACAGGGTATATGGGATTTTTGCTACATTCTCCAACCTGGATGAATTTAGTGTATTTAATTCACATAATGGGATTGTTGCCACGTGCTCCATTCTATGTGAATTAGTAAAGTCAAGAAATATTCAACACTTATTAATGGCTTTATCTTTTACAAGATGTTAGCGCATAATTTTGGCTTTTACAATTTTAGCCTTAAATCAAAATCCACCATCAACAGTATTCACCTGCTCTGCTGTGTCTCTCATTTTTCTTATGGTTTGCAAAATATGGTTCGATTGCTGAAGCATCGGTATGAGTAAGAGATGTTTTTACACCTATAATAGTTATGAAACATGAACACATAAAAGATAAAGAACATAATTTTATATGTTATGATAAATTTACGACCACCAATGTATATCTCATTCTGAACCTACGTCATGTTTCAGATGTGGGAAGCAACCATACAAACTCATGTTCATGTATCTTTCTCAGATTTCCCTTAATTGATTAGTGTTATGTTTCAGTGTCTTCTAATTGTTGATGGTAGTATATTTCAGTTTAACCTAGTTGGTTCCTCTAATTTTGTTATGCCCTTAATTCATTGTTCTTTATCTTTTAGTTTAATCAAGCTGGTTCCTTGTGTGAATTAGGTCTTATGTTATAAGCTTCGTAATATCGAAATAGTTTCTTTGTTGATGAATTGATTTTTACTGCAGTTGCTTTAATACCCATACTTTTCCACTCTCTTGAACTGGTGGCTAAGTTCCTAAGGCACAATTTTGGGCGGTCTACGTTGTAAGGTAAAAATCTCAATTGAATAATTTTGAGTGTATGGATGCTTAAAATGAATGGGTTGCTTCTGAAATAAGATGCAGAGATGATGTTTCTGCTAAGAAAGTGATATGTGTAAGTATATCAAATGCTTAATCTAGTTAGAGTGAGATTATGTTGGATTAGGATATTCTTAATCACTCATTGAACCTATAACTTCTATCTCTTTGCAGGATGACACTCGCATTTTGAAATCTGCAGGAGATCAAAAGGTAAGTTAAAATGATTTTTAGTGATTCTGATTCAGTTATGTGTGTTTGCTTGATAAAGAAAAGGCTGAACAACTTATGTTTATGAGATGTATGTATAACTAAACCTTCTTATAGAACTAAACTAACGTATTGTATAAATTTTGGTTATGTAGATAAATATTTGGAACGTGGTTTAAATGGTCATACAGGAAGCGTAAAGTTAGTATCCAAGATTATAACGTAATGTTGTTGCCTTCCTTCATCTTGAAGGTGTTGTTCATCGTAACCTCAAACCAGAGATAATTCCCTCATTCTTGATATTCCAGTCTGAGATTCGCATAGTATTTCTTGATAACCAGAGGTTATTTTCTTGATAAATGTAGGTTAGCTTCTATAGTAAAAATAAATAAAACAAAAACAATCAATGAAGCTAGTCTTTGTTATTTTCATCCTTTCATAACTGATTAACTGTAGATGTCTCTGAGGGTTTGCTCTAAGAATTACTAGCAAAAGAAAGTAGATAAATATTGTCTGGTGGTTGACTTAACTGACCTCATATATTCGACTCTAAACTATGCAGGTCTGGATTCTTCTCTTTCTCACTGACCCAAGCTTTCAACAAAAGCAAGCCTGCAAAGGATATAAAGCTTAGCCGCAAGGGTAGAGAACAAAGCAGCTTCAAGATTTGTAAGTTGCGGTTATTCAAGTTTTGTTTTGTAGGCAGTTAGTAAGTTTCTGTGTTCCCTTAGAACTTTGGAACCCTTCAATGTATTTCTTTAGAAATTTTGATACTTAACAGAAACAAAAAAAGTTTGGTACTTAAAGAAATTTTAAAAAGTTACTTAGAGAAATTTCAGTTCTTTTGTAATATAAATCTGATGTGAGTTGAATGAATGTGATATGAATAGATTGAAGAAATTATTGTTGAGTGTGGATGGATGTATGCAGGTATTGTATTTAGAATTCCGGCTTATTTCCGGCAGTAAATGAACTGCCAGTCAGTCTTGACATGGTAAAAAATAGTCAATATTGACCAAGTCAAGGTTGGTCGGCAGTAAAAAAAAATGTTACGAATAACGGCTCTAAGTTGTTTCAAAATGCCATGTAGTAACGGCTCATCTCTGTTACGGCTACAATGTTACAAAAATTTAGTAACGGCTTCAAGTTGTTACCACGTGCCAATTCGTAATGGCCCTCAGCTGTTACGGCCGCAGTTGCAACCAAAAATTCGTAACGGCTGCATTGCCGTTACGAAAAAAATATAACACCCACTTTTGAAACAGGCGAGAGCCGTTACAAACCGTTTTAGTAACGGCTCAACTCCGTTACGAATCCTGGAATTTGGTGTAGTGTAAGTGGACCCCTTCTTGGATGGGTGCATGGAGAAGCCACACCAATCCAAATGGAGGACAATTTGCATCATTCCCGTTGTGTAACACGGGTTACATACTAGTTAGGATAATAACCCATGTCATCCATAATCAGCGGACTCTTACCTTCACCGAACCTGAACTAATTTTTGTTGCTTATAAGAAATAAAAATGAATTTAAACTAATTTTCTCCATCTCCCTACAATAAAATAAAGACTCAACCAATCACATTCTTCCTATACTATTTAGGAATATAAGTTATAACTACTTATTTTGTGCTTGCAAATATGCTCATGGATATTAAGAAAAATATCTCCTTATTAAGAAGAAATGAACAAAATAATGCTAACTTGAATAATTCTGCATAACATGGTTATTAAGTGAATCAGGCGCGACCCCACCTGGACTGGTTATCCAGACGATGATCGGAGGCCCAGTCTTGTAGTACATTATGCCCGTCCTACAAGATAATATAGACTTTCCACTGACAGAATTCAAAACTGGGCCCTTTATGGACGGCTAAGGGAAGATCTAACTGCGCACCTTTGGGCTAGAAGAGGAGCTGCATGCAGTTGCCAAAACCCAGCCACATAGATGCCTTTTCAATTAAATGTTGTTTTATTTCAATTAAATGTAATGTAGTGAAACTATTTACATTAAGTGATAAGTTGGAAGCTATTACATTAAAACTAAATTTAAATAAACTATTGTTGATGGTGGATTTTAGTTTAGGGATAAAATTGTAAAACCAAATTTAATATGTTGCCACCCTGCAAAGGATGAAGCTAATTTAATAGGCTGACATGCTGCAAAGAATAAAACCATTCAAGTGACGAATACTTCTCACTTTATTAATTCACCAAAGCATGTGCAACCATCCTGTGAATTTAATATACCCAGAACGGAGCATGTAGCAACCATCCCGACAGAGCATGTAGCAACCATCCCGGTTTTCTGTAGGTATACAACATTACTATTAATGCTTTAATTAAAGCCTTGTGTTCGACATGCAAACACCCGTAGGCTACCTGACGGAGGGTTATATTAGCCCCGTTGAACGCATGCAAGACTACCCATGTTAGTCTCACCTGCTGAAAACAAACTCAAAAATAGATCTCATATGTCCAACTTCGCAGGCATAGTCGGACGGCCTAGATCGCATGAGGGACCGAGTAGCATGCATGCACATGCTCACCCCTATCCTACCTTCCTCCTGGGTTGATTGGTTTCCCCAAGGGGGCCGTAGAAACCACAAAACCGTTAGAGAGAAGTGGCGGACCCACAAACCCTAAAATTAGGGTTTTGCTAAACAAGTTGCGACCAAGCAACTTGCAACCAGCGTACACGAACGGATTGGTGTCCCAACCACTGGCCGACAACACCTGCATGCTCACCGTGGGCCCGGATACACGGCCAACCAATCATCCATGGTTGGTTGCAGCCGGCCGTATCAAAAATCGTTCCCAAAGGTAGCATGCAAGGCCACTTTCAATCTCGGCCATCCGTCATCGCATGCGTGTTTGGATGGCTTAGATCGCGCCTATGGTCGCAAACCAAGCATGCACATGCTCGCCACCAACCCACCTCCCTGCTGGTATGATCGGCATGCCTGTGGGAGTCACGGACGTTGGGAAACGTTAGCTTGAAGGTTGGGCCCGCAAACCCTAAAATTAGGGTTTTCCGACAAGTTGCGACCACGCAACTTTGGGCGGGTGTGTACGAACGACCAGGAGGCGGAATTGCTGGATGACAGTGTTTACATGCTCACTATGGGCCCACCTCCACGGTGAACCAATCGTCCAGCTCCCTTGACTGCCATGCGTCTCGATTTGTGTGCCCAAAGGTGGCATGTAAGGACACTTCTAATCTCGACCATCCGTCATCGCAGACCAGAACAAGCGACCCAGATCACTCCAATGAGATTCAACTCTACATGGGCATGTAGATTGGCGTCCTGCCTGCCTGCATGACCAATCGGTCCTCCCTTGCACGCCTCCCAATGCATAAAACCGTTAGGGTGAATAAGGAAGCTCGCAAGCCTTCCATACCCTAATCCAACGTTATCTCTCCATCAATCTCGTCCGTCCAAGTTCGCATGCTTGGATGAATAGCCTAGGGAGGGAGTTAGGTGGCAAACAAGGTATCACCGTGATCACCATCCTCCACTCTACCACACCATGTGGTCGGTCAAGGAAGGGTTTGCATGCGCAACTTCCAAACCATGCTGGATATACTCAATGCAGTTGCTGCATAATATACACACGATACTTCACAAGTATCAATTTCCTTCCTGGGTTTTGCTTTCGGGCTGTTTTCTTCTCCCGAACGAGCTTAAAACCTAAATATTCCAACGTTGGGAGATAGGAAATTCTTTTCTGTATGGAATGGAGGGGTGGACCATCAAAATCCGAGTCCGTGCTAGAATTATACAGCGATTCTAGTAAGGGGTGTTAATTAGGGTTTCTAGTGCCACAATCAACGGTTGCCCCTCCTCTCAAGATACAAAATCTCGACCGTCGAAGGTCACCAAGCTAGCATGTTTCCCGAGCCTGACTTGCCAAGCCACAACAACATGCAACATGTTTTCCAAAAACATTCGAGACATCAATCATGTCACAAACTGGGGGGATACATACTGGGGTATTGGTCTGGCGGTTTACAGCGTGCAGCGCACAACGCGCCATCACAAGAACGTGTCAGGAAGTCATGGACGGTTAGTGATGATGGGAGAAGTGGGCAAGCCTGGTCGTGTGACACCAACACACTACTCCACTACTCCATCACTCCACTTTCTCCACTTCCCACGAGATACGAAGGTTAGGCTAAAGGACTTGTATAAATAGGTTCTCCGCCCTATTTTCAATAACAACACAGAAAAACCAAGTGTTAATACCATCGTATTCAACACCCAGAGCATGCCTGCAACATTTGCTAGACTGCTCAACCTTCTGTTAACAAGTCATCAAATAGCCTTCACCTTCATACTCTCAACACCTTTTCGCTTCCCTCCCTAAGATCAACCTCACATCCTTCACCTGTGACCGAAACAAATCTGGAACGGCCGTGTCTTCGGTTTAGGCCAGAATTGTACAGATTATCTCTCGAATCAAAAGTGCTCATCGTGCAACATATTTTTTGAAGGTTTAAATTCACTTCTCATCCACACACACCCAAAATTACCTAAACCTGCAGAAGTAGTTTTCTCCCACAAACAATTGGCGACCACAGTGGGAGGTTAATCTCTCGGTTGTGAAGTCGATTTCTTCAATACCAATTCAATTTCTCTGATTTCAAGAATGGTGGATCTTAGGTCTGGATCAGCAACCAACGATGGAGTTAGCGCCGACAACACTTCTGGTGGCGCTGATATCCCAATTATTGGTGTTACAGTGCAACCCGCCAGTACAACCAACGTGTCCCGTGGAGTTGCGTCTTCTACCATCAGTACCAGCGGAGCAGGAGCGGACATTCCAGTAGGTGTGGCACCTCCCATTATAAGAGCTAGAGCGGCTTCAAATCCAGGCATTTCCTCAAGCATTACACCTCCGTCCGTCACCAGAATGACTGCTACTCCCCCTTCAGGACGAGGATCTGGAGGACCCAAAGGAGGACAACCTCCTATAACCATGGTGGACTTGATGGAGAGACAAGAAACCCTCGCTAAAGCTCAGGCAGACATGGCAACCACTCATAAGGAGGTACTCACCTTCCTTAAAACATTAACCGATCGATTACCGCAAGAGTCGAGACAGCCCCAAGGGCCAATAAGAAATACGTTCAGCACACCTGGAGCAGGTGCCTCAGTTATGCAAGCCTACCTGAACGAAGAGTCTTATGCTGCTGACCATGCAAGAGAAAGGTACCAGGAGCGTCTCAGGGAAAGGAGCCGATCATCCAACTTTATTACACGCGAAGATCTAGAGAGACTCCTCCAAAATCGTGGCAAAGAAAATCCGATGGACGCGCATCGACACCAACCTCCATATCCACAAGACGTGCAACGGATTCCTCTTCCCAGGGGATACACCTCCCCTCAATTCACCCTTTACGATGGTACCGGTAATGCTCGTGAACACGTCTCTCGATTTTAGAATCCTTAGGAGAACACGAATACAATCACGTTCTCGCTTTGAAGGAATTCTCCAAATCACTTAGGGGAGAGCCTATACGTGGTACAACAACATCGCACCCGACAAAGATATCCAATTGGAGTGAGATGGTCGGCGCGTTTTACAGAAGTACTTCTTTGTATCTGAGCAAGTTACTTTCTCAGACCTGG
The DNA here is from genome assembly GCA_023529315.1 of Papaver bracteatum. Lineage (NCBI taxonomy): Eukaryota > Viridiplantae > Streptophyta > Magnoliopsida > Ranunculales > Papaveraceae > Papaver > Papaver bracteatum. Next base: position 908,394 of record JAJJWX010001863.1, read on the forward strand.
GGAGAATCTCCCAACGGAACAACGAACATCCAAATGATTTTGTCAAAAGGTTCAGAACACAAGCGTTGGACTGCCATGAACCGAATGTCACAGAGCGACAGCTGGTAAAACTGTGCATCAATGGAATGATACCCATATACCGGGCCTTATTGGGGAACCTAGGGTTCCATATGTTCCCTGAGCCCCGTGAAGCCGCCAAACGCTCAGCCACTACCGCCCCATCACTATTGGAAAGAACCAGAGTTGTTCGGAGTAAAGATTCCCGGGAGAACCGAGGAAACAAGTGTCTCATCAACAAAAAGTACGACACTGGTCCTTTTGTGAGCATGGTGGGCGAAGGCAGAAAAAGGAAGGCCCCGAAAGTTGAACAACAACCCAAGCGTGCAGCTCCAGTGCATACAGTTGCATCTCGAAAAGGAGGAGGCAAGGCTCCTATGCAAGACGCTGAAGATACAGGCTTACCATTTCCGATGAACGAAGTAATGGATCTAGTGGAAGAATGGATTCAGGATGATGATGTCAAGATGCCACGTGTCAAACGCCCACCGACCGAGAAAGACATGATGGACGCCAATTACTGCTGCTATCATAGGTTCGTCAACCACCCAACCAAGGATTGCAACAAGTTGAAACAAATCTTCAGAGAGAAGATGGAAGCGGGAGAACTCCATCTAGGAAAATTGGGCATTTCATAGAGATCCTCCCTGTCAAGAGTTGCATGATTTCTGGGGACTCTGTTCACAAGACTGTAAAATCTACGATGGACTACCTATGCGTTTATATCCAGAGAAGGAAGCTGTCTTGGCATCTCAACTCCTCCTCAAAGTCACCACCAGCAAGCATCCATGTCTAGAGGATAAAGCTGTCTTGGCACCTCAGTCTGAAGTTACCACCAACAAAGGAAACTGGGGACTGTTAACCACTACTCACTTAAAAGATGTCAAGTTCGATAACACGCTTATCAATACAGTTTCCGTATTTAATATCGTCACTGTCAGGACCCTGAGATCCGCAAAGATCTCAAAGCAGGAAGCTACCCGCAATCCTACTGTGATCAAAAACCCGGAAGGAGAATTCGTGGGCGCCTACGGATACATTGACCTTGATTTCAAGATCGATGACACTCCAACACAAGCCAGGTTCCACATAATCAAGGAACATCCGGATTACGACATGATTCTAGGGCGCCCGTAGATACACAAGGAGAAATCCTTACCGATCGCAGTACCTGAAAGGATCTTCAACAAGCCAGCCCCGATGATCTCCAGCAAACCTTGGAGTCTTGAAGACTACCTGTTGCCTCCGTACCAACTACTCACAGGCATAACGCAACTTCCTGGTAAAATTATTTTGTCCTACGTCAAGAGATTCCGAGCTCAAGTAAGTCTTATTGAAAAACCCTCCTTGCAAGTAGTGAATGATCACCTTGTTGGACCACATGGGACTGCTTCACCTGACAGGCTGACCACCACCAAGAGATGTGAGTGGTACGATGTTCCCTTTAAGCGCTTCACCAAAAGTTTGGCAGCAGTGAAGGACAACACGTCTCATAAGCAGGCTGTCATACCAACTCCAACTCCAGTATCATATGCACGATTGCCGTGATGGTGAAACAAAAACCACGGTATTTCAAATCCGGATCGATGGTAACTACATCAATGAGAGACAATTTCATAATTTGTATCCCGTATAAGAAGTGGTTGCATTACCAAAGGAGTATGATTGGGACTTTTTAGCATTGCCCATCTCAAAGACGGTAAATTTAGATATGCAAGTATGCTATTCTTATGATTCCAAGATGTCTAAAGACGAGGATGTACTCAAGAGAGCATATATGGCCTCATGAACCTAGCGTGACAACTCCTATCAATTCGAAAGTTTTGGGTACTCGTCGACAGGGGACTGTCTCCTTCTTCTCTATCTCATGAAGGAACGTCAAGAAAGTCGTTGGTTCCAGCTTACACCTCTACCAATGAAATGAGACAAGCTCTACCACTATATGGAGACTTCCAAGTTCGTGCCTGTATATACCACGCCTCTCCCTGCCAGTCTCTTCTGATCAAAGCTGTTGCAGTTGATATTATGCCTGAACTTTGCTATAGCAACAACCAATACCGACATAGGTAATCCGAACTTCTGCATATTTTCCCATGGAGAAGTAACAGAATCATGTAGGCGAGATGATATCTTTATTATGGTAAAATCACCAACGGTGCAACATAGAACCACATAAGTCATGCTTGGGGACTGAGGCTCAGTATGAGATTCCTTCACCATTAGTCAAGGAATTCCTCAACACAAGAGATGATCAATCAAGAAGCATGTGAAGGGAAAACCAAACTAAAGAATCTGCTTCGATGCTCTCTCAAGGAACCGCATGCAATCCACTTCAGAAGCCACTTCAATACTCTCTCGAGGAGCCACCTCCAGTTCTGTTCAGAAGCTGCTTCAACGCTCCCACCAGGAGCCGCATGCATGTTAGCTTCAGCCTGCTTCAACTTTACCGCTAGGAGCTACCTCCACGTTCGCTTCAGAAGCCGTATCCAACTCTCTGAGACGCTCCAGAATCTGCTTCAACGTTCTCCAGGACCTGATCGCTCTAGAAGTTGCTTCAACACGTTTATGTTTGAGCAAAACAAGCGCGCAGTGGGTCCCATGTTCGAGCAGTCACTAAAGCTGGTGTCGATTCAAGGCATCAAGAATGGCGTTTGGTCAACGTAGCAGGTTCAGTGTTTGGTCGAAGTAATAAGGATGACACTCTAATGTTCAACCGAAGCAGGCATATGAAGCCCACGTTTGATCAAGCAGGCGCATGATGAGTCCCACGATTAAGCGAAGTAGGTGGCCCCACATGTCTATCAAACAGGTGCAACATGGAGACATTCGGTTGAAGCATATACGCGGTGGGTCCACATTCATCTAGGGTTACACTCACAGCTGCCCACGATCAGAGCAAGCATGCTCGCATCAGGTCCCACCAAAGCAGGCTCTCGACTGAAGCATGCATAGCAATGTCGATCGAAGCAGGAAGGATCAATATCATGCTACTCGAAGACTCGCCTGGGCGCCTCTTGAATATGACATACTCCAAGAACAGGATGACCCGTCTCTCCTGGTAACATCCAACTTTGTCTCAAAAGTTTATCTTTATTTGTCACCATCTCATGCCTACCCCGCAATGATATAACCATTGTGTTCTAGGCAGGGGACTTAATGTTGATGGTGGATTTTAGTTTAGGGCTAAAATTGTAAAACCAAATTTAATATGTTGCCACCCTGCAAAGGATGAAGCTAATTTAATAGGCTGACATCCTGCAAAGAATAAAACCATTCAAGTGACGAATACTTCTCACTTTATTAATTCACCAAAGCATGTGCAACCATCCTGTGAATTTAATATACCCAGAACGGAGCATGTAGCAACCATCCCAACGGAGCATATAGCAACCATCCCGGTTTTCTGTAGGTATACAACATTACTATTAATGCTTTAATTAAAGCCTTGTGCTCGACATGCAAACACCCGTAGGCTACCTGACGACGGGTTATATTAGCCCCGTTGAACGCATGCAAGACTACCCATGTTAGTCTCACCTGCTGAAAACAAACTCAAAAATAGATCTCATTTGTCCAACTTCGCAGGCATAGTCGGACGGCCTAGATCGCACGAGGGACCGAGTAGCATGCATGCACATGCTCACCGCCAGCCTACCTTCCTCCTGGGTTGATTGGTTTCCCCAAGGGGGCCGTAGAAACCACAAAACCGTTAGAGAAAAGTGGCGGATCCACAAACCCTAAAATTAGGGTTTTGCTAAACAAGTTGCGACCAAGCAACTTGCAACCAACGTACACGAACGGATTGGTGTCCCAACCACTGGCCGGAAGCACCTGCATGCTCACCGTGGGCCCGGCTACACGGCCAACCAATCGGACATGGTTGGTTGCAGCCGGCCGTCTCGAAAATCGTTCCCAAAGGTAGCATGCAAGGCCACTTCTAATCTCGGCCATCCGTCATCGCAGGCGTGTTTGGATGGCTTAGATCGCGCCTATGGTCGCAAACCAAGCATGCACATGCTCTCCACCAACCCACCTCCCTGCTGGTATGATCGGCTTGCCTATGGGAGTCACGGACGTTGGGAAACATTAGCTTGAAGGTTGGGCCCGCAAACCCTAAAATAAGGGTTTTCCGACAAGTTGCGACCACGCAACTTTGGGCGGGTGTGTACGAACGACCAGGAGGCGGAATTGATGGCCGACGGTGTTTACATACTCACCATGGGCCCACCTCCACGGTGAACCAATCGTCCAGCTCCCTTGACTGCCATGCGTCTCGATTTGCGTGCCCAAAGGTGGCATGTAAGGACACTTCTAATCTCGACCATCCGTCATCGTAGGCCAGAACAAGCGACCCAGATCACTCCAATGAGATTCAACTCTACATGGGAGTGTAGATTGGCGTCCTGCCTGCCTGCAGGACCAATCGGTCCTCCCTTGCACGCCTCCCAAGGCATAAAACCATTAGGGTGAATAAGGAAGCTCGCAAGCCTTCCATACCCTAATCCAACATTATCTCTCCATCAATCTCGTCCGTCCAAGTTCGCATGCTTGGATGAATAGCCTAGGGAGGGAGTTAGGTGGAAAACAAGGTATCACCGTGATCACCATCCTCTACTCTACCACACCATGTGGTCGGTCAAGAAAGGGTTTGCATGCGCAACTTCCAAACCATGCTGGATATACTCAATGCAGTACCTGCATAGTATACACACGATACTTCACAAGTATCAATTTCCTTCCTAGGTTTTGCTTTCAGGCTGTTTTCTTCTCCCGAACGAGCTTAAAACCTAAATATTCCCTCGTTGGGAGATAGGAAATTCTTTTCCGTATGGAATTGAGGGGCGGACCATCAAAATCCGAGTCCGTGATAGAATTCTACAACGATTCTAGTAAGGGGCGTTAATTAGGGTTTCTAGTGCCACAATCAACGGTTGCCCCTCCTCTCAAGATGCAAAATCTCGACCGTCGAAGGTCACCAAGATAGAAAGTTTCCCGAGCCTGACTTGCCAAGCCACAAAAACATGCAACATGTTTTCCAAAAACATTCGAGACATCAATCATGTCACAAACTGGGGGATACATACTGGGGTATTGGTCTGGCGGTTTACAGCGTGCAGCGCACAACGCGCCATCACAAGAACGTGTCAGGAAGTCATGGACGGTTAGTGATGATGGGAGAAGTGGAAACCTGGTCGTGTGACACCAACACACTACTCCACTACTCCATCACTCCACTTTCTCCACTTCCCACGAGATACGAAGGTTAGGCTAAAGGACTTGTATAAATAGGTTCTCCGCCCTATTTTCAATAACAACACAGAAAAACCAAGTGTTAATACCATCGTATTCAACACCCAGAGATTGACTGCAACATTTTCTAGCCTGCTCAACCTTCTGTTAACAATTCATCAAATAGCCTTCACCTTCATACTCTCAACACCTTCTTCGCGTCCCTCCCTAAGATCAACCTCACATCCTTCACCTGTGACCGAAACAAATCTGGAACGGCCGTGTCTTCGGTTTAGGCCAGAATTGTACAGATTATCTCTCGAATCAAAAGTGCTCATCGTGCAGCACATTTGTTGAAGGTTTAAATTCACTTCTCATCCACACACACCTAAAATTACCTAAACCTGCAGAAGTAGTTTTCTCCCTCAAATAACTATTACATGTAAAACTAAGTTAAACTTACATTTAAAACTAAGTTAAACTAAATTTTTATATTTTAATAAAACTTAACTCTATATTAAAATTAAAATTAGCAAGTACATTTAATCAAGGCGGTAATCATATTCATCTTCTTCCGAGGCTTCGCCATCGACATCGGCATCGTCACCCTCAGACTGTGAAGGTTGTAAGTATTACTTTTCATTCAGTTGTTGTTGCATCCTATCCACTTTCTGCTCCCATAACATAAGTTGTCGTGAATTCACTATTAAAGTGTTCATGGAGAGCAGTTTGTTCCTGTTAAAATGCTAGTAATGTTGTTCTCGCGAAATACGACTTTTTCGTAGTTGCCTTAATACCCTACCTCGATCTGTTCTACCTGACGCTCCATTTCCATGTGCTCAGAATAGTTGAACTCATTTGAACCTCATTTCGGTGCTCTTAGGTCTGCGTCTCTCGCTACCGTCCAAGATGTATGGATTAAATTTGTTAAGTACCCTCAGAATGTTGAAATAATTTTCGTATTGGAAACTAGTTTTGTGCGATATTTGCTACTCATCTATGCATCTTCGCTCCACATATGGTTCACCTTCGCCGTTTTTTTCTTCCATAGGGACATTTGCATGACCAAAGCTACTTATTCACTAACGTCTTTGCTATCATGGAAACGATGAGACAACCCTTTGGGATCACGAGAAAATGTTACCGGTTTCTTCACAAAAATTTTGAATAATCTTTCCATAAAATGTAGACCACTGTTGTTGGGAACCATTGATTTGATCTATTATATATAATACATAATTTCACAAATTAATTCATCTTCATCCATCGTGAACTTGACATCACGAACTCTACGGAATCTTTGTTGCGTTTGTTGTTGTTATTGTTGCAAGGGGGTTGCCATGTTTGTTATAGAAATGGATTTTGGAAATTTGATGATATATTGTATTGAGTAGGTGTACTTAAAATCACGAAAAATGAGTATTGAGATGGTATAAAATTAAGAGATTTAGAGGTGAATAAGGCGTGGATTTGGATTTGAAATGAACTAAATTTATAGAGAAAAGAATTAGAGCCATCAGATGATTAAATCCAGATTTTTCCCGCTGGCGGGAGGACAAGGGACAAGCAGTTTTAAATGAGCCACCAGCGGGCAAAGTTGAGGTGCGCGGGTTTAGTTGAACCGCTGGTGGTTTGTTTTCAACCGCGCAGCCGGACAAGAGACGCGCGGCTCTTCACTGATCGGGGAAACCAATAAATTTGTCGGTTTTCCCATCAATTTTTATCTTTTGTTGAGTCCATAGCGGGATCAAAGTAAGCAAATCTTTGATTTTCCCATCCCATAGGAATTTCCCTAAGCTACCAAAATACGACAAGATGCTTGAGTTTTCTTTAGACCGAATCAACAATTTTCTTTAAACTGGATTGATGGTTCACCTGTTGTCATTTGAAGTTCTTTATTTGTTGATTTATTTGGATAAATTCTTATCGATTGTTTCCAAAAATATAAAATAAGTACATTTTTGGAGAAAAAATTAGTTATATTAATTGGTTATATTTTTATGTTTGATATTTTTGGAAACAAAATTTATTAAAACAATTAATAGGAAAAACATGTATCAATATATCATTTGTCCCCCATGCCCCCATCAAAAAATGCCCCCATAAAAATTCATCCAACCCAGACAATATTTCTTTTTATTATAAAATATCAAGTTCCACAAAATTTATAACTTAATTAGTTAACCTCTATTAATTTCTAACGTTTATGTTACTGATAGGTGTTGTAAGACACCTTAATTTTGTATCTATTGATTATGCTTTCTTTGTTATTTCTCTTATAAAATATGTATCTTATGTTTACTTTTCAGTATATAGGTACTTTGGAGTCATTTGGATCAAAAGAAGGAGAAAACGTCTATTTGGAGCGTAAAAGGCAAAAAGGACAATTCATAGGCGAGTGATACTTGGAGCGGGCTAGGTTATGCAAGGAGGAGGTGAAGAATGAACTGTCAGTTACCCATAACTAACAGTTGAGTTGAACAGAGAGTTAGACTGTCAGTTTTTTCGGGACCGACAAGCCATATGTGAATTAGGTGGCCCTTTATCCAATATATGGGCGCCTAAAGTCATCCTGGGATTTCCCAGAGCTGGGATGTTTTAATCCAAAGTCATTCCTACACTGTCCCTGATTTCAGAGGAAACTATCTCTTAATCATTTCTCATCTGAAATCAGAGAAACAAAATTGATGGCTGATGTTCGACTGTGGTTCAGAAAAATTGATAACAGAAGTAGCAGATGAAAGAAATGAGTATGGTGAGACAGTGAGGATTCTGATGTTGCTAAGCACAGGGAGGAAGAACTCATGACTACTGTGATGGTTGATTTGAATGGAAGAAGTTAGGGTTTGATGTTGCTGTTGAATTGTGAGATTCAGGAGATATATATGAGTTGATTAAGGTGTTAATATCATGGGTATGTGTTGGATTCAAGCTACAGGGAGAGGAACTCGAGAATTGAATCCAAGAAAGTTACACAGATAGTTTGAGCTGATGGAGTTGAAATTCAAGGGTTAGGTTCAGATTTGGTCATTTGTTGAATCTTGAGTTACAGGGAATTCAGGGAATGGTTAGAGTTGTTGGTTATATGAATTATAGAAGAACAAAGAGAAGAATACAGCTGGTTTATCAGCAAGAACAAGGTGGTAGTTCTGATGGGTTGACCTCAGATTCAGTATTGTGGTTGTGCTGGTGATGGCTGTCCAGGAGGAGATGTTGTTGAGTTTCAGGTATAGGTAGTTGGGTTTATAAAGATGGTGTTGCTTTTAGTTTAGCAGGAATTAAGCAAGAGCAGCCGTAAGTTACATGGAAGGACATCAAGAACGGGTACTCGAATATGGAGAATATGGCAGTGATGATGGACGTTGTTGTTGGTAATGGTTTAATATGAAGAGGTAGTCTTGTGCAGAGAATGGTATGGCATGAGAATTTGCAGATATTGTGTTGGCTCAAGAAAGGTTTAGATGACTGTGTAGGAGTCAAGGATACATGGAGGATGAAAGAGTTGTAGTTCAAGTTGTTTTTGCTGCTAATGGAGCATACTCTGGTGCTAGTGCAGTCGCAGCCTAGAACTGATGATGTTGCAGGTGGGCTATTCAAGGAATGTGTTGCAGGAGGTATTGGTTTTGGCAGTGAGGATTGAATTGAGTTTCCAGGGAAATAAGCATCCAAGGTGTTATCATCTTGAGCAACTGGTATTGTTGGTCTTGAAGCTAGGAACTGAATTGTAGGTGTTGTTGGTGCTGCGAGCGGAGGAGAGCAAGCATTTTATGATGTTGGGTGGATGAGAAATTATGCTAGAAGAAGTGGTGCTAGAGTTGGTAGTTCAGATTCATCTGGTGGTGATTGTTGCAGGTAATGGACTGGTGCTGATGAGAATGCAGTGGTTTATTGATGGAAATGAAGAATGGAAGTGATGGGAATGATAGTCTGAACTGGTGGTACTTCGTAGGATGAGTTATAGCAGCTCAAATGGAGTTGGTGGTTCTCGTACTGGTGAATATGTGTAGATGGATGATGAGAAGTTGATAGAATGAAGTGCAGTTACTATCACAGAATTGATGGGGGTTACAGACAAGAACTAATGTAGCTGTGAAATAAGCTTGTGCAACTGCATTTGCAGGTTATGGAGGAATGGCGCAAATTGTGTGTTATGAAGTTGCAAGCGCAATGGCTTAATACGGAAGAGATAGATGTATGCTTAGGTTGCGAGGGAATGGTGTTGCCATGAGCTGAAGTCTGGTAATGAAACTGAATGCTTAGACATAATGGATTGATGCAGTGGTGACTTGCGCAGATGAAATTGATATTTCCGATGGTGCGAGCCTGTGGCCTTAGATGGTTGAACAAAGAAGTTGCAGCTATGAGAATGAGTAGCCATCTTGGCTGGGATTAGATGTGATGTGCAATGATTGTGTAGCATAAGTTTAGGCCTTCGCAATGGCTTTGGCCTAGAGCTAAGTCAGCTGAGTTAACACTGACTCAGATCTGACTTAACTGACATCACTGTTCCAAATTGGTCTCCACACATCTGACTCGTATACTGACTCAGTCACTTTGACTGAGTTGACTCGATGACCTGACCAGTTTGACCGGTAATTTGTTTGACTTTACCGGTCACCTGAGCTACTTTCCGGCCAAGTTCCGGTCACTTTATGGGACTTCCGGTGATACTTTTTGAGCAAAATTCTTGCATGGGTATCTCTCTTGTGTGGGATTGGTGGACATATTGGATATGGGCTTTTGGAGGATTGACCTAGTTTTTTGGAAAGATGAAAAGCTACAAAAGGAGAAAGTTTCTACTTCCTTTTGGGGGGATATCACGTATTTTTCTACTGGGAGTTTTGGAGAGCGGCGACTAGGGTTTGCTTTCATTTTATTTTTCATCTTCTTCATTTTATATTGATTATGATTATGATGAACTAAAAAGCTATGAGTAGCTAAACACATATTATTGGTTATGGGATAAAGTGGATTTCACAAATGATATTTGATTCAATGAATTAGTTCTGTCTCAACTTATTGTTTATGATTCATGGTTTATATTGTCATATGATTTGATTGTTTGTTTGGTTGGGTCCGGAATCAATCCGATTTGCATTCATTTCTAAAGCTATATTAGGGTTTTCAATATGAAAAAGTTATTTATCCCTGATTCTAAGTAGCATAATTGTGGGTAGTGCTTGTAGTGATATATCCTACTAGTCACAAGTGAATCATAACTTTTGTTAAAATGAACTAGTGCTTTTACACGTTCGTTTGCATTGATTAGTCTATTCCATAAAACTTAATGCTCTTGGGTAGTTAAATATAATTGTGCTTTTATACTTTAGGTTACTTTCTAAGTAGAATCCATTTATGCATCCTTTAATGTGTTTGTGATGAAGTCAGAGAATTAGCGGGATATACTTGCGATTAAGGTATCCTAGGACTTTTAGTAAATGAGAGATTAAAACATCAATTCTAATCATTGATGAAAATACATGTTTGTGAATGATACTATCACGTGACCAATATCTTCCTCTTATTGATTACTTTCATATTTTATTGCTTTCAATTTTTTTTATTGCTTTGCTGACGAGGTGTCGAACTCGCAAAAATAATATTTCTCTACTTTTTACACTAGCAAGTAGTATAATGTAAGCAGGATCATCCCAAGGGTGGTATGAAGTTTCTAGTTGTTATGCAAATACTCTTAGCAAGAATGATTGTGTTGTAAAAATCCTGAAAATTGCAATTTGTATTCAAATATGAGATGGAATTGATTAAAGGTTCATTCTAGACCACGGAATACAAACCAAATTGATATATAGCCAAGTTCTTTGCATTATCATGTTACTAACAACCCTAGAATAATTAGTACGCTCAACTATTCCGTTATTATCTCCTAAGCTCACCGGATACGGAAGCGCTCGACTACCGGTTCCTACTTGCCAAGTTTCCTAGAGGTACGCTTACTAGGTGTGACTTAAACAAGTGCTCTAAGTTTTGTGAGATAAGGTTGATCCTAGTGATGAACTCAAAAGCATGAATCACCTACTAGTGTTGATTTCTACATACGGGCACTTAACAAAGTCCCATCATCAGTACCCATATATTGCTACTTGTGTTTATATTTCTAGACAATTACGGGTCGAAGAAAATCTAAACTAGCAATAGGATTAAGAATTAATAATTCAATTTCGAACTTAAACCCTTAACAAATAATCCATAAACAATATTAGCATGGTGGAAATCAATCAATAACATAAATAAATGCAAGAGAACAAGTTATTTCATATCAATCATAGGTTCATATTTCGGGCTTTGAAATCGCCCTTAATCAAGAAGAGTTTTAGTTACTCATAATATTGAAGTTCATCATCAAATATAATAATTGAAATAAAGTAAAGAAGATGAAAATATAAAATGAAAGCAAACCCTAGCTCCGGCTCTCTGCAAAACTCCAAGAAGAATACGTGATAAAATAAAGTTGTAGAAATCCTCCCATTTTTGTAGCTTTTTCTCCTTTCCAATATTAGGTCAAGTCTCAAAAGTCCAAGTCCAATATATCCACCAGCCCAAATAATTCATGTGTGAGAGTAGCCCAGTAGAAACTATGCAACAAAAGTTGTTACCGGAAGTTAGCCGGAAGAGTCCACTGGAAACATCTCAGGTCGCGGTCGATCAACTCGATCAATGCCCTTTGAGTTATCTTTGCGCAATTCACCAATGCCCATCTGCGAATCTCATAACCCAGTTTCAGTCGCAGCAACCTCAGCTCCATCCCTTTCCAGTCCCTGTAATTCACATACACAGCACCAGTTGCGCAACTAATGAGACTCCTTATTTACAGCCTCTTTCTCAGCACCTTATTGTGCATTATCCAACCTGCACTTCCTTAGCTTCAATATACGCAACACCAAATCCACCTGCTAGCTCCCTGTAAAACCACCAGTGCCTAAATTGCAGCTGTAACTCGATTTCTGCGGCTCAAATCATCCACTGTATCACTTCCTTGTAATCCATCTTCTCCTTTCAACCATTGTATAACAGCAGCACCATTACGAACTTCTTTTTGTTCACTGCCATTTAATCGAACTCTCCCATTACTTCTCGACAGCACTACTGCCATGAACCACATCTTCACTTCATGCCTGAAGCATCGTCACTGCAATAACCATTGTCTTCCTTGCTGCTACAGCTTCACCTAGCCTGCTCCAATACACCAGTTCACATCCACACTAGCACTTCAGTTTACAAGCCGTGGAAGCAGTACAACCACCACCAGAGCACTTCACAACATCAGTCTCTTATCCACCTCAGTAGCGTCGACTCCACAACGTGCAATGTACATGACAACTCAGTAACGTCGAGTCCCCAGCTGCAATCCATTGCATGTAGCTCCTACAGTTCCATCTCAGCTACCATTCATCCCTGCTTCGCAGCGCCAGAGCCACGCAACTCCAATACCTTCATTGTAGCACCACCTCCAACTTCCATTGTAAACATACATGGCAGCACCAACATCTTCAGTTCTTTCAACATACATCCAGAGCATACCAACTTGCTCAAACCTGCTCTCCCAGCTACATCTGCCCAAATGCCAGTCCAATTCACTTGCAAATTACAACCGCAGTGACACCATAATAGCTACCACCAACACTTGCCCCTGCATCTTAGTTTTGTGAACAACCACTCTTCTTCTCAAACTCTCAATTGCAGACTCCAAATCGAGCTTCTCCTTCAAAATCCATTTCAAACACTAGCCATTCTCGTCAGCTAACCATCACTGCCATGCTATCAACTACCAGTTCCCAGCTCCTACACAGCATAACTGTTAACAACATCCACTTCCCATTCATTTTACCCAGCTACTGCAGTCTCGACACCAGCAGCTCAGCTTACTCAGCCAACACAGCTGCATCAACGCAAGGAGGCACCTGTAATTTTATCAACTCATGACTGCAACCACCAGTTGCATTCATTCCTGCCATGCAAAAGCGTATTGGGTAAAGAACAAGTCTCCTACTTCTTCTCTACTTCTAAAGCACACTAGAATCTCCTCCCTGTTAACTTCTGAATTGAACCCATCTAATCTTCAAATCCAAACCAATCTCACCCATAAGAACACAGCACCATCTTTCATGTTATTACGAACCACATAAAAGCAGATCTCCTTCTGAAACTTTAAATGAGCCACAACCCATCCTTCAATTTCATGAATCTCTTCCATGAAGCTCAACCTTAATCTCGATTCACAGTAAACATCCATCGTCTCCATTAGTCAAAACCTTAATTCAGAACCTTTGATTTCTTCTCTAATTCTCCCATTGGCAGCAACAACACCACCACCAATTCTTCATTTCTCAAGATCCATCTCTCTGTGTCATTCACTCGTGCAGAAGCAGAAGCAAATCTCCTCTCAGTTTTCATGAACAGCCGCATCCATTTTCTCTCAATTTCATGTAAAGTCCAATGATAAGAGAAAAGACCTATCTCTTGAATTTAGGGCTGGGTAATAAGTGAATTTGCTACAGGCGCCCAACAAATGATACATGCCACCAACAGCAACAGCTATCGAACAAAACTCAGATGGTTGCGCCCTCTATCTTTGGCTTGACTCCCATTAGCACTCGCGGTTGAACGCTTTCGCCCTCCTTACTCCAAATTGTATGCTTTGTCCTCCTTTCGAATTCCTCCACCAACAACAGCCGTCTTTTACTCCTCATATTCACTTCTTCTCTTCAATTTCTATTCATCACTAAAGCGGTCGTGCTTTTCAGACATAAATCGCATCACTAAAGCCGACATGCTTTTCAGACAGAAATAAAGAAACAAAAGCAAATAATGAGAAATGATTCGCCTTGTCCTTTTAAGCAGTATTTCTTCTTTTTTTGCTCCAATGACTCTGAAATACCTATAAAACTCAAAATCAAACATAAGATACATAATTTACAAGAAAACTAGCAGAGAAAGCATAAACAATAGATAAATATAAAGGTGTTTTAGACACCTATCAAATTCCCCCACACTTAGACTTTTCTAGTCCTCGAGCAAATCAAACAAAAGAATTATAAAGCATACATACAAATCCGTCTCGTCGAGGCAACGGTCACTTTTAGCATAAATAATAAGCATTTGAACCCCTAGGCGTCCCTAGTGGACGAGTTTTAGTCTCGTGAAGGTTTACAAGAGGTCTGCCTACAAAACCTATATTTCCAACTCCATCTATTTGTGACAAATCAATGGACGAATCCAAAATAACTACAGGAGGAGGTACCTTGCGCAAATTCAGTTCATATTTAAGTAAATAAAGCTCTGATTAGATAGTCGAACAAACCACAATACTCGAAAACTAACTAACCACAATCACAATGAAAAGATTAAGAAGATGGATATAGATGTAGATGTTGGCGAATGTTCACAAATGATCGATGTTTCCCATATCTGTCTGAAGGTCACCGCCAAGATGAACCTATCCTATTGGATTGAGCTACTGGTCAATTCTAGTGTCAACTCACTGGAATATACAAGGGAACCAGAAGTGACTTTATTCAACCAATTTAATACTTTCTTTTTTTTTCTTTTTTTTTTCTTTCACTTTTTCTTCACTTTTCTTCTTCTTTTCTTTTCTAGACAGCATGATTAGATCTTTTGGATCCAAGCACATGCTTCTTGTCAGCAAGTACATGATATTTTCCTTGGATCCTGCATTCCACGCTTGTTTAGGCGACGGAGACAGGGACAACATTTCACACATATCGCTATCCAAGCGTCTTTTTATTCCGTTTGGTATAATTGGTCGGTCTCTTTTTTTTCTTCTTTTATTTTTATTTTTCTTAGCAACTCAATCACTCTATTTCATCCTAGCAGTCTTAACAAGTCGATGTTTAGTGACCCACCAAAGCACTTAGAGAACAATAGATAAATATGGAAAAACAAAAATAGAATGTGATATGGTGATATTCCGAGATATGGTAACAACTATCATGTTATTTGTGATTTCTGAGCTATGTTTGTCCCTTTTAGTTAATTGGTTCCTCAACTCTTAAAATCAAAATGGTTCCATCCACTAATGGTGTTATCCTAAAGGCATAAGTTTCTAGATTTCGGAGTTCAAAAAGCACAATTTTTTCTTGTTTTTCTATTTTTCTGATTTTTTTTTTTGTTTTTCTAAAGGAATAAAACAAACTATACAAACATATAAATGCTCCCCCACACTTAAACTTTACATTGTCCTCATTGTAAAATTGAATCGTTCAAAGAAAGTTCAAGGTAGGAAATTCCGCAAATGAAATGCAAAAACAAAGAAAAATAAAAGATAAAATGCTGAAAAATAAAAAGATAAGGATAAAGATACAAAACCGGTGGGTTGCCTCCCACTTAGCGCTTGGTTTAACGTCGTCAGCCCGACGTTCAGCTCCAATTACTCCTCCAGAGGGAGTGGATCACTCAATGTGATCATATCTTGATTCTCCGTCACAAACTGCTCATGGTATGGTTTCAAGCGATGGCCGTTAACCTTGTAAATCAGCCCTGTTTTGGGACTAGTAATCTCAACTTCACCATGCGCAAACACATTAGTAACAACAAATGGTCCAACCCATCTGGACCTAAGTTTGTCCGGAAATAATTTAAGACGAGAATGGAATAAAAGTACTTTCTGCCCTACTTCAAAACTCTTTCGGGAAATCATTTTATCATGGAAAGCCTTGGTCTTTTCTTTATAAATGCGTGAACTTTCATATGCATCATTTCGTATCTCTTCTAACTCATTGAGTTAAAGTTTCCTATGATCACCAGCTTCATCTAATTCCATATTACATACCTTGATAGGCCAATAAGCTTTGTGTTCAAGTTCGACGGGAAGATGGCAAGGTTTGCCATAGACAAGCCTAAAAGGAGACATACCGATGGGTGTCTTATAAGCTGTCCTATACGCCCACAAAGTGTCATTGAGTCTATAAGTTCAATCCTTCCTTGTAACGTTCACCGTCTTCTCTAAGATGGACTTAATCTCCCTGTTGGAAATTTCAACTTGACCGCTCGTTTGTGGATGATACGGTGTGCTAACTTTATGAGAAATGTTGTACTTCTTTAGAAGAGTGTGAAAGGATCTCTTGAAGTGCAAGCCTCCATCACTAATCACCACTCGAGGTGTTCCAAACCTAGAAAAGATATGTTCCTTCACAAACTCACAAACAACATGAGAATCATTGGTGGGAGTGGCTTTAGCTTCCACCCACTTAGAAACATAATCTACAACAAGAAGTATAAAAAAATTCCCATTGGAATTCACAAAAGGCCCCATAAAGTCTATACCCCAAACATCAAAAATCTCAACAGCGAGCATTGGTGTTTGCGGCATTTGGTTTCTAGAACCAAGGTTGCATGTCCTTTGACACCTATCACAAGTCTTGCAAAATAAATATGCATCCTTAAACAATGTAGGCCAATAAAAACCACTTTCGAGAACCTTGAGGGATGTCCTCTTGGCTCCGAAATGGCCACCACAAGCATATGAGTGACAAAAATTCAGAATTGATTGGAACTCGGATTCGAGTACGCACCTGCGGATCATTTGATCGGAGCAATGCTTCCACAAATAAGGTTCATCCCATATATATTGCTTGGCAATCTTCTTGAGCTTGTGTTTTTGTAATGTAGACATAGAACTAAGTACTTGTTCCGTCACCAAGAAGTTAACAATATCAGCGTACCATGGAGTTGTGTCACCAACCGCAAAGAGTTGCTCATCCGAGAAGCTATCATGTAAAGGAATCGCTTCTTCGGACACAACCAATCTGCTTAGATGATCCTCTACAGTATTCTCACTGCCCTTCTTGTCCTTGATTTGCATGTTGAACTCTTGAAGAAGGAGTATCCACCTTATGAGCCTTGGCTTAGCATCCTTCTTTGTTAGCAAGTATCGAAGTGCAGCATGGTCGGAGAAAACAACCACCTTTGTACCCACTAAATAAGATCTAAATTTCTCTAGTGCAAACACTATGGACAAAAGCTCCTTTTCAGTTGTGGAGTATTTGATTTGTGCTCCGTTGAGAGTTCTAGAAGCATAATAGATTGCATATGTAACTTTACCATCTCGCTGTCCCAACACGGCTCCAACGGAATAATCACTTGCATCGCACATCAACTCAAATGGCTTTCTCCAGTCGGGTGGTTTGATAATTGGTGCGGTAGTCAACAACTCTTTCAAGGTGTCAAAAGCTTCCTTGCACTCCTTGTCACAATCAAAGGCAACATCTTTTTGCAAAAGTCTACACAGGGGCATTGCAATCTTGGAGAAATCCTTGATGAATCTCCTATAAAATCCTGCATGACCAAGAAAAGAGCGAACCTCCCTCACATTTGTGGGGTATTGTAAGTTCCGAATCAAATCTATTTTAGCCTTGTCAACTTCTAACCCTTTAGAGGATACAACATGGCCTAGAACAATCCCATGATTCACCATAAAGTGACATTTTTCCCAATTAAGCACAAGATTAGTTTCTACGCATCGTTTAAGAATAAGTGCAAGGTTATCTAAGCATTTGTCAAAAGAATCACCATACACGCTAAAATCATCCATAAACACTTCTATGATGCTTTCCACATAATCTGAAAATATGCTTACCATACAACGTTGAAAAGTTGCTGGAGCATTGCACAATCCAAATGACATACGTCTATACGCAAAAGTGCCAAAAGGACAAGTAAACGTCGTCTTTTCTTGATCTTCTGGAGCTATTACAAGCTGGTTATAACCTGAAAAACCATCAAGGAAGCAATAGTAAGCATGTCTAGCCAACCTTTCAAGCATTTGATCAATGAATGGTAAAGGAAAATGGTCCTTTCGGGTGGTAGAGTTGAGCTTTCGGTAATCAATGCAAACTCTCCAACCGGTCTGGATTCTAGTTGGAACCAAGTCATTATCTTCGTTTTTCACCATCGTGATTCCGGACTTCTTTGGAACGACTTGAATCGGGCTCACCCATTTGCTATAGGATATGGGATAGATAATCCCAGTATCCAACAACTTCAGGATTTCTTTCTTGACTACTTCCATCATTGGAGGGTTCAAGCGACGTTGATCTTCTCTTGTTGGTTTTGACCCCTCCTCAAGATGTATTTGGTGCATACATGTGAAAGGACTGATTCCTTTAATATCGTCAATGGTCCATCCAATGGCAGACTTGTGCTCTCTTAGCACTCGAACAAGCTTCTCCTCTTGCACCTTGGTGAGGTTGTTGGCAATGATCACCGGTAACTCTTCATTGTCACCTAAATATACGTATTTAAGGTGATCCGGAAGAGATTTAACTCAAGAGTAGGTGCCTGCATAATCGACGGTAAAAGTTTCTCATTAGTAAGCGGCAAAGAAACATAAGACGCATTATACTTTTGTGGAACTTCTTGTAATGAGTTAAGAGATAAAACATCCTCTTTAAGCTCATCACAAATAGACAATTCACTTTCAAGGTCTTTGTATTTTCCATAACCTAAACCTTCCACTATGGTGTTTTCTAAAGCATCGTCACCATTTAATTCAAACATATTTTGAGCTAGAGAATCAATAATATCAATAGAAAAACATGAATGCACGTCACTAGGATATCTCATAGCCTCAAAGATATTGAAACTTATGATCTCATCATCAAATTCCATAGTTAAAGCGCCCTTGAAAACATCAATCTTCGTTCTAGCAGTTCTCATGAATGGTCTACCCAACATCAAGGGAGTAGTCGATGGTGAATCCTCATCCATCATGTCAAGAACATAGAAATCTGCCGGAAATATGAGTTGATTAACCTGCACCAAAACATCTTCAATAACCCCTTTCGGGTAAGAATTAGACCTATCAGTAAGTTGTATAACAATACCGGTATCTTTAAAAGGTCCAAGTTTCAATGATTCATAAAAGGAGGCAGGCATAACATTAATGGATGCTCCTAAATCTAGCATAACACGCTCAAACCTGACTTTACCAATAGTACATGGTATAGTGAAACTACCGGGATCTTTCAACTTAGGTGGGAGTTTATTTTGAAGGTATGCCGAAGCATTTTCCCCCACACTCATTACTTCATTACCGGTCAGTTTGTGCTTGATAGTGCACAATTCCTTCAAGAACTTTGCCCAACGCGGAACTTGCCTTATTGCCTCAATGAGTGGAATGTTCACTTCAATCTTCTTAAAGATTTCCAAAAGCTCTTGGTACAATGTCTCCTTGTTCGACTTTTCCAACCTGCTAGGAAAAGGAGGAGTAGTAACATAAGTAGAAACACGAGTTTTAGAGTTAGAATTTGTTACCGGGTCAGCCTTTTTAGGGGCTGTTTCACCCCCTTCTTTCTCCAATTCAGGTTCATGGGTCACCGGTGATGTTTCCGGTTTCTCTACTTGCTTCCCACTGCGTAACTCAATAGCATTGGCATTCTCCTTGTGATTTACTGTTTGTGAAGGAAGTTTTCCCTCTGCTTGTGCTTCCAATTTTCTCACGGCAGTAGCTAATTGACCCATTTGTGTTCGGATGTCTTTCATATCCATCTCCGACTTTTCTTATCTTGCACCATTGTGTTGAGGATGATATTCAACTTGTCATCTATACTCGTGCCTTGAGTTTCTTGACGTGGCTTTTGCAATAAATTGTACCCACCTTGTTGATTAAAAGGGGGATTGGGAACTGCAGCTTTCTTGTTGGCGTAGCTGAAATTGGGATGATCTCGCCAACCCGGATTGTATGTGCTAGAGTACGGATCATATCTCGGCCTTTGCTGATTTTGGTACATGACACTTGCTTGCTCAACATCTTCGGTGTATGATGATGATGGTATGACAGCCGTTGCTATTTGATGCATCATCCTCTCCATGTTGCCCATCCTTTGTTCCATGTGTGAAGAATTGCCAACTTCATTCACCTTCCTTACCGCTGATTTATCTCTAGTGAAGAATTGTTGTGTATTTGCAGCCATGTTCTCTAACAAGCTTGTAGCTTCCGCAATGGTCTTGTTGGTAAGTGCACCACCACTTGCGGCATCAATCAAATGTCTCTCAGTAGAAAGCAACCCCTCATAGAAATATTGAATCACAAGTTGATCGCTGATTTGGTGGTGTGGACAGCTAGCTAGAAGCTTTTTGTAGCGCTCCCAATACTCATAGAGAGTCTCTCCCGATATTTTCCTAATACCACAAATCTCCTTGCGAATTACAGCTGCTTTTGATGCTGGAAAATACTTCTCAAGGAATAATTTCTTCATTCCATTCCATGTGGTTATGCTTCCAGCGGGTAAGCAAAAGAACCATTCTCCTGCAGCATCTAAAAGGGAAAAAGGAAAAGCTGTCATCATAGCCATATCCGCATCTGCAGTTGCTTGATTCATACTAGTTACAACATGATGAAATTGTTGTAAGTGACGATTAGGATCTTCTCCCGATAAACCTCTGAATTTAGGCAACAAGTTAATCAATTGCGGCTTCAACTCAATGTTTCCATTCAGCTGAATACATAAAGGCTGCTGGTCAAGGTTTGGAGAAGTGAGTTCCTTGAGTGTTCTTGGAGCAGGCGGTCGAGCTCCCAATGTGTTGTCTTCCTCTTCGTCCGAGTTCGAGAATTCACTTGGTGTAGAACTAGGAGGAAGTGCAGTGTTGATTGCTCGAATGAAATCTTTTAGTAAAGTGCCTGAACGAAGACATATACCAATAGGACTTGGTCTGCCCTCTCCACGCATTCACCAAAGAAATCGTACCTGAAAATCAGATTCTTAAGGATTGAATAAGTAAACTGAAATTGTAACCAAAAGCAAAAATAAAAACTAAGAATAAACAATAACAACTAAACTCGCCACTGCCTCCCCGGCAACGGCGCCAATTTTTGACGAGGTGTCGAACTCGCAAAAATAATATTTCTCTACTTTTTACACTAGCAAGTAGTATAATGTAAGCAGGATCGTCCCAAGGGAGGTATGAAGTTTCTAGTTGTTATGCAAATACTCTTAGCAAGAATGATTGTGTTGTAAAAATCCTGAAAATTGCAATTTGTATTCAAATATGAGATGGAATTGATTAAAGGTTCATTCTAGACCACGGAATACAAACCAAATTGATATATAGCCAAGTTCTTTGCATTATCATGTTACTAACAACCCTAGAATAATTAGTACGCTCAACTATTCCGTTATTATCTCCTAAGCTCACCGGATACGGAAGCGCTTGACTACCGGTTCCTACTTGCCAAGTTTCCTAGAGGTACGCTTACTAGGTGTGACTTAAACAAGTGCTCTAAGTTTTGTGAGATAAGGTTGCTCCTAGTGATGAACTCAAAAGCATGAATCACCTACTAGTGTTGATTTCTACATACGGGCACTTAACAAAGTCCCATCATCAGTACCCATATATTGCTACTTGTGTTTATATTTCTAGACAATTACGGGTCGAAGAAAATCTAAACTAGCAATAGGATTAAGAATTAATAATTCAATTTCGAACTTAAACCCTTAACAAATAATCCATAAACAATATTAGAATGGTGGAAATCAATCAATAACATAAATAAATGCAAGAGAACAAGTTATTTCATATCAATCATAGGTTCATATTTCGGGCTTTGAAATCGCCCTTAATCAAGAAGAGTTTTAGTTACTCATAATATTGGAGTTCATCATCAAATATAATAATTGAAATAAAGTAAAGAAGATGAAAATATAAAATGAAAGCAAACCCTAGCTCCGGCTCTCTGCAAAACTCCAAGAAGAATACGTGATAAAATAAAGTTGTAGAAATCCTCCCCTTTTTGTAGCTTTTTCTCCTTTCCAATATTAGGTCAAGTCTCAAAAGTCCAAGTCCAATATATCCACCAGCCCAAATAATTCATGTGTGAGAGTAGCCCAGTAGAAACTATGCAACAAAAGTTGTTACCGGAAGTTAGCCGGAAGAGTCCACCGGAAACATCTCAGGTCGCCGGTTAGTCAACTCAGTCAATGCCACTGAGTTATACTGCGCAATTCACCAATGCCCATCTGCGAATCTCATAACCCAGTTTAAGTCGCATCAACCTCAGCTCCATCCCTTTCCAGTCCCTGTAATTCACATACACAGCGCCAGTTGCGCAAATAATGAGACTCCTTCTTTACAGCCTCTTTCTCAGCACCTTATTGTGCATTACCCAACCTGCACTTCCTTAGCTTCAATATACGCAACACCAAATCCACCTGCTAGCTCCCTGCAAAACCACCAGTGCCTGAATTGCAGCTGTAACTCGATTTCTGCGGCTCAAATCATCCATTGTATCACTTCCTTGTAATCCATCTTCTCCTTTCAACCATTGTATAACAGCAGCACCATTACGAACTTCTTTTTGTTCACTGCCATTTAATCGAACTCTCCCATTACTTATCGACAGTACTACTGCCATGAACCACAGCTTCACTTCATGCCTGAAGCATCGTCACTGCAACAACCATTGTCTTCCTTGCTGCTACAGCTTCACCTAGCCTGCTCCAATACACCAGTTCACATCCACACCAGCACTTCAGTTTACAAGCCGTGGAAGCAGTACAGCCACCACCAGAGCACTTCACAGCATCAGTCTCTTATCCACCTCAGTAGCGTCGACTCCAAAACCTGCAATGTACATGACAGCTCAGTAACGTCGAGTCCCCAGCTGCAATACATTTCATGTAGCTCCTGGAGTTCCATCTCAGCTACCATTCATCCTCGCTTCAGCAGCCGCAGCGAGCCACGCAACTCCAATACCTTCATTGCAGCACCACCTCCAACTTCCATTGTAAACATACATGGCAGCACCAATATCTTCAGTTCTTTCAACATACATCTAGAGCATACCAACTCCATTGAAACAACACTTCAAGCACCATCTTAGCACCAACTTGCTCAAACCTGCTCTCCCAGCTACATCTGCCCAAATGCCAGTCCAATTCACTTGCAAATTACAACCGCAGTGACACCATAACAGCTACCACCAACACTTGCCCCTGCATCTTAGTTTTGTGAACATCCACTCTTCTTCTCAAACTCTCAGCTGCAGACTCCAACTCGATCTTCTCCTTCGAAATCCATTTCAAACACCAGCCATTCTCGTCAGCCAACCATCACTTCCATGCTATCAACTACCAGTTCCCAGCTCCTACACAGCATAACTGTTAACAACATCCACTTCCTATTCATTTTACCCAGCTACTGCAGTCTCGACACCAGCAGCTCAGCTTACTCAGCCAACACAGCTGCATCAACGCAAGGCAGCACCTGTAATTTTATCAACTCATGACTGCAACCACCAGTTGCATTCATTCATGCCTTGCAAAAGTGTATTGGGTAAAGAACAAGTCTTTTACTTCTTCTCTACTTCTAAAGCACACTAGAATCTCCTCCATGTTAACTTCTGAATTGAACCCATCTAATCTTCAAATCCAAACCAATCTCACCCATAAGAACACAACACCATGTTTCATGTTCTTACGAACCACAAAACCGCATATCTCCTTCTGAAACTTGAAATGAGCCACAACCCATCCTTCAATTTCATGAATCTCTTCCCTGAAGCTCAACCTTAATCTCGTCTCCATTTAGTCAAAACCTTAATTCAGAACCTTTGATTTCTTCTCTGATTCTCCCATTTGCAGCAACAACAACACCACCAATTCTTCATTTCTCAAGATCTATCTCTCTGTGTCATTCACTCGAGCAGAAGCAGAAGCAAATCTCCTCTCAGTTTTCATGAACAGCCGCAACCATTTTCTCTCAATTTCATGTAAAGTCCAATGATAAGAGAAAAGACCTATCTCTTGAATTTAGGGCTGGGTAATAAGTGAATTTGCTACAGGCGCCCAACAAATGATACATGCCACCAACAGCAACAGCTATCGAACAAAACTCAGATGGTTGCACCCTCTATCTTTGGCTTGAATCCTATTAGCACTCGCGGTTGAACGCTTTCGCCCTCCTTGCTCCAAATTGTATGCTTTGTCCTCCTTTCGAATTCCTCCACCAACAACAACCATCTTTTACTCCTCATATTCACTTCTTCTCTTCAATTTCTATTCATCACTAAAGCGGTCGTGCTTTTCAGACATAAATCGCATCACTAAAGCCGACATGCTTTTCAGAGATAAATAAAGAAACAAAAGCAAATAATGAGAAATGATTCGCCTTGTCCTTTTAAGCAGCATTTCTTCTTCTTTTGCTCCAATGACTACGAAATACCTATAAAACTCAAAAGCAAACATAAGATACATAATTTACAAGAAAACTAGCAGAGAAAGAATAAACAATAGATAAATATAAAGGTGTTTTAGACACCTATCATTTGCTAAAACAAAATCCCTCCTTGGTTACTAAGAAACTGAAATTGTTATAACAACAAAAGCCTCTTTGTGGGAACGAACTCCTTCTTACTACGTACTTTATTTAAATTTAGTTGAGTGAGAAAGTGAATTATTTTTGACGCATACGACAATGATCAGTTACTCAGCTCACAGAGGCTATATTCTCTAATTCATAGAAGTGAATCATATATGACAAGTGAACAGTAAAATGAGGAGATTTTATAGCCTTAAGCATGTACTTATGAATGAAGAAATATTGTACCATGGGTATTACCTCAGATCCTACTGTAGACCAACAATGCTGATAAAAGCCTGCCTGAAAATCGTCTTTTCCTGGAGAGGCCCAAGGCTTAATCTGGAAGACAACCTCTTTGATTTCATGCTCTGAGAGAATCTGAAGTAAAACAACATTATCTGCATCTATAACACAGTTCTGGAAATTGCTTAGAACCGAATCATTCAACACATGCTTAGAAGTAGTTGATATTGCAGAGAAATGTTGTAGCAAAGTGTTTTCAATACCAGCTTTATCATCATACCAAATAACCAGAGGATATTGTATTGCAGATATATGATTTCTTTTTTTGTTGTAGTGGGCATGAGAATGAAAGTAGGAAGTGTTTCTGTCAGCATCAAAAGTGTGATCTCCTGTTTTTTTTTCTGTAAAAATCCTTGTGAATAGCTAACCATTGTTCAAGAGTGGGTTAGAGTATATACTTCAGGATGAGATGTTGGTAAATTCAGACTAGAATAGTAATTAAGTCGTTGATGAAGAGTCTGAATGTGAGCCTCAATGTTGCCAAATGTATGTTTCTTCCAAATTGAAAGTTGATGTTTTGTATAATTTAATTTAGAAGAAAATTGGTAAGAAAGAGAACTAAGAAATGGAAGAGACCAACTTTGATTTATGGTTTCAGAACAAGAAGGTTGAGACAACCAACATCTATACATTCAAAATGGTGTATTTATGTATTAAATATTCTTTGAGTTTGATAAAAGAATTAGCGAGTGATCTGAAGCTACGTGAGGAATATGTTGGAATAAGTTGTTGAGTAGTTGTTCATCCAGGAAAGATTAACTAAATCTCTATCAAGCCTAACATCAGTATACTCATTATCATCCCTATGATTTGGCCAAGTAGTTGACGAGCCAGAGAAACCCAAGTCTATTAATCCCAGTTGTTGAATAATATGTCTAATTAAACAAGAGTGACGATGATGAGTAGTTCTGGAACTAATAGTTTTTGAATCATTCATTGTGAAGTTTTAGTCTCCGATTAAAACCAAAGGTATATCCACCCTATCTATTTATCTTGGCCATTGAGTCGTTTTCAAGATGTCTTGCCTTATGTGAATCGACTGGAAAACTCACAGGTATGAAGATTTCCCGTTCAGCTCCCAAGATCAATCATATGCTGTTTGCGGATGATTATTTATTATTTTGCAAGGCCAATGACGTCCAAGTGAACAACCTGCTGAATGTGATCCAACAATTCTCTCTATACTCTGGTCAATTAATTAATTTCCACAAGTCAGCTGTTTATTTTAGTTCTAACCTGTCTCCTGAAGTTTGTCAATCTATAAGTGGTGAACTGCAGGTCAGATACTTAAATATATCAGATGAGAAGTATCTTGGGCTTTTTTTTTCGTGGGAAGGAAGAAATGTATTCCTTTTCCCATTCTCTGCGACAAAATCGACAATAGATTTTCAACCTGGAATGGAAGCAATATGTCGGAAGCAGCGAGATCAGTCATGATACGGAATGTCTCTAATGCGATCCAAATTCATCATATGACCAGTTTTAGACTTCCAGATGTCACCATTAAAAAGATGAGCTCAAGCCAGCAGAAGTTCTGGAGAAATAAAAAGACATGTAAAGGAAATCATATTATTACTTGGAGAAGAGTTCAAAAACCAAAGGAAGAAGGGGGATTGGGATTTCGTGATATGCATACTTTCAATAGGGCCTTACTCGCGAAATATGCCTGGAGACTCAGCTCTGACACGGATTCCATGATGGCAAAATCTCTGCAGGCGAAATATTTCCAATATGGAAATCTTTTCAACCTAAAAAAAAAGACCAACACCACTTGGTCATGGAGAAGCTTAAGCTCTGAACTGCCCTTTGTACAAGCTAACAGCTGCTGTTGCCTTGGTGATGGAAAGAAAATTCTAATCTGGAAACACAGATGGTTACAAAATCTGCCTCAACCTCCAGTTCCTAGACAAGGTTCAACGATTTATCAGAACTTCAGATATGTTTGTGAACTGTTTTCTCAAAGTAGCAGTTCCTGGAATCTGGATCTACTAAGAGAAATTTTTGATACTAACGCTGCAAATCTCATTCAACAGTTACAGATTCACGTCAACAGCCAGGACAGATTAATCTGGCATCCAGAGAAGGATGGCAGATTTACAGTAAAGTCTGCTTATCGTAAACTGTATGAAGAACATAATACTGCAGATCCGATAGAGCCTAGACTAACCAGCATCTACAAGATTCTGTGGAAGCTTCCTTTTCTCCCGAGGATTAGGCAGTTCTTATGGAAGGCGGTATCCTCTTTTCTTCCTACAAGAGACGTTCTCCACTCTAGAATTCCTGGCATCAATCCCCTTTGTCCATTCTGCGACCTGGAGCAGGAAACTCCTTCACATGTCTTGATGGAATGTAATCTTGCTCGTGCTATTTGGTTTGCCATCACTGGCTGGACTCCAGACGCTACAGTACACTTCATGGAATGGACCCATAGCTGGTTTGAAGATTTTCAAACCAGAAGAATTACGAAACAAGAAATCTGTAGAAGATCTATCATTGCTTGGTGCCTTTGGATTGATAGATGTGATAAATCTTTCCAGAACGTCAACCCTAACCCTGATCGCACCATACTTAAAGCTCGTAGTTCATTACTGATCACTTAGTCCAGTATAATCGCCAGCCAGTTTTAACTGCTAGAGTCTGTCGCACTAACATTCACTGGATTCCCCCTCCCGTGAATGTTGTTTCTTTCAATCTTGATGGCTCTTTTCTACAAACTAACAATACTGGAGGAATCAGACTAATCGTTCGTAATTTTGCAGGTGACCAACAAGCAGCGGAATGCATCTACTTGAGGAGTATACAAAGTGCAGCCCAAGCGGAATGCATGGCTTTGTGGGAAGCAGTGAACTTGGCGGAAAGGCTAAAGCCGACTAATGTGCGTTTCGAGTTGGATGCGAAGACAGTGGTGGAAGCTGTCAACAACAACGCTTCTATGGACTGGCAGTTGTTTAATTTAGTTAAAGACATTCAAAGTTTCTTTAGGAAATACCCCTTTTAGAAGTGTTCTTACATTCCAAAGGAAGAAAATAAGATTGCAGACATTCTATCAAAATTAGCTAGAGAGAATGTTTTAACAATAGCTTGGTCTACTTACTCTCCTGCTGAAATTACACCTCAACTTATTCGAGAGAAAATCATTTGTACTGAGTTGACCATTCTATTAATACATCATTTTTTGCTTCAAAAAAAAAAAAAAAAAAAAGTCTCATTCGTCATTTCCCGGAATCTCATTCTCACGAAAGAAATGTCGACTCCACGTTCGATCTCTATCGACCCTAGAAGTTTTCTTATTCACTGATCCAATCTTTTAGATCTGTTTCTCTTTTTTTTTCTTCCGGAACTCAAAAATTAGGGTTCCGGAACTTATCTTTCGTCAGGGTTTTGAAAATATGGCGAGATCAGTTAGTAACTGGGAGAGATTAGTAAGAACAACATTGCAAAGAGAACAACTAAGGAGTAGTGGGCAAGGTTATGAAAGAAAATCTAGTGGTATTGCTGGTGCTGTACCAGCTTCACTTAAAGGTGGTGATGGTGGTGGGAATAATATTGATATGATTTTACTAGCTGCTGATGAGATTCAAGCTGAAGATCCAAATATCTCTAGGATCAGTAAGTTCTTACTTCTGATGTTAATCTCTGTGTTTATCTGAATGTTGTGCTTGAAATCGCAGATAATTTAAAAAATAGAAGAATTTAGGGTTATTTAGTGTGACAAACTAGTTAAACGAAGTTAACTAGTCTAAATTAGTGTTTTGTTGCTATTTGTATGCATTAGAAATCAGAAGTTAATTAGATGTAAGTAGGGTGAGTTTTTTGATCCATATTCACCTGTAATTCTTGTATTTATATATGGATGATGTGCTGGAAACTGAAGAATTTAGGTTATCAATAATTGTTTTTGTCCCAGGAATTTGGGATTTATAGTGTGAACAATTAGATGAACTTAACATTTCGACATTAGTGCTTTCGTACTATATGTGGACGTAAGAAATGGTAAGGTTGCTTAGATGTTAGACTGTGGGTTGGGAAATTACGTTTTAATTTTCTTGTCACTAATGTTGAGCTTTCGTATCTTTATATACCTGTACTGTAACTGAGTTTTGCATATTGAATTGATGAACTTAGATAATATATGTGAACATATTAGAAATGATGATTTTTTTTTTTTTTTTTTTTGAACATGAATGTGACTAGTGAAATTGTGTTTCTGAGTTACGAAAAACATAGATGCCGACGACTTAGTAGGTGACATAGACTAGTTTTAGATGAAACATACGCAGTTATATCAGAACTCAAAAGAGATCAAAAGTAGGGCTGCCAACGGGTACCCGATTACCCGGAACCGACCCGGACCCGGGTGTGTCGGGTCTGGTTCCGGGTCCCAAGATTGGAACCGTTAGCTAAACCACTACCCGACGGGTAGGACCCGTTAGGAACCGATAAATTTCGGGTCCCAACGGTAAAAGTCGGGTATCGGGTAAAAACCCGAATATCTATGTTTTACTTGTTAATTTTACATAAAATAGAAAGATTTAGTATAATTTCGTTCAATTTTTTTTCATTTATCCTTCATATTCTTATGTTTAATCCTAATTAAAAAAATTACATAGATATAATAATAATTTTATATGAAAAATTATTAGATTCAAGCTAATATAGCAAATATAAAAGTAAAATATCAAAAAGTTTAGTTGATTTTTAAAGACCCGATAAATACCCGGACCCGACGGGTAATTAGTGTTTTTATCCGGTCCGGTTCCATCAATTTAGGAACCGGACCCGGAACCGTTAGGACCCGGAACCGATTAAAATTACCGGTTCTGGTTCCGGGTAGCACACTACCCGGACCCGATGGGACCCGTTGGCACCCCTAATCAAAACTACAGAATTAGTGTTAATGAGTAGTTAGATTGGATCTATTTTGTGCTGTTTGATTATCCTACACTATGGATAATTAGTTATCTGAACAGAAATCTGGTAACACGAGGATTTGTTCTGTTGCTGTATTTACCTGCTTCTCATGCTTTCTTTGAAGAAATTATCAAATTGTCTTTGAAACTGTGTTTTATATCTTATCTATTTTTTACTGTTATTAAGTAGTTTAATTCGATGAGACCTAGGAGGTGTCTAAAGATGTCAGTATTAGTTCTTTTTGTAATAACTAGAGTGCCTTTCTTGATTATTCATACTCACCAAGGTTTAAAATTAATGTTTTGCAAGGTAAACATGCATAAACCCAGAAAAATTCATTTAGCAGCTCCCACGATGTCTTAAACATGTCTTGAACTGGAGTCACATTAGTGTTAGCTAGTATTTCTTTTCAAAGTTGAAGCTGGTGATATGCTATTATTCATCCATGGTGTATTTTTTGTAATGTTTAGTGTGCGAACAAGCATATTCAATGGCACAGGGTCTGGATCCCAACAGTGATGGCCGAGGTGTACTCCAGTTCAAGACTGGTTTAATGTCTGTCATTAAGGTATTACTGCAGTCAGTTCTACTACTACTTTGTCTTCTCTGACATTATTCTTTTCTTTTATATCTTTCACCATCATAGTTAGTTGGCTTATACTCCCTCCATCCTTAAATAAGCGAGTCCTTTCCTAATTGCACAATTCTTAAGGAAACAAGGAAAAATGAAGTTTTTTAAGTGTTTTTCCATCTATACCCTTATGTTTAACAATCTAAGAAAATTTAGAAGCTACATATCTCCGAAACTAGAGAACAAAATTGGTAAAATTTATATCGTTGGAAAACATTTTTAAAGACTTATGCAATGGGTATAAACAAGCATATCAAATTATATACATTCATTAGAGTAAAATTTAAGAACACTAAGTCACTAATTAATAAAAAGGGTTGTTTTAGAAGTATATCATATACAAAGGAAAAGTATCACTTAATTCGGGACAAAAATAAAAAGGAAAATGATCACTATTTAGGGACGGAGGGAGTATAATTTTAAATCTGACTGTAGTCACTTCATTCTTTGTTTTGATCTCATGTTATATGTTCAATGGTTGATGGTATTTTGCAGCAAAAACTTGCCAAGAGAGATGGGGCAAGAATTGATCGCAACCGTGATATTGAGCGCCTATGGGAATTTTACCATCTCTATAAGAGGAGGCACAGGGTGGATGATATCCAGAGAGAAGAACAGAAATGGAGGGAATCTGGAACGTTTATTGCTACACTGGGAGAGTATGTCTCTAGTTAACTGTTTTTTTTTTAGAAGTATCTGCTAATGTAAAGTAGATGGCTATTTAAACCTCAGATGTACAAACTGTATAGCGCTGAGAACTTCCTCAAAACCATCAGAAATAGGATTATAATCCAGAAAATAACTATACTCTCTCTCTCAGCCGAGCTTGCCTGTCTCTGGTGGCTTTCTAACCTTTTACATAATATGGACGATGCAGAGTTTCTGAGTTGTGTGATTGGGTTGAGTTAAGGACCACCACCAAATTTGTGTTTCAAAGAATGCAGCATTCTATTCTTCTTCTTGCAGGTTGGAGAGTAGATCACTGGAAATGAAACGGATATTCACCACCCTGAGAGCTTTAATTGTTGTTATGGAGGCACTGCGCAAAGATGCAGATCCTGCTGGTGTGGGGAGAAAAATTACGGAAGAGGTCTGATACATGTACTTTTAAGACGATTTAAAATCACTGCATTCTGTTATTTCTCTTTCACAGGCTTCAATTTTAGTTGTTAACTATCATTGTTGCCTGTACAGCTATACTGAATATTGACAAGTGAGAGCCAACTTTTTGTTCATTTTGTTCAGTTGCGTAGAATCAAGAAATCAGATGGAACATTGACGGGAGAACTTATTCCGTATAATATAGTGCCCTTGGATGCACCATCCTTGACCAATGCTATTGGGATGTTCCCAGAAGTGAGTTTCAATTGTATATTTTGTTTAGATCTATTTTGATATAGGCTTCCCTAGTTGATATGCTCTATAATTATATAATTATGGACTGTATGTAAAAGTCTAAAACACTTGGTTAAGGTTGCATATTTAGCCGAGTATTTGGTTGCTAAAACTGATCAACATCAGTTGGAACAGGGAGTGGTCTTCCCTAACTTAGTTACTTAACACACCTTATATGCTTACAGCCATACTGTCATAGAGCAATGGAAATTTTTGAATGATTTATCTTTATCTTTCAGCACAAGCGTTTATGTGATTATCTTGTATTTTTTGGGTTTGGCCATTCTAGGTTAAAGCTGTAATGTCTGCAATAAGATACTCTGAATTCTTTCCTAGGCTGCCTGCTGAGTTTGAGGTTTCTGGGCTGCAAAGTCTTGATATGTTTGATCTCTTGGAATATGTGTTCGGTTTCCAGGTATGTGTGTTACTGTGTACACACTCTTTGCAGATATATATTTTTAGTGAATTGTTGATCTTTATTTTGTTCTCAAATTCGTTCTGCAGAAAGACAATATCAAGAACCAGCACGAGAATGTAATTCTTTCTGTTGCAAATGCACAGACTCGTCTTGGCCTACCTGTTGATGCTGATCCAGTAAGATGCACCCAACTTTAACAACGTTTAACATTCAAACTTGTGTTGCATTGTCTTGTAGTCTTTGCGGTTCAAAATGGAACACATAAGTTAGGTACTGCGTTGTGGGGGGATTGTGAGCATGGTAGGTAACCTGATCTAACATTTGCATAGTGAGAACCTTGTTAGTCATTGGCTCGATTTAGGAAACACCCTGTTTTAGAAAGATCAAACTGATTTCCTAAATCAGTTTGCACCTCCTCTAAGTATTTTAGGAATCTGATTTCTAAGTTATATTAGGAATTAGTTCTCTATATAGGACTTCTATTTGTAGGCAATTCTAGAATATTCCTAGGCCTATAAATAAGAGTGTTAACCCTTTGGTTATGGTATCCTAGTCTGAATTGTAGAGGTGTATGAACAAGTCTATTCTCTAAGTATTCAATAATAAAGTTTATTGCTGCAGTGGAGTAGGCACCTTGCCGAACCACTATAATTCTTTGTGTTCTTGTTTAATTCCGCAATAGTTTTCTGTTTTCTGTGTGAAGTTCTTGGGGTGTTTAGGAAGTATCTAATCTTAAGCACAACAAACTGGTATCAGAGCCAGTTCTAGGGTTTTGTCTAGAATTAGCTTGTTTGAAGTCAGAAATAGAGTTTGAAGGTGAATATGTCGAAGTCGATGTCGAACGCAAAGTTTGAAGTAGAGAAATTTGATGGTAAGAACAATTTTACCATGTGGCAATGTGAAGTTCGTGATGCTCTAAGTCAGCAAGACATAGATGATGCTCTATTAGAAGTAAAACCTGCTGCACCAGAGATGACGGACGACGAATGGACAAAGAAGAATCGTCAGGCTTGTAGCACAATCCGTTTGTGCCTTACAAAGGAGATAAAGTACGATGTGATGAGTGAGAATGTAGCTTTCAAGCTGTGGAAGAATCTGGAAGACAAGTATGTAGTGAAAAGTGTTTCAAACCGAATCATGATGCAGAGAAGACTTTTCAGATTCAACAAAAAACCAGGTACCTCTATGGTTGAACACCTCGCTGAGTACAATAGATTAATTGCTGATGCACTTAATATTGGAGTGAAACTCGAAGATGAAACCAAAACTTGCTGTTTTTTGGCATCTCTACCTGATTCGTATGAGACTTTCATTGATAGTTTATCGAATAAGATAGAGGATAAGACATTCAAGTTTGATGATGTGACTGATGCACTTATAAGTTATGATATTAGGCAAAGGGATAGAGATTTGAACAGGGAATCGACTAGTGAGTCCTTGACAGTCAGAGGGAAGCCTGACAAGAAGAATTCAGGTAAATCAAGGTTCAAATCGAAGTCCAAATCAAAGATCCCAGCATATGATGAATGTTTTTTTTGTCATCAGACTGGACATTGGAAGAAGGATTGTCCTAAAGCAAAGAACAAGGACAAGAAGAAGAACTTAGATGCAAACATTGCTGAAATCAAGTCTGGTGCTATTGAAGATGATGAATATGACAAGTTCTCGATGACTGTTCATGACTCCGCACTAGTTGCAGATACAACTGAGTGGATTATGGATTGCGCAGCTTCCTACCATATGTGTCCTAGGAAGGACTGGTTCGTTAAGTTTGAAAAGTTTGATGGACCAAGAGTGTTTATGGGTAATAATAATACCTGTAAAGTTGAAGGGATTGGGAAGATCTGTTTGAAGATGAATGATGGCGTCGTCCAAGAGCTTGAAGATGTTCGTTATGTACAAGAATTGAAGAAAAATCTGATCTCAGTGGGTGAACTTGACTCCAGAGGGTTCGAGGTGACATTGAAAGGTGGAGTTTTGAAGGTATATTCCAATGGACTAGTTGTTATGAAAGGATTGAAACATGGAAACTTGTATTTTCTGCAAGGAAACACAAGTGTGAGTGAAGGAATTGCAGCAGTATCGGATAGTGTTGAGTCGGACACTACCAAACTATGGCATATGCGTTTAGGGCATACCGGAGAAAAGTCTTTGCAAAAGATGACTTCGCAAGGCTTGTTGAAAGGCACAAAATCATGCAGCAAGTTGGGATTTTGTGAACATTGTGTGAAGGGGAAGAGAACTAGAACGAAGTTTATGACCGGTAAAAGCACCACCAAGGGAGTTCTAGACTATGTTCACACAGATGTATGGGGACCTTCGAGGACTGCATCCTTGAGAGGTAGAAGATATTTTGTCTCCTATATAGATGACTTCACCAGAAGAGTATGGGTGTACACCATGAATAGAAAGGATGAAGTATTGGGAATATTTTTGAAGTGGAAGAAGAAGGTCGAGATGAAGACCGTCAGGAAAGTGAAGGCCTTAAGATCAGACAATGGTGGTGAGTTCAAGTCTGATCCATTCCTGCGAATCTGTGAAGATGAAGGCATTGAGCGTCATTTCATAGTAAGGGAGACTCCACAACAGAACGGGATGGCGGAGCGCATGAACCGTACATTACTGGAGAAAGTACGATGTATGTTGTCTAATTCTGGATTAGGCAAACAATTTTGGGTTGCAGCTGTAGAATATGCGTGTCACCTAGTGAATCGATTGCCAACAACGGCACTAGAAGGTAAAACACCGATGGAAGTATGGTATGGTAAACCAGTTTCAGATTATGAGATGTTGCATGTGTTTGGTTGTCCCGCTTATTACCATGTAAGGGAAGGAAAACTTGATCCTAGAGCCAAGAAAGCTATTTTCGTAGGTTTCCAATCAGGAGTAAAAAAATACAAGTTATGGTGTCCCGAGTCGAAGAAGGTAGTGATAAGTAGGGATGTTACCTTTAATGAGACTGCAATGTGGAAGAATGAATCATCTGAAATAGAAGTAGAAAGTCGGAAAATAGCGGTGTTTGAACCAAATGAGAAACCAGCGAAATCTGTCCACATAGACGACAATTTGGAAAATGAAGGTTCTGATGAAGACTTAGAATTGGGAACAACTGATGGTTCAACCCAAGAACCAGAGGTACAAGTAGAAGAAACACGACCTGAAGTACCGGAAGAAGCTACATATTATGATAGTATTGCTCATAGGAAAGAACCAAGAAATACTCGCAAACCAGATCGGTTTGGAGATATAGTTGCATATGCATTACCGATTGTAGAAGAAGAAATTCCTACCACTAATAAACAAGCCGTCAAGACAGTTGAAAAGGTGGAGTGGGAGAAAGCCATGAGTGAGATGGATTCTCTTGACAAGAATGGAACTTGGGAGCTGGTGGAGCTACCTAAAGGAGAAAAAGCAATTGGATGCAAGTGGTATATACAAAGAAGGAAGGATCTCCAATTACAAGCAACGTAAGATACAAAGCAAGGTTGGTAGCTAAGGGCTATGAGCAAATGGAAGGGATTGACTCTAACGAAGTGTTTTCTCCAGTGGTAAAGCATACTTCCATTAGAATTTTACTTGCTTTGGTGGCGCAGTTTGATCTCGAACTTGTACAACTCGATGTGAAAACTGCTTTCTTACACGGTGACTTGGAGGAGACGATTTATATGAAGCAACCTGAGGGGTTTGAAGTAGCAGGTAAAGAAGATTGGGTATGTAACTTGAAGAGATCGTTGTATGGCTTGAAGCAGTCTCTAAGGCAGTGGTACAAACGATTCGACACTTGTGTGTACTTCAAACAGCTCCAAGATGAATCCTTTATCTACTTACTCTTATACGTAGATGACATGCTTATTGCGTCTAAGAGTGAGGTGGAGATTCAACGATTGAAAAATCAGTTGAATAGTGAATTTGAGATGAAAGATCTCGGTGAAGCAAGGAAAATTTTGGGCATGGAAATTGAGAGAGATAGGAAATCTGGCACTATCAGTCATTCTCAAAAGTCTTATTTGAAAAAGGTATTGAAGCGTTTCGGTTTAGATGACAAGACTAAATCAGTGACACAACCTCTAGCTCGACACTTTAAATTGAATGCTGAACAGTCACCAAAAACATTGAAGGAGCGGAAGTTAATGGCTGAAATACCATATGCAAGTGTTGTTGGAAGCCTTATGTATGCTATGGTATGCACTAGGCCTGATATTTCACAAGCTGTTAGTGTGGTTAGTAGATATATGCATAATCCAGGGAAGGAACATTGGCAGGATGTGAAGTGGATTCTGCGGTATATTCAAGGTACCGTGGATGTTGGATTGAAGTTCTCACGGAATGAGAGAAATGTTTGCAAAGTAATAGGATACTGTGATTCCGATTACGCATGTGATTTGGACAAGTTTCGGTCCACTACTGGGTATGTCTTTACAGTTGCGAGTGGACCGATAAGTTGGAGGTCAACCTTACAACCAACAGTAGCATTATCGACAACCGAAGCTGAATATATGGCTGCTGTAGAAGGTATAAGGGAAGCTGTTTGGATGAAAGGTTTGTTTGAGGAGTTGGGGATTCAGCAAGAGCAAGTAAGCGTGTATTGTGACAGTCAAAGTGCCATACACCTAGCTAAGAACCAAGTTTATCACGCTCGAACAAAGCACATCAATGTAAGATATCACAAAGTACGGGAAATTGTTGAAGAAGGTGAAATTCTGCTGGAAAAGATTGGAACTACCAACAATCCAGCAGATATGCTTTTCAAGGTGGTGACGGGAGAAAAGTTTAGACATTGTCTAAACTTGATCATCATTGTGCATATTTGAAGACACCTTAGGGTGTAGTGGTGCTATCAAGCACATGTGAAGCCCAAAAAGGGAGTGAAGCATCTTTATGATGAGTGAAGAAGTGAAGCATCTAAGGATGAGTGAAAGCAGCGAAAGTTTGAAGGAAATGAAATGTCAGATTTCATGCCAAGGAGGAGAAATTAGAGAATAGTGAAGTTGTCCTAGAAATCTTGCCAAGGTGGAGAATTGTTAGTCATTGGCTCGATTTAGGAAACACCCTGTTTTAGAAAGATCAAACTGATTTCCTAAATCAGTTTGCACCTCCTCTAAGTATTTTAGGAATCTGATTTCTAAGTTATATTAGGAATTAGTTCTCTATATAAGACTTCTATTTGTAGGCAATTCTAGAATATTCCTAGGCCTATAAATAAGAGTGTTAACCCTTTGGTTATGGTATCCTAGTCTGAATTGTAGAGGTGTATGAACAAGTCTATTCTCTAAGTATTCAATAATAAAGTTTATTGCTGCAGTGGAGTAGGCACCTTGCCGAACCACTATAATTCTTTGTGTTCTTGTTTAATTCCGCAATAGTTTTCTGTTTTCTGTGTGAAGTTCTTGGGGTGTTTAGGAAGTAGCTAATCTTAAGCACAACAAACCTTTGGAAATTCTTCTCCAAGACCTCCGCTAACTTGGTTATACGTGATAACTTTCACCTTATCTTTCTACTCTTTGGGTTTTGCATTGTCTAGTAATCATTTTTTTTTATTTATCCGCGCCTTTCTGTATATGTAGACTATTCCACTTAACGAAATAGGGAGAAAATGTAAAAGGCTTGTATACTGGATCCTGGCTATCCATTTTATGGCTACATTTTTGTTTGTTGTCGCTATAAAAGAACTTGCCAAGATCTTCTTTTGTTTTGCTTTTGTAAGTTTAAGATTATACTTTTGCACGACATGACCAGGATATGAATGATTCAACTAGTTTGAAGTAATTTGTAGCTTAATCATGGGATACAACTTGTACATATTGGCATAGGTACAGTGTTGCTAAAACTGATCAAGTGCCTTTCTTACTCATTTATAGAAGATAGACGAGAAAGCTGTTACTGAGGTTTTCTTAAAAGTACTTGATAATTACATCAAATGGTGCAAATATCTGCATATACGCCTTGTTTGGAACAGGTAATTTCTAAAAGTTGGCAATTCTCATGTGTTTCCGGAACTAGTTTCTGTTTTCCATATCTCGCTATTGAAACTAACATATCTTACTTTGGCAGTTTAGAAGCGATAAATAAGGACAGGAAACTCTTTTAGTTTCTTTATACTTCTCGCATTTGGGGGAGGCATAAATGTCCGATTTCTTCCAGAATGTATTTGTTATATATTCCACCATGTGAGTATCTCTCTGAATGCTGATTCATCTATTACACCTATTTGTTCGGTAACTATTTTTGAGACTAGCACATCGGATTTTCTAAAATTACGGATAGAAAAATTTCTATTATATGTGTGTTTTCCATGGTAAGTTGTCTTTTGCCTATTTTATTCCATCATTCTGTGTCGATGTAAAAAGAACCAACCTGATTATCTGAGGTAGCACGTCTTATAAAGTTGGTGGCATAATTCTTAACTAGGATGGAGTTCCAAGCCTTTCAGTTCAGTTTATGACTTCATGATGTGCTTGAGTATTGAGGTATTACATGTATACCTCCTTTCACTGGAGTTTCTTTGGCATGCAGATGGCAAAAGAGCTGGATGCAATATTGGACCATGGCGAAGCACAACCAGCTGTTAGCTGTACTGGTGATAATGGTTCCGTGTCTTACCTTGAACAAGTCATTTGTCCCATTTATAAGACCATGTCTAAGGTTAGTGCATTGTTTTTCTGGTTTCGTTTGTAATTGCAAGTACATAGTGGTTCATTAAATCAATAGCAGTTTTAAGGGACAAACTTTTATCAAATGCACTTAATGCACCATGCTGATATATTTTGGTAAAGATGGCGTACCTATGGACTACAAAAATGCGAGAATTCCTAGGGACACGAGCATGAATGGTACTATATCTATGAACAATCATGTTTATGCATGTAATGCTAGTGTGTTTATGTTGCTGTCCGTAGCATTTAGCGGGGTGATTGAGTTGGAATTACCTGTCAGATGGTAAATTTTGTTTATAAAACAGGATATAATTAGCGGGCAAGTGTGAATAGAACTATTGACTTGTAAAGGACCGTAAATGTTTTTGAAAACATGTTATATCTGTTTATAGCCTTTTATATTTCTTGTCCTTTGTTCGTAGCTGCAATGGTTCGTCCATCTTATTTATTAATCTGCAGGAAACTGATATCCTTAGTACTGGAAAAGCTGCACACTCATACTGGAGGAATTATGATGACTTCAATGAGTATTTCTGGTTTGTCTTTTTTGACTTTGCTGTTTATGCTTGTTCTTGTTGGAATGAGTCATGAATATGTCATACTGCCACTGTACAGTTACACTATAGAGTTAAAATACTGTAGAGTGAGTTGGTGAGTGTTAGAGATATTTTCTCCTAACCCTAATTGTGTGAGTTGAAAGGAGGCAGAATAGGTTACCCAAGTGTATAAAAGAGGAGGTTCTCCTATGGAAATGATAACCCATTTTCACTATCTCTTTCTCTGTTTCTTCATGGTATCAGAGCAGGCTATTTGTGACGAGTCATTTGACCGCGCCTTTACTCCGCGTCACCCGATTTAATTGTCCACGTGTTAGACCCAACGAGGCTACACGTGAGGGGGCGTGTTGAGATTATTAGTCCCACATTGTCTGGGCATCTAAAATCCTGCGGTTTATAATCTCTTAGGGCCTCTCCACTCATAGCCAATTGGTTTTGAGTTGGATGCCCGTATTGATTAACACATTTGATTAACAAGATGCCCTCTCGGCCTCTTGATTTTCAAACACCACTTGAGGCACTTTCCGATGGTACTTCATTTCAACCTCCTGTACGGGTTCCACCAAAGGTGTTTGGATGTGCTTGTTATGTTCATGTTCACAAACAGGGCAGAGATAAACTAGATCCTAGGGCTCTTAAATGCATTTACTTAGGACCCTCATCTACCCAAAAGGGTTACAAGTGTTGTCACCCTCTCACTGGTAAATTTTTTGTGTCTATGGATGTAACCTTTAGTGAAGATACCCCTTACTTCTCGAGAGTTGAGACTTCTCTTCAGGGGGAGAGTAGAATTGGTGAAGATCAGTATGGGTATGATTTATGGTATGACCTATGCTCTGCACCTAACATAAATAAGGAAGGTGAGACGACTCCACCAACGACGTCTTCACTACTTCAACAAAGTGAGACTACTCCACCAACGGCGCCTTCACTTCTTCAACTTCAAGTGTACAAACGAAGAGACAAAGCCCCTCTCTCTCAGCCTCGTCAATTGTCTACTCCGGTGACAGGTAATTCTGAACTAGAACCTCAGATTGAAACTACTTTGAGTACCGACGAGAATGAAATTTCAGTTGATGAGTCTACCAATGTGGTGGAAGAAGAAAACCCGAGTTCTTCTAGATATCCTACTCGTACTTGCAATCCTCCAACTCGATATGGTTTTTCTACTGACCACCCTATTTCTAACTTTGTGTCTTCTCATCGGCTGTCTCCTACTTATGTTGCGTTTGCGAACCAATTATCATCTGTGAGTATACCTACAAGGATTGAAGATGCTCTTGCTGATCCGAAGTGGAAGGTAGCTACAATTGAAGAAATCGAAGCCCTAGACAAGAATGACACATGGGATGTGGTCAAACTGCCAAAAGGGAAGAAGACAGTCGGTTGCAAATGGGTATTTACTTTGAAGTACAAGTCCGATGGAGCAGTTGAAAGACATAAGGCAAGATTAGTAGCTAAAGGCTACACTCAGACTTATGGAATTGACTACCAAGAAACCTTTGCTCCTGTTGCTAAGATGAACACTATTCGTGTCTTGTTATCCGTAGCAAAGCAAACAAGGATGGCCACTTCATAGTTCGATGTGAAGAATGCTTTCCTTAATGGTGATTTGGAAGAGGAAGTCTATATGGACATCCCTCCTGGATTTCAAACAGCCACTAATGAAGGGAAAGTATGTAAGTTGAAGAAATCCTTATACGGTCCCAAGCAGTCTCAAGGGCGTGGTTTGGACGGTTTACCCAAAGTATGCGGAGATATGGATTTCGGCAAAGTCAGGCAGATCACACCTTATTCCTCAAACGTTCAAGGAACGGAAAGCTGACCATGCTTATTGTCTATGTGGATGACATTATAATGACAGGCGATGATGTGGTAGAAATGGGGAAGGTAAATCTTACTTGGCCAAGGAATTTGAAATAAAAGACCTTGGAGAATTGTGCTACTTCCTAGGAATTGAAGTGGCAAGATCGAAAAGGGCATTTACATCTCTCAAAGGAAATATGTCCTAGACCTTCTAGCCGAGACAGGATGCTAGGTCGCAAACCTATTGACACACCCGGTGGGAACCGAATCAAGCTTGGAGAAGACACCGATGGTATTCCGGTGGATAAAGAAAGATATCGAGGTTAGTGGGTAGATTGATTTATCTTTTCACACTCGTCCCGATATTGCATACTCTGTGAGCGTTGTAAGTCGGTTTATGCATGCTCCGAGAGAGACACATATGGATGCAAAGAATCAATACTTCGCTACCTAAAGTCAAGCACCAAAGAAAAGGACTCTTATTTTCTCAGAATAACCACACAAAGGTTGAAGCATACACAGATGCAGATTGGGCAGGCTCCGTAATTGATCGTAGGTCTACCTCTGGATATTGTTCATTTGTGGGAGGGAACCTAGAACTCAGCAAAGAAGAAGCAATCAGTTGTAGCTAGATCCAGTGCGAAGCGAATTTAGGGCTATGGCTCATGGAATATGTGAGCTATTGTGGTTACGAATATTGTTGACAGAGCTTGGTTTCAGGTCCTAAAGATCCTATGAGGTTGTATCATGACAACAAGGTCGCCATCGCATTGCTCACAATCCAATCCAAAGATGACGTAACAAAGCATGTGGAGGTGGACAGACATTTCATTAAAGAGAAATTGAATGTCTGGATTATCAAGACTCCGTTTTAAGAACCAAGACCAGATTAAAAAGATATGCTAACTAAAGGAGTTCCTAGTCCACCATTCAACTCTTTCCTCGACAAGCTAGGAATGCATGATATCTACGCACCGCTTGAGGGGAGTGTTGGAATGAGTCATGAATATGTCATATCGCCACCTGACAGATTACACTATAGAGTTAAACTACCAGAGTGAGTTGGTGAGTGTTAGTGAGTTGGTGAGTGTTAGAGATATTTTCTCCTAACCCTAATTGTGTGAGTTGAAAGGAGGCAGAATAGGTTACCCAAGTGTATAAAAGAGGAGGTTCTCCTATGGAAATGATAACCCATTTTCACTATCTCTTTCTCTGTTTCTTCAGTTCTATCATCCTTGGACATTCGTTGGTTGTGTAGTCATTCTTAATGTATTTGCAGGTCACCTACTTGCTTTGAGTTAAATTGGCCAATGAAGGAGGGCAGTTCATTTCTGTTCTCCCCTAAAGGGCGGAAAAGGGTAAGAGATACGCTCTTCTATATGATTTCCTGTCTTGTAATAATTTCTTGGTGCTCATTTATTTTCTTATATTTTTACAGACAGCTAAAAGCAGTTTTGTGGAGCACCGGACATTTCTTCACCTGTATCGAAGTTTCCATCGACTTTGGATTTTCTTGGTCTTAATGTTTCAGGTTTGTGACATTTGGTTCATATTATTCAATCAACCTTTTAAGTCAAAAAAAACTCCATATTATTAGCTTTCCATCGGTTAAGTAATGGATGTGTTCTTGTTTCCTTGATTATAGGGTTTGACAATTATAGCTTTCAATGACGGAAGAATTGACCTCGATACTTTCAAGGAAGTACTCAGTATTGGACCAACATTTGCTGTCATGTGCTTCATAGAGAGTAAGCTGTTTCCTTTTACAACCTTTACTTTTATTATGGTACCTATCCTCAAAAGTAAAATTATTCTGAATTGGTGCTTGTTGATATGTAGGTGCTCTTGATGTCCTGCTTACATTTGGGGCATATACAACAGCTAGGGGCATGGCGATCTCGAGGCTTTTCATTCGCTTTTTTTGGTTTGGCATCAGTTCAGCAGCTATAACATATATCTATCTGTGAGTCTCTTAATCTGGTTTCAATACCTCCTA
Organism: Papaver bracteatum; assembly: GCA_023529315.1. Classification (NCBI taxonomy): domain Eukaryota; kingdom Viridiplantae; phylum Streptophyta; class Magnoliopsida; order Ranunculales; family Papaveraceae; genus Papaver; species Papaver bracteatum. The sequence goes on from JAJJWX010001863.1 coordinate 951,682, forward strand.
CTTCTACACCTTGTTCTAAAAACAGTGTTTCTGAAATGGTTTTTCGTGACTAATGTATGCCTTTACATATGAATTTTAGGATGGTTCTTCAGGAGAGGAATGACCAGAACTCAAATTCATTCTATTTCCGGATTTATATTCTTATATTGGGTGTTTATGCTGGTTTGCGAGTATTTCTTGCATTGCTGCTTAAGTTTCCGGCTTGTCACAGTTTGTCAGAAATGACTGATCAGTCCTTCTTTCAATTCTTCAAGTGGATTTATGAGGTATTTTTATGCCTGATGGACCTTTTAGTCATAATTGTATATGGCTTATCAGCCAAGATCTGCTTGTCCTTGTTTATTGAGATTATTGTTAATTTTCAGGAACGATATTTTGTGGGTCGTGGCCTGTTTGAGAGAATGAGTGATTATTTGAGGTAACTACTCTAAGCTTTTGGTGTCCATGATTCATTGGGTTTTTGTAGCTTGCAGGTGTGGTGTATAGCCATAATTTTTATTTATCGTATTTCTCTTTTCAGTTTTCATGGATCTTGTGATGTGTTTGTTTCTGTGTTAGTTAACTTTTAGCTACTTTTAACTTTGTATATAATACAGTCAAAATTTTATTGTGATGCTTGTTTGCTCAGTTTTTGTATTGGTCTGAAGGAATCTTGTAGAGCTATTAATATCTTCAAGACATATCTTAAATAATATGTTACATTTTTATCTACTGCCGTCTCTCTTTGAGATTTTTCTACTGCTTGAGAAAGGTAGATACATGTATTGTTACTTTCGGTGATGACTAAACATTTGGATACTTCCCCGGTGCCATAGTGTCGTTAGCTGCGGCAACAAGTTGCCAAGTTTGGGTCGACCTCCTTTGACAATGCCTTAGTTGCCTTAATCTGATTGTAGCCTTGAGCCAATGCTGTCTGGTACAGCTATTAGCCTATTGCCTGGTTGTTTCTTGTATTAGGAGAATATTCAAGTTCTGAAATCTTTAATGATGTATTCTTGCAAAATGCAGATACGTGTGCTTCTGGTTGGTTATCTTTGCATGCAAATTTATATTTGCGTACTTTCTTCAGGTAAGGATTTTCTTTCACCACTGTTCAACTTTAGTGATGTTCGTATGTGCTATCATGAAAGTAACTTGTGCTAGACAATCAGGTATCTATTTAAGTAGTATCTTATCAATATCTCATTCTGCAGATACAACCCCTAGTCAAGCCTACAAATGTGATTGTAGGCATGCGGAATTTAAAATACTCGTGGCATGATTTTGTCTCAAAGAGTAAGTCGTTTAGTTTACATATTTAAGCAGATGATTATTGGCTGATTATTACTGTTTCATTTCGTATCTTCCTTGTCAATTATTTGTGTGTGAAACTACGTGAAATTGGCATTACTTTACTCTTGCCTATGTTTCCTGGTTTCAGTTTACTTTTGATCCTTTATTTTATACTGATAAGTTGGCTTCTTATAAGAGTCCGAAAGATAATTATGCATTAGTAATATATTTGCTACATTATTTGACAGACAACAGTAATGCCCTGACGGTTCTCAGCGTATGGGCTCCTGTTGTGGCTGTGAGTTGAATCCTTACTCTGAAACTTCATTCTTTATGAGATGTTTTAATACCTTATTTGTATAGAGGTGGTGTCTTGGCTGGATTCAATTTCAGTCAAGAAGCATAATGGACAAGCATTTGTTCAATATAAAGAAAGCTATAAACAGAATGTCATGACATTAAAGCTGTTGTTTATAGAAACTCACGATGAACTTTTTGTAAATATTCTGCAGATTTATATTATGGACATTCACATTTGGTACACTCTTTTATCTGCTCTTATTGGTGGTCTGATGGGTGCTCGTGCACGCTTAGGGGAGGTAACACCTTCTTTCTTTTTAAATTCTGAAATTGATCCATCTTGATCTGGATTGTCAGACAGAGTACCCAACCCCCATTTATGGTTAACTATTAACCATAGCACCTTACTCAAAATGACCACATGAAATAGCCTCCACACGCCTGGAAATGTCAGCTTCAGTTTTTGTTTCAAGACGTCTGGGAAACTCATGTTTATTTTTGGCAGATACGGACAATTGAAATGCTGCACAAACGTTTTGAAAGTTTCCCATCAGCCTTCGTAAAGAATCTCGTGTCGTCACAGACAAAAAGGTAATTTCTATATATTTTTGGCTAATACTGATTCTATACTGCTGTCTTCTTTAAATCTTTTTAAACAGTACCTTTGATCTCTGATCTTGCAGGATGCCTATTGAGGGACAACCTCAGGTAATTCTTTGATCTTAATTTGTTGGGCTGTTCTGATATTTAGTCTCTTACACATCTTCCTATGCATTTTGGTTTCTAAATTTTCTATAGAGGATTTGCTCACGCCTCACTGAACTAAATCAGTAACTCCCTTAAGCTGCTAAGCTGTGTCTTTTTCTTTGATGCATGTTGACGTCTGAAACGTCTAGTAAAAATAAGTCTGATTGTTAGCGGGGAAAGCAGCTTAATTAGATGATCCAATGCGCATTTGGGTGCTGATACATAAAACAAAGCATCTGATGTGAAGTATACAACTAAGATTTCTTAGAAAGATGTTTAGTTGAAGAACAATGTTTTCAGATGGTAATATGTTTAGTCTATGAAATGTGATTTTCAAACATGATGCTAGATGGGAAATTACTTAAAAGTGTTACTTTTCGTGGTCTATGATCTTCAAATAGTTCGCAAGACTTTCTATTTTACGTAGAGTGCACCTTAGAAATCTCCTTTTCATTCCTATAGACTGTGTACCTGAGGATCCAAGAATGATATAATTAAGACTTTAACATCAGCTTTTTCTGTCAAAAAAATACATGATGTTTGTCTTACACCCCACACCCCCCACTCCACCCCCCACCCTCTTATCTTGGGATTCTTTGAAATGAGCTGGGATTGTTGTTTCTTAAGAAGTTTCTGGCTTGGCATAGTGCACTTCTGTTTCAAGTGACTATTTATATGCTTAATTCAGGATACCGAGGAGATGAATAAGGCTTATGCATCTATATTCTCTCCTTTCTGGAATGAGATCATCAAAAGCTTGCGTGAAGAAGATTATATTAGTGACCGGTAACAGTTTGTATTAGCAAATAGTTTATTTTTCAAATCAATAATGAGGACACTATCTTACAAGATTTGCATCAATTTTCTTTAGAGTCAAAACAACAACGAATTTGAAGCCAATACTTTGCTGATACGTTTTCTTATAAAACTCGACAATCCGAAACGTATAACACCACCATCTACCACTTTGAATCAACCGTTGAGAATTAACGGTCGAAATTACAATTGGTAGATGGTGAGGTTTGGTATTTCGAAATGTGCTCATTTTTGGTAGGATTGTCGAGTTTCATAAGAAGAACGTATCATCAAAAATTTTAGCTTCAAATTCGTTGTCGTCTGGACTCTAAAGAAATATTGGTGCAAATCTTGTAAGATAGTGTCCAAATAAGATTGTCCATGGATCCTCCCTCATTAATAAATAGGAATCCAGAATGTGCATGGGGTCTGTTATTTTATTTTGAACTCATCTTCATCCTTACATATGAATGTCATACCTATTGATGTCTCTCGGTTTGCCATGCTTATCAGGGAGATGGACTTGCTCTGCATTCCTAGCAATTCTGGAAGTCTTAGATTAGTTCAGTGGCCCTTGTTTCTTCTAAGCAGTAAGGTGTGCTTTTTAAGATGCTACCTTAAATTACTTGGTATCTTTCGTTACTGGTGTGGCATAATTTTCTCCATTTCTCTGACCAGAAAATGTATTTCTTTTTTTGACTCTCCAGATCTTGCTAGCTATGGATTTAGCTTTGGATTGCAAGGACACACAAAAAGAGCTCTGGGCCAGAATATCTAGGGATGAGTATATGGCAGATGCTGTTCGGGAATGTTATTACAGCATCGAAAAGATTTTGCACTCCCTAGTAGACAGTGAAGGAAGACTTTGGTAAAGAACTCTATTAACACTAGGATCAACTAGTTTGATTATCATGTACGGAGTACTATGTACTTACCCTAATGCAATGCTTTATACCTGCTCATGTCATGCAGGGTTGAGAGGATTTTCCGTGAGATCAGTGATAGCATATCAAATGGATCACTCCTTGTAACCTTAAATATTAAGAAGCTTTCCCTGGTGTTGTCAAGGTTTACTGCGTTGACCGGGCTCCTGGTAATTAATGTTTTGTTTTGTTTTTTTTTTGTTTTGCGAAATCACATTTTTATTAAAAATAAGGCAAAGCCTACCAAAGGATTACAGGACTGGCTTTAAATGGGCATAAAAGAAGCAACAAGAACCAAAATAAGATAGTACACAATTGTGATATAAAGACTCAACAAAAACTGTAGTAAACTACATTTGGCAGTTCAATTCTTCTAAGGAAAGAAGGTCTCCCCATGTGTAAGTTTCTTTCACCAGCACCAAGAGTTGCACCCTTTTTAGCTAATCCATCAGCTGAAAAGTTAACTTCTCTGAAATTATGTTCAAATTGAACATCATCTAGATGTTTTAGCACATTAGTGTATCTGTTCTTCACAAACCATGGTACAGTCTTGCTTTTAAAGAGATTGAGTACAGAAAATGAATCTGATTGCAGTATTACTCTCCTACTCCTCAGGCATACTGCCATTTCTAATGCACACAAAATTGCAAAAACTTCTGCAATAAAGTTAGTTGCAACTCCAATACCTCCTGAAAGAGTAGCTACTACTTGGCATTCACAGTCCCTTGCAATCACACCAAAACCAGCATTTCCTGGATTCCCAATAGATGCACCATCACAACAAAAGAGGGTATACCCAGGTGGTGGAGATTTCCAAAAACATTCAATTATTTTAGTAAATTTGGTTTTTCTTTCACCTAACTGGAAAAAAGAGATTACCTGACTATCATAGTTTTGATTCCATCTGTTGCTTCTTATTCTGAAACCACCTTCATGCACCAGCTGATAAATTCTGCATTTAAACCTATTGATGCTTGGCTTAACTTCATTAAAAAGCTTTTCATTTCTTTGAAACCACAACTCTTTCATAGTAGCACAGGCTGCAGTTAACCATATTTCCTTCACCAAGGGACTTTTGTTCTTTGCAGCTTTACAAATATCTTCAAAAGATGATGGATTCTGAAAATTAATGTTTTCTAAGTTCTGGTCCTGTGATGATTTATAGTAACGTGGACACATATGCTTAATCTGATGCTATTCAATAAACAATTGAAGTTATCCACCATGCTCTAAACTCAACATCTAGATTGGTGGATCATCTTCTTTCATTGTGACTATTATGGAGGTGTTCTTTTTTGTGAACATTCAGATTAGATTGGTCAGTTGGTATTTCGAAGCATCTCAATAATATCAATCAAGATATTTATCTGGCTTTTAAGAGGATATGACTTCAGCTCTGCTGTTTGATTTCATTTTCAGTTTTATCAAATTTTATAGTTTTCATTCACTGCATTACCTTATGTTATTCTTCTTTGATGGAAGTATTACCTTATGCTTTATCTGTCCAAACTTTATTGGGCTAAATAGAAAAATTATTCATGTGCAGACACGGGATCCGACTCCTGAACTTGCAAGAGGCGCAGCCAAAGCTGTGTATGATCTGTATGAGATTGTTACACATGATCTGCTCTCATCTGATTTAAGGTATATGCAGACATGTGATGTTAATGCCTGCAAGACGACAGTTACCCATGAATTCCAGAAATTTTCACCTGATCTTTTAATCAAGCAATGTCTTTTTCAGGGAGCAGCTTGATACGTGGAACATTCTAGCGAAAGCTAGAAATGAAGGCCGTTTATTTTCTAGAATACAATGGCCCAACAATCCAGAAATTGTGTGTGCTTCACTCTGTTGTTTCTTCTAGTTTATATTTTGATCTTATTGTACATAAATTGAAGGTATATTCTGTTTTTTCTTCATAGAAGGAGCAGGTGAAACGGTTACACCTATTTCTTACTGTAAAGGATTCAGCAGCCAACGTTCCAAAAAATCTCGAGGCACGGAGAAGATTAGAATTTTTCACGAATTCATTATTCATGGACATGCCTGCGGCAAAGCCTGCGGCAAAGCCTGCGGCAAAGCCTGTTTCAGAAATGATTCCGTTTAGGTGCATATGATGGGACAAACTGAATTTTTTTTAGGATTATGATGTGAAGCTTTGTGAAATGTTGTTTTGATTTATTTATTTTTCCCTTTTTTCTTTTTTTTTTTTGCAAATTAGTGTGTTCACCCCATACTATAGTGAGACTGCTTTATAGCTCTTCTGAGTTACGGGCTGAAAATGAGGATGGGATTTCTACTCTTTTTTACCTTCAGAAGATATTTCCAGGTAATTTTTTTTCCGATATGCTAGCATATGTTTCAGATTCTTCTTGATCTCTTTCTCAATATTTATATCGATGGTACTAGAAGTTCAGTAACCAAATAGTTAGGATTGAAATCATTGTTTCTTCTTATATGTACATGAATGATGACTTCATTTTAATTTCATAGATGAGTGGGAAAACTTTTTGGAACGAATTGGTTGTTGTGAATCCACGGGAGATGCTGAACTTCAGGCCAGCGCTAGTGATAACTTGGAGCTTCGGTTTTGGGTATCTTATCGTGGCCAGACTTTAGCTAGGACAGGTTAGTTGTACTTAATATTCAGATATACTGTTTCTGGAGACTTTGAATCACTACAACTGGAAATTACTTGTGCTTTATATGTACTTACATTAAAAAGTATTCAGGACACATTTCTTCTAATTGTTTTGGTCATTTCTGGTGGATTGCAGTACGTGGTATGATGTACTATAGAAGGGCTCTAATGCTACAAAGCTATCTAGAAAGGAGAAGAATTGAAGGTAATGGCTTTGCAGTTGGTGACCTGTGTAGTTGAGGGAAAGGTTTTGAATGGATGATATTAATGCACAAAATTTGATCCTTTTGAAGCAGATATTGGTAATTCAAGTTCCCGGTTCCCTACAACCCAAGGATTTGAACTATCTCGTGAAGCTCGGGCCCAGGCAGATCTGAAATTTACATATGTGGTTTCGTGCCAAATTTATGGGCAACAGAAACAGAAGAAATCTCCTGAGGCAGCTGATATCGCACTTCTACTACAGAGGTTTGTTCGAGTCATTTCTTTTTCGCTGACATTTCTCTTTTACTCTGTGTTACAACGATACACCTAAATTAATTTTTCAGACGTATGGATACGTATTTACACGGATACGCGTACTAATACTTCCAATACTTCAAGATACAACTCAGTTAGAAAACTTTGACTAAATATTAGAAAATTTAGATAGTTTAAATATTAGTTCCAAATCTATGAGAAGTTTTAACTAATACTGACAGAATATTAGTTCCAAATTTGTCCACTGATCTTGCTCTAGACTTTCTTCCTTCTTACCGTGACTTTTTGTCTCTCCAGTGAGGTTAATCATACATATTATATTTTAATCATGCAAACACATGTATGTATTTTGTTAAGTTTCTATCTTATATATAATATATTTATGTTAAACTACTCATCAATAATGAGTATGCCGTATCGCCGTATTTTAGTTTTTCAAGTTGGTGTATCATAGTAGCGTATTGGTATCTTGTATCCGATACCGTATCCGTATCGTTGCAACACAGCTTTTACTATATTTATTGAATGTTAGGGTCTATACAGGTTAGTATCTTGTTCAGTTGTGGACATGTGCAACAACCTGTGTTGCAACGATACGGATACGGTATCGGATACAAGATACCAATACGCTACTATGATACACCAACTTGAAAAACTAAAATACGGCGATACGGCATACTCATTATTGATGAGTAGTTTAACATAAATATATTATATATAAGATAGAAACTTAACAAAATACATACATGTGTTTGCATGATTAAAATATAATATGTATGATTAACCTCACTGGAGAGACAAAAAGTCACGGTAAGAAGGAAGAAAGTCTAGAGCAAGATCAGTGGACAAATTTGGAACTAATATTCTGTCAGTATTAGTTAAAACTTCTCATAGATTTGGAACTAATATTTAAACTATCTAAATTTTCTAATATTTAGTCAAAGTTTTCTAACTGAGTTGTATCTTGAAGTATTGGAAGTATTAGTACGCATATCCGTGTAAATACGTATCCATACGTCTGAAAAATTAATTTAGGTGTATCATTGTAACACAGGCAACAACTAAAGGACTACGTTTTGTGTGTAAATAAAAGTAAAGTACTTAAGCTGGTTAGACATCCTTGCGTTGCAAGAAATCACGTGGGATATTGTGTGCTTAACTGTCCAGACTACTCGCCCTTTACTTGTAAGGTCCAAAAATAATTGGCATCATATTTATACTTTTCTATGTTTGTATTTTCTTTTTCTTAATAGGAATGAAGCCCTTCGAGTTGCTTTCATACACGTGGAAGAGAGTGGTACAACTGGTGGAAATATCACGAAGGAATATTATTCAAAGCTGGTTAAAGCTGATCTAAATGGGAAGGATCAGGTGAGGTAGCAGCAGCTGTATCTATATCTGAAATGATTATTGGCTTGTTCAACAATATTTTATCTTCACTGAGAAGTCTGAAGCCATGTTATGTGTTTGATTGTGTTATTTGCATGTTTTACTCATGGCTTACTTAGTGCATTCATACACCATTCACGACTTCCATGCTTACTGGTCTCTCTGGGGCCGTGCAAGAGAAGTCTGTTTGTATTGCTGGTCTGGCAAACATAAAATAATTTATAATTCCTATCCATCTAAAAGTGTCTTTCAAGCATTCAAGTTAATAGTTTGAGACTTAAAATCCATCTGTTCAATCAATCTTCATATTTGTCGCATTATGTTTTACATATTGTTTTTGTCGTATTTCTATTTCATTTCACAGATTGTAAATTGAAAGTATCTCATTTATGCAGGAAATATATTCAATTAAGCTGCCTGGAGATCCGAAGCTTGGAGAAGGGAAACCTGAAAACCAAAACCATGCTATAATCTTCACTCGCGGAGAAGCTATTCAAACTATCGACATGAATCAGGTGACTATTGCGTGATTTGAGTTTACTTTTGTATTACCTGCAAACATGTTACAAATTTACAGTTCCTGTCCACTTGTGAAGGTACCAAATGTTGACATACATAATGACTTGGGCTACCTTGGTAATCGTATGTAAAATAAGCAAAAAACATGTTTCTTTAGATTAAAGTTTATCAGGTCTATAACTTAGCCTAGTTATTAAGTAACCTTTTGAGAGTGACCTGAGCTGAAGCTCTGGATTGAGGAGTTTTACACTATGACAGCTTTTTGCTAGCTGCTTTTGCCACCTAATTTTTGTCCTAGTACAGTTATGTCCCATTGTTACCAACCCTTGTGGGTTTCTGTGCACCTCCCTTTGAAAATATGTGCAAATTTCTTTGTTCAACTCGTAGTAATTATTCAGTTGTGGAGTGTAGGATAACTACCTTGAGGAGGCTATGAAAATGAGGAATCTTCTCGAGGAATTCAAAGGAAATCATGGTCTTCGACCTCCAACTATTCTCGGGGTTAGAGAGCACGTATTTACTGGAAGGTTGGAATATATCCATGCACACATAATATCAGTTTCCTCTCAAATAAATCTCTTATACATTGCATCTATGGTGTCCCTGCAGTGTTTCTTCATTAGCCTGGTTTATGTCTAACCAAGAAACTAGCTTTGTCACCTTGGGTCAACGTGTTCTTGCATATCCTCTCAAGTAAGTGGTTACCAAGTATGGTTTTAAGCATTTTGACGTGGATATTATAGTAGATGCAATCAATTTCTCTTACAATTTTGTTGGTCGTATTCTGTAAGAAAATTATCACACATTGCTTTTTATGCGTAAACATAAATAGTGTCAGCCGGGTCTGTGTCATTGCATCTATTGATGTCATCAGCAGCCTCTCTGGGGTACCATCCGAAGGCTTTCTTTACGTCGTAGCCTCAAAAGGCCAGAGGGTATCTGTTCTTTACCTCTGAAGTGGTGAAAATATATTCCAGTGACTCAGTCATCATACATTCATACTAAAGAAGTCAGATATTACTGTTATTAAATATTAAAGAGATTTTTGCTTGGATCCTTTGTATATTCCGAAGATTCGGAAGTAAATCAAGCCACGATAACACGGAAGACTGAATTTTTAAATGTTGCAAGGAGTTTGGATATCTTGTTCTGGAAAGTACAAAACTTCGTGACTGAAAGAACTGATAAAACATTTCTTTCTTACAGGGTCCGCATGCATTATGGTCATCCTGATGTGTTTGATAGGATATTTCATATATCGCGAGGTGGAATTAGTAAAGCATCACGCGTTATCAATATCAGTGAGGATATTTTTGCAGGTATGCATGGACAACTTTTTCGCATTTCTGTCCTTTACAATGTACATTTTTTTCAGCTAAGGTGTCTCTTTCTGTCTTGACTCTCGAGTGTGACTATTGATTAGGATTTGTTTTATTAAGAATGAGACTCTTAAATAGGGTCTCACAATTGTTTGCTTGTATTTGGAGTGTTTGGATAACTCTCTTGGTTAACCTAGTGTCAGATTTTCCTCGATCCTATATAATCATTTTTTTCTTTCTTTTTTTTTTCTTTTGAAGCAGCTATCAGTATTATTCACTGCAATAAATGTGTAAACCTAGCGTCAGATTTGGCCAATGTTCGTACCTAATTAGATCCTTCATTCCATGTCGAAACGTCTCACTGATACCATCACTTTTCTTCATTCTGCATGTCGAGTTGCATCTAATTAATTAGGTGGACCGTGTAGATTCATACTCTTGAACCTTTCCCTTCTTTATAGCCTCATAAGGGTTCCACATATTTCATTTTCCCTGGAGGTAAGAAGTTTTTTTTTTTTTTTGGCCCATATCGCTATATTTAGTATAGTTGGGATAAGTGATCAACTTACATAAAAACATTATGTCTTTCATCTCCCAGTGGTATATTTTCTTTATGCAAGTATCTTTATATGAAATATAGTTCATCGCATATATAAGTGTTCCCTACTTATTCATGAGTGGTTCCTAGTTGCAAATTGAGTTCTATTGATCAAGTCTCATCACAGGTTTTAATTCCACCCTACGGCAGGGTAATATCACACACCATGAATACATTCAGGTAAAGTTTCTCTTGCAATCTCATGTTTATTTCTTTAGGAAGATTCTTCAGCTGATTTTTCTAAGGGTGCTCATTTTACAGGTTGGGAAAGGAAGAGATGTTGGTCTGAATCAAATTGCCTTGTTTGAGGGTAAAGTGGCAGGTGGAAATGGTGAGCAGGTCTTAAGCAGAGACGTGTACAGGATAGGCCAACTGTTCGACTTCTTTAGAATGTTGTCTTTCTATTTTACGACAGTGGGTTTCTATGTGTGCACCATGGTATGAACTGTTTTCATTTCCTATTATTGCTGTCCTCGTGCAGCTAGAGATATTATTTCATGCTTAAAACCGTAGCATGTAGATATCTTAACAAGAAGTTTGCTTTCAGATGACTGTTCTTACTGTATATGTTTTCTTATACGGAAGGGCTTACCTTGTAAGTCTTCAAACTTCACTGCTATCTTTAGTTTGAAATGTTGAATTCCCTGTTTGCATCATAGTTTGTCTAATTGTTATATTACATACAACTGTTTCAGGCTTTCTCCGGACTTGATAGTGGGATTTCACGTCAAGCAAAGATGTCAGGCAACATATCACTGACTGCTGCCTTAAATGCACAATTTTTGGTCCAGATTGGCATTTTCACTGCAGTCCCAATGATAATGGGCTTTATACTTGAGTTGGGATTGCTGAAGGTATTCCTCAGTTTTAGTAATCCGTCGTTCTGCCTTAAGTCATGTTGTGCATGATGACTTAATACTCAATTAAGTCTAGTTTTGTTGCAGGGTAGTGTTTAGTGTCTTTCTACCAATTATTTTACACGTTAACAATCAATTTTTCGGCTTCTCGAACAATTCCTACTACTGCAGTATGTCCTTCAAAGTGAAACTTTTGCTCCCACTAGTCTCTTGCATAGTAGGTTTATTGGGTGATTTGGAATAATGTAACACTGGTGACCAGTGACCTTAGTCTTCTGTAACTCTCTGTATGGGTCTTTGTCTCCATAAGATATTGATACTGGTTTGGCTGTTTGGCAGGCTGTATTCAGTTTCATTACAATGCAACTCCAGTTGTGTTCAGTATTCTTCACATTCTCGCTTGGGACTAGAACTCATTATTTTGGTCGCACGATCCTTCACGGCGGTGCAAAAGTATGTTTATCTTTTTAGGGTACAATATTTTCTTTCTAACGGTACTGGTTTTCACATTCTAAATCTTTCAAACAGTACAAAGCAACTGGTAGAGGGTTTGTTGTCAAGCATATCAAGTTTGCTGAGAATTACAGGCTTTATTCACGAAGTCATTTTGTCAAGGCGTAAGTTTATTTCGTGACCTAGCTTTCTTTGTCGATTAAGATTTGTTCTATGTTGCTGGCACATTTCTTGCTCTGATCCCCGAGTTTCCTTGTTTTCAGGCTTGAAGTAGCACTACTCCTTATTGTTTTTATAGCTTATGGTTATTCAGACGGTGGTGCTATTTCCTATGTTCTAATAACAATTAGTAGTTGGTTCCTGGTCCTCTCATGGCTCTTCGCTCCTTATATCTTTAATCCCTCCGGATTCGAGTGGCAGAAGTAAGTTTTATGAGAATATATAATTTCTCTACTCATTCTCTTAACTTGATATTCTTGTGAGTTTTGACTTGATGAGTGAGGTCCACTTGGAGATGATCCCGGGGCTGCTTCCCTGTGAGAATCTAATCTTGTAGCATCCTTACAAATTATCAGTTTGTCGTTTGAAAATGCTTAACTGCTTGTGGCTGTTTGTTATCAACCTTTCATTCCCTCCAAATAATAACTGCTTCATGATGATTCTTCTTCATGTAACAAATAGAACTGTGGAGGACTTCGATGATTGGACTAGCTGGCTTCTGTACAAAGGTGGAGTTGGAGTGAAGGGAGAGAACAGCTGGGAATCTTGGTGGGAAGAAGAACAGGTTGATTAGCATATTAGAATTCATTTCATTAACTCTCCTTCTAATACTCATGCTGGTGCATAATTTTCCCTTATAATACATTGTCTACTGATGGAAGAAATCACTGTCTACTTCCACCACCACGAGGAAGCTGAACCAAAGTTTGAGTTTGTCACCGGTCAATAATTTTTAAGTGACATTTCTCTGCATGTGTTTTATGTATTGAAAGATTATAAAGTGTTCTATAAATTTTCGACATATCTTTGATCTTAACCAAGTCCTTCAGTTTGGGAGCTTCAGTTTACACGTTTCTTATGGTACAAAATTTACTGTTTTATCTGCAGAGTCATATTAAAACACTGAGAGGACGTATCTTGGAGACAATCTTGAGTTTGAGATTTTTTCTCTTCCAGTATGGCATTGTTTATAAACTTCACCTCACTGGAAAGGATACTTCAATTGCGGTATATTGTCATTCCAATGCTTTTCCTTTGTATGGGTAGATAAGTTCCTACTGCGTTGGCGTTTTGTGCTCTTTATTTAGTTTTTATTGAGCTGACAACTTGTTTCAATATCCTTCCAGATCTACGGATTCTCATGGGTAGTACTGGTCGGAGTTGTCATGATATTCAAGGTATGTGTCAACAATTCATTGTGCACAATCTTGTTTATACTGGAACTTCTGCTTCACCATTTGTTTCACCCCTGAATTTTGCAAGGTCGTTTCTTAAATTTTTGGTCGTCTGTTCTTTTGTGATCTGCAGATATTCACCTTCAGTGCAAAAAAGTCTATCAACTTCCAGCTGTTGCTGCGATTCATACAGGGAATCACTGCCATTGGGCTTATAGCCGCACTCTCATTAGTTGTGTATTTCACCGACTTGTCAATAGCAGATTTATTTGCTAGTATCTTGGCATTTATTCCTACCGGTTGGGCCATTCTTTCTGTAAGTCGACTTATGTTGGCTTTACATCTATATTAAATCTGTTGACCCACCTTATTTATGTTGGCATATCCATTTTTCATCTGGAGCAATTTTTAGACTGAAAGTTGACAATATTTTTGTTACTTTGACACAGCTTGGCATCACATGGAAATGGATCATCAAGTATCTGGGGTTGTGGGATTCAGTCCGTGAGTTTGCTCGACTATATGATGCTGGAATGGGACTGGTTATATTTACACCAGTAGTAGTTATGTCATGGTTCCCATTCATATCCACCTTCCAGTCTCGGCTTCTCTTTAACCAAGCATTTAGCCGTGGTCTTGAGATCTCAATCATTCTTGCTGGAAACAAGGCCAATGTTCAGGCCTAGTGAGTCGCCCTGCTTTGTCAATTCTGGAAATATTGCTGTATCATTCATGATTCTCTACTTTTCATGTATATATAAACATTCACTCTTGTAACTTAGATAGGACTGGTAGCGTTTGACATGTAAAGAGAGATTCTGAGGGAAGCAAAAAACTGTAGAGAATTTGGATAACTGTTTGCACGTTGATGTTATGAATGTAATTGAGCTAGGATTTTGTGCTCCCATCTGAAGTTCCAGTTAAACAGATCTAACCTCTTTACTTGGCCTCTGTAGACCTAACTTCATTTTGTTGCTGGTTAATTATCAGAGAAAATCAGAAAACGCAGTATCCTTAAAACATGAATACCCATTAGGGTGTTTTAGTTAAAACACCTAGTCTGTGAAGGAACTGATGAAGAATGTGAATATCAGAGCCTCGGAGAAGTTGAAACAACAAGGTAAAAGATTAGTTGTACTGCAATTGGTTCTTCCCTCTCCGTCGTTGGAGGAGTGGCCAGTTAGATTTTGTGGGGGAATAAATTTTTTTTTTTTTTTTTTTGTTTGTTTTTGTGTTTTGATCAGAAGGGGGAATAAATGTTCTTCGATTCCTAGTCGGGATTCGGGAAACAGAAAAACACGGCTACAATTTTGTTTCTTAGAATACACGTACACCAAATGGGACGTTCGCTATCCTTAAGACTCGTTCTCTCTTTCTCTACTCTCTTTGATTTCAATCTCTCTCTCTCTCCTCTTTCAGTTTCTCTCTCCGAAATTTTGAATACCCTCCCTGCTGCGATCATGACTTCGGTAAGACTCTCTCTCTCAGCTGAATATAATTATGATATAAATCAGCAAATTTTGAATACCCTCCCTTCTTCTTCTTCTTCTTCTTCTTCTTCTTGTCTGAGTCAATTGTTTCGATGTTCATCAGCAGAGGAAGTGGTTTTGCTCCCGCTGATGCATTAATGTGATGGAACTCAATGCAGTGTCATACTTCCAACAAGGTCTACTTGCATTTGGATGAATTGTTACATATCCCGTCTTTTTTCTTTTTGGAACTCTCTTTATGTGACTTGGTAAAGGGGCGTCATGAATCGGTAGAGGGGCGTCAAACTAATAAGACAAAAAAGGTCATTAGAAGTAAAATCAAGTGCCCCTTATCAATGAAAATATGTAAATGACTAATTAGCCCTTATTGTTAATAATCAAGATTAGTAATGATAATCAAGATTAGTGTTAATTATCAAGATTAGTTTTGATAATCAAGATTAGTGTATTATAACTCTAAAATCAGATTTTTAGAGTTATAAAAAAAAAATTTTGAGGAGAAGAAAACTTATGTGATATTTGTGAAACCCTAGATTTTGATTCACTCACCCAAAATGAGTGATTCCAGTTGCAAATTTGAGGTGGGTGAATCTCTATATGATAGAGAAAACAAGTACTAGTTCCATTAGCTTTTTGTTGCTTAAAATTCTCTAAAAGTATGTAAAAAAATCAAAATTTTAAAAATTTCAGAAGAACATACGGTTGGTAATTAGCTGGTTACCAACCGTATATGTGAGATACTGATTGGTAACTGACTACCAAACCAACCGTGAATCGTTCAATTTGAGGAAAATTTTAAATAATATCGATTACGGTTAGTAATTAATTGGTTACCAACCGTATATGTGAGATACTGGTTGGTAATTCAACTACCAAACCAAACCGTGAATCGGTTCAATTTGGGAAAACCGAAATAATACTAGTTACGGTTGGTAAATTTTATTCTATTACAAACCGTAGGTTAATTACTGATTGGTAACTTTAATATCATCCTCAACCTGTATGTAGATACTGTTGGTAACTAACTCGAAAATATGAGCCGACTGGAAAAAAACTAACATGCAGGACAAAATACGGTTCGTAATCTGTTTAAATTACCAACCGTATCTGACCAAAATTCTCAGAACCAAGAACATACGGTTAGTATTTGATATTTATTTAATTGTTACCACTACACCATTTTAAGGTATTAGCAACTCAGATTAGCAACAGCACTAGTGCCGTTGCTAATTTTCTGTTGCTAATATAGGTTGCTAATATTTCGCAACGGCGGGTTGTTGTTGCTAATTTTGCAACAACAAAATTTCGGTTTGCGAATAGCAACATTTGGTGTTAAAGCATGCGAAGCGGGCGTGTGGTCGGGAACACTAGGACCAATTTTTACGCCCAAGTCAAAGGTTGGTCAAGCCTTCTATTTTCTTTTTCCACCCTTCAGAGTGTTGTCGAGATTATCTTATCTTTCCCTTCTCTATTTTTTCCATCTCATTTCTCATCCACAACCACAGAAGGCTTTTCCCTCTCTTTCATCTCTTCTGGATCTTCTCTTAAGAAGAACCCTAAATCCAACCAGGTAATAATCGTTTGTTCTTTGTTCTATGTATGTTTGCTAATGATTTCATATGTTCTGTGTATATTCTCGATCTGAAGTTGGAAGCATCAGTCTGAGACTTTAGGTCATTTGTGAGATTTGGAAGCATAAATCTGATAATCTTGTAATAAAGTCATATTTTTGTTCTTGTTTTATGATTTAGGTCCAATTTTAGGTCAGTTTGGTTGTGTGTGAGATTTAGGGATTCTGTTTTTTTCTATTTCTTTTCGATTTGATGATAAGTTAGATTTTAGTTTACATTTCTGTTTTAAAAAAAAGTTGTACCCAATTTCTGCAATTAGGGTTTTTCAGTTTTCCGACTAATGAAATTGGCTATAGTACATGCAGATGAGAGTGGGTATAACAAATTAGGTATGCACCACTATGAGATTTTTTTCCAGTGTATTATCTAATTATATACTTACCAATTAGATGTATAACACTATCTTTAAGTGATTTCAGGAGCTTTGAAATTGCTGAATATGATGAGAGTGGTTGAATCAATAGGTTAAATGAGTTCTCCATGATACAATTTTGTATGTCTTCCTTCTCTCTAATTTGGATTAATTTGATTTCATCCTTTTTCTAGTTGCTTCATATTTCTAGATTTTGTTGATCGACAAATGTCAATTGACAAAGTTGGAAATGTCGATATGAGATGAAAATTTGGACCAGCGTTTTACTACCCATTAGCTTGAGGATTTGTTGGTATCCTTGTGATTGTGTGATCAATAGAATTTTCGGTTTTTGTGCAGGATTTGAAAGTGGATTCTGCAAGCATGGTGTGGAGGTGAAGGTCCATACAACTGCAACTAATTTGTTCAATGTGGAAGTGTTTATGCAAGAGTGCATGGTGTATGTAAATTGGTATGGTTTTCATTTTATTATCTTTTCGATTTTATCATCTTCGCTGTAGCTTTACAATTTGAGAAAATGGATCCTGAACTGGAACTTGTAAAGATGGTAAAGAAGTTATTGGCTGAAATTTTTGGGTAGTTAATTTTAGAGGAGAGTTGAAGTTACTCACCTGGAGTATTCATCTTTCCTGCAGTCTGAGGCTGATTTGCTTAGTAAATATCTTCGTGATAACAACGTTTCTGCAAAGGTATGTTTTTTGCTATCCTAGATCTTAGTAAACTTAACATTGTTAGTGGCAATTGAAAGCAGAAACAAGGAAAAAGAGTGAAGTTTCTTTGCTAAGAAAACTGATTACATGTATCTTTTTCTTAGAACCTTTATTTAAGTTAAGAAGTACGGAACTATATCGGTTCTTGACTTGTTGTGTTGCTTGTATTGCTTAATTTGATGGTTACTTCAACTAATTATTGGTTGCGAAATTTTGTTAAAATGCACAGATTCTAAGAAAGCTAAAACATGAAAATATAATTGCAATGCTGGACTCTTTTGAAACTCCGCAAGAATTTTGTGTTGTGACTGAGTTTGCACAGGTAACCTACTTTTACTATTATCTTTTATTCTGTAACACCTTGCCGTTAGATTGTCTACTAACCTTTTATGTTATAGGGTGAGCTTTTTGAAATTCTCGAGGATGACAAATGCCTCCCCGAAGAACAAGTTCAAGCTATCGCAAAGCAGTTGGTACTTTACTTCCTTTCACACTGCAATTCTAGAATTCTGATCTGTTAAAAAAACACATGGAATTCCTGCAATCGATATTTTTATTCTGGACTGCTTTCTAACTAATGTTCCTACCAAGCCACATAAGGTTTAACTATACTAAATACGTTTCCTTCAAATTCAGGTGAGAGAATTACATTACTTGCATTCAAACCGCATCATTCATCGAGATATGAAGCCTCAAAATATATTAATTGGAGCTGGTTCTATCGTTAAGGTTGGAAAATCTAATATTAATTTTTGTTGTTTCTAAACTCCTATATAGGTATATTATATTTGCTTAGAAAATGCAGCAACCATTTTCTTTCCATTTATGACCATGACTGTGAACCTTGAATCCTATACTAATGCAGACTTTGATCACTACATATTATTCCAAAGTCTATACCAATGTAATATATAGTAAAATCTAAGCTAATCTTGTCTTACAGCTTTGTGATTTTGGATTCGCGAGGGCAATGTCCACAAACACCGTAGTGTTGCGCTTTATCAAAGGTTAGTCCAGTTCCACTTTACTAGTTAAAGGATGGAGTTTGGTTTGCATGTTTCCCAGTAGATAACAAATATTATGCTTATGTTCACATCTAAAATGTTGTGTTATGGTGACTTGATTAATGTTCTTAACTATATGCCTGAAAATTCTCAATAAGAGGAAACCGCAAGTAATTTTTGATGTCAATTCTTAATGTTACCATTGAGATCAGATGCATTTTCTTTGAATTTTTTGTAAACACATAAAGATCTCTTCTTTATGCTGCTGGTTCTAATATGTCTAAATTCTAAACCAATGCTTTATCAAATGACTTTCACCAACTCGATTAATAAAAATTGGGTTTTTTCAGGTACTCCTTTGTACATGGCTCCCGAACTTGTACAGGAACAACCTTACAACCACACTGCTGATTTATGGTCTCTTGGAGTTATATTGTATGTTCCCGGTTTTCCTTGACTCTCTTGTACTGTTCGTATTTATAACAGCAACAACGCAATCATTTTATATTCTTGCCATTAGTCATAATTGGGTGTTATATAAAAATTTAATTCCAGATATTTGAACTTAACCAAGAATATTTAACATTAAAGCGCTTTTAAACTAAAAGCTTATGAATATTAGATTGGCCGAGACAATTTATCTTGTATATAATACTAATCCAGTTTTCCTTGTGTCATCACTAGCCTTTACTCTTAGCTCACTTTGGATTCATTTCTACCCTTTATTTGTATTATTTTATAAGTCAAAACCTTGCTGAAAGTTGCACGGTGCTATCCACTGGGAGTAGTACAGGCTATGCTCTACGTCATATAGGCCTAACTCATCTTTTATTCATGATATTTTTAAGGGAGGTCCAGGTTTGGAGACCTCACCCGGACTTATTTTCTTCCTCCTAATCCTTATCTTAGACCAATGATAACTCCCTTGACGTCGACTATAATATGTTGCACTGTATACAACCTGCACCATTTTAATTATCCTTATAAAATGATCACTCCCTTGACGTCGACTATCACAAGTTTTTACTTTGCAGGTGTGGTCCATGTAGCCTTATACACTTTTTTTTCCTTTGCAGATGTGGTCACTGCAAAATCCTTGCCATCACAAGTATATCTTTGAAAAGGTTGCATCAGCATATAAATCTGGAAGGCGTTATCTCCATTTTTTGTACAGGATGCAGCATCTATAATTTGATGTCATATGCTATGGTCAATGAGAACTGCTTTGCATAAGAAGGTACTTCATTTATTTGTATTTCAGTTTTTTTTTTCTTGAAAACTTCAATTGTAAGAGTTTCTTTTTGTTTAAAACATTTGATAAGATTCCCTTGGTATGAAATTGAGTTTACATCAAGTTATGTTGTATTTGTGTGATTCTTTTAATGGATTTCTTACTTTTTTTGTGTATGGTATGTGGAATACTACCTAGATATGTAGTTTTGCTGGATTGGATTTCCATCAGAAACAGGGAAACTTAATTTTCTGAGCCGTGGCTTAAAAATGGAGTCGTGGCTAAAAATGGAGCCGTGGCTAAACATTTAAGCTGTAGCTTCATTCTTAGCCTCTCTTTTTTTCTGTTGCTAAAAAACTTCGCAACGGTATAAAGCAGTTGCGAATAAGAAAATTAGCAACGGCAACGGCCGTTGCGAATAATGTATTCTTCGACCGAGATTCGCAACGAAGCTTATGCCGTTGCTAAAAATTGCGACACCGTGTTTAGCAACAGCGAAGTCCCGTTGCGACCCCATTTAGCAACATCTATTGTATGTTGCTATATCGTTAAAATGGTGTAGTGTACGAACCGTAAAGCATAGATACGGTTCGTAACATAACCAATTCTAACCGTATAAAGAAAAAATGCAGCATTCTAAAATTTGATTTTTAACCTAAAACTCCAATTTTTGATGGAGAATACACTTCAATTGAACACAACAAAAATACTAAATGGGTTTTCGAATATAGACTTCAATCAACAATTATTAATGTTGCGAATCACCGATTAATCACGATGAAATTTTCGATCGATTTTAATGGAGCTTATGGTTAGAATGGAAATGGAGGAGAAGAGAAGATGAAGAAGAAGATGAAAAAAATCGATTTGATTTTTTTGAATCATTAGGCTTAAAAAAATTGATTTGATTTTGGTTGATTTAAGGTGAAAAGGGTAATCTAGTCAATCTACACCCCTATAGGACACCCCCTAACCAATATGAGGGTCATTGCTATCACACTTGACGCCCCTCTACCGATTCATGACGCCCCTTTACCAAGCTTGCTCTTTATAGCTTTGATGGTTTACCCACTCTAGGAAGGAGTGTAATAGATGCGAAAACATAAAATATGTTGTGTTTATGTTGGCGAGTTTGTCAAGTGTAGGAATACAGGTGAATTATTTTTTGTTTGTTGTTTTTGCAATTTATTTTGATTGCTTTCATGGTAAGATAGACCTGCCAATCTCGTAACACAGATAGACCTGCCAATCTTGCAATTTATTTTGGTTGTAATTCATTTTTTTTTTGAAGCATATATAAGAAATATAAAAAACATGCCTAGCTAGCTATTACTCGTGGGTATCTTGTACCCACATAGTCGTTTGATAGAATTTGGCTGATAAAATGCGGGATTGCTTGGTCCCATATTGTTGTTGATAAGTTTCCTGTTTGGCTTCCGTCTGCCGCATAGTTTGCCAGACCATCTCCTGCTTGATTCCCTTTTCTATAATTGTGTTGTATAGCACAATAAGGAATTTGTTGCATTCACAGTTTTATTTCGGCAATCATTTATGCAATATACCATGGAGCTTCAGTCTCCATTTTTAGGAAGCGCGTCAGATTTTCCGAATCCGTCTCAAAGATAACATTTGGCCATTGTTTCTCTGTTGTTGTCCTTGATGCCAGGAGAGTTGCCCATGTTTCGGCTATTAGCGCTGTAGTTATTCCTAGAGGCTGCGCGAAATCCATCACAGTTTTAGCACTCGAATCCCTGCAAATATAACCTGCTCCCTCCATTCATGGATGTACCCTAGCATCCCCATCCTGTTGATCTTTATCCAATTCGCTTCAGGTCTGGTCCAACATGCTAATATTGTTGTTGTTGCTCTGATATTTGTTGGGATGGCCCTGGGTGGTGGGTCGCCATGTAAAACCGGGGGGAATAACTTTTTTTTGCCCGTTCGAATTCCTGTTGTTGCCTCAAGGTCTGTGCTAGGATGTTGTCTGGGGTGTATGGTGTTGTTTGAAAACCAATTCATTTCTGGACGTCCAGATGTTTCAGGAAAAAAAAAAACAGAAAGCTGATATAGATGGGGTATGTCTGAGGAGGCATTTCGAGCTTACCCATCATTGGTGCAGGAATGCAACAACTTTTATAACCTGGCCAAACTGGGGTATACCCAGATTAATTGGGGTATACCTAATAAGACAAAACCTGGGTCATTATGAAGTAAAACACAACACCCCTTAACCAGTTATTTTCAAAATGCCTAATCTACCCTTGTTAATTAACACTAATAATGTGTTTAGGTTAATTAGTTGAATTAAAATTCTCAAATTAGGTATTGTTTGGATTGAATTATGTGTTATGGTTTTTGAGGATTTTTTTTTTTTTTTTTTTTTGTAACGGAAATGAAATTACAAAGGGGATGGCAAAGCTGTTGAGTGATTTCATACTCAAAATTATAGAAGGAATCAACACTTTCAATTATGAAATTATGAAAAGTCGGCAAGGTCGACAAAAAAAATGCCCTGCCTACTATAGGATTTTTGACATACAAAGAAAGGTGTTACCAATGCATGATTAGTCGGCAAGGTATTAATTTCATAACCTGCCGACTAAACTATAGTCGTCAAGGTATAAGGATGAATACCATCACGACCTTGTAAATGCTAATTTCAGAAATGAAAAATCGTCACGATATTCAACCTAGGAAGATAACGACTAATACTAGTCGGCAAGGTCGACAAAAAAATACTCTACCGACTAATAGTCGGCAAGGTCGACAAAAAAATACCCTGCCAACTAATACTGATCGGCAAGGTCGACAAAACGATACCCTGTCGACTTTTGATAAAAATGTGGAATCATTAGGGATTTGAGATTGGGTATGATTTTGTACCCAATCTCAAAACCCGTATTTTTTTTTGATTTCATCATGTATGGTTAGAGTTTTAAAGAGATTTTGAAAATTGTTTTGATAGATTTTAGTTTTAAGGTTGAATTCATGAATTAATAGTAAAGTAAAAAAAAAATTTGATAAGTCAAAAAATGTATTAAGCAAAAAATTATTTACAAGGTAGCAAGAGAGAAAAGAGGTCACAACAACCCCCAAAACTCTCAAAAGCTATTTAAAACGAAAATAAGCAACATTTGGTAACTCAATAGAGTGTAAAAAATCTAGCCAGCCTACATAATGCATGCCTACACCACTTCCTAAGTTACATCCTCTTCTAGCCATTTTATCAGCATCAAAGTTTGTTTTACGAAAATAGTGAACAAATCTGATGGATTCATATCTAGCACAAACATCCTCCCACCTTTGTTGAACAAACCACGACAGGTTGTTATTCTCCAAAATGTTAATCACACTTGCAGAGTCCGATCTAATGAGGATTTTACGAAAGCTCCATTGAACTGCCCACTCAAGCCCAACCACTATACTATATAGCTCTGCCAAAAAATTGGACGTAATGCCCAGCCCAATTTCCATAGCTCCTACAACACCACAGCTTGCGTCTCTTGCAACAACTCCAGCACCAGCCACGCCTGGATTGTTCCTAGATGCCCCATCGCAGCACAAAATCAGCTCTCCCTGGTCCGGAGATAACCAAATGCACGAAATTGGGACACTATGATTAACCCTTATGAAATTTACCCGAAAGTAATTCATTACCTGTAAGTCAGCAGTCGTGTTGTGCATGAATCCTTTCGTACGAACAAAATATTCATGCATCAAGTGAAAAACACGTTTTTGAAACACAGACCAACAAGGTTCTTCTTCTCATACAATTTCTTATTTCGTGTAAACCACAGTTCTGAGCGAGTCACTAAGTTTGCTACCAGCCACAAATCTTTAAACATCCTACTCCTTCCCTTTGCTGCTTTTTTAGAAGCCAAAAGATTATAGTGAGGCACAACATTAAACATACCTGAAATCCATCTCCAATCTTTCTTCGCAAAGCTACAGGTCCATAGAACATGTTCTAGTGTCTCTTCTTCAGTCCTACAAACACACCACATAGACGCAATCTGTATTTTGAACCTACTGCGAACTTTATCCAAAGTAGCACATGCACCATGCATAAATTTCCAATTTTGAGCTGCTATCGAAGGGTGAACAACGCTTCTCCAGATCATCTGCGCCTCATCCATGACATGGTATTTAGTCCTAATCAATTCCCTAGCTGTTAATAGTAAGGGAAATTTTGTCTTTTAATGTTTTTAAAGCGCCCCTTAGCACACCATCTTGGATGGTTTAAAATAGGTATACCACAATTAATCTGGGTATACCCCAATTTGGCCAGGTTTTATAAGTAATCAAAATAGCATACATTTTTTTTTTTTTTGTTAAGTCTAAGGTTTATTATAACAAAAAAACGTAATTACAAGAATTACAAGATTGAAGCACAAAGCTCCCTACCCCCATAAACCAAAGGAGTTAAAATAACTTCAAAGAAATAACTAAAAAAATATCCTCAAAAAAGAAAATTAAAAGAAGTTACCTAATATAGCCAACTCCTCTCAATTTACTTCCGCTGTTACCAACTCTATACGATTTTCTCTTGGAAAAAAATTCAGCCATAATATCCGTATCAAAAGCAAAGTTACCAGGAACAAGTTTAATAGGGGAAAATAAAATTGTCTAAAGGCTGGATTTCGAATAATCTTGTCTTTTTCTTAGTTGTCATTCTATCGGTTAGCTCATTTTTTCCCTTGAAATAATCTTGTCTAAAGAATGGATTTCGAATAAAATTGGCCCGCACATCATCATTCTGAATGTTGCTCGCCTCTTCATGTTCTTCCTTGGACAAAATATTATTTATATCAAAAACAATATCCTCTAACCCATCTTGAGTTTTCTTTTTAGGATCAGCGGCACTGCTTGGAGTTTCCTCATTGGACTTGGAATCCTTGTTAGGTGATTCCAAGCCATCATCAGATTGTAAAGATCTCGTAGCCATGATTTTAGCAGCTTGTTTGGCCATTTTCCTAGCTTTTTTCCCAGCTAGAATATCTGCATCAACTTCACCCCAATCCTTAGAGCCAATACTAACACCCGAATCACTTGATTCCGGTTGTTCCTCCTCTTCTTCAAAAGCCACACTAGTATCATTAGTAAGGCCTAACTCAGAAGATAGTACATCATGCTTGTTATTCACCACAACTTCAGTTCTTACTGACTCATCCACAAAAGGAGTAAAAGAAGTAAAAGTAAAAGGAGTGCCTTTATTAGGAGAGTTCTTACCCTTCACTGATGTCCATCCATCTTTAGAAGACCCAACAACAAATTTCGGAGTAGAATTGCTTGGCTTAGTCACGGCCTGGACACCAACCTGCTTGGATACGTATTTATTATTCCTAGTTTCTATATTTTGCTTAGCCTCAGAAGACCCAACAACAATTTCCCGAGTTTTAAAACACTGAGAATTGCTTGGCTTGGTCACGGCCTGGACACCATCCTGCTTGGATACGGATCTATTTACAGTTTCCATATTTTTCTTAGCCTCAGAAGTTTGTTTGGTCACGGAACTTGGCTGAGATTCCAAATTCAGCACGGACACGGACTGGACTTCAGAGTTTTGCTTAGTCCCGATCTGAATTTGCTTAGTAGTTGTCACTTGCGTAACTTCTG
This sequence comes from Papaver bracteatum, assembly GCA_023529315.1. Lineage (NCBI taxonomy): Eukaryota > Viridiplantae > Streptophyta > Magnoliopsida > Ranunculales > Papaveraceae > Papaver > Papaver bracteatum. The sequence continues at coordinate 977,425 of JAJJWX010001863.1, forward strand.
TTGTGCGTGCAGCAAGCGCTTCCTTGGCTGCAATTCCGTTTTTGCATCTAAGCAATCTAAACTGAGCTTCACGAAATTCAGATTCAGAGCGATCAAGCTCTGCCTTCAACTGTGTATCATCAACTGAAACATCAACTGTATTATCCTCCATATCTGTTAGAATACGGGCATCCAACTCAAAACCAATTGGCAATGAGTGGAGAGGCCCTAAGAGCGTCTGCAGCGGACGACCAAGAGTATAAATTTGGTCTGCAGCAGAGGCGTAGTGGGACGGAGTAAAGACTAAATCGAAGACCAGACTAAATTTGGTCCGCGACCAAGACCAAAACCAAATTTTAGTCGGGCGTTGATATAATTTACGCCCCACCACAGGCGTTCGTAAAGTATACGCCTCACAACGGGCGTACGTAAACTTAACGCCCCACGCCAGGCGTTAATAAAGCCTCCGTCCCATATATATATATATTTTTTAAGTTTATTGTGGGGCGTGGTCTATACCTCCGCCCCACTCAAAAATTTTGAAATCATATATGGGGCGTGGATTATACCAACGCCCCATTGTTTTGTTTTGTTTTTTTTTTCTTTTTTTCTTTAACTTTTCGGTACCAGGCGTACGTATTCTCTCCGCCTCACATCAGGCGTTGATATACTTCACGCCCCACACCAGGCGTTCGTAAAGTTTACGCTCCACCAAAATTTAGTCTGCCTCCCACTGCGTCACTCAGCGGATTAAACCCAAATATGGTCTTTTTTTTTACTCTTTGGTCTTTGATTTTGGTCGTACCGCTGCAGACGCTCTAAGGGATTATAAACCACAGGATCTTAGATGCCCATACAATGTGGGACTAATAATCTCAACACGCCCCCTCACGTGTAGCCTCGTTGGGTCTAACACGTGGACAATTTAATCGGGTGACGCGGAGTAAAGGCGCGGTCAATGACAATGTTGAGATTATTAGTCCCACATTGTTGGGCAATCTAAGATCCTGTGGCTTATAACCCCTTAGGGCCTCTCCACTCATTGCCAATTGGTTTTGAGTTGGATGCCCGTATTCTAACATGGTATCAGAGCAGGCTATTTGCGACGAGTCATTGACCGCGCCTTTACTCCGCGTCACACAATTTAATTGTCCACGTGTTAGACCCAACGAGGCTACACGTGAGGGGGCGTGTTGAGATTATTAGTCCCACATTGTTGGGCAATCTAAGATCATGCGGCTTATAACCCCTTAGGGCCTCTCCACTCATTGCCAATTGGTTTTGAGTTGGATGCCGGTATTCTAACAATATCATCCAGATTCAAAGACTTCTCCTTTTCCTCATCAGTTTTAGCTAATTTTGCTTGCCAAACTTGGTTTGTAGGTTTATTGTTCGTTTGAACAATCTGTTTTGACTTACCAGCAGTCTTCATGCTATTCTTCTTTTTGCATTCACCATCAACATGCCCAATAATATTGCAAGATAAACAGAATTTAGGTGAATTTGGTATATCAACATATTGCCAATTTTTTTTACCTATGCTTTGCGAAATCTATATCCACCAAAACAGCTGCAAAGTGACCATATTCAAGATTTAGGGTTCTTTGATCCACCACAATCGGTGTTCCAAGGATTTTCCCAATCGAAAGTAATGATCTCTCAGTCCATAGCTCAATAGGGAGACCAAGTAAACGTACCCAAACAGCTGCATGGGACGTTCTTTGTTTATCAGGATTAAAACCTGGGTACCAACCAATCAGCCTCAGAATTTGTTGATTGACAAACCACTTTTCAGCACGTATCTTCTCCTTGTCCGAATCTGATGATAATAACATAATAACAAAGAAACCTTTGCTCATAGGTATAAACTTGCACCTATTCTGAAGTTTCCATTGATTTTCAAGGATTTTTTGAACCTCCACAAACTTTAAACCTATAGAATCCAGTCTAGCTACGAAGCTATGTTGAAAAGGTTTACACCCTTCCTAATAAAAATCATTAGGAATGATAAGAGCTGGCTCACCCTCAACAAGAGTAGGGTTAGGTAACAAAGAAATATCAAAAGAAACTTGTTTAACATGGCTTTGATTTGAGCTACTAGGATCGTTAACTAAAGAATGAATCATCATGAATCAAAGAATTGATTCTTATAATCCAAATACGTGAAACTTGAAACTCTAAGGGGCTGTTTTGTAACCATTATTTTAATGGATTATCAGCCCATAATCCATTATGCAGATTATAATGGATTTTATATGCGTTTGGTAACTATTATAATAATTGTTTATTTTAATCATAATTGAAAAAATTCATTATTTCCATAAACAGAAAAAAGTTGTTTTGAAAATTTATTATAATTAATTATTTTTTCTAAGGAACTCAAATTTATTTTTTTTTCTTCTTATTTTCTCTAAACTATCAAGAGAGAGACAAAAAGACAACATAAAACTAAAAAAATATCCTAGATTATTATTCTTTTCTCTTATTTTTGAAATCATCATACTAAGATAATCAATTATCTAAAAGTAGTGTTTGGTAAAATTTATTTTTTAAATGATTATATCAAAATCATTTATCAATTTATGATTATTTATAATCATAAACAGATAATCATAAATTTTACCAAACAAGCCCTAAACGGGAAAAGAATTGGTTTTCCAAAAGTAAGAAATACTATTAGGTCCTAGGAATAATATATTAGAGAGAGTCTAGTCCATTTGACCCAGTCAAATGTCTGTTTGGTCCTATTTGGTAATATAAATTATAGTTTGGTCCTAAAAATTATTGTTTGGTCCTACGCTGATGTCATGGATGATGTAAATGTCACCCTGTAGTGGCAAAAATACCCTTTTGGATAAGGACCATATATATAGTCAAAAAGTAAGAGAGAATAAATCATTCTCAGATTTTCTTTCTCTCTCCTCTATAATTCAATTTCAGATCTAGTTTTTTTCTCTCCCCATTTTTTTTCTTTTTTGTTGTTGTTTATGTTGCAGACAACGAATCTTGATGATGAAGAATTGTTGCTGCTACTGTTGTTGACAATGAAGACGATGAAGATGATGGAGATAATGAAGATGTTGTTGAAGATGATGGAGATTTGATCTTCTCGTGTTGTTGCTATTGAAGACGATCCATGAAATCAATGAAGACAATGGTGTTCTTTGTTTAAGAAGATGATGGAGATGATGTTCTTTGTTGTTGAAGATGATGTTTAACTTTTTCTTTTTTCTCTGATGCTGTATTTTTTTCTTGATTTTCTCTGCTGCTGTTGTTGAAGATGGTTTTTATATGGACTTCATTCCAGGAATGAAGTCTGTTTATTTTAGGTTTTTATATGGACTTCATTCCTGGAATGAAGTCTGTTTTTTTAAGGTTTTTATATGTTCTTTTTAGGTTTTTATATGGACTTCATTCCTGGAATGATGTCTGGAATGATGTCTGTTTTTTTAGGTTTTTATGTGGACTTCATTCCTGGAATGAAGTATGTTTTTTTAGGTTTTTATATGGACTTCATTCTGTTTTTTTTATATTTTTATACGGACTTTCATTTCTATTTTTTATGTTTTTATATGAACTTCATTTCTAGAATGAATTGCTACAAAAAAAAAGTACAAATTCACACGGAAGGGTACTTTTGTCAGTTTAATATTTTTAAATAATTATGGACCAAACAGTAAAAGACATTTGACCAAAAGACTAAACGGACAAGAGCCCACCTAAAAAAGGACCAAACGATATTTTTCCCTTTCCCCAAAAAAGAGAAGAAAAAGAAACGGACATTCTCTTTCCTCTCACCCCCAACAATATCTTTACCACCAAGAAAATATATGCCAAGCACTGAAAAAAAAAACTGCAATAACATACAAACTGCAATAATTTAACTGTTTAAAGGTGAAGTTTCTGTACGTCAGTCCATTCATTTTAAAAGCATTATATTATCTGGTGGTGTGGGTGTGGGGAAGGACTGAGGAGGGCAAAACAAAAAATATGTTAATGGAAAAAAATTTAACAGCCTGATTTTCTTCCCTCTGCAACCCCGTACAAAAAACAAAAAGAAAAAAAAATAAAAAAAATAGTAAAGTACTAATCTTACACCGCCTGTTGTATCAGACCTTGCCTAACATTTCCATGGCTACCCATCCTAAGTCCTCCGGAGATTGAAGAACCAGAATTTGGCGGGTGATCATATTTGCAAGCGGGTCCGAATTTGCAAATGCCATAGCGACTGTAGTAAGAACATGCAATTTCTTCCTGTATGGCACAATCAAAGGGCTGGCTATTTAAGTTGGATGATGCGCATAACAATCAGGGAAAACAAAATGTGCGCAGCATTTACAGATAAAAATAAATGTTAAGCTCAAGAATTAACTTACCGGTCTTAAAGGAAGTCCCATGGGACTGAGGACACACTTGGAGGCCCGGTTCTTTGGATGATCAAACTTACAATATGATTTGAATTTACAATCCCCATTTTTCATGAAATATTCACACTCCTTTTCACCGGGTCTTTCTGGATATTCATCAATTGGCATCTGCTGTTGATAATGTGCAAAACCACCTGTCTTCTTCGATGGACCATTCAGAACTAATGGCACAGGTGGACCCATATTTACTGCAGGTGGATACATTGGGGTCTGCTGTGGAGGCTGCATAAGCAACATTTAGTTTCATTAATGTAATCAGATGCTAGATCAGATACAAAAAGCATATAGTAATACTTACCACTTTTATCGTCAAATAACAAAGACGGAGATAGAACTGAACAATAAGCATTATAAAACCAGTAGACTTAGTTCTCATATGTCATTCTTAATAGCAATTTGATTATCCTCACTGTGTTCACACCAACTTGCTCCATGCAAAAGAAAAGGAGTACTAGTAACTAGTTTGTGCTCTTGCTTTAGGTAATTAAGGTACTACGTAAAAGGTAGTATACTCACCAGATATCCGTTCCATTCCATACTCTGGCGTACTCCTTGTGGAGCAGATAGCAATGGAGCATAAGATGGAACAGCATCCATGTAAGATACCATCGTCTCATTTGATGTTCTTGCCATAGACCAGGATGGCACCCCTGGTTGTGACAAAACAGATGAAGGTACTGGAGATGGTCTACAATTCTGGTATCTCAAATGAGGATCTCGTACTCCCACATCAGTAGGATTAGGATGATGAAATCTGCAGTCAAGTGCAAACTTGCAAGAACCATTACGCATATAGTGAGGGCATTCTGTTTCTCCCTGTGATGAAAGCGGAGATGGTAAAATGTTTAAAATAATTCAGTCAACTACTTGTAATGATTACATACAGGATTTTTCAAACAAAAAAAATTACAATAACTGCGACAACTATGAAAATTATAATTACCTGTCGGACAGGAAGGCCCAGAAAGTTGAGGTCCAAAGTCGATGCAACAGCTGGCTTTTCTTGAATGTGCTGAAATCGACACGTAGTTCCATACTTACACCCACCTGGTCTTAGGTAATACTGTAAAGATCATTGAGACACAAATAGAAATTTTATAAAAAAATCATTTTGCTTTCTTATCCTAGATTTCTTATGACTTGTAAGACAATACACTGGAAGGAATTAAAAATGAAAAGAAACTTAAAAAAGAAACAAACTGACACAAGTAGCAACAAGAGAGTAATAGAATAAACACCTTGCATTCCACCTGTCCTGGTGTTTCTACGTATCCTTCCTTTTCCTAAAAACATTTCAGAAATAAACCCCATCGATGAGGACATATTACTAAGTTCAGGGATAAGAAAATATAACAACAAATCTAATACATAAATTTAGTAGACAATAAACGATAACTATACCATCTACCTCGACAAGGTATGGAAGTATATTTCACCAAATTTTCACATTATAAACTACTACATAATATCTATCCCACCTGATCTGGTTCATGCGAAACTGACGCTGAATGGACCTACACAGTATGTTCCTAGTTAGATGATGATAAAAAGAGAACATATTTCCTCGAATACATGTAAAAAGTAATGAAGTCACCTGTCTTTTACTTCTGCTTGGGTGGTTGTATCTGCAATTCAATCCATAACGACATGCCCCTGTACGAAGATAATGCCCGCAATCTGGTTCACCGGGTCTTACGGGATGATGTAAACTTCCATTAACCTCCATCTCCTCTTCCTCTTCAATAGCACTATCCCCCCAACTTCGGCTTTGTTTCCTTTCAAATCCTCGATTCTGTAAACCACCTCCACTAAGTAAAAACTCAATGTTCAACAGTAAAATCTAAGCCTTCTGCAACATTAAGTTATTAGCATTCCTCATGGTCGCATTGAATAAGGATAATAGTCCCGTGTCAATTCCAAATACAATCACTCTTGTGGAGAAAGCTAAATATGGAAATAATCCCGTGTCAAATGCAATCCTCATGAAGCTAAATACAACAACCCCACACAGTACATATGTAGTTGCCCCCGAGCACAATGCTAAGCCAGATCCTCTACAAAAGGATTTACATTGACTAAAAACTATTATTTTCTCACATTCAGAGACATAAGAACGAGGAGATTACCAATTGCCATTGTCGTTCTTTGAATTCTTCGGTCTCTTTTTCTTTTCCATTACCAACCTTGAACAAAATAAACAAACCCAAATTAGCAAGCAAACAAACAGCACAGTACAAAACCCTGATCCCTAATCACTAGAATCAAAGAGTATACAAAATCATAGATACTGTAAATCATCTAAATCTACGCATTTCTAAATCTGATAAACAAAATTTCAAAAAAAAAAAATCCTTGCCAAAATATATTTCTATTTCTTTTAACCTGAACCTTTTTATTCCTGGTTGGATGATTATATCTGCAGTTTAATCCATAACGACAACTCCCAGTACGAACAAAATGTGCACAATCTGCTTCACCAGGTCTCACTGGATGATTATTCTGATTATGATTCTCATCATCATGAGGCCGCTGAAAAGATGACACCTTTCCCTTAATTCCTAACCCTAGATTGTCAAACTTACCTTCTAAACTACTGTCATCAACACTAACATCAACAGCAGCAGTATCAGATGTACAAGAATCAGACCCAAACACTAATCGTTCATCTCCATCTTCTAATTCTTTAATCGAAACCATTTCTTACTCCCTTCTTCTTTTTCTACTTCGCATTTATTTTTGCAAAAACAAACAAAAATTTCAATTTGGGGATTTTAACTTGAGAAGGAGAAAGTAACCCTAACTATTTATACGTCATGAATACGTATATTAAAATTTAAAAGTTTACTTTACTGAGTAGTCTATACATCCAACGGTTTAGAGACTTGTGTGTCAGCTTTCTAGGTATCATTTACCATGGGTCAGGCTAATATAATATTTTTGGCGCGTAAAATGCTCATTGGTTAGAGGGACCATGCGGGTTTTTACCTTTTAGATATAGTAATAGTACTGCGACTCGCAATAAATGATGTCGGGAAAAAGTGGATTTTCTGCGGCCTACGTTTGGCTTATACACGGCGGGTGCTAGTAATTTCGGTGGGTATGGCCCACGGTTTCTATCGAATTGTGGGAGTTACCATCCCAGAAATTTGCTAGTTGGACCACTAAACCCGACCAGCTTGTCCTCTAGTCCAGGGGAGAAAATATTTAATCACTCGTTCAGAAAATATTTGAAAAAAGTAAAATTAGTAACCTAACCCTAATAACACGCGTGTAAGAGTCACAGCCAGAAAAACGCAGAGAAGAAATCACGCGCGTTAATTCAATTTCTTCTTGTTTTCATCGACATATTTTCATTTTTCATCTGCTACTCCTGCACTTTTTCAATCTTCTCCAAAGAAAATAAAATCCCCAAAACCAGATCGAAAAACTAAATCAAAATCTAGGTCAATTTTATCCTCTTTATTCAATAATCATTTTCAAATCGAAAAACAAAATCAAAACCAAACCCAGATTTTTTAATATAATATTCAATTCTCATTAACTAAATAAAATCTTACAAAGTTAAAAATTACATACTAGGCAAGCGAGCGACAAGCTGTGCCGCTAGCCCTTTTTGAATAGCAAAACCTATCCTATTAAAAATAAAATCTCGTGAGCCAATATGTATAGCGTCTACTGATATGTAATATCAAACATACTGCTACTTAACAAAGTAACACAATGCATCACTACATATCTCGTGACCCAGATTTGTTTTTCTTTGAAAAGAAAAAATTGTTACTAATCGAAAAATTAAACGAACAATTACAGAAGAAATTACATAAGAAAGTGCTTAACCATCAAAAAGTATAAGAGAAACTGTTGATGATTCACCAACAGCAAAAACCAAACAAAAACCTGCTGCTGATTCACCAACAACAAGAAGTATGACTAAAGCTGTTACTCCACCAGCAGCACCAAAAAAAGGTAAAACTTCTAAGCACCACTATATATTGGTATGTAGTACATATCTATGTTCATGTGTTGTTTTTATGCTTACATATTGGTATGCACATCTCTAGATATTGACAGTATATCCTAACACTACATATTGGTATGTAGTTGTGTATATCATATGTACAACTATTGATAGTATATGTAGTAGTGTATCTAACACTACATATTGATAGTTGTGTATACATATTGTATGTAGTTGTGTACAACTACTGACAGTATAATTCTTAATAACGAGGGGTCGCTGCCCCCTCGACCCCCGCAAATGGTGATATATATATATTCATAATTGATATGTGGTGAATATCATTGTTGTGTTTGTTTACGAATATGTAGTGATGCATTGTGTTACTTTGTTAAGTAGCAGTATGTTTGATATTACATATCAGTAGACACTATACATATTGATATGTAGTGTATATTCCTATTTAGATATGTAGGTGTTGATGGTGGTTTTTAGCTTAGGGTTAAAATCGTAAAACTTTGCATTTGATGTATCGTCACTCTGCAAGGAAACAGAGCCACGTGTGCTAACCTCTCCACTGGAAAATTTATTGAGCCGCTCAATATACTTACATGAAATTTAGCCAAACTGGCGAATGTAGCAACCATCCCAGATGTTCTGTAAATTTCGGCGCCTCGCGTATATTCACTTAATATAAGTTCTTCTGAATGCCTTCTATGCTATATTCTCCGACTGAACTCTTAATGTTGATATGGCATGACGATTTGTGTTCACTTGCAGCAAAGTAGCACGAATCTCCAAATATCAAAGATAAGATCTTTGCATAAGGTATTCAATCAGAAAAGAATGCTGCTCTCTGGCAATAAACTTAAAAGAGCTCTGTGTCAACACATAGAATTCAATCAATCGTCCTGACTAACTTACAAAAGTTAGGGTTTCACGCCTCGCGCAATATACCATACCTTGCTTGACAAAATTAAGCCTAAACAAACTAAGCAATTAATCCACCATGGATTGGCAGGTGCAACCTCGCCCAGAATAAGAAAAAACAGGGAGCCACGGCAGCAAAGAGAGGTGTGACCATGCCTTAGGCTAGATGGCGCCACTGGCCACTCCCCATCCAAAACCGGCCCTATTTCCCATTGACCAATCAGGTCTCCCTAAATGCGCCACGCGCATTCTGAATGAGGCCGGCCCCATGATGCTTGCCGGCCCCACTTCTAATCGACCAATCAGGTCGCTCTAAAGCCGCTACACTCTCATCAGAAATGTGGTCGCTCCTTATACATTAAAGGCCAAATGCACCCTGCCGCGCTAACATGCAAAACTAAGCAAGCAAACGCGCTCTACCACGACAACATATCGATCGGGCATGCCAACATGCCACTCTACCGCGGTAACCTGCCATAAATAGCCACCCACGGCAATTCCTACTCCCGTGGACGTTTCCACACTATGGGATCGCCATAGTTCCTTTGGCATATCCATGGCGCCATTTGCATAAAAGTAGCGCCATGCCGCAGCCGCGTGCACTAATTAGGGTTTCGACATGCCAAACCCTAATTTGTTTCCTAGAGCAATGGGATTGGCGTAGCAACAGGGCTAATGTTGCCACGCCACATGTGGGTCCGACTCCACGGCGCTTTGGCCACGCCAAGCCCTAATTCTTCCACGGCGAATTCTTTCACGACGCCTTGGCCACGCCAGACACCATTTACGTAATTGTGCCAATGGCATGCACAAGCCATGCCATCCATGCCACCGCGCCATTGACAGGCACCAACGCAAGGTAAAAACAATCAAAGACTACCCTTATTCATAAGATGCGATCTCGGCCATTGCAGTTCACCACCAATCCGGTAAGCTCGTGACAAGTTTTAGGAAACTAGCCCCAAAAACGAGCCTAGCATCACATAAGCTATTTACATGCGGAAAACCTCTCAATTTCAACTTGCCACACGTAGCAAAGTGCTACATATTTTCCACAAAAACACTCGAGACATCAAAACATGTCACAAACTGGGGGATACTCATCAGGGTATTGGTCTGGCGGTTTACAACATGCGGCGTGCAATACGCCCGTCACAAGAAAGTGTCATAAAGCGGGGAAGTTAGTAATGGTGTAAACGTATCATTCATTATGGAAACATAAATTCCAGGCGTTATCCGTTACTCCCTTCTTTCATTACTCAATCATTTCCACTTCCTACAAGAGACCAGAGTACGTTTTTGTTGCGACTTGTATAAATAGGTCTCACCTATTTACACCAAACAACAAGTTTTGGTCAGGAGAACTTCTGATAGCTTTCCCACTTAGAATGAATGATAGCTTACCACATCCAGAAATCATCTGATATATTTCTCACTCAGCTAGCCAGTTCAAATTTCTGATACAAGTCGCAAAATGCCCATACTTCTAGAATCAACTATTCTGGTCTCAACACTTTCTTCACTTCCCTCCCTAAGACCAACCCTTCCATTGCACTCCGCTCCCGACGTGGACATTAATCGAAGAGGAGGACAGGCTCACATCACTGCACCAAGAGACCCAATCTCATGCTCTCCCTCCAAAAGAAAAGCACGCTAATTTCCCCTCATCAAACGGAATTACATCTCACACTCATACCAAGCGGGAGCGGGCTTTTATTGCAAGTCGTGACGAAAAAGGTAAAACCGTATATCGGCGCCGCTATTAGCAATTAGCAGGGGAGACTACCACCCAGTCTCTCCGCTCAATGGAGTGCAATCACGTCAGCAAGCCACAAAAGAAAGTTCCAAATGCACCACGGCAATTGCAGGAAGGAACCAACTCCACCACAGATGAACTCGAAGTTGTCAACATCAGAAGTGAGGAATCTCCACGGTCTGTGTCCATCAGCTCAACTCTATGTGCTGACGAACGTGAAAAACTTGTGGACCTTCTTAAGGAATATCAAGATATATTTGCGTGTTTTTTTTTTTTTTGGTAAGTCCAAAACAAAAAAGTAAATGTCCAAGACCGGGTTATATTCACGTTGACGTACGAGGAAATGCCTGGCCTGGATGAGAAACTGGTCACTCACCATCTACATGTAATACCCGGATCCAAACCGGTCAAACAATCCCCAAGGAAGTTCAGACACGATGTGGAAGAACAGATCAAGACTGAAGTTCAAAAATTACTAGCTACTGGTTTCATCAAACCCATTTTCCAACAATGTGGTTCCAGTAAAGAAGAAGAACGGCCAAATCAGGTGTTGTGTTGATTTTTGGGATCTGAAAAAATGCTGCCCCAAGGAAGATTTTCCTCTCCCTAACATATATATGCTGGTAGACGCCACCAGTGGACACGGCATGTTCTCTTTCATGGATGGATACAGTGGCTATAATCAAATAAAGATGTACGAGCACGACGCAAGTAAAACAGCTTTTCGTACTCCTCTCGAAAACTTTTACTATACCGTGATGCCTTTTGGTTTAAAAAATGCTGGCACCACTGTAAGGACCATGAAGCTTGTCAACGCTATCTGATCAGTCAAAAGATGATCAAGAGACGAATCAGCCGCTAATTACTCGATTAGTTAATGTAGATTTTAATTAATAGAAATTAGTCTAACAACAATCTAGATACGAAACTAGTATCACTAGATAGGTCTCGAAAAGTTATGCGAGATGGGCTACTCGAACGTGTCATTTGAACACCGGACGAAGAAGATATCATCGGAATTGTGTGAAGGGCAAAATAGTCATTTTGCAAATTAGCCGACCTTCCTTCCCGTATCGTTTTGGGTGGCTTTGTAAGTTTTGGTCGGCCTTATCCCCAACCCGATTGAAGAAAAAAGACATTCTCTTTCCTTCTTTCTCTTTCTTCTTCATTCTTTTCTCTTCATCCTCTCTGTTCTTCACCTGATGGTGAATCAAGTTGTTAAAACAGAGAGATTTTTAGATCGAGAGAGAGATGGGAATGTTTGAGTAGTGGTTGTTGTTGGTGGTGCTGATGTTGGTTAGCTCTGGGAAGAAGAGGAGATGATGATGCAACTGTAAATTAGAAATTAGAAATTAGGGTTCGTGGAGTGGATTGAAGTTTGGATATTTAGAAGTTGAATATTCGATATGTTATAGATGTAGAATCATGGGTTGGTGTTTAATTGAGGCTTTGAAGTTGTTATGTTGATTGAATCAAGAATTAGGCTTTCTAAGTTGGATTGGAATTCGATTTGAGTAAGGATTAAGAAGAGTTAGACAGAATTACAAGATGGGTTAGCTTTATTGAAGAGTTTGATTGATGCTTTTAGTTTTAATTCGAGATTGAAGATAACTAGGGTCCATGTGTTCTTCCCTAAATTGGAATTAGGGTTTTGAAGAAAAGTTCAGTGAATTCGATATGAATTATGGTATATAGTTTAAAAATAACTCAGTGATTCTATAACTCAGGATGAACAGATGATCTGGTGTTATTCAACTGAACCGGGTTATGAGTAAAGATTGAAGTATTTGTTCTTCTTAGGTAACTTTGTAATGTTATCTATTTTCATTACTGAGTTTATGGTTTTGACATTTTAACTAAGGATGGTGATAGATGTGTGTGTGTATGGACTGGACTTGAGATTTTGGGGGAAACTGCTGGTGTTACTTTGGTTGTGTTTGTGTTGGTAGTAATGTGATGAGTTGAAAGAAAGATTGAACTATAGATGGAGGTTGATTGATTGTGTTAAAGAATTGTAACAGGAAATAAGAATGGATTGTTGTTAGGGTTGGGTATAATCTCAACTGAAGTTGCTGTTGCAGTTAACATATCTAGTAGAGGCTCAGTTTGCTGTGCTGGTAGGAACGAAAATGAGAGATGTTGGATTTGATTTCAATGGAAAGAGATTATAGTGAATATGGTCCGGTAAAGTAAATGGAGTTGGAGTTTCTCATACTATAGGAGGTTTAATACATGTGATGGTATTTGAAATGATTCAAGAGTTAGTTTGCAGTCTATACAGGTTGAACTAAGATATGTCTTGAGTAAAGTTGAAGCAGTTCATTTCTTAGCGGAAGTTGTGAAGGTTTTGGAGTTGCAAGTGTACTTCAGTAAGCAGGAAGGTCTTACAGCTGAGGGTGTTGTGTATGGTAGTGGATGAAGGATTGTTGTTGACGAAGTTTAGGTTGGAGTTATGGGAAAGATGTACTGCCATTACAGTTGGGTGTGTTTGAGTTGAGATGATCTGAGTGTTGCTTAAAGCTGCAATGCAGGTAGCCATAGTCTTTATTTGTAATTGAAATTTCATGCCTGAATTAGAACGTTTGGATTGATGCAATGAATAGATTATAGTTGAACTTGAGTTAGAGTCACAGCTGTATATTGGCCTGTGCAATGGCTTAGGCCAGTGTTCTATCACCCAGTCAGATGTCTAACTAGTTTAGTTTAGCTGACTCAGTTTTCTAACTGAGTTATATCTGTGTTGACTCACCGAGTTTACCTGTCTTGACCGAGTTGACTCTTTTGACTAGAATTGACCCCGACTCGACTCAATTGATCTGACCTGATCAGCTAACTTGACCTTGACCCTTTGACTGACATGGACTGTTAGTTGACTCCTCTTGACCAAATGTTGACCCTTAGTTGACTTAGATGGATTGGACCTTAGATTAATGGACTGGATTAGTGGACTTGGGCTTAGGGCTAGTTGTACTAGTTTGATGATTTGGACCTCTTGTGGTCCAAATTAGCCTTTGGCTTATTCTACAAGGTTGTAGATATTCATAAGACTTAGCTACGGACTATAGAACCAACCTAATTGGATTAGTAAACTCTTAGTTAGGTTAAAGGTAGATAATGAGATACCATAATGGGCTTAGAACCATTAAATAAACTTGTATGATTCTTGTGTGAGCCATTTTGGCTAGATTCTTAGAGTTCTTGTGTGATTAACAATTAGTCTACATTAACAACAATCGATTCAAAGGATGAACCAGTAGATGGAGGAATTCAAGGTAGGAGTTGGGTTGTCATCAAATCAGGTGGGAGCTCTGTAACCTTCTTGTAATCATTGAGCATTCTTTCTGTTGCAAGTATGATGAGTCTTTAGTACTTTTGACATGTTTGTGTGTTTTACTATCTATATAAATGCTTGTATGTGCGTGTAATATGCGTTGTATGATTTCCCCGCAAGGAGTGTCTGTGATTCCCCACGGCTTTTTGCTAAGTTAAGTATATCGGATTTTCCCCGTTTTAATATTACTTAGTAGGGCAGCTTCTTCCCCGTTTCAATATATTAGTGGGGCGGCTTCTTCCCAGTTATAATATTACCTAGTAGAGCGGTTTCTTCCCCGTTTCGTTATTATATATACTATTTTATTTTGGGGAAATCACTCGTGTGCATATTATACTTGTTCGTCTAACTTTCTCATCTTGATGGTAATATTCTAAATCATAGTTTGTATGGGCACTCTGTGTGGATGATGTTATTATTATTAGTTAGGGTTGTTCTCGCGTCATCTTCTCCAATGAGTTTGGCGAGGTTATGATAACCACTACACCAAAACCAGGATTTTCTCACAGTGTAACCTGTCACAGTTTATTTTTCAGTCACTGATATACCTGTGATAAGTCCTGCAACAATTATAACTGTTGCTAAATTTTGTAATCGTGATAATGAATCTGAATATTTAACTTTTTTACTAGTCACAATTATATTTGTTGACAATTATCTAGACAATCACAATTATAATCTAAAATGATGTTTCCACCCAAAAATTCCACCACATCTAAAACAACCCCGAATTAATCACTCTTAGAATTTTGATTGTCACTACTTTCGCAACAGTTATACAAAATAACAATTTTATTTAATTTCTAAATATCAAAATTTATTTTAATTTTATTTTTTAATTTTCTTAATATTATAAAAAAGGATCAAGACCAAGTCAACAAGTCATGACTTTGTAAGACAATTGACTTGGACAAAAATCAACCTTTTCTCTCGATTTTCTCGACAAAACCACAACAAAAATTCATGCTTCTTCTGAATGCTGTGAAAATGACCATACTACCCTTATCAGAATAAGTACAATAAAAATTCAGAAGACCGTGAAAAGGACCATATTACCCTTACTGGAAATAAATGCAATAAATATTATAGAGACTGTGAAAATGACCAAAATACCTTTATTGAAAAAAAAAATAAAGTAAATATTACGGATTGTGAAAATAACCACATTACCCTTATTGGAAATAACTGCAATAATTTTTATGGAGACTGTGAAAATGACCAGGCTACCCTTATCGGTAATAAATAAAGTAAACGTTACCGATTGTGAAAATGACCATATTACCCTTATTAAAAAAAGTGCAATAAATATTATGGAGACTGTGAAAATGACCATACTACCCTTATCAGAAATAAGTAAAGTAATTCTTACAGACTGTGAAAATGACCATATTACCCTTATTGGAAATAAGTGGAATAAATATAATGGAGACTGTGAAAATGACCATACTACCCTTATCGGAAATAATTAAACTAAATGTTACCGACTGTGAAAATGACCATAATACCCTTATTGTAAAAGAGTGCAATAAATATTATGGAGGCTGTGAAAATGACCATACTACCCTTATCGGAAATAAGTAAAGTAAATGTTACCGATTGTGAAAATGACCATATTACCCTTATTGGAAAAAAGTACAATAAATATTATGGAGACTATGAAAATTACCATACTACCCTTATCGGAAATAAGTAAAGTAATTCTTACATACTGTGAAAATGACCATATTACCCTTATTGGAAATAAGTGCCATAAATATTATGGAGACTGTGAAAATGACCAGACTACCCTTATCGAAAATAAGTAAAGTAATTCGTATAAACAGTGAAAATGACCATATTACCCTTATTGGAAAAAGTGCAATATATATTATGGAGACTGTGAAAATGACCAAACTACCCTTATTGAAAATAAATATAGTAAATATTATAGAATGTGCAATAAAAATGACCATATTACCCTTATCGGAAATAAGGAAAAAGTGCAATAAATATTGTGGAAAAAGTGCAATAAATATTATGGAGACTGTGAAAATGACCAGACTACCCTTATTCGAAAATAAGTAAAGTAAATATTACAAACTTTAAAAATGACCATATTACCCTTATTGGAAATACGTGCAATAAGTATTATGGAGACTGGAAAAATGACCAAACTACTCTTATTGAAAATAAATAAAGTAAATATTACATAATATGAAAATGACTGTATTACCCTTATTGGAAATAGGTGCAATATATATTTTGGAGACTGTGAAAATAACCAAACTACCCTTATTGGAAAAAGTGCAATAAATATTACAGACTGTGAAAATGACCATATTACCCTTATTGGAAAAAAAGTCCAATAAATATTATGGAGACTGTGAAAAATGACCAAACTACCGTTATCGAAAATAAATAAAGTAAATATTACAGACTGTGAAAATGATCATATTACCCTTATTGGAAAAAAAGTGCAATAAATATTTTAGAGGCTGTGAAAATGACCAAACTACCCTTACTGAAAATAAATAAAGTAAATATTACAAACTGTGAAAATGACCAAACTACCCTTATTGGAAAAAGTGCAATATATATTACACACTGTGAAAATGACCATATTACCCTTATTGGAAATAACTGCAATTAATATTATGGAGATTGTGAAAATGATCATACTACCCTAATCGAAAATAAGTAAAATAATATTACAGACTGTGAAAATGATCATATTACCCTTATTGAAAAAAAGGACAATAAATATTATGGAAACTATAAAAATGACCAAACTACCCTTATTGGTAAAAAGTGCAATAAATATTTTGGAGACTGTGAAAAATGACCAGACTACCGTCATCGAAAATAAGTAAAGTAAATGTTACAGACTGTGAAAATGACCATATTACCCTTATTGAAAATAAGTGCAATAAATATTATGGAGACTATGAAAATGACCAAACTACCCTTATTGGAAAAGTGCAATAAATATTACAGACTGTGAAAATGACAATTAAGGATAATATGACTATTTTCACAATGGTAACATTTACTTTACATATTTCCGATAAGGGTAGTTTGGTCTTTTTCACAGTCTTCATAATATGTATTGCACTTTTTTTCAATAAGGGTAATATGGTCATTTTCACAGTCTGCAAGAACTACTTTACTTATTTCTGATAAGGATAGTATGGTCAATTTCGATCTCGTAATATTTATTGCACTTTTTTTCCAATAAGGGTGATACGGTCATTTTCACAATCAGTAACATTTACTTTACTTATTTCCGATAAAGGTAGTATGGTCATTTTCACTGTCTCTATAATATTTATTCCACTTATTTCCAATAAGGGTAATATGGTAATTTTCACAGTATGTAATTTACTTTATTTATTTTCAATAAGGGTAGTTTGGTCATTTTCAGCGATCTCCTAATATTTATTCCATTTATTTCCAATAAGGATAATATGGTCATTTTCACAATCTGTAATAATCACTTTACTTATTTTCGATAAGGGTAGTCTAGTCATTTTCACAGTCTCTATAATATTTATGGCACTTATTCCAATAAGGGTAATATGGTCATTTTCATAAAGATGTAGTATTTACTTTATTTATTTTTAATAAGGGTAGTTTGGTCATTTTCACAATATCCATAATATTTATTGCACTTATTTCCAATAAGTGTAATATGGTCATTTTCATAGTGTATAATATTGCTTTACTTATTTTCAATAAGGGTTGTCTGGTCATTTTCACAGTCTCCATAATATCTATTGCACTTTTTTCCAATAAGGGTAATTGGTCATTTTCACACGCTTTTATAAGAATTACTTTACTTATTTCGATAAGGGTAGTATGGTCATTTTCACAGTCTCCATAATATGTACTGCACTTATTTCCAATAAGGGTAATATGGTCATTTTCACGGTCAGTAACATTTACTTTACTTATTTCTGATAAGGGTAGTATGGTCATTTTCACTGTCTCCATAATATGTATTGCACTTATTTCCAATAAGGATCATATGGTCATTTTCACAATCTATGATATTTCATTTTCGATAAGGTTAATATGGTCATTTTCACAGACAATAAGAATTACTTTACTTATTACCGATAAGGGTAGCCTGGTCATTTCACAATCTCCATAATATTTATTGCACTTATTTCCAATAAGGGTAATATGGTCATTTTCATAGTGTATAATATTACTTTATTTATTTTCAATAAGGGCAGTCTGGTCATTTTCACAGTCTCCATAATATCTATTGCACTTTTTTCCAATAAGGGTAATATGGTCATTTTCACAGTCAGTAAGAATTACTTAACTTATTTCCGATAAGGGTAGTATGGTCATTTTCACAGTCTCCCTAATATTTATTGCACTTTTTTCCAATAAGGGTAATATAGTCATTTTCATATTATGTAATATTTACTTTATTTATTTTCAATAAGGGTAGTTTGGTCATATTCACAGTCTCCATAATATTTATTGCACTTTTTCCAATAAGGGTAATATGGTCATTTTCACAATCAGTAAGAATTACTTTACTTATTTCCGATAAGGGTAGTATGGTCATTTTCACAGTCTGTAATATTTATTGCACTTTTTTCCAACAAGGGTAATATGGTCATTTTCATTGTCTCAATAATTTTTATTTCACTTATTTCCAACAAGGGTAATATGGTCATTTTCGTCCTCAGTTCGGCCGAATTAGAAACTCAGGTCGAACTCTGGTAATCCTTGGACCTGTGATGTTCAATTCTGATATATTTCGTCTTCAGTCCATCTGAATCAGAAACTCAGGTCTAACTCTTGTAATCTTTGTACGTGTGATGTTCAATTCTGATATATTTCGTCTCCAGTTCATCTGAATCAGAAACTCAGGTCTAACTCTGGTAATCCTTGAACTGTGATGTTCAATTTCGATATATTTCGTCTCAGTCCATCCAAATCGAAACTCAGTCTAACTCGGTAATCCTTGAACATGTGATGCTCAATTTCGATATATTTCGTCCTCGTTTATCCGACCGAGAAACTTAGGTCTAACTCTAGTAATATTTGAACTGTGATGTTCAATTCGATATATTTCGTCTCAGTTCATCCGAACGAGAAACTCAGGTCTAACTCTAGTAATCTTTAAACATGTGATGCTCAATTCTGATATATTTCATCTTCAGATCTTCCGAACGAGAAACTTAGGTCTAACTCTAGTAGGCTTTGAACCTGCGATGTTCAATTCTGATATATTTTCGTCTCAGTTTATCCGAACGAGAAACTCGAGTCTAACTCTAGTAATCTTTGAACCTGTGATGCTCAATTCTGATATATTTCATCTTCAGATCTTCTGAACTAGAAACTTAGGTCTAACTCTAGTAGACTTTGAACCTGTGATGTTCAATTCTGATATATTTCGTCTCCAGTCCATCTGAATCAGAAACTCAGGTCTAACTCTAGTAATCTTTGAACCCGTGATGTTCAATTCTGATATATTTCATCTCCTGTTCACAGGAAGAGAAACTCGAGTCCAACTCTAGTAATCTTTGAACCGGGATGTTCAATTCTGATATATTTCATCTTCAGTTCACCCGAAAGAGAAACTTAGGTCCAACTCTAGTAATCTTTGAATCTGGGATGTTCAATTCTGATATATTTCATCTCATGTTCACCCGGAAGAGAAACTCAGGTCCAACTCTAGTAATCTTTGAACCTGGGATGTTGAATTATGATATATTTCGTCTTCAGTTCACCCGAAAGAGAAACTTAGGTCCAACTCTAGTAATCTTTGAACCTGGGATGTTCAATTCTGATATATTTCATCTCATGTTCATCCCAAGAAGAAACTTAGGTCCACCTCTAGTAATCTTTGAACCCGTGATATTCAATTCTGATATATTTCGTCTTCAGTTCATCCGAATCAGAAACTCAGGTCTAACTCTAGTGATCTTTGAACCTGTGATGTTCAATTCTGATATAATTCATCTTCAGATCATCCGGGCGAGAAACTTAGGTCTAACTCTAGTAATCTTTGAACCTGTGATGTTAAATTCTGATATATTTCGTCTTCAGATCATCCGGGCGAGAAACTATGGTCTAACTCTAGTAATATTTGAACGTGTGATGCTCAATTATGATACATTTCGTCTCTAGTTTATCCGAATGAGAAACTCATGTCTAACTCTAGTAATCTTTGAACCTGTGATGTTCAATTCTGATATATTTCGTCCTCAATTT
The DNA here is from genome assembly GCA_023529315.1 of Papaver bracteatum. Taxonomy (NCBI): domain Eukaryota; kingdom Viridiplantae; phylum Streptophyta; class Magnoliopsida; order Ranunculales; family Papaveraceae; genus Papaver; species Papaver bracteatum. The sequence continues at coordinate 998,019 of JAJJWX010001863.1, forward strand.
ATCCGAAAACCAGAAACTCAGGTTTTACTCTAGTAATATTGGAACGTGTGATGTTCAATTCTGATATATTTCGTCTCTAGTTTATCCGAACAAGAAACTCAGGTCCAACTATAGTAATCTCTGAACATGTGATTTTCAAATGTGATATATTTCGTCCTCGTTCATCCGATGGGTTCTCATTCTCATTGAGTTTTCATTCTTCTTGTTCGTTCCCTTTCTTATTCATTTTCCGCATTTGGATGTGCTTAATAAACATAAATTTATTAATTTTTGTGCCCAATGTTGTAGATCCCTGCGTTATGAATGTCATATGGTTTGGTAAGTTATAAAATGCACCATTTAATTTTGAAATAAGGGGAACCGTCCAATGAATTTGTTCATGACACGTGACTAGATCTTTAACCATTAAATCTTTGGAAACCAACCAAATGGGTGTCGAAGCCAATATTCGTCAGCTCTCATGCAGTGTAACTAGGGTGGCTTATATAAAGTTTGATGAGAGAGAATATGAAACAGAAAATCTAAATCCATCTCCGCTTCTCCCTCACCGCCTCTTCTTCTCTTTTACCTGAAAACCCTAACACACTCAATCGGTGAAACCATAACACACTCAATCAGAGTAGAGTTGTTGCTCTCGATTTACTTATCTTCAAATCTCTTTTCAATTTTATGAAACTATTGTTGTTTTCTCTGAATAATTTCATGAAATTGTTTGAAGATGAAGAGGAAAAGTAGAACCCTAGCTTCATCAGTTAAAATACGAAGAAGAAGAGATATGTTTCTCATATTTACATCAGACGAACAATTTTTCTCATATTTACCTCTATCTCGATCTACACCTCCTTAGTTTTCTCAATCAACAATTTTTCAATTTTTTCTCTGTAAAAAGAAAAATGAAATCTAGGGTTTTCATTAATCTCTTCATAAACACTTTATTTTTATTTTCTTCTTCTCTGAATCTGGTGTAAATTATTTCTTTGAATCTTGGTCTAATTTATTTCTATTTTTTTCTTCTCTGAATCTTGGTCTAATTTTATTCTTAGAGTGTTGAAATCTAGGATTTCTTTGGTTTCGACTTTAGGGTTTATCCCTTATTTTTCTTACGATTAATTTTTTGTGTGTACTGGAGAGATCGAATTAATGGAGGATATAAGTAGATCAAGTGGATCCCCTCTGCCTTCATCAAGATCTGTAGGTAAAGCTAGGGTTTTAAAAAAAAATCAATGATTAAAAATTAATCTCTCTTTTGATTTGTCTTTTGTTGTTTTTGTATGAGTTTGGGTTTTACTGGTTGACATTAAATCAGGATTAGTTATACATATAAGTAAAGTTCTATAATTTTCTGGTCACATGAATAAAAAGGAATTTTTGCAATTTTGTAGGCTTGTTTTGGCTGGTGTTGCGAGGTTTTCTTTTAAAATTGTTTTCTAATTGTGTATGCATTTAGTTTTTTTTAATGGGTTTTCATTTCATTGAGAGGTTTGAAATAATTCTCTCAATTTTCGGAATATTTACTTTTTAATTTTGAAGGGTACATTGTTTTTATATGCTCTATGTGGGCGGTATAGAATGAAACCATACATTCATTATCTATGTGCTTATTATGTTTAGTGGTGACTCACTTTTCAGGTCAACAGAGTGGAGCCACCACAGAACATGAAGATTGTTGCTACACAGAACGATAGTCCCGATGTGAGAAACTAAGCATTTTTATGGTAAATCCTTCGATCTTGTCTCTCTATAGATTCTTTTTCTTCTGATTTTATAATTACAAACAAAATGGTTTGATTTCAGTATTGTTGATTGAGTATTCTTTGCTGAAGTTAACGAATGCGCATTTTTATTATATTTCTGCAGGTAGATGTTGCATTCGCAACTACTGGAAAGGGCTTGGTTTGGAGAATGTAAGTATACCCTGTCCTTGATGATTAAACTATGGTGGTTTAAGTACTATTGCATCTGTGCACTGAACTGGCGGTGGTGACGGGATTCTTGGAGAGGGAATCAATGAATAAAGCGTTCATGGTGCTGGTAACTGGCTCGTTTCTAGTGGTGGATGTTGTATGGACTGAACTGGTGGTCGTGAATCGGTAATTGGAGAGCGAGATCTAGGTTGTAAGTTGCTTCTTTTCTGTAAAGGGTTATATATGTTATAGACTCGGGTGTATTATTACAAACTTGGTGGTATGTACAGGTTCAAAAAGATTCGCGAGCGTCTGTTTATGATGTCTTATGATTTCTGGTTGGGAAATTGTTGATGGTTATTGCACTAAATTACTATGTCAAATGGAATTTGAACTGTACTAATGAGTTTGATTCTTGTTTCTCAGCTCATAATAGATTATGTTTCATGGGTATTACTTAGGTTTTAAGTGTGTTGAAACTTGATCCAGTTGAAGTGGCTATATGTGACTGAAAATTGTTGCTATTATAGGTCTTTGTGGAAACTTGGTTCACCAAAACTCTAAAAGAAAGCTTATAAAGGGATTTTTTGGTCAAGTATAAACGCTGGTCATCGAGATTTTGGTGGAAGTGGGACTCTTGGTCATTACATTTGTAAGGGTAACAAAATGTATACACACATGGTTCGATTGTTTAACTATAAGTCTTGTTGATGTTATGTTTTAAATCCCATTTTGTTTGAATTTATTGCATTTGGATGTAAAGTTTGTGCATAAACTCTCAAGGTCCATACGAGTGGAAACTGGGAAGTCTGCTAGGTAAGGATCTCATTTGACGAAATTTGTGGTTTCTCTGCTACATCTTTTATTAATTCTACGTGTTAATTGATTGATGAGTTTGATTTCTGCTAGCATTTGCAAGCAGTTTACACTGTTTCATTTTTCTAGAAAATAGCTTAAGGAGGATAATGTAAGTGGAAGGAAAATAAATTAAAGTTCCGAGACCTGTAGTTCGCAGTAACGGTAATGAGTCTTAAACGAGTGTTAAGATATGGATTATTTCTGGAGTTTATATGTTAACTTTCAAAGCATGATTCAAGTATTTGTTCTTGCAAGATTATGTGTGTTACGTACACCCGTAGATGTGGAAGTATTAGAAATTAGTTCTCTTGTATTTGTGGTGGAAACCTTGTTACATATATATATACTTATGATGTTAAGAAAAGGTTTGTTTCTCTAAAATTCACTTTGTTTCCGTGTTAGGCTAAACCAAGGGGTATTTTTCCTTTGACCGAACTTATGGAACCATAGGATTAACGACTCAATACTTCAGTGCAGTTGATGTTCATGTTATTCTTAAAATTGTGTCTCCATTTATACTACTTTAAGTCTGTGTTTTTAATCCTTGTTGTGTTGTTGAAATCTCATGTCATTTGGCTTTCTACAACATGCAGGTACACCACTGAATACAGAGACAAAGTACAGATTATGGGAGACGAAGATAATCTTTTGGTCACCAGCCCAAAGGTTAGTTATCTGGAAACTAACCATCTCTCAATGGGTATCTAAGAATAGAATGAAGAAGAAATAAATAGAAATGTGATTAGTTTCCTTGATTTCTTCATCTTTCTAAAGTAAATAAATTGACATTTTGCAGAGAATTGAGAAAGCAATCAAAGAGAAGTCATGCAATTCCCTTCTTCTCAAGGTAAAATATATGTTTTATTTTCGTAAATCTATGGCTCGAATACTTAGGACTCTTTCTTATGAACCCTCTCATGCTACAGGTTAACCAAATTGGATAAGTGACTGAGAGCAATGAATCCGTGAGAATGTCCTAGAAAGTTGGATGGGGAATTGTGACCAGCCATTGCAGTGGAGAAACCGAGGACACTTTCACTGCTGATCTTGATGTTGGGATAGCCACGGTAAATTTTCAAAACCAACCGGAGCTGTGTTTTAGTTTAGTTCCATTGGTAAACTGTAGATCCACTTATTCTCAGTTGGAGCTCGTCCGATGCTAATGTAATATTTATTTTTTGAAAACTGGGCCAAATGACATAGCTAATTTCGTATTTCAGTAGCTAAGGGCTCGACCAATAAAAAAGTAATCCACTTACCTTGTTCCCACTTTACTTGTTTTCTTAACAATTTGTTTCTCCACTTATATTTACTTATGAATTTACATGTTTATGGTCTCCAGGTGAATTTGATAGCTATGACAAACTATACAAGCCTAATACTACAGCAAAGATAAGTATTGCCATTTTCTTATTCTTATTTTGCAATCTTGCATCAATCTTTCATCTTTCTCTTCATTTTATGGTCTTTTTAATTAGTCTTTAATTTCTTAAGATGGGTTTGTATACTATGTGTTGTAGAAATCATATTTTGTGTTAAGGTTAACACAAAATATTAAGTCTGTAAGTTTTCTTCATGTGGAAGTCTGTAAGTTAGTCATAGAAATCATATTTTGTGCATCTTATTGGTTGTATTGGTTTAGAGCAATGAATAGCTTTCATTTGTGAATGAGAATGTACAGTTTCATATCTGTGTGTGCAGAATTTTATTGAAAAGTTATGTTAAAATGTGGAGAGTTTGTGTTTCTGTAATGTATGCATCAATGGTAAAATATGGATTGAAAAATAATAATTTGCAGGCCTGTAAAATGGATAGCCCAGGTCCATGAGAATGACCTGGACTATCCATTTTTTTTTTAATTGTAATTGAAAAAATTGTCACAGATTTAACTGTGACCAAAACTGTGATGAAAAACCACACGTGTCATCATCTTAATGTTGTTACAAATGAGAGTAACAGTTTAAACGTTACAGTAATAGTGACAAAAAGATGACAGGTGTCCATAGGAAATTTGTTGCAAAAAGTATGCAACAGTTATATGTGTTATTCTAATCGTTAGAAAAAAGTGACACGCGGTAAATCTTAATTGATGCCTACGTGGCGGCGTAAGACACGTGTCATCACCGAATTGTTGCAAAGTTAGAATCACAATTAATTCTGTTATAATTACTGTGACAAATAAGACACGTGTCACTTTAATAAAATTAGGTTAACTGTTACTATTAAATAACGTAACAGTTTATAAATGTGACTGTAACCAAATTTTTCACGGTAATAACTGTTACAAAAAAAGATAACAATTAATATCACAGCGTTTCTCTAACGGCGTATATGTGTTACAAATTTTTTTAGTAACAGATATACCCTGTGACAAAATCCAGGATTTGGTGTAGTGAACACTTGCTTCTTGTTACATGAATTGCTAAATGCTTAGATTCATTATTCTTCTTTTAAATTATGTTCTTAGAACTGTGAATCATGTTAGTGATTACTTGGAAGTTATACTTTTCCAATGGGCACCCCTTTGGGATGATGTGCTCACTCTTTCCCACTTCAGTTTCAGTAACTAAAAGCAATGATGCGCATGAAGATATCCGTTTTCGTAGCTTAAAGCCTTTAGCGATGTTAGAGATGTTGAGGATCTTTTATATATATGTATTCCATATTTATTCTGTAAGACAACACATTAATATATTCATATCACTAGAGAGATTTTTCATTTGTATAATATCAGAGAGTTTGGGTTTTGTTATTAGCACCTTATGTAATTTTGATTATTAAAATTGGTAATTTAGAATTGACTCATCAATTAGGTTGTAATCCTATTAACTAAGCAGGTTTAGTAATTGGAGCGTCATAGCCACCTACCAACGCTCCATGACAGTAATTTTCCTTGATATGATGCATAAACAAGTTGAAGACTACGTGGATGATATAGTGGTTAAATCCAAAACCCGGGCGGCCCATATAGAAGTTCTACGAAAGGTGTTTGAAATGTGCCGTGAATACAAACTAAAGATGAATCCTTTGAAATGTGCCTTTGGCGTCTCTTCAGGAAAATTTCTAGGTTTCCAAGTGACCGCCGAGGGAATCAAAGTCGACCCTGCCAAAACCCAAGCCATCCTCACGATGCCACCTCCATGGACTGTGAAAGAACTCCAGAGTTTCATGGGTAGGGTAAACTACATCTGACGTTTTATACCGGGTTTAGCTCAGCTTGTTGCCTCATTCACTCCTTTGCTGAAGAAAGGGGCAAGTTTTGTTTGGACGTCGCTGCAACAAGAGGATTTTCAGAAGATTCAACAGATACTGTCATCTCCAGCCGTCATGAAATCTCCTGTACAAGGAAGACCGTTGTGTCTCTACACTGCTTCTAGTGATACTGCTGTCGGAGCTATTCTCGTCCAAGAAGACGATGAAGGAATTGAGCACCCTATATACTACTTCAGTCGGACTTTGAGGGATGCTGAACTTGGATATCCAAAAGCAAAAAAGCGTGCCTAGCTCTGATTCATTCCATTCAGAAGTTTAGGAATTATTTGATTTCAAACAAATTGGTGCTGATATCCAGGTCCGATCCTGTGAAGTTCTTGCTTTCAAAGTCAGCCCTGATAGGAAGGCCATCCAAATGGCTCCTCCAAATGTTAGAGTTTGATATAACGTGCGCTTCTTCAAAAGTTATTAAAGGACAAGCAGTCGGAAACTTTTACTATACCGTGATGCCTTTTGGTTTGAAAAATACTGACGCCATGCTTAAACAAGTTGAAGACTACGTGGATGACATAGTGCTTAAATCCAAAACCCGGGCGGCACATACATAAGTTCTATGATAGGTGTTTAAAAGGTGTCGTGAATGCAAACTAAAGATGAATCCTTTGAAATGTGCCTTTGGCGTCTCTTCAGGCAAATTTCTAGGTTTCCAAGTGACCACTAAGGGAATCAAAGTAGACCCAGCCAAAACCCAAGCCATCCTCGCGATTCCACCTCCGTGGACTGTGAAAGAACTCCAGAGCTTCATGGGTAGGGTAAACTACATCCGACGTTTTATACTGAGTTTAGCTCAGCTTGTTGCCTCATTCACCCCCTTGCTGAAGAAAGGGGCAAGTTTTGTTTGGACGCCGCTGCAACAAGAGGCTTTTCAGAAGATTCAACAGATACTGTCATCTCCAGCCATCATGAAATCTCATGTACAAGGAAGACTGTTGTGTCTCTACGCTGCTTTTAGTGATACTGCTGTCGGAGCACTTCTTTCCCAAGAAGACAATAAAGGAATTGAGCACCATATATACTACTTCAGTCGGACTATGAGGGATGCTGAACTCAGATACCCTAAAGCAGAAAAAGTGTGCCTAGCTCTGATTCATTCCATTTATAAGTTTAGGCATTATTTGCTTTCAAACAAAGTGGTGCTGATATCCAGGTTCGATCCTGTGAAGTTCTTGCTTTAAAAGTCGTCCCTGATAGGAAGGCCAACCAAATAGGTCCTCCAAATGTCAGAGTTTGATATAACGTGTGCTTCCCCACAAGCTATCAAAGGACAAGCGGTCGCAGATTTACTAGCAGCTTTCCCCGGAGAGGGTACCACAGCACTGCACGAAGACCTTCCTAGAGAGTTTCCGGAAATCTCTTTTGTCAAAGAAGAGGCGCGGCTACTATTTTTCGATGGCTCCACCACCCCTAGCAATAATACCGGAAGAGAAAGCGTGGTTCTAGTATCCCCAACTGGTGAAGTTTTCTCACATTCCTTCAAGTTAGACTTTCACTGCACCAACAATTCAGCAGAATATGAAGCTTTACTCATAGTGCTATCATTAGCCAAGCAAGCTGGAGCTACGCGTCTGGAAATAAGGGGTGATTCTTAATTGTTGGTTAACCAGATGAATGGAGTATACACGCCGAAAGAGGTGACATTGACCCCGTATAGATCCGAAGCGCAAAAGCTGCTAAATTACTTCGCCGACGCAACCATAAATGTTGGACGTAGCAACAACATACATGTTGATTGCCTAGCCACATTAGCATCAAAGCTGCAGTTCGAGGGTATGGAAGAAACCTTGATGGTGAAAAAACGAACCATGGCATCAACATGGCTTTCGCGATCTAAGGAGACTGAGGCCAATGACTGGAGAACACCGATTGTTCAAGAACTTAACAACTCGCTTACTCAAGGGAAGATCAGTCTCAAAACCTTACAAAACTTCTTCATATTTCACGGGATGCTGTACCACCAGAACCCAGATGGTTCCCTGTCAAGATGCCTCGGAGATAAAGAGGCGCAACATCAGCTTAACTATATTCATAATGAAGTTTGCGGGAAAACGTTGGTGGTAACACTTTACCACCGTCTGTAACGCCTTGGCTACTACTGTCCAGAAATGGAGACTCAATCTCATTTACTCCAAGGATATTGTTCCAATTGCTAGGCACCGCCGCATCAACTGGAAGTTTTCAATATTAACCATGCTGGGGACTGGCAGAAGCCATACATCAGTCATCTTCGCGACAACGTACTTTCTACCAGCAAGAGAGATGCAACCAGGTGTTTGTGGGTGAAAATGGTTTCTGCTGATTTCAGTAATTTCGAGTGTATGGGTGAGAAAAGAATTTAAACCCTAAACAATGTACTGCAAGGGAGTACTTTAGATTCGAGAGATCAATCTGTACAAGTCCGGCCTAAACCAAGAAATGGACGTTCCAGACTTTCCTCGGTCACAAAGTGAAGGAGAATGGGTTGGTTTTTGGGAGGGAAGCAAGGAAAGTGATGAGACCAGAATAGTTGATTTCTGGAAGAGTAGTTGTTTTCTACGATTTGTATCAGGAAGTAGGAAGCTAACAAATGTTTACTGAGTGTTGTATGCTCCTGACTCAACTTGTTGTTCGGTGGAAATAGGTAAGACCTATTTATACAAGTCGAAGTGAAACGTACTCTCGTCTCATTAAGGAATAGAAAAATGGGTGAGTAAATGGGAGGAGGTGGTAACTGTTAACGCATGGAATTGATGTCCTATAAAAAAGAGCATTTCACCATTAACTCCATGTATTTACTAACCGCCTCACCCTTATGACACTTCCTTATGACGGGCATAGTGTACGCTGCACTCTGTAAACCTCCAAACCAATACCCAAAGAGGATCCCCCAGTTTGTGATATGTGTTGATGTCTTGAATGTTTTTGTGGAAAATATGTAGCATATTGTTGTTGCCTGGAAATTCGAGCTTGGGAGACTTGCTAGCTTGGTGACCTTCGACGGTCGAGATTTTGCATCTTAAGAGGAAAAGTAGCCGTTGATCGTCGCACGCTTTCGTTTTTGGTGGCCATATAGAGAAGGCCAGCATGGTGGCACGTCAAGGTTGGCATGCCATTGGAATGGCATGCCTTGGCACGGCCAAATTAGGGTTTTAGGTCAAAGGTTAACATGCGTTTTCTGGTAACCTTGGACGACTAGGATTTGCTTCTGGGATTGAAGGGCGGCCGTTGATTGTCGCACTCCTTCGTTGGTAGCCACATAGGGAAAGCCAGCATGGTGGCATGGACAAATTAGGGTTTTAGGCCAAAGGTTACCATGCGTTGTCTGGTAACCTTGGACGACTAGGATTTGCTCCTGTGATTGAAGGGTGACCGTTGATTTTCGCACGCCTTCGTTTTGGTAGCCGCATAGGGAATGCCAACATGGTGGTGCGGCTAGGTTAGCATGCCATTGGCGCGGCCAAATTAGGGTTTTAGGCCAAAGGTTACCATGCGTTGTCTGGTAACCTTGGACGGCTAGGATTTGCTTCTGGGATTGAAGGGCGACCGTTGATTGTCGCACGCCTTCGTTTTGGTAGCCGCATAGGGAAGGCCAGCATGGTGGCGCGACTATGTTGGCATGCCATTGGCATGGCCTTGGCGCGGTTTGGCGCGACCAAATTAGGGTTTTAGGCCAATGGTTACCATGCGTTGTCTGGTAACCTTGGACGTCTAGGATTTTCTCCTGGGATTGAAGGGCGCCCGTTAATTGTCGCACGCCTTCATTTTGGTAGCCGCATAGGGAAGGCCAGCATTATGGCACGGCTAGGTTGGCATGGGGCCATGGAAATGTGCGTTTGGCATGGCACGGTGGGGCCAAGGGCTTGGCATGGACGGCTTGGCATGGTGGGGCCAAGGGTTTGGCATGCCGTTGGCACATGGTGCGTCTAGCATGGCTAGGGCCAAGGCAAGGTGCGTTTGGCATGGCATGGTGGGGCCAAGGTCTTGGCATGGATGACTTGGCATGGTGGGGCCAAGGGTTTGGCATGCCGTTGGCACATGGTGTGGCTAGCATGGCTAGGTCCAAGGCAAGGTGCGTTTGGCTTGGTATGGTGGTGCCAAGGGCTTGGCATGGACGGTTTGGCTTGGCATGGTGGGGCCAAGGTTTTGGCATGCCATTGGCACATGGTGCGACTAGCATGGTTGGCATGCCTTGGCGCGATAGATATGGCTGGCATGGTTTGCCATTGGCACAGTGGTGCAGATAGAAAGGTTGGCATGCCTTGGCGCGGTAGATGTGGATGGCATGGTTTTCCATTGGCATAGTGGTGCGGATAGCATGGTTGGCATGCCTTGGCGCGGTAGATGTGGCTGGCATGGTTTTCCATTGGCACAGTGGTGCAGCTAGCATGGTTGGCATGCCTTGTCGCGGTAGATGTGGCTGTCATGGTTTGTCATTGGCACAGGGGTGCGGCTAGCATGCCTTGGCGCGGTAGATGTGGCTGGTATGGTTTTTCATTGGCACAGTGGTGCGGCTAGCATGGTTGGCATGCCTTGGCACGGTAGATGTGGATGGCATGGTTTGCCATTGGCACAGTGGTGCGGCTAGCATGGTCGGCATGCCTTGGCGCGGTAGATGTGGCTGGCATGGTTTTCCATTGGCACAGTGGTGCGGCTAGCATGGTCGGCATGCCTTGGCGCGGTAGATGTGGCTGACATGGGTGGGAATTAGGGTTTGGCATGTCGAAACCCTAATTAGTAAAAAAAAAGGTACCCTGGTAATTTTCTCGTAGACATATTAAGGGGTTCAATAAGCGCTTAGTGGAGACATTATTACTCAAATTCTGTGACGTCACTATCCGACTAGGGTTTTTCGATTTTAACCCTAAGCTAAAAACCACCATCAACACCAGGATAAAGCAAAGATCCAAGAGATTCATACTCCATGAGGGAATCTTGTATCGTAAAAGCTTTGGGGAGACTTATTACGATGCCTGGGCGAGACCGAAATCTCAATCATGCTGAAAGAAATGCACGAAGGTGAGCACCAAGGAAAAAGGAAGTTGTTTCTCCAAATAAACGAGCGATACTACTGGCCGACCATAGAAGACGATGCGACTTCTTTTGTTCAAAGATGCCACAAATATCAAATTCATGGAAATATTATTCACGCACCCTCTACTCCGCTGCATTCGATAAGTAGTCCGTGGCTATTTTATAGCTGGGGACTCGACATCATCGGGAAGATCAACCCATCATCATAAAAAAAAACATGAGTATATAATAATCGCAACGAAGTATTTCACCAAATGGGTCGAATCCATTCCTTTACGAGGGACTACTGGAGCCACAATTGCAGTGTTCATCAAGGAATATATCATTTTCCATTTCGGTGTGCCTAAACACATAATCACCGACAACGGCACTCCTTTCGCCAACAAGCAGATGCGGGTGTTACTTGAAGAATATGGAATTAAACAAGTTTTCTCCACCATTTACTACCCCTAAGGGAATGGGCAGGCCGAAAGCACCAACAAGACTCTGACTCGAATCCTCAGCTGGACAGTGCACGATAACCCTAGAACATGGCATGAACAACTACCCATGGCACTTTGGGCATATCAGACATCATCAAGGAGCTCTACTGGAACCTCCCCTTACTCTCTCATCTACAGCGCATACGCCATTCTCCCAGCAGAAATTAAAATCCCGTCAGCCAGGATTGCCGAGGCAAGTGGAGCCCAATGGAATGAATCCTACATATCTAATGTCAGGGTAGCGGAGCTAGATAATTTGGATTCTAGAATGGCTAAAGCAGAAGATCACGCGCAAGCATACAGAAATAGAATTTCCTGAGCATATGACAAAGCGGTGAAACCTCGAGTTTTTCAAGTAGGAGATCTGGTGTTGAAGACTGCCAAACACATTCAACAAGACATGTCATCACCAAAATTTTCCCAAAAATGGGAAGGGCCTTATGTGGTCACCAAAGCGTATAACAGTGGATACTACAAGGTCATCAAGGAAGATAGAGGCAAATTGGAAACAATCATCAATGGAAAATGGCTCAAGGCATACTACGCCTAACTATTACCTCACCCCTCGCCATCTCATAGCACGTCTATCCAGGAATTTTTTCTGTTTCCTTCACATCCCAGTTATCAAATTTCATTTAATCAAAGCATATTAATGAGTTTTTTTTTATTTCCCCAAAACCAATACAAAAAAAAAGGGGGTTCGAAACTAAGAAGGAAAGCCAGGTGTTTCACAATTGCATAACTCAGAAAAGCCCATCTAATAGATTGTAGTTCCTTGAAAGCATCATCTTCAACCTGTTTTGATATCTTTCAGTCCTACTCTTCAAGTACTGGATCTTCTTTTCCACCTTTTGGGATTCCACGATCAAAGCCTTCTCCTCTTCCAAAATGGCTTTTGAGGAAGGAACAACATTGGCGAGGATACCAGCTCTATAAACCTTCACGATGTCAAGACGATGCCGCAACCAACTTAAGTTAAACTCAAGGGATTCACATGTAGACACCATGCTTTCCCACTTTTCAATAGTTGATTCCGTGACATTGCGGATGGATGTGCATTCCATTTCAACAACCATGGGTAGGTGATAAGCACGTCAGTGCTACATTTTATACCCATACGATAAACGGCTAAATGTCAGTCCGTACGATGTTATTTGATATATATGCCGGTGGCATTACTTTGAACACCAATTGAAGAAATCCAAACAACTTTGCATCTTGGCCAGAGACGTCAAGAGACAAAGAGTTCTCTTTACTTGTGAACCATGAGAACGCATAGTGCTAGTCGTGCACCTAAGAGCTAATATTCCTTAGTGAAAAATACTAGAATCCCCCTACTATATGGGTTCAACATTTACAAGCCCCACAAAATGGATCTTCCACCCTCTACTCCATACTTTCACTTTTTAATATTTCTAGGCCCAGAACTTTAGATTTCAGGGCTTGGTAATAAAGTTTAGGGTTTAGGTGAAATTCGTAATATCAAAAATTCCCTTTACTATATATACATTATGAAATAGGCTATAGATTTCATTTCCAGATTCATTTTCATTTTCACTTTCTCTCACCTCTCTCTCGTCTCTGCTCCGGTGAAACTAATTTTTGATCTGATTCATTTTTTTTTAGGTTTGTTTTTTTCTTTTTTCACAGATTTCATTCATTGTCTTCTCTTTTTAGATCTGAGAAAATGATGATAAATTTGCGCTTTGTAAAAAAAAGAAGAAGATCTATTTGAAGCGATGTTTAAATCTAAAATTTTCTCAGTACGTTTTGGATTTTTGTAGGAATTAATATTTTGAGTTTATCCTGGTTTTGATGTGGTTATTTAGAGCAGTTTTGATTTGCTGATAGATGCGGTCTTAATAATTTGTCATGATAGTGTTGATTTCTCTGATGTAACAAGATAGATCTGTGTTGTTTAATCGTATTCAGTTGTTTTTAGTATATTTTCAGTGAAACTTCAGTAGCGTTGCAATTTGATTTCAACGTGAAAGGAAGTTAATCAGATTCAAATGTAAAAATAGCTTGAATTGCATAAATCCATATAGATCTTCACCTACTCTGTATTTCTTTCATTGATTTTCAATTTTGTACCTAAGGTACACAATTTTCTTAATCTTTTATACAGTAATCGCTCAAGGAATCAACGTTGTAGACATTAAGAAGCTTCAAGATGCAGAAATCCACATCTGCAATGGATTGATGATGCATACCAAAAAGGTAAAATTCACTTTCTGATTTTGAATCTTGAGTTCTTGAGAACGTCGTGGTATCATTATCAAAATTTTAATTGATTTTCTCTTTTTCCATATAGAATTTTTAAGGATTATCGAAAGCTAAAGTTGATAAATTCCGTGAAGCAGCCGAGAAAATGGTTGTAAGTACTCAAAATATCTACCTAAACTACTCTGGATCTTAGATTTGTTGATAGTATAAATCTCCTTTCATTTTGTTCATTTTTGAGTATTGGATTGTTCATTGTTGTCTACTCATACAGGAGATTCAGTATGTGTAACTTGAGGTTACACATATATATCATGTTGTATTTTAGCATGGAATTTGTATTTTTCTGTTGTTTTTTGTGAATTTGTTGTGAGTTTTTTTGTTTGATAGTGAGAAGAGGATGAAGAAAAAATGTTGTTTCAGAAGAACAACTTCAAATTGATGATGTAAACATGCTGTTTTTTGTTTTACAGTATGTGTAACTTGAGGTTACACATATATATCTTGTTGTATTTTTAGCATGGAATTTGTATTTTTCTGTTGTTTTTGGTGAATTTGTGAATTTGTTGTGAGTTTTTTTGTTTGATACTGAGAAGAGGATGAAGAAAAAATATTGTTTCAGAAGAACAACTTCAAATTGATGATGTAGACATGATGTTTTTGGTTTTACAGTCATGTTGTATTTTTAGCATGGAATTTGTATTTTTCTGTTGTTTTTTGTGAATTTGTGAATTTGTTGTGAGTTTTTTTGTTTGATACTGAGAATAGGATGAAGAAACAATGTTTTTTCAGAAGAACAACTTCAAATTGATGATGTAAACATGTTGTTTTTTGTTTTACAGTATGTGTAACTTGAGGTTACACATATATATCCTGTTGTATTTTTAGCATGGAATTTGTATTTTTCTGTTGTTTTTCGTGTTTTTTTGTGAATTTGTTGTGAGTTTTTTTGTTTGATACTGAGAATAGGATGAAGAAAAAATATTGTTTCAGAAGAACAACTTCAAATTGATGATGTAGACATGCTGTTTTTGGTTTTACAGTATGTGTAACTTGAGGTTACACATATATATCATGTTGTATTTTTAGCATGGAATTTGTATTTTTCTGTTGTTTTTTGTGAATTTGTGAATTTTTTGTGAGTTTTTTTGTTTGATACTGAGAATAGGATGAAGAAACAATGTTTTTTCAGAAGAACAACTTCAAATGATGATGTAAACATGCTGTTTTTTGTTTTACAGTATGTGTAACTTGAGGTTACACATATATATCATGTTGTATTTTTAGCATGGAATTTGTATTTTTCTGTTATTTTTCGTTTTTTTTTGTGAATTTGTTGTGAGTTTTTTTGTTTGATACTGAGAAGAGTATGAAGAAGAAATATTGTTTCAGAAGAACAACTTCAAATTGATGATGTAGACATGCTGTTTTTGGTTTTACAGTATGTGTAACTTTAGGTTACACATATATATCATGTTGTAATTTTAGCATGGAATTTGTATTTTTCTGTTGTTTTTTGTGAATTTATGAATTTGTTGTGAGTTTTTTTTGTTTGATACTGAGAAGAGGATGAAGAAACAATGTTTTTTCAGAAGAACAACTTCAAATTGATGATGTAAACATGATGTTTTTGGTTTTACAGTATGTGTAACTTGAGGTTACACATATATATCATGTTGTATTTTTAGCATGGAATTTGTATTTTTCTGTTGTTTTTCGTTTTTTTTTTTGTGAATTTGTTGTGAGTTTTTTTGTTTAATACTGAGAAGAGTATGAATAAAAAATATTGTTACAGAACAACAACTTCTAGACATGCTAAGTTTTGAGTTAATGATTGTATATGCTTCCTGTTACTTCTAGATGAAATTGAAAACCAACAACTCTTTCCTGACTAGTTCGTATTTAACATTTGTACTTATCCATTGATACATTTGGATTGTTATCCATAATACCAAATTAACACCTATCTCATATCCAGGTGGGGTGAATTTTAATGCTATTGCAAGGCTCATGGAAGTTGATGCACTTGATATGGAGATCATTCCAAACCTTAAGGTAAATGTCTCGTTACCTGAATTTCATCTTTCGAAATGTTTTTGTCTATATTTTGTTGTGATCATTTATAAAACTCTTTTATTTGCATGATTGAATTCTAAATTATCATATGAATTTGGAATTGTATGCTTTCATAATTTCTAACAATCACATCTTTGTAGTTTGTATTTAATAACCTCGAGTCAAATGTTATTTTCATGTGTAACTTTTTATTAGATCTGTAACTTTTAGATACACAAGCTAAATAGATGTGTAACTATAAGTTACATATGCTAATTTGATGTGTAACTTCTAGTTACACAAGTTAAGTGGATGTGTAGCTACTAGTTACACATGATGATTGTTTGCTAGAAAGTTGTGGATGCGGTCATCATAGGTAATTTTTCCTTAAGGACGACATATATAAGTATGATGCATGTGTAACTCCTAGTTACACAATTCATATGCATGTGTATCTGCAAGTTACACATGCTAATTGAATGTGTAGCTTATAGTTACACATGCTAACCGAATATGTTACTGCTAGTTGCACATGCTATGTGGATCTAGTGGTTTGTATCTACGTTATGATTATTTTTGGTTGAATTTACTGGTTTTGTGATGTCTTGTGCAGAGAAACACATTAGGAAGTTGGTTGAAGATGGATTCATTAGCTGCAAACCAAACCACATTCACTCTTTATCTCATGCACGAAGAATGACAAAAGCCAGATTGAGGGGTTTTCACTCTGGATATGGTACGTTATACATAATAATTCACAGTTTTTTTGATTTTCAGTATTCATAGTGTGTATTTGGATTCCAGCCTGCACTGAACCCTTAGCTAGACCTGTACTTATGGATTAACTCTGTCATCATTTCTCAGTAGTATGCAAAAGTATGTGTAATTTCTTAGTAGTATGCAAAAGTATGAGAATTTAGAGCAATTGTTCCTAAAATAAGAGAAACGATCGGCTTGTTGTCAATGATGATCGAGGTGATAAGTTAATTCTACTGCAAACAAATCCAGATGCCCCTATATATCTATGCCTATAGGTAAGTAATGGAAATGGCTTGTTTACGTAAATGTAGGACTAACTAGTGAAACTACGTTAACCATTTTAAGTCCATAGCAAGTCCATAGCGAAAGCAGTGTATGGACAACAGAATGAAATATACATAATTGTATAATTTTGTAGGAACTGTTAGCTTTTGAATTTTTACCGCCTTCATACTTTACGGGTACGCAAGCTAATTGCATATAGTAGATTAGCTCCAAGACCATATTATGAAGTCGTGTAGCTACTAGTTACACATGCCAATTGGATATGTAACCTATAGTTACACATGCTAATTGAATGTGTAACTGCTAGTTACATGTGCTAATTATATGTGTAGAAGTTTGAGTAAACCTGATATGATACATAATTCAGTTTATTGGTGTTGGTTGCGATTCGGTGAGGACATGGGTTACGATGGAATTGATATGTGGTAAGTTATGGCATGTGTCTGAGAACTCAATATTGCATGCTAGATGCATGTTAGGATAAACAGGTGCAGAGTTTCCAATGTATGTTGCTATTGCAGTGGATTTGTCAGGAATTGATGCTGGTAGAGAATGATGAAATGAGCCATGATAGTAGCTGTAGGATAAATGTTGTTGAAACTGTGCATAGTGTTGTGTAAATTTCAATTACACAAGATATATGCATATGTAACTCCCAGTTACACTAGACAGATGCGTGTGTAACTTTTAGTTACACATGCTAAGAAATTATTGTAAATAAATCTTAAAGTGTAATACATGTAATTTTTTTATGTTTACTTTTTTATGTCTATTTTTTTTATGTGTAACTTCTCATTACACATTCCATATGGATGTGTAACCTTTGGATACACATGTTATATGCATGTGTAATTTCTGCTTACACATGCGTAACCCTTTCATGCCATACCCATGTGTAACTTCTGGATACACATGCTCGTTGCATGTGTAACTTCAGATTACACATTCATATATTATTGGTGGGAGGCGGTGGTGGCCGCCGCGACGGAGGTGGTGGTTTCTGGCGGTGGTGGTTTCTGCTGCTGATGGTGGTCACCGGCGGAGGTGGTTGGCGGTGGTGGTTGGTGGTGCCGGTGGTTTCGGCGTTGGTGGTCGCCGGCGGAGGTGTTTGTTGGTGGCGGAGGTCGCCGGCGGAGGTGGTTGGTGGCGGCGGTTGTCGGAGGTGGTGGTTGGTGGCGGCGGCGGTCGTCGGAGGTGGTGGTTGGTGGCGGAGGTCGTCGGAGGTGGTGGTTGGTGGCGGCGGTTGTCGGAGGTGGTGGTTGGTGGTGGTGGCGGTCGTTAAAGATGGCTGTGACATCATGTTTGCTGTATTTTAATATTTTGGGCTTAAATTTAAATTTTTATTTATTTGGGGCTTGAAAATATATAAAAGGGTATGGTTGTCTTTTAATAACTCGGGGCCTGGATTTAAACTTCTTTTAACTAGGGGCCTCATATTATGGGTTATCCATGGGTTGGGCCTTAGCCTAATTTTCCCTATTCCTTAACCTATTTGAGTGACATGCGGACCAGAGGAGTATGTGTGCAGGGAGTACTCTTAGCATCTTCTTATCATTTGATGTTCACCCAGGAAATCAGATTCCCTCCAAGTCTGTCTCCTGCAACAATGAGACTCGTGGATATCTGTCATTTATGGTGTCGATTGTTCGTAATAAAAAAGATGGAACCAAGTTTCAAGATGGATGCCATGGTATCGTTAGCTGAGTAATTTCGGGAGAATGGTTGATGGTTAACTGCTCACAATGAAGCTGTAACTCGGGAGAAACATGGAGTTCGGTTGCTGTCGTGTTCAATGGAAGTTGATGGTTTTTGTTGGTGATAACATGGACGATGGATCTGAGGCTACTGGTGGAAGAGAATGGAAAATGGTTAGATGGTCAGAAAATAAATCGATGTTGCAGTCGTCTTGGCCTGAATGTGTGATGTGGAAACATGCAGGGAGAAGAAAACTTGAGTCGATTATGAAGTTGTGTTAGAAGGTCCGGGAATATCGATAGCGTTGGCTGAATGCAGGCAGTGGTGATGTGGATGGACCTGTTGACGATCACTTGGTCAGAGAACAAACATGGTCCTGGTAGTGCTGTACGTGTTTAAATGGCCATTGAGAAGAAGGCAAATCTTGGTCCTGCTGTTGGCAGCAAAGCAAAGTTCAGGGAGTTGAAAGTGATGCTTGGTCGGACTTGAGAACGAGTTTGGAAGTTGAACACTACCCTGGAATGGAGAATTTGAAGATGAGTCAGTGATGTAGCCTGAGTTTGCACGGATATGAGTATATTGGCTGGATTAATCGTGATTGATGCTTCTAAACGAAAATGCAATGAGAAAGCAACAAGAAATGAAGAGTTTATTGCCAGTGTTGTTGTCGGCAGTTAAATGGTGCTGTTCACAGAAGATTACAATGATTATTGTTTGTACCCTATTTAAAATAGGCACATGCGTACCGCACAAGCCGTTTAAATTAAAACCAGACCGTGGGTTATCAAGGTAATCCACGGGGCTCAATAGAGCTAGACCGAGCACGCCCGGAGGTTTATTAAAACATGACCGTGGGTTATCAAGGTAATCCATGGGGCTCAATAGAGCTAGACCGGGCACGCCCGGAGGTTTATTAAAACCTGACCGTGGGTTATCAAGGTAATCCACGGGGCTCAATAGAGCTAGACCGGGCACGCCCGGAGGTTTATTAAAACATGACCGTGGGTTATCAAGGTAATCCACGGGGATCAATAGAGCTAGACCGGGCACGCCCGGAGGTTTATTAAAACCTGACCGTGGGTTATCAAGGTAATCCACGGGGTTCAATAGAGATAGACCGGGCACGCCCGGAGGTTTATTAAAACCTGACCGTGGGTTATCAAGGTAATCCACGGGGCTCAATAGAGCTAAGGCCAGGAATTGCCCGAGGAAAACAGGCTTGGGTTTATGAAAACCAAACGGTTAAGCAAGGAAGCCTGATGATCGAGGTTGTTTTAAGATAAACATAAATCTTGGAAGATAAACATATATCTTCCAAGATAGGTGCAAATCTTGGATAAAGATAATATGGATCATCCAGGATATATTCAAATCTTGGAAGATAAACAATGATCTTCCAAGATAAACCCAAATCATGTGAAGATATACAAAGATCTCTCAAGATAGACATGGATCTTCAAGGATAGACACGAATATTAAAGGATAAGTACAAATCCATGTGGTTATTTTGGATAACTACATATCTAGAGTAATTGTGAAACAAGAATAGGGTTTATGCCTATAAATAAAGGCCAAAATCCATCTCAAAAGGTACGCAATTCTACTCCTTTCTTCACAACTACTTGCATTGAATACCCTCTGACTTTAGCATCGGAGTATCTTTGCAGGTACCCCCTATTTTCATTAACAACTTCGGGAGAAATCAATCAAACGGCGGCAATTCGATCTTCTAGCACCCATCTCGAGGAGTGTTGGGGTAAATATTTTTGCACCAACAATTATGATGGTAGAAGATAACTGAACCACAGGGAAATGGAAATATTGGCTTGACGAGTGGGTTTAATTGAATGGGAAAATTAGGGGGAGACCCAAAAAAAATAATATTCTCATTGTCAAGCCCACAATTAATTTTTGGTACGGTGACACCCATAATTATATGAAATTATTAATGAATCAATACATAACTCGTTATGCAACCTAATTTTTTAGGGGTATAATTGGAAGCACAACTTGGATATAACATATCTAAAAATCCGCGCCTTAGAATTTTACAAATTTTATATCGTTGGAAATCTTTTTAAAAGAGCTACGCAACGAGTACAAACAAGAATATCAAATTTTTGTTTTTCACGAAAAAATCGGAGGTGATCCTCACTTTAGGCAAAATTTTCGAAAACTTGATACATAACCATTATGCAGCCACCAAAAAACGATGCATAACACATTTCGCAGACGATAACGAATTATGCAACCATTTTCTCCACTGCATAACAAATTATGCATTTGGATAACAAAGTTATGCATCTATAACAAGTTATGTAACCATTGTTTTGGTTGATTTTAGTGCGTACATAAAAAATATTAATGCATAATGCAGTATGCATCCATATTTACGGATGCATATCAGGTTATGCATCAATTTTCTCGATGCATAACGCATTATACAGTCATATTTTCAGATGCATAACAAAGGTTATGCATCCATTTTCTTGATTTGCATAACATGTTATGCAGATATTATTATAGGTGCATAACGTGTTATGCAACCTTTTTTTTGTTGGTTTCAATACTAACAAAAAGTAGCTGCATAATGTGTTATGCAACCATTCTCTGTACTGCATAACAAGTTATGCAAACAAAAAAAGGCTGCATAACTTGTCATGCACCTACAATAATAGCTGATGGTGGCCATGAGATACCAGCAACACTCGTAACTATCTTTCTCCATGATTTGGTTCCCAAAGTCAAGACCATGCATATAAACTTGTCATTGGCTTTGGAAGTAAAAAAAATAACAACCTTAAAGTCTTGTGTTGGTGAATCAAAACCAAAACCATGACACAAATATTCACATCCCATCTCAGTTCGAGGATATAAAATAGTGGAGATGAAGTATCTCATCCCTGATCGGATTAATGACAACCATTGCCCGTGCACCCCCATTAGACAATTTAGATAATTTTGTAAAACAAGCTAAGCCATTACAATACCCTACTAATTCACATGTGCTTGAGGTAACTATGTTCGCTAACAATCTGTGTGAACGGTTCCTTTCTACACTGAAAAAGCAAGCTTTTGTCATAATGTAATGACATACATTAAGCAGACTTAAGAATAGTTTCTTTTTGTTCTGATTTCGAATAAAGTGAATCTCAGCAAATATTTTATCACTATAATTTGATTTGTACCATAACTTACAGACGCAACTCCACTTCGCTAGAATCCGAGCCGGTAATCTGGTAAGAATGTTTTCGATTATTAATTCCTGGGGGAGATCGGGAAGTTGATAATCATCAATCTGCACCTCCTTCAGCCTTAAAGTTTTCATCTTTTTCGACATTATCTCTAAATAACCCCCGATTAAATTCCATCATTGCATCTGAAAGACTGAGATTAGATTGAATCACAACAAACCCATCTCTTATTGCTCCGACTGCAACCAAAATCACTCATCAGATCCCCTTTTCATCTGTGTTTCTCAATTTCCATCTAATCCTAAATTCAAGCTACAGATTCATGAACTCATCCCACTTATGAATCTCAATCAACCCTGATTCTACTCTGAAAATTTGATAATTGATTGAATCTTCATATTCAACTTTGATAAAGATTTTTATTGATTCTTCTTCGTTGATTTACTGGAAATCGAAGTGAAAACTACTGTGAAGAAGAAACAAAAAAAGGAAGAAACCAAAATTTTTTAATTTTGGGTTTGGGAATAATTTTTCCCCCAAAAATGGGTGCGCGCCTGCAGTTTTGGGAGCGTGGGTTTCACAGTGGAAAAATCTGTGAGAATGGGTGTGGCTGTAGTTTTCACTAATTGAATTCGTATGAGGGGTTTAGGCAGGAGCGGTCGGACTTCAGGAGAGTCTGAATTTGCAAACTAGAGTTGGTGTTTGGACTGGGCCTGGCAACTTTGCTAGGTCTTAACCGTAAATCGTTGGACTTCGGGTGATCGCTGGACTTTATATTAAAAACTCAATAGAAGTTCAGAAAGGGGAGGCCGGTTTTGGGGAGGCTAGATAGCCAACGAACAGAAGCAGAAAAAAGGCGACGACGACATATCCCCAAACAGAAGGAAGAGGGTTCGTTGTTTCGATTATTTCAATTCGATTGCTTGTCGTTCTTATTGAGATTTGTTTATGGCTTTTGAGAAAGTCATGTATTGCTAAACTTTATAGCTAGGGTTTATGGTAGAAACCACTTTGAGCATAAGAACAACTTGATTAGAAATATTATGTTTTGGAGGCTATTATGAATTGAATAAATTAATTTTTGAATATTGTTTATGGATTTATTGAAAATCAGTTGTTGCTTCACCGATTTTAAAAACCTTTGTGCTTAATGAATTAGTTTTGCAAATATGTTTGGTTCATTATTTGATATTCCATGATTGTGTTAATTTCTTTGATGAGTTATGCTTAGAAGAGTCAAATAATATTTGTGAATCAATATTTTAGTTTCGTATAATTTTATCGCTGATGCAATTTGATGGTGCATGCTTGGATTTATTCTTTTGATGTGCTATGCTTAGGGTATATAAGTGACGTTTGCGACTCTAACACATAAAATAGGTGATGCCAATAGAACAAACAATAAACATATATTCATATTATGTTTCATTTCAGTAATTGAAAATAAATAGTGGTGGATACCATAAAACCCTGGTTACCGACTTTTCCTTTGGATTCGTTTTACTAGTTTAATTAATTTTCTTTGTTTTTATAATTCTAAAAATCCAAAAATATTATTTCTTGATATTTTATTTAGAGAAATTGATTATTGGTATTTCCACCGCTCCTCGTGGGAATGACCCGTACTTTCCTCTCTTTACTAGTTAGACACCGTGCGATTGCGGTTATTATAATATAGGCATCTCCGGATCCTATCAATTTTTGGCGTCGTTGCCGGGGAGCGGCTGTGGAATATTGTAATTAGTATTTTTGATTTGTAAATAGTTTGGTTTTTTTTTTTTGTATAGTCTTTTTATTTATTTTTTTCCTTTTGTCTTGTTTTGTGTATTAGAATTTTATTTCAGGTACCTTTTTGAGAATGATGAATGCTTTGCGTGAGACGTCATCTATGACCCTTGGTGAATACATGTATGGGCCACTGTATAAGGAAGTTCTTGCTTATAATCGTCTCAGGTATGGAACTTGGGATCCACGTAATTTCGCTATGGGTGGTTATTCAGATGAGTATCAACCCCAATACCATGAGGGTGAAAATGAACTTGACACTAGAAGTGATTTTAGTAATTATATACCGATATAATATCTGAATCTATTGTATCTTACCCAACTCATGATCATTTGACTGATTATATGTCTATTCAAAAGGACGAGAGTTTTGTTAGAGACGCCATTTATTCAGATAATGATAATTTAGAAGAACATATTTATACAGAAGATACTATTGTTGAGTCTGATGACTTCGAGACAATAGACGTGCATAATGAAATATTTTCTAATCATTTGAATAACAAGATTCCTATAAGTCACTTAGTTGCAAATAATAATGAGGCAATTATTCATGATATTGTTGTTCCTTTGAGCTCATGTTTTGCTGACTCATCTTGTGATTTTCGGATTGTTGATGTCGATGTGGAGGCAATTGGTACTGGTCAGGTAACTACTGATTTTGAACCAATCTTAGTCTATTTAGCCCACTTTGCAGATTCCGATGATCCTATGCTTATTGACATTGTCAATGCATTGCGGTCTTCAATGTGTAATCAAGGTAACTCAACTATGGAAGTGATTTCCGCGGACTTGGAACCAGATTTAAGAGCTACTGATTTTCATAAACTTGAACCATTAGATACATGTTTAAACAATTGAGCTGAGTTTGATAATTAGATACCTTTTTACGTTGTCAATGCATTTATTCCTATGATTTCTAGTGAAGATAATGTGTCGACTGAACGTATTTCAGCTGATTTAGAACCTGATTTAGAGCGTATTTCCGAAATAGGAACTAATATGTTTGTTTTCCATGAGAGTGATATGATTATCTTGACTAAGGATTTCTTTCTATTGAGAATGGTTTTACACGTTTATTTTGAGGTTTATAGTGTGTGCTGGTTCATCTTTGCAGCTGACATGATTTGTTGGATTGATCCCCAACTTTTCAGACTATACATATATGCTTTGCAGTTTACTTTGGTGCAACCTCACCTTGTTTGAGGTTCTTCTTTATGTGCGCAAACATGGATACAAAGATTATGCTTTATGGGAGTCAACCCATACGATTTTGCTTCATGGGAGTCAACCCATCAGATTTGTTTTCTTTCCTCTATCTTTTATTTCTTTGCTTGAATATCCCATCTTAATTTCTACGTTGAATGACTCAATTACATTGAGGAAAATGTAATGTTTAAGTGTGGGGGAGTGGAATTTTCATTAGGCTTTAATTTTTTTTTTGCGTATTCTGACCAGCTGCGCTCTTTAAAAAAAAAAAAATGATCAACTGTGTAGCGGGTCTTAAATATTTTTTTATTATCATTCTAATTTTTAGGGTTATGACCAGCTGTGTGGCGGGTCTTTTTCTTTTTGCTTGCATATTACGACCAACTGTGTAGCGGGTCTAAAAAAATAAATTGTGTCGTAGGTCTTGTGTATGGCATTTGTCATGACCAGCTGTGTAGCGGGTCTAATTCTCTCTTATGATATGACCAGCTGTATAGCGGGTCAATTCTTTGTTTTGATTGAGGACTAAAAAAATATAAGTGTGGGGGTGTTGATAAGCACATCAGTGCTACATTTTATACCCATATTTATATTAGCTAGGACTCGGTATTTGGCTAATGACACCATTTTGAGCCGTTTAAAGGAAATGCAAGCAAATCTATTCTCGGAGGATAAACGACTAAATGTCAGTCTCTACGGTGTTATTTGCTATATATGCCGGTGGCATTACTTTGAACACCAATTGAAGAAAGCCAAACAACTTTGCATCTTGGCCAGAGACGTCAAGAGACAAAGAGTTCTCTTTACTTGTGAACCATGAGAACGTATAATGCTTGTCGTGCACCTAAGAGCTAATATTCCTTAACCTATTTGAGTGACATGTGGACCAGAGGAGTATGTGTGCAGGGAGTACTCTTAGCATCTTCTTATCATTTGATGTTCACCCAGGAAACCAGATTTCCTCCAAGTCTGTCTCCTGCAACAACGAGACTCGTGGATCTCTGTCATTTATGGTGTCGATTGTTCGTAATAAAGAAGATGGAACCAAGTTTCAAGATGGATGGCGTGGTATCGTTAGCTGAGTAATTCCGGGCGAATGGTTGATGGTTAACTGCTCCCAATGAAGCTGTAACTCGGGAGAAACATGGAGTTCGGTTGCTATCGTGTTCAAAGGAAGTTGATGGTTTTTGCTGGTGATAACAGGGACGATGGATCTGAGGCTACTGGTGGAAGAGAATGGAAAATGGTTAGATGGTCAGAAAATAAATCGATGTTGCAGTCGTCTTTGCCTGAACGTGTGCTGTGGAAACATGTAGGGAGAAGAAAACTTGAGTCGATTATGAAGTTGTGTTAGAAGGTCCTGGAATATCGATAGCGTTGGCTGAATGCAGGCAGTGGTGATGTGGATGGACCTTTTGACGATCACTTGGTCAGAGAACAAACATGGTCCTGGTAGTGCTGTACGTGTTTAAATGGCCATTGAGATGAAGGCAAAGATTGGTCCTACTGTTGGCAGCAAAGCAAAGTTCAGGGAGTTGAAAGTGGTGCTTGGTCGGACTTGAGAACGAGTTTGTCAGTTGAACACTACCCTGGAATGGAGAATTTGAAGACGAGTCAGTGATGTGGTCTGAGTTTGCACGGATATGAGTATATTGGCTGGATTAATCGTGACTGATGCTTCTAAACGAAAATGCAATGAGAAAGAAACAAGAAATGAAGAGTTTATTGCCAGTGTTGTTGTTGGCAGTTAAATGGTGCTGTTCACGGAAGATTACAATGATTATGATGGCAGAAGATATGAAATGAACCGCAGGGAAATGGAAATATTGGATTGATGAGTGGGTTTAACTGAATTCGTACGAGGGGTTTAGGCAGGAGCGGTCGGACTTCAGGAGAGCTTGAATTTGCAAACTAGAGTTGGTGTTTGGACTGGGCCTGGCAACTTTGCTAGGTCTTAATCGTAAATCGTTGGACTTCGGGTGATCGCTGGACTTTATATAAAAATTCAATAGAAGTTTCAGAAAGGGGAGGCCGGTTTTGGGGAGGCTAGGTAGCCAATGAACAGAAGCAGAAAAAAGGCGACGGCGACATATCCCCAAACAGCAGGAAGAGAGTGATGTTTCGATTATTTCAATTCGATTGCTTGTCGTTTTTATTGAGATTTGTTTGTGGCTTTTGAGAAAGCCATGTATTGCTAAACTTTATAGCTAGGGTTTATTGTAGAAACCACTTTGAGCATAAGAACAACTTGATTAGAAATATTATGTTTTGGAGGCTATTATGAATTGAATAAATTAATTCTTGAATATTGTTTATGAATTTATTGAAAATTAGTTGTTGCTTCACCGGTTTTAAAAACCTTTGTGCTTAATGAATTAGTTTTGCAAATATGTTTGGTTAATTATTTGATATTCCATGCTTGGGTTAATTTCTTTGATGTGTTATGCTTAGAAGAGTCAAATAATATTTGTGAATCAATATTTTAGTTTCGTATAATTTTATCGCTGATGCAATTTGATGGTGCATGCTTGGATTTATTCTTTTGATGTGCTATGCTTAGGGTATACAAGTGACGTTTGCGACTCTAACACATATAATAGGTGATGCCAATAGAACGAACAATAAACATATATTCATAATTATGTTTCATTTCAGTAATTGAAAAGAAATAGTGGTGGATACATAAAACCCCGGTTACCGAGTTTTCCTTTGGATTCGTTTTATTAGTTTAATTTATTTTCTTTGTTTTTATAATTCTAAAAATCCAAAAATATTATTTCTTGCTATTTTAATTAGAGATATTGATTATTGGTATTTCCACCGCTCCTCGTGGGAACGATCCGTACTTGCCTCTGTCTATTAGTTAGACACCGTGCGATTGCGATTATTATAATATAGGCATTCCCGGATCCTATCAGTAGGAGACAGTTCATTATGGTAACCAAAGCAGACGAGCAATGCTTCACCACGTGCCTGGTGGAAATATGGCCATATCTTCTCCATATTTTAGTGTACAGAGTCACGAATTCCTTTCTCACTAGGAATTTTCCAACACTTCAATAGCTAGAAGATAAACACTTCTTGCGGACTTCGAATGACAAACCTGCATTGGGATATTCATGGAAATAAATACCCACATCAGCATTTTCCAGATCTGCAACGGTTGGTGTGATCGGATTCGAAGGAAAGGGGGTGGTTAGATCATCATCATCGACAACGGTCACACATGTTCCAGATGGATATCTCCGTACAAAAGGAACTCTTGTCCCACTCGCTGATGGTAACAAACAAATATCTATTGGTCGATAAAAACGTATCGGTATGATCTTCTTAACTCGGATGATCTGGACGGGGGAGTTGTCGCCAGAATCAGGACGCCTGCGTTTGACTAAAGAATCTAGCTGGATCCAAGATGATTCACTTCTGCTCGACATGATGAAGGAAATATAGATTCAATAGAAAAAGTCTTTGTCTTGAACTAAGTAGGATAACCTAATTGCACTAACATATATACTGCAGAAACCCTAAAGACAAACGGATGTTGAGCAAACACAATGGGTTTACAAGGCGGCCAAAAATCAACCTCGACCAGATGAAGTCCCTCGTCGAAACCCTAATGTGGAACGGGAGAAAACGGTCAGATAGCCAAAGGAACACCTTCTTCATCGCTCAAAGCAGCGCAATCTCCGCACGCTCCACTAGATAAGCCGCACGATATCCGCCCACTCCACAACAATTATAGCCGTTCGAAGCAACACTATCTCCATGTTGTAGTCGGGCCCTAACCAACGCCATCCTCTCTGCATCCCAAGCCAACGCTCCGTGGCTCCACCTTAACCGCTCCACGGCCATTCCAATCTAGCTAGCCACGCCATTGGCCCTTCCAAGTTAGTCACGCCATGGGCCCTTCCAAGCTAGCCACGCCATGGTCCCTTCCAAGCTAGGCACGCCATTGGCCCTTCCAATATATCCACGACATTGGCCCTTCCAAGCTAGTCACGTCATTGGACTTTCCAAGCTAGACTCTCCATCGGACTTTCTAAGCTAGCCTCGCCATTGGCCCTTCCAAGATAGCTTCACCATGTGCCCTTCCAAGCCAGCCAAGGAAGCGCCATTTTAGCCGTTCAAAGCAGAACCATCTCCATGCGTTCTATGACCTAGCAAGCTTACACCGTTTACCGTTTCGTAGACCAAGCTGCAATGCTACCCCTGCCAATCAGTAGCCAAAGATGCAGCGTTGAAGCCAATGTCCCACGGCCAATACGAATTTACTCAAGGGAAAAATATCGTTTGGTCCTTTTTTAGGGGGGACCATGTCTGTTTGGTCCTTTAGGAAAACGCCTTTACTGTTTGGTCCATAATTATTTAAAAATATTAAGCTGATAAAAGTACCCTTCCGTGTTAATTTTTACTTATTTTCTTGTAGCAGTTCAATCCAGAAATGAAGTCCATATAAAAACCTAAAAAAATAGACTTCATTCCAGAAATGAAGTCCATATAAAAACCTAAAAAAACAGACTTCATTACAGAAATGAAGTCCATATACAAACCTAAGAAAACAGACTTCATTCCAGAAATGAAGTCCATATACAAACCTAATAAAAAACAGACTTCATTCCAGAAATGAAGTCCATATAAAAACCTAAAAAAACAGACTTCATTCCAGAAATGAAGTTCATATAAAAACCTAAAAAAACAGAGTTCATTCTAGAAATGAACTCCATATAAAAGCCTAAAAAAACAGACTTCATTCCAAAAATGAAGTCCATATAAAAACCTAAAAAAACGACGAAAAAACACACAAATCTTCATCTTCTTCATCATCTTCAACAACAACAACAGCAAGACAAAGATATAAAAATCAAGATTTTCATAAACAGAGTTCAATATCATCGTCTTCATCTTCATCATCTTTATCTTCAACACAAGCATCATCTTCATCATCTTCGTCGTCTTCAACAGCAACACCACCAAACAAACCCTAAAAACTCCGTCGTTCATCATCTTCTTTCATCGTCTTCACATCTTCACATCTTCAACAAAAACAATCACGAGTTCATCTTCAAACAGCAAAACAACATCACGAGTTCGTCTTCAATCATCATCGCGAGTTCATCTTCAAACAACAACAGAAAAGAAGAAAAACGCACAAATCTTCATCGTTGTTCATCACGTTCATCGTCTTTCTTCATCTTCAAACACCAGCAACAACAAAGAAAATAAAAATAAAAAACAGAGTTCATCTTCGATCTGTGTAATCAAATCAAAATCTCTGTAAATTAAAAACAAAATCTCTGTAGCAAAATCAAGACCGATCTCTGTAAAAAAGTCTTTATCGCAATCTTTATTTCAATCTTCAAATGAAACAACAGCAGAGAAAGAATTTTGCATGAGAGAGAAACTAGATCTTAATCTAAAGAAGAGAGAGAAAATGAGTCTGAAAATAAATATATTTCCTAGGGTTTTTTCTATATATATGGTCCCAAAATGATATTTTTGTCCATATAAATTGACAATTACATCATCCATGACGTTACCCTAGGACCAAGCCATAATTTCTAGGACCAAACTATAACATATTTTCCCAAAAAGGACCAAACAAACACATGACTGGGTCAACAATGTAGTTGCAGGAAATCCCACACTACACCCTTGTTAAGATCTTACTATAATCAACTCACAATTGAAGATTAAAAATGACACTTTATCATTTAATCCTCAAAAATGTATACAAAATTGGAAGAAATCAAGAATACAATTATTCTCTTGAAGTTTCTCTCTCCTCAAGACTCTTTCAACTCTGAAAAATACATCTCTCTTTTCTAGACATATTGGGTCTCTATTTATAGGGTAGTTACATAATGGATGACAACTAAGTCTTCCTTTTATCTAGGATTTACACTGCGATCATCATCGTGACAACCATGATTTTTCTTCTCGCTAACTTTATAACTGTCGCAGGCCAACACATGCTCTTTACATGTTTCTTCATTCATCAGTCATTATGTCATTACTTAAGCAATTCTGCAACACTCGTCAGATGTTGTTGAAGTACTCGCGATGTCCTCGCAAAAGTGTTATTAATATCACAAGAATATCATTGTAGCGATATTCTGGTCCTACATCTTGCCTCTTCTCATGTCTTTTTTGCGAAGAAGAGAAGATCATGAGAATCCCAGACTCTTCATAGCGCTCGCAACTTCTTTTCTTTCCATATTTTATTCTCGACAAGACTCCGTTAATTTAGCTTAACCGCCTACACGTGTTGTAAATTCATCTTTTTACTAACACGTCTCTACTCAATAGGTCATTCCCTTTTTCCTATAAAAGGTAGAGTTAGACTTCAAAACTAATTTTCTTCTTTTATTTCTCTATCTTCTTCATCTGTTTATTTTGTCTTCCGTCTGCAACTTTTCTTCTTCTTCATATTCTCCTACTACTGTTCTAATGGAGTCATCAAGGTATGTTTTTTTATTATAATATTTATTTGAGTCAATTTTTACTTATATTCTTCGATCTTCTCTGTTTGATCCTTCATAACTCTCATATTATGTTTTCTCTTCAGTGGAACTATCCCTAACACCCAATCCTCAATTCAAAACCCTAATGCTCGCAAAAGGCCAACTGATAAGAAGAAGAGGAGTTATGCGAATGATAAGGTGGTAAGAAAAACATCCTATTTCTTAATAACAATATTGTTGCCTCTGTTTCTTATCTAAGTTATTATTCGCAGAATGTCGAGAACATCGCTAATTCTCCCAAAAGACCTCTTCAATTTAAAACTCTTGAGGCTGATATCATTATTCCCACGTTAACATCTGCGAGAATTATTCCCACACCCTCGCGATCGGATCCTCCTTCTTTTATCTGCGAGAATGTCGCTGCCAATACCTCTATTTCTTCTGATTTTTTTACAAATCAAGCTCCTGAAATTGCTGTGACTGAAACTCCTTCTAGCCCTTTATTGCCTTCAACTGTTGTTTTTCCAAATACTCCTCCTTTTGATAATACAACCATCACAAATGACTCAAATCGTCAACTTTCCCTAATTACTACTTCACCCTCTGCATCTCTTCCTTCATCAAATGAAACCTTAGCAGGAGTTGATGTTTCTTTTAAAATTTTATCTAACATTCTAGACGATGCTAGAAAATATTCTACTGACTCTCTCCAATATGAAGTTTGCGAGACTTTACTCAAATATTTTGGCTCTGATAGTACTGCTTCGCGAGCATCTTTAGAAAATGAATTTGAAGCTCTAAGGAAAAGCCTTCAAGTCAAAACTTCTGAATGTGATACTCTGAACCATATGCTTCGCAACTCTTCACTTAACTGCGATAATCTTCGCAGAAAAAATGACGAGATGAAAGGTACAATTTTCTTGCCTCTACCCTTTTGTTTTTCTATTTTGCTTTCATATCCTCTATACTTAAGCCTCATTCTTAAATTCTTGGTTCTTATATTAGTTTCAAATCAGACTCGTTTCATGGAAAGACTTAAATTTGAATCTATCGCTGAAGAAGCTCGTGTTGAAAGAGATTCTTGGATGGACCAGTATAATAGATTAGATAATCTCTACACATATTTGATCGATCAAATAGATAATCTTACTAATGAGAATAATCAACTATCGCAAAGTCAAAATTTATTAAGTAGCGAGGTTACTCGTCTCTCATATTTGTTAATCAAGTCTAACTTGGCGGTAGAATCTTTATCAGATGAAAATAGAACTTTATCCCAAGAGAAACATAGATTTTCAAACTTGATGGCGATTTCTTCGCATCAATTGAGTAATCTACAAAGAATATGTGATAATCAAGAGCGATCTCTTTGCTCCCTTAAAGATGAACTCAAGGAAGTAACTGAATCATCTGCAGCTGAGAAGGATAAACTTATTAAGGGTAGATTAACTCTTAGTTTAAAGGCCAACAAGCTTCAAGACCAATACTCCCAATTAGAGAAATCTCATTCTTTATTAGCAAAGGAAAACTCGTATCTACGCACCAAAGAAGAAAACATGAAATCTCGTCTGAAGGGTATGGTTGGCGATAAATTTGATGACGCTATGAACCAATGGGAGAACTATTTCTTTACATTAATCCAAAACTTAACCTCTTAAAAAGAAGGTAGTCAATTGACTGCCTCATTTGTTGATCTTTCTGTCAAATTTTATGTTATGTTTCTTGTGAGATCTTTGTATGAATAATATTTAACCATTTTTGTTGCTCGCAGAATCTGAAAGAAGTCTTCATTCTACCATCGCTGATCTTACTGATAAGTTGGATAAAGTTTGCAAAGAAAACAGGATTATCACTTCCGATTTTATAGAATCTCGCAACAAGGCAGAGAGAAGACTTGATTATCTCGAGTACTTCAAAAATATAGAGATTAGAAATCGTGACAGAGGTTTCCTTCGCAAGGTTCACCTTAGTGCTGAAGTTCTTGTGAACGATATTCTGATATCCCATTCTCTCCCTTTTGTATATTTTCTTCCTCTAAAAGTTGATGATGATGAAATCCCTCTTCCCATGGACAAGGATTTAGAATATGTACCTGTTGAAGAAGATGTTGAAGAAGATATTTCTCAGGATAATCCAGAAGAAGAAAAAAGTTCTCCCAGAGAAGGAGAAACTTGTAATGAGAAAAATGTTGGTGATGCTGACAATAATGGCAAAAATCCTGAGTCTGACGAGACCATCACTGAAGCTTGAATTTCATTCTTGCTTTCTTTTCCTTCTTCTTTCTTGCGAGCAATGTAACTTTTGCAACTTTTAGTATTCAACCATTAATTTTGTTTACTTTGAATATTCTCAAGGAAGATAATGAGATCTTGTTTATTCATTCCCCTACTTGCCCTTCATTAACTTTCTTGAGATGTTGAATTATTTCTTGTATCTTCTTTTTGCGAACTGTGTGACTATACCTCTTGCGAAAGTAGGAATATATCTGCGATGTAATGAATTCTTGCGATATTCTGAAACATTCTGAAGAAAGCTGCCTTCTCATATATTCTCCTGTGATGAACAAATATTTCCTGCATTCTTAAAATAGTTAATGTTTAATATTATTCTGTTGGTCTTATTTGCCTTCCTAGTTAAAGGTCTTATTTTGCCAAATTTTTCTTTTTGCGACAAAATCGTAGGACATCTCTACATTTGCATGTAAAAACCCATTGATCTTTCCTTATCCATTTTTTTTTTGAATTTTCTACGACAATATGACAGATCTAAATCCTCTAGCGAGAATAAAGTCCCATGACATTGCCGTCTTGCGATGAAATCGCAGGATGTCTTTACACTTTCATGTAAAAACCCATTGATCTCATCTAAACATATCTCTTATGGCTTGTTGCCTCTGTATAATTTATGTCACGCGACAATATGATAGGCCTAAATGTTCTTGCGATCATAAAGCCCCATGACATTGCCGTCTTAAGACACTTATCAGCTCCCTAATGGAGGGTGCCACCCTTATCTTCCCCCTGGTTTCCCCTTCAAGGAGGGCACATCGGCCATACAATACTAGCTCCTCCCATCTAGATTTGCCAACAACCATCAATTTTCGCAGCCTCTTGTCCTTTATGCCTATATGGCTTATAGTTACAAGACTGCACCCTAAGTGGGGTTTTTCTTCAGGCCAAGTGCTCATAGCCAAGACTTACCAAGAATGGCCAGGGTAGTTTCGTACGCCCCGGGCACCCTTGGCTCAACTATATACCTCGGCGCCTTGGTCATACTTTGCACTTCTTAGAAGAGATCCTCGGTTGTCCAACCAGGGTATAACCTTATAAAGCTGGAAATCCAAGGTCTCTCTCCGGGATGGGTTTTCTTTAACCCCAACGTCTCCATGACTCAGGATCCAGCAGCAGTATAACCTTACCCCTGAATCATGTTAGCAGATACCCCCTTATATGACGTACTTTAGGTCTTATATTTGCCTCTTGCGAGATTGTACTCGCGAACTAAGGTGTACGCCATAAAGGTTCGTCCCGTTCTTTTAATCTCTGCGAATTTTTATTCGCCTTTCTTGTGATTATTATCGCAGCTCTTGCTTTGCTTTGTAATAGAGAAAGAAGAATTTATTATCTATTTCATCATACAATATACCAGTATCTCTTACCTTACAGAAGCTGTCATTGATAATACCTTTTCAAATATAGTCTATTCCATGGTCTATCAAGTCTTTGACCAACATTTTTCCCTTCATGATCCATTAATTTGTATGCCCCAGTTCCAACTATCTCTTTAATGATGTACGGTCCATCCTATTTTCTCGCCAATTTTCCACCATTTTCTCGCTGATAACTCGATTTCGCGCAGCACTAAATCACCTGGTTGGAATTTTCGTTCTTTAACATGTTTGTTGTATTTGCGAGCTATTCGTTGCTGATAATTTTCCATATGTTGCAAAGTCTTTTCTATTTTCTCTTCTAATTCATCCAATTTGTTTAGAATCATTCCATCACTTAGATTTCTTTCCCAAGCCTCTCTTTTTGTTGTAGGAATAGCAACTTCTGTTGGTAACACAGCTTCAACCCCATATGTCAAACAAAAAGGCGACATTCCAGTAGCTTCTCGTCTAGTTGTATTGTAAGCCCATATGGCATTATGCACTTGCTTGCACCATGTCATGTGATATCCTTCTAGCTTCTTTTTTAAGATATCTGCTATTGTCTTATTAGTTGCCTCAGCTGACCATTTGCTTGTAGATATAAAGGAGTAGATTTTCCACATTTGATCTTAAATGCATTAAGTAGCAATTCTAAATTCTTCCCTTCAAACTGCTTTCTATTATCAGACACCAACTGTGCTGGAATTCCAAATCTGCAAATTATATTCTCAAATATGAATGTAAAAATATCTTTATCGCGGATATGTTGTACTGCTTTTACTTCTCCCCATTTTGTTAAATAATCTATTGCGACAATTAGATATCTTCTTTGTCCAGAACCAGGTAAAAATGGTCCCACAATATCTAATCCCCATTTTCCAAAAGGCCATACACTTGTTGAAGATGATAATGGTGCTCCTGGTGCATGTATCTTCTTTCCAAATCGCTGGCAATCTTCACAACGCCTTGAGAGTTGCTTTGCATCTTCATGCATATATGGCCAATAATAGCCTTGCATTTTTGTTCTATATGCCAAAGATCTTCCTCCACTGTGATTACCAGCATCACCACTATGCAACATTTTTATCACCTTTTGTCCTTCTTCCTTTGTCAAACATCTTAGCGATGGTCCACTAAAAGATCTGCGATATAATACTCCACCTCTTAGCTCATAATTTGTTGCCCTACTTTTTAATTTATGTGCTTCTAATCGATTTCTTGGGATTTCTCCTCTCGCCAAGTAAGCATGAAGATCTGCTTGCCAATCTGTATTATTGATTTTTGATTCTTCCTCGCCAGCTTCTATCATCATCATATCCGTCTCTTCTTCTTCTTTGTTTATCGATGGTAATAAAAGTGTTTGAATTTTTATGCATCTCGCGGTTGGGTTTGTCATCATGCTGGATATGAAAGCAAAATCATCTGCGAGCCTATTATCTTTCCTTGATATGTGTCTCCATTTTATTTTTGGGATTCTCGCAGACAATTCTTCAACAAGTCTTTTGTACTTTCTCAAAGATGGTTCATTTGTTGTATATTCTATTTTTATTTGGCGAATAACCAATTGTGAATTGCTAGTGATTCTTGCATTTTCCAGCTTCATTTCTATCGCAAATTTTAAAGCATGAATCACAACCTCATATTCAGTCTCATTATTAGTGGATGCAAATTCCAATCTGAATGAAGAAGCTGTTTTTTCTCCTTCTGGTGAAATAAAAATAACTCCAATTCCATTTCCTTCTCCATTTGATGATCCGTCCACTAATATCTCCCATCTGTTGGGTTCTGTTAATAGCTCTCTTGGATATCCATGTTCCTCTTCTACATCCATCATCTCTTCCACAACTTCATCATCTTCCAAAGGAAATTCAGCTAAGAAATCTGCGATGACTTGTGATTTTGGCGAGGATAGAATTTCATATTGGATATCAAAGTGTCCTACTTGTGCACTCCATCTCTCAACTCTGCCTGATCTTTTTGAATTTTTCATTACTGACTCAAAAAGCACTTTTGTTAACACCTTGACCTTATGTGCTTGAAAATATATACGAAGCTTGAAAGTTGCATGCACTAATGCTAGAATTAATTTCTCAATTTTTGAATAATTTCTCTCTGCAGAATTGAATATTTTACTGATATAATAAATTGGTTTCTCTACCCCCGCATTTACTCGCAGCAACACTGTATTTAGCGCGTATGTGGTTGTCGTGAGATAAATCAATAGTTCTTCTCCCGGTTCAGCTTTCTGTAAGATAGTTATGCTCATTAAATGTTCTTTTATTCCCTGAAAAGCCTTTTCACATTCATCTGTCCACTTGAATTTTGTTCCCTTCTTGAGTATATAGAAAAAATGTTTGCATTTATCTGAAGATCGCGAAATGAATATTCCTAGCGAAGCTAAGAGTCCATTCAACTTTTGAAAATCTTTTACCGTCGCAGGCGTTGGCATATCGCGAATTGCTTGCACTTTTTCTGGATCAACTTGTATTCCTTCTTTTGATACAATATACCCCAGAAATGTTCCTGAAGTTACTCCAAAAGTACACTTATCGGGATTCACTTTAATATTAAATTATCGCATTTGATCAAAAATATCTTTCAAATCTTGCACATGATTCTCAGCTTCTTTGCTTTTGATCAGCATATCATCTACATACACTTCTAATGTTTTATGGATCCACTTTGCAAACACCTTCTCCACCATTCTTTGATATGTTGCACCAGCATTTCGTAAGCCAAAGGGCATCTTTATAACAATATAATCCTCTTGGAGAAAAAAATGCGGTATGTTCTTGATCTTCTTCAACGAGAGGGATTTGATTATATCCTTTATATCCATCCAACGAAGATATTCTTGCATTTCCCACTGCTGATTCAACCATATGTGGGATATCTGGTAACGGAAAGCTATCTTTAGGACAAGCTTTGTTTAAATCAGTAAAATCTATGCAAATTCTTATCCCCTTGTTCTTCTTTGGGACCACCACCATATTTGAAATCCACTCTGGATATTTTGCTTGCCTTATAATTCCTGCGTCGAGCATTTTCTGTAATTCTTCTTCTATTTGAGAATGGTATGTTGTTCCGATTTTCCTTATTCTTTGCTTAAATGGTCTTATATTTTTGTTGATTTCTAATTTATGACATGCTATTGATGGATATATCCCTGGCATCTCATCCATGCTCCACGCGAAGATATCTTTATATTCTCGCAAGAGATTTATAGTTCTTTCTTCCTCATCTGCCTCCATTCTAGTCCCAATTTTTAGCATTTTAGGCTCTTCTTCACTCCCAATATTTACTTCCTTTGTTGGTTCTGCTGCAGTATAACTGGCTTCAAGTTCTCCCATTGGTGTTGGTGTTTTCATAACTCTCGCGAGTTCATCTCCTTCTCGCGAGATTTCGCTGGGTATTCCTTTTCCTTCTTTTTCTCTTATCATGTAAACTTTAAATTCTTCTTCCTTCTTTGTTTATCTCGCCAATTTTCTGCGAGCCTTTCGCAACTTTGGACGTTCTTCACAATTTCTTACTTCAATTTGGTAACACAATTTCGCAAAATCTGTGTCTCCTTTAATTTCTCCAATTCCACTGGGTATAGGAAATTTGATGCATTGATGCAATGTTGATGCTACAGTCTTGATTTCGTGTATCCACAGTCTTCCTAATATCATGTTATATGGTGATTCCACGTCTACCACACATAATGTTACTTATGTTTCAATCTCTCCTAGTGGAATTCGTACCACTATCTCGCCTTAAGGTTTTGTTAAAGATTTTCCAAAGCCATGAATATGATATGTTGAACAAGACATTTTTTCATCCTTATATCCCATTTTCTTAAAAGTATGATAAAATATTATATCCACAAAACTTCCTGCATCCACCAAAGTTCTATTCATAGCCCATTCTTCTACAGATTTTATTGATTCTTCCTTTCTCATTGGTATAGTGGATACCGTGATTACCAAAGGAGGTGTATGACTTAGATTTTTTTCTGGTATTTCTGTTGGTGTAAATGTGATCTCCTGCTTTTCCCAATCTTTCAATGATGATATTTTTTCCACCGTCATAATTTTCCTTCCTTCAAAATCCCGTTTGTGTATCTTCCCCTTAATATTTTCATGAAATCTATCAATCATTGTTCTTGTTACCATACCACACTCCAATTTTCCACAATCCTCTTTGATTCTAACCATTCTTCCTTCAAATATCTCACCGATTTGTTTTATGATTTTCTTAATCTTGAACAATTCTTATCTTCTTCTTTAATTTTTCTATGATTTCGCTAATTCAGTCCCTGTTTCGGGCGCCAAAATGTAGTTGCAGGAAATCCCACACTACACCCTTGTTAAGATCTTGCTATAATCAACTCAAAATTGAAGATTAAGAATGACAATTTATCATTTAATCCTTAAAAATGTATACAGAATTGGAAGAAATCAAGAATACAATTATTCTCTTGAAGTTTCTCTCTCCTCAAGACTCTTTCAACTCTAAAAAATACATCTCTCTTTTCAGGACATATTGGGTCTCTATTTGTAGGGTAGTTACATAATGGATGATAACTAAGTCTTCCTTTTATCTCGGATTTACACTGCGATCATCATCGTGACAACCATGATTTTCCTTCTCGCTAACTTTATAATTGTCGCAGGTCAACACATGCTCTTTACATGTTTCTTCATTCATCAGTCATTATGTCATTCCTTAAGCAATTCTGCAACACTCGTCAGATGTTGTTGAAGTACTCGTGATGTCCTCGCAGAAGTGTTATTAATATCGCACTAATATCATTGTAGCGATATTCAGGTCCTACAAACAGGACTAAACTCTCTCTAATATATTATTCCTAGGACCATATGGTATTTATTATTTTACTCAAAGGCCAATGCAAGGATCACGGATTCCTCATGCCTTCCGCTAAAGGTTGTCCAAATCTTCCCGGCAATCTCTTCGTGACTTGTTGTTTTGATTTTATCCTCTCCTATCACCATCTCATGCTTACCCCGCAACAATACCAATGTTCCGAGCTAAGCAGGGGACTTAATGTTGATGGTGGTTTTTAGCTTAGGGTTAAAATCGTAAAACCTAGCATCTGATGTGACGTCACTCTGCAAGGAGACAGAGCCACGTGTGTTAACATCTCTACTGGCAAATTCATTGAGCCGCTCAATATACTTACATGATATTTATCCAGACTGGAAAATGTAGCAACCATCCCAGATGTTCTGTAAATTTCGGCGCTTCACATATATTCACTTAATATAAGTTCTTCTGACTGCCTTCTATGCTATGTTCTCTGACTGAACTCTTAATGTTGATATGGCATGACGATTTGTGTGCACTCGCAACAGAGTAACACGAATGTCCAAATATCAAAGATAAGATATTTGCATAAGGTATTCAATCAGAAAAGCATGCTTATCTCTGACAATAAACTTAAAATAGCTCTGTGTCAACACATAGAATTCAATCAATCATCCTGACTAACTTACATAAGTTAGGGTTTCGCGCCTCATGCAATATATTAGACCTTTCTTGTCAAAATTAAGCCTAAACAATCTAAGAAATTAATCCTCCATGGATTGGAAGATGCAACCGCACCCTAAATAATAAAAAACATGAAGAAACAACAGCAAAAAGAGGCGTGGCCATGCCTTAGCCCAGCTGGCGCCACTGGCCATGCCCCATCCTAAACCGGCCATATTTCCCATTGAACAATCAGGTTGCCTTAAATACGCCACGCGCATTCTGAATGAGTCCGGCCCCACTTCTAATCGACCAATCAGGTCGCTCTAAAGCAGCCACACTCTCACCAGAAATGTGGTCGCGCATTATGTTTGACCGACCCTCTTTTATGGCCAATCAAGTTTATCTAAGCTTGACACCATACATTAAAGGCCAAACGCACCCTGCCGCGCTACCATGCTAAACTAAGCAAGCTAAACTAAGCAAGACAAACATGCTCTACCATGACAACATATCGATCTGCATGCCAACATGCCACTCTACCGTGGTAACCTGCCATAAATAGCCACCCACGACAATTCCTACTCTCGTGGCCGTTTCCATACTATGGCCTCGCCATAATTCCTTTGGCATATCCATGACGCCATTTGCACAAAAGTAGCGCCATGTCGCAGCCGCATGCCACGTGCACTAATTAGGGTTTCGACATGCCAAACCCTAATTTGTTTCCCAGAGCAATGAGATTGGCGTGGCAACATGGCCAATGTTTCCACGCCACATGTGGGTCCTACTCCATGGTGCCTTGGCCATGCCAAGTCCTAATTTTTCCATAGCGAATTCTTCCATGGCGCCTTGGCCACGCCAGGCACTATTTACGCAACTATGCCAGTGGCATGCACAACCCATGCCAGCCATGTCGCCGCGCCATTGACAGGCACCAATGCAAGGTAGCCACAATCAACGACTACCCTTATTCATAAGATGCGATCTCGGCTATCAAAGTTCGCCACCAATCCAGTAAGCTCGTGACAACTTTTAGGCAACTAGCCCTAAAAACGAGCCTAGCATCATATATGCTATTTACATGCGGCAAACCTCTCAATTTAAACTTGCCACACGTAGCAAAGTGCTACATGATTTCTATGAAAACACTCGAGACATCAAAACATGTCACAAACTAGGGGATACGCATCAAGTATTGGTCTGGCGGTTTACAGTGTGCGGCGTGCAATACACCCGTTAAAGGAAAGTGTCATAAAGAGGGGCGGTTAGTAATGGTGAGATGTAATGATGTAAATGTATCATTCATTATGGAAACATAAATTCCAGGCGTTACCCGTTACTCCCTTCTTTCTATTACTCAATCGTTTCCACTTCCTACGAGACCAGGATACGTTTTTATTGAAACTTGTATAAATAGGTCTCACCTATTTCCACCAAACAACAAGTTTTGGTCAGGAGAACAATATCACATCCAGAAATCATCTGATATCTTTATCACTTAGCTAGCCAATTCAACTTTATGATACAAGTCGCAAAATGCCCACACTTCCAGAATCAACTATTTCGGTCTCAACAATTTCTTCGCTTCGCTCCCTAAGACCAACCCTTCTCCTTCACTTTGTGACAGAAGCAAGCCTGGAATGGCCATTTCTTGGTTTAGGCCAGGATTATACAGATTGGTCTCTCGAATTAAAAGTACTACCGTGCAGTACATTGTTTAGGGTTTAGATTCGTTTCTCACCCACACACCCAAAATTACCAAAATCAGCAGAAACGGTTTTCACCCACAAACAATAGGTAACTTGTACATATGAGTAAAAATATTATTCTTAATCACATTTTAGGTAACTTGTGTATGTATGTAGTATTCCACTATCAAATACTTACACTTATAATGCACCAACAACAAAAAAAAAAAAAAAAAAAAAAGAAGGAGAAAAGCTGATACTCTTTCACCAAAAGCAAAGCGGAAGAAAGCAATTATCCTGGAAGCTGCTACTCCTTCACCAAAATCAAGAAGGGCGAGAAAAGTTGATACTCCTTCACCAAAAGCAAAGAGGAAGAAAGCAAATGTACCCCTGCAAGAAGGTACATTTGTTAGCTATTGTTCTTTATTTTATGATTAAAAAGAATCACTACATTTATTAGCTATTAATATTTTTAGCTTGAGTGATTACCACAATTATATTCAATATGTAGTAGATATTATAAATATATATTGATATGTTCAATACTTTAGTAATGGAAAATATGTATCAGGTGCATATTGAAAATGACATGTAATGATTTTAGATACTTGTTATTATGCAGGTAAAAAGCGTAAGCAAGCAACTGGAAAACCAAGGAGTTTATACTGATCCAGTTTCAGGGGGTTGTATGGGTTTGTAAAGAGGATTAAGAAGACAAAAAAACTTAAATTGAGTGTCTTGCAGTTACAGCTGATCAGTGAAGCTTCATATGGGAACTTGTTATTATGCAGGTAAAAAGCATAAGAAAGCATCTGTAAAACCAAGGAATTTATACCGATTCGGTTTCAAGGGCTTGTATGGTCTTGTGAAGAGGATTAAGAAGACATAAAACCTTAAATTGAGTGTCTTGCAGTTACATCTGATCAGTGAAGCATCGTATGAGAACTTGTTCCTAATGTTCTGGTGCATAAGTTTTGATTTAGAACATTGGTTGAAGAATGAAGAAGCAGTCACCAAAATGTTACGTTGTTACAAAAGAGGTCGATATCCATACAAGCTTACATTTTAATTTTAAGGCAT
Organism: Papaver bracteatum; assembly: GCA_023529315.1. Taxonomy (NCBI): domain Eukaryota; kingdom Viridiplantae; phylum Streptophyta; class Magnoliopsida; order Ranunculales; family Papaveraceae; genus Papaver; species Papaver bracteatum. The sequence goes on from JAJJWX010001863.1 coordinate 1,041,098, forward strand.
GGCGAGAAGTATGAGCTGTCAACCACACCATAAGAAATGGAGATCACGTATGGCATGCCAAGAGTGCCGAATAGGGAACATCAAGATTTAAAACTTACATTAAAAAGTGGATGTCGTAAAACTGCATTCTTCAAAAGGACTTTTCCTAAAGTATTAGTGAGTGGTAAAAAGGTGACTAGGTAATGATTGAAGACGCAATCTTGAAAAGAACACCAATTAATGTAAAAGTTGGTAAAGATTCTCTACAAAAGGTGGGTGATAAATCAAATGAAGATTCTCAAGAATCTGAGGAAAATGAGGAAGATGCCGAAGATCTTGTTAGGCTTATCTGCCTATATATATGTGCACTTTATTTTTTTTTCGCAACAAAATATGCAAACTCTTTGACTAAAAAATACATTGGTTTCGTTGATGATCTTGAAAAAGCAAAGAATATTTCTTAGCTTGATATAATATATTCTTACTTAGAGCGAGAGATGAATGAAAACGAGGAAAGCGTAGAAGACACTACTGGTTGTGTTGGTTATTTGTTGGTAAGATTTTATTTACGTTAAACTTCTATTTTTGCGTGTTTCCACTACACATAAGTACTAGATAGTATATCTAACACTACATATCAATACTTACATCCTTGGTTTGCGGAGCATACCCATTTGGTGGAGCTAGAGAATGTAGTGACAAAACCTGTAGGAATGTATGTGCGAAGATCTGCTAGATGGAACCATATAAAGATATGTACTGAATTCCTAAAGGATATTGATCTTTCTGAGTATGAGGTAAACATACATTATTAGTTGAACTTAAAAAATAAACTTGCAGTACATATTTTGTCAAAAAAAATACATATTGATAAGTACATAAAAATTGTATAGTTCCATGAAGAATTCAAAGACGGGTACACAAACCATGAAAAAAAAATCTTAATCGTATATCAAGAAGGATTCAATAGGAAGAAGATGTTGAAACTCCCATTGAAGAAGATGACAAAGCTAAATCGGAAGAAGATAAAGAAGAAGAAACTGGAAGTCCAATGGAAGAAGATGAGCCAGCAGATAGGGGAGATGATTGGGAATCCAAATACAATAATTTGAGGAGTATAGTCTCTGATAAATGGAATGAAGTGAACACAATGCAGCAAGACGTCACAACGGTTGATGCTTGAAAGCTTGCATGAAATATACTCGAAAGATTTCCCTTTGCAAAAATAAGCCATCCATGAAGATTATGTTAGATTGGGATCTACACCTCCACAAACCAACCCCACGGAAGATTTGGATGTTGACCCAACAGTGGAAGTCCAAATGCCAGATTCAGAGAAAGATCAAACTAATGTTAATGCCACCTCTGAAGTTGGTTTGTCAACAACACCTCCAGTATTGAAGTTCCGTGGTGTTGAGGTTCAGATTTTTGAGATTAAAAGCTGGGCTAGATCTAATTTGGAGTAAAAATTCTAAGACATACAAGAGGAAAATAACAAAAACACACACATAAGTAAGTATCATATCAATATGTAGTCTAAGTATCATTTAACGTTCACTTTGTATTGTATCAGTATGTAGTGGTATCTAATTTGTATGTAGTTGTTTTAAGTTTCTGACACTTACAATATGTACCATATCGGCATGTAGTGGTAGATACTTACATTTTTGTAGTGGTATCTAACACTACATATTGGTATGTAGTGTTACATATCAATATGTGTATTGATATGTAAGTAGCTTTATGTTGACAGTGTCCATTGCTTTTTGCAGACTGATCTACTTGAAGTTCAGCAGGAAGAAGCAAAGGAGTTGATTACAACTATACAAGAAACAATTGCTTCAGTTGAACTTTTTTCCCGGAATTCTGAAGACTATAACGTTATAACGGTGGCAGCTAGCTTTAAAATCATGGATGTATCTTTGCTTACCGAGATGTCTAATTTGGCAGAGATCAAACATCTCTTAATCAGAGATTATTTAGACTTGGAAAACTCCAGAATGGGAGTTTACGTCGAAGAGTATGCAAACCTCCTCCCAAATAGTGGTATTGATGAAAACCTTGGTCTTTTTGGTATTGGCATATGACAACAATTTGAAAATTTATTTGGAAGAGATTTGCAACTTGTAGAATTTCCACAAGATACAACTGAGCTACAAGATACAACTGAGCAACAAGAAAATAGCGTATCAAAAGATGCAGGTGAACCCAGCAGATCTAAAGATGAATGTGACGTTACAGCTGAGCAACAAGAACCTAGCGGATCGAAAGATGATGATATTTTGGAGCTTCCACCACAAGTGAATGAACTGAATGTTAATTTGTGCATACTTAGTTTTATTATTGAGTAATTGTCCGTAGTTGATGATAATTTGTGCATACTTAGTTTGTGCATACTTAATTTTAGAATACTTAGTTTTATTCTTGAGTAAGCAGTTATGTTGTGTTTTTACAATACATATTTTTTTATGTTTGGTAAAAAATGCATGAACCACTTACCGCAAGTTAGAAACAAAAATTGGTGGCAGTGTACCAAAAGCACGCCAGAAAGGAGCAGCGCACACCTAACAGACCCGTTACTCGTGCCCATACTGCAAAAAAGAAATATGACATTTACGAAAGTGTAAGTAAGTTCTCTGCATCTTATAAAGAACCCAAGAAGCCGAAAGCTGGAGAATCGGAAGCAATACCACTAATGGTTGAACAAGGAAGAACAAAAACCTTACAATTTGCATGATATTCTATAAACTTAAAAGATCGTCATTCTATAAAGACTTGAAAACATGAACAAGAAACTATCCTCTCCAGATACTCTGATAATGCATCATATATGTGAATTCTTAATTGGCAATACATATTGACATCAAATAATTTATAACCAAATCTACTACATACTGATATATACTTTTGATATGTAAGCAATTTATAATGATATCTAACACTACATATCAATAATTACAGCCTTGGTTTGCAGAGCATACCCATTTGGTGGAGCCACAGAATGTAGCGACAAAACCTGTAGGAATGTATGTACGAAGAGCTTCTAGATGGAACCACACAAACATATGTACTGAATTCCTAAAGGATATTGATCTTTTTGAGTATGAGGTAAACATACATTATTAGTTGAACTTAAAAAATAAACTTGTAGTACATATTTTGTCAAAAAAATAAAATACATATTGATAAGTACATAAAAATTGTATAGTTCCATGTAGAATTCAAAGACGGGTACACAAACCATAAAAAAAATATTCTAAATCGTATCTCAAGAAGGATTCAAGAGGAAGAAGATGCTGAAACTCCCATTGAAGAAGACGAAAAAGCTGAATCGGAAGAAGAGAAAGAAGAAGAAACTGGAAGTCCAAAGGAAGAAGATGAGCCAGCAAATGGGGGAGAGGATTGGGAATCTAAATACAATAATTTGAGGAGTATAGTCTCTGATAAATGGAATGAAGTGAACACAATCCAGCAAGACGGTACAACGGTTGATGCTTTAAATCTTGTTCTGATGTTGCATGAAATATACTCGAAAGATTTCCCTTTGCAAAGAGAAGCCAACAATTAAGATTATGTTCGCTTGGGATCTATACCTCCGCAAACCAACCCCAATGAATATTCGGATGTTGACCCTACAGTAGAAGTCCAAATGCAAGATTCAGAGAAAGATCAAACTAATGTTAATGCCACATCTGAAGTTGGTTTGTCAATAACACCTCCAGTATTGAAGTTCCGCAGTGTTGAGGTTCAGGTTTTTGAAATTAAAAGCTGGGCTAGATCTAATTTGGAACAAAAATTCGAAGACATACAAGAGGAAAATAACTGAAAAAAAACACAAGTAAGTAGCATATCAGTATGTAGTCTAAGTATCATTTAACGTTCACTTTGTATTGTATTAGTACTAGATCTTAACCCGTGTCGTAACTGCACGGGATATTTTGTCTCTAATACGATATTGTTCACATTCCTCTTGCTTCATTTTATTCGTGAGTAATTATTTTGATATTCAAATAGATTTTGGGAAACAAAATGGGTTACCTGATCTTTTTATTTTTTACTTAAGCATGTTATTCCAATTTATTATCTGGACAGAGTAATAATGTTGTGCCAACATGAAAAATAAAATAAAAAATACAGATAATAAAAAATTTCCCCATTTATTGTTCCATCATATTATAATTTCAAACTTCAAAAATAATATTTCATCTAACAGTACATATACCTAAACTACCAATCTAACTCCATGATGTTTATGAATACATTTGTTCCGAAATTATTGATAACTAAGGCTCTAAGGAGTGAAGCAAAACCCATAATATTTTCCCTACTATAGATAAACACTATTTATTTATTTTTTGCAAATGTGAGAGTTATAAAAATGAAGAACCCTTGGCTATTGGAAGGCTGAGATATACACATGTGAGTTGAAAAAATAAACTTATAATAGTACATCAAAACATGTGTAAGATTCTTTCTCAATCATATTGATAACATGAAATTGAAGAAATTCGTGAATACATTTTTTAACACCAACTATGCTAAGTAGTGCATGAATGACGTTCTCACATCTAGTGTTACTCAAGTAATTTTGAGTTTTAAAGAGCATAGTCATATTGATATTTGTATCTACATAAATTCAACTAACCTTCCGAAGAAAAATTATTAGTTTCAAGGTAGAGCCGACACAAACTTCTGTCGCCTTCATTGTATACAACACACATTGGGTTTAATCAGCTTGATATTAAACAAATACCCCAACATTAGTCAAATAATGTCTACAAATACGGGATCGAAACAAAGTGCTAACGGGAAAAATGAGAGACTAACATCAGTTCTACAAATAAAATACCCTATATGTATCAAAGTTTGTTAACCAAACATGTATTCAAATTAAAAAGTCATCAACTTAACACAAAAATATAAAAGAACCCAAGTTAAATCAATACTTGCATAATCAAAACTTATAAGAGAATTTTGTAATTATTAAATACCTTTAAAATCACTATTAGAGATTTAATTGTATGCCTCGTTAAAAACTACGGTAGGAAGAAATCACCAGATTAATCTGTAGAAATTTCACTGGATATGTAGCAATTCAGAGAAGTTTACACTGGTGGTGATACGTTCCATCTAAGTGTTGTTCGATTGATTATTTTTTTTTAGAAGGTTTCAGTTTTCATTGGAGAAACCTAGAGGGAGCGTTTCATTATATTCATTATCATTCAGAAATCCAAGACCAACCCGCCCACTGCAATACAACCTTAGATTTATCTATTGGACGGAGAAACCTTGATACTAAATATGTAATTTTTAGTGTTATTTATTATATAACGTGACATCCAAATGTTTTTTTCTTCTTATTAATTTTCATGTATTTTAACCGTGTTTATATTAGCATTAAGACGATCAACCACATTTCTAATTTATAGTGTTATCCTTTTGTAGCAGCACATAATTAACATAGTCAATTACTACTCATCAATATCGGCCAGTACCACAAACCACCAGATATCACTTCTTTCTCCTCCACCACCATTTTTCATCCCTCGTAGAATATTGGGCACACTTATAACTTTTAATCTCACACGTAATGTATAAAGTTTAGATTTAACAAACTTAGGTCGTCAATTAATTTATTCAACTATATGTTTTTTGTTAATATTGAAAATCATGCGTACGAAAGGTTACCAAAGATAGCAGTGGTACCAAAAACAACCATTTTGTCTTATATGATTTGGTATCATCCCAATAGTATTTGTTATCCGCCTTTTTTGATCGTGTCAAAAACAACCAACTATACTTTTCACAATACAATGTTACTCGTCATGTAATTTTTTTTATTATTTTTGATTCAAAAAGAAAAAACCAATACCACCGCCACTATTTCTTCTACCAAAACTAATGTTACCGCCTCCACCACTTAGTAACACCTTCCACCGCTTCCACCACTTACTTCTTCCTCTACTACCACCACCACCACTAATATCTATTGAAATAATTTTTGTCAAAATTATTATTTATTGATGGAGATATGTAATAATAATTAAGGGATATTTATGATGTAAACTCAATAAATCATTTATCATGAGAAATTAATGAGACATCAATTAATAAAACACTTATACTAATTAATATTTAAGTTGAACAAACCATAAACATAGATTTATCTTCTCTCTAGACAAATCACTTATACTAATTAATAAAATACTTATACTAATTAATATTTAAGTTGAACAAACAACCACTGTTGATTTATCTTTTCTATCAATTCCAACCAAGGTGGAACAATGGTTAGAGGCCACTCTTATGACACAATAGGTCATGAGTTCGAACCTCCCTGTTATAATTTTTGAAATTCCATAACTTGACTTTAGTATTCATTTTAATTCATAATATTGGAATGAACACCACGTGTGCGACTTGTAGGGTGTGGCACGGAGAACCAAGGCCTTTGATTTATCTTTGCCAAGGATAAATCCTGACCACCACTCAGATAAGCAAAGTTAGCCAAACTCTGCTTTACTATTGATGTAGTGGTATTTGATTTGTATGTAGTTGTTTTAAGTTTCTGACACTTACAATATGTACCATATCAGTATGTAATGGTAGATACTTACATTCTTGTAGTGATATCTAACACTACATATTGGTATGTAGTGTTACATAGCAATACATATTGATATGTAAGTAGCTTTATGTTGACAGTTTCCATTTTTTTTTGCAGACTGATCTACTTGAAGTTCAGCAGGAAGAAGCAAAGGAGTTGATTACAACTATACAAGAAACAATTGCTTTAGTTTAACTTTTTTCCCAGAATTCTGAAGACTATAACGTTATAGCGGTGGCGGCTAGCTTTATGATCATGGATGTATCTTTGCTTACCGAGATGTCTAATTTGGAAGAGATCAAACAACTCTTAATCAGAGATTATTTAGACTTGGAAAACTCCAGAATGGGAGTTTACGTCGAAGAGTATGCAAACCTCCTCCCAGATAGTGGTACTGATGAAAACCTTGGTTTTTTTGGTATTGGCATATGACAACAATTTGAAAATTTATTTGGAAGAGATTTGCAACTTGTAGAATTTCCACAAGATACAACTGAGCAACAAGAAAATAGAGGATTGAAAGATGCATGTGAACCCAGCAGATCTAAAGATGAATGTGACATTACAGCTGAGAATCAAGAACCCAACGGATCAAAAGATGATGATATTTTGGAGGTTCCATCACAAGTGAATGAACTGAATGTTAATTTGTGCATACTTAGTTTTATTCTTGAGTAATTGTCCGTAGTTGATGATAATTTGTGCATACTTAGTTTTAGAATACTTAGTTTTATTCTTGAGTAAGCAGTTATGTTGTGTTTTTACAGTACATATTTTTTATGTTTTGTAAAAAATGCAGGAACCAGTTACCCCAAGTCAGAATTTTTTTTTGGTGGCAGTGTACTAAAAGCGCATCGGAAAGAAGCAGAGCACACCTAACAGATCCGTTACTCGTGCCCATCCTTCAAAAATGAAAGATGACATTTAAGAAAGTGGAAGTAAGTTCTTTGCATCTTATAAAGAACCGAAGAAGCCGAAGCTGGAGCATCGGAAGCAATACCACCAATGGTGATACCAAGGAAGAACAAAAAGCTTATAATTCGCAAGGCGTTATATAAACTAAAAAGATCGCCATTCTATAAATACTTGAAACATGAACAAGAAACTCTTCTCTCCAAATACTTTGATAATGCACCATATAGGTGAGTTCTTAATTGGCATACATATTGACATTAAATAATTAATAACCATATCTACTATATACTGATATGTACTTTTGATATGTAAGCAATACATAATGATATCTAACACTACATATGTACTTTTGACGTAAGGCATATATTTTGCATTAGTACATATGAATATGTTCTGTTACACATGAATGCGTATTGATATCTAAAGCTTCTTACTTCTATTATTCTAACCTTTTCGTCGTTTATTTCCATCCCAATTTCTTGGAGAGTGGGAGAAGGTGGTCTTTGTGTCAGTGGATCTATAGTTGAGGACTTGGTGCATAACAAGCCTTTAGAGCAATATCTTCTCAACTACGGACAATACAAGCTTAACAAGAAGTTTCAGGAAGACCAGGCGAAGCACGAAACAGAAATAAAATACTTACTTGTCTTGCATCTTGATATGTCCGCTTGGGTAAGTTTATCTTATAGTGCATATTGATACTTATATTAAATTGCATATGTATATTCAGAACATATCAATAAGTGGTGGTGGATATTTTTCTGTTTATTAACATATTGCATAAACATGATTAGATATGACTCTTCAAGTACATCCATTTTTTCAGTTCAATGTTGAGTACCCGGATAAACTCGAAGGAGGAAAAGAAAATTATGTTTTCAAACTAATATTGGAGATGGATAAAAGTATCCAGAAGATTCTTGTACCAATGTGCCATTACAACCTTCATTGGATGCTACTTGAGTATGACTGCGAAAAAAATGGTATTCAACCACTATAACTCGTTCTTTCAATAGAATAAAACATGTCAACCAAACGCCAAAATGGTGGCAGATTTCATGTTCAAACCTATCAACATATACTTGATGCAGAACGGAAAAGAAACACTGAAGGAAGTGACAGTCAATGAGTGTGAAGCACCTCCACAAGGAGAATCACCAGAATGCCTACTATATGTGATGCATTGTATGAAGATGAAGTCGAAAATTAAATATGAGGGGGTAAGTTTGGGAGCTGATGAGCACGTGAAATTGAAGATTCGGAACGAAAGGGTCAATTTAGCGTGCAAATTGCTGTCAGCATCTCCACCAGAAATCAGTTGGAAACTAACAGAAAAGAGTCATAATTGCAAAAAGTAGTCTGACAGAATATATCGATAAGTATCTAAATATGTAACTAGCTTTATTTTGATAGTTTCCATTATAACCAGCTTTTATATTGACATAACATATCTTTGGAATGTTCAAAAATAGTTGATCAACTTATAAGTAATTCTTAATTTGCATTTTGTTGGTATTTCTGTTGTATTTTTTCTTGGTATTTTAACCCCCGAAAAATCAGTACATGTACATATGTAGTGTTTGGTAGTTAGATTACTCATTGAGAATGAATATACTACTATTGATGTTACATGTCAGTATACTACTACATATCAGTATGTAGTGGAAGATGCTTACGCTACAATACTGACTGTCAGTATACTACTACATATCAATATGTAGTGGAAGATGCTTACGCTACAATACTGACATGTAATATCAGTATCCACTACTACATGTAGTGATAGATACTTATACTACATAAATGATTTTACATATTTACACTACTATATAAAAATTACTAATAATGAGGGGGCGCTGCCCCCTAGATGGTAAATGACACTTAACGACATATTTCATTATTCGAAAGCTCAATATCACTACATATTGGAAAACAGAAAAGTTCTCATAAACAACAAAAACAGTATATTCATACACTTATAATGTTTGTACTGTAAAAGAATTTTTTCTTCAACAAATTTAGTTGGTACTAACGAATCAAAATATTGAAAAGTAGACTTGTCGTGGTGAGCTTTTCAAATAATAGCTGGTGGAAAGAATGGTAACATCATCGGTATACTGCATTTCACATTCTGCTGCACGTTCAATCCTGTGATAAAAGAAAAGAGAAGTCAACACTACTTACTAAAAAATTCCATTGGACTATAAAAGAAGGCAAATCTTTAATATGTACTGCTAGAAACACATACCTGTCACAATCATTCTTCAGAATATTCATACCGACGGATAAGATTGCATGTTGTGTTGTTGTGATGAGTTTTGAAATTACAATTTGAACACTTAACAGATTTTCCACTATTCTTCCATGTACTTTTAATACGCTTTTCCTTTTTCCTGTCTGGCGGAGCCCTAATTACAGCTGGTGGAAGAACGGTATCGTTTACGTAATACTCATCCGGCCTGAGAGAAAAATAAAGAATCGTAACTACATAATAATATGTACACAGTATATTGTTCCTTAAAACAATATAAAAATGTATTATTTAAAGACACATACATGTCGTTGTTAGGAACATGTCAAATAGCTATTGAATATAACTCACGTTTAGCCTTTTTTTTTTCCTCTCTATTTATGTTTCTTAAGTTATGAGTCTCTAGAGCTTTTTTGGATTTTAGAGTAGTTATCTTTTCAACCCCTTTGGTTTATGGGGGTTGTGTGTGTGTGTGTGGGTGGGGGGGGGGGCTTGTGCCCCCTGCTTGTAATTATTGTAGTTACATTTTTTTTGCTTAATAAACTATTGGACTTAGCAAAAAAATAATAATAATTTCACGATAACAGGTAACTTTGAAGTAATCGTCGATGTAATCAAGCATCCTTCTTCAGATGCAGCAATAGCTGTAGTAGCGTGCGATAATGGAAAACCATACACGCGCCATCATTGGTAAGTACAACTTTTTTTATCTAGATCTACCATATGAGACCTGCACACACAAAACACACCATATTATCTATCGAATATCTACACAGTACATATTGATATGTTATCTACAATACAACTAAGATACTAGTGATAGGTGTTGTAAAACACCTAATTTTATATCTATTATTTATGCTTTCTTTGCTATTTATTTTATGAAATATGTATCTTATGTGTGAATTTGAGTTGATTAGGTGCAATGGAGTCCTTTGGAGCAAAAGAAGGAGAAATTGTCCTTTTGGAGCGTAAAGGCAAAGAGGTCAACTCACATGCGAGCTATACTTGGATCAAGCCAGGTTGCGCAAGAAGGAGTGAAGAATGTACTGTCATTTCTCTACAACTGACAGTTGAGCAAGAAAGCGAATGGGCTGTCGGTAATCTGAAACTGACAAGCCAAGCAATCTAGATGTCCCTTATTCTAATGTTCTGGGTATACCCTATCTACTTCACTTAAGTGGGTATAACAATTCTCATTTACTACACAATACCTAAAAATCAGAGAAACATTTCTTTCTTTCTCTCAGCCTGAAACCGAGAAAAGCCATGGCTGTTGTCTGTGTAAAGAGATGGAGAAATGGGATTCAACTGAGAAAGTAGGGAGATCGAAAGATGAAGATGCTGATGCTAAGAATCATCCAATGGTTTAGTTGGTGATTTGTGATGGATCGATTACAAAAAAAATCAGAAGATTAGGTTTAGTTTGAGCAAAATTTAAGGATGATTGTTCTAAATTGAGATTGGGTTTTGATTGGGAAGATGAAGTTTTCTGGATCGACATATTTAGAAGATGATGTCAAGAATGGGCTTGATTCTATGAGTTCGAATATTCAAATGGATTTAGGGTTTGGTCGATTCATGGAAACAGAGATGAAAGTGCAGATTAATTGAAGGTGATGATGTCATGAAGTTTCAGTGGAGTAAAGGTGCAGGTTACATTACAGCTGCAGCTGGAGATGATTGATGTTGCAGAAATGGTGGAATTGAGATGAGTTTGGTTTGGTACTGGTATTGAAGCTGAAGAAAATGGAGCTACAGAGTGGTAGCGAAAGTAAATTGGTTTGGAGGGTATGAGGTTTGACATGCTGTTGCAATGTGGTTAACTGAGTTGTACATGGCAGACAAGAGAAGGAATTGCAACTAGTGCTATGAATTGATGCACTGAAATGGAATTAGCAGTGGAAGCTGTTGTATTGATCTGGGAAGTGATGCAGCTGCAATGGAGGAGCTGGTGATATGAAATAATTGAAGCTAGAACATGGAAGTCAAGTGGAATAATGGGTGTAATGGAACTGGTAACAGGTCTTGGTGGTTCCATTGTCATGTAAGAGGAGAAATTGAATTCATTGAGGCTGTGTCCATGATCTAAAGGGGTCTGTGGTTGATTGTTTCTGCGATGGTGAATCTGTGATTGGGTTGTCACTGCAGGGTGATGCACTATGATGGTTCTGTTGTTCCAGTATGACTGAATTGTGGATAGTTGTGTGATGCCTGAGTTTGCAGTTGAGCTGAGATTGAATTGCTTGCGCTTTTGAAGTGCAGTGACTGGTGATGGTGGTGTGTGAATGAGAAGGAAACTGCACTCCGGGGATGTAATGTAACTGTTTAATTTAAGCTGGCAACTACAATGGGTTTGCTGGAGTTGGGTTTCTGAGATGAAAAGAGAAGGAGATAGGTGCTAGTGATGATGGAATCTGGGCAGTTTTCAAGCCGTGAAACGGTGGCTGTACAGATATTGATAGTGAATGAAGCTGGGTTTAATTTGGATCTTAATACTGGAAGCAAAGACATGAATGGTTCTGGTGTTTGAATGGATGTCGTATAGATGTATGCTAGGACAGGTACCCATTACAGGTGCAGTTTTGGTAAAATGAAGGAATTTCCAGCTGCAATTCAGAGAAGATGGGAATAGCTGGTAATGGTTCTGTTTGAAGTGAGTAGATGAAGTGTGAGATGGTGTTACAGGTAGTACTAGTGCAGCTATGATTGAAATGAAGTTAGAGATGGATTCAAGCATCAGTGATGGTTTAGGTGATACAGATTGAGGTTTAATAGATGAATGTTGTTAGGACAGCTGCAGTTTGGTGCTGTTGAAATAACAAGGGGATTATGGTTGTGATGTTGAGTGCTAGAAGTGTTGAGCCACATATGCAAGAGCATGGCAGTACAATCTGAAGGTGGAAGAGCTAGCATGGAAGTTGTGTTGGTGGTTTGCAAGATGAGCTAAGTGAGTTTTGTTGCAGAGGGAGTATGAAATTCCATGATTACAGAACTGATTTGTCAAAGACACGGCCATCATGGCTGGAAGCCTAATGATTGTGCAATGAACAGCTCTGGCATGTGCAAGACTATGGCTTAGAACCAAGTCAGCTGAGTTAGCCCTTGACTCAGCTGACTCTCTTACTTAACCGATCTTGAATCTCCACTGACCGAGTTGACTCGTTCACAAGTGACCGGGTGGACTTTGCCGGTCACCTAAGATCCGGTCCGGTACCGGATTCCGGCCAAAAACACAATTTTCCGGCGAACAATTTTTGGGTCATATTTTCACATGGGTTTTTCACACACATGAGTTTAGTGGACTTCTTGGTATTGGACCGTGGGATTTGAAGACCTAATTTGGAAAATTGGAAAGCTATAAAAGGAAGAGTTTCTATTCTTTTAGGGGAGATCACGTATTATCATTCTACTGGAGTTTTGGAGGAGAGCGATTCTACTAGGGTTTGCTTTCGTTTATTTTTCATGTTCTTCATTTTATTTTTGATAATAATTAGGTTGAATCCAAAAACTATGAGTAACTAAATACCTTTTATTGGTTATGGGATAATAAGTGGATTTCACAAATAAGATTTGATTCAATGTATTAGTTTTGTTTCAATAATTTACTGTTTATGATTCATGGTTCATATTGTTATATGATTTATTGTTTATTTGGTTGAGTCCGGAATCAATCCGATTTGCTTTCATTTCTAGAGCTAGATTAGGGTTTTCAATACGAAAACGTTGTTTATCCCTGATTTTAAGTAGCATAAATGTGGGTAGTGCTTGTAGTGATATATCCTACTAGTCACATATGAATCATAACTTGGGTTAAATCGATTTAGTGATTTTACACATTTTGATTGCCTTGATTAATCTTATTCCATATTACTTATTTCTTTTAGGGAGTTAAATCTAATTGTGCTTTTACACTTTAGGTTGCTTTCTAGGAAGAAGTCACATATGCATCTTTTAATGTGGTTGCGATGAAATCAGGGAATTAGCGGGATACTCTTGCGATCAAGGTATCCTAGAACTTTTAGTAAATGAGAGATTAAATTTCAATTCTAGTCATTGTTGAGAATTCAAGTTTGTGAATGAAACTATCCCGTGACTAATATTTTCTCCTTATTGATTATTTTTATTATTACTTTGCTTTCAATTCATTTTTATTGCTTTGATAAATCAAAACCCCCCCTTTGGTTACTAAGAATCTGAAAATTTGCATAACAACAATAGCCTCTCTGTGGATACGAACTCTTTCTTATCGCATACTACTTTTATTTTAGTTAAGTAAGAAAGTGAAATAAAATTTGACCGGTTGACAACCGACCAACTAATTTGGTGGATATCCCATCACAGAGCATGCTACTTATAGAAAAAAAACATTAAAATCCAGATGATAGAGATTAGGGGTAAATGCTAACCTTGGAGAATGCACTTCAAAGAGGTTAGCATGTGACTGGATAACTTTCCAGGGACGACCAATTTGAATGTGTAATTCAATCAAGGCTTGATACGTAGGGGTTAACCGTTCTTGGTTCATCAAGACACTCTGTTCATGACGTTCTGACATCAACTCCATTATACGTAGCCTACACGACAAGAAACAACAAGTATATTATACTATGTTATACGTAGATTAGTAGAGCATGCTTAAAAACAGAACATACATGCTTGTATTGCTACAAAAAAAAATACTAATAAAATCTTAACACTACATATAAGCTTGTACCGTGACAAAGAAAACTGATACAAACTTGATCTTGTCAAGGAATGCACATGCAGGTAACTTCTTCTCGCGGTTAATCCAATTTTTAAACGATTCGACAATGCTTGAAGAAGTATGACCATACCTACAGCCCTTGAAGAACGCACTGGACCACTTTTTCCTTGGAATGTTGTGACTGAAGTCAGCAACCCAAGGCCTTCCCAAATTAACCATTTATTGAAGGGATTCCTTGTATCTTGTAGGAGAAAGCGCATATATTTCCTTTTGGAAAGAATCAGTCACTTCTTTATACTTTTCGTCAGACTTTGCGATAGGTAAGTTTTGGCCCATGCGGAAGTATCAATAGCTATGATGAGAATTAGAGAACAGTACTTAAGGAATATATTTACCCAACCCTTCACCTCGGTCAGTCATAAAAGTGATAGGGCGATCATCCACAACTTTCTTCAGATTCTTGAAAAACCACTCCCAATTGTCATTATTTTCTGCAGAAACTAATGCATATGCGAGAGGATAAAAACCTGCAAAATGAAGTATCTGCCATGTTAAGCAACTTGTAAAAGGAAAAAAAACCCAGTACATATCAATAGAAAATGTCCTTGTATTGTTATAGAAATAGACAATACATATATGCTATTACACTACATATTAACATGCAGTATGGTTTACCTCATACTCAGTAAGGTCAATATGTAATAGTATACTCATTTTCAGTATTGTAGTCAGTGAGTAATCTAACTACCAGACACTACATATCAACATGTAGACAGTACATATTATATTAGATCTACCATATGTGAAAAGCTGACACTACATATTGACATGCAGTATGGTTTACCTCATACTCAGTAAGGCCAATATGTAGTAGCATACCCATTGTCAGTATTATACTAGTCAATGAGTAATCTAACTACCAGACACTACATATCAACATGTAGACAGTACATATTATACTAGATCTACCATACATTAAAAAAAAAACAGTTACCTTGATTGCCGTTAAGACATGTTGCCGCCATGAGAGCTCCTCTAAAAGTACCAGTAAGAAATGTACAATCACAGAATATCATCGAACGACACAATCTATAACCCTCTTTACAAACTCCAAAGTAAATAATTTTTTTATTGAATCTTTTTATTGCATCGTTAATGTCGAAATCAATATATGACCCGGGGTTTGTTTCCCTAACTGCATTGACCCACCACGCAAGATCAGTATACAACTTGACACCATTACCAAAATTCCGTTGATGTGATAACTCAAGTGCATGATATGCGTGGTGATATTTGATGTTGATCCCGCCCCAAACTTTAACATAATCTACAATATCTGATGGCTTTGTGAGAGGGTTGTACCTGACACACTCATGAATTAAATTGTTCATAAGCTTTCTCGAAACAGTTGGATTCTTCAACATATAACCACCACCACAAGGGTGCTTCCCCATATATTCCTTTATCTTAAAAACATCAATAAAACTACCAATGGAATTTGCATGAAGCCTCCATGAACAACCTTTCTCGCTGCATACAACGGTGAATCTCTCAAGGTCATTCTTCAACATATCTACCTTATACCCAATTCTCAAACAATATTTTTGGCAAGCTATACGTATAACATCAACACAAACATATTGTATCCTCAAAGATTTCCTCCTAACCATTTGAAAAAACCACATTTGGAACCTCTTTACCATCTTTCAAATAACTGTTTTTTGCACTAACAACTAAGTCTGCATCATTGTCAACATCCATACGCGTAGAAGAACTAGATCCGCCAGCTGAAATTACATCCACCTGCAAATCAAAGAAAGCCGATTTCTTTTCATAATGTAATGCACCGATGCTCTAGAGAGATACGTCGGCAAGAATAGGAAAAATCACTTCATGCTGGACATAGTTAACGACTATAGTCGATGGAGTTAACCAGCTTCATGCATTATAGATGACAAAATTCAAATCCTTTAAAGTCGAAGATGAAATAGCTAATGTGGTATTGCTTGTGGTATACATGAGAGTATAAAGAAATATCTGAATCATTGCCAGCGACAGACATGTTATCCCTGTAAAAAATAATCCAAAATTAAAAAAACAAAAGAAAAAGAGTTAAAACTTAAAAATGTATATTGTCAATACGTATTGTGTCTGTAAGGTCGATATGCGCTATACATTTTGATGTGTATTGATATGTACTACGAGATCATATCAAAAAAAGAGAAAGCTATATGCAATTCGTATTGATATGTACCGTGGGATAAGAAATACATTGTAAATATGTTGATGCAGTTCATACATAATACATATTGATATGTCACGTTTATTTTGAAGGAATATGTTCTACACATGATCATATCAGAACAAACAGAAAAACTACTTTTTTGAATGAATATATGCAGTACATATTGATATGTATTAATATATACTACAAGATTTGTCTAATGAACAAAAGTAACTCCATCACAACATTCAGTTCATACATAATACATATTGATATGTCACGTCTATTTTTGAATGAATATGTGCTATACATGATCATATCAAAACAAACATCACAACACTCAGATTCAGAAAAAAATTCAAACAAAGATTACTTAAAAAGAGTATTTCCCTATAAAAAATCTTTGTTATGATCATGTGTCTCAATAAAATCAAAAAACGATGAACAATGAACAAAAAAATCTCAATTAAAAAAATTAGAGTAAAAAAAATCACCAAAATTACTAAAAAAAAACAAACGAGCACGAAATTGAATAATGTACATCATAGTTAAGGCTGCACAAGAACCGGTATGGAACCGGAAAAATCGAAACGGAACCGACCCGGAACCGGAGTAGGCGGTACAGGGACCGGTACTGAAAGTTGGGAACCGGAGTAAACCGGAATAAGTATTGGTTCTGGGGGAGTACCGGCCTGTACCGGACCAAATGTCCCGGTTAATAACATTTTAACCCCTCCCCCAAAGACGCGTGAGAGAGACTATCTCTATTCTAAATTCTTCTTTGCCCTAAAATTTCTGAATTCAATCTCTCTCTCTCTGAAAGCCCAAATTCTTCTTCTTCTGAATCAAAACCTGGTGAACTGGAGAGTAATCAATTTAAGAATATGGATGATCTAAGAAAACAGTTAGATGTGTTGATGGGAGAAAATAGGAACGGAGATGTGACCGAAGTCAATCGAAAGTATTACGATAGAGATGGTTGTCGTCTCTTCCTAGTCGGTTTATGCCCTCATGAACTCTTCCAATTAACGGTACTCTCGTCTTTCAAATTAAACGCATTTGAGAAATCGATAAGTAACATTTTCATCGTAGGGTCATCACCTTTCATCTACAATAGTCTGTTGGTGGCGTGCATAATGGCTTCCCCTCTCCACATGGTATTCCCATTCCAAACTGATACGTACCCAAATATGCTGACATATCTTTAGTCACTGCGGAAGCCGCCAGTTTGGAGCATAATATCCTCCATATAGTACCCACGACAATGGGCCGAATTCCACCTCCTGGTTTGAGGAGAGGAGTTAACGGTGCGCTAGCGACAAATTCTCATAGGGAAAGTGGACACGTACCAGCGATCCATAAATTCACTACACCTGTGATTCATTTCATAAGGTCGTCAGCAACTGCAGCACCACTAAGGGAGTCCAGACGATGTTGGGCTCTGAGTCCATCTCTTCCGCATGTTATTCCTTTGGGTAATGTTTTCAAGGCAGATAGTACGGCAGTGGAGTCCACAGATAATGAAGGAGTCGTGATTGGTTCAGAAGGGATAGTTGGAGGTGGTGCATAAGGGTGCTTCAGTTAAAGATCGAGAAAAGTATCTGGAGAAGATGGTGCAATCCCATTGGATGTTAGGATACGTATAACAACCGAGTAATGACCGTGGCTAAGTTTATTCTTGCAAGCCTCAATGTTTGGGTTCTTCTTTTTCTTCTCATTCTTGCTGGCTTTCTTTGGTGGAGGCTTTTGCTGTGACAAGAGTTTTTGAACCATAAGGGAGCATCCGTTAGGTTTATTCCATGTCTGAATGGCTTTGTTGATAGCAGATATTTGAAGCTTCTTCCTATTGCCTGATCGGGACATACAAGTGCAAGATGCAGATAGGGAGAAATAGCAATTGCAGCCAAGCCTGTAAATCAGAATGGTGTGTAAGCACATTGTCTAAGGAAGTCTTCAACGCACGAGAAAACTACAGTCTGCATTGCTGGGGAATACTCGAAATGGTGGTAACACATTTCTGAAACACGAGATTAAGCATGTCAATCGTAAGATAAGGAGCAGCAGTAGTATCATTTTTTTTACCAGCATCAGAAGAATCTGTGGAGGTAATTGGTTTCGTTGCCCCATAGATCATGAAATCAGCCTCGTTGTTACCATTAAGAGGACCTGTAAGATTTCTTCCAGGCAATGAGTATAGCCACATCTGCTGGATGTGACTTGGATATGCAAGATTTCTTCCAGGCATGGACCTGAAAGCATTTGGTGCATAACCACATCCGCATGCAGGTCAATGAGTATTCCCATGCTTCAAAACAGGAAGCATCTGTTTGAATCCTCTGCCTGCAGATGTTCTGAGTGTCCAAGGTAGGAAAGTGCCTATCAGTGAGATGTTTGTATATGGCACTCTTAGCATAGCCTCCGCCCCTAGTGCCACTTCCGCAGCCATCAAAACCCTTGAAGGGGCATGGGATTTTGTCAGGCTGCGAAAGGGAAGACAATGGGCGTGGTAACCCTGGAGATGATGGTGAAGGTGGTGAAGTTAGGTGGGATGGTGGTGTTGGGGAATAAAGATGATGGGATGATGGAGTGCATTGAGACTTGGAAGATGAAGGCCTGGATGGTGATACTCTATATTGTGATGATGAAGATGAAGATCTAAAACGAGTATAGGGAATTGAAGTTTCTGTAAAAATAACTGCCATAACCGCACTAGGTAATGAAGGCGGGATGGTCAATAATGGTATCGATGTAAAGCTAATAACAAGGGTAATCAATTGAGGAGGGTTTGAAGAAATTCTGACGAAAGAAAATCGCGAAATTGCCGAGGCAAAAATATCAGGCTTCCAATCGCCTGGAAGTCGCCCGGACTCTCTCTTTCTTCCCTAAATGTTATTATTATTATTATAAATAATTTATAAAATATCAAATCAAACTATTATAAAGATTATCAATGTTATTATTATAAAGATTGAATGATTAATAACTAATACCAAAACATGATTACTGTGCACAAAACAAAATTGTGAACCAAACCAAATACTGTTGGTATTAAATGCCAATTACCGTATTTGGTCCTCTATTGAATGAAGATTAAGCAAGCTAGCACGTAATCACATCTCACAAAAAAGAAACAAACGAGATTAGTGTATCCAACCTTGACTAAGAAAGACATAAGCAAATCAAATCATGAGCCCAAAGAGAAACCTTTAATAAATGATAAAGAATGAATTGATAAACAGATTTCATTAACATTGGCCGATCTCGGCACACACCAATACAATGGATTTAGTATCGAATAGAACTAACCTGTTTTCGCCAGCAGATGATTGAAACGTTACTCAGATTAATTAAGAAAGCCAACTATGATGCAGCTCCCGCAAAACCGTATCCAAGACTCTTTAGCAAAAAAAAAAAAAAACATTCTCCTAAATTTACTTCTACTTCTACTTCTACTCTTTTTTTTTTTAATTTCTAGAATTAACTAGCTATTTATAGTTTATTCCCATCTACTCTAGCCCTTGGATCAAATGCCTTAGATCAAATGGTTCAAATTAAAACCCTAAATATTATTGAGCAAAGGGCACTAATATTACACGTTTCATGGAAAGGTACAGATTTAGTTACATTCGCTCAAAACCTATCAGCCATGTGCGAGTCCAACTCAGTCCAACTCACCCACAGACCCGTTCCAGTTTCTACCTAATCTACCCTTCCCTAGTCAGTTAGTTACAGTAGTTGGGTTAGGTTAGCTTAAACGTGTTGAGTTTATCTTCCCTTTAACCCCAATCCCAGTTTCTCAGCTTCAGTGTCTCCTCTTCTCCATCTTTATGTAACTTTTCATTGAATCAGAGATGGATGGATATGACTTCATCAAATCCAGACGGTATAGGTATGTATGTATATTTAATTTTTCATTTATATCAGATAGTAGGGTGATTGTAATTTGATTTTTTTTTGTGTGTTTGAAACCCTAACCCTTTACTGTCAAAACCCTAAATTCCTGTGGTTCTTCTATAGAATTCATTGGGTTGATATCCTCATAATAGTTGAAAGTGGGGGGACTAAATTGTATCAGACTAGAGTTGTAGGAAAGTCGGTTTCCTTCAATAATTGGAAGGCCTTATGTAATACAAGAAGAGAAGTGGTGGATCCCTTGCCCAATGGTTCCTCCTGAAGGGTTATCAGAAGTTTCAAGGAAGAGATTGCAGCAATATAGAGAATGTACGAATCAAATCCTTAAAGCTGCTATGGCGATAAATAGTGGTGTACTAGCTGAGATGGAAATCCCAAGTGCATATTTGGAAAGCTTGCCCAAGGTATTAATAGTAGTCTGTTTTGAACTATTTTATCCGTATATGATAGGAGACGCATGAAAGTTAAGAAGAATCAATAGTAACAAGTACTTCTCATAGAGATTCAACTGTCCTGTCTTTTGGTCGTGCTTGTAACCAGTAATTAAACTTAGGATGTCGTTGTGGCACATATGCGGCCAAGTTTTTATTGTTTTTGCAATATATAGAAGTGGTTCACAAAGCTACTTTGCACCGATCTCAGTCAAATCATCAAAGTACTTCTATCTGTAGACTCTTATGATGTGTATGTTGCTTTTACATAACTGCAAGGGTATTAATTAGCAAGTCAATAGTTCGTAGTATATTTATGCCATCTTGTTGATATAAAACGAGAGAACTTCACATTTTAATTTAGATTACTAATTCTTTTAACCAACACTTTGATGTTTATATATTCTCATTGGTAGTAATGCTTTCTTTTCCTTGCATAGTAGCTTGGTCAATCAATCTGTTGCAATACACTGTAATTTACTAATTTTTTAGAAAAATTTGTGGTTTTTATTTTCGGCTATGGGTTTATCAAGTTCACATCTATAATCTGTCGATTATTAACTAGCTCAATTATTTCCTCGACATAGAACATAGATTGCTGCGATTTCTTTTCAATTATTTTCATCGACTTGCTATTCACGGGATGTGAAGCATTTTCATGGTAGCTTTTGTTGGTATTCTAGTTTTGTTACTCCAGTGAGAGTAAGAATCTGATTCAGTAAAAAAAAAGAACTTTTGATTCTTGCCTTCACATGGTTTCTGTTATTGTCTTAGAATGGAAAATATTTCTTGGGCGAAATACTATATCGCTGCATTACTGCACAACGGTGCTCCCCCGAGTCACTGCTTGATTTATTAGATTTATCGTCAGAGCACCAAACTGTGGATTTGGCAAACAGAATTGAGGTTGCTGTGCATGTTTGGAGGTTGAAAGAAAAGAAAAAAAAGTGCTCATCATGTTAGTGCCGGGCGTTCAACATGGGGTGGTAAGGTCAAGGGCCTTGTTTCTGATATGGGGAAGAGTCGGCTATTAGCGCAAAGAGCTCAGACCCTCTTGCAGACTTTAAGGCTCCGCTATCCTGGTCTTCCATAGACTTTCCCCTTGAACTGCCCTTTAGTTTCACACCAGATTTGATTTGACGTGAAATTTTTGACAGGAGGAAATCAATTTATGTCTATGGTTATATTTTATGGCTTAAAGAGTATCATTATGTGGTAATCGAACCAAAGGCACAATCATGTTTATTTTATTACCCAAAATTGGGTGTTTTTATGCTCTAGGGTATGCAACACAAAACCTAACAAGGCACACTTGTAAGGAAGATAAGAACTAGTTAGGGCTATGTAACTAAGGCTTTTAAACAAGAAGTTCAATATGTTGTTTAACTGCTTTCTTTCTTTGGATACCATGATGTTGGGCAATCAATTGTCGAGAGCTATTCCAGGGTGATGGAAAGCTTGGCATTCAATATAATGGCAAGGATTGATGATCTCCTTTACGTTGACGATGCAACCAGGCAATCTTTAGATGCGGGTTCAATTGATATAGCCAATCATTCCTAGTACCTCTGTAATATTTCCATTCAAGGCTGTTCACTGGTCTCCCCACAAGATAGAGGTCGTATATATTTAATTGGAAAGACTGGGTGAAATTTTTTATTGGGTACTAGGAATGACTGGCTGGAAAATTTTATTGGGTACCTCTGTAATAGAGGTCGTATAAATTTAGTTGGAAAGACTGGCTGTAAAATTTTATTGGGTACTAGGAATGACTGGCTGAATTTTTTTATTGGGTACCTATGTAATATAGGTCGTATATATTTAATTGGGCACCTGTAAATTATGGGAGACAACCGTGCTGTTTGTTTTACATGATACCGACCAAAATACGGGACCCAAACTCCGGGTTAACCCAAACTCCTAACCACACTAACCTAACCTAACCTAACTAGGGTTAGGTTAGGTTAACCCACACTAACCTAAACTCCTAACCACACTAACCTAAACTCCGGGTTAACCCAAACTCCTAACCTAACCTAAACTCCGGGTTAACCCAAACTCCTAACCACACTAACCTAAACTCCGGGTTAACCCAAACTCCTAACCTAACCTAACTAGGGTTAATGAACTAACCCGACCAGGGAGGGTAAGTTTGGAAAAAAATGGGAAGGGTTGACTCACCGGGTCGGGTGAGTCAAAAATGCACAATTTTGTTGCCTTTTTACAGAGTTTTACCTGGGCTGGACCTTTCCAAGAAATGACTAATTTTGTTTCCCTTCGCTCAATATTATTACCCATTTTTAAAAATACTAGTATGTAACCCGTGCTACGCACCGGGTCTAATGTGAAGTGCCGATTTGGTGTGGCGGGGCTTCGCCCCGCGCCCGTGCTTTATACATTGGAACATCTTAAAAAATGATTAATAGTTTATTTTTTAATTAATATGATACTTTGATATCGGTTGATAATTAATATATTGTGGGATATTTGGTTCTACGCAGAGAGCTTGGTGAACATATTTGTGCTTTAGGATAATAATTGTAAAAATATCTGTACGGTGTATACGGTGAAGCCTTTTTTTTTATAGCGCTCCAAATTTGGTTTGCACATCATATTCCTAATTCAATTTGAGGCTTTATTGCTTTACGTACTATTTATTTTTGTAAATCGATCCAACTGGGTGAGAATACACCAAGTCGATTCCAATCCACCTCATTGAGATATTTAGACTTGAGTTTCTGGGCATAAACATAATATCCAAGTTATTGATTCTATCAATTATTTTGTCTCCTTGTTTTTTTTGGGAGTTGTTGATTCGGTGTGGCATCACCTCGCTCCCATGGTTCAGACGTATTCGATTTTAAATTATTTTTTTCTTTGATTCATTAATCGATTATTTTTCTACCGACATCAAAACTTGATACCAAATGTTAGTTAATACATTATCAGAATATCTAATATATGAAAGTAAAACAATATCGATAGTAAATATAAATTTTCTCATTATTGTATTTTTAAACACCGTGCAACGCACCGGGTCTAATGGGAATTGTCGAGGGGTGTGGCGGGGCTTCGCCCCACACCCGTGGCCCAAATTCATTGGAACATCTTTGAAACAAACATACATTTCGCTATTATAAATATCTAAACGTAAAATTTCTGAAGTGTTAACTTTGACATATTGTTGCAAGCTTCTTAAAACATTTTGAATCTTCACCTTTCTGATCTGATAAACCTATAGGTCCAACTGGTATGCATATAACGTTGCATTCTTGAAAGACAACCCCCCATTATTTCACATATTCTTATGTTTCCTTGTTCTCATATTCATTAAAATCTCTCTTGAATAAATTTTAACATTAAACCACACTTTTTCTGGATTTGTGATCAGTTCATTCCAAAATACTAATAGTTTCCTCAACTCGTTAAAAATTTAGGGTTTACTTAAAACATACTTAAGATCCCATATCTATCCCGTGTGGTACCTCCTGTTCCTATAGAGTAGATATTTAATTAAAAATAATTAAATATATTAATTTTAGTTTATTTGACGAACAATAATTTCGAAGTATCATTTTGAAGAAAAAAATTTATGATACATAAATTTTTCTAAAATTTTGATAGTCAATGAGAACACTTGTCCAGTTTACTAAAAAAAAATGAAAATGAGAATACTTGTCCTCCTTATCAGCTTTAGCTTAGTTTGGAAAGACCCGTGAACGAATTTGTGCTAGAAAATAAAAGTAGTATATGATTTATATATAGTCTCTTAAAGGAGAAATTTATAAGGCTAATTTTCTGTAATGTTTTTGCATATCTTCCCGAAGTAAATTGTAAATTTCTTGTAGTGAGAAATCTCTACTCATGTAACAAAATGCACATACTCCTTTCGTATTTTTAAAATGTAACTCAAGCGTAAACATAACCCAAGCATAGTCTCAGAAATCCCAACATTACTTAGTTTTGCAAATAACAACCACTAATAGTGGGTCAGGACTACCAATAGTGCACCCTAAAATGATCTATAATAGATGATAGAAAAAGCATTTATTCAGTCACAACCTGTGGGAGTCGAACCCACAACCTCATAACTGAATAAAAGTTATGCGTTGTACCGTTGAGCTAAGATAGATAAAGGGATGCACATTGCTGGTTTATATTACTACTGCAATCCACTTTTAAGCTAAATAAAATGAGTTGGTTGACCGTTTAAAATGATTCCACATCTTACCAAGTCCAGTTAAAATATAATAATTCAGATAGTAGTGGAGAGACATAATAAAACCTTCATCATCCTTCAATAATTCAAGACAAACTTGTGAAATTGAACGATAGCCCGCATTGAAAGGGTCAATAGGTATGGGAACGAAATATATGATCCCTAGTTATAAGTGAGATTCTCAATGCGATAGGGTGAAGTAAAATGAACCATAAGTAATAATATTTCATAAGGGTTGTCCCCTTCTTTGGCATGGCAGTAAAACATTGCATATTTCCAGAAATCGACTGTGGGGATTGAGTTGTAATTATTTGTAGTAGTTATAATAGAAAGTAAACCAATGTTTTTGTAGGTGATAAAGAATGGTCAGATTCTTGGAGTTGACATCTAAGGAACAGAAGAGTCTTGTCTCAAGGATATACAATGGTCTTATTCCACTTAGGAAGGATAATGTTCAATAGTGATAATTCATAGTAGAATGTTACCTCAATAAACTACCAGTAGTTGCACATACACACCAACTTCAACCATTCATGGAAGGTTTAAAGTTTCTCAAGTATATCGAAAATCGAGATGCAATATATCCGGATCGGATATACAAATGGCGTATCCCAAATAATATCATTTCTTGGAGAGTACGACCCATTAGTTAAACTACATGTTTAGAATGTTGCAATACCAACTCGCCATACTCGAGAACATAAACGATATGCCTTATAATCAACAAACAAAATGTGACAAATTTGAAGGAGGTACCTTGTTAAAGAACATGAAAAGCAAGTTATACATAAAAATTATATCGAACAAGTTTCTTAAGGAAACTAAAGTTTCACTATAATAAAGGAAAGCATATGATCGGATGTGAATTATGTATAAGGTCCCTTATGTAACCTTCCCACCAAGTATCCATATTTTTGAAAATACTACCTTGTGTTGGCTTATACATAAATTAAGGAAGATTCTAAGTTGATCATAAATGTACATAATCTGGATATCAAAGCATATATCTGTTTTGAGTTTAACTTATTTATTTTTAACATAATAATAAGAAATTTGCACCCACCTGATGTGTGATACCATCATTTCTTTGAAGAAATCTCATTTTCCTTCTCCCTCCCTAGAACTACACCTCCAAGTGCTGGAATATGGACTCTCTGGGTACCTAACAGTCATCAGAAAACAGAAGAAATGGATAAAAAATAGAAGAGAAGACATGTGCAGAACATTAGATGATGTAATCACAAAAATAGATTGTTGGTCATCCACTTGTCTGTGCAATGGTCGATTCTCTATTTAGGCAACCAAAGCAAAGCATTTATGATAGTTTTTCAACAGCTGATTTGATTAGTTTTGATTTATTTGGTTTAGCAATGAAATGTGCAATGCGCTTACCTTGATGACCTTGTTTTCAAGATCATCGACACCACCCAAGACGACATTGGACTTTAAATCATGGTCAATAGTGATTGCAACAACATTTAATATCCATGTTAATATCCATGGAGTACTGTTTTACTACATTAAATGATGTGTGCTTATCATTTTCGAGAAAGTTGGAGGAGAAGCCCAGCCTCATCAAAGCGGATGATGCAAGGTAAAATCACAGTATTCAAGTATACTTAACAATATAAGAGTTTGCCATAAACTCAATTTTATATTTTAATCCCCATAAAGGTAACTAAATTTGTTTGCCAATTGGCTGGAAAAAGAAACCTCCCTGGTGACTGATGAGCACGAAAGTGCGACGCATATTCAATCATAACTACATTAGTTGAGACTCATTTTATCACTAATAAACTTGTTTGTAGGTGTTTTTGTGAAATAAGCTATTACGGAGAAAGTTGCTCGAAAAGTGGTTTTTGTACCCAGGAGGACACGTGTAATTCGGACTCTCAATATTGGTTAAGGGGCAGCTCAATTACTAAGGGGCACCCAATTGATATTCACACCCCCAGCTATTGGATAAGGGCTGACCTTCTTCTTCATTTCAAATTCTGTCTTTGGCGGGAAATCATCGCAGCGGGAGAACATAATTAGGGCTTGCAATTTGAGCTAATTTCAATGCGATTAAAGCCCTGAAATTGATTGGGATTATTATTATAGGATAAACAGGGATGGTATGGGCTTTGGAATCAACTAAAATTGGCTGGATAATCCATTCGAAGCAAGACAAGGAGTATAATATTCACGGGATTTTTGGTCGGATTTTTGCATTGAATTTTAACAAGATTTGGTCGGATTTGTTGCCTGTTTCGGATTGATACCACCCTGCTACAACTAAACAGGGTTGGTAAGTCTTTTGATTTCGAAAGAATAAGCTTGGCACGTGGAATAGAAGAAAACAGATGAGTACATGCATGGAGGATATTCTCCATTAAACACAAGATGATTTAGGGAGATTTTCTCGTGGATTTCGTTTGAGATTTACCTGTTTTACTGAAACAGGGTTGGTAATCTCTTTTGTTTCGAAAAAGAAGGGGAGTACACGTAGTTTCAAGAAAACAGAAGGGTGAAAATATCTCGGATTTTCCCGAGTATAACTAAGGTGGCTGTGTATATGCAAACACGGGTGATGAATAAGAAACGTGTTTGGAACATGCAAGAGATAAAAAAGGAGAGTTTCGACAGCAACAAGTGCTTGTGGAAGAGAAGAAAGGGAAATAAATATTCCCGTATTTGCACTGAATTGTATAGAGAATTTTATGGAGTTAATTCGGAATATTTGGTGCTGGTGTGGTTTTAAAAGGGCAACTTCTCTGCTGCTGCAGCAAGAAGAAGAAGAAATTTGACGTCCACTGACTGTCGCAGAGAACTGTCGTTTACTGACAGCACTTGTAATAGTCAGTTTGGCACGCTTATTTTACATTTTCAACATCTACTGTAACAGTGAACTCTGTAACGCAAATACAGCGTTGCAGATTCATTGTATTATTAGTTTTCTTTAATAAAAACACCATTTGAGCCATAAATTATATTTTTGAGTGTGTATTTATCATGAGAAGCTAAACCCCTACACTGGGTCGACGGAGGAAACCGAACTTCACACACGGGTGAATTTATTCTATTTTCTATTTGACTTTTGCACTTATTTTGAATTAATTTATGATTCGATAATTTTAGTTGTGATTCAATTAGATAGGTTATGCTTTGTTTATATAATCTATGCTTAGGGGATACAATTAATGTTTTGAGGATCTACTTTGGCAAAACAAGAGTCGATGTTTTATTTATTTACTGAGCGATAATTGTTGAGAATTAATAATTGAACCTCGTGTCAACATTTGCTTAACTACACCTTTGAGAAGGGGATTCTTGGCCATTACTGGTGCAAAAACTACAAAATGGATAAGGTACTACTATGAAAAACAGCCACACAAGCTCTGTAGAGACTGTTTTATCCTAGATCATTCTAAAGGAAAATGTGCTGAAAGGGCAACTCAGTTGGAAGCTCTTCATAAGGAACCTATTCCCTTCAGTGTGAAACAGTTCCAGAAATCTAATTTCATGTCATCTAGGAGCAATGTTCCTAGTCTTAGGAGAAGCTCTAGGAGACCTGTTAGAACTGTTTTTGTTCCTCCTGCTGATGGTCTAAAAATCTTGGAGTGCACAAAGAAAATTTCTGCTGAGGAGGTTGTACCTGAGGAAAGTGCTAGGCATGGAAAAAGACATAGAACTTCTCCAATTCCTTTATCTGGAAAGACCATGACTGATCCTGTCTCCTCCAACCAAGCTACTGCCAAAAATACTGAATCCACACCAATGGAGATGACTGCAGACAACAATACTCAAGCTTATGCAGTTCCTAAACATACTTCAGGGGAGGTGAAGTTTCCTACTAAAAAACATTTCTTAAATTATACTACTGTGAATTTTTGTTTTACTTTCAATAAGTTTCAATCTTTCCATTCATTGGTTTTTCCAGTTCATCTGCATCTTAAGACCTTTAGGGAAAGTTTTAGTAGTGTTTTAAATAAATCTCATTTTACAATAAAGATTTTATCTTGGAACTGCAATGGATTTGCAAACAAAAAAACTAGAGACCATCTAAAGGTTTTAGAAGGATTGCATAATCCAGAAATTGTATTTCTGTCTGAGAATAAGATTTCTTCAGCAAAGGTTTTAAATTATGTTAGCCATCTAAATTTTCCTAATAATTTCTATGTCCCATCCATAGGTCTTGCTGGTGGTCTAGTCTTATTATGGAAAGATGGTTTCCACCTAGAAATTTCTGCCCATACTAATGATATGATTCAATGCTTGGTGACTAGTGATCCATCTAAACCTGAATGGTTACTCACCTGTATGTATGGTACTCCCTATACCCCTCTAAGACAGACACAATGGAGCTAAATTTGAGATTTAGGTTCTGATAATCCTAATCTTCCTTGGGTAGTACTAGGTGATTTGAATATTACTATGAGCCTTGAGGATAGAAACTCTAATAATGCTAGTTCCTCTTTTTCTTCTACTATTATGCAAATGATTGATGATGCAGGTTTAAGTGATCTGGGGTTTCATGGTAATTCCTTTACTTGGACAAGCAATAAACATGGTACTGGTAGGATTAAGTCAAGGTTAGATAGAGCTTTGGTCAGTGCACAATGGATTTCTCAATTTCCAGATTCACATTTACTTCATCTCCCACAGAAGGGTTCTGATCACTGTCCTATACTTCTAAATCTTACTTCTTCAACCTCAACTGGCAAGAAGAGCTGGAAATTCTTTGAATGTTACTTAAGGGATACTACTTGTAGAGACCAGATTGCTAGTGCTTGGAACAAGATGGTGAATGGTTCTGCTCAATACAGACTTGAAAGTAAACTGAAGAATACAAGATACAACATATCAAGATGGAATTATACTACTTTTGGAAATATACAATAGAACATCAAGCAACTTCATAAAGACATGCAGCAGCTCCAATCTACTAGTGTTAATGGTAATAATACTTCTGCAGTTCAGGCTATTGAATTACAAATTTAGGAATGGTAGCAAAGAGAAGCCCAATATTGGAAACAAAAATCTGGTGATTCTCATCTGTTAACAGCTGATAGTAATACAAAGCACTTCCATACACAAGCTAACATGAGAAGAAGCAGAAATAGAATTGAAGATCTCAAAGATGTAGATGGTAATTGGTGCAGTGGGAAAGATGATTTAGAAAAACTTCTTAATAATCATTTCATGGATATCAGTTCAACAGTTAATCCTCAAGTCAATGTAAACTGCTTAAGTCTTCTTCCCAAGTGTATAACAGATGAGGACAATCTCTTTCTAACAAGAATTCCAGAAGCTGATGAAATCTACAATACCCTCAAGTCTATGAAGCCCTGGAAAGCCCCAGGCCCTGATGGATTTCCTCCAGGTTTTTTCCAGACATAATGGGACATTGTAGGTGCTGATGTGATTAACATGGTTCAAGGTTTTTTTACCACCAAGAAATTGCTCAAGAGTATGAATAAAACCAATTTTACACTTGTTCCTAAAGTGAAGATTCCTCAAACCCCTGGTGATTTCAGACCCATTGCACTTTGTAACACTACATATAAACTCATTACAAAAATCCTAGCTACAAGAATGAAGATATACATTAACAAAATTATATCTCCCATGCAATCAGCTTATGTCTCTGGAAGACAGATTTCAGATAATGTAACATTGGCTCAAGAAATCATTCACTATATGAAAAGAAAGAATGGCAAGAATGGATACATGGCTCTAAAATTGGATATGTCTAAAGCTTTTGACAGGGTTGAATGGGGCTTCTTACAAGAAATCATGATTCAATTTGGGTTTAATGAAAGTTGGTGTGCACTGGTTCATGAATGCATTAGTACTTCTGAAATTA
This sequence comes from Papaver bracteatum, assembly GCA_023529315.1. Classification (NCBI taxonomy): domain Eukaryota; kingdom Viridiplantae; phylum Streptophyta; class Magnoliopsida; order Ranunculales; family Papaveraceae; genus Papaver; species Papaver bracteatum. The sequence goes on from JAJJWX010001863.1 coordinate 1,072,192, forward strand.
ATATTCAACTAAATGGTTCTTCATGTGTCTCTTTTAAACCTACCAGGGGTCTTAGAAAAGGTGATCCCCTTTCACCTTATCTATTTCTTCTCACTATGGAAGTATTCTCAAGATCTCTTGCCAAAGCTGAAGCATACAAGAAGATTAAGGGTATATGTATTGCCAGAAAAGCTCCACCAGTATTACACTTACTATTTTCAGATGACTGCCTAATTTTCACCAAGGCACCATGCATAATGTCAACAATCTGCTAGATGTTATATGGGAATTTAGCAATACTTCAGGTCAACAAATAAATTTTCAGAAATCCTTAGTTCATTTTTCCAGCAATCTCCATGTCAGGCACTGCAGAATGCTCTCAAGAAGAATGAAAGTTCAGAAGATGCATATGGATGAAAGATATTTAGGTATTCCCCTCTTCCTTAATAGGAAAAAGACTTCTTCTTTATCAAGAATTGTGAAAAGCATGAGATATAAACTTCCAAGATGGAAAGGTAAATTTATTAATCAAGCTGGAAGATCTATTATGGTCAAGACTGTTCTCAATGCTATGCCTTTACATTAAATGTGTGCCTTTAAGATTCCAGATAAGAATATCAAGGAGATGGAGAAAATTCAAAGACAGTACTGGTGGGGAAAAGAAGAAAATAGTAGAGGGGTTTACCCAAGTTCTTGGATGGATATTTGCAGAGACAAAGCTGATGGTGGTCTTGGTTTCAGAGATTTGAGTATTTTCAATGATGCACTTCTTGCCAAACAGGCTTGGAGACTATGTACAGCTTCTTCCCAATTAATGGCAGATGCACTCAAGGCTAGATACTTCCCTACCTCATCACTTCTTCATGCTCCAATCAAGAAGAATACTTCATGGGCTTGGAAAAGTTTATACAAGGAAATTGATTTCATTAAAAGTTTCAGTTTCTGGCAAATAGGTGATGGGAGAAATATACAGGTTTGGAAAGATAATTGGATTTCAGGGCTTCAGAATCCTCCCATACCACTTGATACAAATGTTGAGGGCTACTCAGAGGACATGTATGTCTCTGAACTCATTAACCAAGAGGCAAAGTGCTGGAAATCTGATCTTGTGCATACTCTCTTTGCTCCTGATTATGCTACTAGGATTTTAAATACTAGAATTCCAAAGTCAGCACAAGACAATCTGGTTTGGACTCTGACACACAATGGTTTGTTCTCAGTTAAGTCATCATATAAGAAGAAAATGGAGCTGAAGAATGGAATTCAACATACTAGTCCTGATGAAGTAAGGTTATGGAGATTACTCTGGAATCTAAAGCTACCTGAAAAGGTGAAACTATTCCTTTGGAAGTGCATGAATGATTCAGTTCCTTCTAGCGGCAGAATTATGAGACAGATTGGAGGTATCCCATCAAACTGTTCTATGTGTGATCACACTTAGGAAACTACTGAACATATTCTTATGTACTGCAATTTCACAAGAGTTGTTTTTACCTCAGTACCCGGAGCTCAAAGATCTCTTCAAAATTCTAATAATATCAAAGATTGGGTAAGAGGTTGGTTTGCTTCTCAGACTAATAATGGAGCATATGATGAAGATTGGATCACTCATGTGCTTGTGCAGTATGGGAAATCTGGAAAGAAAGATGCAGCTGTGTTTTTGAACATCACAAAGCTAACCCTGTGAATACTATCAGAAGAATCCAAATAATTCTGTCCTCCATTTCACAGGTTGAAAATAATACAGTGCACCTAGACAGGCCTACTGTAAACAGATCTCAAAGATGGACCAAACCTCATTACCCTTTCATGAAACTTAATTGTGATGCTTCTTTTAAATCAGATTTTATACATTGTGGTATTGGTCTAATTCTAAGGGATTTTGCAGGTGACTATGCAAGCTCAAGATGCATCGCCAGGCAGCAAGTTCTAAATGCGGAGGAGGGGGAATGCTTTGCAGTATTGGATGGAGTTCAATGGGCTTTGGAAAACGACGTAAAGCATTTCTTTATAGAAGTGGATTCCATTAATGTTGCTAGCGCAGTGAATGGGAATAAATCTTGCCTCTATTGGCAAAACTATATTATTATCAAAGACATTTTGTTTTATTTAGAGAATTTTGAAAGTTGGGTATGTAAGTATACCATTAGGGAATGCAATGGTCCAGCAGATGAACTGGCTAAGCATGCTAGAAAATTTGGTGTGTCTGATACTTGGTTTGTTAATCCTCCTGAATTTTTAGTCCAAAAAGTCTTAGAGGATTCAATTGATGTAAGTGCTACTACTATATAATAAAACACATCCTTTCGTATCAAAAAAAAAAAAAAAAAACTCGTGTTGTGAATTCGGTAGAATCTTAGACCCATTGACCCACTTTTTTATTATTTTCATCAACCTTTAAATTTAATCTTCGCAAATCTGAGAGAACGAATCTTAATTACTACTACGAAAACTTTGAAAAAAATCATAAATCAGTGACTCTTCATGTTTCTTCGGATTTTGATGATGCAAATTTTATCAAAGACTTAAGCTCACCAACCTTAGGAAGTTAATGTTTATGTAAACTTTATATGATATCATAGTAGATTTGGAGGATGCGTATGAGATAATCCTCCATTCCATATAAGAGCATCCTCTATAGAAAACATGTCGCAAACTAAATTCAATATAAAGGGTAGTTTCCTTATATGAAGTCAAAGTAACCACATTCTAGTCCCATGACATGACATTTGAAGTAAAATATATTATTCATATTATGCATAACCTTGTTGCTAACTAATTAAGATGATACAATGCTTAAGTGTCGATACTTGTGTAACAAAGAAACTTCCATGCTAAAGAAAGGAAATATAGAAAATGAAAACAATTTAACTAACATAGAAATCTACTAATTATATGACTGCTAAGAATAATATATGACTGATAGCTTCACTTGTATTTGAATACATAGTATATTTCTGAGAAAAAGTCCAACAGCTGGTGTTTTAACAAATCATTTTTACCGTGTAGTAGTAGAAGATACTATGAAATTGCCTGGTAATTCATCCCAACTGGAGAAAATGACAACAACGAAAAAAATATGTATTAAGTGCATAAAAGAACTCCAAAATTTCTACCGTCTTCCAAACTTCCAAACTAAACTAATGAAGTAGATATCCAGTTGCAAGAAGAGGGGAAAAAACAACAATGTAGAATATTCTCTATCAAAAATACTCACTGAAGTGGAGTCATTTTTAATTATAGATGAATACAACAAAATACCATTACGTCTTTCCCTGCTGAACTACGATCAAGACATGCAAACCTATGAGAAAATTCAAGATGTATCTATTACATTTCTATAGTTGATACCTAATTAGAATGTCATATGTGGGAGTCAAACTCACATCTAAATTGTTGTGAACCATGTTCTCTACCAGATGAGCGAAGAAAATATAACATTACATGGTTGGGAACCAAAATTCCTGCACCAAGAGGAAGGATTTCATCAAATCCAAAAAATTATCTTCTTCCATCTGTGAAAAAATGGATTATACTTGTCAGGATTACCCGGTGTATATAACAGTAGTTGTCGACTGGAAAATCAATATTTAACACAGAACATAATTTCACAGGGGATTTTGAAATTAAATGCTACACCGAAAAAAAAAATTCAACCATGGTCAGTAATACTTTGGCAATTACAAATCCGGACCATTCTTATTTTAAGGAGTTCATGCAATTTAAGCATCCAACCTGATTCTCAAAAGACAGTTGGTCACTAAATAAAACCTATTGCTACACCGAGAAAACCTATTACTATTATTTCCATACAATATTTTTGATAGTCCATGCTCCAAACTTGTAACAAATCATCTTCACTTCCATCCAAAATGTATTTTCCCTACATACTTTAAAATAGCATTTAAATATTGATATCCAGCAGTATGTCTTCCCAAATACCCACCTTTGAGTGGTAAATATCCAAATTTTATCTTCGTGCACAACACAGTATAACACCATAGACGAAACATATAAAATTGTTGTAATCAAATGTTCAGATTTCAAACCGGAAGCGGAAATCATCCATGAAATAAAATAGTAGAAGATAACTACTCTGCATTTCCTACTAATACCACTTTCACACGCTACCTTGCACTGCCTCGTATATTACTGTGTTTTATAAAGATTTATGCATGTTCTGCTTTATCTGCATTGCCAATATTTTGGTCAAACTAATGATTTAGTTTTTAAGTAATGTTTTATAATTAAAAATCCACTCGAGAAATTATTTTAGGAGTACCTATAAAAACTGTATCATCAAAAAACAAAGAAAACTTCAAAACAAATAGAACAAAAAAAATATAAATCATTTAAAAGTAAACAAAGAAACATCAACTGTATCAAATCCCATAATTGTAGGAATTTCTAATTTGAGCCCAAGAGAAAGGAAATTGACCAATGGTGCATTCTTTTCTTTTCCTAATAGGATATGAATAGGGGTTTCGGTGGAATTTCTAATTTGAGCCTAAGAGAAAAGAAAATGACCAATGGTGCATGCTTTTTTTTCCCTAATGGGATATTGATAGGAGTTTCGGTCTGCATTGAGAATGAGGTGATCCACAAAATGAAGTCTGTTAAGAGATCAAGAATTGAATCTAGTGTACTATGACAGAGAATGAACCACTCTGGACTGAGGCATAAACTTTTGAGGCAAAAAGAAGCATATTTGATATTTTGATAGCTAGTTTTCACTTTTATCCAAATTTTATTGCTCCTCCAGAAACAATATGAAAAATACATGTTTCAACTCATGAAGCAAACCAGCAGTCAAATGCTGAGGTATTGAGTTTCCTGGTTATAGAAAAATGGAAAAAAAAACTGAAGTGTTCAAAACTTTATCATTCCGGGAAGAAAATCACGATCAGTTAACACATCCATCTCACTGAATCTATCCAACATTTGTACCAGTTGCTGGTAATAAGTGGTCACCGCATATTCTGGAGCTAAAAACATATAAAAACGCACCCGAAATAAGTGAAGGTTACAGGATTTTATGATATATAACTGATGTTGCTTCGCGATTACATTACTGGTAACACTTTATTTGTATATATCATCAATAATAACACAATCAAACAAAAACTAAGGGATTCAGAACAACACTTGAACAAATCTACCAAGCTAGACAACTAAATCAGTCAAATACAAAAAAGTTTGCTGTTGCGCAAAAGAGAGCTACATAATCAAAATATTGTTTAATTATTAGTACACTATGTTGGACTACATACCTTGGATACCGATCTGCACCATTTTGTTATATCTTTTGGAAATATATCTTTGGTTTTGACTTGAAACTTCCGTCTCAAAATAATTCTATGAAAATAGTACACCCTAAGCTGCAAGCTCTATTACTCTCTGATAACCTCGATCAGTCTCTGATCACCCAGCTACTATTTTCTCATGGCACCATGGCTGGCCATTCTTAATATTGTCACACCTGTACACCTGTGACCTTTAAAATCATCAAAAGTATGCATTAAAGTATCAACTCTATAGGATTAGAAGCAGTAGCCAGGAGTAGTATCCAGCAAATATGTTATATTGGACTACAAAAATGAAATGCTTTGAACTTAACACTCATAGCCAAAAAAAGCTTTATACTTGAACCAAAGACTACATAAATGAAATGTTTGAACTTCCCGATACCTGCAATAGAAGTACACCAGACATGCGGACACAGAGGGAAAAGTTACAGTGTATCATGACTATCCTTGTTGATTCGATTCAATATTTTAATAGAAATCATGAGCAAACAATAAAACTGAACCCTAACCTAAAAAACCAAAAACACATAAAATCCAAAAACATAAATCTAAATACCCCGAAATAATCCAAAAACACATAAACCAAACAATAAAACTGAACCTAACTTTTGTCCTAAATTCAAAAACAAAAACAAAAACATAAAATCCATTTTCTGATTACCATCATAATCAGGAGAAAGCGAGAAAAAAAAATTTCTTCAAAACCCTAGCCAATCGCATTATATTTTTGGTGCTAGTGAGTTCAGGGGTTAAAAATTTGAAACATGAACAAAATAAAATAGGCTATTGAATTACGGCACGCACAAAACGCTAAATTATAGATATTGATTATCTTTGATGGAAAAGGGGAATATACAGAAATTTCACACTAATCACTAAATAGTCTAGAGAGTCTTCTCTCTACTTTATTGGCTTAAACATGAAACTTAAATATGAACAAAACTTGTTCCAAATAATCAATTTGTTAAATGGTCTAAATCGAGCTTCAACTGCAGCTTCCGTTGTTCCTCATGAGGTACAGTTGGCATAACCATGATTTTGACTGTTTTATATGTTGCTCATTAACATCTTTTGAATTCCATATGATTTATATTAACATCTTTTGAATTCCATAGGATTTATAAACCAGATAATGCTTGTGCCATCAATAATTTTTCACGGAAAAAAATCTTAATTTTATGATCTCAATAGTGACAAAAAATGATATAATCAATTAGTAAGTAAAAATGAAAACACTTTATATATAGCAAATCTTGTTTATCAAAGCAACGTTAAACTAAAGACCCAATAGCAAAAGCATTAATAAATTTTATACTAAGATCATAGCTAGGAAAGGGGGGATCAAACTTGTCAATAGTAAATTGAATTGCAGTTTCATCCAGCATAACTGGATTTTTAGTGAGAGTAGTTGATACAGTTCAATTACAATATTTTAGGGAAGAAAATTCGCATAAAACCAAGTTATACTAACATTGTGAAACTATATTCATAATTCAGAAAAAGGTACACTTCCATGGCATAAACGAACCTGGCCCCATATTTGCCACTGTACGGAAAAACGGAGTTGCCAACTCAACCAAATACCACCATGAGAAGGTCACCACTTCTTCCTCCAGTTAAATGTAAATTTATTGATACCACACTTGACTGTGCGGCAAAATGGAGTTGCAAACCCAACCAAATACCACCATGAGAAGGTCACACTTCTTCCTCCAATTAAAAAATATAAATTTATTAATACTGGTGGTTTGAGATGTATGTGTAGTGTTTATAGACGTGGAACCATTCATCGGGTGTGATGTAGCTTAATCATCCATATCAACTCTACCTGAATTTTGGTTGGTATTTTTTTTTTTTGATGAAATGTTGGTATTTTTTAACTCTGCAAGTTAGTCTAAAGGATGCAAATAACGATCAAAAAATTACATGGACTATAATGAACTAATAATAAATAAAAATCCTATCAAAAAAATTCAGGGTGAGATTATAATCCTAAAGGATCTAATTTTGACTCCAACCATAATGATGTGAAAAATGTGTCCACCTCTATGGTTAAAACATATAATCAAAAAGGGATTTGTAAAATAATATCATACAAAACTAATGAAGCGCCAAATAAATTGCTCCAAATAAGTGGTATCACACTACCAAACATAACAGTCAAAACATGTTTACCATAAGTCTTCACTACTTATTCAGAAGACTCATGCCCTCGTAACCATAAGTCTTCATATAAAATGTTTTTTCTAATAGAATTTATCCAGAAATCGAACCTGGTTACTCACAATTGTAAAGCAACTAAGTAAATTTAAGCATATATAAAATTCTGATACAAAAGGAAAATTCATGTATATTTGTTAGTTACTTTAGGTTATATGGCTTCCATTGTGTTAATGAGTGGCAACTGACAGGTGACCCAAAAAAGGTGACCCAACTCACAGTCATATTTGGTTTTGGCTTCGTTATCCGTTAGGGCATACAAACAAAATCGCATCCTTACATTTACAATGGTAAAATGCTGAACTTATATGAACTTATATCCTTACTTTGACATTCTTAATTGTTGTGAAACTTGTAAGCATCAAGAACTTATATACATGGGGCAACCTATATATGGACTACTAAGAAGTTTAACATTTTGTACAGATCAAATAAGTAACTAATCACCCTAATCAACCATATCGAACATCAAAAAATTAAACAGTATGAACAGAGTTTATCAAACACATACAATTAAAATAACACTACTCTACAAAATTCACATCTTCTTTTACTTCGCAAACTCTTCTTCATTATACACACAATGTCAAACTTCCCATATCAAAATCCTAAGTCTTACATTTGAAAAAGACTAAATCTTGATCTTAAACTCTAAGAAAATGTCTAAATCGTAAGTTAGGCTTTGTTTTATGTTCATCTCTCCAGTAAGGATTGAAATCTTCAACTAATCTTATGTCTACTACGACTACTGAGAAAAGAAAAAGCAAAAAAATGTAAATAAAAAATTAGTGTAATAGCTCACAACTGCATAAAAATTAATAACATCATAAAAAGAATAGATAACACACAAAATTAGAATAATAGTAACTCCAAAAAGAAATTATCCTTCCTTTTACTTCGCAAACTCTTCTTCAATATAAAAATTCGTGTGAAACCAAATTATTGAAAAATAAATAGATCAACGAATCAAAACTGTTAGGGTTCATATATTAAGAGAAAAAGATTAGGGTTTACCAATACAGAACTTGGCTTTGGTTATTTATCATTTTCTAGAGAAATCGTAGCTGCAAAAAAAACAAAAAAAAACAAAATTAAAACAAAATCAACGATGAACAATCAGAAAAGATATTAAAACGAAAGAAGAAGAAATCCTTTTCTTTTCAAAAAGAGCAAACTCCAATTTTTGAGAATACTAAAAAAAGAAAGAAACCAAGATTTCTTCTCTCACCACATTTGAAGCAACTACATCAGAAATATTCATATTATATCACAGGACCAATATACAATCAACTTTATACTGACGGCTAATCATTAAAAAAAATCGAAAGCCCAAAGTGCTACCAACCTTTAGTTTTCTGATGTTCCCTCCCACGAATTGATTGCTTGATATTCTATATGGAATCGTAACTGAACTTGCAAATCCAGCAACCTTGCATGGTTTATATATATCACTGCAACTAAGACTCCACGAAATTCTTTTTTTTTCTCATTGAATTAACACATAATTTTTGCTAAATTTAGCATTAATTACTAATGAAAGAATAGCTAAATACGCCAACGAAAAGATAGTTTTGGAAGTTCTTAGATTTTTTAACTAAAATATATTAACAAAATATTTAAAAGTATCTCGATTTAATTCTTAGAGAAAATAAAATAAAATTATTTGTCGTTAAATGTTTATCAAGGGAAACAATTTGGATAAGAAAAGGTTACAAATTGTATATAAGGAAAAGGATACACGCACAAATATCCTACAAATATTGGATCTTCCAAATATACATGAAATTTCGAATTTCGAAAGAATATTTCAAGTAATACGTGTCTCAATTTTCTCGTTTTAGCGTTGGTGTTAAATTTTTTTCTCAAGTATTTCGCTAAATTATCTCCATCCAAAAATACTGGTGGTGATCAAAAAATTATATTAAAATTAATTTATAAAGATATTAAACTTGAAGGCATTCAAATGATATTAAAATTAATTAATAAACTTAATTTATAAATTTATTGTAGTATTAATCAAAAAATAAATAAAATTGAATCAACTGCTGGTGACTAAAGAAAGGCATTCAAATGATATTAAAATTAATAAACTTGAAGCACTTAATTACCAATCAAAATGTTTACCATGATTGTTTTCTCCTTGTCATCAGATGCTAATATATTTTACCAATCAAAATGTTGACCATGATTGCTTTCTCCTTGTCATCAGATGTAATATATTTTGAATGCTTCTACCACCTAGTCTACAATTGAAATGTGGTATGAAACATGAATGAGGCAATATTATTGAAGAGAAGTTAACGGTAGGTAGTCCACTCTCCTTCTAAAAGAAGTAAAGAAGAACAGAAGAAAAAAATAAGAGAAAGGTAACGTTAGGTACACTCAACCATTTGGAGCCTTCGTCAATGAAACCTTAATCACATTCAAGAGAAGAGGAAAAAAATGCATTATCAGAGAAATATCACTGGCGGAAAAACAAAGAGAAATAATGAGAACTGACAAAAAATGGATTAGGATTAGTAAAGATAAAAGGAGAAAATCCCAACTTCTTGTCGACAAAACGTCGCCATAACACCACAAAAAGTTCCACTATATCCAATCTGGCAAAGCTATCTAAACAAACAACAAAGAATGTCGCAAGTTATCATTATACAGAATTCAACGGAATGCCAAACACGCAATAAATTAAAATTGCCAAACACGCAATAAACTAAGAAAAAACTACTACACAAATAAACACCGCACCCGAGCAAAAAAAGCGCCAAACTAAGTGCACTACAGAATACCTTAGAATAATACCAATAATAGCTTCTCAATATTGTGTTTCGTGGATTCATTTCTGGTAGTGGCCCCTTTTTTGTAAAATCTAAGTCATCAATTGAAATTTTGGGTAATACACTAAACTAAAGATATGATCCATAGAGATTAATTAAACAAACTAAACTAAATAACAACCCCTGTAAGCCGTCAACTATGTTAACGAGCCACCAGTCAACACATTGCAAACTAAAATTAACATAAACAAAAAATTGACCCACTACACCACGTCCTCCTATTTTCATACTAAACATCAACAATTTCCCCTTCCTATAGACATTTAAGAATAATGGTCAGCTAACTTTAATGACTTATGGAGAATTTGAAAGTACATTTGAGTAGCCAACCTTACAGGCCACAAATGAGGTCAACAAATAGTTAAATACTGAAGAGTGATCCCGAAATTTAAAACCCAAGTTAGATGCAAAGTATGGAAACCCATATTAACAAAAACGTAACTGGAATCCAAAGATATATATATATATTTTCCTTTGATGTTACAGAAGTAAATGGAATTGGAAGCAAAAAAGTAATTGGATTCCAAAGATATATATTTTCCCTTGATGTTACAGAAGTAAATGGAATTGGAAGCATATACTTTGTTGAGCACATAGATAATTGCAATCTCGATCAAAAAATAATGCTACTTCCAGCAAGCATTTCATTTTTCAAAAGAACTATCACTAACCTTTGCAACTGGATATCAATGTCGATGCCATTTAAAAACTTTCATGGATGCAGCGTGCTGGAATTTAACCTTATGCATGATAACCAGCAGATCAAAACATGAAAAACACAAAAAGTATGGATTATGGGTTTATATCCGTAAGAGTTCAATGCATGTCAGAAAATAGGTAACATCTTCCTACACATAGTGGACATTTACGCTAGCTAGAACCAAACATCACCTGCAGGTTTTGTTTTAACGTTTCCAAATATATTGCTTCACCAAGTTTCTGAAGGCCTTTAGGCGACATAAAACTTGCTTTTACATGTCATTTTATAAGCCAAGTTTTCTATAAACAGCTCAACAATAACTATAGTAGAGAACAACCATGCATTGAGACCACTGAGGAGAACAATGATATAATTTAATAAACCGTGACAACTACCATGCATTGAGAGTATGAAAAATTAATGGAATTACAGAACTTATGAAACATGAACCCATTTGAAAGCGAACCTCTTAGTTTGGATAGAGAATATATAATCTCAGTTCACCTCCAAGTCCAAGAGTCCTAAATACAACAAAACATTTAGAAAACCAAAAACTGCCTTTGTCTTTTAAAGAGGAAGTAAATCTTAACCTATTTAGCTAAAATTAAACCACTAACAAAAATAAATTTGTTTGTAGTTTGAAAAAAATCAGGTCAACACATAATGTCAAAAACAAAACTTGCGGCCGCTTCGTCTTTGTAACCATTCTAAGAACTTTATACCTCTAACTTTAGAGATTAGAAATACATACTTTCTGAATCTTTTTCATACTTTTCTTTCACAGCTGCAATGGAGAAATTATCGTGTTGTTGTCGAAAATATAAGACCTTATGTCGGTAACATATTAGTTTTATTTTCAAAGTTATAAGGCTCGTTGCCCTTCCCTGTCAACTGAAAAGAAAACATAAACATCAATGAACCCATAACCAAAATAATCAAAACGAAATTTATTTAAAAAAAATCGACTGAAATCAACATAGAAACGTGAAATCCTATGAAATAAAGCAAACCGTGAAACCCTGTAATAGAAAGCGATACTGCAGAAAACATCTAGAGAAAAGAAGAAACGGACGGAAGATTTTTAGCCATGAGTATGGCGATTAATTGACCGAAAATAAAGTCTTAAAGTGTAAAAGATTCTAGTTTTAGCTCATCCAAATAAAGTAAGGAAATTTCCCTTTATTGAATGAGCACATTCTTTCGCAAAATTTGGCATAAAATTGTCACCGAAAGATCGCAAAATTTGGCATAAAATTGTCACCGAAAGATCGCTAAATTTGGTGTACTCCTAGATTTGTTTCTGTAAATATATCAAGATATTCTTAACCTTAACTATTCCGATCTATTTTTTATTTTTTTAGTAGTTCTTAGATTTGTTAGCAAAAATATATCCTACGTGTAAAAATAATATTGAGTGTTTATTAAGAAAAACTATAATTAAGGAAGTAAAATAAATCAGGAAAAATATCCGGACAAATATTGAAAAAACACTATCGCTCAATCTGGAGCATTAGATCGAACCAATTTAATAAATAATTAAAAGTCACGAAATATAGGGGGTATAAGTTGCTTTTAAACCAATCAGGAGCGAGGGTTTTATTTACCGGCCAATGAGAGGGGAGGTTACCGCAACTCTCGATGTGGTGTGAGAGATGGCGTGGAGTTTTTAGGTTGTTGATTTAATGAGCACATTCTTTCGCCAAATTTGGCATAAAATTGTCACCTAAAGATCGCTAAATTTGGTGTACTCCTAGATTTGTTTCTGTAAATATATCAATATATTCTTAACCTTAACTATTCCGATTTATTTTTTATTTTTTTAGTAGTTTTTAGATTTGTTAGCAAAAATATATCCTACGTGTAAAAAGAATATTGAGTGTTTATTAAGAAAAACTATAATTAAGGTAGTAAAAATATCCGGACAAATATCGAAAAAACACTATCGCTCAATCTGGAGCATTAGATCGAACCAATTCAATAAATAATTAACGGTCACGAAATGTAGGGGTATAAGTTGCTTTTAAACCAATCAGGAGCGAGGGTTTTATTTACCGTCCAATGAGAGGGGAGGTTACCGCAACTCTCGACGTGGTGTGAGAGACGGCATGGGGTTTTTAGGTTGTTGATTGAATGAGCACATTCTTTCGCTAAATTTGACATAAAATTGTCACCGAAAGATCGCTAAATTTGGTGTACTCCTAGATTTGTTTCTGTAAATATATCAAGATATTCTTAACCTTAATTAACTATTCCGATCTATTTTTTATTTTTTTAGTAGTTCTTAGATTTGTTAGCAAAAATATATCCTACGTGTAAAAAGAATATTGAGTGTTTATTAATAAAAACTATAATTAAGGAAGTAAAATAAATCAGGAAAAATATCCGGACAAATATCGAAAAAACACTATCGCTTAATCTGGAGCATTAGATCGAACCAATTCAATAAATAATTAACGGTCACGAAATGTAGGGGGTATAAGTTGCTTTTAAACCAATCAGGAGCGAGGGTTTTATTTACCGGCCAATGAGAGGGGAGGTTACCGCAACTCTCGACGTGGTGTGAGAGATGGCGTGGGGTTTTTAGGTTGTTGATTATTCTTATTATCTTATTACCAAATTCCTAAAGATTTCATTTAAACAAAAGATTTTTTAGTAGAATTTTTTTTTTGTTTGGGTAGAAGGAAAGACTTGGAAACTAAGCTAATGTAATGATGTCGATACATTGTTTGAGGGTGGACTAGGCTGATGCACGGAAATGTACGGCTACCACTATCAGGTGAACAGTGGAAATGAATAATTGGACCTCTGTTATACTAATGAATCTAAAGTCCAATCACGGCCATGCATGGCACCAAAATTAGGTGGACTTGGGTGGTCGTCTAACTTGATTATTTGTGTATAGGTATGTATGGTGTCATGGAATGGACCTGTTGTCCCCTTGCCACCAAATTCATTAGCTGAAGTTTGTAGACTTGTGTACCTATGGCATCTAATTTGGACCTTTACCATTTGGTTCCCTAACTCCTAAATGATATAATCATTTTGGGCTTGCAGGATTATGATGCCTATGACTATTTTGGATACGATTTTGAGGCGAGCTTATGCAAAATTGGGGTGTTTACAGTTGCCCCTCTTTGGCGGAGGTTTGCGTGCAACTGAATGCCAAAGACGTGCACCCCTATTTCGCACGTAAACACGTCTCAATCAATTTGTTGGATTCCTTACTTAAAATTATCCGGGATGACACTATTAAGTTCACCCGAATTATTTATAAGTATTTTGATTTTGCATGAGTACACATCCTCGTGATATAGAAATCACGACGAAGCGGTACTTATGTCATATATACCAACTATTGCGAAAAACAGGTTGCGATTTATTACATTAATTCTTCTAACCATATGTTACGTCATCACATCGATTGCATCTTCTGAGTAGTGGCTCTTCAATCTTTATGATTTTGCTCAAATATTTTCATCATCTCGTGTCCTTTTCTACGATCCATATGGAACTTTAGATAAATAATTTTCCCCGTGCTTTCTTGATTGCCATAATCCTTATGAAGAAAGTACACTTTCACTTCCTCTTTGAGCTTTGCGTCCAAAATCCGGGGAAACTTAGCAAAAAAAAAAAAAAAAAAAGGAAATCCTGTAATTGATGACCTTGTAAAAGAGTTATTATTAGCACATGTTCCTAATAAATACTATTTTTATTTTTATTTTCTTATTTAATAATGCTAGACAATCCCTTTTTTTTTATAGTAGGAAATACCATATAGTCCTAGGAATAATATATTATAGAGAGTCTAGTCCTGTTGACCTAGTCCATTGTCTGTTTGGTCCTATTTGATAATATAAATTATCATTTGGTCCTAAAAATTATCATTTGATCCTAGGGTGATGTCATGGATGATGTAATTGTCATCTTGTAGTGGCAGAAATACCCTTTTGGATAAGGACCATATATATAGTCAAAAAGTAAGAGAGAAGAAATCATTTTCAGATTTACTTTCACTCACCTTTTTTCTTCCAGATCTACTTTTTCTCCGGTTTCTTCTTTTCTTGCTGCTACATAGAAAAGATGGAGATTTTCTAGGGTTCTAATTTCGCAGAGATGATGTGAAACAAGAAACGATGCTGCTATACTGTTGAAATTCATCGTCTCCATCTTTTTTTCTTTCTTTTTTTTTGGTCAACTGTTGATGTGAAACAAGCAACAAGATGATAAAGACGACGGAGAAACAAGAATAAAACGATGACGACGATTCTACTGCTGTTTTTGATGTTTGTTGTTGAAGAAGAAGAAGAAGAAAACTATGACGACGATTTTCATGGATTTGCTGCTGCTTTTGATGTTGTTGTTGAAGAAGAAATAGAAAACGATGACGATGACGCAGATTCCATGGATCTGCTGCTGTTTTTGATGTTGTTGTTGATGATGAAGAAGAAGAAAACGACGACGACGATTTCATGGATCTGTTGCTGCTGTTTGAAGACAACGAAGATGATGAAGATGATGCTACTGCAGTTCATTTTTACGAATGAACTCTGATTTTTATAGATTTGTTTTGTGTGTGTTCATGTAAAGAATGAACTCTGTTTTTTTTAGGTTTTTATATGGAGTTCATTTCTGGAATGAACTCTGTTTTTTTAGGTGATTATATGGAGTTCATTTCTGGAATGAACTCTGGTTTTTTTAGGTTTTATATGAAGTTCATTTATGAAATGAACTCTGTTTTTTTAGGTGATTATATGGAGTTAATTTCTGGAATGAACTCTGGTTTTTTTAGGTTTTATATGGAGTTCATTTCTGGAATGAACTCTGATTTTTTTAGGTTTTATATGGAGTTCATTTGTGGAATGAACTCTGATTTTTTTAGGTTTTATATGGAGTTCATTTATGGAATGAACTATGTTTTTTTAGCTTTTAGAAACGAACTCTGTTTTTTTAGCTTTTTATATGGAGTTCATTTCTGGACTGAACTCTGGTTTATATGTTTTCTGAAAAAAGTAAGTAGAAATTAACAGGAGTTCATTTTGAGGAATGAACTGCTACAAGAAAATAAGTAAAAATTAACACGGAAGGGTACTTTTGTCTGTTTTATATTTTTAAATAATTATGGACCAAACAGTAAAGGCGTTTGACCAAAGGACTAAACAGACATGGGGCCACCTAAAAAGGGACCAAACGATATTTTTCCCTTTTTTATAATTATTTTTATTTATTTTGTATTTTTTTATTAAGAAACAAATCCTAGAAAATAATTTTCAAAAACAAAAGGAGAAAAAAAAATACTGAATATATACAAAGATTTAGGAATCCTGATCTGCCACGTGTCTGATAGATGCCACCAAAAATATTACCGTCCCCATCTAAATTTTCAAATCTATCAATCCTCCTAGCTATAATTAACTTCATCAATTGGCTTCAAACTGTAAAACGATTCAGGATTTTGCTGCTTTCCAGGGATGATGTTCGATGCTTCAAATCTTCAATTTTCTCCACACGACTATTCTTTTCCTCTATCTCTTTTAAGTACTACTCAATTTTCCCAAGTGGTTGTTTAATAACCATTTTTTTTGTCTTTTTTTTATTATTCTTTTTTTTTTAATTTTTTTCTAATAATAATAATAAATAAAATATTTACAAAAAAAATTACACGGGGTTGGTTGGAAGCCTAGCAACAAATTACGCGCCAACTCCTTTTTGGATAGCTATGCCTACCCGATGAAAAAGAAAACTACCTATCTTAGAATTAACATCATGATTAGCTAATCAATTTCTCAACCGGTTCAGAAAAGCAATAAAATCATCTCCTAGTTCGCCTAATGTAGAAAAGGCTAAAACACCAAAATTGTACCCATGGGATGTGCATGTGTCCAAATATTTTATACACTTGCGATTGATAGCCGCAGAAATTCCCGGAGTGAAGCTATGAAGACCTCCACTTGTGAATGGTGAAATCCCTGTGACATCAAAACAAGTATCTTGACCGTTCTCCCAGTTATATACAAGAATTTCAGCTGGTTTTAGATCATTGCCGTCAGCCAAAAATCCCAAAGAAGCCTCATTTCTAGCAGCTACAGCGGATTTGATACATATGTCCATGACTACATCGGAAACCAAATTGTGTCTGAATTTGGGACCGACTTCGTTTGCGCAATGAAGGGCATGATCACCGAAGATATCCATATAACGATTACAACAAGGACACACATAATCTGCAGGAAAAAAAGACACACCTAACCGATATTGAACAACAGCCCTGAACTGACGTGTACCAATATTCTGGTGCAACCCTGCAATGGGGATAGCTTTTAGAAAATCCATAGCATGTTTCATCCTATTGCTCAGCCAAAGTATAGTATCTCTTGTTGACATAGTAAATTTGGTGTATATCTCTCTTAACAACGTCAAAGTAACGAGCTGCTACAGTTTTCATGGGATGAGGGGCAGAGACTTTGATGCTGAAAGAAAAAAGAAGAAAGCCCACAAGTGTCCATATAACTGTTGAGAGCATACTGAAAGGTTTGGCTGGGAGAGGAGATGTCAGCGTTGTGTAATAAAGTATCCTGTAGATTTTGGGTCTGAATACAAGATGCCAGGTAACAATAATGACTGGTATATGCCATGGTGTACACACCTAGACCTCCGTCTTTAGTAGGCAAGGTGGCTATCCTTTGCTGAAGTGGTCCACCATCACCAGTGATTAATTGTTGCAAATATTGGAGCAAGTTCCGATCAAACTGGTCAGTGGCATCCTGGAGGACTTGAGGATTGGTGGTACGTAATGTAAAGTATAGTCTAGAAACTCCAGTACAGTTGTGTAGCAACAATAACTCACTCTGAGGATCATGTAGCTTCTTAACATCCTGCATGAGCTTAAAGATCTTGTTAACTCTGTTGATAACCAGATCATTGTAAAATTATGTATCTAAGTTAACTGGTCCACCAAGTAGCTTCACTCCACTAGATGACCTCCCAATATTGGTTGGAAACACACCATCCATAAAACTTCTGGGATTTGTAGAGGGCCAGAAAACCTCAGTTTTCTTAATGTTCAAATGCAAGCCCTTTGCGCCACCTTCTTGTTGTATAATACTGAGTGCCTTAGAAACCTCTAATGTATCCCCAATTATGGTTCCATCATCTAAATACCAAGCATGAAAAACCAAGGAACATTGAGAAGCTATACTACACACCAGAGGATGTAAAGTTAAGGGGTAAAGGACCAAGAGGATCTCCCTGTTGGACCCCTTGAGTAGAAGCAAGTACAGATTCATTTTAATATAATCTCGCAGGATTAGCATAACAAAACTCCACCCACTTTGATATACTAGGACACCTATTCCTGACTTCCTTGATTAATGTTGTTCTGTCAATTAGATTGAATGCATTTGTAAAGTCAATGAGCATCATAGTAAGATTGTTTTGTGTACCTCGAGAAGTCTGTTAGCTGAGTGCAAAATGCTTTCACCTCCACATGGGATACCTAAGACAAACTGGTAATTACCTAAATAGGTAGCCATAGCACCACCAACTGAAGTTGCAGCAATTTTGGAGCATAGTCTTCTCCAAATGGTTCCCACTGTAATTGGTCTGAGACCGCCATCTGGTTTGATCAGAGGTGTAAGTGAGGCACTGGATATCTACTCTCCCAAAGTAGAAGGGCATTAAAAAGATAATAATAAATTTATAACACCTGCAATGGATGAGAGTAATTCGTCAGAAACAGCTGCAGCTGAACCACTTAGAGCATCAATTAGATGTTGATCCCTCAACCCATCCCTCCCACATGAAGTGCCTTTGGGAAAACTCCTAATAGCCTTCAATACTGCCTTTGAATCAACTGAGATAGGTGTAACTTCAACAACATATGGAGGGATGGTTGGAGGAGGTGCACAAGGATGTTTTTGCTCATGAAGAGTGTTAGCATTAGGAGGTGCTACACCATCAGAAGAAAGAGCTCTTAAGGCAGCAATAAAATGTCCATAACTGAGTTTCTTTCTACATGCTTCTATATTGGTTTTCGGTATCTTTTTGTTGTACTGACTGTGTTACTGATGCTCCATATGACCCTCCAGAACCTCTTGAACTAATAAGGCACAACCATTTGGCTCTCTCAATTTTACCAAAGCTTGGTTGATTGATGCTGCTTGAAGTCTCTTCCTATTCCCCGACCTCTCTTCCCTTCTGCTCTTGGGCACATAAATATTGAGGGTAGAAATGGGTAAAAGAACCAATTGTAGCCATGAGGATAAGTCATTGGGGTGTGACAAAACTTTGTCCAGAGATGCTTTTAGGGTTCTGGAAAAATTCATCATACATTGCGGTGGGATGCTTGATATTGTAGTTATCTGTTTCTGAAAGATCTTATTAAGCAACTCCAAAGATAATCCCATTGTTTCCTCTTCAGTTGTGGTAGATGCTCCAACACAAGTACTAATTGCAGGTGTTTGTAATATGGGTTTATCAACACCAAATATTATAAAATCTGCACCTCTGCCATTGGAAGGACCGGATAAGACACCATCAGCATGATCCCAACATGGTCTCTTCCATGAATACCACTTCATACATGGGAAACAAAACCACATCTGTAATTGCCTTAAAACCTTTTCCAAAGCCTTGTAGACTGCCATATCTGTACGAATCCTCTCTCTGCAAACAGACACGCCATTGTGAATGGATAAATGTCTATCCTGAATGTGTTTGAAGATTGAGTTCCTAGCATACCCTCTACCACCTACACCATCTCCACAATCCTCAAAAATTTTGTATGGACAGTGGCATGATGTACCATCATTGCTATCACTATCAGGGAAAACTAATTGTTGTTGAGAATTTGGAAAAAAGCTAGTTGAGGATGATGCTGACTCACCTCGTGAAGCAGTAAATAATCCCACACACGATGATCTGGTTGTAGGCATATTCCTGCAACTATCTCAACTACAAACTCATCAAACATTGGAGAGTCTCCAATTCAAAACAAGCAGAAAGTCCACTTCAAAATCGACGAATTGATTCTGGTACTCCAATCAACACAGAGAGAATTGGAGGTTCTGAAACTACAAACCCTGAAAGAATCTTTATTGATCCAAAGAGAATAATTGAAGAGTAAAACCACAGCAGCATAACCCTTGAACAAATTCTTGCACCACTGAGAAGTAAGTACAAGTAGTCTAAACTACACACTTGCAAACAAACCACAATTGACAATACCCTTCACTAGTGCAACTTCAATAACACACAATAATCAATCAGGGATAAAAATTAGAATTTGAAGGATGATAAATTAAGATTTCAAAGAATGAAACCTCAAAGTACCATTCATCAAACAACTAATTAAAACAGCAAAGATGAGCAGAATACCTTGTAATTTGAAAATACTTCTCAGAGAAAGCTCAAAGAAGACAAACAATAATCTATAAAGAAACAGAGAAGTCCACTTACACAAAACCCAAATCGATCTTCAAACAACTCCTACACCACAAGAACAAAAAAAACCAAACTTGAAACTATGAATCCAAAGCCCCAAACTCCTGATATCCACTTTAATCGACAAAACCCCTCTACAAACACAAAATACTGCTCCAATCGATGAACACCAACACCAATCAACGAAACCCCGACTGAAAATTTGGACACAACTTCTTCGTCACTGAGAATAAACGCTAAAATTTATCTTCGAACAACTACAAAAACTCAATTCTTCAATCCGTAACTCTTTCCCTTTCAATCTCTGAGACAAAACACAACTCTTTAATCACTTGCTGAGACGAAACTAAAATAATGTAGAGAACATGTCCTACAGTTCATCTGATAGGGTAACCTAGCAACAAGTTGTGCCCCTATTTAGACGTCCGTTGCTCATAGAACTTTAGGAGATGATATACAAGACTAATGATAACATACAAATGGACCGACATATCTCTCCCTAAGACTAAAATACTTCCAACACAACAAACAAAGTATCAAAAGATTAAAATACTCTAATGACATGGGCCCGATATGATGATGGTGGTGCCCCTTTTGACTGAAAATAATTTTTTTTTTGACTGACTGATCCTATGAGACTTAAAATAATTCTTGATGATTTTTTTTATCCGACGAGGGCTTGACATAATGAGGACTCTGCCCTTAGATTTATTATTTTTAAAAAAAAATTGACTGACTGACTGAAGGGGTTCAACATAATGACGACTCTGCTTCTAGTTTTTTTTTTTTTTTTGGACTGGCTGACTGACTAAAGGGGCCAAACATGATAACGACTCTACCCCTAGACTTTTACTTAACACTATAAGAGGGAGATATTGAACTTCTAAAAAAAATCTCCTTAAGTTTTATGAGCATTCGCCGCCCTTAGGTAGATTTGTGCACTTACCTAGGTATGGTATTTCTTGGGTCGAGTAACACTTGTTGGGCCTGGATCATGTTGACTACCCCGATCAAATGATTGAACAATTCTTCTATTCTATATGATTCTTAGATCTTCTCCAAATTCTGCTTGCTTCATCTTCTTGAACCTTATGTCTGAAAAATCATTCATTAACTTCTGATTAACTGCATTCTTGAACCTTATGCTAGGAAAATCATTCATTGTCTTCTGATTAGTAGTTTTCTTGAACCTCATGCTAGGAAAATCATTTATTGCCTTGTGATTAATTTCTTTCTTGAACTTTCTGCTGGGAGAAGCATTCTCCTCCTTCTAATAAATTGCTTTCTTGAACCTCATATTGGGAAAATCATTTATTTCCTTGTGATTAATTGCTTTCTTGAACCTTCTACTGGGAGAATCATTCACCTTCTTCTGATAAATTTCTTCCTTGAACCTTCAGCTGGAAAAATTAATCATTTCCTTCTAATTAATTGTTTTCTTGATATCATTCTTTGCCTCCTGATTAGTTGCTCCCTCATTTTTCTTGTAAGAAACTATCTTCTTATGTAGAGGATTTTCCGTCTTGCCTTTATTTGGTGGAAAAATCTCATCTTCATGTGTTATGAATCTTTCTTCATTCTTATCATTGGTCTTCCACATCCATTCTGGTATTAACTACAATGATTTCTCTTCTGTCAAATTCTCTGTTCATGTCTTCTGTTTTGGCATATTCTTGCACTGTATTCATATTTTGGTTATATCCTTCTTCTCTTTCTTATAAGATGCCCTTAGATATTGACCCTCATTCCTCTGATTGACAAACATTACTTTTCTAGTCGGTTCAGGGTTTTATTTTTGGTGGTTCCACAGTCCCCAAGGTTTTCCAGTATTCTCAAACACTTTATTTATACCAAGTATATTGTTCTCCAAAGCATTTTTCCTACAAACAAAACCCTTTTGGTTTTTTAGTTTTTCAATCTTTTTTTATTTTTTTGAAATATTTTGAAAATTGGAAATAAAATACGACTTATTTACAAATTCAGGTAGTGTAGCCTTAACCGGTCTGATGGATTCAACATAATGAGTTAGAGATTTACCTGACTCAGCCTCTATTGTTCTTACCACTTTTTCTCCATCCTCTTGTCTTGTAGACTTCAACCTGGGTGATGGTTGTGTGGGAGGCATTGTATTTTTATCCCTGAGATAAGGTGGCTTGTAAATGGGTCTTCTACTTGCTACATTTTGAACTTCATCACCACCCTCACTTTTGAACGGATCCACCCACCTAGACGAAGATTTATTCGTTGGATGTACAAGATCAGGCAAGATATCTGAGAGATAGACTGGACTTGCGGGTGGTTGAAAGGGATAAGACAAGATCTCTGAAATATGAAAAGGCCTAATGGGTGCAGCCCTCTTTGGTAGAAGGTCAGAGATACGCACAGGATCTGCTGGGAATTGGTTGGAATTCGGCATGTTCCTCGGTTGTTCAACTCCATAATAATCTGCCATTAATTCAGACAGAAAAATAGGACGATTAGTTGTTTAATTAAACGAGTTCATAGTTTGTACATGATCCGTGAAGAGTTCATTGATGTGGACAGGTCGATTGACAACAGATTCTTGCTTGTAGATTGAGTCGGCTAAATTTGTATGGTTTTCTTCCAAGACAAAATTGACCCTGGGTTCCCTTTGATGATGTGGCAATGGGTTTGTATTCAGCTGCATTCTCTCTGCAAAATTCCTTTGTGGACGTCGATATCTGCCCTGAGTCCAGTTCTGGCTCTTCCCCTGGTGTAGTCCTTCGGGTATTGCAATTAATGATGCAACTGGCACAATATTCACTTGATTTTCATCTATAAATGTGTCCCTTCCGCAATTATTCCCATTAGAGTCCTCCGGGTTGGTCAACCTTGTCATTCTTCCCATGTCCAATGCATTTTTGATCTATGATCCCACCTTCCATAAAGAGTGTAATGTTGGATGATAAGATGATATCATCCGATTCCAATATTCATGGTTCAAACAATTCATTATAATATCCACCATCTCTTTTTCGATTAATTTCTCATCAAGCTCTAGCGACTTAGTCCTCCAACGTGATTTTTTTTTGTTGTAAATTCCTCATTGGGTTCTTGTCTGATCGCCTCTAAGTGTTTCCGAGTAAACTAAATTTTAAGGACCAACATAAACCGTCTCACAAACATATCGACCATATCCTGCCAAGTTGAAACTAGACTTGGGTCTGTCTTCATCAGCCACTTTAAGGCCGTACCGGTCAAACTTCTTTGGAACAATTGGACTAACAACCCATCATTAATACCTAATGGTTTTAAGTACCCAACATACATGCGAATATGGATTTTCGGGCACCCAGTTCCATCATATCTATCCATTTACGGAAATGCAAAGCAAGGAGGTAAACGGATATCAGGATAAGGATATATCCCATGTGTATCTAATAAACCCCCATCCATTTTATGTAGGGTCCTTTCAGCCCTTTTGAGTCTCCGTGATAATTTCGTTCACGTGCTGTGTTTTCTCCCAATTCTACAAAATTTTCCTCTTTGACCTCATCATCATCAATTATATCATTGTCACCCATTCTAGACTCATCATTTTTTCCTAGAGTCTCAGCAATAGTTTTAAGAGTCAACTTCTAGGTTTTTTCTCCGAGTTCAGTGAACTTAGTATCCAATATATTTTGGAGTTGTTCTCGTAACCAGACCATTGCCCCAGTGTCGATATTTGTTTTGGATTATATGGTCATGTTCCTGTTTTCAAGGAAACAAAAAGAATATATGGTAACACAAGGATGCTTATGCCTTGGATTTTGTGCAACAATGAATGCAATTTACAATTAATGCACAAGCATGCGGGTTATACTAACTTTTGGGTAGGCTTGGGCTACCTTAGCAGAATATATCTCAGACATAGTCGAAACTAGTCTTCTTTGGTACTGGGCTAAGGCTTGTGGTGGTTCGGCTGATAACGCCCAGTGGGTTCATCTTACTACCCACATATTTTCCAAAAAATCGGACGATGCAAATATGCAAATGAGTGCGTGCACGTGTGTTTGTGCAAATACCGAGTAGTGTAAAATCAAAACCCTGAAATCCCAATTATGT
The DNA here is from genome assembly GCA_023529315.1 of Papaver bracteatum. NCBI lineage: Eukaryota > Viridiplantae > Streptophyta > Magnoliopsida > Ranunculales > Papaveraceae > Papaver > Papaver bracteatum. The sequence goes on from JAJJWX010001863.1 coordinate 1,096,737, forward strand.
TTCAAGTTAGATTCTCAAAGTCCCCAGTGAAGTCACCACTGTGGATACTGTCGAAATCGGTTAAGATCTCTAAAATATCCAAAATGGGAATCACACGTGGAAATAAGCACTGGTCCAAAACAGAGATAAGTCCGGGATTCAAGATACTGGTTAGGAAGGTGTGAGGCACCTAACCTGTCCAATCCGAAGACTGGCCTCTACTTTATATTTGGGATACTATGGTTTTTATTCTAAAAAAACACAAATATGTAACTTCTATTTTATTCTCGTACCATTATTACCTGCAAAATATTAATATATTAGACACCCACAATTGAATAACAAAATCAAATTCTAAAGAAAAAATTATTATTTTCCTAAGTAAAATTATTATGATTGGATAAATATTATTACATGAAACTAGTTGGAAGCCTAACAAGCTAAGCTCCAACGACATACTACTACATTAATTGAACAGGTTGATGTGCTTACCTACCAGCGAGCCTCATGGGTAACCTAGCCAAGGGAGCCAAAACGGCGGGAGAGGGGGCTGAGATTGTGTCACAAGGGGGGCAAATTATTATTGTTATTTTTTTTTTGCGTAACAGAAACAATTATTAATATTATTTTTATTATTAAAAAAAAGTATTTTACATAGAAATGGTTGGAAGCCGAGCAACAAGTTGTGCCCGACGCTTTTCTGAATAGCCAACCCTATCTTATTATTATAAATAATTTATAGAATATCAAATAAAACTATTATAAAGATTATCAATTGTTATTATTATAAAGATTGAATGATTAATAACTAATACCAAAACACAATTACTATGCACAAGCCAAAATTGTGAACCAAACCAAATACTATTTGTATTAAATGCCAATTACCGCATTTTGTCCTCTATTGAATGAAGAGTAAGCAAGCTAGCACGTGATCACAATCTCACAAAAAGAAACGAACAAGATTAATGTATCCAACCTTGACTAAGCAAGACATAAGCAAATCAAATCATGAGCCCAAAGAGAAACCTTTAATAAATGATAAAGAATGAATTGATAAACAGATTTCATTAACATTGGCCGATCTCGTCACACACCAATACAATGGATTTAGTATCGAATAGAACTAACCTGTTTTCTCCAGCAGATGATTGAAATGTTACTCATATTAATTAAGAAAGCCAACTATGATGCAGCTCCCGTAAAACCGTATCCAAGACTCTTTAGCAAAAAAAAAAATTCTCCTAAATTTACTTCTACTTCTACTTCTACTCCTTTTTTTTTTTTTTTTAATTTCAAGAATTAGCTAGCTATTTATAGTTTCTTCCCATATACTCTAGCCCTTGGATCCAATTTCTTAGATCAAATGGTTTAAATTAAAACCCTAAATATTATTACTCATTTTTAAAAATATTATACTTATTATCAAATATTATTACCAAATTCCTAAAGATTTCATTTAAACAAAAGATTTTTTTGGTAGAAGGAAAGACTTGAAAACTAAGCTAATGTAATGATGTCGACACATTGCTTAAGGGTGGACTAGGCTGATGCACGGAAATGTACGGCTACCACTATCAGGTGAACAATGGAAATGAATAATTGGACCTCTATTATACTATCATTTTGGGCTTGCCGGATTATGATGCCTATGACTATTTTGGATACGATTTTTCGGCGAGCTTATGCAAAATTGGGGTGTCTACAACATCCAAAGATGATCTTCGCTATTATATGGATTTTATTAGTATCATGTTGTAGGGTCTTTGTCCCATGTGTGCAGCCCATCTATATGTAACCAGGGTTGACACTCTAGCCTATAAATAGAGGTTTATATCAATGTAATACTACATTGATATCTAATGAATAAGATCTCTTTCTTCTCTATATCTCCCCCACAACACGTTATCATGCACGACTCTACCAACTGGTGCAATTTTTTTTTTCTTCGTTCAAGATTGGTTGTGGATTATTCCTTCAAGTTTAGCGTGGTTATGATCCTATTTGTTTATCATCATGGATGCATTACTAGGTATTTTTTTTGAACAAAGAAATTTCGTTTTCGTAGTATATATTAGGGATCGACAAATGTATTATTATAAAACATAGAGATTTCACCGTTATGTTTTCATGAAATTTTAATTTGTTCAACCCAATCAGTCTTTACTTAATATGATGCAATCTCCAAAACCTGCGTTTAATAAAACTGTGTATGTTCAGAAAAACCCTAATTTTTAACAGCGTCGAAAAACCTAAGTTTTGAGAATTTAAACCGTTGGATTATGATATATTTTTGGTATGTTTTTTATATTGTTATCGGTGCATTACTAAAAACATTTCATAAGGATCCAACCATGGAAATGCTCAAAAGTACGTGATATTTCCAACTGTGTCTAAAAAAAATCTAATTTGAACAATTAAACGGCGTCATGGATAACCTTTTACTTAGCCGTTAGATTTAGTTTAAATTTTATTATGTTTGTTGAAACATTATTATGAATTTAGTGTAAAAATTTCATAATCATCGGAGATGTTTACTATTGTTTTCTGATCACTAAAGTTGGATGATGAAATTTCCAATTTTAGGGTTTACAATATGTTTTGGGCTCATATGCTAATAGTTTCAAGGTTATTATCAATGGGCCTGAGAACTTCATATATAATGGAACATATATGTGGAATTTTGTTAACCATGGAATAGTCAACCCAATGGACGGGAATTGACCAATCCGTTGACTGGGTTCTGATTAAACCAACTCGGATAAAATTTGACATTTTGGACTCAAAAGTACTTGAGCGCCATTAAAGTGCCTATGATACAAAAGTCAATTGTGTCTACAAGGTATTTACTTCCATCATGAAAACCTTCAACCAATGACGATGCATTGTTCAAAAGATGAATACATAAGGCGACATATTGATTTCAAACGATGGGATGCTCTGAAGGAAGTTTTTGAAACATTCATGAAATTTCCCCCCCGAAAATTTGAATGTTCGTTGGAATTTAAAACACTTGTAATATTGGCTCAAGTAGTAACAATACAAAGTAAATGTATTTACTGAGCATGAGACAGAGACGTAATTCTGACTCATTGGAGTGAGAGTTGGACGCTTGGTATAAACATTTACTGAGTATGATACAAGTGATAGAATGCAAGTATCATATAGTAGCAGCCAACTACAAGATATATAGAGAGTTTAAATGACAATAAACTCACTATATGTTAAAAGAAGGCCATACCCCCCGCTTGTCAACTTCAGTGGCAATAAGAAACTTTCCCAATTAATATACTTACATTTTGATAAGTTTTTATTAATTATCTTTATTCAACTAAATTTTGTATGATTTGATCCTGGACTATTGGTTGTATGGTAGTTTAGTAAACATTTATTTTAATGTTAAAATAAAGAACTTTTTTTTGCGAAGAATTAAATTTATTGCCTGTACTTATGGAATGAAAAGCATATCATTTTCATGAGATTGAAATACTCTAAAGAACTTGAGATATACTCAAAAGTACTTGAGTTATAAGGAGCATTCGTAAATTATGATAAAAAGTATATCATCTTTATGAACGGTAACACTCTAAAGTAAATGAGATTGATTTTCTTTTGTTACATAATAAGGTCACACCACTTATTACACGAAACTCTTAAGGAATTTAAATTAATTGTTGAACTATTTCCTTATAATGTAACTACGATGATTGGATCATCGAGCGAAACAATGTTCAAATTTTGTTTCCAAGATAGAACAAAGGCGTCGCAAAATCTCTAGATGTACCGAGAGATAATCACACCTTGTTAAATTCCCAAGTAACCTGTGCAAATGGATATTATGTGGAACATTACAATGATGAGAATGTAATTGATTGCATCTTTTATAGTCTCTAATATATTTGGAAGGAACTATATTTTAGAGAAACTAATGAGTTAATCTAGTGCAATGTAATTCACTATAATATTTGGATTATTGACTCCATATTGACTATGACGATGAAATGTTGAGAAATGACTCATACAGGCTTTGGGCATAACCATAAATCAACTTTGGTTGTGACATGATGATTGTTTTGAAAAAACTCATACAAATATCACTTTATTTGAGTGAACGAAAATGGGAAAAAGATTGACAGAATGCAAAGTGACGGCATATCTCTCAAGAAGTGTTTTCTAAAGTACTAGATGCATAACCCCCCCTTCCCATTATGCTTTTAAGTAAGAGAGCATATCACTCATTTCACAAAGTCTTCGGTAAAACAGGATCATGACCATCCTAAGATGCAAATGGTAAAAAAAATTACATATTATAAAATCAAAACGAGGCGAAATTTAGAAAAAATATTCATGCAGAATGCGGACCATTAAAGTGACTTATAGTTCTGGTGAATGTTTTGACATTTTGAACTATTAAATAGTTCCCAATAAGTTTTGCGTTTGGAAAACTACTAGCACATATTATACATATAAGGGCTCACCACCCCTTGAAAATGCTAGCTAGTGCACATCAAAAGGACTTGATGGTTATTGCATGTTTAATAGGATCAATGTAGAGCATCCTATACCCCATGGTCTCGCAAAGGCTATCATCAAAGGTTACAGATGGTTCCTAAGGAATAGGTTATGCGTACCAACCTACCTTTTATTATTTTGGGGATATGCAATATTACACGTATCTTTACTTAATTTGTTTTTAGAACCCAATATTAGTCAACCTTTTCTACATACCAGTTGGTAACTGGATTTAAGCCTAACATTCGTATTCTTAAGCATTTTTTTGGTTGCCCTATATATGTGCCATAACGACTCCACATCGTACCATGATGGGTCTTCAAAACTTTTAATTAGTTATGTTGGAAATGAATGACCAACAATTATCCGCATTTTAAAACATTTTGCAGGAGATATCTTACCTCTAGATTTGCGGGTCATCACTTTAATGAGATAGTCTTCCCGCCGTTAGGGGGAGATAAGAAAAAGTATTTTCTAAGGGAACGACATGAATTGTCGTGGTGTGTTCCCACCGTGTCTCATATTGGTTTTTGTACTCCACAAATGTAAATGTGAAGTGACAAAGAATAATCGATTTTCCGAATGTATACTGATATCGCTAAAGTAATGAGATCACACATACCAGCTGCAAACCTGATAGAGGCATTTATGTGTCTAATTTGTTCTCAATGTTTCGTATTATTAGTACTCTTTTTTGTCCTTATTATGGCGTTTTGTGTATTTGTAGGTATTTTTTGGAAATAAAGATTGTTGGAAAATTCGGCTCGAAACACCCCCGGAGGAAATTTGATAAACGGACCCCCATTTTGGATAAGGGGCACCCCAATTACTAAGGGGTATTCAAACTGTCAATCACACCCATCTCTGGATAGCGGGCACCCATCTTCATCGTTTAAACACAACATTTTGGCGGGAAATTCACTTCTCTTTTCTTCATAACTCTGGAGAATTTTTTGGGAAGATTCTGTTGGATATTTTTGAGGAATTTACACAAGCATTATATGCTCATTAGTTACACACGTATTTCACGTGTTTGAAGAATCAAGTCTTGGCTATATTTGGTGTACCTCTAAAACAGGGAAGAAAATATTATTTGTTAATCATCTGCTATATATTTGGTAGGTTAGCGTGTGGAATGACCGAGTTCGTCTCTAACTAACCGTGTTTGCAGCGTGTTTTGATGGAGATCAACTATAGCAGACGCATGAGAATGAAGATAAAAAGAAATATATCGGGATATTCTGTTGCCATATTTGGAGAATTACAACGTGTTTAAACTCCTTCTAAAAGCATGCATAAGCTTGTTAGTGTGTAGAATCAACAAAAGATACGGGAGAATCAACAACAGACGCGTGATGAGAAATATTCTCCGAAAATAGCAGAGAGCAAATGAGGATTATTCTTGATTCATCACCGAGATTTGGTGCTGCTGTTGGGTATAAAAGAGGTTCTAGGTAGACATAGAATGGGATGGAGAGTTAGGGGTGAAGTTCGGATTCATAGAATAAGTTGCAGATGAGCTCTGCACTTTCAGGCGAAGAAGAGGAGGAAGAACACAAAACAACATATTTAGACAGTCGCAGAAACCGTTGCCTATACATTCAAATCTAATAACTTTGTAATAATTTCTGTAACAATTATTTCGACTTTGCAACAGTATGTTAGTGTTTCTCTGTAACGGTGGGTTCTGTAACAGTTATATCTGTTACAAACACACTGATTTAGACTCTTTCCTCTTGCAAACACCTTTTTGAGCAATGAAAAATTCCTTTGAGCGTGTTTTCACCATGCAGAGCTAGAGCCCAACACTGGGACGACGGAGGAAGCCAAATTTCATACATGGGTAATTTTAATTAATTCTTTACATGACTTTTGCACTAATTAAAATAGAACTATGATTTGAATAAATTAGTTATCATTTTATTAGATGGGTCATGCTTGTTTAGAAGTTTGATGTCCCATGCTTACGATTTATAACTAATATTTTGAGAATCTACCTTGGCAAAAATAAGAGTCCATGTTGTTTAATTTGTTGAGCGATAATTGTTAAAATAATTAATATTTGAACCTTTTGTTATGAGTTTGGCGGAATCCTGAGTCCCAGCACCTCTCTTCATCTTGTGAAAATATTTTGTATATATTTTTTATCTTATTTTATTTTATTAATTCTTAAAATCAATCTCATCAAGTCCGAGTGAACGACAACTCTACTTACCACTATCTAAAATTACATCAATTTTTGGCGCCGCTGCCGGGGAGCGGCTGTGGAATATTGTAATTAGTATTTTTGATTTGTAAATAGTTTGGTTTTTATTTATTTATTTTTCTTTTTGTATAGTCTTTTTATTTTATTTTTAGTTGCATTTGACTTGTTTTTGTTTTAAAATTTTATTTCAGGTACCTTTTGAGGATGATGGGTGCTTCTCAAGAGACGTCATCTAAGATGACACTTGCAGAATATAAGCGTAGAAATTCAAGATATCAAGCAACTTCATCTGAGATGATGCTTAGAGAGTATATGCATGGGCAACGGTATGGAGTTTTTGCTCCACATATGGTGAGTGAAGAATCGCCTCAAATGATATATGAGAAGTATTACAAACATACACCACCTAGTTTGGAACAAAGGTTAAGAGTTCTAGCATGCCAAAATTTACATGCAAATGATGATTTAGAGGAATCTGTTTATACAAAAGATATTATTGTTGAGTCTAACGACTTTGATACAGTAGACGTTCATCATGAGAGACCTTCTAGTCGTTCGAATAGTGAGATTCTAGTTGCAAATAATGATGAGGCGATTCATGATATTGTTGTCCCATTGAGCTCCTCTTTCGCTGATCCATATTGTGATTTTATAAATGCATATGTGAATGTTGAACATATTGATATTGGTCAGATAATTTGTACCGATGATTTTGAGCCTTTATCTGTTTGTTTAGCCCACTTTGCAGATTCTGATGATCCTATGCTTAGTGACATTGTCAATGCATTGCGCCCTCCAATGGTTAATCAAGGTAACTCCATAACGGAAATTATTTCCGCGGACTTAGAACCAGGTTTAAGAGTTACTGATTTTGATAAACTTGAACCATTATATACAGGTTTGAACCATTGTGTTGAGTTTGATAATCCATTACCTTTCTACATTGTCAATACATTGCTTCCTATGATTTGTAGTGAAGATAGTGTGTTGACCGAATGTATTTCAGCTGATTTAGAACCTGATTTAGAGTATGCTTCCTGAATAGAAAATAATAGACATTCTATGTTTGTCGTCCATGTGAGTGATTTATTTATCTCGACTAAGGACTATTTTATATTGGGAATGAATTTACACTTCTTTTTGGAGGTTTACAGTGCTTGTTGGTACAGATTCGCGGCAGGCTTGATTTGTTGGAGTGATCCCCAACTTTTCAGACTATACATATATGCTTTGCAGTTTACTTTGGTGCAACCTCACATTGTTTGAGGTTCTTCTTTATGTGCGCAAACATGGATACAAAGAGTATGCTTTATGGGAGTCAACCCATACGATTTCGCTTCATGGGAGTCAACCCACCAGATTTGTTTTCTTTCCTCTATCTTTTATTTGTTTTCTTGAATTTCCCACCTTAATTTTTACATTGGATGACTCAATTACATTGAGGACAATGTAATGTTTAAGTGTGGGGGAGTGGCGTTTTTGTTAGGAATTATGATTTTTTCTTAAATTTTTTTTTGAATATTATGACCAGCTGTGTGGCGGGTCTCTAAAAAAAAAAAGTCTTGTGTATGGCATTTGTCATGACCAGCTGTGTGGCGGGTCTAACTCTATCTTATTGTATGATCAGCTGTTTAGCAGGTCTTTTTGTCTAGTTGTTTAGCAGATATCTCTATCCATTGTTTAGTGGATCCGTCTCGCTGTTTAGCAGACATTTCTCTCGATCTTGCTGTTTAGCAGATCCGTCTCGCTATTTAGCAGACAACAGTCTTCATATCCAGCTGTGTAGCGGATATATTCTTTGTTTTGCTCGAGGACTAGCAAAATATAAGTGTGGGGGTGTTGATAAGCATGTAGGTGCTACATTTTATACCCATATTTTTATTAGCTAGGACTCATATTTTGGCTAATGACTCTATTTTAGTGCTTTTGTAGAAAGTACAAGCAAATTCTGATCACTCGAGAAATAATGACTAAAGTGGGAGTTTAAATGGCGTTTGCAACCGAAATTATTTCTCATAGCACCAATGTCATTTCTTGTTGTGGCACCACTCATTTCACATCTAGAAAGCACAACAGTAAAGAGGATAGACTAAAGTGGGTTGGGTACTGATCCAAATGAAGTTTGGTACAATAGTGTGTGAAAGTGGAGGCTTGAATACGTGTCCATTTCTTATCCATGATTCTCATCAGTATTTTATGTTCACTACTAAACACAAAAGAGCAAGTTGGTGGCCTCTTCCATTTCATAGTTCAAGACTACATAGATAAGGGGAATATTATGTCGTCCAAGTTTATGTTGAGATGGTTACTGAGTTGTTGTTGTGGCCAAGCTTGTTTGAGCTAGATTGGGGTTCGACTGAGAGAAGTAGGAAACAAACAAAGGAAGCTGGAAGTTGATCGATAATGGTGTTTGAATATAAAGATGGACAAGAGCTGATCGGAGAAATTTAGAAATGGAACTGCAGAGAAGTTAATCGAGTAATATTGTCTCAGTACATGACAACCAGTGGGTGCATGCTAATAAGTTCAGGGAAGAACTAATGGGAAGCAGTACATGCAGTCGATGGAGTGATTACGTGAGCTTGTGCAACCATGCACGACAAGAGTAAATGGATAAAGATGAAGTAGTGTGCCTGGATGGTTCGCTGGTGATGATGATTTGATACCTGAAATCAATTGCAAACGGTAGTAGTGCTTGGAACTTAGATGACCGTTTGTAGGATATGGAGCTACGAAAGAGTTTGCACAGTTGAGCTCATGAATGAGTTAACCGTGATCATTGACTGATCGTCTATTCATGATCGATTACTCTCTGTGATGAATAGATTGAAGGAGAAAGCCATTGAAGGGAAGCGATGCATAGATGGACAGAAACTGAGGAGTTCGGACTGGTGCTGTACTAGCAACTGACGATGACTGGAATCGGTCAAAGTGTTACCGAGATGGAGAAGAAAATGGGAAGTATTTCGGGGTCTAGTTTGGGCAGTGAGTCAAGGAGCTGGTAAAGTGGATTCAAGATATCGATTGTGTCAATGGGATGGATTCAGTTGAGAGAATATCTTAGGTGATGATTAAATGGAGTTACGAGAAGACGAGAAGGAATTTGTGCCATGGAGTCAGAGATAATTGAAATTTCATTAACTAAGAAACAACACATCAAGCACTACAACGAATTCTGGGAGTCTTAAGGCATGTTGGTTGACGAGGTGTCGAAACTCGCAAAAATAATATTTAATATTTCTCTACTTCTTTTTACACTAGCAAGTAGTATAATGTAAGCAAGATTGTCCCAACGGAGGTATGAAGCTTAAGTTGTTATGCAAATATTCTTAGCAAATATGATTTTTTGTTGTAGAAATTCTGAATTTTGTAAATTATATTCAAATATGAGATGTAATTGATTAAAGGTTCATTCTAGACCACGGAATACAAACCAAATTGATATATAGCCAAGTTCTTCGCATTATCTCGTTACTAACAACCCTAGAATAATTAGTATGTTCAACTATTCCGTTACTATCTCCTAAGCTCACCGGATACGGAAGCGCTCGACTACCGGTATCTACTTGCCAAGTTTCCTAGAGGTACGCTTACTAGGTGTGACTTAAACAAGTGCTCTAAGTTTTGTGAGATAAGGTTGCTCCTAGTGATGAACTAAAAAGCATGAATCACCTACTAGTGTCAATTTCTACATATATGTACTTAACAAAGTCCCATCATCAGTACCCATATATTGCTACTTGTGTTTATATTTCTAGACAATTATGGGTCGAAGAAAATCTAAACTAGCAATAAGATTAAGAATTAATGATTCAATTTCGAACTTAAACCCTTAAAAAATAATCCATCAACAAGATTAACATGGTAGAAATCAATCAATAACATAAATAAATGCAAGAGAACAAGTTATTTCATATCAATCATATGTTCATATTTCGGGCTTTGAAATCGCCCTTAATCAAGAAGAGTTTTAGTTACTCATAATATTGGAGTTCATCATCAAATATAATAATTGAAATAAAGTAAAGAAAATGAAAATATAAAATAAAAGCAAACCCTAGTCACTGCCTCTCGCAAAAAACTCCAAGAAGAATACGTAATATGAAAGTTGTCGAAGTTTTCCTTTTTGTAGCTTTTTCTCCTTTCCAATATTAGGTCAAGTCTCAAAAGCCCAGTAAATAGAAATCCACCAAGCCCACATAGGAGAAAACCTATATAGAAAACATGCTCAGAAAGTAGTCACCGGAGGTCCCATAAAGTCACCAGAACATGGCCGGGATTGCGTCGGAAAAATCACCGGTCGGTCAATCAACTCAGTCAAAATGAGTCAGGTTGAGTCAGAGGTGTGAGCCGAGTGCAGGAAACTGACTGGTCTTGATTTGAATTAGTTAGGCCCAGGACAATTGCAGTCTTGCACAAGCTGAACTTATTACACTTCACCTTCAGTTGCTTCCTTGCCTGCAGTATTGCATAGTAGCACAACCTCAAAACAGCAGCATCTGACTTTTCACTTCCTGTAGCTTCTTCTTGGAGTCTCCAAATTCAGTCCCTGCAGCAACCGCACTACCTCTTCATACCCTGTGGTTTCTCAACTTACACAAACTCATATATTCCTTCATTCATTTATTGCTCCAGCATCCATCATAACTCATTCCAGCTTCCAAGTCACGTCCAGCTCCCGACACCGTCTTGATCATCGGATGCAATAGCTAAGCAACTACAACATCCAACGAAACTTAGCTTTGTTCCCTGTAACTGCAGCACCATAGTCCATGCTCAACTTCCAACCACCACTGCAATGCTCTGCTGGACTAAATCCATTTAAACTCTAAACCATTCACCACCTGCAAAATACCCATCACAAGATACAGCATAACAGCTCCAGTTACCTCCTTTGTATCTACGGCAGAAACAAAAAACCTGGGACTGGATTCTCATCAGTAAAACTCCTTCCAAATATGGGACCTACTCACAAATCCACATAGCCAGTTGTGTGCTCTTCTTAGATTCTAAACTCACTTCAAGACCCTTGATAAACAACCATTGAACCCATAAACCCATTGTTACGTGGTCACTAAAGTATAACAGACTAACTCATCTCGACCCCTGTCTTTTCGTTGATAGCTCCAATCACAATACAACCCAACTCAGCCACCCAGTCGAGCTACCTGTAGTCCTAACTGCTGCAAAGTAAACCTTATACTCATCACACAACTCACGGCTAACCTGGTGGTCTTCACTGCTTTCTTGTTGCCAGAATTGCATTAATTCGAAACTTAAACATTTGTATTTATCTTGACTCGAAACCACTGACCTAACCCATTGCAAAGACTCGGCACACCTGATGGTACTAAACTGGTAGTGGTTCGGTTGAAGATGAGAAATAGTGGTTCAGGAATTTCATCGAACATGTTGTGTACATTTGCTGGTAATACCAGGATGAACTACTGTTGACTCTTGGAACCATTCCATCTCCTTCCCTGCTCAGTATGAATTCAACCACACAACAACCCATCATTCTTAATCACTCAGGGCTCAAGAACATTCATAAATCATTCACAGTTCGTCAGCAAGGATCAACGGGAGCAACAAACTTCTTCAACTGGAATTCCGGCCAAGAGAACTTCACTGAAATTACCACACTTGAGCCAAGACTAACCCAATCTTCGTCTTGACTTCGCACCACCGTTCCTTGTCTATTTCAAGACTTAATGTCTTCATCCAAAATCAGTAACACCATGAACTGTATCCACGGCTTGAAAATATACATCATGAAATCGTTCAACTTCTTCTCCTGATTTCCTCCACCACTAGCAAGTACATATCCTCTATCACTCTTCAATCTCGGTCTCTCTTTTCTGAATCCATGGCCGCCTCTCTCAATTTCATGACAGCAGCCATTTCTCTCTGAATTTTAGGCAGAGTTCAATGATAAGAGAAAAGACATATCTCTTGGATTTAGGGCTGGGTAATGATAATAGTGGATACAACCACCCTGGTGAGCTAGATAAGGGGTAGTAGCTTATAAATGGCTTGTCGGTTTCAGATAACAAACAACCTAATTTATTTGTTGCTCAACCGTAGCTAGCTTTTCTCGCCTGTTGATTGGTCCTTTATGCTCCTTTTTGCTCCAAATGAACGCCTTCTTTCGCCTTCCGCCAACAACAGCCGTCTTTTACTCCACATATTCACTTCTTCTCTTCAATGAAAGTCATCACTAAAGTTGTCATGCTTTTCAGACAGAAAATTTGCATCACTAAAGACGACATACTTTTCAGACAGAGATGGAGAAATAAAAGCAAATAGTGAGAAATAATTTCGTCTACAACATCAATTTCACTTTTTTTCCTTTTGAGCGACGTTTCTTCTTCTTTTACTCTAATGACTCCAAAAACCTATAAAAACTCAAAAGCAAACATAAGATACATAATTTACAAGAAAACTAGTAGAGAAAGCATAAACAATAGATAAATATCAAGGTGTTTTAGACACTTATCAAATTCCCCCACACTTAGACTTTGCTAGTCCTCGAGCAAATTAAACAAAATAATTATAAAACATACATACAACTCCGTCTCGTCGAGGCTACGGTCACTTTTAGCATAAATAACAAGCCTTTGAACCCATAGGTGTCCCTAGTGGACGAGTTTTAGTCTCGTGAAGGTTTACAAGAGGTCTGCCTACAAAACCTATATTTCCAACTCCGTCTATTTGTGACAAATCAATGAACGAATCCAAAATGACTACAGTAGGAGGTACCTTGCGCAAATTCAGTTCATATTTAAGTAAATAAAACTCTAATTAGATAGTCGAACAAGCCACAATACTCGGAAACTAACAAACCACAATCACAATGAAAAGATTAAGAAGATGAATATAGATGTAGATGTTGGCGAATATTCACAAGTGATCGATATTTCCCATATCTGTCTGAAGGTCACCGCCAAGATGAACCTATGCATCCTATTGGATTGAGATACTGGTCTGAATTATAGTGTCAACACACTGGAAAATACAAGGGAACCAGTGGTCAACAATCTTAATTCTACATCAACTCAACCGGCATATACAAGGGAACCAGGAGTGACTTTATGCAACAATAATTTTTTTTTTCTTTTTCACTTTTTTTTTCTTTTTCGAGACAACATGATTGGATCTTTTGGATTCAAGCGCATGATTCTTGTCAGCAAGTATGTGATATTTTCCTTGGATCCTGCATTCCACACTTGTTTAGGCGACGGAGACAGGGACAACGTTTCACACATACTGTTATCCAAGTGTCTTTTTTATTCCGATTGGTCTAATTGGTCGGTCTCTTTTTTTTTTAGCAACTCAATCACTCTATTTCATCCTAGCAGTAATAACAAGTCGATGTTTAGTGACCCACCAAAGCACTTAGAAAATAATAGATAAATATGGAAAAATAAAAATAGAATGCGATATGGTGATATTCCGAGATATGGTAACGACTATCATGTTATTTGTGATTTGTGAGCTATGTTCGTCTCTTTAGTTAATTGGTTCCTCAACTCCTGCAATCACAATGGTTCCATCCACTTATAGTGTCATCCTAAAGGCACAAGTTTCTAGATTTCGGAGTTCAAAAAGCATAAGTTTTTTCTTGGTTTTTATATTTTTCTGATTTTTTTTAAAGGCATAAAACAAACTATACAAACATATAAATGCTCCCCCACACTTAAACTTTACATTGTCCTCAATGTAAAATTGAATCGTCCAAAGAAAGTTCAAGGTGGGAAATTCCGCAAATGATATGCAAAAACAAGAGAAAATAAAGATAAAATGCTTAAAAATAAAAAGATAAGGATAAAGATACAAAACCGGTGGGTTTCCTCCCACTTAGCGCTTGGTTTAAAGTCGACAGCCCGACTTTCATCTCCAATTACTCCTCCATAGGGAGTGGATCACTCAATGTGATCATATCCTGATTCTCCGTCACAAACTGCTCATAGTATGGTTTCAAACGATGTCCATTGACCTTGGAAACCAGCCCTGTTTTGGGACTAGTAATTTCAACTGCACCATGCGCAAACACATAAGTAACAACAAATGGTCCAATCCATCTGGACCTAAGTTTACCCGGAAACAATTTAAGACGAGAATGGAATAAAAGAACTTTCTGCCCTACTTCAAAACTCTTTCGGGAAATCATCTTATCATGGAAAGCCTTGGTATTTTCTTTATAAATTCGTGAACTTTCATATGCATCATTTCGTATCTCTTCTAACTCATTGAGTTGAAGTTTCCTATGTTCACCAGCTGCATCTAATTCCAACTCAATGTGATTATATCCTGATTCTCCGTCACAAACTTCTCATAGTATGGTTTCAAACGATGGCCATTGACCTTGGAAACCAGATCTGTTTTGGGACTAGTAATTTCAACTGCACCATGCGCAAACACATTAGTAACAACAAATGGTCCAATCCATCTGGACCTAAGTTTACCCGGAAACAATTTAAGACGAGAATGGAATAAAAGAACTTTCTGCCCTACTTCAAAACTCTTTCGGTAAATCATCTTATCATGGAAAGCCTTGGTATTTTCTTTATAAATGCGTGAACTTTCATATGCATCATTTTGTATCTCTTCTAACTCATTGAGTTGAAGTTTCCTATGTTCACCAGCTGCATCTAATTCCATATTACATACCTTGATATCCCAATAAGCTTTGTGTACAAGTTCGACGGGAATATGGCACGGTTTTCCATAGACAAGCCTAAAAGGAGACATACCGATGGGTGTCTTGTAAACTGTCCTATACGCCCACAAAGCGTCATTGAGTCTATAACTCCAATCCTTCCTTGTAACATTCACCGTCTTCTCTAGGATGAACTTAATCTCCCGGTTGGAAATTTCAGCTTGACCACTCGTTTGTGGATGATACGGTGTGCCAACTTTATGAGAAATGTTATACTTTTTTAGAAGAGCGTGAAATGATCTCTTGAAGTACGAACCTCCATCACTAATCACCACTCGAGGTGTTCCAAACCTAGAAAAGATATGTTCCTTCACAAACTCACAAACAACATGAGAATCATTGGTAGGAGTGGCTTTAGCTTCCACCCACTTAGAAACATAATCTACAACAAGAAGTATATAAAATTTCCCATTGGAATTCACAAAAGGCCCCTTAAAGTCTATACCCCAAACATCAAAAATCTCAACAACGAGAATTGGTGTTTGCGGCATTTGGTTTCTAGCACCAAGGTTGCCAGTCCTTTGACACCTATTACAAGCCTTGCAAAATAAATATGCATCCTTAAATAATGTAGGCCAATAAAACCACTTTCAAGAACCTTGAGGGTTGTCCTCTTGGCTCCGAAATGGCCACCAAAATCATATGAATGACAAAAATTCAGAATTGAATGGAACTCGGATTCGAGTACGCACCTGCGGATCATTTGATCGGAGCAATACTTCCACAAATAAGGTTCATCCCATATTTATTGCTTGGCAATCTTCCGATCTTGTGTTTTTGGAATGTAGACATGGAACTAGGTACTTGCCCCGTCACTAAAAAGTTAACAATATCAGCGTACCATGGGGTTGTGCCACCAACTGCAAAGAGTTGCTCATCCGGGAATCTATCATGCAAAGGAATCACTTCTTCGAACACAACCAATCTTCTTATATGATCCGCTACGGTATTCTCACTACCCTTCTTGTCCTTGATTTGCATGTTGAACTCTTGAAGAAGGAGTATCCACCTTATGAGCCTTGGCTTAGCATCCTTCTTTGTTAGCAAGTATCGAAGTGCAGCATGGTCGGAGAAAACAACCACCTTTGTACCCACTAAATATGATCTAAACTTCTCGAGTGCAAACACTATGGCTAAAAGCCCCTTTTCAGTAGTGGAGTAGTTGATTTGTACTCCGTTGAGAGTTATAGAAGCATAATAAATGGCATATGGAACTTTACCATCTCGCTGTCCCAACACGGCTCCAACAGCATAATCACTTGCATCGCACATCAACTCAAATGGCTTGCTCCAGTCGGGTAGTTTGATAATTGGTGCGGTAGTCAATAACTCTTTCAAGGTGTCAAAATCTTCCTTGTATTCCTTGTCACAATCAAAGGCCACATCTTTCTGCAAAAGTCTACACAGGGGCATTGCAATCTTGGAGAAATCCTTGACGAATCTCTTATAAAAACATGCATGACCGAGAAAAGATCGAACCTCCCTCACAGTTGTGGGGTATTGTAAGTTTCGAATCAAATCTATCTTAGCCTTGTAAACTTCTAACCCCTTAGCGGATACAACATGGACTAACACAATCCCATGATTCACCATAAAGTGACACTTTTCCCAATTAAGCACAAGATTAGTTTCAACGCATCGTTTAAGAATAAGTGCAAGGTTATCTAAGCACTTTTCAAAAGAATCACCATACACACTAAAATCATCCATAAACACTTATATGATGCTTTCTACATAATCTGAAAATATGCTTACCATACAACGTTGGAAAGTGGCTGGAGCATTGCACAAGCCAAATGGCATACGCCTATACGCAAAAGTGCCAAAAGGACAAGTAAATGTCGTATTTTCTTGGTCTTTCGGAGCTATTGAAATCTGATTATAACCTGAAAAACCATCAAGAAAGCAATAGTAAGAATGTCTAGCCAACCTTTCAAGCATTTTATCAATGAATGGTAAAGGAAAATGGTCATTTCGGGTGGTATAGTTTATCTTTCGGTAGTCAATGCCAACTCTCCAGCCGGTCTGGCTTCTAGTTGGAACCAAGTCATTATCTTCGTTTTTCACCACCGTGATTCCGGACTTCTTTGGAACGACTTGAATCGGGCTCACCCATTTGCTATCGGATATAGGATAGATAATACCGGCATCCAACAACTTCAGGATTTCTTTCTTGACTACTTCCATCATTGGAGGGTTTAAGCGACGTTGAGCTTCTCTTGTTGGTTTTTCCCCTCCTCAAGATGTATTCGGTGCATACATGTAGAAGGACTGATTCCTTTGATATCGGCAATGGTCCATCCAATGGAAAACTTGTACTCTCTTAGCACTCGAACAAGTTTCTCCTCTTGCACCTCGGTAAGGTTGTTGGGAATGATCACCGACAACTTTTCCTTAGCACCTAAATATACATATTTAAGGTGATCCAGAAGAGGTTTCAACTCAAGAATAGGTGCCTGCATAATCGACGGTAAAAGTTTCTCATTAGTAAGCGGCAAAGAAACATAAGACGCATTATACTTTTGTGGAACTTCTTGTAATGAGTTAAGAGATAAAACAGCCTCTTTAAACTCATCACAAATAGACAATTCACTTTCAAGGTCTTTGTATTTTCCATAACCTAAACCTTCCACTATGGTGTTTTCTAAAGCATCATCACCATTTAATTCAAACATTTGTTGAGATAGAGAATCAATAATATCAATAGAAAAACATGAATGCACATCACTAGGATATCTCATAGCCTCAAAGATATTGAAACTTATGATCTCATCATCAAATTCCATAGTTAAAGCGCCCTTGAAGACATCAATCTTCGTTCTAGCGGTTCTCATGAATGGTCTACCCAACATCAAGGGGGTAGTCGATGGTAAATCTCCATCCATCATGTCAAGAACATAGAAATCTGCCGAAAATATGAGTTGATTAACATGCACCAAAACATCTTCAATAACCCCTTTCGGGTAAGTATTAGACCTATCAGCAAGTTGTATAACAATACCGGTATCTTTAATAGGACCACGTTTCAATGATTCATAAACGGAGGCAGGCATAACATTAATGGATGCTTCTAAATCTAGCAAAGCACGCTCAAACCTGATTTTACCAATAGTACATGGTATAGTGAAACTACCGGGATCTTTCAACTTAGGTGGGAGTTTCTTTTGAAGATATGCCGAAGCATTTTCCCCCACACTCATTACCTCGTTACCGGTCAATTTGTGCTTGTTAGTGCACAATTCCTTTAAGAACTTTTCCCAGCGCGGAACCTGCCTTATCGCCTCAATGAGTGGAATGTTTACTTCAATCTTCTTAAAGATTTCCAAAAGATCTTGGTATAATGTCTCCTTGTTCGACTTTGCAAACCTGCTAGGAAAAGGAGGACGAGTAACATAAGTGGAAACACGAGTTTTAGAGTTAGAAATTGTTACCGGATCATCCTTTTTAGGGGCTGTTTCACCCTCTTCTTTCTCCAAATCAGGTTCATGTGACACCGGTGATGTTTCTGGTTTCTCTACTTGCTTACCGCTTTGAAGCTCAATAGCATTGGCATTCTTTTTATGATTCAGTGATTGCGAACGGAGTTTTCCAGATCCTTGTGCTTTGAGTTGGTTCATATCATTATCCAATTGACTAACTTGGTTTTGCACATCTCTCATAGCCATCTCAGATTTCTGCTGGAATTGATTGAACCCTTGCATTGTCTTTGTAATCTCTTGCATACTTTGCATCATAAGAGTAAACTTGTCATCCACACTTGTACCTTGAATTTGTTGTTGTGGTCTTGGCATGAATTGGTATCCTCCTTGTTGATTGAAAGTAGGATTTGCTGCAGCTTGCTTGTTGGCGTAGCTGAAATTAGGATGATCACGCCAACCCGGATTGTATGTGCTAGAGTATGGATCATATCTCGGCCATTGCTGATTTTGGTACATAGCACTTGCTTGCTCAACATCTTCGGTATGTGATGATGGTATGACAACAGCTGCTATCTGTTGCATCATCCTCTCCATGTTACCCATCATCTATTCCATGTGTGGAGAGTTGCCAACTTCATTTACCTTCCTTACCATTGATTCATATCTAGTGAAGAATTATTACGTGTTTGCAGCCATATTCTCTAACAAACTTGTAGCTTCAACAATGGTCTTGTTTGTAAGTGCACCACCACTTGTGGCATCGATCAATTCTCTCATTGGAAATCTACCCCTCATAGAAATATTGAATCACAAGTTGATCGCTGATTTGGTGGTGTGGACAGCTAGCTAAAAGCTTCTTGTAGCGCTCCCAATACTCATAGAGAGTCTCTCCCGATATTTTTCTAATACCACAAATCTCCTTGCGAATCATAGCTGCCTTTGATGCTGGAAAATACTTCTTAAAGAACAATTTTTTCATCCCATTCCATGTGGTTATGCTTCCAGCGGGTAAGCAAAAGAACCATTCTCCCGCAGCATCTATAAGGGAGAAAGGAAAAGTTGTCATCATAGCCATATCGGCGTCTGCAGTTGCTTGCTTCATACTAGTCACAACATGATGAAATTTTTGCAAATGACGATTATGATCTTCTCCCGCTAAACCTCTGAATTTGGGTAGCAAGTTAATCAATTGCGGCTTCAACTCAATGGTTCCATTCAGCTGAATACATAAAGGCTGCTGGTCAAGGTTTGGAGAAGTGAGATCCTTGAGTGTTCTCGGAGCAGGTGGTCGACCTCCCATTGTGTTGTCTTCCTCTTTGTCCGAGTCCGAGAATTCACTTGGTGTAGAACTAGGAGAAAGTGGAGTGTTGACTGCTCGAATGAAATATTTTAGTAAAGTGCCTGAACGAAGACGTATACTAATTGGACTTGGTCTGCCCTCTCCACGCATTCACCAAAGAAACAGAACCTGAAAATCAGATTCTAAGAGATTGAATAAGTAAACTCAAAATGAAAATAAAAGCAAAAGTAACAACTAAGAATAAAAAAAACAACTAAACTTGCCACTTCCTCCCCGGCAACAACACCAATTTTGACGAGGTGTCGAAACTCGCAAAAATAATATTTAATATTTCTCTACTTCTTTTTACACTAGCAAGTAGTATAATGTAAGCAGAGTTGTCCCAAGGGAGGTATGAATCTTAAGTTGTTATGCAAATATTCTTAGAAAATATGATTTTTTGTTGTAGAAATTATGAATTTTGTAAATTGTATTCAAATATGAGATGTAATTGATTAAAGGTTCATTCTAGACCACGAAATACAAACCAAATTGATATATAGCCAAGTTCTTCGCATTATCTCGTTACTAACAACCCTAGAATAATTAGTACGCTTAACTATTCCGTTACTATCTCCTAAGCTCACCGGATACGGAAGCGCTCGACTACCGGTTTCTACTTGCAAAGTTTCCTAGAGGTACGCTTACTAGGTGTGACTTAAACAAGTGCTCTAAGTTTTGTGAGATAAGGTTGCTCCTAGTGATTAACTCAAAAGCATGAATCACCTACTAGTGTCAATTTCTACATATTGGTACTTAACAAAGTCCCATCATCAGTACCCATATATTGCTACTTGTGTTTATATTTCTAAACAATTATGGGTCAAAGAAAATCTAAACTAACAATAAGATTAAGAATTAATGATTCAATTTCGAACTTAAACCCTTAACAAATAATCCATCAACAAGATTAGCATGGTAGAAATCAATCAATAACATAAATAAATGCAAGAGAACAAGTTATTCCATATCAATCATAGGTTCATATTTCGGGCTTTGAAATCGCCCTTAATCAAGAAGAGTTTTAGTTAACATAATATTGGAGTTCATCATCAAATATAATAATTGAAATAAAGTAAAGAAAATGAAAATATAAAATAAAAGCAAACCCTAGCTGCGGATCTCTGCAAAACTCCAAGAAGAATACGTAATATGAAAGTTGTCGAAGTTTTCCTTTTTGTAGCTTTTTCTCCTTTCCAATATTAGGTCAAGTCTCAAAAGCCCAGTAAATAGAAATCCACCAAGCCCACATAGGACAAAACCCATATAGAAAACATGCTCAGAAAGTAGTCACCGGAGGTCCCATAAAGTCGCCGGAACTTGGCCGGGATTGCGCCGAAAAATTCGCCGGTCGGTCAATCAACTCAGTCAAACTGAGTCAGGTTGAGTTAGAGGTGTGGGCCAAGTGCAGGTAACTGACTGGTCTTGATTTGAATTAGTTAGGCCCAGGACAATTGCAGTCTTGCACAAGATGAACTTATTGCACTTCACCTTCAGTTGCTTCCTTGCCTGCAGTATTGCATAACAGCACAACCTCAATACAGCAGCATCTGCCTTTTCACTTCCTGTAGCTTCTTCTTGGAGTATCCAAATTCAGTCCTTTCAGCAACTGCACTACCTCTTCATACCCTGTGGTTTCTTAACTGACACAAACTCATAGATTCCTTCATTCATTTATTGCTCCAGCATCCATCATAACTCATTCCAGCTTCCAAGTCACGTCCAGCTCCCGGAACCGTCTTGATCATCGGCTGCAATAGCTAAGCAACTACAACATCCAACGGAACTTAGCTTTGTTCCCTATAACTGCAGCACCATAGTTCATGCTCAACTGCCAACCACCACTGCAATGCCCTGCTGGACTAACTCCATTTAAACTCTGAACCATTCACCACCTGCAAAATACCCATCACAAGATACATCATAACAGCTCCAGTTACCTCCTTTGTATCTACGGAAGAAACACAAAACATGGGACTGAATTCTCAGCAGTAAAACTCCTTCCAAATATGAGACCTACTTACAAATCCACATAGCCAGTTGTGTGCTCTTCTTAGATTCTAAACTCACTTCAATCCCCTTGATAAACAACCATTGAACCCACAAACCCCTTGTTACAGGGTCACTAAAGTATATCAGACTAACTCATCTCGACCCCTGTATTTTCGGTGATAGCTCCAATCACAGTACAACCCAACTCATCCACCCAGTCGAGCTACCTGTAGTCCTAACTACTGCCAAGTAAACCTTATACTCAGCATACAACTCACGGCTAACCTGGTGGTCTTCACTTCTTTCTTGCTGCCAGAATTGCATTAATTTGAAACTCAAACATATGTATTTCTCTTGATTCGAAACCACTGTCCTAACCCATTGCAAAGACTCAGCACACCTGATGGTACTAAACTGGCAGTGGTTCGGTTGAAGATGAGAAATAGTGGTTCAGGAATTTCATCGAACATGTTGTGTACATTTGCTGGTAATACTAGGATGAACTACTGTTGACTCTTGGAACCATTCCATCTCCTTCCCTGCTCAGTACGAGTTCAACAACACAGCAACCCATCATTCTTAATCACTCAGGGCTCAAGAACATTCATAAATCATGCACAGTTCGTCAGCAAGGATCAATGGCAGCAACAAACTTCTTCAACTGGAATTCCGGCCAAGAGAACTTCACTGAAATCACCACACTTGAGCCAAGACTAACCCAATCTTTGTCTTGACTTCGCACCACCGTTCCTTATTTATTTGAATACTTAATGTCTTCATCCAAAATCAGTAACACCATGAACTGTCTCTACGGCTTGAAAATGTACAGCATGAACTCGTTCAACTTCTTCTCATGATTTCCTCCACCACTAGCAAGTACATCTTCTCTATCAGTCTTCAATCTCGGTCTCTCTTTTCTGAATCCATGGCCGCCTCTCTCAATTTCATGACATCAGCCATTTCTCTCTGAATTTTAGGTAGAGTTCAATGATAAGAGAAAAGACATATCTCTTGAATTTAGGGCTGGGTAATGAGAATAGTGGATACAGCCACCCCGGTAAGCTAGATAAGGGGTAGTAGCTCATAAATGGCTTGTCGGTTTCAGATAACCGACAGCCTAATTTTTTTGTTGCTCAACCGTAGATAGATTTTCTCGCCTGTGGATTGGTCCTTTATGCTCATTTTTGCTCCAAATGAACGCCTTCTTTCGCCTTCCTCCAACAACAGCCGTATTTTACTCCTCATATTCACTTATTCTCTTCAATGAAAGTCGTCACTAAAGTTGTCATGCTTTTCAGACAGAAAATTTGCATCACTAAAGATGACATACTTTTCAGGCAGAGATGAAGAAATAAAAGCAAATAGTGAGAAATAATTTCGCCTCCAACAACATTTGCACCTTTTTGCCTTTTGAGCGACGTTTCTTTTTCTTTTACTCTAATGACTCCAAAAACCTATAAAAACTCAAAAGCAAACATAAGATACATAATTTACAAGAAAACTAGCAGAGAAAGCATAAACAATAGATAAATATCAAGGTGTTTTAGACACCTATCATTGGTGATGTTGGCTAGTTGTGTTATACTATCTCAGTGATCGTCAATGGAGGAAAGACTGGTGTTGTGGGCAGTCGGGTCAGGAGTTCGACGAAAAAATCCAAGTAGTAGTCGGACTTTGGAAATGGCCTGGATTTGGAAATAAACGTGGGTATTGTACTGGGCATATTGGGCAGTTTTTTTCTAGGTCAGAATCTTCACAGCAAACTATAAAAGAAGGAACGAACAGAAAGTGCCAGGAGGCCGGCTGGAGTTCAGTGGAGTGAGGTTGCGGCTGCAAGCCAAAACCAGAGGAAACGAGTAGAGGTTTGGAGCGATAAAAAGGATAAGGGTTTGAAGTTTCATCATTTTTCGCATCCGTTTTGATTTGATTGTCATTCTCTTTAATATATTTATGGCTTTTGAGAAAGCCATGTGTTACTAGGCTTTTGTAACTAGGGTTTATTATTGAAACCACACGGAGTTTGGGGTTAATTGAATTGATTTATTTAACAAAAGACTATTATGATTTGAATAAATTAATTTCATGATTTTATTTATTGATTCAACGATTAAATTAGTTGTTGCCTCACCAGTTCTGTACAGTACAGTAGCCTATGTGTTTAACTTTTATGATTGCAAATCTATTTGTCTACTTATTTGATATTTCATGCTGGGTTAAATCCTTTGATGGGGTATGCTTAGAATAGCCATGTATTATTTGTGAACCTATAATTAGTTTCGTATAACTTTCTCACTAATGAAATTTGATGGCACATGCTTGGGTTTAAGCTTTTGATGAGTCATGCTTAGGGCGTCCCAGTGATATTTGCGACTCTAATACATATAATAGGTGATGTCAATAGAACGAACGATAAATAATTCATGGATTATGTTTCATTTCAGTAATCGAATATAAATTGTAGTGGATACTATAAACCCTGGTTACCGACTTTCTCATTGTATTCATTTTATTTGTTTAGTTTAATTTTATTATTATTTTTTTTAATTATAAAAATCCAAAAATATCATTGTTTTTTTTTTTTTTTTTTTTTTTTTGCTAAACAACTATTTTATTAAACTAAGAAAAAAGAAGGAGGGGGACCAGGCCTTACCTCCAAAAAGATACAGAAGAAAAGGGAGAAAACAAAAAATAATTACATATTACGAAATCTGTATATCGGAAGAATCGAATTATCTAGCGAAAATCGACGTGTTTGTCCACCATCGAGACTCCATTGTCGCACCATGCTTAGCCAGCGAGTCAGCTACAGAGTTGCCTTCACGAAAGGCATGAGTGCAAATCATCTTGATGGTAGAAGCGAACTTCATACAATTATTCTAGTGCGTTGCTAATCTCCATGGGACCAAACCCGGATTATGAATAACTTGTAAAACGAAGGTTGAGTCGCATTCCATCCAAAGCCTACGAATTCTCTTTGTACGGGATAAACGAAAGGCATAAATTGCCCCCCAAATCTCAGCAAACATCGAGTTGTTGAGCCCCATATTTTGCGCTAAACAGCCTTTCACCAGACCATTAGAGTCGCGAAACACCACCCCACATCCAGACGGGCCCAGGTTACCCAAAGAGCAACCATCTATGTTTGCTTTAATCCAACCTTGCGGCGGAGGCTGCCATTTAACCATCACTGCGCTCGAAATTTTAGGCGCACGCCTCTTGATACCTAAAATTTCCAAAATTCTCTTGTCTGCCGAAGTGTAGAACGAAAAACCTCCGCTATGTCTGCTAGACTCCACAATTATGTTAGCCAACTGATGGACTGCCTGCTGAGAAGAGGTTTCATGCTGATCAAATTTTAACTTGTTGCGACAAAACCAAATTATCCAAATACAGCTCACCACCGCAATCCAAAGAAGATTTTTCGTCTGAGAGCATTCCGCAAAACCTCTAACTGCAACAAAAATCGCATGAACACTCGAGCAATCAAGCCACTGTCTGAAGACCTGCATAATCCAGTTCCAAAGAGATCTAGCAAACACATAATCCAAAAATAAGTGATTTTGAGTTTCCCCACAGCAAGGAGAAGGGCAGATATTGTAGCAATTCACCGTGTCCCTTCCATAATACTTTACATTATCATCCAAAGCAATCCTGTTATGCAACAGTTTCCACACCGTACATGCACGACGAGGCGGAATCTTGATGGCCCATAAGTCCTTGAAATCCCTAAATTCCAGCGCCCTCGGTCTGTGATAGTCATAGGCCTCATTCATGTTTATGTCACCAGAATTGTTGAGCTTCCATACTTGCTTATCCGCTGTATGAACAGCAAAAGGAGTTTCTCGAATCATCTACTCAATCTGACCAGATAGCTCCGACATGTAAGAAGGTATACTCCATTGATCATCGATAATAAAGTCATCTACCAAGTTGTGAAGGGTTGAATTATCCAGCTCCAAGTAATCCACAATAGATAGCTCCATATTAGTGTTCCATCGATCATTCCATAAATCAATGTTTCTCCTATTACCAACCAACCACAAAACGTTCTCTTTAATAATACTCCACTGTTGTTTGAAACCATTCCAAATTGAAGATTTCTTATGAGTTGCACCTGCAAAACGATTCTTGATGAAGTTACCCAAAGTTGAGTTGTCCGTCATTAGCTTCCAGGTCATTTTCATCAGAGCAGCGTCATTCAGTCTAGTTATAGACCTAATGCCCAGACCCCCCTCATTCACCGGGAGACAGACTACGTCCCAAGCAACAATATGGTGTTGTCTGATGTTAATATCACCCGACCATACAAAGTTTCTGATCCACTTCTCCATCGTTTTAATGTAAGTTGTAGGCCATTTGTAAACATGAAAGCTGTGCATAGCAGAACTTGCAATCACAGAATTTACAAGCTCCACTCTACCCATCATCGATAAAGACCAACCTTTCCAAGCTGAAAACTTTATTTTTATTCTGTCCATAATGTCCCTGAAATGAACCGCTCTCGGCTTACCACGAAAAATTAGGACTCTCAGATAACGAAAGGGAAGATCTCCCATCGGTATATTATAAGAAGATGTTATCCCAACAATTCTGTCATAAGCATATTTGATTGAATACATTGTACATTTTTCTGCACTAATAAATTGACCCGAATTCTGACCATACTCCTAAAAATTTTGCATTAAAGCCCTAATGTCTTTCTTAGTGCCTCAACAGAAAACCATTATGTCGTCTGCGTACAACACATGAGAAGGAAAAATTGTACTTCTCTGAGAAGAAATATGATGAACCCTTCCCTAAGCAAAAGCATTGGTTAGAGCATTACTTAGAACATCTTCCGCCAAGTAGAACATGATAGGAGAGAGAGGGTCCCCCTGACGCACTCCTCGCTTGCAGCCAAAGTACCCCATTGCCTTGGCATTAATCACAATAGGCAGCCTTGCCGAATCCAAGATTGAACGAATCCATCCCAGAAAAATATCACAGAAGCCATAACCTTGAAGAGCCTGAATAAGGAAATCCCAATTTAGAGTATCGAAGGTTTTTCTAATATCGAATTTAAGAGCAATGTTACCTCCAAAGCACTTGTAGTCGAGTAAGTTAACCGTAGTCTAATATCGAATATCATTGCTGGTTAATTGATTGAGAATATTGATTATTGGTATTTCCACCGCTCCATGTGGGTTCGACCCGTACATGCCTCTGTCTACTAGTTATACACCGTGCGGTTGCGGTTATTACATATAGGTATCTCCGGATCCTATCCATTTTTTGGTGTCGTTGCCAAGGACTTGTATTTAGATTTGTTTTTAGGTTTTATTTTCTATTTTTTTTAGTTTTTTTTGTTCCTTTTTACGCGTTTTGGTTTTTTTTCTATTTTCTTTCAGACTTGGTGCGGGGCTTATATAAAAGAGAAAGTGTTGAAAAGTAAAGCGAAGCCAAAGAAGGAAAGAAAAGAGAAAATCCGAAGGAGTAATGAATAATATTTTTGTATATAGTTAATTTTTTTTTTAGAAACTGTAATTAGGGTTATATTTTTGTAATCTTTTATTTTTGGACATTTTTATTTTTTATTTTTGGACATTGGACTTTGGGACATTATTTTTAAAACCCTAAGGAAGGGTTAAAAATTAAATATAAACTGCACAGGGAAGGACGACAGTTACGATATTGTCTCATCCCCTCAGGTTCGTACACTGGCATAGGAGTCAGTGGCCCGAGTCGACTTTAACGGTTCATCCCCCGTCTGGAACGGGAGCTAATAATTATGAACACCCGCGAATCCCCTGTCAGCGGGTTTACTGGATGATTTTGTATGCATATATGTTGAGGTATTGAAAACGACTGCTTCAATTTCCTAGTAAAGGGAAAGGCCTGGCCATACAAGATAAGGGTTCGGATTTCATCACCGTTCTCTTCTTTCCCGCCTTAGGAAAATAATACCAAACGCGAACTCAAGCTTAAAATACTGACTAGAACGAGACCGATAGGGTAACGAGCTTAATAGGAAAGTCATTCAAAAAATATTGGTAACTCTTTTAAGCATACTTCGAAGTTCATGATGGTTTCTGTAAGTTGAATGCGTGACTGTGCCGCCTTGTAATGTAGTGAGGCCTTGGGTATCAAAGCTCCACGCAGCTTCCCTCGCCCTAATCAACTTACTTAAGCTCGAATTGATTCCAGAGGGGTTTGCTTAAATTGTAACGAATTCCCTTTCAAAGTATTAGAAGCTGGTCTAGAAACAATCTAAGTGGAGCCATCATGATTTTTGTTTGCTAGAAATCAGTAGGTTTGTTTTGGTCGGGTCAGCCTTGTTTGTGCTTGTGTAGAATTCCCTTGCAGTTAGGATGTCGAACTGGTATTACAATAGCCAATACAATGATTATCCGACTAATTTTCAAAATGGACATTTCAACTTTAACCATAGTATGAATAGTGGTTGGGAGCATCCACCTTTTCAAGGTTATGGTTCGTACCATGGTGAGCCCAATTACTATTTGCATACTCACCAGTCATATGAGCAAAACAATCCTTCTATTTATCTAGAAGAGGCTTTCAAGAGGCATTCCTTATTTGTGAAGGAAACCTTAAATATTCCAGACAAGTCCCCAGAGCAGTCAACTAGAATGTCTTTAGAAGAAATTGTTAAGCAATTTACTGAAAGTACAAATAGGATTGTTGAAAAACTTGCACGAAATAATTTTAATTTCCAATACAGTGTCTCCAATAATACCCTTGAAAATGAAGATAGTTATTTGCATAATCAATATGACGATGTTAGAATTGGTAACACTACTTTAGATGAGGTTCGATCATTTTCATGTTATTATAATGATGATTATGATGAGGATACTGTTTCAGAAATATGTATGCATAGTGATCAAGAATTTGTTACTCCAATTGATCTTTATAATGATAATATTATTTCTAGTTCAAATCCAAATAATTTTAATAATTATTCACCTATTCAAAAGGACGAGGATTTGACTAAAAATGCCACCGTTCTAGACGATGTAGTATTTCCTTTTGATTACGAAGCCAATGATGGTTTAGAGGAACGAGTATATTTTGAGTCTAGAGATTTAGAAAAAATAAACTTAGAAAAAGAAAATGAACTCGTTGAGATGAGTGAGGATGTACCTGAATTAGAAGAATCAATTCACCATTTCCAGGAATCTGATAACCTTGAAATTAGGGAAGTTGTGACTAGTCTTTCTAGAGACACTGAAAACTCTAAGTTTGGGAGTGATTATCATTCTATGTGTGTTTTAACTCTTAGAAAATTCCCTCACCCGGGACTTGACATATGTTCCTCAACCATTTTACAAGATTATCTTCCTACACGTTTTCCCGAACCTAGTGATGTCCATAAGAAAGTTCAGTTGTTAGAAACCCATCTTCTGGTTGATGTGGTCAGCTGTATGAGTCAAATATGATTGACTTAAAGGATCCCCAGTTATTCAGGTTATTGTTATGTGCTTCTAAGTTCTTAGTTGAGTATTTCAAGACTCTAGAACCTGATCTTCAAGATCCTACCTTTGAGGAAATCCATTCGATGAAAACTTTTTATCTAGACCCTTTTATAGAGCCTGAACCCGAACCACAAATAAATGTAGTTGTCTTAAACAAAAAAATAGATAAGGGTGTGTTGGATATCTTCCTGGTCTGTTGAAGTCTCCTCTTCTTTTGGTTGTCACTTTTTGCTCCAGATAACCCATAGTTATTCCGGCTGCTGCTATGTGATTCTTCGAGGTGACTAATCTCTTCCATTGTATGGCTGAAGATTTTAAGCTTAACACTTCTTGGAAGGTAACCCAATATTCAAGCGACACGGTAATATCTTTCCTTATCTCTTTTGCTTTAAATGGTAACAATTTCTCCTCGTTCATGTTTTTAATTCTATCTTTAGAACATTGAGGACAATGTTAGATTTAAGTTTGGGGGTATGGGAGAAACTTTTATTTACAATAAAAACTCCAGAGCCTAGAAATTTATGTTTATTAAGGTCGGCACTAACCAATCTAAGTGGATGGAAGCATCTTGGTTGTAGGAGTTGAGGAACCAATATGATTAGATGGAAACATCTAAAGAGTTTATTCATAAAAGAACAGAGCTCAAGTGTTAGAAAAGTAAACATGGTAGTTTCACCATATCCTCGTGATGGAAACATCGAAAGAATCCTGATCACTTTTTTTTTTTTTACCATTGCTAGGGTGAAATAGAGTGACTGATATTTCCAATTAAAAAAAAATAACAAAAGAAGAAGAAACCAGACCACTAGACGAATCGGAATAAATACAATAAAGTCGACCACTGGTACCCTTGTATATGCCAGCTGAGTTGACCTAGAGTTAGGATTATCGACCATTGGTCCCCTTGTATATGCCAATGTGTTGATATTATTCCAGACCAGTATCTCAGTCCATTAGGATAGGTTCACCTTAGTCAACATCATCCACGTTTTTCTCTACATCCATCTTCTTAATCTATCCATGTGATTGGTTGACTCCGATTTATGATGTCCAGAAACTATCTGAGTAGAGATATATCACTTTATATGAATTTTAGTATGCTTGAGTGCAAACTCGTGTACAACAATTGGAATTTCGCATCAGGGTACTTCCTCCTGTAGTCAATAAGTATGCCAACCAAGGAGATTCTTTAGTGCCTTCCAAGGTTCTGCGTAGATAGCTAGGGTCTAGAGTAATGGTTTTGTGGGTACGCCTCTGGTAAACCCTCCCGAGATTAACTCGGTCATTGGGCCTACTAGTGAGTTAGAATTTTATTTTTTTTATTATTAGTTTTTCTCGAGAACTAGCAAATAATAAGTTTGGGGGTATTTGATAGACGCATTTATGTGTCTAATTTGTCCTCAATGTTTCGTATTGTTAGTACTCGTTTTTGTCCTTATTATGGTGTTTTGTGTGTTTGTAGGGGCACCCCAATTACTTATTATTTGCTAGTCGTCGAGAAAAATTATTGGAAAATTCGGCTCGAAAAGTTGCTCGGAACACCCCCCTAGGAGGACATTTGATAAACGAACCACCATTTTGGATAAGGGGCACCCCAATTACTAAGGGGTACCCAAACTGTTAATCACACCCATCTCTGGATAGCGGGCACCCATCTTCATCGTTTAAACACAACATTTTGGCGGGAAATTCACTTCTCTTTTCTTCATAACTCTGGAGAAATTTTTGGGAAGATTCTGTTGGATATTTTTGAGGAATTTACACAAGCATTATATGCTCATTAGTTACACACGTATTTCACGTGTTTGAAGAATCAAGTCTCGGCTATATTTGGTGTACCTCTAAAACAAGGAATAAAATATTATTCGTTAATCATCTGTTATATATTTGGAAGGTTAGCGTGTGGAATGACCGAGTTTGTCTCTAACTAACCGTGTTTGTAGCGTGTTTTGATGGAGATCAACTACAACATGCGCATGAGAATGAAGATAAAAATAAATATATCGGGATATTCTGTTGCCATATTTGGAGAATTACAACGTGTTTAAACTTCTTCTAAAAGCATGCATAAGCGTGTTAGTGTGTAGAATCAAAAAAAGATACGGGAGAATCAACAACAGACGCGTGATGAGAAATAAAAAAATCATTCTCCGAAAACAGCAGAGAGCAAATGAGGATTATTCTTGATTAATCACCGAGATTTGGTGCTGCTGTTGGGTATAAAAGAGGTTTTGGGTAGACATAGAAGGGGATGGAGAGTTAGGGGTGAAGTTATGATTCATATAAGAAGTTGCAGACGAGCTCTGCACTTTCAGGCGAAGAAGATGAAGAAGAACACAAAACAACATATTAAGACATTCGCAGAAACCATTGCCTATACATTCAAAACTAATAACTTTGTAGCAATTTCTGTAACAATTATTTCGAGTTCGCAATAGTTTGTTAGTGTTTCTCTGTAACGGTGGGTTCTGTAATAGTTATATCTGTTACAAACACACTGATTTAGACTTTTTCCTCTTGCAAACACCTTTTTGAGCAATGAAAAATTCCTTTGAGCGTGTTTTCACCATGCGGAGATAGAACCCAACACTGGGATGACGGAGGAAGCCGAATTTCATACATAGGTAACTTTAATTAATTCTTTACATGAATTTTGCACTAATTAAAATAGAATTATGATTTGAATTAATTAGTTATCATTTTATTATATGGGTCATGCTTGCTTATATGTTTGATGTCCCATGCTTACGATTTATAACTAATATTTTGAGAATTTACCTTGGCAAAAATAAAAGTCCATGTTGTTTAATTTGTTGAGCGATAATTTGTTAAAAGAATTAATATTTGAACCTTTTGTTATGAGTTTGGCGGAATCCTGAGTCCCAGCACCTCTATTCATTTTTGTGACAATGTTTTGTATATATTTTTATCTTATTTTAGTTTATTAATTCTTAAAATCAATATCATCAAGTCCAAGTGAACGACAACTCTACTTACCACTATCTAAAATTACATCATCCCACCCAAGTAGTTCATAAGAAATCTGGTATTACAGTTGTTGAGAATGAAAATAATGAACTGATTCCAACTAGGAAGGTCACTGGTTGGCGTGTTTGATTGGTTATCGCAAGTTGAATTCTGTTAGTCGGAAAGATCATTTTCGTTTGTCTTTTATTGATGAAATTCTTGAGCGACTTGCAGGTCATAAATTCTATTGCTTTCTCGACGGATACTCGGGCTACAATCAAGTGGAGATTTCACGAGAAGATCAGGAAAAGACGACTTTTACATGCCTATATGGAACCTTTTCCTACAGATGTATGCCCTTTGGCTTATGCAATGCACTAGAGACGTTCCAACGTCTCATGCTAAGTATTTTTTCAGTTATGGTAGGTAAGAATTTGGAAGTATTCATGGGTGATTTTTCGATCTTTGGTGATAGTTTTACTGATTGCTTGCATCGCTTAGAATTAGCTCTCATTCGTTGCACTAAAATAAATCTTGTTCTTAACTGGAATGTTAAGGAAATAAGGTCTTTTCTTGGACTGCAGGATTTTACCGAAGGTTCGTTAAGGTCTTTAGTAAAATATCCAGGCCCCTGTGCAATCTCTTATCAAAGGACAATTTTTTTGTGTTTGATGAAGAATGAAAAATAGCTTTTGAAAAGCTAAAGACCTTATTGACTACATCTTCGATCATTCAACCCCCTAACTGGTTATTACCGTTTGAGATAATGTGTGATGCTAGCGACTTTGCAATTGGAGCTGTTTTAGGACAGAGAATTAAGAAGCTACCATGTGTTATTTATTATGCAAGTTGTACTTTAAATGATGCACAATGTAACTATTCCACTACGGAAAAAGAGTTCTTGTTTGTTGTGCCTTAGATAAGTTCAGGTCATATCTAGTCGGGTCTAAAGTTATTGTATACACCGACCATGCTTCCCTTAAGCATCTTCTGTCAAAGAAAGATGTGAAACCTAGACTGATTAGGTGGGTTCTTCTTTTGCAAGAATTTAACCTAGAATTCAGAGATAAGAAAGGATTTGATAATGTGGTGGCTGATCATTTATCTAGGATAATACTTGACTCGTCTTTTGAAAGTGATGTGGTTGAAACTTTTCCTGATGAACAGTTGTTTAGTGTATCACTAACACCTTGGTATGCAGACACTGCAAACTATCTTGTTGTAGGTTACATTTCAGCTCATTGGACTCAACAAGACAAGATAAAATTCTTTGCTGAAGTGCAAAATTTTATGTGGGATGATGCGTTTCTGTTTAAAGTTTGCCCAAATCATCTGATTCGAAGGTGTGTACCAGAATTTTAACATCAAAGTATCTTGAATTTCAGTCATTCTAGTGCTTGTGGAGGACACCTTTCAGGTAAGAAAACTGCCTTGAAAATCCTGCAATGTGGTTTTTACTGGCCGACTCTATTCAAAGATGCATACTAGCTTTGCAAAGCATGTGAAAGATGCCAGAAAGTAGGAAGAAATTCTTGATGAGATATGATGCCATTAAATCCCATTTTAATTGTCAAAATCTTTGATGTATGGGGAATAGACTTTATGGGCCCATTTTCTTCTTCTTATGGTTATCAATATATATTGGTTGATGTTGATTATGTATTTTAAAGGATTGAAGTTGTTGCTTGCAGGGATAATGATAGTAGGGTTGTTACTAAGTTTCTGAAAGAGAACATTTTGTCTAGATTCAGCACCCCTAGGACTATTGTCAGTGATAGATGTTCTCACTTTTGTAACAAATCCTTTGAAAAGCTAATGAGATCATATGGTTTTTTTTTCTAGGTCAAAATGGTTTATTGAAGCAAAAAAACGTAATTACAAGAATTACAAAATGGGAGGCTCGAGGCCTCCCCACCCCCATAAACCAAAGGGGCAAAAAAATAGCACTAAAAGTTCATAAAATAAGCTTCTAAACACAAATAAATAACAAAAAGAGGAAAACTAGGAACATTAATATCATTTATGCCCCTTATTTCCAACTCTAAAATTCCTCTTTTTGGGAAGAAGACCAGCAATTATTTGTGACAAATCAGGGTCTCCTTAAGGCGCATTGTATTCATCTTCACGAACATCATCATACTCATATTTTTCTTCATCCGAAGCATAATTACCACCAGGAACAAGCATAACAGGAGATTGAAGTTTTTTCCTTGTTGTAACTCTTTCCAAAAGCTCTCTCTTTTCATTAAAATAATCTCTTTCATATTCTGGATTCCTAATGAAATTGGTACGAGCATCATCATTATAAATGTTTCCTACTTCCTCAAGTTCCTCTTTGGTGAGAATGTTATCAGACTCACGGTTTTGCCTTATAGTCTCCAATCTTCAAGGAAAGCAAGATTTTTTCCTTTCTCAGCTATATTTAGTTTGGTTGATTGAACTATAAGAACTGGATTGTTATCTTCAAGTAAACCCCATTCCTTAGAATTTTTAACTTCAGCCGCAATAGCAGCCACATCCAATTCAGCGTCTTCCAAAACTTCAGTGTTACTTGGCTGAATTTCCTCATCCTCCTCTCTAATACTAACTTCTGAACTCAGCGAATCATATTTATTTTTACACACAAATTCAGAAGAGCGTATTACAACATCCGTCAAGGGAGTAAAATAGACAATTAACGGCCTTGTTTTCCAAGCTAACCAAATCTGTGTTGTACTTGGAATCAGAGTTTTGCTTTGACACGGACTCTTTCTTAGGCACAGAATTCAAATTTGATACGGGATACGGAATCTAGCTGTGTAGTCTTGGACTGAGAGTGTTTGGTCACGGGTATAATACCTGCATGAGCATATTTACTCATAGACACTGAACTGCCTTCCAGGTTTTGCTTGTTCACGGACTGTGGCTTGTTCACTGGCTTTGGCTTGGAGATGGACTTTACCAAATCAGAGTTTGTGTTGGACTGAACTTCTATAACTTTTGCAGTAACTTCAGAGTTTCTATAACGTGCAGCAATAGCTGCTTTAGCTGCAATAACATTTTTACACCTAATCAGTTTGGGTTGTGCTTCCCGAAATTCCATAAAATATTTATTAAGTTCTTCTTCTAACTTGTTATCATCAGCACCCTCATGAATTGTAGCATCAGATGTGCCAACAATCTTTGCATTATTCTGCTGAGCTACATTGTCCAGAATTATCAACTCCTCTTGATCAGCTACAACTTGGTTATTAGCTAATTTCTCCAACGTTGAAGTTGTTGCGACTTCTGCCAAATTCTCATTAGTATTACATTTTACCTGCCAGACTTGCTTTGAAGTTTTTTCCATGGAAACACCCAGTTGAGTAGTTTCTTTGCCAACAGATTTATTTTTAGACTTCTTCTTACAATCATCATCAACATGCCCAATAATGTTGCAAGATGAACCAAATTTTGGAGCATTTGGTACATCATGATATTGCCAAAACTTTCTACCACCAGTAGTTAGCACAGTTCATTCAGGGATATGCTTCGCAAAGTCAATATCCACCAAAACAGCAGCAAAGTGGCCATACTCCATATTTAACGTTATTTGATCTACCACAATTAGTGTTCCAAGAATTTTCCCATTGAAAGAAGTGATTTTTCAGTCCATAACTCTAATGGAAGACCAGGATAACGTACCCAAACAGCTGCATGATATGTTCTTTGTTTATCTGAATTAAACCCTGGATACCAATCAACTAACCTCAAAGCATGTTGATTGACAAACCACTTTGTACCACGAATCTTCTGTTTGTCAGCTTCGTTTGATAGCATAATCAGAAAAAACCCTTTAGTCATCGGAACAAACTTGCACTTATTCAACACAGATTCAATCATCTTTAAACAACAAAAGTTTCTCAAGATAATCAAGCGTGAAAGAAAATAAAAAAACTCAAAACCGTAAAAAAAAACCAGAGAAAAAACCAGACTTACTCTTTCCTCTCATTTTTTAAAGAACTATCAATATCTTACAAAAATGTTCAATGAGATCATATGGGATTACTCTTTTTTTTAAGTATCTACATCATATCATCCTCAAACAAGTGGACAACTAAACGTTTCCAACATAGAGATAAAAGCTATATTGCACAAGAAGGTGAACCCAAATCGCAAGGATTGGTCACTACGACTTATTGATGAGTTGTGGGCTTATAAGACTGCTTTTAAAACTTCAATGTCTCCTTATAGGCTTGTATTCGGAAAAGCATGTCATATATTTGTAGAGTTAGAACACATCACATATTGGGCAATCAAGAAGCTTAACTTTGACCTAGATAAGGGTGGTGAACATAGGAAATTGCAGTTAAATGAGCTTGACGAAATCAAAAATGAGGCATATGATACTTCCAAGAACTATAAAGCTAAAATGAAAATGTTTCTTGATAAGCATATGATTAGGAAAACATTTGAACCTTTAGATAAAGTTCTTTTTTACGATTATCGTTTACATTTATTTCTTGGCAAGCTCAAATCTCGATGGACAGGTCCATTTATTGTTAAGAATGTCTTTCCTTATGGTACCGTTGAGATTGAAAATCCAAAAAAATGGCAATATTTTTAAGGTTAATGGGCAGAGGTTGAAGCCATTTTTGGAACTTGTGAATCCAGAAATCGATACCACGACTCTGGAGGATATTTCTTATGTTTGATTGGCTGTGTTTTGCAGATGTATGGCTGGAGACATAAAATTCAGCGCTTTAGGGAGACAACCCTCTTCTAATGTGTTTGTGGGTATCACAGCTAGAAGCCCTCACGAGACAGAACTCGTCCTCTTGTGCGAGCTTAAGGTTTAAAGGCTTGTTGCATGGGCTAAAAGTAACTGACTTGACCTGCGAAAATGGTAAAATAATGTAGTTTTATTTTTTTATTTTACTTTGTCACAAATAATATGTTATGTGCTGATAAATACCCTCTCTATATTTGAATTATTTTTTATCGCTGCCACATTGAGGACAATGTAGAAATTAGGTTGGGGGTGGTGTGAATCCATTCTTCATTTTTTTTTTTGAATATCTTTGGAGAAGGTTATTGTTTCTATGCCTGAAAAAGAGATTGAAAATAAAATAAAAATATTGCAACATAAGATTAGTTGTTGAGCGGTCTTTTTACACTATTGTATAGTGGATTGTCTCGATGTTTAGTAGAAATTTTTAATCCGCTGTCTAGTGGATTGTCTTGTTGTTTAGCGGACATCCTTATCCAGCTATTTAGTGGATATCATTTATCTATTTGCTGTGAAGCAAATTTTTCTTTTATCTATCTACTGTGAAGCGGTAATTTTTTTTGGTAAGTCCAAAATTGTATTAATAGATAACAGAATTTACAAAAAAAAATTTTACAAGAAAAGAGGTTAAAACTCCAAAACTTATAAACTAACTGAATCTATAATAAGCTACATCCGGAAATTCAACAAAGTTTTAAAAAATAGGTCTACCATCAAAATGCATCCCTTCTCCATTTGGAAGTTAACACCCCATCTTAGCTATATTGTCAGCTGCGAAGTTCGCTTCCCTAAAAGTATGTTGAAAATGAATGGTATCATATTCCCTACGCACTTGTAACCACCTTAGAACATCAAACCAAGGAAAAGAAGAATTATTAAATGCCTCCACCACACTAGAAGAATCAGATCTTATGCACACTCTTCGAATACCTGATGTGATGTGAAGCGGATTTCATTTTCGAGTATTTTTATTCTTGTATTGCTTGAGGACTAGCAAATTCCTGGTTGGGGGCGGTGTTTGTACTCATTTTATGACACAAACTATCATGCTTATGTTGGCTCGAAGCTATGTCATCGTGTTAATTCCATGCCTTGGGCTAATATTGTACACATATGGTTTCATCAATAAAGTGGTCTAACAACTATTACTTTAATGGTGGGTTTGTTTGTAGAATTCATCGTTTCCTGGAATTTATAATCCCGTGGGATTATAAATTCTGGGATTCATATAAATTCCCGGTGTGTTTGGTAACTCAATTAAAATTCCTAGGATTTATAGGGTTTTGTTGTTTTAAGGTCTCTGTACCGTTTGGCATTACCCTCAAATCTTAAAATTGCATGTAAATGGGATTTAGAGTTAAAAAAAAGTGGGTCCATAAATCCCTTGTTAAGTTTCTCAGCAAATCTTAGGGGGAGGGGTCGGACTCCATATGGAGGATTTGCTGGAAAACTGATTCCCACAGGAAATGTGATTCCAAGGATTCGGGCAACCAAATATACCAAGAGAAACGTAATTCTACCAAATCCCCTGGACCCATAAATTCCACCTTTAAAATTCCACATCCAAACCCACCATGAGGTGTTTTGGTTAGTAAAAAGTGCCAAAAGTAGATGCAAGTGTGTACGTGTGGCTGGGATCGGTTGCCTTGGACCAAGGAGGGATTTTTAGTAACTCCACTTCATCATAAATGGATACAAAAGAGATTGAACTCAGCAGATGTTTCATCCTAAATCTATATGATATCGTGAAAAGCTTGGGTTTTGTGGAGCAGTTAATTCAGGAGCAACATCTCAACAAATTGGTATTTTTCATCAACTAAATCTTGGAATTTCTAAACATGGATTCGAATTGGGTTTATCTTGAGAAGAATTAGTGTTACTGCCAAGGATTCATGGCTGGAAATGATGGTTTTGCGTGAAATTCTTGCTGGGGTAATGGTTTAATGGATGTATGGTTTGAGTTCTTGAGTTGTGGGTGTTTGTTCGAATGAAGAAGTGATGTTACTGATGCGGTTGTTATTGTTGATTCATGGGTCCGTTGAAGGCAGCATAAATGGGGATTTTGGTTGATGTTTACATTGACTGAATTGTGAGAAACTATATGAAGAGAGTTGTTTCTATCAAGTAAAATTCAGGTAGTCAACAACTGATTTCAGCTATTGCAGACAGAAATATGAGGAAAATATTTATATGATGTGATTTTCCCCCAATCAAGGAAGGGTTTGAATCAACTATTAGATATGGGTTTTCTGGGTGCCAAATGGAGAGATGGATAAGGTCGATTTCCATTCTTTTAGGCATGAAAACATGGTTGAATCCGAGCTAGAAATCAGATAAGAAGTCACGGGAGCTATGTATAAAAGGGAAGCTGAATGAACCAAGAAGGTAGGCTGGAATACCACAATCTGAATTTATTTTCTTTGGTTTTGGAATTAGTTCCAGCTGTTAGTTCTCTTTTGTGTTAAGAATCTTCATTCAACTTATTGAGTAATGGCCTTTTGCATAACTATGAGAAGCTAAACCCCTCTCTGCCAAGACAAGAGGGGTAGCTTAATGAGTTCTAGTATTCTTTACTGTGATCATAAATTAATTTCATGATTTATTCCATTTCTTTGTCTCTGTTTGATTGCATTTTTTGTGTTGATGATGTCTACAAACTTCCAAGATTCATTGTGATTTCAGGATACATTGAATGCTAGGGAAGCCATGTGACATTTCTCAATTGAGCTTTATTTTAGAAACATAATTAATCAGTCATGAAATGGTATTTGTGTTAGTTACATTAAGATTCTAGTTTGTTATGTGGAATGAATCATTATTCAGTTCAATTCAAATTATAATATGATCACATACATACTTGAATATATTAGGTGAAACCTCGAAGTCTTGGTAGATTTACATCAACTGTTACCTTTTACAATTATTTCATGTTTCTATCTCAATTACAACTAAATTACATTATTATTTTTCTTAATAATTCTTTTGAAGCACCTGCAATCTCTGTGATTCGAACCCATTTCGACTATACTACAATTCCTATGCTGATTACACCTTGATACTCTGAAAGAGTGATCAATGATCTTCAATATTGTTGGAATTTTTTAGTGTTATTCTTTACCGAATCTCCTAGCCGGTAGATGCTAATAGCACGGAATATAATAAAATAAAAGCTTTTTAGAGGTTTTTTTAGAGTTTTTCAGAGCTCTTTAGATATTTCAGGGTTCTTTTAGTGTTTTCAGGGATTTTTAGGATATATCCAAAGTTAATCTTCACTATTTTAGGGAATTTATTAGTATCATTCCTTACACAGAATTATGTAACTTTCAGTTAGTTTTAACAGATCCCCAAACTGGTAGATACCACTACTACGAAATATAATTAAATTAATGTTTTTTTAGAGTTTTTCATAGCTCTTTAGATATTTTAGGGCTTTTTAGTGTTTAAAGGGATGTTTAGGATACATTCAAAGATGATCTTCACTATTGTAGGGAATTTGTTAGTATCATTCTTTATAAATAATTAAGTTACTTTCTCTTTATTTTAACGAATCCCTAGCTGGCAGATAGCAATGCTACGAAATATAATTAAATTAGAGGGTTTAAGAGTTTTTTACCCTCTAAATATAATTAATTTAGAGGGTCTCATTTCAAGTAAGAAATGAGACCTTCCAAAGATGATCTTCACTATTGCAGGGAATTTATTAGTATCATTCATTATAAAGAATTATGTAACTTTCAATTAGTTTTACCGGATCCCTACGCCGACACATACCAGTATTACGAAATAAAATTAAATGAATGGTTTTTAGAGTTTTTTTTATAGTTTTTCAAAGCTCTTTCGATTTCAATGCACTTTAGATTTTACGGGGCTTTTTAAAGTTTTTCAGAGCTCTTTAGATTTCAGGGCTCTTTAGTGTTATCTAGGCTTTTTATGATACATTCAAAGATGATTTTCACTATTGTAGGGAATTTCTTAATATCATTTCTTAATAAAGAATCAAGTTAATTTCTCTTGGTTTTAACGAAACCCCTAGCTGGTAGATACCAGTGCAACGAAATATAGTTAAATTAGAGGGTTTTAGATCTTTTTGAGTTTTCCACAATTTTTTAGAGGTTTTCGGAGCTCTTTAGATTTTTCAGGGCTCTTTACGATACATTCAAAGATGATCTTCAATATTGTTGGGAATTTGTTAGTGTCATTCA
The DNA here is from genome assembly GCA_023529315.1 of Papaver bracteatum. Lineage (NCBI taxonomy): Eukaryota > Viridiplantae > Streptophyta > Magnoliopsida > Ranunculales > Papaveraceae > Papaver > Papaver bracteatum. The sequence goes on from JAJJWX010001863.1 coordinate 1,138,291, forward strand.
TTGACGAATATCCTAGCTGGTAGATACCAGTGCTATGGAATATAATTAAATAAAAAGTTTTCTGAGCATCTTGGAGTTTTTCAGATTTTTTTAAATAGTTTTTCAGAGCTCTTTAGATATTTCAGGGCTCTTTAGTGTTACAGGGATTTTTAGGATACTGTGTTGCGGTGGTGTTGCCAAGGGAAACCCTAGTATTGTAGGAGTTGGAGCTGTAGTGCGTGATGATGATTGCAATTTTGTTGGGTCTATGAGGATTGACTTGGGAAGAATGAACAACTTCTTGGATGAACTTTACGGTATTATTGTTGGTTTAGAGTGGGCTTTCAAGTGGGCTGTTAGAAAGGTTCTATTTCGATCAGATCCGGTTGGTGCTGTTACGGCCTTGTGAAGTTTGAATGTGCCATGGTTCGTGAAACATAGGTGGAGAATGATTCAAAACAACTATGATTCCATACGTTTTTTTCATACATGTCTTGAGGCTAACTTTGCGGCGGACAATATGTCAAAAAGAGGTTGCTCCCTTATAAATGGTGAAGGGTTGAATTATGATGAAATACCATTTTTTCTAAATTCTTTAGAATGTCCAAATGTTTCATATTTCAGATTTAAGTAGTTTGTAAGTTTTTGGGGTCTTTGAACCTCTTTTCTTGTAAACTCTATGTACATATTGGCTATCCATTTTTTTGGCGATTTTTTTAGGGTTTTCATATTTCTCACGTCCTTTCCTTCATCTTGGATCATCTTTTGGTGATTTAGGATGGGGGAAAATCCTGATTCAAACGTGATTTCTCATGGGATTAAAACCGTGAGTTTTGCTGATTTAGTTAAGGGTAAAAAACCCTATATATTAAAAGATTCAGATTTACTATCTCTTCGTGATGCGGCTTTGTATGGAGATGAACCGGCCTTGGACTTACCTTTATAACTTACACAAGATGGGCGTGATGTTTTCTAGTTTAGTCTCATTGGGAGATTGAACTTTAAGGGTTTAAAACTTGCTGATGTTCAAAAAAGTTCTGAAGAACAATGGGGTTTTGGTGATGGAAGATGCAAGATGGTTCCAATGACTAAAGGGTTTTTCATTATAAAGTTAACCTCAGCTGATGACAAGGAACGAGTATGGCATGGTGATACTTGGGTGATTCAGAATCAACATCTTAGGGTTTTCAATTTTTACACCTACTTTGATCCAGAAAGACAACAAACTTCTAGAGCTACAGTTTGGGTAAGCTTCCCTGGTTTGTACATTGAGTTATAGACAAAGAAAATTCTTCTTTCTATTGCTAAAATCATTGGGAAACCGATTGCTATTGATCAAAAGACTTTAGATCATGATATTGGAAACTATGATGCAAGACTTTAGATCATGATATTGGAAACTATGATGCTGTATTGATTGATATTGATTTTGCTAAGATGATTCCAAAAAGAATTCGCTTGAAAGCAAATGGAAAGGAATTCTGGCAGTATGTTGAAATTCAAGACTTAGAGAACATCAAATTTTGTACGCACTGCAAGTTTATGGGACATAAATTTGAGAACTTCCTTGCTGCTCTGTAGTTGCAGGAAATCCTACACTACACCCTTGTTAAGAATTTGTAATAACTAACTCAAATTTGAAGATTAAGAACGACACTTTATCATTTGATTTTCAGAAATGTTTACAGGAAATGTAAGAATTCAAGAATACAACTTTTCTCTTGAAGTTTCTCTCTCCTCAAGACTTTCTCAACTCTTAAAAATACATCATCCTTTTCTGGACATATTGGGTCTCTATTTATAGGGTAGTTACATAATGGACGACAACTAAGTTTTCCTCTTATTTCGGATTTGTTCTACGATTGTACCGCGATAGTTACAATGTTCATTCTCGCAATCTTTGTAACCATCGCGGGACAAACATGCTTTTCTCATGTTTTCTTCAATCGTCAGCTATTACGTCACTCTTTTGACTGCTTTTGTGACATTCGCAAAGTGTTGTTAAAAAGCTTGCGGTGATGCTCGCTGGGAAGTGTTGTTAATCTCGCAGAGAAGTGTTGTAGCGATATTCTGGTCCTACATCTTGCCTCTTCTCATGTCTTCTTCGCAAAGTGGAGAAGATATGAGAATATTAAACTCTTCATAGTGCTCGCAGCTTCTTTTCTTTCCATATTTTCTTCTCAACATAGCTCCGTTATTTTAGCTTGACTGCCTACACGTGTTGTAAAGTCTTCTTTTTACCGACACGTCTCTAACCAACAGGTCACCCCCTTTTGCCTATAAAAGGTAGGATTAGGTTACAAAACTAATTTTCTTCTTTTACTTTTCTATCTTCTTCATCTGTTTGTTTTGTTTTTCGTCTGCAACTTTTCCCCTTCTTCATATTCTCCTACTACTGTTCTAATGGAGTCATCAATGTATGCTTTTCAATTATGATATTTGTTTGAACTAATTTTTACTCATATCTTCCAATCTTCTCTATTTGATTCTTCATAATTCTCATATTATGTTTTCTCTTCAGTAGAGCTACTCCAAATGTCCAGTCTGTAATTCAAAACCCTAACTCTAGTAAAAGACCGACTGAAAAGACGAAGAAGAGTTCTGCGAGTAATAAGGTAGTAAGAAACACATTTTATCTCTTGATAACAATATTGTTGCCTCTGCTTCTTATCTAAGTTATTATTCGAAGAATGATGAGCGTATCGCTAGACCTCCTAAAATATTTCGCCAAAACAAAACTCTTGAGGCTGATTTCATCATTCCAGAGTTGAAGTCTGCGAGAGCTACCCCCATTTCCTTGCAATCAGACCTTCATTCTTATGTTTGCGAGAATATCGCTGTTAACATCCCTGACTCTTTGTTAAATAAAACCCCCATAGTTGTTGTTAATAATATTCCCTCCAGTCCTTTACAACCCTCAACTATTACTTTTCCAAACACCCCTCCCTATGATGATGCCACCATTACAAATAACCCAAATCTCCAACTCTCCATTTTTAATACTCCTTCCTCTACACCTCTTCCTTCATCTAAAGAAACATCAATTGGGGTCGATGTTGCTTTTGAAGTTCTATCTAATATTTTAGATGATGCTAGAAAATCTTTTACTGATCCTCTCGAACATATTGTTTGCGATACTTTAACCAAATATTTTGGTTCTGATAGCTCTGCCTCGCGAGCATCTTTAGAAAATGAAATTGAAGTTTTAAAGAGAGACCTTCACGTTAAGACTTCAGAATGTGATTATCTTCATCAACAGCTTCGCAACTCTTCTCTTGACTGCGAGAACCTTCGCGGAAAAAAAAAGGAGCTGAAAGGTATAATCTTCTTGGCTCAGTCTTTTTGTTTTTCTGTTTTTAGTAAATTTTCATCTTCCCTATTCTTAAGTTTCTTTCTTAAATTCTTGGCTTGCATATTTAGTTTTAAGTCAGAGTCGATTCATTGAAAGACTTAAATTTGAATCTATCGCTGAAGAAGCTCATTTTGAAAAAGATTCTTGGATGGATCAGTTTAATAGACTAGATAATCTCTACACATATTCGGTTGATCAAATAGATAATCTCACTAATGAGAACAATCAATTATCACAGAGCCAACATTTATTAAATAGCGAGGTTACTCGCCTCTCATACTTGTTAATCAAAGCTAATTTGGCGACGGAATATTTATCAGATGAAAATAGAACTTTATCTCAAGAAAAACATAAATTTTCAAGCTTGATGGCGATTTCCTCGCAAAAATTGAGTAATCTCCAAAGAATATGCGATAATCAAGAGCAATCTCTTCATTCTCTTAAGGATGAACTTTAGGAAGTAACTGAATCATCTGCCGCTGAGAAGGATAAACTCATCAAGGGTAGGTTAACTCTTAGTTTAAAGGCGCAAGCTTCAAGATCAATACTACTAATTAAAAGAATCTTATTCTTTATTGGCAAAAGAAAATTCATATCTCCATTCCAAATAAGAAAACATAAAATATCGCCTGAAGGGTATAGTTGGGGATAAGTTTGACGATGCCATGAATCAATGGGAGAATTTTTGCTCATTAATTCAAAAGTTAACTTCTCAAAAAGAAGGTAGTCATTTGACTGCCTCACTTGCTGATTTTTTTTGTCAAATTTTATGTTACATTTCTTGCGAGATCCTTGTCTGAGTAATCTTTTGCCATTTCTATTGCTCGCAGAATCTGAAAGAAGCCTTCACTCTACTATCTCTGATTTGACTGATAAACTGGACAAAGTTCGCAAAGAAAACAAGGTTCTCACTTCTGATCTTGTAACATGTCGCGATGTGGAAGAAAGAAGACTTGATTATCTCGAATACTACAAAAATATAGAGATTAGAAATCGTGATAGAGGTTTCCTTCGCAAGGTCTACCTTAGTGCTGAAGTTCTTGTGAACAAGATTCTAATTTCTCAATCTCTCTCTACTGTATCTGTCCCTCCTCTAGAAGTTTATGATGATGAAGTTCCTCTTCCCATGGATAAGGAATTAGAATATGCCAACGCTGAAGAAGATAGTGAAGAAGATTTTTCGAAGAAGACCAAAAAGAAAAAAGTCCTCCTAGAAAAGTAACTACAGGTGGTGAAGTAACTGTAAAAAATAAAGGAGAGACTCGCAAAGATAGGAATGTTGATGAGGCTGATCATGCTGGAAAAAATAATGAATCTGGCGAGACCAACGCTGAAGTTTAAATTTTATTTTTGCTTTTCTTTTCCTTCTTCTTCCTTGCGAGCAATGTAACCTTTTGAAACATTTAGAATCTAACTTTTACTTTTGCTATTTTGAATGTTTCAAGAAAGATAATGAGATTTTTGTTTATCCACTCCTCTACTTGCCCTTCATTATATTTCTTGCGATGGTGAATTATTTCCTGTATCTGCGATTATATAAATAGATCTGCGATGTAATGAATATTTCTTGCGATATCTTCCGCTAAAAATCCTGATCTGTAAATAATGTTTCTGTAAATTCTTGAAGGAATCTTCTTTCTCATATACTCTCCTGAGAGAAACAAATAAAATAGTTAATGTTTGAGATTATTCTGTTGGTCTTATTTTTCCTTCCTAGTTAGAGGTCTTATTTTTCCAAACTTTTCTTTCTGCGACAAAATCGCAGGATGTATTTACATTTGTATGTAAAAACCCATTGATCTTGCATTATCTTTGCTTCTTCTAATTTTCTGCGACAATATGACAGGTCTATATTCTCTTGCGAGAATGAAGTCCTATGACATTGCCGTCTTGCGATGAAATCGCAGTTAATCTTTACACTTTCATGTAAAAACCCATTGATCTCATCTTAACTTTTCTCTTTTGGCTTGTTGCCTTTATATAATTTTCGTCACGTGACAATATGACAAGCCTAAATGTTCTTGCGATCATAAAGCCCCATGACATTGCCATCTTAAGACACTTATCAGCTCCCTAATGGAGGGTGCCGCCCTTATCTTCCCCCTGGTTGCCCCTTCAAGGAGGGAACATCGGCCATACAAGACTATCTCCTCCCATCCAGATTTGCCAACAACCAGTTGTTTTCGCAGCCTCTTGTCCTTTATGCCTATATGGCTTATAGTTACAAGACTGCACCCTAAGTGGGGTTTTCTTCGGGTCGAGTGCATCATAGCCAAGACTTTCCAAGGATGGTCAGGGTAGTTTCGTACGCCCCGGGCACCCTTGACTCAACCGTGTACCTCGACGCCTTGGTCATATTCTGCACTCCTTAGAAGAGGTTTTTAGTCGTCCAACCAGGGTATGACCTTATATAGTTGGAAATCCAAGATCCCTCTCCTGGATAGGTTTTCTTTAACCCTAACATCTTCATGACTCAGGTTCCAGCAGCGGTATAACCTTATCCCTGAGTCATGTAAATAGATACCCCCTTATATGACGCACTATTAGGTCTTACATTTGCTCCCTTGCGAAATTTTATTCGCGAACTAGGGTGCACGCCATAAAGGTTCGTCCCATTCTATTAATCTCTGCGAAATTTTTATTCGCCTTTCTTGCGATTATACTCGCAGCTCTTGTTTTGCTTTGTTATCAGAAGAACCTCTCAGTTATAGCAGAGAAAGAAGAATTTATTAGTTGTTTCATCATACAACGTACCAGTATCTCTTATCTCGCAGAAGTTGTCATTGATAATACCTTTTCAGAAATAGTCTATTCCATGGTCTATCAAGTATTTGACCAACATCTCTCCCTTCAGGGTCCATTAGTTTGTATGCCCCGGTTCCAACTATCTCTTTAATAATGTACGGTCCATCCCATTTTCTCGCCAACTTTTCATCATTCTCTCGCTGATAACTTGGTGTTTCTCACAGCACTAAATCGCTAGGTTAAAATTCACGTTTCTTAACACGTTTGTTGTACTCGCGAGCTAATCTTCGCTGGTAATTTTCCATATGTTGTAAAGTCTTTTCTCTTTTTTCTTCTAATTCATCCAATTTATTTAAAATCATTCCAGCACTTAGATTTCTTTCCCAAGCCTCTCTTTTTGTTGTAGGAATAGCTACTTTTTTCGGTAACACAGCTTCAACTCCGTATGTCAAACAAAAAGGTGACATTCCAGTAGCTTCTTGTCTAGTTGTATTGTAAGCCCATATTGCATTATGCACCTGTTCACACCATGCTTTTTGGTATCCTTCTAGCTTATTTTTTAAGATGTCTGCGATTGTCTTATTAGTTGCTTAAGCTTGACCATTTGCTTGTGGGTATAAAGGAGTAGATTTTCCACACTTTATCTTAAATGCATTGAGTAGCAATTCTATATTCTGCCTTTCAAATTGCTTTCCATTATCAGACACCAACTGTGCTGGAATCCCAAATCTACAAATTATATTCTCAAATATGAATGTAAAAATATCTTTATCGCGGATATGTTGTACTGCCTTTACTTCTCCCCATTTTATGAAATAATCTGTTGCGACAATTAGATATCTTCTTTGTCTAGAACCAGGAACAAATGGTCCCACAATATGTAATCCCCATTTCCCGAAAGGCCATACACTTGTTGAAGATGATAATGGTGCTCCTAGTGCATGTACTTTCTTTCCATATCGCTGGCAATCTTCGCAACGCCTTGAGAGTTGTTTTGCATCTTCATGCATGTATGGACAATAATAGCCTTGCATTTTTGTTCTATATGCCAAATATCTTCCTCCACTATGATTACCAGCATCACCACTATGAAACATCTTCAATATTTTTTGTCCTTCCTCCCTCGTCAAACATCTTAGCGATGGTCCACTAAAAGATCTACGATATAATACTCCATCTCTTAACTCATAATTGGTTGCCCTACTTTTTAATTTATGTGCCTCTAATCGATTTCTTGGGATTTCTCCTCTTGCCAAGTATGCATGAAGATCTGCTCATTAATCTGTAATGTTGCTCTTTAATTATTCTTCGCCAAATTCTACTATCATCACATCTTCCTATTCTTCTTCCTTGTTTATCGCTGGTAATAAAAGTGTTTGAATTTTTATGCATCTCGCAGCTGGATTTGTTATCATACTGGATATGAAAGCAAAAGCATCTACGAGTCTATTATCTTTCCTTGATATGTGTCTCTATTTTATTTTTGGAATTCTCGCAGATAATTCTTCGACTAATCTTTTATACTTTCTCAAAGATGGTTCGTTTGTTGTGTATTCTCCTTTTATCTGGCGAATAACCAATTGTGAATCGCTGGTGATTCTAGAATTTTCCAACTTTATTTCTACCGCAAATTTTAAAGAATGAATCACGGCATCATATTCTGTCTCATTATTAGTGGATGCAAATTCCAATCTAAATGAAAAAGTTGTTTTTTCTCCTTTTGACGAAATAAAAACAACTCCAATCCCATTTCCTTCTCCATTTGATGATCCATCCACCAATATCTCCCATCTGTCGGGTTCTGTTAATAGCTCTTTTGGATCTCCATGTTCCTCTTCTATATCCATCATTTCTTCCACATCTTCATCATCTTCTAAAGGAAATTCAGCTAAGAAGTCTGCGATAACTTGTGACTTTGGCGAGGATAAAACTTCATATTGGATATCAAAGTGTCCTACTTGTGCATTCCATCTCTCTACTCTGCCTGATCTTTTTAAATTTTTCATTACTGATTCAATTGGCACTTTTGTTAACACTTTGACCTTATGTGCTTGAAAGTAGATGCGAAGCTTAAAAGTTGCATGCACCAACGCTAGAATTAGTTTCTCAATTTTTGAATAATTTCTCTCTGCAGAATTGAACGTTTTGCTAATGTAATAAATTGGTTTTTCTACCCCTGCATCTACTCGCAGCAACACAACACTTAGCGCATATGTGGTTGTTGCGAGATAAATCAATAGTTCTTCTCCCGGTTCAGCTTTCTGTAAGATAGTTATGTTCATTAAATGTTCTTTTATCCCTTGAGAATCATTTTCACATTCATATGTCCACTTGAATTTTGTTCCCTTCTTGAGTATATCGAAAAAATGTTTGCAGTTGTCTGAAGATCGCGAGGCTAAGAGTCCATTCAATTTTTTCACATCTTTTACCATCGCAGGCGTTGGCATATCGGGAATTGCTTGCACTTTTTCCGGATCAACTTGTATTCCTTCTTTTGATACAATATACCCCAGAAATTTTCCCGAAGTTACTCCAAAAGTACACTTATCGGGATTCACTTTAATATTAAATTGTCCCATTTGATCAAAAATCTCTTTCAAATCTTGCACATAATTCTCATCTTCTTTGCTTTTGATCAGCATATCATCTACATACACTTCTAATGTTTTATGGACCCACTTTGCAAACACCTTCTCTACCATTCTTTGATATGTTGCAACAACATTTCGTAAGCCAAAGGGCATCTTTGTATAACAATATAATCCTCTTGGAGCAAAAAATGCGGTATGTTCTTGATCTTCTTCAGCGAGAGGGATTTGATTATATCCTTTATATCCATCCAATGAAGATATTCTTGCATTTACCGCTGTTGATTCAACCATCTGTGGGATATATGGTAATGGAAAACTATCTTTAGGACAAGCTTAGTTTAAATCAGTTAAATCTATGGAAATTCTTATCCCCTTGTTCTTCTTTAGGACCACCACCATATTTGCAATCCACTCCGGATATTTTGCTTGCCTTATAATTCCTGCGTCGAGCATCTTCTGTAATTCTTCTTCTATTTGAGAATGGTATGTTGTTGAAATTTTCCTTATTCTTTGCTTAAATGGTCTTATATTTTTGTTGATTTCTAAATTATGACATGCTATTGATGGATCTATCCCTGACATCTCATCCATGCTCCACGCGAAGATATCTTTGTATTCTCGCAAGAGATTTATAGTTCTTTCTTCCTCATATGCCTCCATTCTAGTCCCAATTTTCAGCATTTTAGGCTCTTCTTCACTCCCAATATTTACTTCCTTTGTTGGTTCTGCTGCAGTATAACTGGCTTCAGGTTCTCCCATTGGTGTTGGTGTTTTCATAACTCTCGCGAGTTCATCTCCTTCTCGCGAGATTTCGCTGGGTATTCCTTTTCCTTCTTTTGCTCTTATCATGTAAACTTTAAATTCTTCTTCCTTCTTTATTTCTCTTGCCAATTTTATGCGAGCCTTTCGCAGCTTTGGACGTTCTTCACAATTTCTTACTTCAATTTGGTAACACAATTTCGCAAAATCTGTGTCTCCTTTAATTTCTCCAATTCCACTGGGTAGAGGAAATTTAATGCATTGATGCAATGTTGATGCTACAGCCTTGATTGCGTGTATCCACGGTCTTCCTAATATCATGTTATACGGTGATTCCACGTTTACCACACATAATGTTACTTGTGTTTCAATCTCTCCTAGTGGAATTCGTACCACTATCTCGCCTTTAGGTTTTGTTAAAGATTTTCCAAATCCATGAATATGATATGTTGAACAAGACATTTCTTCATCCTTATATCCCATTTTCTTAAAAGTATGATAAAATATTATATCCACAGAACTTCCTGCATCCACCAAAGTTCTATTCATAGCCCATTCTTTTACAGATTTTATTGATTCTTCCTTTCTCATTGGTATAGTGGATACCGTGATTACCAAAGGAAATGTATGACCTAGATTTTCTTTTGGTATTTATGTTGCTGTAAATGTGATCTCATGCTTTTCCCAATATTTCAATGATGATATTTATTCCACCGTCATAATTTTCCTTCCTTCAAAATCCCGTTTGTGTATCTTCCCTTTAATATTTTCATGAAATCTATCAATCATTATTCTTGTTACCATACCACACTCCAATTTTCTACAATGTTCTTTGATTCTGACCATTATTCCTTCAAATATCTCACCGATTTGTTTTATGATATTCTTAATCTTGAACAATTCTTATCTTCTTCCTCACTTTTTCTATGATTTCGCTAATTCATTCCCTGTTTCGGGCGCCAAAATGTAGTTGCAGGAAATCCTACACTACACCCTTGTTAAGAATTTGTAATAACTAACTCAAATTTGAAGATTAAGAACGACACTTTATCATTTGATTTTCAGAAATATTTACAGGAAATGTAGGAATTCAAGAATACAACTTTTCTCTTGAAGTTTCTCTCTCCTCAAGACTTTCTCAACTCTCAAAAATACATCATCCTTTTCTGGACATATTGGGCCTCTATTTATAGGGTAGTTACATAATGGATGACAACTAAGTTTTCCTCTTATTTCGGATTTGTTCTGCGATTGTACCGCGATAGTTACAATGTTCATTCTCGCAAGCTTTGTAACCATCGCGGGACAAACATGATTTTCTCATGTTTTCTTCAACCGTCAGCTATTACGTCACTCTTTTGACTGCTTTTGTGACATTCGCAAAGTGTTGTAAAAAAGCTTGCGGTGATGCTCGCTGGGAAGTGTTGTTAATCTCGCAGAGAAGTGTTGTACCGATAATCTGGTCCTACATGCTCGTAAAATTTTAGGAGGTTCAAATGCTGCAAAGAAGTCTTCTATTGAGAGTAACAAAGAAGGTAAAGAAGAATAAATAACCAAATACGTTTGGAAGGAAGTGTGTAAATTACCCCATGAAAATCATGCAAATAAAGTAAGCAATGTTTCTAACAGTGGAGATGTTACTGTTGAAAATATGGCTATGCAAAATGTTGGAGGTGCAGCTCAAGAGAATACTGATCCAGTTCAAGAGAAAACTGAGGATAAGTAGTTGGAGGTGCAACTCGACAAAGATTGTTTTTCTTACCGTGAAGCACAACTAAATTTGATCCAGTGTAAGAATGCCATTGCAGTGAAAGCAGATGTTGCTGTAAGAAAAATTGATAAGTCCGGTGCCATCACAAACTCTGAACTTGCGGAAAAATTTAGGGAAGACAAGTCCAACCCAAACTCTGATTTGGAAACATCCATTCCCAAGTCCATAAAGCCAAAGTCCGTGACCAAGAAGAATTCTGAGGATATTTCCGTAAAGAATTCTAATAAATCCGTGGCCAAGCCAAATTTAGAAGGGATGCCAGTTAAGGAAGCTAATGACACTTCAACAGGTTGGACGGAAGTAAAGAGTAAGAACACATCTTCTAAAGAAAAGACCAAAGGTACTCCTTTTTCTTTTAAGCCATTTGAGGATGTTTTTACGCCTATGATGGATGCATTGACCAGTTCAGAAATAGTGGTTCACAACTCTAAGTGCTGAATTGGGTTTTAGAGATGAATAAGTGCAAATTGAAAACTTAGATGAGGAAAATTTAGAGGTTTCAAGTGACTCAGATGATAGTATGTGCTCGAAATATTGGGCTAAAATTGATGCAGATATTCTAGCAAGGAAACAAACTAGGAAAGTGGCCAAACAAGCTGCAAAAATCATGGATACAAATTCTAAGTCTAATGAGGAAATTCCAATCCATGAGCATAACAAGGATATTCAAGCAGGGTTGAAAGAAACTGTTTTTGATATGGATAATATTGTGACTAAGGAGGAACTAGAGGTGGCAAGTACTATTCAGCTTGATGAAGTGCGTGCTAATTTCATTAGTGATCCGGCCTTTAGACAAGAATATTTCAAGGAAAAAAAGAGCAAATGGATAGAATTTCAACACAGAAGAAAGCTCAATCTCCTATTAAGCTTGTTCCAGGTGGTAATTATGCTGATTATGGAGATCAATACAAGGAGCCTTATTATATGACTCAAATAATTGCTGGTCTCATTCCCAAGAAGAAGAATTTTAGAGTTGGAAATAAGGGCCGAAAACGATATTAATTTTTCTAGTTTTCTTCTTTATGCTATTTTATAACATGCTTAGGAGCTTATTTTATGAGTTCTTTTTTAGAGTTTTATGCCCCTTTGGTTTATGGAGGTGGGGAGGCCTAGAGCCTTCCATTTTGTAATTCTTTTTATTACGTTTTTTTTTTTTTTGCTTTAATAAACCATTTTGACCTAGCAAAAAAAAAAAATCATCAATATAATTTTGGACTTACCAAAAAAAACAAAAAAGGGATTTTTAGGATACATTTAAAGATGATATTCACTATTGCATGGAATTCATTAGTATCATTACTTATAAATAATTATGTAACTTTTAGTAGTTTTAACGGATCCCCAAGCTAATAGATACCAGTACTACAAAATATAATTAAATTAATGCTTTTTAGAGCCTTTTAGAGTTTTTCAGAGCTCTTTAGATTTTTAAGGGATTTTTAGTGTTTTCTGGGCTTTTTAGGATATATTCAAAGATGAACTTCACTATTATAAGGAATTTGTTAGTATCATTCTTTATAAAGAATTAAGTTACTTTCTCTTGGTTTTAATGAATCCCCTAGCTAGTAGATACCTGTGCTACGAAATATAATTAAATTAAATATTTTCAAAGTTTTTCAGAGCACTTTAGCTTTTTCAGCGCTCTATAGATTTTTTAAGGGTTTTTAGAGTTTTCAGGGCTTTTTAGTATACATTCAAAGATTATCTTCACTATTGTAAGGAATTTGTTAGTATCATTCTTATAAATAATTAAGTTACTTTCTCTTGGTTTTAATGAATCCCCTAGCTAGTAGATACTAGTGCTATAAAATATAATTAAATTAGAGGGTTTCAGAGATTTTTTTAGAGTTTGTCAGAGTTTTTTAGAGGTTTTCTGAGCTCTTTAGATTTTTCAAGGATTTTAACGATACATTCAAAGATGATCTTCTATATTGTTGGGAATTTGTTAGTGTCATTCTTTAACGAATCTCCTAACTAGTAGATTCCAGTGCTACAAAATATAATTAAATAAAAGCTTTTCTGAGATTTTTAGAGTTTTTTAGAACTTTTTTTAGAGTTTTTCAGAGCTCTTTAGATATTTCACGACTCTTTAGTGTTTTCAGGTCTTTTTAGGATACATCCAAATATTATCTTCATTATTGTAAGGAATTTATTAGTAACATTCCTTATAAAGAATTATGTAACTTTTAGTTAGTTTTAACGGATCCCCAAGGTGGTAGATACCAGTACTACGAAATATAATTAAATTTATGCTTTTTAGAACTTTTTAGAGTTTCACAGAGTTGTTTAGATTATTCAGGGTTCTTTAGTTTTCAAGGCACTTTAGATTTTACGGGGATTTTTTGAGTTTTTCATAGCTCTTTAGATATTTCAGGGCTCTTTGGTATTTTCAAGGCATTTTAGGATACATTCAAAGATGATCTTCACTATTGTAGGGAATTTGTTAGTATCGTTCTTTATATAGAATTAAGTTACTTTCTCTTTTTTTAAACGAATCCCCTAGCTAGTAGATACTAGTGCTACGAAATATAATTAAATTGATCTTATGGAATGGTTTCCAGGGTTTGATGCAGACAAACATAAAACTTCTCATGCTACCGTATGGGTTAAATTTCCTGGTTTGCTTGTGGAGTTCTGGATTGAAAAAATATTGCTGGATATAGGTAAAACCCTTGGTAATGTACAAATTCAGAGTGCATCTCAAGGTCAGAAAACATAGGTGAATGGAACTGATGTTGGGAGCCTTAAGGTTTCTAATGAATGGCAAGAAGCTAGACGTAAGAACAAAGGAAAGAATGCTTATATCATTCCTTTTGTTCCAGAAGTTGTAAATTATGTGAAACAATCTGATGATGTGCATGGACAACATGGGGGGTGTAGACAATACGTCCCATATAGCAGATGACGTACATCCCAATGGTGAATTAGTTGTGTTAAGCGATCATGATGTAATGTTTGGGAGGTTAAGAAAATGGAAAAATATTATGAAAACTTGCAGAAGGCGCATGAAGATCTGGATTCCTATTGTTCTTTACATAGTCCAGCTAATTCTAGAGTCTTATCTCCGAATAAATTCAGTGTTTTACAAGAAGAGGTAACTTTATATGAGTCCAAGGAAGTCACAGAATTCCAAACTCAATTGGATTATGTATGAGAAGAGTCTAAAATTTACATGGACTCTGGTTTTTTTTTTTATACTAAGGATGGATTTATTGATTAACATTTATAAAGAACATAGTCTTCCTCGATAAATTTACTGATATCAGGGGGAAAATTGGAAACATAACTGAAGTTAAGTGCTTCAAGTCTAGATTTTTTATCTAGCGCATGAGCAACACTGTTACCTAGCCTATTCACTAATTTGCAGAACTAGAAATTATTACTGAAAAATTTGTTTTTGATTGCAGAAATTAAATGTTGATTAAACCAGTGCATTTGAGAATCTCCATTGTTGATAGAGTTCACCACATTTGCATAGTCCATCTCAAAAATTATTTTCTAAAAACGACACTCCACTATCCACTCTACTGTCATGACTAGGGCTTTGCATTCAAAGTGCTCAACTCCCACATATGGATCTACTTCCTCCTCCAAGTGAAATCCTTTAGATCCTACTGAATTACCTGCATGATTACGCACAATTAGTAAAACACTACCTTTCTTTGTTTTAATCATGTATAATCAATATTTATTTTAACATATCCTTCTTCTGGTGGTATCCACTCCTTGATGAGTATGCTACATTGCATGCTAACCTTTGCGGAAGTAATAACAGAACTACATTGCTGAATTAAATGATGTATTCTAATGAGAGTACTGTTCTTGTTAGGAAGTATATCCTGAAAAATCAAAGTACATATGTCCTTCCAGATATACCAGACAATACACATTAGCTTAATCACATATGTTTCATCATTGTAGACATTTTGGAAATCTTCACCTGTAACAAACCAAGAAATTATCCAATCCTGGAGAGAAATGAATTGTTGTATAATTGTAGTAATATCAAAATTTAAGCTAATCCAAACGGCTGTAGCATAGTCACATTTCACCAGCAGATGATTAATGGTTTCATAATGATGGTTACACAGTTTACAATGAGGTTTTATTTCAAAGCAATAACTTGCAAGTTTATCTCTTACTGGAACAATATTTTTTAAGCATTTCCAGATAAAAAGTTAGACTCTATGAGGCACTTTACAATGCCACAATTGTTTCCAAAAAACATGAGGAATGTTGTCTCTAGCAATTGAACTATTGCAGCATTAGCACAGAGAGTATTGTAAGCACTTTTAACAGTAAATTTACCCATCCTATCAGGCTTCCAAATCAGATAGTCTTCTCCAGTAAAGGGGATGATCATATTTAGAATAGCAGTAGAGATTTCATGTTTAAAAATAGAACAGATAAGCTGTTCATTCCAAATTCTAGTACCTGGTAAAAAAGATCACTCACAAAAGTGTATGAAACCATACTTGATAGACCCACAATTGGGACATGTGGACTATTGAATCCAATAATCCAATTATCAAGCAAAATATTAATTTTAGTGCCACACTGGACTATCCACATAGACTATTGTTGCAAAACTTGAATACCATCATAAATACCCTTCCAAAGCCAAGAAGAATCACCCTTTAGCTTATCAAGATGGAGTAGACTACCATTTTTGCCATATTTTGCTCTAACAATTTGCATATAAAGAGAGTTCTCATCATTACAAGCTTTCCAGGCCAACTTAGTTAACATTGCATTGTTGAATTTCTCAAGGTTTCTAAATCCTAGTCCCCCCTAAATCTTTAGGGATACTTAGCTTATTCCACCCTATCAAGCATAGACCTCTATTACTATCATGGCCCCACCAGAAATGAGTTTAGATAGACTCCATTTGTTCAATCATAGTTTTAGGAATTCTAAAGCAACCCATCTGATAAGTAGGTAAAGCATTTAAAACATGTTTAACCATGACATGTCTAGTAGAATGATTCATAGTTTTTCCTTTCCAAGTTTTAAGTCTAGATCCAAAAGATTGAATCAAAGGCCTAAAAGTGTAGTTGCAGGAATTCCCACAACACATCCCTCATAAGAATTCATGATAATCAACACATCTTTAAGATCAATAACGACACTTTTATTAATTGATTTATGAAGTTTACAAGAAATGAAATCAAGAATACAACCGTTGCTCCAAACTTTCTCTCTCCTCAAGACTTTTTCACAACTCTCAAAAAATATCTCTCTTCCTTAAGCCTATTCGGCTCTTTATATAGGATATTACATAGTGGACGACAGCTAAGTTGTCCTTTATTTTCGGATCTGGCTTGCAAGATTATCTCAAGCGTACAAGTGTTATGTTCGCAACATTCTTATATTTTGCAAAATCTTCACATCTTTCTCGTGTTTGTGCCAACGTCATCTTTTGCGTCATTTCTGTAACCATCCTGCGATATTCACAGTTGTATTGTTGTTGATGATTTCGCAAGAGTATTATTGTTGCGATATTCTGATCCTACATCTTGCCTCTTCTCATGTCTTCTCTGCGAAGGGGATAACATCATGAGAAATTATTCTTCAAAATGCCGCAGCTGTTCATCTTTCCATATTCTTCTATACTGACACGATTTTGTACTATACCAAGAATTCATTACACGTATCTCTTCCTCCATCCGTTTCTTGACACGTCGTTCATAACCGCTGCTCCTCAATCGTTCACGTCTACTCTTCGCATTAAATTTCATTATCTTCTCAAGA
This sequence comes from Papaver bracteatum, assembly GCA_023529315.1. Taxonomy (NCBI): domain Eukaryota; kingdom Viridiplantae; phylum Streptophyta; class Magnoliopsida; order Ranunculales; family Papaveraceae; genus Papaver; species Papaver bracteatum. Next base: position 1,155,239 of record JAJJWX010001863.1, read on the forward strand.
ATTCTTCTCTCTATATATATTCTTTTCATTCTTTTCTTCCATTCTTTTTTACTTTTCTTCTTATCTTTTCTGTAACTTTTCTTCATCGTTTCTCCGTAAATTCCGCTCTTGCTAGTATAAATTTTCTCGTTTCTATTTTTTTGAATCTTTAATTTCTTCTTCATTCCCATACTCACAATGCCTCCAGTCAGACGTAAATTGGAAGCTTCTTTCGTGAAATTCACAAAGATCTCGAAAAGAAGGGTTTTAAATTATCCACCATTCCCAATCAAGGAGGTAAATCCATTCTCTCTGCTAAACTATTTTCTGATCATCATTGTGATGATAAAGAAATCATAGTTTCTCTTGGTCAGATTCTCATTGGCCTTCCCACTCCTCTCTATGATCCCAATCTTCCTTTGTTTTACGAAATTCTTACTCATGCGATCTTATTGCGAGCCATCTACCAATTGAGTGGGGATTATATTCATTTAGTTCTTGAATTCGCTAAACGTGGTGCTGGTAAAGGGTCTCTTTATCATAAAGAAGCTAGGGATCCAGTATTCAAGGTGTTGGAAATACTCGCCGAAAAATATATAGTAGAGAGCTTCTTTGAGAATTATGAATTAATACCAATGAAGAAAGATAGTACTCGTTGGGGTGTCCGCCTGAAGATAAAAGATAATATTGATGACGATAAAATGCTTATGCATGATATCGATTGGCATTATGGTAAGAATAACACTCCTCGCCAATCTAAAGATGATAGATGGTGTGTTTTTCCATTGGTTTTGAAGGGGCCTTATATTTCTGGCTCCAATGTACTTCCTGCGAATCTCAATGATTATCAACCATAGGTATTTAATTGGCGTGAGAAATCTAAAGAGGTATATTTCTCAAATTTCGCTCAATTCGTAATTTTTCGTATATTGTTACTCTCTTGCTTTCTAACTCTTGCGAAAAATTTTAGATTAAAAAGCTGAGAGCAAGCTATAACAGGACTGGGGAAGCTAGCACTTTGTCATCTCTACGCTCGATCACGGATGAAGTAAGAAACATTTTCTTTTATTATTTTTAACAATATTGTTGCCTCTGTTTCTTATCTTTATTCGTGTGCGAAGATTGGTGTTGTAGTTGTTGAAGAAGAAGTATCTAAGGTTGCGAAGGCCAAAGGAAAAGGTGTTCTTCGCAAGGAGAAATCAACTGCCTCATCTTCTAAGAAAAGAAAAGTTCGTTCTCCCTCTCCTTCGAATTCTCATTCTGATGAAATCTCCAAATACAATGATGATGATGTTGATAATTCTTTCGCATGGGGATATTTTTCTTATGACTCTTCAATGTCACAATTATCTAGTATCTTCTCTGAGTCTTGGCAAGGGATTGGAGGTGATCATCTTATCAATACATGTAAAGCGCTTGCAAATATCTGTGACGCACCTTTATTGGATGGTGATGATTCTCTTCGTGGGGTCTCTAGATCAGTAACTCCTAGTTTTTTGAATTCGCTAGGCATTCTGGTATATTTTCACATTCATATTTTTCTTTTATTTTTGACTTGATGTTACGGTTTCTTAAAAATTCACTACATTTTTTCGTAGTATGGAAAGGCTTCTTTCGTTGTTGCCTCAGGTTTGGAAAAAAGACATGGGGTTCTTGAAATAAAAACTTCAACTTCGCAAGAGAAACGGAGAACTGGAGGCTGAAGCTGTTGATCTTCGAGAAAGAATAAACAATTATAAATTGAGTCTTCCACTCAAAAGAATCAAATATCCAGTCTTCAAGGTGCCAATCAACAACTCTATGGTATGGAGCTTTTCCTATTTTCCTTTATTTTGTTTTATCATTATCCTCCCTTATCTTAATTTATCATTTTCGCAGACATTTATGGTCTTTCTGATGAAGCTACCATTCTTCGTTCTTTTCCCGACCCTATAGATGATGATACCCTTCTTGAGCGCCTTAATAATTCTTTAAACAATTTTTCAAATGACAGAATTAAATCTATTTCCATAAATGAACTCAAATCCAAACTTCGCCTCTTAGAAATAGATCATAGATCCATCTTAGGCTTAGCCAACAAATTTAAACGTTTCTATCTTACCTATAAAGAAGAAATCAATAGGTTAAGAGCCAAAAACAGTAATCTTATAGATGACAAAGATCGCATCGTTAGCCAAGGTGCTCAAACTTTAGCAAAATTCCAAGAGACTCTTCTTGAAATTCAAGTTAAACGAGATGAAGCTAGCCGCCAAAATGTTGTGCTTATCGAAAGAGAAAATCAAATTTGCTCTCGTCTTCTCATAGATAATGACGACGAATTTGCTTGGGATGTGAGAATTCTAGATAATGCCAGAAATAATCTAGGTGTAAGTGTTAGTCTTCAAGATGAACACACGGCCTTGGTTAAAGATATGATTTCTGACAGAGAAGGTTGTTAACTACGTTTCTTTTCTACTCGTTTGCTTTTCATAAATTATCATCAATTTGCTGATTCATTGTTATATGTTCACAAGAGCTTAAGAGAGATTTCACAAACGAATTGAAGAACTTGAGTCTGAAAATATGCAGCTCGTGAAGAATCTTTCTTCTCGCAATGATAAATATTCTAGACTGAAGAACCAATTAAAGATCACCGTTGCGAATTTTAAGAATGATGCTAATCTTTTTCGCAACCAAACTATCTAAAAGGTCTACGATGACAACAACATCCTTCATTCTACATATCCTTGCCTCTTGGAAGAAGTTCCAAAGAATGTACCTCCTCTAGACATTTCTGACAGTGATGTTAACGAAGAAGAAGGATCTGATGAAGATGATGAAGAAGAAGAATAAAACAAGAAATAGCTCTATTTCCTTCTTTCTCTTTTTGTAATATCTGTATATATTTATTCTTTAATCTTCTATTCTTGTAACCTATCACTGCGAATTTCTTCAGTTTCCAATATAAGTTCTTATTTCTTTTTGTTTATACCTGCATATGTTAGAAAAGAAATTCTTTCGCAATATGGTTAATCAATGTATAGTTTCATTTTATGCGTAAATCTATCATATGGAGGCAAATAATATTTTCTATTTCTATTCATTCCCATACTTGCCTCTGTTATTTGTATCCAAATGGAAGATTAAGCAAGTTACTTCTTTATAGTTATATTATTATTGTGAAATTTTTTGGTATATGCATGCCTGAATCTCGCAGTCATTTCTGCATACTCTCGCAATCACATATTTTAAGATTGCATTCTTTCTTGTTCTCTGATGTGGTCTTATTTTTCCCTCCTAAGTAAAGGTCTTATTATGCCACCTCTTATCATTGCGACAAAATCGCAGGACGTCTTTGCACTTTCATGCAAAAACCCCTTGATCTTGCCTTCACTTTTTTCTTTTGTTATTTTTGTTGCGACAATATGACAGGCCCAAATATTCTTGAAAAAATAAAGCCCAATGACATTGTCGTCTTGCGACAAAATCGCAGGACGTCCTTACACTTTCATGTAATGACCCATTGATCCCGTCTTATCTTTTTTTATTGTATTATTTCCTCTTCAGGATTGTCGCACAAATATGACAAGCCTAAATATTCTTGCGAAAATAAAGCCTCATGACATTTGCGTCTTAAGACACTTATCAGCTCCCTAATGGAGGGTGTCGCCCTTATCTTCCCCCCTGGTTGTCCCTTCAAGGAGACGTACCTCTACAATACAAGGTTGGATCCTCCCATCCGGTCTTAACAACAACCAGTTGTTTTCGCAGCCTCTTATCCCTTTTTCCTATATGGATTATGGTTACGAGACTTCACCCTAAGTGGGGTTTTCTTCAGGCCGAGTGCATCATAGTCAAGACTTGCCAAGAATGGACAGGTACGTTCCAGACGCCCCAGGCACTCTTGGCTCAATCGTGTACCTCGGCGCCTTGATCATATTCTGCAATCCTTAAAAGAGACCCTCAGTCGTCCAACCTAAATCATAAGTTTAGGTTGAAAATCCAAGGTACCTCTTCTAGATGGGCTTTATTGACCCCAAATATCCATGACTCAGGTTCCAGGGGCGGTATAGCCTTTTCGCTGAGTCATGAAACAGGTACCCCTTCTATGGCGTACTTTAGGTCTTTCATTTTCCTCTTTTGAATTTTTGATTTCGCGAACTAGGGTGTATGCCATAGTAAGTTCGCCCCTTTTTGATGATTATTCTATTTTTTCTTTTGCATTTCAGCTCTGTTGTAATTTCTCAATCTCATCTTTGTCATTAAGTAAAATATATTTTTTGAAATGTTTTGCAACAAATTAATCATACATCTCTTTTTCTTTTCTCAATATTTCTTTCATTTCATAGTTTAAATTTTTTACCTTTGCTGCTTTCTGCCTCTGCGATTTTGATATTTTCTTACTTTCTGCGACATTTTCGCCATTTCTTATTTTTAGCAAGCACTGGCTTCGCAGAGTTTCTTCTTCTCTCTGTTCTATTGCATCTACCATTAACCTTTCACTTCTTTGTCTTTCTTTGACGTTATACTTCCAATTCACCTTTTTTGCAGTTCGCTCTTCGCATGATTCTACATCAATTTCATAACACTTCTTTCCTCCAACCCAGTCTCCTTTAATGATGCCAACTCCACTAGGGTGAGGAAATTTGATGCATTGATAAAATGTTGACGCTACACCTAGAATCCCATGTAACCAAGGTATGCCAATCAAAGCATTATACGGAGACTCTACATCAACAACACATAATAGAACTTCAGAAGATAATCCTTTTAATAGAATTCGTATAGTAACCTCTCCTTTTGGCTTGTTTGCAGTACCATTAAAACCATAGATTTTATAGGTTGACGGTATTAAATCCTCATCTTTCCCTCCCATAGTTTTATAAGCATGATAGAACAAGATATCCACAGAGCCTCCAGTATCAATTAAAACTCTGTTGATTGCCAATGAATCCTTAGATTCATCATCTTCATCATCACTAGGTTTTGGGTTAATCTCTAATCTTACCACCAATGGGTAGTCATGCATTTATCCGCCCTCGGTTACTTCTTCTACGCTGAAGGAAATAATTTGCTTTTGCCATTCTTTTAGCGGTGAAATCTTCGCAATGTTAATTATTTCTCTTCCATCAATATCTCTTGCGAAGACTCTGCTCAAAATGTTATCGTGAAAATTTTCAATTGTTTTATATGAATGTACAATAGAGTGACAAAACAAATTCTTTTCCTTCGGCCCAACTTCTATTACAAATGTTTATCTTTCCTTCGTTGTGTTTGTTCTGCGAATTTTTGGGGGAGGTGGTAATGGTTGAGAATGAGGTTGGTCTTTTAGAAAATGCTTTAGTTATCCTTGATCTATCATTCTGAGGATGATTTTCTTTACATTTCTGCAATCATTTGTTGAATGTCCATGAAAATGATGATAAGAACAAAATTCGTGACTTTTGTGGCTTGGAGGTGGTTCAGTCCCCATATTCCATGGTGTTGGTATGTTTTCATCAAGATTATAGCTTCCCATATTTTTTCCACACTAGCATTCAGAGGTGGCATTTTCATTTTTTCCCATATTATCTTATGACTTCCCTGTCCCTTTTGATGATTTTTCCTCTGACCTCCATAAGTTTCTTGTGGATGATCAAGCCTTTAAATTTTATTGTTTCCACCCCGGCTATAGAAGTTTCTTTCTCTCTCATATTCTTCTTGATCGCGGATTCCCATAGCCACCAACTTCTGCCTACAATCACCCATCATCTTCTCTTGTTGTCCCTGCGAATCGCTCGCCACTGTGTTTATCAATTTGGGAAATAAACTTGCATTCGTTGCTTTTGAACTTGTGTTCGCAACTGGATATGATTCCATATCGTTTTGTTTTTCCTCAAGAGAAATATACTCATCTTGAAGATCTCACAGCTCAGTCCTGGTGATTGTATTCTTGATTCTGAAAATTTGAATATACATCAAATTGGTTGCGAATATTGCGTTAATGAATGATAGAATAAGGTATCTCTTATCCACACGGCCAGCCATTTCACTGCACATTATCTTCCATCTTATGGTTAAGTGTTTCAAACTTTCGCCAATCCTTTGTTTTAACCCAAATACATCTTCAATGACAGGTCACTAGGAATTATTACTTATATACGCCCCTAAGAACGTAGTCTGCAAATGGTTGAAAGATGTTATAGTATTCTTTGGCAAACCTTTGAACCATTTTAGTGCCTCTCCTGTTAAACTTGATTCGAAATACTTGCACAACACAGCATCATGGTTTTTCCATTGTAGCATACGTCTCACATAAGCCTTGATGTGTTGAATGACACATGTTGTTCCATCGAAAATGCTAGTTAACGCTGGCAGATTGGACTTTGGGGGTATTCCTCCTAATTGTACTTCTTGTGTAAACGTGTCTTCGCAGCCACTTCTATGGCTTCGTACAACTGTCTCCTGCCTTCTTCTGTTTTTTTATATAACATTCCTCTCATCTCCGCCAGCTCTCTTAAGATTTGTTCATTTACACCAGAATTTTGGTCCATTGGCCTCTTTAACTCTGTTTCTCTTCTTCTTCGTTCATCTCTGTCTTGTCTTGCGAAATTTTGTGTTTCTCCTTCATTATCCTCATCCTGCCTTATCTTACAATCTTCTTTTTCATGAATTCGCACATGATTATGCCTCTCATTTTATCCTCTGCAATCTTGTCCATTCCTCATTAATTCTCTTTGTTGTCTTTCAGCTCTTCTTTGTATTCTATCATGCTATTCATTGATATTACCATTATTGCGATTTTGTTCACGCCTTCTTTCTCGATTATCATGATTGTTCTGTCGTATTTCCTCTTGGAGCTCTCGTTCCTCCACTTCCGATCCCATCCTTTCTCTTTCGCAAGTTAGACGTGTTTGTTCAACATAATGTCTCTCGATTTCATCTTCAATTATTTGTTGATTTCTTTGAGTTTCTCTCCCATGTAATATTCTTCTTCCTTCTTCTTGATTTTCTTTGCCATCTTGACTATTTCGTTTCTGACGTTGCCTATTCCCCTGATTTTCGTTGTTTTGTCCATTTTGTAGAATTTTTCCATGTGGAATGTAACGATCTTCAGCTATTTATCTTCTTTCACGACGTTATTCGTTTGGATTTTGTACTTCATATCGAGTATCTTCATTAGTATTTTCTATAGGCGAGTTTCGTCTTATTTCTCTTCTAATTGATCTTGAACTTGATCTTGTAGTGCTTCTTGACCTTCTATTCTGTAGTCTCATATTTTCCATCCTCAACTCATGATTTTGCCTTGTCATATTTGCACGTTCTTCTGCTTCTAATCTTCTTTCTTCGTGTATCCTTTGCCTCAATGCCTCTAATGCTTCCATCCCGTCATTTCCATGAATTATTCTTCCAACTACTTCTCTGTCTCTCTTTATTCGTCTATCATTTCTTAATTGCTGCTCTTCTTCCACTTCATCCGCTGAATCTGATCGCCCAGTATGTACACTCACTCTGTCATAATCCACAGTTATGTTTTGTACTGGTGTATGTTGACTTGGTTGTTGAACTTGTTTTTCTCCATTGTTTCTTTCGTTCATTCTAGAGGATTCCCCAATTTCGCTTCTATCTCTTCCAGCAAGCCTTTTACTCCTCCTAATAGTTGTTGGTTGTTCTGATGTAGTTCTTCTTCTGGCCATTTTTTCAATCTTAACGAGTTGTTAAAAATTATATAAAATTATTCACCAATTACTCCAGATATTTTTAAATCACAATATCGATCTTCACCTTAAAACAATCCTTCAGTCCCTGTTTCTAGCGCCATTATGTAGTTGCAGGAATTCCCACAACACACCCCTCATAAGAATTCATGATAATCAACACATCTTTAAGATCAATAACGACACTTTTATTAATTGATTTATGAAGTTTAAAAGAAATGAAATCAAGAATACATCCACTGCTCCAAACTTTCTCTCTCCTCAAGACTTTCTCACTACTCTAAAAAAATCTATCTCTTCCTTAAGCCTATTCGGCTCTTTATATAGGATATTACACAGTGGATGACAGCTAAGTTGTCCTTTATTGGCTTGCGAGATTATCGCAAGCATACAAGTGTTATGTTCGCAACATTCTTAGATTTCGCAAAATCTTCACATCTTTCTCGTGTTTGTGCCAACGTCATCTTTTGCCTCATTTCTGTAACCATCCTGAGACATTCGCATATGTATTGTTGTTGATGATTTCGAAAGAGTTTTATTGTTGCGATATTTTGATCCTACAAAAAGATTTTTTCTTGTCTCTCCCTATCAATAAAGTAACACCCAGATAAGTATCACTGTCCTTCATTTTAGTCATTTTAAGTTCTCTAGCAAGAATTTCTCTAGAGATAGGACTAAGGTTATGACTAAATTAAACACTAGACTTGTCTAAGTTGAGCACATGGCCAGAAACCATGCCAAAATAATCAAGAGTATTCATTATGCTAGCAATATTATGCATATCAGCTTTCACAAAAATGAGAATATCATCAGAAACATTAGGTGGGTAATACATGGAGCATTCCTATCATCTTTAACTCCTGAAATTTGTTGATTAGTTTCAGCATTCAATAACAATCTAGAAAAGAATTCCATACAAATAATGAAAAGATAAGGTGATAAGGGGTCACCTTGTCTGATGCCTCTAGAAGGATTAAAACCATGAGTAGGAGAGCCATTTAAGAGCACAGAAATATGAGTAGTAGAGATGCATTGATTAATGAAACCACAAAATTTATCATCAAAACCAAAGCTCCTAAGAACTCCTAGTAAAAAAGGCCATTATATTGTTTCCAAGGATTTAAAAAGATCAAGCTTCAAAGCCATAGTACCACTTTGCCTTCTTTGTATTTCATAGTGTGAATCATCTCATGAACCACAATTATGTTGTCATGAATATCTCTACCTGGAAAAAAAGCAGCCTGATAGGGGGAGATCAAATGTTTTAAATGAGGTTTGATTCTATCATCAATTATCTTAGAGATAACCTTATAAATAGTGTTACATAAGCCTATAGGTCTAAAGTCTACAGGTTTAGTAGCATTATCAGTTTTAGGGATCAAACTAAGAAAAGTTTTATTGAAAGCAGTTGGCATAAAACCAGTTTCTAAAAAACCTTGGACAGCTTTAGTAACATCATGACCTACTATATCCCAATTGTATTTATAAAAACCATATTAGAAGCCATCAGGTCCAGGAGATCCCCAATCATTCATGTTCTTGATAGTTTGAAAATTTTCATTACTAGAAGGTATTCTGCTGAGCTGAGAATTATCCTGAGCAGTAATAACAGTACGGATGTTGTCAAAGGTGATATCAGTAAAACTAGAATTAGAAGTTTTACTTACTTACTCAAAATTGTTAACAAGCATACTAGACATGTCCTTATCCTGATTGTACAAGATTCCATTATTGTCACATAAGAAATCAATATTTTTACTAAACAATCTTCAATTAGCCAAAGTATGGAAGTATTTGGTGTTTTGATCCATTTCAGTGATAAACGTATCTCCAGATTTTTGTTTATAAAAATCAGCCTTAATGTTAAACCAATTATCTAGTTTTCTAATGAGAGTAACAATGTTTTCATGCTGAGAGATAGGGTTGGATCATTATGGGCTACTTCAAGTTGAGTTTGCAAGTTATTGATATTTCTATCAATATCTCCAAACTCAATTTTATTCCACTGAGAGAGTATTTTTCTAGTACTATGTTGTTTATTAAGCAATTGAAAACCTGCAGAACCAGAAACATCAGTAGCCCAAGCTATAGATAATTGAGTTTTGAAAGCAAAATGCTGCATCCACATAGCAAAAAATTTAAAAGGTCTTCCGGAGTTGTTTCTATGAACTTGATGAATTACTAAAATATGACAGTGATCAGAGCCAGCCTGAACCAAATGCATAAGTTTAGCTTGGGAAACAAAATTACACCAGTAGTTTTTCCCTAAGGCCATATCTATTCTAGATTTTCTACTTCCAGTTCCAAAAATGTTACTGGTCCAAGTATAATGTTTACCACTATAGCCAATGTCTATTAAACCACAAATGTTCATTTTGTCTTGCACATACCTATCTTCAATAGAATAGTTCATAGCTTCAGAAACCTCATGCATATGCAAATTCAAGTCACCTATAACTAGCCAAGGTTGCATGATGTTCTCACTAATATTTAACAGAAAATCCCATTGTTCCCTTTTCTTATCAAAATAAGTGGATCCATATATAAAATTAATAAGAACATTAGGTTTACTAGGGTCTATCTTAGTGACAATATGCATCATGTTATTAGAGACATCTTGGACTTCACAATGAACTCCATCTTTCCACATTAGAATCAGGCCACCTGCTAGTCCTACTCTATCAATATGTACATATTTACATTAACCTAAAGTGTTTGCAAGGGAGATCATCTTATCTCTGTCAACTTTAGTTTCTGAAAGAAATAGGAAATCAGGAGATTGCTTCCTAACAAGAACAAAAAGTTGGTCTATTGTGAATTTTTTTTGCTAAACGTTGGACATTCCAAGCTAAGACTTTCATATTTGCGAAATAATTATGGGAGCAAAATTAAAGAAATTTTAAATACAAAGCAAAAGTTAAGATTTTATTTACCAAATTAGCAGCAACCTCAGTTATGTCACGGCGGTACTCTCTAGAATGTTGTTCACCCTCTTCTGCTAAGTCAGGCTTCATCCCATTCCAATCTATCAGTCGATCCAGTAATTTGACCAATAATGTTTGTGTGCATATCGTGAGCCTGTATGACAGGACTAAGAGTAACTCTGGTACTAGCAACTTCTTATTGATCTTCACTTCTTGACCTCTTAGCTCTCCTTTATTCTTCTTATTTTTCAGCCTTTTCTTTCTCTTCTAGTTGTCTCTGATTTGCTTCAAAAACCCTTTGCAGCAACAGATCAAGGTATTCAATTATTTCAAATCCATAAGCTCTTGCAAGATTGTGACAATAAGCAACATATTATTCATTTGTATATTTCCTAATTTTTAAATCCAATGTGAAATTCTCACACTCTTCATCATCATGATCTATAGTAAAACAGTCTTTGCATAGAAGATGTGACTGTCTTTCCCAATTATAACGTACCCAAGTGACTCCACCCGATGCTTTATTCCACCACCCATCTCTGTGCATAGTTTTTTTAAGATCGGTTTTGACTCTTGCAATGATTATCGAGCCATAACCTGGACGCCAGTTTTCTGGTTCAGTTTTAATTCTAGGACCTAACTCAACTAAAGCTTTATCAATCACTTGGACTGAATGATGTTCAATAAGAAGGTTTTTGAATTGGATATTCCACTCTTGAAGGGTAAAAGTTTGATCCTTCACAGAAATTGAAGGATCATATTTTTTAAGGTTGAGATGGTACTTCATAACATTTCAGGGACCATTCTTAAGAATAGCTTCAAATACCTCATTAGAATTTAACTTGAAGAGAAAAATATTCTTATCCAGATCTCGCATATTTAAAATCCTATATTGCTTCCATAACTGAGTTACTTCTTTCCTTATTGCATCTGTTTCAAAAGTATCTTTAGAGCATAGCTTTCCAATAAGTGAATTGCTCAAATCTTTAGTTGCAGCTGAGATGGCTCTATTAGAACCGACAGATTTCCTCACTTTTCTTGCATTGAGATCATGGAGTTTAGTTGCTTGCATCTTAGATGTAATTAAAAATACCCGAGTAGTTGAAGATGATGCCATAATCTCGATGATTCCAACTTTAACTTTGATGAATATGATAATAGAAAACTTTGGTTCCTTCGCAATATATTGGTGAAGACCATATATTTTATAACTAAAATTAGTTATACTGGTATAACTATGCTGAGGAAAATTAGGCCATAATATATTCTTTTGAGCTGGAAAGATATAGAGAGAATTAAATGGGATAGAGGTCAACTAATACGTAGTTAATTCTAAGATAGTCGACACAGATTCAATCATTTTTAAACAACAAAATTTGCTCAAGATAATCAAACGTGAAAGAAAATCAAAAAACTCAAAACCGTTAAAAAAAAATCAGAGAAAAAACCAGACTTTCTATTTCCTCTCATTTTTTAAAGAACTATCAATATCTTACAAAAATGTTCAATGAGATCATATGGAATTACTCATTTTTTAAAGTATCTACATCATACATTCCTCAAACAAGTGGACAACTAGAAGTTTCCAACAGAGAGATAAAATCTATACTGCACAAGACGGTGAACCCAAATCGCAATGATTGGTCACTACGACTTATTGATGAGTTGTGGGCTTATAGGTCTGCTTTTAAAATTCCAATGTCTCCTCATAGGCTTGTATTCGGAAAAGCATGTCATCTACTTGTAGATTTAGAACACATCGCATATTGGGCAATCAAGAATCTTAACTTTGACCTAGATAAGGCTAGTGAACATAGGCAATTACAGTTAAATGAGCTTGAAGAAATCAAAAATGAGGCATATAATACTTCCAAGAACTATAAAGATAAAATGAAAATGTTTCTTGATAAGCATATGATTGGGAAAACATTTGAACCTTTAGATAAAGTTTTCCCGTTTACATTTATTTCCTGGAAAGCTCAAATCTCGATGGACAGGTCCATTTATTGTTAAGAATGTCTTTCCTTATGGTACTGTTGAGATTGAAAATCCAAAAAATGGCAATATTTTTAAGGTTAATGGGAAGATGTTGAAGCCATTTTTGGAACTTGTGAATCCAGAAGTTGATACCACGACTATGGAGGATGTTTCTTATGTTTGATTGGCTATGTTTTGCAGATGTCTGGCTGGAGACAAAAAATTAAGCGCTTTAGGGAGAAAACCTTCTTCTAATGTGTTTGTGGGTATCACAGATAGAAGCCCTCAAGAGACAGAACTTGTCCTCTTGTGTGATCTTGAGGTTTAAAGGCTTGTTGCATGGGCTAAATGAAACCGACTTAATAACCTGCGAAAATGGTAAAATAGTGTAGTTTTATTTGTGTATTTTACTTTGTCACAAATAATATGTTATGTGCTGATAAATACCCTCTCTATATTTGAACTTTTTTTGATCCCTGCCACATTGAGGACAATGTAGAAATTAGTTTGGGGGTGGTGTGAATCCATGCTTCATTTTTTTTGGAATATCTTTGGGGAAGGTTATTGTTTCTATGACTGAAAAAGAAACTGAAAATAAAATAAAAATATTGCAACATAAGATTAGCTGTTGAGCGGTCTTTTTACACTACTGTTTAGTGGATTGTCCCGCTGTTTAGTAGACATTTTTAATCCGCTATCTAGTGAATTGTCTTGTTGTTTAGTAGACATCCTTATCCAGCTATTTAGCGGATATCATTTATCTATTTGCTGTGGAGCAAATTTTTCTTTTATCAATCTGCTGTGAAGCGATTTTTTTTTTGGTAAGTCCAAAATTGTATTAATAGATAACATAATTTACAAAAAAAAGTTTACAAGAAAAGAGGTCAAGGACCCCAAAACTTATAAACTAACTGAATCTATAATAAGCTACATCTGAAAATTCAACGGAGTTTAAAAAAATAGGTCTACCATCAAAATGCATCCCTTTTCCATTTGGAAGATAACACCCCCTCTTAGCCATATTGTCAGCTGCCAAGTTCGGTTCCCTAAAAGTATGTTGAAAATGAATGGTATCATATTCCCTACACACTTGTAGCCACCTTAGAACAGCAAACCAAGGAAAAGAATAATTATTAAAAGCCTCCACAACACTAGAAGAATCAGATCTTATGCACACTCTTCGAATATCTGTTGTGAAGCGGATTTCATTTCGAGTATTTTTATTCTTGTATTGCTTGAGGACTAGCGAATTGCTGGTTGGGGGTGGTGTTTGAGCTCATTTTAAGACACAAACTATCATGCTTATGTTGGTTTGAATCTATGTCGTCGTGTTAATTCCATGCCTTGGGCTAATATTGTACACATATGGTTTCATAAGTGAAGTGGTCTAACAACTATTACTTTGAGGTGTTTTGGTTAGTAAAAAGTGCCAACAGTAGATGCAAGTGTGTTCGTGTGGCTGGGATCGGTTGCCTTGGACCAAGGAGAGCTTTTTGTATTGGATTCAGATTTACTAGGATAATAAAAAAAATCCAAATCTCCTAGGTATTCAATTAATATTCATACGGAATCCTAAAATATCGTTGGTATTCAATTAGGATATTTTTAGATTCTATAATTATCCGAGGTATTCAATTATGTTTAGATTCTTCAGGATTGTCAACAACTAAGATATTCGTAGACTCTTACGGATAACTATAGGCAAAATATATATATTATTCTCCCATTTCAATCTCGACATCAACCATGAGATTTTCATGGATATTCTAGTAGCTTATAAATTAGGTTCCCTTTCTTTCTTTTTCTCACAAGCATTCCAACTCTATCATGGTTTCTCATTTTGCATGAAAATTCTTCACTAGAGGTACATAATTCCTTCATCCTCCTAGATAGGTTCATGTTGTTGTCTGTTTGTCTCGATCGAAAAACATTTTTGTATTTTTTGGTTTATATTTTGATTGATTTTTTGTATGTAATCAATTTTGCCCATTTGCAATCAGTACATCCATGTGTTGATGTGCTATCATCTTTTTAATAATTGTGTTCCATCTCATTTATTTCAGGAGCAAGAGGCCCGCTTTGTTCCCGAAAGACGTAGTTACAGAAAAGTATTTTTATTTTTGTCATTGTTTCAATCTCCATTAAAGATTAGACTATAAGGAACTCATTTGGGTACTATTACACACGGCAGTATGCATCACATGTTGTTATGCCTTGTATCTTTATAGTGATATATACACACGTCCATGTTGTTATGTTAGTGCTTTTTTTTATACTGTCCTAATGAACATCATGCATCACATGGCAGTATGCCTTGTATCTTTATAGTGTCATAAATATATATACACACGTCCATGTTGTTATGTTAGTGCTTTCTTTTTTTTACTATTGATAACGATGGATATAGTATACTTGGATACCGTTTTTGGTTAGGATCTTATTTTTATGCTGGTCTAGTAACAGAGAGAATGTCTGATGTGGGAGAAGAACCACAAGAGGTTACCAAGGGTAAACGGAAAAATGATACGTGGACAATGGAAGAGAGCAATGAATTGCTAACACTCTTGGTTGATGCATGTAAGCGTCGTTGGCGCAATACTAATGGCACGATATCTAAACAAATAGTGGAAAATAAAATACTTCCACGACTTAATGCAAAACTTCAACTCACAAATGAAAATGTGGTGTTCAAACCCAAAACCTACGACAACTATGTTAGTCGTTGGAGGTGGTTCAAAAATCGCCATAGGGATATGTGTACATTGATGCGGTTTAGCTCTGGATTTGGATGGGATAAAGATGATCAAAAGTTCACAGCTCCTGAGGAAGTGTGGATGGATTTCATGGAGGTATACACTACTGTCATAATAATAATTAATGTTACTTTTTCAGTATTTCCCGAACTAACGTAATTTTTTTTTTTACTAGAAACATGAAAAGTTGGCATACCTCCAACGAGAAGGTGTGTCGAATTATCCTGATTTATGCCTTGTGGTAGGGAGTGGGACTGCGACTGGGAAGACTTCGTATGGTGTTGGAACTGAAACGGATGCTCCTATTTATGATGTAGAAGACAAAATAAAATATGCATTGGAAGACTTGTCTTGGAATTATGAGAGTGGAACATTTACACCATCAAGTAATGAAACGTCAACAACCGAACATAATCCTTTTGGTAATCAAAACATATAGGATCACTTGGAAAAAACTCCACAGGAAAAACGTAGTAGAACTGAGATTTCACAAGGGGGTAATTCACCAAGCATTGTTCCATCTAAAGATCAACTTTTAGAAAAATTATGTGTTGATGTGCACAACATGTCTAATAATTTTGATGCGATCCGGGTTGCGATGGAAAAGAGTGGTGGTCTCTGGGATGCAATGAAAGAGGTTCCAGGATTACAAAATCAAGCTAGATTCAAAGCCATGAACTTGATTGCTGGAAGAGAAATAAAAGATATGTTCATTGTTATGTCACCAAAGGAGCGCTATGAGTGGATTATGTTTCAGATGAAAGATGACATTATTGATTAGGAAGAAAATTAAGACCAAAAACACTAGAGTAAAATAAATTGGTCACGTTAATTATTTGATTCCAAGTATTTGTTAGTTTTTATTTCGCATTTCATTAGGTTTCCATATGAATTTTATAAGAATTATCTATTGGCTTTTGTGTTAGATTTGATACTATATATGTTTTACATTTTAAGGTCAACATGGCGGAAGGTAGTGTAGTAAGACAAGACGAAGAGGAAGAAGAAAGAAATAGTGAGCTACTACCTCTGCTAATGGTTTTAGATGTTGTGGTAAAGATAGTAACTGTGTTGTCATTAGATTATGCGCGTATACGGTACCCATTGATTCGACGTCCAATTACGTCAAATGGATTCAATTACGTGAATGATGAATTAAATGGGGATGCCGAAGAATTTCGACAATTATACAGAATGTATCCTTTTGCCTTTAGAAAATTATGTGCCATCATAAGGGAGAAAACACTTTTAGAGGATACAAGATTCATTTGCATAGAAGAAATGCTCGCAGCTTTCTTACTTAAAGTTGGTCAAAATAATCGATATTCTGTCATCCGTAAAACATTTAGCCGATCTCATTTTGCTGTTAGTAAGAGTTTTAATAGGATTCTAAAAGCTTTGAACACAATATCACCAGAATTAATGGTCAAGCCCGCATCAACACCCTTTAAAATAAAGGAAAGCACGCGATTCTATCCATATTTTAAGGCGAGTTAAAGATTATTTATTAACTATTTTGATTTTGATACCTGTATTTTTATATTAAAAACACTATAATTTTTCAGGATTGTATTGGAGATATTGATGGTACACATATTCTATCTACAGTACGTGGACGTCATAAAAGCAGTTACCATGATCGACATGGAAATATATCACAAAATGTGTTAGCCGCTTGTAACTTCGACTTAGAATTCATGTATGTGTTAGCTGGATGGGAGGGATCAACACATGATTCAAGAGTTCTTGCAGATGCATTGTCAAGAAGAAATGGCCTCAAAGTTCCACAAGGTAACTAATATGTACGCATGATCATGTCTATATATAGACATACATACACACCTTATTGCATATTTTATAATTATGTTTTCCGTTTTACATTTAACAATATAATTTTGGTGATCCTATAAAGGTAAATACTTCTTGGTGGATTGTGGTTTTGCGAATCGCCGACAATTTTTGGCTCCTTTTCGCGGTGTTAGATATCATCTACAAGATTTTTGTGGTGAAGGTCGTCATCCTGAAACTCCCAATGAGTTGTTCAATCTTCGCCATGCTTCTTTAAGAAATGTAGTAGAACGAATATTTGGTATATTTAAATCTCGTTTCACTATCTTTAAATCAGCACTTCCGTTTCCATATGAGATACAAGCACATATTGTATTAGCTTGTGTTGGGCTACATAATTTTCTTCGAAAATAATGTCGGTCTGATGAATTTCCACCTGAAGAGAAAGATGATTCTTCATCTTCAGAATCATCTTCGGATGATGAAGAAGAAGGTTTGGATCCAACTATTCAAAGTCAACAACGTCAGCGTGCGGATGCAAATAAATGGCGATCAACTATTGCTGCTGAAATGTGGAAAGATGAAACCGGTGAAGGCAATAATAATGAATCATGAGGTTATTTTACTCACATGGTTGAACTTTTAGATTATGAATAATTAAAGAGTAGTAAAGAATTTTTATTTTTATTTTTTTGGAATGTTGAACTTTTTTTAATTATTTTTAATTGTACTTTTCCTTTAGATAGTTGGTGTGGTCAATCTTTATAAATCCAAGTTACAATCCATTATAATCCGAAAATATATATCCATAAGAATCTAAAAGATTCTTTAAAAAACCACACAAATCCACTAGATTCGGGTAAAACTTATATCCTTATAAATCCTTATAAATCAGGATCCAATACACCCCTGTTAGTAACTCCACTTCAGTATAAAGGGATACAAAAGAGATTGAACTCAGCAGATGTTTCACCCTAAATCAATATGATATCGTGAAAAGCTAGGGTTTTGTGGAGTAGTCAATTCAGGAGCAACATCTCAACAAATTGGTATTTTTCATCAACTAAATCTTGGAATTTCTAAACATGGATTCGAATTGGGTTTATCTTGAGAAGAATTAGTGTTACTTCCAAGGATTCATGGCTGGAAATGATGGTTTTGTTTGAAATTATTGCTGGGGTAATAGTTTAATGGATGTATAGTTTGAGAAGTTGTGGGTATTTGTTCGAATGAAGAAGTGATGTTACTGCTGCGGTTGTTATTGTTGATTCATGGGTCCGTTGAAGGCAGCAGAAATGGGTTTCATTGATGTTTACATTGACTGAATTATGAGAAACTATAGGAAGAAAACTGTTTCTATCAAGTAAACTTCAGGTAGTCAACAACTGATTTCAGCTGTTGCAGACAGAAATATGAGGAAAATATTTATATGATGTGATTTTTCCCCAATCAAGGAAGGGTTTGAATCAACTATTAGAGATGGGTTTTCTGGGTACCAAATGGAGAGATGGATAAGGTCGATTTCCATTCTTTTAGGCATGAAAACATGGTTGAATCCGAGCTAGAAATCAGAGAAGAAGTCACAGGAGCTATGTATAAAAGGGAAGCTGAATGAACCAAGAAGGTAGGATGGAATATCACAATCTGAATTTCTTTTCTTTGGTTTTCGAATTAGTTCCAGCTGTTAGTTCTCTTTTGTGTTAAGAATCTTCATTCAACTTAACGAGTAATGGTATTTTGCATAACTATGAGAAGCTAAACCCCTCTCTGCCAAGACAAGAGGGGGGGTAAATTTATTAAATACCCCTATTATAGTGGCCCAACACAAATATCCTTAAAGAATCTCCAACAGAAGGTAGAAAAAATCCTACGTGGATTTTTTTATTTAGTCCTTTTATTTATAGGGTCTATACATATAGTAAATATAGGACCTCATATCTAAAAAACCATCTCCAACAGTGAGAAATTTAACTCTTAGAATTAAAAGAAAATTGGTTAAAAACATGACGTGGAGGTGCAACCGGAGGTGTAGATAACACTTTCTTGAACACCTTCATATTTAATAATTAGTCCCTCCTAACTTGTAGCACCCTACTGTTGGAGATAGATTTATGCCAAACGGGAGTCTAAAATCCTATGTGTCACTAAAAATAAATAGATTCACCCTCTCTTGGAGATGCTCTTATACAACAATTTAAATACCCCTATCATTTAAATACCTTATCCATTAAAAAATAGATTACCTTAATACCCTTACTTACAATATTATTTTCATTTAAAAATCTTATCCATTAAAAAATAGATTTTTCTATTATTTCATTTCACCACCACCAACAGCACCGCCGCCACCACCACTCCGCCGCCGCCACCACTCCGCCGCTGCCAACGCCGCCGCCACCGCCACTCCGCCGCTGCCACCACCGCCGCCACCACCACCACTGTTGTTGCCGCAGCCGCCACCACCACTATTGTTGCCGCCACCACCGCTGCCGCCATTAATATTAGGCGTCAACAACTGAAAATATTTGTTGACCCAAAAAATCAAAAGTTCTAAAGTAGTTGTCAAATTTGGTTGTTGATACCATTTTTCTATTGTTGATACACAAACCTTGGTTGTTGATACCATTATTCTATTGTTGATACACAAACCTTGGTTGTTGACTCCCAAAACTAAGGTGGATTTCTATTGTTTATACACAAACATTTGTTGTTGACTCCTAACACTAAGATCAATTTCTATTTTTGATACACAAATATTGGTTGTCGATTCCATTTTTCTATTGTTGATACACAAATATTGGTTGTTGATACCATTTTTCTATTGTTGATACAGATACACTGGTTGTTGACTCCATAAACTAAGGTCAATTTCTATTGTTGATACACAAATATTGGTTGTTGATACCATTTTTATATTGTTGATACACAAACCTTGGTTGTTGATACCATTATTCTATTGTTGATACACAAACCTTGGTTGTTGACTCTCTAAACTAAGGTCGATTTCTATTGTTGATACACAAACATTTGTTGTTGACTCCTAACACTAAGATCAAATTCTATTGTTGATACACAAATATTGGTTGTTGATACCATTTTTCTGTTGTTGATACAGAAACATTGGTTGTTGACTCCCTAAACTAAGGTCAATTTCTATTGTTGATACACAAATATTTGTTGTTGACTCCCTAAACTAAGGTCAATTTCTATAATTGATACACAAATATACTAAAAGTAGTGAACCTAACGTGAATCGAACATGCATCTTCTGACTAGAGTCAGTTGTGATACCATTACACCATAGGTTCATCTAATGTAACTTATCTGCACAACCAATAGCTTAAAATTGCAGAATACATGCTGCACAGAGTGGGTATGCCTTCAAAGAATAAAACAAAAATTAAAAACCTCAAAACAAATTCTAATGAGTAGGCCATGAAAAGAAGTAAAGAAGAATAGTAGTAAACAAATTCTTATCAGACATATTTTCTGGCAAAGTACTTACTGTATGTAAGTAAGCCACTTCATATATTATAGCAACCAGCTAAGGTGCCATAAATAAATAAGAAAGGGTTTTAGCTCAAAATTCCATTAATCAAAACCACTATCTTAAATGGAATGATGCTAATTACTACCAAACGGGTAGATCCAAAAAATGAAACTGATACAAACAAACAAGCATGCAGTGCATTAAGCAATGATTTGTTTCAGTAATTGGGTCTGGTCAGAGTACTGACCTGAAATGTAACTGAAGATATAGAATCTCTCCTAAAACACTGACACAACTTTAGCTATCCAATTCTTGTTAGAAAGAAATCCCACCACCCTAATAGAGGTGACTTAACCAGCTCAGTAGTCAACTCCAACTGCCCCTATGTGATGGTAGCATCTACGTTTCTCTTTAGACGAACAAAATCAAATTCTGGTGCAATGGGGCCAGTTCCTTGTTCATAAAAAAGACCAGAATAGTTGGTAAGAATGTAGGTGCAGGCACAAGTATGAAGCTCATCGGTAATAAGAAAGAGATATTATCATTGACCGTCTCCATCATGACTTAAGCAAAGTAACCTATTTGGTGTTGCAAAAGCTACATTCTAGTTGTACAATGGGAATTAAGATCTTAACAGTCATCTGTACAAAGCAACACACACTGCGATATTACCATCTTTTTAATCCAAGTTACAGTAGATAAACGAGGGTAACAGAATCCTGCAATTCCAGTTATGTTAACACACAGACACAAGTTTAACTATTTAAATTTGTTGGAACAAAATCCCAACACCCTAATAGAAGTGACTTAACTTCAGTAATGTATGGTCCATCCCAACTGCACCTATGTGATGGTAGCATCTACGTTATCTCCTAGACGAACCAAACCAAATTCTGGTTCAGTTGTGCAAAGCATAACACTGCTAATTGATACCAAATGGGTTAATCCATTATACCTTGATTCTTAATGAATCCCATCTATCTAACCCCCACAATATGCTAAAACACAGAACATAATACTCAAAAAGGAAATAAAAGAAGTACCCAAAAAGATGGTGTCAAAGAAAGACACTCACAAGTCACAAGTAACACCACCACCACAAGAACCAACCAACTAGCAGAATTTCAGTCCTATTCTTCATCAGGGAAACGCAAATGCTTGCCTTCAGGTACATGCAAACCCTTTAAGCGGAGTTTACTTAGGGAGACAGAAATATCTTCCTCTCCTTCAATCTCACCGTCACTGTAGTAGATGAATCGAGTATGCTTCCCTTCAAACTCAGGCAATTTCTTCTCCTGCACACTAATCTTACTCAAACCGTCACAGAGATGAAAATTAGCTAGAATGATAACAAAGACCAAAGTCAAAATTAAAATTGCGAAATGAATTTCTGAGCGAGTGATTTGATTACCTCGAGTGCATGTTTGAATCGGTGATATTTGTTAAGATCTTTAGCGAGTTGACGCAATTATGGAAGAGTGACTTGATTTCCTTCGTTAATCCAATTTTGAATTGAAGTAGTTGCACTTCGTTTGGGGAATCGGAGTTTGAATAATCTGGTTTTGAGATTATCATCATTTTCTGATGATTCTTCTTCTTCGATGTGATTCGTTATTGATGATATAGATCCTGATGATGATGAGAATGGTGCTCTGGAAAAAGAGAGAAATGATGGGGTTTTGGATTGGTATTTTCTGAGATTCGACAACATAGATGAAGAAGAACGAATCGCCATAGCCGCAGTATTTTGGATCAATATAGTAGAAGAACGAATCTCCGTAGAAGAGGACATGACGAAGGTGGTGATGTTGGTTGCGGTGGATGCGATTGAGATGGTAATGGAAGTGGTAGTGGAGGTGACGTAGATGACGGTGGCTGGAGCGCTGAAATTTCTCTAAGAGCGAAGAAGTAAAAACGGAAATAGAGAGAATTAAAATAAAAAAGAAGATGATATCATGGGTGTAAGGGTATATTTGTAATGTTATCTAATCCTTAATGGACCCCTGATGGGCTTTGGATGGAAAGGGGTATTTTTATTGTATGATAAGGGTAGTTGTGTAGCCCCTCAGAATTGAGGGCAATTATATAATTCCCACTTGAATGCTAGGGAAGCCATGTGACATTTCTCAATTGAGCTTTATTTTAGAAACATAATTAATCAGTCATGAAATGGTATTTATGTTAGTTACATTAAGATTCTAGTTTGTTATATTTGCTGGGTAGAACGAATCATTATTCAGTTCAATTCAAGAGTTATAATCTGATCACATACATAATTGAATATATTAGGTGAAACCTCGAAGTCTTGGTAGATTAACATCAACTGTTACCTTTTACAATTATTTAATGTTTCTGTCTCAATTACAACTAAATTACATTATTATTTTGCTTAATAATTCTTTTGAAGCACTTGCAATCTCTGTGATTCGAACCCATTTCGATTATACTACAATTCCTATGCTGATTACACCTTAATACTCTGAAAAGAGTGATCAATGATCTTCAATATTGTTGGATTTTTTTTAGTGTTATTCTTTACTGAATCTCCTAGCCGGTAGATACCAATAGCACGGAATATAATTAAATGAAAGCTTTTCAGAGGTTTTAGTTTTTCTGAGCTCTTTAGATATTTCAGGGCTCTTTTAGTGTTTTCAGGGATTTTTATAGGATATATCCAAAGTTGATCTTCACTAGTGTAGGGAATTTATTAGTATCATTCCTTATAAAGAATTATGTAGCTTTCAGTTAGTTTTAACAGATCCCCAAACTGGTAGATACCACTACTACGTAATATAATTAAATTAATATTTTTTAGAGTTTTTTAGAGTTTTTCAGAGCTCTCTTTAGATATTTTAGGGCTTTTTAGTGTTTTAAGGGCTGTTTAGGATCATTCAAAGATGATCTTCACCTTTGTAGGGAATTTGTTAGTAACATTCCTTATAAAGAATTAAGTTACTTTCTTTTTATTTTAACGAATCCCCAGCTGGTAGATGGCAGTGCTACGAAATATAATTAATTTAGAGGGTTTCAGAGCTTGTTACCCTCTAAATATAATTAATTTAGAGCGTCTCATTTCAAGTAAGAAATGAGACCTTCCAAAGATGATTTTCACTATTGCAGGGAATTTATTAGTATCATTCCTTATAAAGAATTATGTAACTTTCGGTTAGTTTTACCGGATCCCCAAGCTGATACATACCAGTATTACGAAATAAAATTAAATGAATGGTTTTTAGAGTTTTTTTTATAGTTTTTCAAAGCTCTTTAGATTTCAAGGCACTTTAGATTTTACGGGGCTTTTTAAAGTTTTTCAGAGATCTTTAGATTTCAGGTCTCTTTAGTGTTTTCTAGGCTTTTTAGGATACATTCAAAGATGATTTTCACTATTGTAGGGAATTTCTTAGTATCATTTCTTAATAAAGAATCAAGTTAATTTGTCTTGGTTTTAACGAAACCCCTAGCTGGTAGATACCAATGCTATGAAATATAGTTAAATTAAAGGGTTTCAGAGTTTTTTTTGGAGTTTTTTTAGAGGATTTTAGAGCTCTTTAGATTTTTCAGGGCTCTTTACGATACATTCAAAGATGATCTTCAATATTGTTGGGAATTTGTTAGTGTCATTTTTTAACGAATCTCTTAGATGGTAGATACTGGTGCTACGGAATATAATTAAATAAAAAATTTTCTGAGCATCTTGGAGTTTTTCAGAATTCTTTAGATATTTCAGGGCTCTTTAGTGTTACAGGGATTTTTAGGATACTGTGTTGCGGTGATGCTGCCAAGGGAAACTGTAGTATTGCGGGAGTTGGAGTTATAGTGCGTGATGCTGATTGCAATTTTGTTGGTGCTATAAGCATTGACTTGGGAAGAACGAACAACTTCTTGGATGAACTTTACGGTATTATTGTTGGTTTCCAAGTGGGCTGTTAGAAAGGTTCTAGTTCGATCAGATTTGGTTGGTGCTGTTATGGCCTTGTCAAGTTCGAATGTGCCACGGTTCATGAAACACATGTGGAGAATGATTCAAAACAACTATGATTCCATACGTTTTGTTCATAGATATCGAGAGGCTAACTTTGCAGCAAACAATATGGAAAAAAGAGGTTGCTCTCTTAGAAATGGTGAAGGGTTGAATTATGATGAAATACCATTTTTTTTAAGTTCTTTAGAATGTCCAAATGTTTCATATTTCAGTGTAGGAGCGGAATATCACAACAAACGATAATTTGCGAAATTATGGAGAGAAAAGACATTTTACGAGCAAAGGAAATCACGAGGAAAATATGAGCAGATTGCGAAAGCAAAAGAGGTTCGCGAAATGAATCTGCGAAGGTTCGTAGGATAATTCTCAGATCCGAAATTAAGGGACATGCAGTTGTTATCCAATATGTAAAATTATATAAATAGTCATTTAGGCATGAGAGGAAAGGAAGGTGTTTTTAGAGAGAGATATAATTTTAGGAGGAGAGAGAAAATGTTAGGAGAGATTTATTTTCTTTATCATCTTCTTCCCCAAAAATCTAGAACTTCAAATATTCTTTAATGGAGTCTAAATTGTAAAATTATGTAATTACATACAATCACTAGTGAAGAACCATGGATGTAGATCACATTGATCGAACCATGTAAAAAATCTTTGTGTCTCTTTTTATAATTTTAGTACTTTAATTCTTAGTTTCATATCAAATTAATTAGATTTAGGAATCATTTTAATGGATTCTTATGAGGGTGTAGTTGTGAGATAATCCGCAACTACATAATTGGCGCTAGAAACAGGGAGGAATAATGGATGTATCCTTCCTGTAACTTGTTGGTTTAAGAAATTTTCATGAAGATTAATTACTGCTCATATTTTTCTAGATCTTCAAAGTTTAGGTTCAAAAATGAAAATCTCATGGAAGAAGATACACTTTCAGGGAGTAAACATCATCAACAATTCAAAGATATGAAAAGAATAAGAGAAAAGATTAGTTGTTGCGGTGAAATTCAAGGGGAAAATGGAAGTTTTAGTTGAATATTTACATGTTCAGAAGATGAAGATAAGATGCAGAAATTGTGAATTCTGTCACAAACAGGAATTCGTGAAATTGGTTCAGGAGTTAATGAATAACAGAGAGGTCGCAGGTTCGAATTTGTCTGCGAGCATAATTTTCTTCTTTTTTACAGAGAGCAAAGAATTAGTTCGCAATATTACTTCATTATTTCGCAAAAAGAAGTTAGCACAAGTGGTCAGCTATAAAGAGGAGAAGTTTAACATCGCATGTTCGAGTCTCCCCACACACGAATCTTTTTTCACAGATTTTTGATATACACAGAGCAATTAAAAAAGAATAACTTGTATAAATCTCACAACCTCAACACAAACAGAAGCTAGCTCAGATGGCCAGCAATAAATGGAGGGGGTTTGAAGACGCGGGTTCGAGTCTTCATATTCGCATAGAATTTTTGCTTCGCAAATCAACACTTCAAAAACATTATATCGTAAACATTTCCTTCGGAAATGTTTAACTTGGGAATATTCGCAGCATGAATACTTCGCAGATGTTCGTTTACTTCTTGCAAATGTTTACTTCGCACGGTCTTTGGTAATTTCGCAAGAAAAAATAGGTGATTATTTCGCAGAAACACTTCGCAAGAGAGGGTTAGAACAGTTGGTATGTCACGAGAAAATACAAGAAGCAGGTCAAGGGTTCAAGTCTCACTTCTCACACTTGTTTTTGCGACTCACATGAAAGCTAAGTACCACTTTCCTTGAACATTTTACTTTTATAGAAAATAAAAGATTTTTGATTTGATTTACAAAAAGCGATTCAATCGCATGATTACAAAGATTTCAATATTACAAAGAGCGATACAATCGCAGAATTACAAAGATTTCACAATTACAAAAGAAACCGAGAAAAATCTCACACAAATCAATTTATATATTTCTCTTGAAAATTTTACTTTGTTTCAAATAATATGATATTCAACATGGAGAGTAGTAGCTGGAAAACCTTTATGGCGTACACTTGCGAAGCAACATTTGTAAGAGGCAAAGCACCTCAGTGCATCATATGAGGGGGTACCTATTAGGATCATTTCCATGAAAGATATTTGTCAAATGAGATGAAATAAATCATACAAAGGAAATCAAAACAAACAAAAATATTTTGAAGTAGCATATAAATAAAAAATAAGAAATGTTGATAAAATAAATGTTGAATACTAATCTAAATTCTTATTTGCGTTACAACATAGCATGAGGCAAAGAACATGGAGTGAGAGTTTCGCATGATGGATTCGCAATACTTCTTACATTTAGAGGATTAAGTACTTCTTATACTTCTTAAGGATACTTCGCATACTTCATACTTCTTATATATTTCGAGGATTGAATACTTCTTATACTTCTTCAAGGATACTTAATACTTCTTATACTTCAAGGATTGATATTCTTTACTTAGCAACATTCTGGAACTTCGCAAAAGAATAGAGGCAAGTATATACTTTTTGAGTTTGATATTCTTTCGCTCGTTCTTTCACCAACAAGATCAAAGACTACTCCAACAAACACGACAAGTGATTTTTTCTTGAATATCACTCTTCAAGCAATATTCAAGAAAAAAGAGGTAAAATGTAGGAGCGGAATATCACAACAAATGATAACTTGCGAAATTATGGAGAGAAAAGACATTTTACGAGCAAAGGAAATCACGAGGAAAATATGAGCAGATTGCGAAAGCAAAAGAGGTTCGCGAAATGAATCTACGAAGGTTCGTAGGATAATTCTCAGATCCGAAATTAAGGGACAGGCAGTTGTTATCCAATATGTAAAATCATATAAATAGACATTTAGGCATGAGAGGAAAGGAAGGTCTTTTTAGAGAGAGAGATAATTTTAGGAGGAGAGAGAAAATGTTAGGAGAGATTTATTTTCTTTATCATCTTCTTCCCCAAAAATCTAGAACTCCAAATATTCTTTAATGGAGTCTAAATTGTAAAATTATGTAATTACATACAATCACTAGTGAAGAACCATGGATGTAGATCACATTGATCGAACCATGTAAAAAATCTTTGTGTTTCTTTTTATAATTTTAGTACTTTAATTCTTAGTTTCATATCAAATTAATTAGATTTAGGAATCATTTTAATGGATTCTTATGAGGGTGTAGTTGTGAGATAATCCGCAACTACATTCAGATTTGAGTAGTTTGTAAGTTATTGGGGTCTTCGGACCTCTTTTTTTGTAAACTCTTTGTACATATTGGCTATTCATTAATACAATTTTGGACTTACCAAAAAAACAAAAAAGGGATTTTTAGGATACATCCAAAGATAATCTTCACTATTGCATGGAATTCATTAATATCATTCCTCATAAAGAATTATGTAGCTTTCATTAGTTTTAACGGATCCCAAAGCTAATAGATACCAGTACTACAAAATATAATTAAATTAATGTTTTTTAGAGCCTTTTAGAGATTTTCAGAGCTCTTTAGATTTTTCAGGGATTTTTAGTGTTTTCTGGGCTTTTTAGGATACATTCAAAGATGAACTTCACTTTTTTTTTTTCGGTAAGTCTAAAATTGTATTAAAGAATAACAAGAATTACAAAGAAGGTCATAAGAAAAGAGGTAAAGGAACCCCAAAAACATACAACCTAATCAAAAAGAAAATAAGATACATATGGTAATTCAATAGACATGATGAAATAAGGCCTTGTATCATAACTAAGACCCTCTCCTTATTCCAAAGCGCAACCTCGTTTGGCCATGCAATCAGCCGCAAAATTAGCTTCCCTATGGGTATGAACGAAACAAATAGTGTTATATTTTGCCTTCACTGCCACCCATCTTGGTCTTAAGAACCAAGGAACTGCATTAACATCACCAGAGAAGAATAAAACAACACTCATAGAGTCTGTTCTTATGAAAATATTACCAACTTCAAACTTCACAGCCCATTCAAGACCGACAATCACACAAAATAACTCATGAAAGTAATTTGTTTGCACACCAAAACCCACACTCATAGAACCTACCACGTGAGAATTTGCATCCCGAACAACCACACCAGCACCCTCCCTTCCAGGATTTCCTCGAGATGCACCGTCACAACAAAGCATCAGTTCATGGTCTTTAGGAGGCTCCCAAAAGTACTCCTTAGGAACAACTTGTTTAATCTGTCTGTGGAGGACTCTGAAAAAAGAGAGAACCTGAATATCCTCATGCATATTGAACATACAACCCTTGAGTCTAATTGAATAATCATGAATCTGATTAAAATATTTTTTTTGGAAGAACACCCAGCTAACTTTTTGATTACCATAGACAAACGCATTGCGAGTCATCCACAATTCCGATCTGATGACTAAAATGGCCAGCAACCATAAGTCTTTTACCATCATACTCCTACCTTTGGCAGCTTTATAAGAAGTAGTAAAATTTTGATTGGGTAATAAGTTAAAGACGTCTGAAATCCAGTCCCAAGCTTTGGCCGCAAAAGTGCACGACCACAAAATGTGCTGCAACAATTCCTATTGATAATTACACATGCAACATTTGTTAACAACACGATATTTAAATCTACTTCTTACCTTGTCCAGAGTTGCGCACGTACCCCTCATAATTTTCTAGTTTCTAGCCGCAAGAGCTGGATGAACTGAAGGTCTCCACAAAAGACTAGTGCCCTCAACAACCTGCTTCCTTGAACGCAACAAATTTTTTGCCGAACGGACTGAGAAAACTCCTTTATAATCTGGCTTCCACACCCTATAATCAGCACCCCCCATTGGAATTGACAGATTTTCCAAGTTCACTCCAGCTGCAAGCATGTTCAAATGCACATCACCAGTGAACACCCACGCCCCATCATGAATAGCTTCACTTACGATAATGTTACACTGCAAATTTTCATGCCCTATGGAATCTGCAATGCAAGTATCTCCACACCAAGTATCAAAATACAAAGAGGTATTTCTGCCATCTCCAATCAAACTCCTAGAGTTGGACTGAACCTCATTATACACCCATTTAAAACCCGGAAGAATAGAGAATTTCATATAACCCACCAACTGAACTTTTGTCCCAAAAAATTTTGCACGCATATAACGCGCCCAAGATCTTTTGGAGTTGCAAATATTCCAGCAAAGTTTCATAAGCATGGCCTTATTCATAACCATCATTCGAGTTAAACCAAGACCTCCTTCATTATAAGGATCACAAATATTATCATAAGCAACCACAAAAGATCTACTTACTTAAGAATCTCCCGACCATAAGAAGTTTCGAATAGCAGCCTCACATTGGTGAATGAATTTTCTAAGCCATTTATAAACAACCATATTATGAATAGAATAACTCGCAATCACCGACTTAACCAACACCACTCTATCTTGAAAACAAAGCATTCTCCCCTTCCAACCTGCTAACTGATCTTTGATTTTCTCCACCACATGCTAATACGGTGATACTTAACGACACCTGACATGATTTTCACCCCCAAATATCTATCCGGAAAAGAAACAATATTCATGCCTAAAAATCAGCAATAATGGCTCTCCTCCTCAAAGAGCCTCCCCCATAATAAATCTTGCTTTTTTCACGACTAACAGTTTGGTCCAAAGCACGTTGATAAGTACCAAGAAGCGCAACCAAGTTCCTTATACTATTCATGTTTTCTTTGCAAAAAATCATGATATCATCCGCAAAGAATAAATGAGTTGGAGAAATACCTTTTCTGGTGACCATGGTAGACATTTTTTTATCTCGAAATAACTTCGTAATATTTCTACTCAAGACATCTTCAATCAAAACAAAAATCAATGGCGATAAAGGATCACCTTGCCTTAGACCCCTGTCTATACTGAAAAAACCTTCTGGGCTACCACTGACAAGAACAGAGATTCTAGCTGACTTTAAAATCTGCAAAATCCAATTACACCAAGCATCCGAAAAGCCATATTCCTTAAAAACATCCATGATAAAAGACCAACTAACCGTGTCAAAAGCCTGAGTGATATCAAGCTTCAAACCCACATTACGTTCCTTGCGTTTAACATGAAGCTCATTCACCATCGCCGAAGCAAAACAGATGTTTTCATGGATATTCCTACCCTTCATAGAAGCCACTTGTTCCTAAGAAATCAAGTTGTCCAGAACACTCCCCAATCTAGTAGCAAGAATTTTTGTAAAAATATTGAAAAAGAAATTACTTAGACCAATTGGTCTAAATTTCTTCAGCGTATTAGCACCTCTCTCCTTAGGAAGCAACAACAACAATCTAGAGTTAACACCATGAGGAATAAAATTATTGGTCCAGTAAAATAAAATGGCATTTACCAAGTCTTCACTAATGATTTACCAGAAATGCCTATAGAAAAATCCTGCAAAACCATCCGGACCTGGAACACTATCAACACCTAAGTCAAAAACAGCCTCATGAATCTACTCAACAGTAGTCAAACGGTCCATAGAAGTACTCTCCTCAACAGAAATACGATTGTGCTCCACATAAAAAAGAGAGTTATCCAAAACTGAATTGTCCCCATTGAACTTAGTTTGATAGTAATTTACATCCATGTCTCGAATTGATCACAATCCGTAACCGTATCACCCGACTCATTAATCAGCTCCGAAATAGTATTAGTACTCTTTCGCATACGAATGGTATTATGGAAAAAACTAGTATTACTAGCCCCTTCCATCAACCATTGATTCCTAGATTTCTGTTTCAACATAGTCACCAGTTGCAAGCGGATATCATTCACTTCAACTTGAGCATCTTTCATGTAATTTTGTTTCTCAATATTGAAAGGATCATCATCAGTCTCCCTCATAGCTCCTTCAAGCCAAAGTTGTGCTTGTTTAAG
Source organism: Papaver bracteatum (assembly GCA_023529315.1). Lineage (NCBI taxonomy): Eukaryota > Viridiplantae > Streptophyta > Magnoliopsida > Ranunculales > Papaveraceae > Papaver > Papaver bracteatum. The sequence goes on from JAJJWX010001863.1 coordinate 1,186,681, forward strand.
TTTTATATAAACATTACCAAAAACCATCTGATTCCATAATTTCATCTCCACCTTGAGGCACTTCAACTTTTGAGGAAAAATAAAATCCATAGACCCAACCAAAGGAGCATTCCAACTATCCCGAACCATTCTCATAAAATTAGCATGAAGAAACCACATCTTTTGAACACGAAAATGAGCTCTACGAGGACAAGTATTTATAAACGGATAACCAATAAGGGGAGAATGGTGAGAAACTTCCCTAGGAAGAGCTTTATACCACCAATTCTCAAAACGATTCAACCAAATTTCATTGATAACTGCCCGATCAAGTTTACAAATAATTCTCCTTTCACCCGACTGCCTATTGGACCAGGTAAACTTACTTCCCAAAGCCTCAGCCTCAAAAACACTATTATCATCCAACCAATCACTAAATTCATTAATAACATCAGTCCTAGGAGTAGCACCTCCCTTCTTTTCTTCATTACGTAAGATACAGTTAAAATCACCAATTACCAACCACGGAACTTGATGTGCACCCATATCAAGTTGACGCCAAATATTTCTCCTTGTAGTCTGAACAGAACTAGCATGAACCAAAGAGATAAAAACACCATCAAACAATTGTAACAGCTTGTTAAAACATATTAACCACCACAGGCTCTGAAAAATTCAGAGACCACATAACCCACAAATTCCTAATAGAAGAATTTGTAGAATTATGAATAACAAAACTATCAATCTTAAAGCTTCGCAAAGACCTAGAGGAAACATCTACTCTCGGTTCTGCAATGCCTATAATATCAGGTTTAAAATATTTAATTAATTCTCTGAGCTTACATTGTGCTTCATCACGCACAATACCATTAATATTCCAGAAGAAAACACACATTAAATAACTGATTTTTTGGGGATAGGTAATTTAACACGCTGAGATACTCTGCCAGTGTATTTCTTTTGGAAAGCCTCACCTTGTTTACTATTATGCATAGTCTTGTTACTATAATAAGCACCCTCCTTACTCGAGTCAGGTTTGGTTTTGGCCGCAACATTTATACCCTGGCCTGGAATCCCAATCCGTAGAGGAATAGAAGATGCAACTCGTGAAATAATATACGGAACTTGATTGAATAATCTGCCTGAACTAGCGTCACGAGTCTCCAAGGCAGCATCAGATTGTTCTCCCAAACCAAGCTCATTACTTAGAGAGCCAAACTGATTTGGGGAAACAATAGATTCACGAATAAATAAAATGTCAGTTAAAGGAGTGCCAGATGAAGAAACAACAGTCTTATCACCCATAGGAATCCTACTCTCCCTTGCTTCAGATCCTACAGATGACTTAGTTTTAGGAAACTCACTCACCAGAGCCCTTGTAACTAATGCTGCACGTTATGCTACCTTAAGCTTAGTTCTTGCCAATTCAGCCAAGGCAGAGTTCGCAGCAGCTTCAGACCTATCTAATTCATCTTGTAGCTGTATATAAACCTCTACAATAACACTCCCTGACACAACTTCCCATTCTTCAATCACCGGTGAAGTAATCTCAACCACGCCATGTTGTTTCCGGCCATGATGACCATGCACAGTATCAGCGTTATTCACAGCAGACTCATTGTTAACTATCTCAGGGACAAAAGGAATTAATTGAGCTTTCTTCCCTTTCTTTTTATGACCAGCTTCTTGCCATTCACTACTCCTATTAGCTGCATTAACACCCTCAGTAGCTGCATTATTCCTCTGATGTACCTAACCTTGATAAGAACTTGAAAGCTGTTGATTGTTAGCGTGATTCGTAGTTTTCTTACGACATTCCAAATCTAAATATCCTATTAGCTTACACTTGGAGCAAAATTTAGGTTTATTAATAATATCAAAACTCTGCCAGAATTCCAAACCCCCAACCGTGACATGAATAACATCCGTGTTTAATTCAGCAAAATTTATATCTATCAAATCTGATGCAAAATGTCCATATTCGTGAGCAAGAGTGCGCTGATCCACCACAATGGGATTACCTAAAGTTTTACCTAATGCCAACAATGTTTTTTCAATCCAAAATTCCATAGGCAAACCAGGGAACTTTACCCATAAATTAGCTCTTGAAGTTTTATGTTTATCAGCATCAAACCCTGGAAACCATTCCATGAGGTTTAGTTTTTGTTGATCAAAATACCAGGCTTCAACGTTGAGAAGTTTATCTTTGTCCTCCTGAGATTGTAACTTAATAATAAAGAAACCTTTATTCATGAGAACAAATTGTACACGACCTTTCCCTAACTGCCATTGTTTTTCAAAATTGTTCTTCACATCTTGAAAGGTTATCCCTTTCAAATCTAAACATCCAATGAGGCTGAACTTCCTATAGGACAAGAATATCGCTACAATACTTCTCTGCGAGATTAACAACACTTCCCAGCGAGCATCACCGCAAGATCATCAACTACACATTGCGAGTGTCACAAAATCAGTCAAAAGAGCGACGTAATAAATAACGAGTGAAGAAAACTTAAGAAAAGCATGTTTATCCTGCGATGGTTACAAAGCTGGCGAGAGTGAACATTGTAACTATCGCGGTACAATCGCAGAATCAACCCGAAATAAGAGGAAAACTTAGCTGTCATCCACTATGTAACTACCCTATAAATATAGACCCAATGTGTCCAGAAAAGGATGATATATTTTTGAGAGTTAAGAAAGTCTTGAGGAGAGAGAAACTTCAAGAGAATAGTTGTAATCTTGAATTCTCTCATTTCTGTAAACATTTCTGAAACCAAAATAATAAAGTGTCATTTTTCATCTTCAATTATGAGTTGATTATAACAGAATCTTAACAAGGGTGTAGTGTGGGAAATCCTGCAACTACATATTGGAGCCCGAAACAGGGATTGGATTAGCAAAATCATAGAAAAAGGTGAAGAAGAAGATAAGAATTGTTCAAGAATAAGAAAATCATAAAAAAATCAGTGAGATATTTAAAGGAAGGATGATTAGAATCAAAAAGGATTGTAGAAAATTGGAGTGTGGTATGGTAACAAGAACAATGATTGATAGATTTCATGAAAATATTAAGGGGAAGATACACAAACGGGATTTTGAAGGAAGGAAAATTATGACGGTGGAAAAAATATCACCATTGAAAGATTGGGAAAAGCAAGAAATCACATTTACGTCAGCAGAAATACCAGAAGAAAATATAAGTCATACATCTCCATTGGTAGTCACAGTATCCACTATACCAATGAGAAAGGAGAAATCAATAAAATCTGTAGAAGAATGGGCTATGAATAGAACTTTGGTGGATGCAGGAAGTTCTGTAGACATGATATTTTATCATACTTTCAAGAAAATGGGATATAAGGATAAAGAAATGTCTTATTCAACATATCATGTTCATGGATTTGGAAAGTCTTTAACAAAACCTAAAGGAGAGATAGTGGTACGAATTCCACTAGGGGAGATTGAAACACAAGTAACATTATGTGTGGTAGACGTGGAATCACCCGTATAAAATGATATTAGGAAGACCATGGATACACGCAATCAAGGATGTAGCATCAACGTTGCATCAATGCATCAAATTTCCTACACCCAGTGGAATTGGAGAAATTAGAGGAGACACAGATTTTGCGAAATTGTGTTGCCAAATTGAAGTAAGAAATTGTGAAGAGCGTCCAAAGCTACGAAAATCTCGTAGAAAATTGGCGAGAGAAACAAAAAAAGAGGAAGAATTTAAAGTTTACATGATAAGAGCAAAAGAAGGAAAATGAATACCTAGTGAAATATCGCGAGAAGGAGATGAACTCGCGAGAATTATGAAAACACCGACACCAATGGGAGAACCTGAAGACAGTTATATTGCAGCAGAACCAACCAAGGAAGTAAATATTTAGAGTAAAGAAGAGCCTAAAATGCTGAAAATTGGGACTACAATGGAGGCAGATGAGGAAGAAAGAACTATAAATCTCTTGCGAGAGTATAAAGATATCTTCGCGTGGAGCATGGATGAGATGCCAGGGATAGATCCGTCAATAGCATGTCATAAATTAGAAATCAACAAAAACATAAGACCATTTAAGCAAAGAATAAGGAAAATCGCAACAACATATCATTCTCAAATAGAAGAAGAATTACAGAAGATGCTCGACGCAGGAATTATAAGGCAAGCAAAATATCCTGAGTGGATTGCAAATATGGTAGTGGTCCCAAAGAAGAACAAGGGGATAAAAATTTGTATAGATTTCACAGATTTAAACAAGGATTGTCCTAAAGATAGTTTTCCATTACCAGATATCCCACAGATGGTTGAATCAGCAGCAGGAAATGCTAGAATATCATCGCTGGATGGATATAAAGGATATAATCAAATCCCTCTCACTGAATAAGATCAAGAACATACCGCATTTTTTGCTCCAAGAGGATTATATTATATCAGAAAAACGTATAATATAATCCAAGAACAACCACATATGTGCTAAGTGTTGTATTACTGCGAGTAGATGCCGGGGTAGAAAAACCAATTTATTATATCAGCAAAACGTTTAATTCTGCAGAAAGAAATTATTCAAAGATTGAGAAATTAATTCTAGCATTGGTGCATGCAACTTTTAAGCTTCGCATCTACTTTCAAGCACATAAGGTCAAAGTGTTAACAAAAGGGCCAATTGAGTCAGTAATGAAAAATTCAAAAAGATCAGGCAGAGTTGAGAGATGGAATGCACAAGTAGGACACTTTGATATTCAATATGAAGTTTTATCCTCGCCAAAATCACAAGTTATCGCAGACTTCTTAGCTGAATTTCCTTTAGAAGATGATGAAGTTGTAGAAGAGATGATGGATGTAGAAGAGGAACATGGAGATCCAAAAGAGCTATTAACAAAACCCGACATATGGGAGATACTGGTGGATGGATCATCAAATGGGGAAGGAAATGGGATTGGAGTTGTTTTTATTTCACCAGAAGGAGAAAAACAGCTTTTTCATTTAGATTGGAATTTGCATCCACTAATAATGAAACAGAATATGAGGCCGTGATTCATGCTTTAAAATTTGCGGTAGAAATGAAGTTGGAAAATGCTAGAATTACCAACGATTCACAGTTGGTTATTCGCCAAATAAAAGGAGAATACACAACAAATGAACCATCTTTAAGAAAGTATAAAAGGTTAGTCGAAGAATTATCTGCGTGAATTCCAAAAATAAAATGGAGACACATATCAAGGAAAGATAATAGGCTCGCAGATGCTTTTTCTTTCATATCCAGTATGATGACCAATCCAACTGCGAGGTGCATAAAAATTCAAACACTTTTAATACCAGCGATAAACAAGGAAGAAGAAGAGGAAGATGTGATGATGGTAGAAATTAGCGAAGAAGAATTAAAGAACAACATTACAGATTGGCGAGCAGATCTTCATGCATACTTGGCAAAAGGAGAATTCCCAAGAAATCGACTGGAGGCACATAAATTGAAAAGTAGGGCAACCAATTATAAATTAAGAGATGGAGTATTATATCGCATATCTTTTAGTGGTCCATCGCTAAGATGTTTGACGAGGGAAGAAGGACAAAAAATATTGAAGATGTTACATAGTGGTGACGCTGGTAATCATAGTGGAGGAATATCTTTGGAATATAGAACAAAAATGCAAGTCTATTACTGGCCATATATGCATGAAGATGCAAAACAACTCTCAAGGCGTTGCAAAGATTGCCAGCGATATGGAAAGAAGATACATACACCAGGAGCACCATTATAATCTTCAACAAGTGTATGGCCTTTTGGGAAATGGGGGTTAGATATTGTGGGACCATTTGTACCTGGTTATGGACAAAGAAGATATCTGATTGTCGCAACAGATTATTTCACAAAATGGGGAGAAGTAAAGGAAGTACAACATATTCACGATAAAGATATTTTTACATTCATATTTGAGAATATAATTTGCAGATTTGGGATTCCAGCACAGTTGGTATCTGATAATGGAAAGCAATTTGAAGGGCAGAATATAGAATTGCTACTCAATGCATTTAAGATAAAGTGTGGAAAATCTACTCCTCTATATCCACAAGCAAACGGTCAAGTTGAAGCAACTAATAAGACAATCGCAGATATCTTAAAAAAGAAACTAGAGGGATACCACAGATCATGGTGTGAACAGGTGCATAATGCAATATGGGCCTACAATACAACTAGACGAGAAGCTACTGGAATGTCACCTTTTTGTTTGACATATGGAGTTGAAGCTGTGTTACCAACAGAAGTAGCTATTCCTACAACAAAAAGAAAGGCTTGGGAAAGAAATCTAAGTGCTGGAATGATTTTAAATAAATTGGATGAATTAGAAGAAAAAAGAGAAAAAACTTTGCAACATATGGAAAATTACCAGCGAAGATTAGCCCACGAGTACAACAAACGTGTTAAGAAACGTGAATTTCAACCTGGCGATTTAGTGCTGCGAAAAACACCAAGTTATCAGCGAGAGAGTGGTGGAAAGTTGGCAAGAAAATGGGATAGACCATACATCATCAAAGAGATAGTTGGAGCCGGTGCATACAAACTAATGGACCCTGATGGGACAGATGTTGGTCAAAGACTTGACAGACCATGAAATAGACTATATCTGAAAAAGTATTATCAATGACAACTTCTGCAAGATAAGAGATACATGTACGTTGTAAAAAAAAAAAAAAAAAAATTACGATTGCGAGGTTCTCCTGATATTAAAGTAAAACAAGAACTGCGAGCATAATCACAAGAATGGCGGATAAAATTTCGCAGAGATTAATAGAATTGGACGAACCTATATGGCGTGCACCCTAGTTGGCGAATAAAATTTCGCAAGAGGTAAATGTAAGACCTAATAGTGCGTCATATAAGGGGCTATCTCTTGACATGACTCAGTGATAAGGTTATACCGCTGCTGGAACCTGAGTTATGAAGATGTTGGGGTTAAAGAAAACCTATCCAGGAGAGGGATCTTGGATTTCCAATTATATAAGGTTATACCCTGATTGGACGACTAAGAAACTCTTCTAAGGAGTGCAGAGTATGACCAAGGCGCCGAGGTACACGGTTGAGTCAAGGGTGCCCTGGGCGTACGAAACTACCCTGGCCATCTTTGGCAAGTCTTGGCTATGATGCACTCGGCCCGAAGAAAACCCCACTTAGGGTGCAGTCTTGTAACTATAATCCATATAGGAATAAAGGATAAGAGGCTACGAAAAACAACTGGTTGTTGGGAAATATGGATGGGAGGAGCTAGTCTTGTATGGCCGATGTGCCCTCCTTGAAGTGGCAACCAGGGGGAAGATAAGGGCGGCACCCTCCATTATGGAGATGATAAGTGTCTAAAGACGGAAATGTCATGGGGTTTTATGATCGCAAGAACATTTAGGCCTGTAATATTGTCGCGTGATGAAAGTTATACAAAGGCAACAATCCAAAAGAGAAAAGTTAAGATGAGATCAATGGGTTTTTACATTTAACAAGTGTAAAGACGTCCTGCGATATCATCGCAAGACGGCAATGTCGTAAGGTTTAATTCTTGCAAGAGAATTTATACTTATCATATTGTCGCAGAGATGTTGAAAAAATTGATAAGACAAAATCAATGGGTCGATGCATGCAAATGTAAAGACGTCCTACGATTTTGTCGCAAAAAGAAAAGGTGGAAAAATAAGACCTTTAACTAGGAAGGCAAAATAAGACCAACAAAATAATCTTAAAAAAATTAATTAACTATTCTATTTTAAGATGCAGGAAAGATTTGTTCATCGCAGGAGAATATATAAGAAAGCAGATTCATAACATCAAAGGATACACAGGAAATAATTCACCATTTAAAGAAAGATAATGAAGGGCAAGTAGGGGAATGGAGAAATAAGATTTCATTATCTTCCTTGAGGATATTCAAAGTAAACAAAATCAAAAGTTGAATCCTCAAAATTTCAAAAGTTACATTATTCGCAAGAAAGAAGAAGAAAAAGAAAGCAAAAAAGAAATTCAAGATTTGACGATTGTCTCGCCAGATTCACTATTCTTGCTCGCCAGATTCGTTATTCTTGCCAGAATTGTCAGCTTCATCAGTATTCTTCTCACCACTTGTAGGTACTTCTTTAGGAGGACTTCTCTCTTCTTCATCATCTTCTTGAGTGGTATTTTCTTCTTCAGTAAATTCTAATTCCTTATCCATGGGAAAAGGAATTTCATCATCATTAACTTTCAAAGGAGGAACAAACACAGGAGGGAGAGAAAGGGAGAATAGAATATCGTTCACGAGAACTTCAGCACTGAGGTGAACCTTGCAAAGGAAACCTCTGTCACGATTCCTAATCTCTATATTTTTGAAGTACTCAAGATAATCAAGTCTTCTTTCTTCTTTGTCGCGAGCTTCAAGATAATTGGAAAGAAGAGTCTTGTTCTCTTTGCGAACTTTATCCAATTTGTTGGTAAGATCAGCGATGGTAGAATGAAGACTTCTTTTAGATTCTGCGAGTGACAAAAGTGATAAAAGATCATTTAGTCAAAGATTTTGCAAGAAATATAACACAAAATTTAACAGAAAGGTCAATAAGAGAGGCAGTCAATTGACTACCTTCTTTCTGCGAGGTTAAGTTTTGAATTAATGTAAAGAAACAGTTTTCCTATTGATTCATAGCGTCATCGAATTTATCGCCAACCACACCCTTCAAACGAGACTTCATGTTTTCTTCTCTGGTGCGTAGATATAAGTTTTCCTTTGCTAGTAAAGAATGAGATTCCTTCAATTGAAAGCACTGGTCTTGAAGCTCGCTGGCCTTCAAACTAAGAGTTAACCTATTTTTGATAAGTTTATCCTTCTCAGCAGCGGATGATTCAGTTACCTCCTTGAGTTCATATTTAAGGGAACGAAGAGATTGCTCTTGATTATCGCATATTCTTTGTAGATTACTCAATTGCTGCGAGTCGCCATCAAGCTTTAAAATCTATGTTTCTCTTGGGATAAAGTTCTATTCTCATCTGATAAATATTCTACCGCCAAATTAGACTTGGTTAACAAATAAGAGAGACGAGAAATCTCATTACTTAATAAATTTTGACTTTGCGATAGTTGGTTATTCTCATTAGTAAGATTATCTATTTGATCGATCGAATATATGTAGAGATTATCTAATCTATTATACTGGTCCATCCAAGAATCTCTTTCAACACGAGCTTCGTCAGCAATAGATTCAAATTTAATTCTCTCCATGAAACGAGTCCGATTTGAAACTAATATACGAATCAAGAATTTAAGAAGGAAACTTGAGTACAGAGGATATAAAAGAAAAACATAAAAACAAAAGGGGAAAGGCAGGAAAATGGTACCTTTCAACTCGTCATTCTTTCTGCGAAGGTTCTCGCAATTAAGAGAAGAGTTGCGAAACATATGGTTCAGAGTATCACATTCAGAAGTTTTGACTTGAAGGCTTTTTCTCAAAGTTTCAACCTCGTTCTCTAAAGATGCTCGTGAAGCAGTGTTATCAGACCCAAAATATTTAAGTAAGGTCTCGCAAGCTTCATATTGGAGAGAGTCAGTAGAAGATTTTCTAGCATCGTCTAAAATATTAGATAATATTTTAAAAGCAATATCAACCCCAGCTAAGATTCCATTCGATGGAGGAAGAGATGCAGAGGGTGAAGTGGTAACAAGGGCAAGTTGACGATTTGAGTCATTTGCTATGGTTGCATTATCAGAAGGAGGAGTATTGGGAAAAATAACAGTTGAAGGCAGTAAAGGGCTAGAAGGAACTTCAGTCACAGCAATTTCAGGAGCTTGATTTGTCAATGAATCAAAAGAAGTAGAGGTGTTGGCAGCGATGTTCTCGCAGGAAAAATGAAGAGGACCCAGTTGCGAGGATGTGGGAGTAACTCTTGCAGATGTTAATGTGGGGATAGAGAAATAAGCCTCAAGAGCTTTAAAATGACGAGGTCTTTTGGGAGGATTAGCGATGTTCTCGACATTCTGCGAATAATAACTTAGATAAGAAACAGAGGCAACAATATTGTTATTAAAAAATAGGATGTGTTTCTTACCACCTTATCATTCGCAGAATTTTTATTCTTCTTCTTAGTTGGTCTTTTGCGAACATTAGGGTTTTGACCTGAGGATTGGGTGTTAGGGGTAATTCCACTGAAGAGAAGACATAATACGGGAGTTATGACGGATCAAATAGAGAATATCAAAGAATATGAGTAAGAATTGAATCAAGTAAAGATTGTAATAAAAAAACATACCTTGATGATTCCATTAGAACAGTAGCAGGAGAATATGAAGAAGAAGAAAAGTTGCAGACGGAAGATAAAATAAATAGATGAAGAAGATAGAGAAGTACAAGAAGAAAATTAGTTTTGAAGTTTAACTCTGCCTTTTATAGGCAAAAGAGAATAACCTGTTGAGTAAAGACGTGTCCGTAAAAAGATGAATTTACAACACATGTAGGCGGTTAAATCTAAATTAACGGAGCAATGTCGAGAACAAAATATGGGAAGAAGAGAAGCTGCGAGCATTTTGAAGAATTGAAGATTCTCATATTCTCTCCACTTTGCGAAGAAGACATGAGAATAGGCAAGATGTAGGACCAGAATATCGCTACAATACTTCTCTGCGAGATTAACAACACTTCCCAGCGAGCTTCACCGCAAGATCATCAACTACACTCTGCGAGTGTCACAAAATCAGTCAAAAGAGCGACGCAATAAATGACGAGTGAAGAAAACTTGAGAAAAGAATGTTTATCCTGCGATGGTTACAAAACTGGAGAGAGTGAACATTGTAACTATCGCGGTACAATCGCAAAATCAACCCGAAATAAGAGGAAAACTTAGCTGTCATCCACTATCTAACTACCCTATAAATATAGACCTAATATGTCCAGAAAAGGATTATGTATTTTTGAGAGTTAAGAAAGTCTTGAGGAGAGAGAAACTTCAATAGAATAGTTGTAATCTTGAATTCTCTCATTTCTGTAAACATTTTTGAAACCAAAATAATAAAGTGTCATTTTTCATCTTCAATTATGAGTTGATTATAACAGAATCTTAACAAGGGTGTAGTGTGGGAAATCCTACAACTACACTTCCATAGCTCACAACCCTCGTTATAAAAAGCATCTGGAATCACTACCGCTGGTTTACCCTCCTTCATAGTTGGGTTTGGTAGCTTAGATAGATCAATAATAGTAGCCGGTAAAATTTTTTTACCTATCACCTTCTCGGCATAGGTTAAAACCTTAGTTTGAGGTGGATCAAGAAGATCCCCCATCTCAAATCACCCAAGGATGATCGAGACAAGAGATGAGAAAAGTTGAAAATTTGAAACACTAAAAAAATCGCCAGAGGAGGGAAGTTTTTAGGAGAGAGAAATTATTTTTTTTTTGACTCAAATAAGTTAAAAAGATGAACTTCACTATTATAGGAAATTTGTTAGTATCATTCTTTATAAAGAATTATGTTAATTTCTCCTGGTTTTAACGAATCCCCTAGCTAGTAGATACCTGTGCTACGAAATATAATTAAATTAAATCTTTTCAAAGTTTTTCAGATCACTTTAGCTTTTTCAGGGCTCTATAGATTTTTTAAGGGTTTTTAGAGTTTTCAGGGCTTTTTAGTATACATTCAAAGATTATCTTCACTATTGTAAGGAATTTGTTAGTATCATTCTTTATAAATAATTAAGTTACTTTCTCTTGGTTTTAACGAATCCCCTAGCTGTTAGATACCACTGCTATGAAATATAATTAAATTAGAGGGTTTCAGAGTTTTTTAGAGTTTGTCAGAGTTTTTTAGAGGTTTTCTGAGCTCTTTAGATTTTTCAGGGCTCTTTACAATAAATTCAAAGATGATCTTCTATATTGTTGGGAATTTGTTAGTGTCATTCTTTAACGAATCTCCTAGCTGGTAGATACCAGTGCTACATAATATAATTAACTAAAAGATTTTCTGAGCTTTTTGGAGTTTTTTAGAACTTTTTTTAGAGTTTTTCAGAGCTCTTTAGATATTTCAGGGCTCTTTAGTGTTTTCAGGACTTTTTAGGATACATCCAAATATTATCTTCATTATTGTAAGGAATTTATTAGTAACATTCCTTATAAAGAATTATGTAACTTTAACGGCTGAATTCCTAAAAGTGCCACTCTTGGAAATAGGTTTCCAAAAGTGCCACTCTAACCCCAAACCTACCAAAAATGCCATTATATGACATTTATGCCCCTAATTGTAGAGGTCCCTTAATTGTTTAATATTATTTCCAATTTTCAAAACTTAAAATAAGTATATTTCTATGTTGTTTTCAGTGCAAGGGTCCTGATGAAAGGGTCAAGAATATAAACTGGACCCCATCATTATTTAAAAAAATCTTATTATATGAATTAAAAAATTTAGTAATCACTTTTTTTAATGGTATTTAAGTATTTAGGGTCCTCCATAGTGGGTCTGGACCTTGCAAAGGACCTTTTTGGACCCCACTCTAGTCTTCTTATTGAAATAAAAATAAGATAATTTTTCGGACCCCACTCTAGATAATTTAAAATAAGATAATTTTTATTAATAATTTTTGTCAAGGTCCAGAAGGAGGTTTGGACCCTTTCCTAGTCCATTACCTGACCCCGGATTTGTTATAAAATAATATTTATTTATGGAATTAAATAATATTTAAAGGTCCGGACCTTCCCCTGGTAATGCCACCTAGGCGCCATGTAGGTAACAAGTAGGATGAATGAAGTAGGGACCTTATCTGCATAGGTCAGGACCTTTATATTCAAAGTCAGGACCTTTTATACCAGGTCAAGACCGTTTATACCAGGTCAGGACCTTACGCTGTCAGGTCCCTAAAGCTTCACCTTCCTTACATCCAGTTAGAGGGGGACATGTGTTTTATTTAAATAATTATTTTAAGTATAATATTATAAAATATTTTTTTTATTGGTCAATATAAGTGGTCCTTTTCTATTGGTCAACTAGGGCGACGAGGGCTTTGTATTGGTTGATTTGTGCGGCTTCTTCTTCCTCGTCTTTCTTCTTCTTCCTGCTCTTTCACCAAAAATGAATCCTCCTTCTTCTTTTTTCTTCTTCTTCTTTCACCATCTTATAAAGAAACATTTCTATTGTTTCCTTCTCTTTCACCAACTTCAGTTCTTATTATTCTTTTTTTCTTCTTCTTCTTTCACGGCTTAATTCATGGCAGCTGCTACCCCATGAAAGCTAGGGTTTTATATTTTACTAAGCATCCAACTGAGATAAATAAGGAAGGATCTATACAGTGTCCAATATGTGAGTTTAACTTTAGCTCTTTCAAATTCGATATTAAAGTTTGGTTAATTTCAATTTCAAACTCAAAGTTAGGGTTTTTAAATATGTACTACATTGGGGATTTAAATTCATGTTTATTTATATAGTTTACAGTGAAATAAGGTATGGGTTATCTTTAATTTTGTGGTTTGGTTGGTTAATTTATGTAGGGTTCATGATTCAACACTCTATATGATTCAACATTGTTTTATGGATATTACTTACATGGACGCTTAACTCCTCCAACTGACCCTTCACTGCACTTTTAAACATCTCCATTTCACCAATCACTGTGATTTTCAAATCCTCCGTATGACCAATCATTGCATTTTTCACAAAAGACTCGAAAGAAGAAATAATTGAAGTTGATGTCCTAGAACAAAGACCATCGGGTTGGGAGCTAGGAGGTGCCACACGTTCTTCTTCCTCAACCTTCTCAAACAGATCTTCTTCTTCCACCCCATTTTCATTCCCTAACAGATCTTCTTCCTCCACCCCATTTTCATTCCCTAACAGATCTTCTTCGTCCTCTTCATCATCCATGTTGCTCTCCTCTGGAACCTGTTCATCCACAAAAACATTTTTAGACACATTTTCTTCCTCACCCTTCTCAAACAGATCTTCGTTCTCCACCACATTTTCATTCTTTAACGAATATTCTTCTTCGTCATCTACCAAGGGACCTTCACATAACCCCAACATTACCAAACGCTTAGCATCTTATTTATGCCACATAATGTCATCACATACTTCATCCTGTAATTTTATAAAGACACTCGACCAAATTAACAATACAACAAACAAAAAAATAAAGTAACTAAGGTAGTTATTACTTCATACCTTTGACTCCTTCAAAACCGTAAGTAGAGGCTCATGGTGTATTACTAAATCGCATGTAACACTATGCATATGCGAGCGCAAATTTGCAAAAATAGTCTTGCTTCCAAACTTACTAAGCACTTTCGGCAACACTTCCAGACCCCAAACCTTGGGGGGAAAAGGAAAACCTTTAAAAAAACAATCGCAAAAAAATAGACAACTAGAAAATATCAATCCAACTGATTCTTACCATCAGGACATGGGCCATTCCTTGACATTTATTAATAGTTCTGCTGAACGCTATCTCAACCCAAGGATAAGAGTTGAAGTCGACAAGGTTATCCATCAGGTACCAGTGATCAGACTCAACTACTTTGTCATCTCCCTTTCCCAATACATACCCGTGGACAACATATAGTAACGACAATTTCACCTTGTCATCAGATTCCAGTGGGACTTTGACAATTTCACATTCAGCATTAGAGTTGTCCTCCTTTTTGCTACATTTCTTCGATTTTTGTTCGTCGTCGTACACTTTGCCAAAAAGAAATAATTTCAAACATTTTCCAGTTACTGGTTTCTTTTCATCGGGGAAATGCTTCATCTTAAGGCAGGGCTTCGTGGCGGGAAGAGAAAATTTATGGTCTGACTTCTTAAAACTAAGCCCCGAAATCAATGCGAACTCTTTCTTTCCGAAGGAGAGTTCCTTTTCACAAACCATTATGCGCATTTTTTCACGGTTACCCTTATCACCTTCATCACCAGTGGAAATCTGACTAGCTAATATGAAATGAAACAAGGCACTAGACCAGGTTTGCATGGGAAGGTGCAGTAAAGGGCCAATTGCAGTTGACAAAAATATCTCTTGCTCAGCAGGAGACAACAGGTTACACACCCACTTCAAAACCTTCGGGCTTGAGTATGTTGATACATGGCACGTATGAGCCCGGTACCTGGAAGGGTGAACAAACACCCTACAATATAGAAAAAAAATAGTTACACCAATAACAACATACAATTTCTTAGAATTAATATTTGAGAGCGGCAAGCACGAACATTAAAAAAAGATAAATAGTTGTACATTCCAACTAATCCAATAACCACCTATATTCGAGTCGTAAAAGTGATTCAAGGAATGACCGGTCTAGTTTCCGTTTACAAGTAGCTTATACCAAATACACCTAGAAAGAACAATGCATCAACATGGAAAAAATAGGATTCACATAGAGGCATCTAACTTTCTCTTATATATAAATAACTAAACTATTTTTATTGTTCAAATTTAACTTCATAAAATAGTGCGCAGATAGGCAGTATCTTGGTTCTAGGCTATTAATGCATACATTTCAGCATTTGACAGGGAATTCTCAACGGTGGCACAAGTAGACTCAAAACTATATCTAAAAGTAAGTATGACATCTATACGAGCTTTACTGATTATTATACTCAGGAAATATCTTACGTGAATCTCCATCAATAAAAAATAAGAATAAGTGACCAGACACAGCACATAAAATGAATGGTTAGCCTTAACAGGCTAAATGTCAACTATTTACCTTTCAACACCATCTGTAGA
Organism: Papaver bracteatum; assembly: GCA_023529315.1. Taxonomy (NCBI): domain Eukaryota; kingdom Viridiplantae; phylum Streptophyta; class Magnoliopsida; order Ranunculales; family Papaveraceae; genus Papaver; species Papaver bracteatum. Next base: position 1,202,368 of record JAJJWX010001863.1, read on the forward strand.
TACCACTCTTTTGTCCTCAACTGTGGCATCCAACACTGTTTCATCTGCATGAACATCAGATTTCAATTTTCGAGAACACTTCTTCTTCTTCTTCGCTCCTGAACCCATAACTTGGAACCTACAAAAAGAATGTAGTCGAGATTAGTAATAACATAGTAGTAATTCATATTCTTTAGTTATTACTCAAAGTACACTCCGGACACAAAGTTATAGTGATTAAGAAAAACAAAGTTCCTATCTACCTAAAACAAAGTGCTCATCATCACATTATTATGACATTATAAAAAAATTGCAAGTGAGGCACTAATTATGTAATGAATGAGCTGTGATTAGCTGCAGCAGCAAGGACTCTAAAATGCAAGCTAAAAGCAGAGACAACAGATGACGACCACTTGGCGTAGCTTTACAAACAAAAAAATTTCCCACACACCAGCTATACAGTAGCTAAGTCAGATTAACACATCAAAACAAAATCTTGACAGTCCATCATCAACGACGTTGATATATATCACCGACAGGACAAACATAAAGCTATGTGACTTTTTTTTTTATCAGAAAAAGCTATGTGACAGGACAAACATTCGCGCAGCGATAACTACGTAAAAAATGTAGATCAGAACATCAGTAACATCTTCAATATTTACAATTACAACAGTGGCTAACTAGTTACGACATACACATTAATGTAGACATAAATTCTGCGCAAAGGCCGTTGAGTCAGCCGTCAATCCAATAGATAATGGTACCCCTTTGTGGCATTGTATCCCAAATTAACTGGATGGATACTGTAGTTTTTGTTACTAAATTTAATTCCAATACATAAATTACAACAATTATTCACAATTCAAAACAGAAACACCTTGAATACACATTAGGCCACCATAATTGCCCTTCCCTGGAAAGATAACATTTTAACACACTAAATCTCCATGTATGAGTAGGTACTACATAGCCACAACACAAACTAAGGATGACGAGTTAAATTAACCATTGGTGTTCTCTTGTCTTGCCAATTAAAAGCCAAATCAACTCACTGTCAGACTGTTTTGTGTACTCCATTATAGCTAGCTGTGACTCAAAAATACTACTCTTTTGAAAAGAAAAACACAATAATTCTAGTTCTACGACATTCTTGCTCCGAAACGACAATAATTACCATTAATATTATCATGAAAAAATGCTACAAGCTTGAAAGTAGTGGGAGAACGTAAGTCGCATATAAGGATAGAGCATTTAAGGATGAAAGTAGTGACTGGTTGATACTAGAGGATGTGCCAGATTTACTTGTAAGGGAAATATGACGAGGCTGATGGTAGGAACTGACAAGAGTAGGCCATCTTGTGAGAGGAGGGTGGTGGTGAGATGCTCTGTTTAGCAAGATGGCTACTCGCTAGCATAGGTATTTATGCTTCTTTCAAACACTTCATAATATGTGTTCACATCATTGCAGTAAAAGCAATTACAGCACCAATGAAAATTGCAGTTTGTAGTGGTTAAATATATATTCATAAAACATGTTACAACCATCCACAAATTCATGATTTAGAGCTAATGTTGAATCTAAAACAATGAAGCTTTTGGTGGCCATGACAAAGCAAAGGAAAACAAGGAAGAGTACTAATTATGTAATGAATGACAAGAGTTTTACCTACACTTAAACTTAGGTGAATGCTCTGAACTAGGATTCAAGAAACAACTCCAGCTATCTCTGAGCACAGGATCCACAAGTAATTCAGATGTTAAGTATCCGATAACCCATTCCTGAAAAAGACATAACACAAATCACATAAGAGGGATCTTGATCACACTACAAATCACATAGTAACTAAATGGGATTTCTTCATTCTATGCCAATAAATCAGACTGTCTAGGAAAAAACACGCATAACTAAATTGTCTAAACTTTTTAATCAGATGAAGTAAGCCTATAAAAATTTAATTCTCTCCAACTAACAATTTCCAAAGAATAGCTACTTCAAAAATAAAAATTACTCTTTTATCATTCACCAGGTAAAACCCACTTAAGAAATTATTCCAAGTTTCCTCTTTAAATTACATGAAATTAAGTAAACTAAATACTGATAAGAAGACCAACAATTTTGAACAATTGAGATCAGTTTTAAAGAAATCCAAACTGTTATAACCATTAACCATAATGATTAAAAGTTCAACATGCAACAAAAAAAAAAATACATCATTTATAATAAGCAACATCAGACCCGAATGAGAAGATGCAGAACAAGACCCAAACAAGAATTAGAGAGAAACCCAACATAATACACCCAATTTTAAAACAAACAAATAAAAATTTCTCATTCACAACAAGCTACAGGGATGAAAGTATGAACCCTAATTTAATAGAAAAAAAAAATCTATACTCAAAAACCTAAGAAATTGAAATCAAAACTGAAGCAAACTACAAATTTCCATAGAATAAATCGCAAAAATTCCCATTTGTCTCAGTTCCAAATACTCTAACGACGATGAACACAAAAAATGAGATTTCAAAACCTAAATAATACCTTTTTTTGTGCTCATTTACCCTAAATCGTAAGTGAAGTTGATGAAAATACTGTTTCATAATCTAGAAATCATCAAAATTTCCCAACCCATTGCTCTGCTCTTCCCTTTCTCTTCTATAAACCGCACTTAATTGAAAAACTTAGACGAAATATCAGGTAGTCGCTGCACTCTCTAAGCTCTAAATTGAATATGAGATGAAATTGACACATTGAGAAATCTGTGAAGAATGCGAGAGAAAGAAGTTGATGGAGAAACTGAAAAAATGAGAAAGAAAAGAAGAATGATTTTTTTTACACAATAGAAGTGAAATGAGAGAGGCGGAGATCACGAAGTGATTTTATTTTTTTTTGACGGAAAAAACAAGAGAACGAGATAAATATCTCTGCTGAGGTGGTAGCTGACTTTGCAAGATTTAATGGCTGAGTTGGTAGCTGACTCAATTAATAGGGTCCGGACCTTTTCTAAATAAGGGTATAAATGTCTATATAACCACAAAAGGGTGTTATTTGTATATTTCACTTGAGGGTGGCAGTTTTGGAATCTTGTTTCTGGAGGGGGCTAGTTTTACACATTATAGTTAACTTTCAGGTAGTTTTAACGGATCCCCAAGCTGGTAGATACCAGTACTACGAAATATAATTAAATTTATACTTTTTAGACCTTTTTAGAGTTTCACAGAGTTGTTTAGATTATTCAGGGTTCTTTAGTTTTCAAGGCACTTTAGATTTTACGGGGCTTTTTAGAGTTTTCATAGCTCTTTAGATATTTCAGGGCTCTTTGGCGTTTTCAAGGCTTTTTAGGATACATTCAAAGATGATCTTCACTATTGTAGGGAATTTGTTAGTATCGTTCTTTATATAAAAATAAGTTACTTTCTCTTATTTTTTTAACTAATCCCCTAGCTAGTAGATACTAGTGCTACGAAATATAATTAAATTAAAGTGTATGAAACCAGACTTGATAGACCCATAATTGGGACAGGTGGACTATTGAATCCAATAATCCAATTATCAAGCCAAATATTAATTTTAGTGCCACACTGGACTATCCACATAGAGTATTGTTGCGCAACTTCAATACCATCATAAATACCCTTCCAAAGCCAAGAATAATCATCCTTTAACTTATCAAGATGGAGTAGACTACCATTTTTACCATATTTTGCTCTAACAATTTGCATACAAAGAGAGTTCTCATCATTACAAGCTTTCCAGACTAACTTAGTTAACATTGCATTGTTGAATTGCTCAAGGTTTCTAAAGATTTAGGGATACTTAGCTTATTCCACCCTATCAAGCATATACCGCTATTACTATCATGGACCCACCAGAAATGAGTTTGGATAGACTCCATTTGTTCAATCATAGTTTTAGGAATTCTAAAGCAACCCATCTGATAAGTAGGCAAAGCATTTAAAACATGTCTAACCATGACAGGTCTAGAAAAATGATTCATAGTTTTTCCTTTTGAAGTTTTAAGTCTAGAGCCAAAATATTGAATCAAAGGCCTAAAAGCTTTTTTCTCGTCTCTCCCTATCAATCATTTTAAGTCATTTTAAGGTCTCTAGAGCTACGACTAAGGTTATGACTAAAATAAACACTAGACTTGTCTAAGGTGAGCACTTGGACAGAAACCATGCCAAAATAATCAAGAGTATTCATTATGCCAGTAATATTATGCATATCAGATTTCATTAAAATGAGAATATCATCAGCAAACATTAGGTGGTCATCTTGTCTGATGCGTCTAGAAGGATTAAAACCATGAGTAGGAGAGCCATTTAAGAGAACAAAAATATGAGTAGTAGATATGCATTGATTAATGAAACCACAAAATTTATCATCAAAACCAAAGCTCATAAGAACTCATAGTAAAAGAGGCCATTCTATTCTGTCAATGGATTTAGAAAGATCAAGCTTTAACTTTGGCCTTCTTTGTGTTTTATAGTGTGAATCATCTCATGAGCCACAATTATGTTGTCATGAATATCTCTACCTGGAAAAAAAGCAGCATGATATGGGGAGATCAAATGTTTTAAATGAGGTTTGATTCTATCAACAATTATCTTAGAGATAACCTTATAAATAGTGTTACATAAGCATATAGGTCTAAAGTCTACAAGTTTAGTAGCATTATCAATTTTAGGGATCAAACTAAGAATTTTTTTATTGAAAGCAGTTGGCATAAAACCAGTTTCAAAAAAATCTTGGACATCTTTAGTAACATCATGACCTACCATATCCCAATTTTATTTATAAAAACCATACTGGAAGCCATCAGGTCCAGGAGATCCCCAATCATTCATGTTCTTGATAGTTTGAAAAATTTCATCACTAGAAGGTATTTTGTTGAGCTGAGAATTATCTTGAGAAGAAATAACAGTAGGGATGTTGTCAAAGGTGATATCAGTAAAACTAGGATTAGAAGTTTTACTTACCTACTCAAAATGGTTAACAAGCATACTAGCCATGTCCTCATCCTGATTGTACCAGATTCCATTATTGTCACATAAGAAATCAATATTTTTCCTGAACAATCTTCTATTAGCCAAAATTATGGAAGTATTTGGTATTTTGATCCATTTCAGTGATAAAAGTATCTCCAGATTTTTGTTTATAAAAATTAGCCTTAATGTTAAACCAATTATCTAGTTTTCTAGTGAGAGTAACAATATTTTCATGCTGAGAGATAGGGTTTGGATCATTATGGGATACTTAAAGTTGAGTTTGCAAGTTATTTATATTTCTATCACTATCTCCAAACTCAATTTTATTCTACTGAGAGAGTCTTTTTCTTGTACTATGTTGTTTATTAAGCAATTTAAAACCTGCAGAACCAGAAACATCAGTAGCCCAAGCTATAGATAATTGAGTTTTGAAAGCAAAATGCTTCATCCACATAGGAAAGAATTTAAAAGGCCTCCAGGATTTGTTTCTATGAACTTGATAAATTAGTAAAATAGGACAGTGATCAGAGCCAGCTTGAACCAAATGCATAAGTTTAGCTTGGGGAAAAGAATTACACCAGTAGTTGTTCCCTAAGGCCATATCTATTCTAGATTTTCTACTTCCAGTTCCAAAACTGTTACTGGTCCAAGTATAATGTTTACCACTATAGCCAATTTCTATTAAACCACATATGTTCATTTTGTCTTGCACATACCTATCTTCAATAGAATAGTTCATAGATTCATAAACCTCATGCATATGGAAATTCAAGTCACCTATAACTAGCCAAGGTTGCATGATGTTCTCACTAATGTTTAACAAAAAATCCCATTGTTCCTTTTTTTTTTTTATCAAAATAAGTGGATCCATATATAAAAGTAATAAGAACATCAGGTTTACTAGGGTCTATCTTAGTGACAATATGCATCATGTTATTAGAGACATCTTGGACTTCACAATGAACTCTATCTTTCCACATTAGAATTAGGCCACCTGCTAGTCCTACTCTATCAATATGTCCATAGTTACCACTAAATATGGTTCACATGCTAGGCGTACGGTGTGTCCCATAACCAAAAATGGCTTATGAAGCCCAACTGGGTTATCAAGGTAACCCAGTGGTTTATTAAGGTAAACCAAAAATGGCTTATGAAGACCGGCTGGGTTATCAAGGTAACCCAGTGGTTTATTAAGTTAAACCAAAAATGGCTTATGAAGCCATGATGGGTTATCAAGGTAACCTAGTGGTTTATTAAGGTAAACCAAAAATGGCTTATGAATCTCGATTGGGTTATCAAGGTAACCAAGTGGTTTATTAAGGTAAACAAAAAATGGCTTATAAATTCCGACTGGGTTATCAAGGTAACCCAGTGGTTTATTAAGGTAAACCAAAAATGGCTTATGAAGCCCGGCTGGGTTATCAAGGTAACCTAGTGGTTTATTAAGGAAACCATTAAATATAAATACAAATCTCAAAGGGATAAACATAGATCTTTTGAGATAATTATGAATCTGGGGAAGATAGCCTGGATCTTCCAAGATATGCACAAATATGATGAAGATAAACATAGATCTTTTTGAATAAATGAAAATCTTGCCAAGATAGACATGGATCTTTCAAGATATGCACAAATATGATGAAGATAAACATAGATCTTCTTGGATAAATGCAAATCTTGCCAAGATAGACATGGATCTTTCAAGATATGCACAAATATGATGAAGATAAACATGAATCTTCCAGGATATACACAAATATTGTGGAGATAAGTACAAATCTAAGTGGTTATTTAAGATAACTACAAATCTCATAAGATAAAGGTAAATCTTGGTATTTGAGATAACCACAAATCATAACAACTAGATTTGGTTTCTGCCTATAAATAGAGGCTGAACAATTACTTTTCTCCTCTAAAAAACCTGTCTAGAGCTCTCTCTGACTTAAGCATCGGAGTGTCTTTGCAGGTACCCCCTTATCTTTCATCTATAATTATGGAGAAGTAAAGCAACGGTGGAGATTCGATCAACACATACAAAATCTCGAAGATTGTTGGGGTGATTAATTTTGCACCAACATCTTTTGGCGCCGACTAAGGGGATAACGAGAAAAGAGATCGTGCTTTCCCTGAAGAAGGATTATAACAAGAACTAAGCAGACCACTGGAAGAGAAGATTCCCGTCCCCATCATGGCAGAATGGACGAAGATGGTGGATGAGTTAAACCGGTTGTAGCAGTCATCAGTTCTGAGAGTAACTCTCCATTTTACAAGCAAAAATAAAATAAAATCACAGAAGACCCATGTTAGTCAGCGACCTATATCAGTCGATATCTTTTACTCCTTATCAAGGATCTGATTTATTGGCCACGAGGTGTGAGAGGGTTATCTTTGGTTGATTATATTGATATCCGAAACAATCTCTACATAACACCACCAAAAGAAGCCTTCAAATTTCAGCAAGCAGTATGAAGTATATCGGGAAGGTCTTCGATGATTGGTTTTCTCCAGCACAAATGCACTAAGCTCGTCTCCTTCTCACATGTACGCTTGGTTTGCTTTTCTTTTGCTTTTCGGTTATCCCCACTTATTATTTGATGACAAGAGAATATCCAGTTCACGTGAAAGTATTATGCATATGCATGAGCCAAATCCATCTTGTATCCTTTCTCATGTATTTTACCAGAAAGTGTGATGTTCAGTCGGAGGGCATATGGCTATACTCTAGTTGAACGATTTTTAGAAAAAAAACCCGAACTAAGTTTTTCCATATTCTGCGAGAATGAGCGACTGGAGTACAAACCCTGATGTTTCCTTTACAAGCAATGGACGAACAAATGACATCACAGATGCCACAACGTGCGCTGCATGTCATCCTAAGGTGCAAACCCGAACAACATAACTGAATGGTGGTAGACATGGTGGTCACCCCGCTATATAATTGTTCGTCGGCGTACGGTCGCCTATGCTAAGTTTCAAAGATCAAGTTAAGAGAGTACAACAACGCTGGTTGAACATCCGGCATCTCTACACATCATCCTTCCGTATGATCTACATTTGCACAAACAATATAGATTAATTCCAGAGACGTGGGTAATATGGCTGGAGGAATGCAACTTTATGCTTAACCTTATCTCAGAAGCTTTGTACAATGTCTACTGCAGCAGCTTGAAGCGCGTCTAGCAAGACAGTGGTATTGGAGACAGCAGCACGATGGCAGACGTAAGCAACGCAGTTATCCCATCTAAGGTATAAGTGAGAGATAACAAACAACACCCCAAAGCATCCACATTCCAATAAAGACCGAACAATGGCAAGTCTGTATGCATATGAAATATTTATGCACTTGTAGACTCATCAATTTGCATTTGCATACATATGCTTGAAAGTGTGGCTACGAATGCACCGGATCATGGAAAAGTCAAGACCCACAAGATCCGTTCATTATTAAGTGGTAACCTGATTTGATGATCCAAACTTTTCAAAAGAAAGAACAAAGATCCAAACAAGCTCTCCAGCAACAAGGAATCACGAAGTGGGTAATTAGCATATCTTGTTAATTAATTTCTGACCAGTTAAGATGTCAGGGTGGAAATAGACATCATGCACATGAGATGAACCTCCTGGTCCACTACACACATCCGCGGAATAACAACACATCAAGCTGAGGACACTTGTATACATATGTATGATTAGTCACATTTGAAGAGAGTAGTCTAAATGACTACTTACTAACGAAAAGTCTTGTCTAAATGACTATCCCATGTCAAATACACTAATCTAGCTAAATGTTTACGCACTGATGAAGATAAAACATAGATGCCATGTGAATTGTGTACAAATCTTTTCACATGAAGCATATGGATACTCGCAAGGGATATTCAAACGCTTTATTTTAGGAGCAGCTACTATGGTAGAAAGGGGGGGGGGGGGGGATATGTATGTAACCCAGGAACTTTAGATACACAATACTACAAAAGCTCCAAGTCAGCGTGAAGCCTCTCTGAGCCACAAGTTCCATGTTCACACCTTCACTTCAGAAAAAGCCTCTCCCTTTCCGTGGGCAGCAAAACTTTTAACCTGCAGGCTGCATCAAGCACAGCAAGCACCAATTCAGGGTGTGGACGCTTATCAAAGTATCTCAGTGCGGATCATGCTCATTTTCGCTAAGTTGTGATATCATACTTTACATACTCCGAAATGACAGCAATGCTGTAACCATGATAGTAGAGATCCAAGTCTCACACGAGTTTTAGGAGTAACAAAACAAAGGGTACTGACTGTCATGAAATCACCTAATGGAACTATTTTAGTAAAAAGCTCATGCTAAGCTTCCTTCAATTAGACAAGGATGGGAAGCAGAGTGCAGAACCATTACATCTAAGTTATGAGAAGGAAAAAACATCAACCACCAAATCCGCAAAGTTGGCATCCTGGGTTCAAGCTCGATTAGAGCGATTTCTCACCAATAATACACCCAAGTGCTTTCTAAGGAGGACCTGAAATATTGGGATACAAGCTGCAATCTAGCTTGAATGGCTGAGCCCAATCATCTTTACTAAAATACCAATGAGAGATGGTGAACATGCTCAAATACAAGAACCACGACAAAGTATGAGCTCACTTTGCTAGTAATCGTGGACATTAAAGAATTATTACTACTGTAAGAGTAAATTTATGAGCACCACACCAAGAAGTGAGAACAAAGAACGTTTCCTTGCCGCTGCTACAATGTTGCAAAAAGTACAACACCACATTTGTGGAGATAAAATTCACGACAGTTCTCAATCTAATCCACACTTCATCGTTAATATTGGTAATGGAGTTCATGAACCAACCACAGATGATTGCGACACCAATGATATATCCAGGACGCAGCTGCATAACTTCGGACGTCCAGCTTCCGAAAAGTAAAAAGGAATCACTTATTCCACATGAGTATACCAAACACTTACAAAAAATGCTAGCATATGTAGTTACAATCAGCAACAACAAATCAGTAATAACCACAACTTCACTACAGTGCCCACAACTGATTGATACAATCAAACGAAGTATAAGATAGTGTATCAAGAAGGTGCTGAACATGAGAACCAATGGAGGGTACGAATCTAATTTTATAAAAGGGTTTGCTGCAGTAAGAAATGAATTCTTCCATCATCTAGAGACAGACATTAATGTTGGCTAAAGTCGCATCGACAGACTCACCATGTTGACTGTCGTACTACCATAAGCACAACAACAACAAATGGCAGAAAGGAGATAACTACAAGAGGTGCAACTGACCTTAAAGAAGGTGTACATGGAGACAATTTCATTGTTGTGATCTCAACTTCCAATGCCGCAGTGGGTGTATAAAGTACAAGCATTCGATGACTATGGTTAATGAAAGAAGTCATGTGTCAATTTTTACCTCGTTTCGGCAAAAATGAAGTATGCCAGAGGATGCACTAAGGGAAATCAACAGCTTACATGCAGACCGTGGATTAACAAAGAAGAAAGCTAGCAGTATGTATAAAACGTACAGAGTTTTACGAGAAGAAAATTCACTGATAAAGATTCAAATTTCAAACACTTGGTTACGACTCTAATCAAGTCTGTGAAGATAAAATGCAAGACAAGCTACACGTGGTAAAGCGAATTTTCTTCAACTGATCAACAAAGAACAAGGTGCTTAGGCATGAGTCCTTTCAAGGAAGTTTTACTTCGATGAGTCCCAACCATGTGACAAGACGCGCCATGCCAATATCACTGGGAGAAACCTTATCCATGATAAACTACATAGTGGGGGCGTCTTTCATGCACTATGATCAATTACGACACGGACTTCATGATCCATAGGATAGCAAATAATTTGGAATAAAAGGAGCTAAAAAAGAACCCGAGAAATGCAAGACTTGTAAGCCACATGGCCCTTTTTTCAGTAGAGCATCAAGCCAGCTATAGCTGACTATGAGTCAGTAGGCATTCAATAAGATGCGATTGTATATTATAAGTTCCATTTCACGAATGCACCCTGGGGGCGTCTACATCATATCCGTGCAAACAATGGAGAGATCTACACTTTACAATAACAGTGACAACTCATGCTTGGGGGCGTCTTTGACATCAGGCAATTGTAGTTGTAGGAATTCCTACACTACACCCCTTACAAGAATTCATAATAATCACATATTTGAAGATTAAGAACAACACTTTTATTGATTAATTCTCGGAAATATTACAAAAAATGAAAGAAATCAAGAATACAACCACTCTCTTAAACTTTCTCTCTCCTCAAAACTTTCTCAACACTCCAAAAATTGACCCCCCTTCTCTGAGTCTATTAGTTCTCTTTATATAGGGTAGTTACATAGTGGATGATAACTAAGTTATCCTTTAATTTCGGATATGACTCGCGATACTCTCGCAAGCTTATTAGTGGCTTTCCTTCGCAAACCTCTTTTTCTCGCAAGACTATCACACTTTCTTCATGTTTGTGCTATCGTCATCCATTACGTCATTTTTCTAATCATTCTGCGACATTTGTAACGAGCAGTTGAAAATATCACAAGAGTGTTGTTGTTAGCTTCGAAAGATTATTGCTCCTGCGATATTCTGATCCTACAGCAATAACTATGCAGATCATCGGGACGGCTAAAGTGTCTCTTAATATACAAGCAGAATCAGCATGTTTTAGAAGTCGGACAATAGGGAACATCCCTTTAAATATCACTGCAAGTAATGGGGGCGACTAGGGTACAAGAACCTACCAATTCCTAGAGAGATGAAGCAAAAGGAAGTACATGACAAAAAGCTATAGACGGTAAACCTGTATACCGGAGATTGTCGTACATTCATTATTCACAGACACAAGAGGTTTGAGTCAGCAAATTCTACGCCAGTATGAGAGAAGGTAGGAAATAATTGTGCCTAACAAGTTACGGTAGCAGCCTGCATTCGACTGAGTTCTGGGATATCTTACTAAAGATATGGAGCAAAATGTGCCAACGCAATACCAAAGCATCTAGGCAATTAACGTGCCTAGTTAGATACTGGTGGTTCATGTATTCGAACAAGTGGAAAACAAATAAATAAAATGATATTCTGTGAAACAGAAACAACAAAGTGGATGGTCACTAATTCCAGGTCAAAACAAGGAAGTGCTAACAGGGAGCACATCTACATGTCAAGCCTCACATGCAGGTACGTGCGTAAATTTATATAAGAATTTTTTTAGTACATTGTGCATGGAAATTTTAAGTATAATTGCTATACTTAGAAATGTTGACATAAACCCGGGCGCACTCCGAAAATTTAGCAACGCTAAACTCGCGGTAAGATGATCGTAAAAGTAACTGGGTTATCGTAAGCACGCTGCGACGGACAGTCGGTATTATACTCTTCTTACTTCTTCAACAAGTTGAGAATTAAGAGCGGGCGATGTTTGTACCCACTAAATATGGTGCACGTGCTAGGCGCACGGTGTGTCCCATAACCAAAAATGGCTTATGAAGCCCAGTTGGGTTATCAAGGTAACCCAGTGGTTTATTAAGGTAAACCAAAAATGTCTTATGAAGCCCGACTGGGTTATCAAGGTAACCCAGTGGTTTATTAAGGTAACCAAAAAATGGCTTATGAAGTCCGTCTGGGTTATCAAGGTAACCCAGTGGTTTATCCGGTCACCATCCCTTTGTCTATAAAAGGTAGAATCTGGTAAAAAAATAATCTTCTTCTTCTGCTTCTCCGTCTTCCTCATCTTTTCGTTGGTTTGTACTTTTTTCCATCTGCAACTTTCTTCCTCCAAAGATTCATCTGCTACTGCTTTCATGGAGTCATCAAGGTATATGTTCTTCTAACATTGCTAAACTTAATATTGCTTATCTAAATTATGTTCATCAAAATTATCTGATCTGTCTTTATTTGATTTTATGTAATTCCCATACTGTGTTTTAGTTTCAGCGGAATCACTTCTAACACCAAATTTGTAGTCCAAAACCCTAATTCTTCCAGAAATTCGCAGCAAAAATCCGCTGAAAAGAAAAGGAAGCCTGCGAATCATAAGGTAGTAAGAAACATTTTTTTTCTTAATAACAATATTGTTTCCTCTGTTTCTTATCTAGATTATTATTCGCAGGGTGATGAGAACATTAATGTGCCTCGCAAGAAATCTCGCCAGGTTAAAGTTGTTGATTTTGCCGTTACTATTACCAAATTAATTTCTGCCAGCTCTATTCCTACACCTTCGCAAATTGAACCTCTAATTTCTGTCTGCGAGAATATTGCCATAAATATCCTTGCCTCAACTGATCCTTTTATAAATGAGATTCCTGAAATTGCTACGAATGAAGTTTCTTCCCCTTCTACTATAGTTACTTCTCAAGTTAACTCTACTTCAATTCCAATTATTACTTTTCCAGCAACTTCACCTTTGGATGATACATTTGCTGCGAATAATTCAAATCCCCAACTTTCTATTGTCACCTTTTCGCCATCTACATCTCTCCCCTCTTCTAAAGAAACTTCAGTAGGAGTAGATGTTGCTTTTAAGGTTTTGTCTAATATTTTAGATGATGCTAGGAAGTCTTCTATCGATCCTATTAGGCAGAGTGTCTACGATATTTTAAATAAATATGTTGGTTCTGACCGAATGGTTTCGCAAGCATCTCTAAAAAATGAAGTTGAAGCTTAAAAGGGGGATCTCCAAGCCAAGACTTTAGAATGTGATACTCTTCATCATAAACTTAACAATTCTTCACTGAATTGCGAGAATCTTCGCAAGAAAAATGATGAGTTAAAAGGTATAACTTTTTCTATCCCTGTCTTTGATTTTCCTTCGTTAATTGTTTTTCTTATTTTCATACTCCATTTTCATAAAATCCTTTGTTCGCACATTAAGCCTTAAATCAGAATCCACTAATGGGGATATTCAAAGCTGAATCCATTGCTGAAAATATTTGTGTTGATAGAGATTCTTGGATGGACCAATATAACCGATTATATAATCTTCACACGTATTCTCTCGATCAAATATAGAACCTTACCAAAGAGAACACACAATTAGCACAGAAACAAGATCTATTAAGTAGCGAAATATCTCGCATCTCATATTTGTTAACCAAGGCTAATTTAGTGATGGAAACTTTATCAGACGAAAATAAGATTTTATCTCAAGAGAAGAGGGATCTTTCAATTAAGGTGGCGATCTCCTCGCAACAACTAAGTACTCTTCAAAGAATGTATGATAACCAAGAACGATCCCTTCATTCGCTAAAAGGTGAACTTAAGGAAGTAACTGAATCATCCATCACTGAGAAAAATACACTCATCCAAGGTAGAATAGCTTTAATTATAAAGGTAAGCCAACTTAAAGAACAATATTCCCAATTAGAAGAATCTTACTCTTCATTAGTAAAGGAAAATACTTACCTCCTCTCTAAATAAGAAAGCATAAAATCTCGCCTGAAGGGCATAGTTAGAGATAAATTTGATAATGCCATGGACTAATGGGAGGATTCTTGCTTGACACTAGTTCAAAACTTAACTTCGCAGAAGGAAGGTAGTCATTTTTGGTTGCCTCAACTGTTAATTCTTCTATTATATTTATTTATAATTCTTCTTGCGAAATCTTCGCCTTAATATCTTTCATGTTTACTCTTGTTTTTCGCGGAATCTGAGAAGAATCTTCATTCAACTATTTCTTCTTTGAATGATAAACTGGCTAAAATTCTCAAGGAAGATGAATTGCTTGCTGCTCATCTTGCCCATTCTCGCGGTCGAGCAGAAAGAAGATATGACTACCTTGAATATTTTAAAGATATGGAGATCAGAAACCGCGATAGGGCTTTTCTTTGCCAAGTTCATCTTAGCGCTGAAGTTCTTGTAAATAAAGTTTTATTGTCAAACTCTCTTCCCCCTATATCAATCAAGCCTCTAGAAGTAGATGATGATGAAATTCCTCATCACGCTGATAGTGATCATGATTATATAAGTGGTGAAGAAGATGTTTCTCAAGAAAATTCAGTAGATAAAGAAGAAATCCCTCATGAAGAAACAACTACTGGTGGTGAAGCAACAGTTGGCAAGAAGTTAAATAAAGAAGAAACTCGAGTTGATCATAATGAGAGAAATACTGGCGAAGGTGATAACACAGGAAAAGATAACTAAACTGGCGAGGCTAACACTGAAGCTTGAGTCCTTCTTTTGTTTTCTTGAATTATTTCTTATTTTCCTTTTTCTTGCGAGCGATATACTTTCACACAACTTTAGAATTTAGTTATGCTTCTATCACTTTAAATATTTGTGAGAAAGATAATGATATTCAATTTATAAATTCCCATACTTTCCCATTCATTATCTTTCTTAGAATGAACAAATATTTCCTGCATCCTTAAAAGAAAATAGTTAATGTTTGGAATTATTCTATTGGTCTTATTTTTCCTTCCTAGTTAAAGGTCTTATTTTGCCAATTTTTGTTTTTGCGACAAAATCGCAGGACGTTCTTACATTCGCATGTAAGAACCCATTAATTTTGCCTTATCCTCATTTTGTCAATTTGTTGTGACAATATGACAGGACTAAGTTTTCTGGCGAAAATAAAGCCCCATGACATTGTCGTCTTGCGATGAAATCGCAGGACGTCTTTAAACTTTCATGTAAAGACCCAGTGATCTCATCTTATCTTTTTCTCATGTCATTTTGCCTCTGTATATTTGTTGCACAAATATGACAAGTCTTGATACTCCCATGAGTAAAAAGCCTCATGACATTTGCGTCTTAAGACACTTATCATCTCCCTAATGGAGGGTGCCGCCCTTACCTTCCCCCTGGTTTCCCCTTCAAGGAGGCGTACATCGGCCATACAAGACTAGATCCTACCATCCGGTCTTAACAACAACCAGTTATTTTCGCAGCCTCTTATCCCTTTTGCCTATATGGCTTATGGTTACGAGACTTCACCCTAGGTGGGTTTATCTTCAGGCCGAGTGCATCATAGTCAAGACTTTCCAAGAATGGCCAGGGTAGTTTCATACGCCCCGGGCACCCTTGGATCAACCATGTACCTCGGCGCCTTGATCATACTCTGCACTCCTTGGAAGAAACCCCCAGTCGTCCAACCTAAATCATAAGTTCAGGTTGAAAATCCAAGGTACCTCCCCCGGATGGGATTCATTGACCCCAAATCTCCATGACTCAGGTTCCAGCAGTGGTATAACTTTATCCCTGAGCCATGAAAAGACATACCCCATTATATGACGTACTTTAGGTATTACATTTGCCTCTTGCGAAATTTTATCCGTGAACTAGGGTGTACGCCATAAAGGTTCGTCCCATTCTTAGTATTTCTCTTGCGAATATCGCTATTTCTTATTTGTAATATTGAATAATCTCGCAACTGTGATAAAAATTTCTTTTATTCATTTGTTCTTTGTTTCATCATATATTGTATCACCATCTAGACTTTCTCAGAATTTGTTACTGGTAGTATCTTTTTAGATATAGTCTGTTCCACGGTCTACCAAGTCTTTGACCAACATCTCTACCCTCCGGATCCATCAATTTTTATGCCCCCGTTCCAACTATCTCTTTAATGATATACGGTCCATCCCATTTTTTTGCAAACTTTCCACCATTTTCTCGCTGATAACCTGGTGCGTCTCGCAGTACTAAATCACCCGGTTGGAAATCACGTTTTTTGACACGTTTGTTATACTCGCGAGCTAATCTTCGCTGATAATTTTCCATATGTTGTAAAGCTTTTTCTCTCTTCTCTTCTAATTCATCAAGTTTACTTAAAATCATACCAGCACTAAGATTCTTCTCCCAAGCCTATCTTTTTGTTGTAGGAATAGCAACTTATGTTGGTAGTACTGCTTCAACACCGTATGTTAGGCAAAAAGGTGACATCCCAGTTGCTTCTCTCCTGGTTGTGTTGTGAGCCCAGACTGCATTATGGATCTGTTCGCACCATGCTCTATTGTACCCTTTTAACTTCTTTTTTAATATGTCTGCGATTATATTATTTGTTGCCTTAGCTTGTCCATTAGCTTGTGGGTACAAAGGAGTAGATTTTCCACATTTTATCTTAAATGCATTGAGTAGCATTTCTATGTTCTACCCCTCAAACTCTTTCCCATTATCAGACACCAACTGTGCTGGAATTCCAAATCTGCAAATGATATTTTCAAATATGAATGTAAATACATCTTTGTCGCGGATATGTTGTACTGCTTTTACTTCTTCCTACTTTGTGAAGTAATCTGTTGCGATAATTAAGTATCTCTTTTGTCCTGATCCTGGTAAAAATGGTCCCACAATATCTATGCCCCATTTTCCAAAAGGCCATACACTTGTTGAAGATGACAATGGTGCCCCTGGTGCGTGTATCTTCTTTCCGTGTCGCTGAAAATCTTCGCAACGTATTGATAGTTGCTTCGCATCTTCATGCATATATGGCCAGTAATAGCCTTTCATTTTTGTTCTGTATGCCAAAGATCTCCCTCCGCTGTGATTACCAGCATCCCCACTATGCAACATTTTTAACACTTTTTCTCCTTCTTCCCGTGTCAAGCATCTAAGTGATGGCCCATTAAAAGATTTGCGATATAATACTCCATCTCTTAATTTATAATTTGTTGAACGACTTTTTAATTTGTGTGCTTCTAATCTATTTCTTGGTGTTTCTCCTCTCGCCAAATATGCATGAAGTTCTGTTCGCCAATCTGCAATACTTCCTCTTAGTTCTTCCTCGCCGCTTTCTATTATCATTACATATGCTTCCTCTTCTTCTTCTTTATTGATTGAAGGTGATATAAGTGTCTGAATTTTTATGCATCTCGCAGCTGGATTTGTCATCATGCTGGATATGAAAGCAAAAGCATCTGCGAGTATGTTATATTTTCTTGATATGTGTCTCCATTTTATTTTTGGAATTTTCGCTGACAGTTCTTCAACAAGTTTCATGTATTTTTTCAAAGATGGTTCATTTGTTATGTATTTTACTTTTATATGGCGAATAACCAATTGTGAATCATTAGTAATTCTAGCATTCTCCAACTTCATTTCTATTGCGAATTTTAGAGCATGTATCACAGCTTCATATTCTGTCTCATTATTAGTGGACGCAAATTCCAATTTAAATGAAAAAGCTATTTTTTCTCCTTCTGGCGAGATAAAGATAACTCCTATTCCATTACCTTCCCCATTTGATGATCCATCCACTAATATTTCCCACTTGTTGGGTTCTGTTAACATATCTCTTGGGTCTCCATGTTCTTCTTCTATATCCATCATCTCTTCCACAGCTTCATCATCTTCTAAAGGAAACTCTGCTAAGAAATCTGCTATAACTTGTGATTTTGGCGAAGATAGAATGTCGTATTTGATTTCAAAGTGTCCTACTTGTGCATTCCATCTCTCAACTATGCATGATATTTTTGAATTCTTCATTACTGACTCAATTGGCACCTTTGTTAATACTTTTACTTTATGTGCTTGAAAATAGATGCGAAGTTTAAAAGTTGCATAAACCAATGCCATAATTAGCTTCTCAATCTTTGAGTAATTTTTCTCTGCGGTATTAAATGTTTTGCTAATGTAATAAATTGGTTTTTCTACTCCTGCATCCACTCGCAGTAACACTGCACTTAATGCGTGCGAAGTTTTCGCAAGGTAGATCAATAATTCTTCTCCTGGCTCCACTTTATGTAAGATGAATACGTTCATTAAATGTTCTTTAATTCCTTGAAAAGACTTTTCACATTCATCTGTCCACTTGAATTTTGTTCCCTTCTTGAGTATATTGAAGAAATATTTGCATTTGTCTGATGACCGCGAAATGAATCTTCCTAGCGAAGCCAAGAGCCCATTCAACTTCTGCACATATTTTACTGTTGCTGGTGTTGGCATGTTGCGAATTGCTTGTACTTTCTCTGGATCAACTTGTATTCCTTCTTTTGACACGATATATGCTAAAAAAATTCCTGAAGCCACTCCAAAAGTGCACTTTTCGGGATTCACCTTGATGTTAAAGTGTCGCATTTGATCGAAAATCTTCTTCAAGTCCTACACATGGGTTTTTAGCTTCTTTACTCTTGATTAACATGTCATCTACATACACCTCTAATGTTTTATGGATCCACCTCGCAAACACTTTCTCCACCATTGTTTGATATGTTGCACCAGCATTTCGCAAACCGAAGGGCATCTTTGTATAGCAGTATAACCCACTTGGAGCAAAGAATGCTGTGTGCTCCTGATATTCTTCAGCGAGAGGAATCTGATTTTAACCCTTATACCCATCTAATGAAGATATTACATCGTTTCCCGCTGTTTATTCGACCATTTGAGGAATATCTGGTAATGGAAAACTATCTTTAGGACAAGCTTTGTTTAAGTCAGTAAAGTCCATGCAAATTCTTATCCCCTTATTCTTCTTTGGAACCACCACCATATTTGCAATCCATTCCGGGTATTTTGCTTGCCTTATAATTCCTGCGTCAAGCATTTTCTGTAATTCTTCTTCTATTTGGGAATGGTATGTTGTTGCGATTTTTCTTATCCTTTGTTTAAATGGTCTTACATCCTTGTTAATTTATAATTTATGACATGCAACTGATGGATCTATTCCATGCATCTCATCCATACTCCATGCGAAGATGTCCTTATATTCTCGCAAGAGGTTTACGGTTCACTCTTCCTCATCTCCATTCATTTTAGTTCCAATTTTCAGCATCTTAGGTTCTTCTTCACTTCCAATATTTACTTCCTTTGTTGGTTCTGCTGCGGTGTAGCTGTCCTCAGGTTCTCCCATTGGTGTTGATGTTTTCATAACTTTCGCAGGTTTATCTCCTTCTTGCGAAATTTCTCTGGGTATTCCTTTTCCTTCTTTTGCTCTTATCATGTAAACTTTAAATTCTTCTTATTTCTTTGTCTCTTTTGCCACTTTCCTGTGATCTTTTCGCAGCTTTGGACGCCCTTCATAATTCCTCACTTCGATTGGATAATGCAGTTTCGCATGATCAGTATCTCCTCTAATTTCTCAAAATCCATTCGGCATAGGAAATTTGATGCATTGATGCAATGTTGATGCTACAGCCTTGATTGAGTGTATCCATGGTCGCCCCAGTAGCATGTTATATGGTGATTCCACATCTACCACACATAATGTTACTTGTATCTCAATCTCTCCTAGCGGAATTAGTACCACTATTTCGCCTTTAGGTTTTGTTATAGATTTTCCAAAGCCATGAATATGATAAGTTGAACAAGACATCTCTTCATCCTTGTATCCAATTTTATTAAATGTATGATAAAATATTATATCTACAGAACTTCCTGCATCCACCAAAGTTTGATTTACATCCCATTCTTCCTCAGATCTTGTTGATTTTTCTTTTTTCATTCGTATAGTGGGCACCGTGATTACCAAAGGAGATGTATGATTCAAATTTTCTCTTGGAATTTCTGCTGCTGTGAATGTAATTTTCTGCTTTTCCCAATCCTTCATGGGTGATACTTTTTCCACCGTCATAATTTTCTTTCCTTCAAAATCTCGTTTATGAGTCCCTCCTTTAATATTTTCATGGAATTGGTTGATCATCGTTTTTGTTATCGTATTACACTCCAACTTCCTGTAATTCTCCTTGGCTTTAATCATTTTTCCTTCAACTATTTCACCAACTTGTTCGATCATCTTCTTAACTTGAATACTGATCTTTAATTTTTATTTTTCTACGATTTTCAACTTTCAATCCCTGTTTCTAGTGCCATTATGTAGTTGCAGAAATTCCTACACTATACCCCTCACAAGAATTCATAATAATTAACACATATTTGAAGATTAAGAACAACACTTTTATTGATTAATTCTCAGAAATAACAAGAAATGAAAGAAATCAAGAATACAATCACTCTCTTAAACTTTCTCTCTCCTCAAAACTTTCTCAACACTCCAAAAATTGATCCCCCTTCTATGAGTCTATTAGTTCTCTTTATATATGGTAGTTACATAGTGGATGAAAGCTAGGTTATCATTTAATTTCGGATCTGACTCGCGATACTCTCGCAAGCTTAATAGTGGCTTTACTTTGCAAACCTCTTTTACTCGCAAGACTATCACACTTTCTTCATGTTTGTGCTATCGTCATCGATTACGTCAATTTTCTAATCATTCTGCGATATTTGTAACGAGCAGTTAAAAATCTCGCAAGAGTGTTGTTGTTAGCTTCGAAAGATTATTGCTCCTGCGATATTCTGATCCTACAGCAA
Source organism: Papaver bracteatum (assembly GCA_023529315.1). Taxonomy (NCBI): domain Eukaryota; kingdom Viridiplantae; phylum Streptophyta; class Magnoliopsida; order Ranunculales; family Papaveraceae; genus Papaver; species Papaver bracteatum. The sequence goes on from JAJJWX010001863.1 coordinate 1,223,581, forward strand.
TAATTCTGCAGATCATGGGGACGGCTAAAGTGTCCCTTAATATACAAGCAAAATCAGCATGTTTCAGAAGTCGGACAATAGGGAACATCCCTTTAAATATCACTGCAAGTAATGGAGGCGACTAGGGTTCAAGAACCTACCAATTCCTAGAGAGATGAAGCAAAAGGAAGTACATGACAAAAAGTTATATCTGGTCAACATATACACCGGAGATTATAGTACATTCATTATTCGCAGACACAAGAGGTTTGAGTCGGCAAATTCTATGCCAGTATGAGAGAAGGTAGGAAATCATTGTGCCTAACAAGTTACGGTAGCATCCTGCATTCGATTGAGTTCTGGGAATATCTTACTAAAGAGATGGAGCAAAATGTGCCAACGCAAGACCGAAGCAGCTAGGCAATTAACGTGCCCGGTTAGATACTGGTGGTGCCTGCATTCAAACAAGTGGAAAACAGGTAAATAAAATGATATTTTGTAAAACAGAAACAACAAAGTGGCTGGTCACTAACTCCAGGTCAAAACAAGGAAGTGCTAACAAATAGCACATCTACACGTCAAGCCTCACATGCAGGTACGTGCGTAAATTTATATAAGAAAATTTTTAGTACATTGTGCATGGAAATTTGAAGTATAATTTCTATACTTCAAAATGTTGACATAAACCCGGGCGCACTCCGAAAATTTAGAAACGCTAAAATCGCGGCAAGATGATCGTAAAAGTAACGGGGTTACCGTAAGCACGCTGCGACGGACAATCGGGATTATACTCTTCTTACTTCTTCAACAAGTTGAAAATTAAGAGGGGGTGATGTTTGTACCCACTAAATATGGTTCACGTGCTAGGCGCACGGTGTGTCCCATAACCAAAAATGGCTTATGAAGCCCAGCTGGGTTATCAAGGTAACCAAGTGGTTTATTAAGGTAAACCAAAAATGTCATATGAAGCCCGGCTGGGTTATCAAGGTAACCCAGTGGTTTATTAAGGTAAACTAAAAATGGCTTATAAAGACCGGCTGGGTTATCAAGGTAACCCAGTGGTTTATTAAGGTAAACCAAAAATGTCTTATGAAGCCTGACTGGGTTATCAAGGTAACCTAGTGGTTTATTAAGGTAAACAAAAAATGGCTTATGAAGTCCGGCTGGGTTATCAAGGTAACCCAGTGGTTTATTAAGGTAAACCAAAAATGGCTTATGAAGACTGGCTGGGTTATCAAGGTAACCCAGTGGTTTTTGAAGGTAAACCAAAAATGTCTTATGAAGCCCGGCTGGGCTATCAAGGTAACCCAGTGGTTTATTAAGCAAACCATTAAAGATAAATACAAATCTCAAAGGGATAAACATAGATCTTTTGAGATAATTATGAATCTAGGGAAGGTAGCCTGGATATTTAAAGATATGCACAAATATGATGAAGATAAACATAGATACTCTTGGATAAATGCAAATCTTGCCAAGATAGACATGGATCTTTCAAGATATGCACAAATATGATGAAGATAAACATAAATCTTCTTGGATAAATGCAAATCTTGCCAAGATAGACATGGACCTTTCAAGATATGCACAAATATGATGAAGATAAACATGAATCTTCCAGGATATACACAAATATTGTGGAGATAAGTACAAATCTAAGTGGTTATTTAAGATAACTACAAATCTCATAAGATAAAGGTAAATCTTGGTGGTTATTTGAGATAACCACAAATCATAACAACTAGATTTAGTTTCTGCCTATAAATAGAGGCTAAAATCCAACTCAAAAGGTAGACAATGACAATTACTTTTCTCCTCTAAAAAACATATCTAGAGCTCTCACTGACTTAAGCATCGAAGTGTCTTTGCAGGTACCCCCCCCCCCACCCCCATCTTTCATCTACAATTCTGGAGAAGTAAAGAAACGATGGAGATTCGATCAACACATACAAATCTCGAAGATTATTGGGGTGATTAATTTTGCACCAACAGTTTAGAGTAACCTAAAGTGTTTGCAAGGGAGATCATCTTATCTCTATCAACTTTAGTTTCTGAAAGAAATAGAAAATCAGTAGATTGCTGTAATGATCTACACTACAAGCGATAATCAAACTCAACCTACAGGATCTACACTGCAGATTTGAAGATAAAAACCTCAAAGAGGCAGAGAACAAAACTAGAAAACAATATCAATTCTATTCGCCTCCAACAGGGAAAGCATTCTCATACATATTAGGTTTTACAAGGCACACGTGCCAGCCCTCACACTCACACACTACTAACTACACCGGTTGGCTCATAGGGGGTGCCCTCTAACATGGGATATGACAATGCCCCTCCCTTACAGTGTATCCTTGTCCTCAAGGATAAATCTGGGAAACTTAGCCTTGATAAAAGCAGTGTCTTCCCAACAATAATCACCTTCCGCAGCATGAGACCATTGCACAAGCACTTGTGGGACTTGTTGACGGCCTTTGAGAAGCACGCGAGAATCCATCACAGCCACTGGTTTAACCTTCATTAGCCCATGCTTGTCCAAGGAAGGTAAGCATGTCTGTGGAACAATATCCTGACCAATCTTCTTCTTTAATTGTGAGACGTGAAAAACAGGGTGAATGCGAGAAGTAGGAGGTAATTGCAGTTTATATGCTACCTGGCCAACACGTTCTATGACTTGATACGGACCAAAAAACTTAGCAGAGAGTTTGAGGTTCTTACGCAGTTGGACTAAGGTCTGTCGATACGGCTGCAGGCATAAATAGACCCAATCACCTACCGAAAATGACCTCTCAACTCTGTGTTTGTCTGCCTGCTGCTTAATGCGATGCTGAGCTTCAAGTAAAGTCTATTGTAATACCTCTGCTAGTACCTTGCGCTGATGCATGCAATCTTAAACAGTGTAGTTGGAAATAGAAGAACAAGAGTGTAAACCAAACTGGGGTGGATCATACCCGTATAAGGCCTGAAAGGGGGTGAGGCGGAGACTGGTATGGTAAGTGGTATTAAACCACCACTCTGCCAATGAGATCCAAGAAGCCCACTTAACAGGCTTGTAATTGCACATACAACGTAAGTAGGACTCTAAGTAGGCATTGACACTCTCTGTTTGGCCGTCCATCTGCGGATGATAAGAAGTACTGAGGTGCAGTGAAGTTCCGACAGCCTTGAACAACTCACGCCAAAATCCACTTAAGAACACGGCATCCCTGTCAGATACTATAGTAGATGGAACTCCATGGAGCTTGAGAATAGAGTCTATGAACACCTTGGCAACTGTATGTGCAGTGTATGGGTGGAGTAATGCAGTAAAGTGGCTATACTTAGTAAAACGATCAAAAAAAACTAAAATTACCTCCTTGCCCTCTGACTTGGGTAAACCCGTGATGAAATCCATACTCAAATGCTTCCAGGCTTGATCAGGGACAGGTAAGGGCTGAAGTAGGCCTACTGGTAAAGTGTGTTCCACCTTATTCTGTTGAAAAACTGCACATTCACGTATAAATTTGATCAAGTCCTTCTTCAAGACAACCCACTGGAAGTAAGCTTTAGCGCGCTGATAACAAGCTTGTATCCCCGAGTGACCGCCGATAGTTGATGAGTGAGCTGCTGCAAGAAATTTATGACGAGCATTACCAGAGGAACCAATGTAGATGCGGCCATGTTGTCGTAGAATGCCTTGTGAATAGGTGTATCCATCCGGATGGAATGGAGACACCATGAGTTTAGGTATCAGTTCATGAGCCAAGTGGTCATCTGTATAACTAGCCTGAACTTCATCCAACCATTGAGGTTGAGATGTAGTGAGGGAAGAACATGAAGCTCGAGACAGAGCGTCAGCGACTCTGTTATCTGTGCCTTTTTTATAAAAAAAACTATAATTAAAACCAAGAAGTTTGGTTAGACATTTCTGCTAAAATAGGGTATGGAGTCGCTGATCCATAAAGTATTTAATACTTTGATGGTCCGTAAAAATCTTAAAATGAGAGCCAACTAGGAAGGATCGCCAATTCTAAACATACATAACAATACTCAACAACTATTTTTCGTATGTGGACAATGCCTTGTATCGGAGTCCCATAGCCTTACTAAAGAATGCAATAGGCCTTCCATGTTGCATAAGAACAGCACCCACCCCGCTATCACTAGCATCAGTCTCAAGCTCGAATTCCAAGGTGAAATCTGGTAAGACGAGGACAGGGGTAGTAGTGACCACCTTCTTCAATTGTTCGAAAGCCACCTCAGCCTCAGGGGACCAAAGAAAACTATTCTTCTTTAACAAAGCAGTAAGAGGTTAGAAAATAAGTCCATAGTTCTTCACAAACTTACGGTAATACCCGGTTAACCACAAAAACCCGCGCAATCTTTTTAAGGTTGTTGGTCTTGGCCAGTTTAGCATACATTCGATTTTGGAAGGGTCTGCAGCTACCCCCTCATTGCTAATAAGATGACCTAGATATTCAAGTTTATGCTGACCAAAACTACATTTACTGCGTTTAGCAAGGAGTGAATGGTGTTGTAGAATAGCCAGGGTGATACGAAGGTGTTCGCAATGAGATGCTAAGTCATGTCTATAAACTAGTATGTCATCGAAAAATACAAGGATGAATTTCCTAAGATAAGGTTTGAAGATGTCATTCATAAGTGATTGAAAAGTGTCCGGAGCATTAGTCAGCCCAAATGGCATGACACGAAACTCAAAATGACCATGGTGGGTACGGAAAGAAGTTTTCTGTACATCTGCAGGGTGTACTCGTATCTGGTGGTACCCAGACCGAAGGTCTATTTTAGATAAAAAGGTAGAGCCATGAAGCTCAGCAAGCAACTCATCAATAAAAGTAATGGGGTACTTATCTTTTATAGTAATCGAATTGAGCTTGCGATAATCCACGCAAAAACTCCAGTCGCCATCCTTTTTCTTGACCAACAGCACGGAGAAGAAAACGGGTTGTGGCTAGGTTGAATAACTCCAGCTGTGAGCATCTCTTGCACTAGTCTCTCAATCACAGATTTCTGCACAAATGGAAATCTGTAGGGCCGTTGATTGGGTGGAACTGAGTTAGCGATCAACGAAATATGGTGATCATGAGCCCGCTCTGGTGGAAGTGATATGGGCAGTTGAAAAACCGAAGGAAACTCGTCCAAGACCTCTGCAATGGGAGAAGCAATATCAGGTGAAGTAACTGCACCTGTTATAGAATATAACTGACCAAACAAGACTGGTTCACCGCTGCGAAGTAGTCTCCGAAAATATTTTCCTGACATAAGAGATATACAAGCTGTGTCGTCTTTATGGCCTGTTAATTCAATATCTTTCCCTCTGTGTTTAAATTGAATAGTTAGCTTCTTGAAATCGAACAACATTGGGCTCAAGTCGCGCATCCAATCCACACCTAGAACCATATCGCATCCACCCAAATCAAGAAGGTGCAGGTCATGATAAAATGTGTGACCCTGCATAATCCATGTAAACCCAGGGCATTTGGCTTGACTAATTAGTTTACTGCCATCTGCTACAGTGACTTGGAGAGTCTGAGTTGGATTAATAGTGTAACCACACTGTTTTGCTGCAGAGGGATGGAGAAAGCTGTGGGTGCTACCACTGTCCACCAGAATAGTCATCCCTTGTGTTTTAACTTGTCCGCGAAGTTTGATAGTGGTGGGAGAAATGTGACCAGCTAATGCATGAACTGATATTTCCATCTCTTCCTCTAATTCCACAATAGCAGGACTAGAGCTATCTGCGACATCACCAGCTTGTTGTTCATCCTCGTCATTAGCCACAATCATATATAATTGTTGCTTGTTACACTTATGCTCCTTGGTGTAAAATTCATCGCAGTTGTAGCATAGCTCTTTTTCTCGTTTTGCTCGCATCTCAGCATATGTAAGCTTCTGTATTGGTGGTAGCTTAGGACTGGGAATGGGGCTAGTAACTGTTGGTGTAGTAACTACTGGAGTTAAAAAAGATGCCCTGGTATAAGTAAACTAACTTTTACCCTGATAAGTGAACTTATTGGTAACCCTTGGTTGATTTTTAACAGCCTTATCCAAGATACATTCTTGTCTCCTATCTAGAAAAATAGCTTGCTGTAATGTGTTAGGAGTAAATATTTGAACTACCATCCTGATATCTTCTTTAAGGCCACTAATAAAGCTATGAATGAAATACTCGTCAGTGAGAGATGGATTCTTAGGTAACATCAAAGCTTTTAATTCTTCAAATTGTTCTTGATATTCTAAAACGGTATTAGTCTGATCAAGTTTGTTAAACTCTCCGATAACATTATCATGACCTAATTCCTGAAATCTAGTACAGATATCAATAATAAAATCATCCCAATAAAGAGTGCCTTTACCTGTCTGATAGTCCTGAAACCAGGCATCATCTTTGCCATCCAAATATAGAGTAGCTAGATGTACCTTCTGTTCATCATTCATCTGATGGAGGAATAAGTATTTCTTACATTTCCGAATCCAAGCTCGAGGGTTGGTGCCGTCAAAACGAGGGAAATCCACTTTAGGCCTGTAATTGGGAAATTGAACTTCACATAGCTGATGAGAATGAAAAGATTTGTACCCATGTGATTTGTTACCGGCAAACGAATCAGATCCATCACCGCTCGCTTCTGCGTCTTGTGTGTTATCTGGAAAGACAATAGTTCTATCGAGAAGCAGTTGCAATTTCTTATCGATTGAAGTTTGGTTAGTACGAAGAAGGTGCAACTGATTATCGATATCATCTTTCATCATTTTCATATCACCTTTAACAGACGTCAATGATTTAACTTCATCACTTAAATATCTCAATTCGATACTCAATTTCTTCGTTAAATCACCCAATAACTTCAATCTAGTACCGTCTTCCATAATTACGCCAAGGATCGAACTTATCTGATACCAATTGTAATGATCTACACTACAAGCGATAATCAAACTCAACCTACAGGCTCTACACTGCAGATTTGAAGATAAAAACCTCAAAGAGGCAGAGAACAAAACTAGAAAACAATATCAATTCTATTAGCCTCCAACAGGGAAAGCATTCTCATACATATTAGGTTTTACAAGGCACACGTGCCAGCCATCACACTCAAACACTACTAACTACACCGGTTGGCTCATAGGGGGTGCCCTCTAACACGGGATATGACAATTGCTTCCTAACAAGAACAAAAAGTTGGTCTCTTGTGAATTTTTTTTTGCTAAACCTTGGACATTCCAAGCAAAGACTTTCATATTTGCGAAATAATTATGGGATCAAAAGTAAAGAAATTTTGAATGCAAAGCAAAAGTTAAGATTTTATTTACCAAATTAGCAGCAACCTCAGTTATGTCACGGCGGTACTCTCTAGCATGTTGTTCACCCTCTTCTGCCAAGTCATGCTTCATCCCATCAAAGTGTTCCAATCTATCAGTCGATCCAGTAATTTGACCAATAATGTTTGTGTGCATATCGTGAGCCTGTAGGACAGGACTAAGAGTAACTCTGGTACTAACAACTTCTTCTTGATCTTGACTTCTTTACCTCTTAGCTCTCTTTTCTTATTCTTGTTTTTCAGCCTTTTCTTTCTCTTCTAGTTGTCTCTGACTTGCTTCACACACCCTGTGTAGCAATATATCAAGGTCTTTAATTATTTCAATAAGCTCTTGCAAGATTGTGACAATAAGCAACATATTCTTCATTTGTATATTTCCTGATTTTTAAATCCAATGTGGTATTCTCACACTCTTCATCATCATGATCTATAGTAAAACAGTCTTTGCATAGAAGATGTGGCTGTCTTTCCCAATGATAAGGTACCCAAGTGACTCCACCCGATGCTGTATTCCACCACCCACCTCTGTGCATAGGTTTTTTAAGATCGATTTTGACTCTTGCGGTGATCATCGAGCCATAACATGGACGGCAGTTTTCTGCTTCAGTTTTAATTTTAGGACCTAACTCAGCTAAAGCTTCATCAATCACTTGGACTGAATGATGTTCAATTAGAAGGTTTTTGAATTGGACATTCCACTCTTGATGGGTAAAAGTTTGATCCTTCAAAGAAATTGAAGGATCCTATTTTTTAAGGTTGAGATGGTACTTCTTAACATTACATAGACCACTCTTAAGAATAGCTTCAACTACCTCATTAGAATTGAACTTGAAGAGGAAAATATTCTTATCCAGAGCTCGCATATTTAAAATCCTATATTGCTTCCATAACTGAGTTACTTCTTTCCTTAATGCATCTGTTTCAAAAGTATCTTTAGAGCATAGCTTTCCAATAAGCGAATTGCTCAAATATTCAGTTGCAGCTGAGATGGCTCTATTAGAACCGACAGATTTCCTCACTTGCCTTGCATTGAGATCACGAAGTTTAGTTGCTTACATCTTAGAGGTAATTAAAGATACCTGAGTAGTTGAAGATGATGCCATAATCTTGATGATTCCAACTTTAACTTTGATGAAGATGATAAGAGAAAACTTTGGTTCCTTCGCAATATATTGGTGAAAACCATATATTTTATAACTAAAATTAGTTATACTGGTATAATTATGCAGAGGAAAATTACACCAGAATATATTCCTTTGAAATGGAAAGATATAGAGAGAATTAAATGAGATAGAGTTCAACTGATATGTAGTTAATTCTAATTTACATGTTCGCCTTTTACGCTGAGTTATAAGGGGAAACTTTGAATTTTGAAAATTCAAATTCTCTAACTTGTACCACTGAATCGGCATGTTAGATACATAGAAACTTGATAAACTAACATAATTGTGATCACAAACACGATCAAAGCAAAAATATTGGATCATACTAATAGAAACCACCTTTAGATTGATGGGTTGCAAAAATGCGCTTGGAGATGCACTCAAAACTATTTTTGGCTGCAACAATATAGTTGCTAGAAGATACAACCATGTCAAAGTCCAAAAATGGATGCCTGCCATGATATATAACTGAGCCCCTGCAAAAGATTCAAAAAGCAATTAGGAATTTGGAGGAGAAGAAAAAAGTGTAAAAAACAACTAGTGAAAAGTTTAATAGGATTGAAAACAAAACAAACTAAATAAGAAACAAATTATTTCTCAAAATAAATATCAAAACAATGGATATAATCATGTCAGTAAAGATTAAAAGAGAATAAGGTTAAATTATCATGGAAAGACGAATGAAAATCATGGAAAACGATTGAAAAGTTTGGAAAAAATCTTTAACAATGATTCGACTCAAATTTTCCTGATTCACAGAGCTACATTGTTTACTCAAATACCTTTTACCAAAGATTCAAAAAAAAAAAACATTTTGCACGGACTCTGGTTGCTCGGACACTTTGGGCTTGCAAGGGAAAGAAGCACAGCCAAAGGTGGGTGCTAGTTTTTCTACTCAGTTAACAAAAGAAGAACATGAGATTTTTTGTACAGTTACAAAATTTGATACTCAACAAAAGTATTTAAAGGACTCTTCTTTTCTAAAGGAGTATGTCAAGCAAACACAAGATCAATTAAAAAGAGTGAAGGATCCAAAGAAGAAAACTGAAGGAACTGGAAACACTTAACCTCTTTTTCTGAGAGGTGTGTTTGTTAGATACTTTTGCCTATAGAAAGTGTAAAAAATTAGGCGTTTAGTCTTCTTTTTCTTTGTCTATTTTTACTCAGTTATGATTTTTTGGCTTTCACAGTAGTTATTTATTTTCCCTTTGGTTTATAGGGGTAGGGAAGCCTTGTGCTTCCTGCTTGTAATTCTTGTAATTACGTTTTTTTGCTTAATAAATTATTAGACTTAGCAAAAAAAATCCTAGCTACTAGATACATGTGCTATGAAATATAATTAAATTATTAGGGTTTCAGAGTTTTTTTAGAGGTTTTCAGAGCTCTTTAAATTTTTCAGGCATCTTTACGATACATTCAAAGATGACCGTTAATATTTTTGTGTTGAGCTACTTCTCCACTTATTCTTTAACTTTTAAGGTTCATTCTGGCCTTAGTCTCCTGAGATTTTATTTGACCGGATTTCCATTAGGATAAGTCGGCAAACGATGGACCACCAAGTCAGTATCCAACCTAGGCATGTCTTCGTAAGACCAGGCAAAGACATCCTGAGTAGCTCGATCATCTCCTTCCTTTCTTCAGCGGATAATGTTGTCCTGATCTACACATTTCGTGGTTCTTCTTCCGTTCTCAAGTTGATTGTTTCTCCTTCCATGAATTCTGGATCTTTTTCATGTTTTTCGACGATAGTTTGGATCTCTTCTGGAACGTCTTTTAGGAAGGTTATCATTTCTTCGTCCTCATATTCAAAATTTCCTGCAATGTCATCCTCCAAATCCAAGACGTCATATTGATTTTCAAGCTCTTTTATTTCTGAAATCACACTTTTTACATTTTTTTCCTTTTCATATTTTTCTGATTTTTCTTTGAATTTAAAGGTGCATTAAACATACAAATACAGTCTTCCGGGGCCCACGTGGATTCTTGAGTTTCATCCTTCATCAGTTGTGGACCCTCATTATCCATTCTTACTAGGTTTTTTTTTGGGAATCGGAAGAAGTTCCGACGTCCTCCGCAGCTTCATTGTGAATTATCATGCATATGCTTTTATCAGATCGTTGCTCCATGACTTTGGCATTGGTTCTCCAGAAACTATTTCTTTGTTCTTCGAGGTACTATTCAAGATTTTGATTGATTGCCTCCGATCGAATCTCTGAAAAATACTCAATGAAAGCATTGATCGTTTCTGGCCACGATGCTTGTCGAACGCGGTCGTTTGTTGAATACCATACTGATGCACCACCAGTTAAGTTATTGCCGAAGTATTGTTTTAAGTCCTCTTCTTACATCTCCAATGGCTCCATGTACCACAAGAATGATTTGAGGTGTTTGATGGGAGAGCCTTTACCGTTATAGATAGGGAATTTCCTCCTTTTAGGAAATCTCAACCCTAAGCATGTAATAACCATACATTCTTGGATTGATCCTTTAGTTTCCTGTGTTGGACTCGTTGGACTCTCCTTTTGCTCAGGGACTTCCAACTCACACCCATCTTCCCCTTTATGTCCGCTAGATTCACTTGCGCTGTTAGTAGGAGATGGAGAAAAAAGATGACTTACCCCTTCACAAACAGGTTCTTTGGCTTCTTTTCTTTTGGTAGAACCTCGTCTTTTTACCACGGGTGTAATCTTTTCTAGTGTGTGCTGGAACCTTGTCTTATCCCTTGTGGACGAACCACTTTTGGAAGGATGGCTGGCGGCTCCAATTGATCCCTTGGTCTTCTTGATTCTTTCTGAATGTTGTAGAGTTTCCTCGAGTAGAGCTGTATCCCAAACCTGACGTATCAAATGCCTTTTTTTCCCGGAATAGATATTGGTTGTGTAGGCCCTTGTTTGCTTTTTTGAAGCATTTTTGGAACGTTTCGGTTCCGGTATTTAAATTGACCCATACAGGCGCGGTGAATTGATGCTTCAACTTCACTCTCATGTCAGATTTGTGCAGTGTAATTATGAATTTCTGGGACCATGTTCACAGAGATATGATAGGACCTTATTTCATTCTCCCCATCATCTCCGTGTACCATAATTAGATTGTTTTCCATCCAGAATCTTGCTTTCTAGTGAAGGGAAGACGCACTAATTCCGTTATTGTGCATCCATGGATGTCCCAGTAGGAGGTTGAAGCTTGCGGAGATGTCCATTACAAGGAAAGTAGAATAGGTCTTTAATTGAACAACCCATATTTCAATGGTCAGTTCACCAATTCCTGTTTGATTACCATTGTTAAATGCTCCGACCGCCAAGTATGCTTCGTCAGCTTTAGTGATACGGCTCATGTCGATTCCCATATTTTTAGCCGCTTTTAACGTGCATATGTTAACACCAGCGCCATTTTCCATGAAGACAGAAGGTATGATCATATTTTCCCAACCGATGGTAATGTAAATCCCTTTGTTGTGGTCTCTTCCCTCAGGTGGTAGGTCGTCATCGGTGAAAGTAATTGCACCTGGTCTTGCATCTTGGTCGATTAGGTACACCAGTTCATTAGGCGTGATTCATGTTGGGACATGCGTCAGGCTTAGTACCTCTTGTAGAGCCTGACGGATACTGGTCGACGCTTCTCATAATCCCCAAATTGAGATATCCGCCTTTGTTCTTCGTAATTTATCAATGAGTAGGTTATCTTCCTTGATCGCTTCTTGTTGATTATTTGGACTGATCTGAATTAGGTTGCCCCTGGCCAGGAAACCTGGGTTTTCGTTCCTCAAGTTGGGAGGCTTGAACTGACTTTCTCTCCTTATTTGATGTTGTACCTCTTCGCATTTTTCCGGTAGTCGTTCTGAGTATATGAGTTTCCCGCCACTTGCATGCAATGATGAATTTTTTTTTTTTATTTATCGTGAGGATGTTGGCGTCTGGCATGCTTTCTATCGATTCCTTATTGTTCTCAGCAATGACCCTGGAGGCTTAGTTTTTTTGGACCCGCCCCTTTGTTGTACGGTCCGATATCAGGGATGGTTGACGTGTTTCAGCGTTGTCAGCTTCAATGAAGTAGATTCCTTGATTTTCCTGATATGATGGAAGCGGATTTTGCTGGATATTAGGTTGCTTTGATGATCGCTCGACGACTATCTTGCCATCTTCCGGTAAATCTTGGATAAGATGTTTCAGGACGAAACATGAATTGGTATCGTGGCCCGCACTCTGATAATAGCTGCACATCTTTACTCGTTGTAACCTTGAGGTTTGGGGTTAGGTACGGGTTTAGGATATCGAAGTTTAATTAATTTCTCTTTAACTTGCACGGGAAGGAAATCACTAATTTCTCCATATAGTTTAGAGAATACCCGATTTGTTCTCCACCTTTTCTCGACATATTGTTGTCATTTGCCTTGGCGAAATGTATCGGTTATTGGTGATTTCCATGCAGCCTTGATGTAAGTAGGCATTGTAATGGTTGGGTTAACATAATTGATTTCCTTCTTTTTTGTTGAGCTCTGCCCTATAAGAAATCCAAAGTATACACCGTCCCTTATTGTGTCCTCAATGCTAGCTCCTTTCCTTCGAAAATCAGAAATATTTTCGGGCGCAGACATGCTGACGAATACCCTGTAAGACATTGAGAGATTTTTCATTAGCATTTTTAATTGCGCTTCTTTCGATGGTCATTCGAACATTTCGAACACTTTCTTATCCTACCGACTCATCAAGTCGATGAACCCTTCCTGTGCCCCTTGTCGGAGGGACTCAAGCTGGCGTAAGGCCATAATATGATCTGTATTTTTGGACAAATGTTCGACGAACGAATTAATCATAACTAGCCATGTAGATATTTTTTATTTCTCTACATGTTGGTACCAATCAAGGGCTAACCTAGTCAAGCTTTGGTGGAACAAGTTTAGCATCCAGTCGTCGGTTATCCCTTGGGGTTTTAGGTATTTGAGATACAACTTAATGTGAGACCCCGGGGTCCCCGACCATTATATTTTTCCATATTTGGAAACTTGAAACCTTCAGGAAGGTCTCCTTTCGGCGGAGTGTACCATATTCTGCCCTCCACTTCAATGTTATATTCAATTATTAACAGCCTCTTCATTACATGTTATTTGAAGTGTTCAAATTCCAAGTTCTCTTTGCTTGGTGTTGGGTTTTCGTTACCGTCGCCTGGATATCCGAATTCCCCATTTTTATTTTGCTCTTTATGTGGTAGATCGTCTTCGGGTCCATAAACATTTGTTTGTCGATGAGAATCAGAGCCTTTTCCGTTGTTCACATTGTTTCTGGCCTCATCTTGCAGTTTCTTAAAGAAATTTGCGAGTTTTTCTTCGATGATTTTTTCTATCTTTGAGGTGAGCATGTCAGGACTGCTGGTTTCCCCTTTCCCAGGTTGCGAAGTATCCATCTTGACCAGTCTTCCTCCTTTTCACCTCCAACTTCGAATTAAAGTTCCTTCGTTCGTCATAGTTTCTTATTTTGATTTGAGTACCTTCAATCACAAAATCTTAATAAGTGAACATTAGTACATAATAAAGAAAAGATTATAAAATTTTCAATTAATCATTTTTCAAGTCGAATCTCTTATTTAATCCCCAGTGAAGTCGCCACTGTAGAAATCGAGGTCTAGCACGGGCCGAGAGCCAGACTTTTCCGATCCCTAATTATTATGGGGCTGAACACTATGTGCTCATCCATTCAGGGATATTTATCGCAAAGTTCGTACATAGGTAGCTTCTTACTAGTTTGTTAATAAGGGATATAACTCTGCAAGGAAGACGAGATGTTTTGAAGTCTCCACCTGACTAAAGGGGAGTCAGGACCCTTTAACTAGTTTGAATTCTTTTGGGAAAACAAAATCTAGTTATGAATTTCATGTTTATGGTCTGCTATCAAAGAGCCTGGGTAAGGGGATTCTAGTACGGGATGGGAAGGTGTCAGGCACCCATCAGCCGCCCAATCATATGATTGGAATATACTTTATGATTAAATGGGAATAATATTTACAACTTTTCTTTAAAATGTTCTATACACACTTGTGACTCTTGGACTAATATATATAGCCGACAGAACAACTTCTAATTATTCAATGGTATTGGGAACCTAGATCAATTCCTAGCATGTTGAGAATATTAAGGTTAAATCTAAAATTGTAATTTATTGATGTGAATAATTAGATTTAATCCCAATATCCTTGGATGACAAAAGAAATTTGGAAGTTGTCAGGGATTACCGATTGAAGGCTTATTGAAATTTTGGGGTAATAATCGATAACCTACAACTTAGCCGGTAACTAGATAAATTATTTGCATATTATTCACGTGCGAGGTTCATGATATTAGAGGGGAAATCGCTCTATGCTCATATTTAGATCTTCCCACGATATGAATTAATTAGATTATACTACAAAATATATCATTACAAATAAATTATGTAGGAATTGACATGGACAATCAGAATGTGAGGGGGGAAATCCACTCAATACTCACAATTTTGATTTATCCACGAGAATAAATTTGATCAATATACCTTAGATGGAGTATTTTCTTCAAAGATTCTTATACTCTTTTTTTTTTTTTGGTTAAGTATCCTGAGTAGTTAAAGTACCAACAATTTAATGCTAATCTTTTAAAAACTTAAAGACAATACTTGATTTATTATTATTATTTTTATTTTTTTTTGGGTTTTTCTCAAAATGAACTATAAATGCATAAGACAATAATAACTATTATGTAGGAAGGAAATTTGATTTCTCTTTGATTAAATGAAAAAATACATGAAGTACTTGGAACATGTGAGAAGAAATATTTTCTATTTAGGAGACAATAACTCTTCTTGGTTTGGGTATTATGGGTGGAAATCATGATTTTGATTGTGTTTGCATGGGGAGAATAAGAATAATTTCTTGGTGTAAATGGTAGATTCGTTTTTTGTAGAATCAAATTTTATGGGATAGTTGGTTGTGGTGTAATTCCTTGGTTTTTGGTGCGTGTCCTTTTGAAGTAAGGCATGCCTTATATAGTTGTAAAAAGGTAGGGAGTAGGTGTAAAAGAGGTATGGAGAAAATTATGAAGAGGAATAGTGGGGGACAAAGGATATTGGGATTGATTTACTTTTCTCTTTTTTTTTTTTTTTTTATTCTTTCTTTTTTGGTGTAAAGGTATTTTTGAACATGTAACAGTTGGGAGGAAGAGAGAAGGGGTGCATGTGGTGTATTCAAAATTAGGCCAATGGATAGTGTGATGAGAGAAGCTTATTATTTTAGAAAAAAGGTGGTTTTTAGTGGGTTTTGAGAAGGATAATTTTGGCTTTTTTGAGCAGTGTTTGTGGGATTGATTTAAAGGATATGGAAATCCTTAATTGTTCCACAAAGAATTTCTCTTGTATTCGGCTTCGAAGTATAAGAATGATATTTTTATATCGAAGGTGCGAAATTGGGGTGTCAACACATATCATGTTATGGAACACCATATTCCTACTTACTATATTATGGCACACCACGTTCTGACACACAATTTTATGGCACACCAAGTTACACCATATTCAAGCACATCTTGTGCTGGACATATCATGTTATGGCACACCCAATTCCGAAGCACTATGTTATGGCACACCACGTTATGACACACCAAGTTACACCATATTCAAGCACACCTTTTTATGGACATATCATGTTAGGGCACACCATATTTCGATGAACTATGTTATGGCACACTACGTTTTGACACACTCTCTTATGGCACACCAAGTCACACCATATTCAAGCACACCTTGTTCTGGCATATCATGTTATGGCACACCATATTCCGACGCACTATGTTATGGAACAACATGTTCTGACACACGATCTTATGGAATACTAAGTCACACCATATTCAAGCGCACCATGTTCTGGAAATATCATGTTTTGGCACACCATATTCTGCCGCACTATGTTACGGCACACCACGTTCTGACACACAACTTATGGAACACCAAGTAAAACAATATTCAAGAAAACCTTATTCTGGACATATGATGTTATGGAACACCATATTCCGGCGCAATATCTTATGGCACACCATGTTCTAACACACAATCTTATGGCACACCGAGTCATACCATATTCAATCACACCTTGTTCTGGACATATCATGTTAAGGCACACCATATTCCGACGCACTATATTAAGGCACACCACGTTTTGACAGACAATCTTATGGCACACCAAGTCACACCATATTCAAGCACACCTTGTTCTGGACATCTCATGTTATGGCACACCATATTCCGCCGCATTATGTTACGGCACACCACTTTCTGACACACAATCATATGGCACACCAAGTTACACCATATTCAAACACATCTTGTTCTGGACATATCATGTTATGGCACACCATGTTCTGACACACAATATTATGGCACACCAAGTCAACCATATTCAAACACATCTTGTTCTGCACATATCATGTTATGGCACACCCAATTCCGACGCACTAAGTTATGGCACACCACGTTATGACACATAATTTTATGGCACACCAAGTCACACCATATTCAAGCACACCTTGTTCTGGAGATATCATGTTATGGCATACCATATTCCGACGCACTATGTTAAGGCACACCATATTTTGACAGACAATCTTATGGCACACCATATTCAAACACCTTGTTCTGGACATATCGTGTGATGGCAAAACATATTCCGACGCATTATGTTATGGAAAACCATGTTTTGACACACAATCTTATGGCACACCTTGTTTTGGACATATCATGTTAGGGCACACCATATTTCGACGCACTATGTTATGGCACACCACGTTTTGACACACTATCTTATGGCACACCAAGTCACACCATATTCAAGCACACCTTGTTCTGGCATATCATGTTATGGCACATCATATTCTGACACACTATGTTATGGAACAACACGTTCTGACACACGATCTTATGGCATACTAAGTCACACCATATTCAAGCGAACCTTGTTCTGAACATATCATGTTATGGCACACCATATTCCTCCGCACTATGTTACGACACACCACGTTCTGACAAACAACTTATGGAATACCAAGTCACACAATATTCAAGAAAACCTTATTCTGGACATATCGTGTTATGGCAAAACATATTCCGACGCATTATGTTACGGAGCACCACGTTTTGACACACAATTTTATGGCACACCAAGTCACACCATATTCAAGCACACCTTGTTCTGGACATATCATGTTAGGGCACACCATATTTCGACACACTATGTTATGGCACACCACATTTTGACACACTATCTTATGGCACACCAAGTCACACCATATTCAAGCACACCTTGTTCTGGCATATCATGTTATGGCACACCAAATTTCGACGCACTATGTTATGGAACAACACGTTCTGACACACGATCTTATGGCATACTAAGTCACTCCATATTCAAGCGCACCTTGTTGTGGACATATCATGTTATGGCACACCATATTCCCCGCACTATGTTACGACACACCATGTTCTGACACACAATCTTATGCCACACCAACTCACATGATATTCAAACACACCTTGTGCTGGACATATCTTGTTATGTCACACCATATTCCGACGTACAATGTTATGGCACACCACGTTCAGACACACGATCTTATGGCACACCAAGTCACACCGTATTCAAACACCTTATTCTGGACATATAGTGTGATTGTAAAACATATTCCGACGCATTATGTTATGGAACACCATGTTTTGACACACAATCTTATGGCACACCAAGTCACACTATATTCAAGCACACCTTGTTCTGGCATATCATGTTATGGCACACCATATTCCGACGCACTATGTTATGGAACAACACGTTCTGACACACGATCTTATGGAATACTAAGTCACACCATATTCAAGCGAACCTTGTTCTGGATATATCATGTTATGGCACACCATATTCCACCGCACTATGTTACGACACAACACGTTCTGACACACAACTTATGGAACACCAAGTCACACAATATTCAAGAAAACCTTATTCTGGACATATCGTGTTATGGAAAAACATATTCCGACGCATTATGTTATGGAACACCACGTTTTGACGCACAATTTTATGGCACACCAAGTCACACCATATTCAAGAACACCTTGTTCTGGACATATCATGTTAGGGCACACCATATTTCGACGCACTATGTTATGGAACACCACGTTTTGACACACTATCTTATGGCATACTAAGTCACACCATATTCAAGCGCACCTTGTTCTGGACATGTCATGTTATGGCACACCATATTACGGCACACCATATTACGACACACCTCATTCTGACACACAACTTATGGAACACCAAGTCACACAATATTCAAGAAAACCTTATTCTGGACATATGATGTTATGGCACACCATATTCCGGCGCAATTTATTATGGCACACCACGTTCTGACACACAATCTTATGGCACACCAAGCCACACCATATTCAAGCACACCTTGTTCTGGAGATATCATGTTAAGGCACACCATATTACGACGCACAATGTTTAGGCACACCACGTTATGACATCCAATCTTATGGCACACCAAGTCACACAATATTCAAGAAAACCTTGTACTGGACATATCATGTTATGGTACACCATATTCCGCCGCACTATGTTATGACACACCACTTTCTGACACACAATCTTATGCCACACCAACTCACATGATATTCAAACACACCTTGTTCTGGACATATCTTGTTATGGCACACCATATTCTGACGTACAATGTTATGGCACACCACGTTCAGACACACAATATTATGGCACACCAAGTCATACCATTTTCAAGCACACCTTGTTCTGGACATATCATATTATGGCACACCATATTCCGACGCACTATGTTATGGCACACCATGTTCTAACCCACAATCTTATGGCACACCAGGTCACACAATATTCAAGCACACCTTGTTCTGGCATATCATGTTATGGCACACCATATTCAGACACACTATGTTATTGAAGAGCACATTCTCTTATGGCATACTAAGTCACACCATATTCAAGCGCACCTTGTTCTGAACATATCATGTTTTGGCACACCATATTCCGCCGCACTATGTTATGGCACACCACGTTCTGACACACAACTTATGGCACACCAAGTCGGAAATATTCAAGAACACCTTATTCTGGACATATGATGTTATGGCACACCACTTTCGGAACACAATCTTATGGCACACCAAGTCGCACCATATTCAAGATAACTTTGGATCATACTGATAGAAACCACCTTTAGATTGATGGGTTGCAAAAATGCGCTCGGAGATGCACTCAAAACTATTTTTGGCTGCAACAATATAGTTACTAGAAGATACAACCATTTCAAAGTACAAAAATTGATGCCTGACATGATATATAACTGAGGCCCTGCAAAAGATTCAAAAAGCCATTAGGAATTTGGAGGAGAAGAAAAAAGTGTAAAAAACAACTAGTGAAAAGTTTAATAGGATTAAAAAGAAAACAAACTAAATAAGAATCAAATTATTTCTCAAAAGAAATATCAAAACAATGGATATAATCATGTCAGTAAAGATTAAAAGAGGCTAAGGTTAAATTATCATGGGAAGACGAATGAAAATCATGGAAAACGATTGAAAATTTTGGAAAAAATCTTTAACAATGAGTCGACTCAAATTTTCCTGATTCACAGAGCTACGTTGTTTACTCAAACATCTTTGACCAAAGATTCAAAAAAAAAAAAAAAACATTTTGCACGGACTCTGGTTGCTCGGACACTTTGGGCTTGCAAGGGAAAGAAGCACAGCCAAAGGTGGATGCTATTTTTTCTACTCAGTTAACAAAAGAAGAACATGAGATTTTTTGTACAGTTAAAAAATTTGATACTCAACAAAAGTATTTAAAGGACTCTTCTTTTTGAAAGGAGTATGTCAAGCAAACACAAGATCAATTAAAAAGAGTGAAGGATCCAAAGAAGAAAACTGAAGGAACTGGAAACACTTAACCTCTTTTTCTGAGAGGTGTGTTTGTTAGATATTTTTGGCGCTATATAAAGTGAAGAAAAATTAGGCGTTTAGTCTTCTTTTTCTTTGTCTATTTTTACTCAGTTATGATTTTTTGTCTTTCACAGTAGTTATTTATTTTTCCCTTTGGTTTATGGGGATAGGGAAGCCTTGTGCTTCCTGCCTGTAACTCTTGTAATTACGTTTTTTTGCTTAATAAATTATTGGACTTAGCAAAAAAAAAATCCTAGCTATTAGATACATGTGTTATGAAATATAATTAAATTATTAGGGTTTCAGATTTTTTTTAGAGGTTTTCAGAGCTCTTTAAATTTTTCAGGCATCTTTACGATACATTCAAAGATGACCGTTAAAATTCATGCGCTGAGCTGCTTCTTCACTTCTTCTTTAACTTTTAAGGTTCATTCTGGCCTTAGTTTCTTGAGCTTTTGTTTGACCGGCTTTCCATGAGGATAAGTCGGCAAACGATGGACCACCAAGTTAGTATCCAACCCAGGTATGTCTTCGTAAGACCAGGCAAAGACATCTTGAGTAGCTCGATCATCTCCTTCCTTTCTTCAGCGGATAATGTTGTCCCAATATCCACATTTGGTGGTTCTTCTTCCGTTCTCAAGTTGATTGTTTCTCCTTCCATGAATTCTGGCTCTTTTTCATGTTTTTCGACGATGTTTTGGATCTCTTCTGGAACGTCTTTTAGGAAGGTTATCATTTCTTCATCCTCATATTCAAAATTTCCTGCAATGTCATCCTCCAAATCCAAGACGTCATATTGATTTTCAAACTCTTTTATTTCTGAAATCACACTTTCTATATTTTTTTGCTTTTCATATTTTTCTGATTTTTCTTTGAATTTAAAGGTGCATTAAACATACAAATACCGTCTTTCGGGGCCCACGAGGATTCTTGAGGTTCATCCTTCATCAGTTGTGGACCCACATTATCCGTTCTTACTAGGGTTTTTTTTTTTGGGCGTCGGAAGAAGTTCCGACGTCCTCTGCAGCTTCATTGTGAATTATCATGCATATGCTTTTATCAGATCGCTGCTCCTTGACTTTGGCATTGGTTCTCCAGAAACTATTTCTTTGTTCTTCGAGGTACTATTCAAGATTTTGATTGATTGCCTCCGGTCGAATCTCTGAAAAATACTCAATGAAAGCATTGATCATTTCTGGCCATGATGCTTGTCGAATGCGGTCGTTTGTTGAATACCATACTGATGCACCACCAGTTAAGTTATTGCCGAAGTATTGTTTTAATTCCTATTCTTACATCTCCAATGGCTCTATGTACCACAAGAATGATTTGAGGTGTTTGATTGAAGATCCTTTACCGTTATAGATAGGGAATTTCCTTCTTTCAGGAAATCGCAACCCTAAGCATGTAATAACCATACATTCTTGGATTGATCCTTTAGTTTCATGTGTTGGACTCGTTGGACTCTCCTTTTGCTCAGGGACTTCCAACTCACACCCATCTTCCCCTTTATGTCCGCTAGATTCACCTGCACTGTTAGTAGGAGATGGAGAAAAAAGATGACTTACCCCTACATAAACAGGTTCTTTGGCTTCCTTTCCTTTGGTAGAACCTCGTCTTTTTACCACGGGTGTAATCTTTTCTAGTGTGCTTGGTACTGGAACCTTATCTTCTCCCTTGCGGACAAACCACTATTGGAAGGATGGTTGGCAGCTCCAATTGATCCCTTGGTCTTCTTGCTTCTTTCTGAAGGCTGTAGAGTTTCCTTGAGTCGAGATGTATCCCAAACCTGACGTATCAAATGCCTTTTTTTCCCGGAATAGATATTGGTTGTGTAGGTCCTTGTTTGCTTTTTTGAAGCATTTTTGGAACGTTTCGGTTCCGGTATTTAAATTGACCCGTACAGGCGCGGTGAATTAATGCTTCAACTTCACTCTCATGTCATATTTATGCAGTGTAGTTATGAATTTCCGGGACCATGTTCACAGAGATCTGATGAGACCTTATTTCATTCTCCCCATCATCTACGTGTACCATAATTAGCTTGTTTCCCATCCAGAATCTTGCTTTCTAGTGAAGGGAAGATGCACTAATTCCGTTCTTGTGCATCCATGGACGTCCTAGAAGGAGGTTGAATCTTGCGGAGATGTCCATTACAAGGAAAGTAGCATAGGTCTTTAATGGAACAACCCACATTTCAGTGGTCAGTTCACCAATTCATGTTTGATTACCATTGTTAAATGCTCCAACCGCCAAGGATGCTTCGTCATCTTTAGTGATACAGCTCATGTCGATTCCCATATTTTTAGCCACTTTTAACGTGCATATGTTAACACCAACGCCGTTTTCCATGAAGACAGATGGTATGATCATATTTTCCCAACCGATGGTAATGTAAATCCCTTTGTTGTGGTCTCTTCCCTCAGGTGGTAGGTCGTCATCTGTGAAAGTAATTGCACCTGGTCTTGCATCTTGGTCGATTAGGTGCACCAGTTCATTAGGCGTGATTCCTGTTGGGACATGCATTAGGCTTAGTACCTCTTGTATAGCCTGACGATGACTGGTCGAAGCTTCTCATAATCCCCAAATTGAGATATCCGCCTTTGCTCTTCATAATTTCTCAATATGAAAGTTATCTTCCTTGATCGCTTCTTGTTGATTGTTTGGCCTGATCTAAATTAGGTTTCCCCTGGACAGAAAACCTGGGTTTTTGTTCCGCAAGTTGGGAGGCTTGAACTGACTTCCTCCCCTTTTTTGATGTTGTACCTCTTCGCATTTTTCCGGCAGTTGTTCTGAGTATATATGTTTCCCGCCACCTGCATGCAATGATGAACAATGTTTTTTTATTTATCGTGTGGATGTTGGCGTATGGAATGATTTCTATCGATTCCTTATTGTTCTCAGCAATGACCCTGGAGGCTTCATTTGTTTGGACCCGCCAATTTGTCATATGGTCCGATATCAGGGATGATTGATGTGTTTCAGCGTTATCATCTTCAATGAAGTTGATTCCTTGATTTCCCTGATATGCTGGAAGCGGATTTTGCTGGATATTAGGTTGCTTTGATGCTCGCTCGACGACTATCTTGCCATCATCCGGTAAATCTTGGATAAGATGTTTCAGGACGAAACATGAATTGGTATCATGGCCCGCACTCTGATAATAACTGCACATATTTGACTCGTCGTAACCTTGAGGTTTGGGGGTTAGGTACGGGTTTAGGATCGCGAAGTTTAATTAATTTCTCTTTAACTTGCACGGGAAGGAAATCACTAATTTCTCCATCTAGTTTAGAGAATACCCGATTTGTGCTCCACCTTTTCTCGACATATTGTTTTCATTTGTCTTGGCGAAATGTATCGGTTATTGGTGCTTTCCATGCAGCCTTGATGTAAGTAGGCATTGTAATGGTTGGGTTAACATAATTGATTTCCTTCTTTTTTGTTGAGCTTTGCCCTATAAGAAATCCAGAGTATACACCGTCCCTTATTGTATCCTCAATGCTAGCTCATTTCCTTCGAAAATCAGAAATATTTTCGGTCGCAGACATGCTGGCGAATACCCTGTAAGACATTGAGAGATTTTTCATTAGTATTTTTAATTGCGCCTCTTTCGATGGTCATTCGAACATTTCGAACACTTTCTTATCCTACCGACTCATCCAGTGATGAACCCTTCCTGTGCCCCTTGTCGGAGGGACTCAAGCTGGCGTAAGGCCATAATATGATCTGTATTTTTGGACAAATGTTCGACGAACGAATTAATCATAACTGGCCATGTAGATATTATTGATTTCTCTACATGTTGGTACCAATCAAGGGATAACCCAGTCAAGCTTTGGTGGAACAAGTTTAGCAGCCAGTCGTTGGTTAGCCCTTTGGGTTTTAGGTATTTGAGATACAGCTTAATGTGAGACCCTGGGGTCCCCGACCATTATATTTTTCCATATTTGGAAACTTGAAACCTTCAGGCAGGTCTCCTTTCGGTGGAGTGTACCATATTCTGCCCTCCACGCCAATGCTATCTTCAATTATTAACAGCCTCTTCATTACATGTTATTTGAAGTGTTCGAATTCCAAGTTCTCTTTGCTTGGGGTTGCGTTTTCGTTACCGTCGCCTGGATATCCGGATACCCCATTTTTATTTTGCTCTTTATGTGGTGGATCGTCTTCGGGTCCATAACCATTTGTTTGTCGATGAGAATCAGAGACTTTTCCGTTGTTCACATTGTTTCTGGCCTCATCTTGCAGTTTCTTAAAGAAATTTGCGAGTTTTTCTTCGATGATTTTTTTTATCTTTGAGGTGAGCATGTCAGGACTGCTGGTTTCCCCTTTCCCAGGTTGCGAAGTATCCATCTTGACCAGTCTTCCTCCTTTTCTCCTCCAACTTCGAATTAAAGTTCCTTTGTTCGTTATAGTTTCTTATTTTGATTTGAGTACCTTCAATCACAAAATCTTAATAAGTGAACATTATACATAATAAAGAAAAGATTATAAAAGTTTCCATTAATCATTTTTCAAGTCGAATCTCTTATTTAATCCCTAGTGAAGTCGCCACTGTAGAAATCGAGGTCTAGCACGGGCCGAGAGCCGGACTTTTCCGATCCATAATTATTATGGGGCTGAAGACTATGTGCTCATCCATTCGGGGATATTTATCGCAAAGTTCGTACAGAGGTAGCTTCTTACTTGTTCGTTAATAAGGGAGCTAACTCTGCAAGGAAGAAGAGATGTTTTGAAGTCGCCACCTGACTAAAGGGGAGTCAGGACCCTTTAACGAGTTTGAATTCTTTTGGGAAAATAAAATCTAGTTATGACTTTCATGTTTATGGTCTGCTATCAGAGAGCCTGGGTAAGGGGATTCTAGTACGGGATGGGAAGGTGTTAGGCACCCATCAGCCGCCCAATCATATGATTGGCATATACTTTATGATTAAATGGGAATAATATTTACAACTTTCCTTTAAAATGTTCTATACACACTTGTGACTCTTGGACTAATATATATAGCCGACAGAACAACTCCTAATTATTCAATGGTATTGGGAACCTAGATCAATTCCTAGCATGTTGAGAATATTAAGGCTAAATCTAAAATTGTAATTTATTGATGTGAATAATTAGATTTAATCCCAACATCCTTGGATGACAACAGAAATTTGGAAGCTGTCAGGGATTACCGATTGAAGGATTATTGAAATTTTGGGGTAATAATCGATAACCTACAACTTAGTCGGTAACTATATAAATTATTTGCATATTATTCACGTGCGGGGTCATGATATTAGAGGGGAAATCGCTCTATGCTCATATTTAGATCTTCCCACGATATGAATTAATTAGATTATACTAGAAAATATATCATTACAAATAAATTATGTAGGAATTGACATGGACAATCAGAATGTGAGAGGGGAAATCCACTCTATACTCACAATTTTGATTTATCCACGATAATAAATTTGATCAATATACCTTAGATGGAGTATTTTCTTCAAAGATTCTTACACTCTTTTTTTTTTGTTTTGGTTAAGTATGCTGACTAGTTAAAGTACCAGCAATTTAATGTTAATCTTTTAAAAACTTAAAGACAATACTTGATTTATTATTTAATATTTTTATTTTCTTTATTTTTGGGTTTTTCTCAAAATGAACTATAAATGCATAAGACAATAATAACTATTATGTAGGAAGGAAATTTGATTTCTCTTTGATTAAATGACAAAATACATGAAGTACTTGGAACATGTGATAAGAAATATTTTCTATTTGGGAGACAATAACTCTTCTTGGTTTGGGTATTATGGGTGGAAATCATGATTTTGATTTTGTTTGCATGGGGAGAATAAGAATAATTTCTTGGTGTAATTGGTAGATTCTTTTTTTGTAGAATCAAATTTTATGGGATAGTTGGTTGTGGTGTAATTCCTTGGTTTTTGGTGCGTGTCCTTTTGAAGTAAGGCATGCCTTATATAGTTGTAGAAAGGTAGGGAGTAGGTGTAAAAGAGGTATGGAGAAAATGATGAAGAGGAATAGTGGGGGACAAAGGATATTGGGATTGATTTACTTTTCTTTTTTTTTTCTTTTTTTTTTTTCTTTTTTGGTGTAAAAGAATTTTTTAACATGTAGCAGTTGGGAGGAAGAGAGAAAGGGTGAATGTGATGTGTTCAAAATTAGGCCAATGGATAGTGTGATGAGAGAGGCTGATTATTTTAGAAAAAAGGTGGTTTTTAGTGGGTTTTGAGAAGGATAATTTTTGCTTTTTTGGGCAATGGGGTTGAATAAAAATATAAAAGGGTGATGATTTTATGGTGTGTGGGAGAGAAGGAGAGAATTTCTTTAATTGTTGGTGGAGAGGATAAAAAAGACGTTGGTGATGATAAAAACCTCTTTTTTTTTAATTGTTTTCACATGGGTGATGAAATTGGTATTTTGGTAATGCAATGGATAATTGGGTAGTAAAATGGGTAATTTGGTAGTGCTTGTGGGCTTGATTGAGTAGTGAAATGGGTGGTTGAGTAGTGTTTGTGGGATTGATTGAGTAGTGAAATGGGTTTTTGAGCAGTGTTTGTGGGATTGATTTAAAGGATATGGAAATCCTTAATTGTTCCACAAAGAATTTCTCTTGTATTCGGCTTCGAAGTATAAGAATGATATTTTTATATAGGTGCGAAATTGGGGTGTCAAGTGTCAACACATATCATGTTATGGAACACCATATTCCTACTCACTATATTATGGCACACCACGTTCTGACACGCAATCTTATGGCACACCAAGTCACACCATATTCAAGCACACCTTGTTCTGGAAATATCATGTTAGGGCACACCATATTTCGACGCACTATGTTATGGCACACCACGTTTTTACACACTATATTATGGCACACCAAGTCACACCATATTCAAGAACACCTTGTTCTGGCATATCATGTTATGGCACACCATATTCCGACGCACTATGTTATGGAACAACACGTTCTGACACACAATATTATGGCATACTAAGTCACACCATATTCAAGCGCACCTTGTTCTGGACATATCATGTTATGTCACTATTCCGCCGCACTATGTTACGTCACACCACGTTCTGACACACAACTTATGGAACACCAAGTCACACAGTATTCAAGAAAACCTTATTCTGTACATATCGTGTTATGGCAAAACATATTCCGACTCATTATGTTACGGAACACCAAGTTTTGACACACAATCTTATGGCACACCAAGTTACACCATATTCAAGCACACCTTGTTCTGGAAATATCATGTTAGGGCACACCATATTTCGACGCACTATGTTATGGCACACCACGTTTTGACACACTATCTTATGGCACACCTAGTCACACCATATTCAAGCACACCTTGTTCTGGCATATCATGTTATGGAACACCATATTCCGACGCACTATTTTATGGAACAACACGTTCTGACACACGATTTTATGGCATACTAAGTCACACCATATTCAAGCGCACCTTGTTCTAGACATATCATGTTATGGCACACCATATTCCGCCGCACTATGTTATGGCACACCACTTTCTGACACACAATATTATGGCACACCAAGTTACACCATATTCAAGCACACCTTGTTCTGGACATATCATGTTAAGGCACACCATATTCCAACGCACTATGTTAAGGCACACCACGTTTTGACAGACAATCTTATGGCACACCAAGTCACACCATATTAAAGCACACCTTGTTCTGGACATATCATGTTATGGCACACCATATTATGCCGCACTATGTTATGGCACACCACTTTCTGACACACAATCTTATGGCACACCAAGTTACACCATATTCAAACACATCTTGTTCTTGACATATAATGTTTTGGCACACCATGTTCTGACACACAATCTTATGGCACACCAAGTCACACCATATTCAAGCACATCTTGTTCTGCACATATCATGTTATGGTACACTCAATTCCGACGCACTAAGTTATGGAACACCACGTTATGACACACCAAGTTACACCTTGTTCTGGAGATATCATGTTATGGTATATCATATTCCGACGCACTATATTAAGGCACACCACGTTTTTACAGACAATCTTTTGGCACACCAAGTCATACCATATTCAAGAACACCTTATGATGGACATATTATATTATGGCACACCATATTCCGGCGCACTATCTTATGGCACACCACGTTTTGACACACAATCTTATGGCACACCAAGTCACACCATATTCAAGCACACCTTGTTCTGTACATATCATGTTAAGGCACACCATATTCCGACGCACTATGTTATGGAACACCATGTTCTGACACACAATATTTTGGCACACCAAGTCATACCATATTCTAGCGCACCTTGTTCGGGACATATCGCGTTATGGCACACCATATTTCGACGCACTATGTTATGGCACACCATGATCTGATACACAATCTTATGGAATGCCAAGTCAGACCATATTCAAGTAGACCTTGTTCTAGACATATCATGTTATGGCACACCATATTCCGACGCACTATGTTATGGGACACCACATTCTGACAAACAATCTTATGGCACACCAAGTTACACCATATTCAAGCACACCTTGTTCTGGACATATCGTGTTATGGCACAACATAGTTCGACGCACAATGTTATGGAACACCACGTTTTGACAAACAATCTTATCGCACACCAAGTCACACCCTATTCAAGCACGCCTTGTTCTGTACATATTGTGTTATGGCACACCACGTTCTGACACACGATCTTATGGCATTCGAAGTCACACCATATTCAAGCGCACCTTGTTCTGGACATATCATATTATGGCACACCATGTTCTAACACACAATCTTATGGCACACCAGGTCACACAATATTCAAGCACACCTTGTTCTGGCATATCATGTTATGGCACACCATATTCAGACACACAATGTAATGGAAGAGCACATTCTGACACACGATCTTATGGCATACTAAGTCACACCATATTCAAGCGCACCTTTTTCTGAACATATCATGTTTTGGCACACCATATTCCGCCGCACTATGTTATGGCACACCACGTTCTGACACACAACTTATGGCACACCAAGTCAGCAATATTCAAGAACACTTTATTCTGGACATATGATGTTATGGCACACCACTTTCTGACACACAATTTTCTGGCACACCAAGTCGCACCATATTCAAGCACACTTTGTTATGGACATATCATGTTAAGGCACACCATATTCCGACGCACTATGTTATGGCACACTATGTTCTGACACACAATCTTATGGCACACCAAGTCACACCATATTCAAGCACATCTTGTTCTGTACATATAATGTTATGGCACACCCAATTCCGACGCACTATGTTATGGCACACCACATTATGACACATAATCTTATGGCACACCAAGTTACACCATATTCAAGCACACCTTGTTATGGACATATCATGTTATAGCGTACCATATTCCGACATACTATGTTAAGGCACACCACGTTTTGACAGACAATCTTATGGCACACGAAGTCACACCATATTCTAGCACACCTTGTTCTGGACATATCATGTTATGGCATACCATATTCCTCTGCACTATGTTACGGCACACCACGTTCTAACACACAACTTATGGCACACCAAGTCACACAATATTCAAGAACACCTTATTCTGGACATGATGATATGGCACACCATATTTCGGCGCATTATCTTATGGAACACCACGTTCCGACACACAATCTTATTGCACACCAAGTCACACCATATTCAAGCACACCTTGTTCTGGACATATCATGTTAAGGCACACCAAATTCCGACGCACTATGTTTTGGCACACCATGTTCTGACACAAAATCTTATGGCACACCAAGTCACACCATATTCAAGCACATATTGTTTTGCGCAAATCATGTTATGGCACACCCAATTCCGACGCACTTTGTTATGGCACACCATATTCCGACGCACTATGTTATGGGACACCACGTTTTGACAAACAATCTTATCGCACACCAAGTTACACCATATTCAAGCACACCTTGTTCTGGACATATCGTGTTATGTCACAATGTAGTCCGACGCACTATGTTATGGCACCACGTTCTAACACACAACTTATGGCACAACAAGTCAAACAATATTCAAGAACACCTAATTCTTGACATATGATGTTATGGATCACCACATTCTGACACACAATCTTATAGCGCACCAAGTCGAACCATATTTAAGCACATTTTGTTCTGGACATATCATGTTAAGGCACACCATATTCCGACGCACTATGTTATGGAACACCATGTTCTGACTCACAATCTTATGGCACGCCAAGTCACACCATATTAAAGCACATCTTGTTCTGCACATATCATGTTATGGCACACCCAATTCCGACGCACTATGTTATGGCACACCACGTTATGACACATAATATTATGGCACACCAAGTTACACCATATTCAAGCACACCTTGTTATGGACATATCATGTTATAGCGTACCATATTCCGACGCACTATGTTAAGGCACACCACGTTTTGACAGACAATCTTATGGCACACCAAGTCACACCATATTCTAGCACACCTTGTTTTGAACATATCATGCTATGGCACACTATATTCCTCCTCATAATGTTATGGCACACCACTTTCTGACACACAATCTTACGGCACCCCAAGTTACACCTTATTCAAACACCTTGTTCCGGACATATCGTGTTATGGAAAAACATATTCCGACGCATTATGTTATGGAACACCACGTTTTGACACACAATATTATGGAACACCAAGTCACACCATATTCAAGAACGCCTTGTTCTGGACATATCATGTTATGGCACACCATATTCCTCTGCACTATGTTACGGCACACCACGTTCTGACACACAACTTATGGCACACCAAGTCACACAATATTAAAGAACACCTTATTCCGGACATATGATGATATGGCACACCATATTCCGGCGCACTATCTTATGGCACACCACGTTGTGACACACAATCTTATGGCACACCAAGTCACACCATATTCAAGCACACCTTGTTCTGTACATATCATGTTAAGGCACACCATATTCCGACGCACTATGTTATGTCACACCATGTTCGGACACACAATCTTATGGCACACTAACTCACACCATATTCAAGAACATATTGTTATGGACATATCATGTTATGGCACACCATATTCCGACACACTATGTTATGGCACACCACTTTCTGACACACAATCTTATGGCACACCAAGTTACACCATATACAAACACCTAGTTCTGGACATATCGTGTTATGGCACAACATATTTCGACGCATTCTGTTATGGAACACCACGTTTTGACACACAAGCTTATGGCACACCAAGTCACACCATATTCAAGCACGCCTTGTTCTGGACATATCATGTTATGGCACACCACGTTCCGACGCACTATGTTATGGCACACCATGTTCTGACTCACAATCTTATGGCACACCAAGTCACACCATATTAAAGCACATCTTGTTCTGCACATATCATGTTATGGCACACCCAATTCCGACGCACTATGTTATGCCACACCACGTTATGACACATAATCTTCTGGCACACCAAGTTACACCATATTCAAGCACACCTTGTTATGGACATATCATGTTATAGCGTACCATATTCCGACGCACTATGTTAAGGCACACCACGTTTTGACAGACAATCTTATGGCACACCAAGTCACACCATATTCAAGCACACCTTGTTTTGAACATATCATGTTATGGCACACTATATTCCTCCTCACTATGTTATGGCACACCACTTTCTGACACACAATCTTACGGCACACCAAGTTACACCATATTCAAACACCTTGTTCCGGACATATCGTGTTATGGAAAAACATATTCCGACGCATTATGTTATGGAACACCACGTTTTGACACACAATATTATGGCACACCAAGTCACATCATATTCAAGCACGCCTTGTTCTGGACATATCATGTTATGGCACACCATATTCATATGCACTATGTTACAGCACACCACGTTCTGACACACAACTTATGGCACACCAAGTCACACAATATTAAAGAACACCTTATTCCGGACATATGATGATATGGCACACCATATTCCGGAACACTATCTTATGGCACACCACGTTGTGACACACAATCTTATGGCACACCAAGTCACACCATATTCAAGCACACCTTGTTCTGGACATATCATGTTAAGGCACACCATATTCCGACGCACTATGTTATGTCACACCATGTTCGGACACACAATCTTATGGCACACTAACTCACACCATATTCAAGAACATATTGTTATGGACATATCATGTTATGGCACACCATATTCCGACACACTATGTTATGGCACACCACTTTCTGACACACAATCTTATGGCACACCAAGTTACACCATATACAAACACCTAGTTCTGGACATATCGTGTTATGGCACAACATATTTCGACGCATTCTGTTATGGAACACCACGTTTTGACACACAAGCTTATGGCACACCAAGTCACACCATATTCAAGCACGCCTTGTTCTGGACATATCATGTTATGGCACACCACGTTCCTACGCACTATGTTATGGCACACCATGTTCTGACTCACAATCTTATGGCACACCAAGTCACACCATATTAAAGCACATCTTGTTCTGCACATATCATGTTATGGCACACCCAATTCCGACGCACTATGTTATGGAACACCACGTTATGACACATAATCTTATGGCACACCAAGTTACACCATATTCAAGCACACCTTGTTATGGACATATCATGTTATAGCGTACCATATTCCGACGCACTATGTTAAGGCACACCACATTTTGACAGACAATCTTATGGCACACCAAGTCACACCATATTCAAGCACACCTTGTTTTGAACATATCATGTTATGGCACACTATATTCCTCCTCACTATGTTATGGCACAACACTTTCTGACACACAATCTCACGGCACACCAAGTTACACCATATTCAAACACCTTGTTCCGGACATATCGTGTTATGGAAAAACATATTCCGACGCATTATGTTATGGAACACCACGTTTTGACACACAATATTATGGCACACCAAGTCACATCATATTCAAGCACGCCTTGTTCTGGACATATCATGTTATGGCACACCATATTCCTCTGGACTATGTTACGGCACACCACGTTCTGACACACAACTTATGGCACACCAAGTCACACAATATTAAAGAACACCTTATTCCGGACATATGATGATATGGCACACCATATTCCGGCGCACTATCTTATGGCACACCACGTTGTGACACACAATCTTATGGCACACCAAGTCACACCATATTCAAGCACACCTTGTTCTGGACATATCATGTTAAGGCACACCATATTCCGACGCACTATGTTATGTCACACCATGTTCGGACACACAATCTTATGGCACACTAACTCACACCATATTCAAGAACATATTTTTATGGACATATCATGTTATGGCACACCATATTCCGACACAATATGTTATGGCACACCACTTTCTGACACATAATCTTATGGCACACCAAGTTACACCATAAACAAACACCTAGTTCTGGACATATCGTGTTATGGCACAACATATTTCGACGCATTCTGTTATGGAACACCACGTTTTGACACACAAGCTTATGGCACACCAAGTCACACCATATTCAAGCATGTCTTGTTCTGGACATATCATGTTATGGCACACCACGTTCCGACGCACTATGTTATGGCACACCACGGTCTGACACACGATATTATATCATACTAAGTCACACCATATTCAAGCGCACCTTATTCTGGACATATGTTGTTATGGCACACCATATTCCGGCGCACTATCTTATGGTACACCCGCTCTGACACACAATCTTATGGCACACCAAGTCACACCATATTCAAGCACACCTAGTTCTGGACATATCATGTTATGGCGCACCATATTCCGACGCACTATGTTAGGGCACACCACGTTCGGAAACACAATCGTATGGCACACCAAGTCACACCATATTCAAGCATATCTTATTCTGGACATGTAATGTGTTGGCATTCCAAATTTGACGCACTATGTTATGGCACATTGCGTTTTGACACATAATCTTATGGCACACCAAGTTACATCATATTCAAGCACACCTTGTTCTGGACATATCATTTATGGCATACCATATTCCGAAGCACTATGTTACGGCACACCACGTTTTGACAGAAAATCTTATGGCACACCAAGTTACACAATATTCAAGCACACCTTGTTTTGGATATATCATGTTATGGCATACCATATTCCGACACACTATGTTATGGCACACCATATTATGACACACAATCTTATGGCACACCAGGTCATACCATATTCTAGCGCACATTGTTCTGGACATATCGTGTTATGGCACACCATATTCCGACGCACTATGTTATGGCACACCACGTTCTGACACACATTCTTATGGCACGCCAAGTCACATCATATTCAAGTAGACTTTGTTCTAGACATGTCATGTTATGGCACACCATATTCTGACGCACTCTGTTATGGCACACCACGTTCAGACACACAATCTTATGACAAACCAAGTTACACCATATTCAAGCACACCTTGTTCAGTACATATCGTGTTATGGCACACCATATTCCGACGCACTATGTTATGGAACACCATGTTCTGACACACAATCTTATGGCACACCAAGTCACAGCATATTCAATCACATCTTGTTTTGCACATATCATGTTATGGCACACCTAATTCCGACACACTATGTTATGGCACACCACGCTATGACACAAAATCTTATGGCACACCAAGTTACACCATATTCAAGCACACCTTGTTATGGAAATATCATGCTATAGCGTACCATATTCCGACGCACTATGTTAAGGAACACCACGTTTTTACAGACAATCTTATGGCACACCAAGTCACACCATATTCAATCACACCTTGTTCTAGACATATCATGTTATGGAACACTATATTCCGCCGCACTATGTTATGGCACACCACTTTCTGACACACAATCTTACGGGACACCAAGTTACACCATATTCAAACACCTTATTCTGGACATATCGTACTATGGCAAAACATATTCCGATGCATTATGTTATGGAACACCACGTTTTGACACACAATATTATGGCACACCAAGTCACATCATATTCAAGCACGCCATGTTCTGGACATATCATGTTATGGAACACCATATTCCTCTGCACTATGTTACGGAACACCACGTTATGAAACACAACTTATGGCACACCAAGTCTCATAATATTCAAGAACACCTTATTCCGGACATATGATGATATGGCACACCATATTTCGGCGCACTATCTTATGGCACACCACGTTGTGACACACAATCTTATGGCATACCAAGTGACACCATATTCAAGCACACCTTGTTCTGGACATATCATGTTAAGGCACACCATATTCCGACGCACGATATTATGGCACACCATATTCCGATGCACGATATTATGGCACACCATGTTCTGACACACAATCTTATGGCACACTAACTCACACCATATTCAATCACATATTGTTCTGGACATATCATGTTATGGCACACCATATTCAGACACACTATTTTATGCCACACCACTTTATGACACACAATATTATGGCACACCAAGTTACACCATATACATACACCTTGTTCTGGACATATCGTGTTATGGCACAACATATTCCGACATATTCTGTTATGAAATACCACATTTTGACACACAAGCTTATGGCACACCAAGTCACACCATATTCAAGAACGCCTTGTTCTGGACATATCATGTTATGGCACACCACATTCCGACGAACTATGTTATGGCACACCACGTTCTGACACACGATATTATGGCATACTAAGTCACACCATATTCAAGCGCACCTTATTCCGGACATATGATGTTATGGCACACAATATTCCGGCGCACTATCTTATGGTACACCCGTTCTGACACACAATCTTATGGCACACCAAGTCACACCATATTCAAGCACACCTTGTTCTGGACATATCATGTTATGGCACACCATATTCCGACGCAATATGTTTGGGCACACCACGTTCTGATATGCAATCGTATGGCACACCAAGTCACACCATATTCAAGCACACCTTGTTCTGGACATATCATGTTATGGCACACTATATTCCGCCGCACTATGTTATGGCACACCACTTTCTGACACAAAATCTTACGGCACACCAAGTTACACCATATTCAAACACCTTGTTCCGGACATATCGTGTTATGGAAAAACATATTCCGACGCATTATGTTATGGAACACCACGTTTTGACACACAATATTATGGCACACGAAGTCACACCATATTCAAGCACGCCTTGTTCTGGACATATCATGTTATGGCACACCATATTCCTCTGCGTTTTGTTACGGCACACCACGTTCTAACACACAAATTATGGCACACCAAGTCACACAATATTCAAGAACACCTTATTCCGGACATATGATGATATGGCACACCATATTCCGGCGCACTATCTTATGGAACACCACGTTGTGACACACAATATTATGGCACACCAAGTCACACCATATTCAAGCACACCTTGTTCTGGACATATCATGTTAAGGCACACCATATTCCGACGCACTATGTTATGGCACACCACGTTCTGACACACAATCTTATGGCACACTAACTCACACCATATTCAAGCACATATTGTTCTGGACATATCATGTTATGGCACACCATATTCCGACACACTATGTTATGGCACACCTATTCCTGACACACAATCTTATGGCACACCAAGTTACACCATATACAAACACCTTGTTCTGTACATATCGTTTTATGGCAGAACATATTCCGACGCATTCTGTTATGGAACACCATGTTTTGGCACACAAGCTTATGGCACACCAAGTCACACCATAATCAAGCACTCCTTGTTCTGGACATATCATGTTATGGCACACCAAGTTCCGACGCACTATGTTATGGCACACCACGTTCTGACACACGATATTATGGCATACTAAGTCACACCATATTCAAGCGCACCTTATTCTGGACATATGATGTTATGGCACACCATATTCCGGCGTATTATATTATGGTACACCCGTTCTGACACACAATATTATGGGACACCAAGTCACACCATATTCAAGCACATCTTATTCTGGACATATCATGTTATGGCACACCATATTCCGACGCACTATGTTATGGCACACCACGTTGTGACACACAATCTTATGGCACACCAAGTCACACCATATTCAAGCACACCTTGTTCTGGACAAATTATGTTAAGGCACACCATATTCCGACGCACGATGTTATGGAACACCATGTTGTGACACACAATCTTATGGCACACTAACTCACACCATATTCAATCACATATTGTTCTGGACATATCATGTTATGGCACACCATATTCTGACACACTATGTTATGGCACACCACTTTCTGACACACAATCTTATGGCACACCAAGTTACACCATATACAAACACCTTATTCTGGACATATCGTGTTATGGCACAACATATTCCGACACATTATGTTATGGAACACCACATTCTGACACACAAGCTTATGGAACACCAAGTCACACCATATTCAAGCACGACTTGTTCTGGACATATCATGTTATGGCACACCACGTTCCGACGCACTATGTTATGGCACACCACGTTCTGACACACGATATTATGGCATACTAAGTCACACCATATTCAAGTGCACCTTATTCCGGACATATGATGTTATGGCACAAAATATTCCGGCGCACAAATTTATGGTACACCCATTCTGACACAAAATCTTATGGCACACCAAGTCACACCATATTCAAGCACACCTTGTTCTGGACATATCATGTTATGGCACACCATAATCCGAAGCAATATGTTAGGGCACACCACGTTCTAACACGCAATCGTATGGCACACCAAGTCACACCATATTCAAGCACATCTTGTTCTGGACATGTCATGTTATGGCACACCAAATTCGACGCACTATGTTATGGCACACTACGTTTCGACACACAATCTTATGGAACACCAAGTTATATCATATTCAAGCACACCTAGTTCTGGACATATCATGTTATGGCACACCATATTACGACGCACTATGTTATGGCACACCACGTTTTGACAAAAAATCATATGGCACACCAAGTTACACCATATTCAAGCACACCTTGTTCTGGATATATCATGTTATGGCATACCATATTCCGACGCACTATGTTATGGCACACCATATTATGACACACAATCTTATGGCACACCAAGTCATACCATATTCTAGGGCACCTTGTTCTGGACATATCGTGTTATGGAACACCACGTTCTGACACACATTCTAATGGCACGCCAAATCACACCATATTCAAGCAGACCCTGTTCTAGACATGTCATGTTATGGCACACCATATTCTGACGCACTATGTTATGGCACACCATGTTCGGACACACAATCTTATCACAAAAAAAGTTACACCATATTCGAGCACACCTTATTCTGGATACATCGTGTTATGGCACAACATATTCCGACGCACTATGTTATGGCACACCATGTTTTGACAAACAATCTTATTGCACACCAAGTCACACCATATTCAAGTATGCCTTGTTCTGTACATATCATGTTATGGCACACCACATTCCGACGCACTATGCTATGGAACACCACGTTCTGACACACGCTCTTATGTCATACTAAGTCACACCATATTCAAGCGCACCTTATTCTGGATATTTCATGTTATGGTACACCATATTCCGACGCACTATGTTATGGCACACCACGTTCTGACACACAATCTTATGGCACACAAAGTCACACAATATTTAAGCACATCTTGTTCTGAATATATCATGTTATGGCACACCAAATTCGGAGCACTATGTTATGGCATACTACGTTCTGACACACAATCTTATGGCACACCAAGTTACACCATATTCAAGTACACCTTTTTCTGGACATATCATGTTATGGCACACCTTGTTCTGGACATATCATGTTATGGCATACCATATTCTGACACAATATGTTATGGCATACCAAGTTCCGACACACAATATTATGGCATACCAAGTCATACCATATTGTAGCGCACCTTGTTCTGGACATATCGTGTTATGGGACACCACATTTCGACGCACTATGTTATGGCACACCACGTTCTGACACACAATCTTATGGCATACCAAGTCATGCAATATTCAAGATCACCTGGTTCTTGATATCTAATGTTATCACACACCATATTCTGGTGCAATATCTTATGGCACACCAAGTTCTGACACACAATCTTATGGAAAACCAAGTTACACCATATTCAATCACACCTCA
Organism: Papaver bracteatum; assembly: GCA_023529315.1. Taxonomy (NCBI): domain Eukaryota; kingdom Viridiplantae; phylum Streptophyta; class Magnoliopsida; order Ranunculales; family Papaveraceae; genus Papaver; species Papaver bracteatum. The sequence continues at coordinate 1,263,418 of JAJJWX010001863.1, forward strand.
TTCCTGACATATCATGTTATGGCACACCATATTCCGACGCACTATGTTATGACACACCATTTCTGACACACGATCTTGTGGCACACCAAGTCACACCATATTCAAGGTCCAAGGACACCTTGTTCTGGACATATCATGTTATGGAACAACATATTGCAACTCACTATATTATGGCACACCACATTTTGACACACAATTTTAGGGTACACCAAGTTACACCATATTCAAGCACATCTTGTTCTGGACATATCATGTTATGGCACACCCAATTCTGACGCACAATGTTATCGCACACCACGTTCTGACACACAATCTAATGTTACACCATATTCAAGAACACCTTATTCTGGACCTATGATGTTACGGAACACCATATTACGGCACACTTCCTTATGGCACACCACGTTCTGGAACACAATCTTATGGTATATCAAGTCACACCATAATCAAGCACACCTTGTTCTGGGAATATCATGTTATGGCACTGACGAGGTGTCAAACTCGACTATCGGATTCTACTTGGTTGGTGTTTCCCATATCTGTCTGTAGTCAACAAGTGGTTGGTGTTTCCCATATCTGTCTGTAGTCACCGCCAAGATGAACCTATGCATCCAATTGGATTGAGCTACTGGTCTGAATTCTAGTGTTAACACACTGGCATATACAAGGGAACCAGTGGTCAACAATCTTATTTCTACATCAACTCAACTGGAAAATACAAGGGAACCAGGAGTCGAATTTATTTATTGAACAACAATAATAATAACTTCTTTTTTTTTCTTTTTTTTTCACTCTTTTTTTTTAGACAGCATGATTAGATTTTTTGAATCCAAGCGCATGCTTCTTTGTCAGCAAATATGCGATAGTTGCCTTGGATCCTACATTCCACGCTTGTTTAGGCGACGGAGATAGGGACAACGTTTCACACATACTGCTATCCAAATGTCTTTTTTTTATTCCGATTGGTCAGTCTTTTTTTTTTTTTTTTTTTTTTTTTCTTTAGGAACTCAATCACTCTATTTCATCCTAGCAGTAATAACAATTCGATATTTAGTGACCCACCAAATCACTTAGATGATAATAGATAAATATGAAAAAATAAAAATAGAACGTGATATGGTGATATTCCGAGATATGGTAACAACTTATTTGTAATTCCTGAGCTATGTTCGTCCTTTCAATTAATAGGTTCCTCAACTCCTGCAATCAAGATGGTTCCATCCATTGATATTGTTTAGTGTCATCCTAAAGGCACAAGTTTCTAGATTTTGAAGTTTATAAAGAAATTTATTTATTTATTAGCATCAAACTCTACAAATTATATACAAATTACATAACTACAAATGACACTCCAACTCATAGCTATTTCTGAACAATAGAGGATAAACACTAAACTAGCTATTTAGTTGGAATTTAACCCTGACTCATCCAATATATATACCTCACCGTCAAGAAAAAATTCCATCTACTTAGAAAGGCTAGTGTTTATTCTAAATTGTTCAAAAATCTCTAAAAGTTAGAGTTTTGTATATGTCAATTTTTTTTCTTCATATTATACCCTACCCCCACACTTAAATCAAACATTGTCCTCAATGTTTCAAACCATTGCAAAAAGAATAAGAGAAATACTTGAAAAAGACAAGGAAGTATGAATTGGAATTGTTCACCTGATTGATGCATATGAGTAATACTCAAAATAGACTCCCCATATATCAACAATCTGAAAATTTGAGGATCCACCCACAAAACAATATGCATATATTGCAAAAGCTTCACAAGAATGTTAGCAAATTGTGGGAAAAGTGAAACTATCAACCCATAAGAGTTACCCCCACACTTAGTCTTTTCTACACTCGAAAGTGTATACAAAACATAAGTGGAAGGTACTTCTATTTGTTTCTCTTGACAAATCTGCATGGTGTTAGACTCAAACACATATGGTGGATACTTAGATGCAAGAAATTTGGATAAAAATTTAGAAGCACATAATTGCAGCCCCAAATGAGGTATTTTCCTAAAATATGGATTAACAACTCTTTGAGAAACTACTACTATTTTGGGAGGATCATCATTAGATATAGATTCACATAAAGGGTTAGACAAACCTTGCAAAACCTCTTGTATTTCAGGATCCTTGGTACTGCTGGACACTTCCATTCTCACATCACAAGTATCATCATTCTCACTCGAACTCTTGGCAAGAAATTCATTGGTTTCTTCTATAACCAAGTCCTCCTCATCGAAAAAGAAATCAGGATCTTCCATAAGCAAATTATCGTAATCCTTACGTTCTTCACAAGTTTCCTTCTCATTCAAAGTATCGATGATCTCTGAATTTGGGGTACAGTGCACAAAGAAGTCATAATCATCATCGCTCTCATGCACAACATAAGTCTTGCCATCAATAATGGTAATGTTTCTAGACTCAACTTCTTCCTTTTGAATAGGAGAATGATCATTAAAATCATGAGTTGAACTAGTAGCACTATCATTATCAATATTTTCCAAGGATTCATTATCCTCGGAATCTTATTCTTGGGCCTCTTCTCCATTATCAACACGGCGGTTAACCTCATCATGTATGGCCCTAGTAATTGCTCGAAGATTCTCTTCTGTTGCTCCCTCTTCTTCCAACTTCTCATATTGTCTAAAGAGTTTCTTTAAGTTAACAAGTTTTCCGCTACTATTCACAATAGGTTCTTTAGACCATGTATGTTCCCTTTGAATGGGCGAAAGATCATAAGTACGATCCTGTAATTGCAGGATTCCCTACAACACACCCATGTTCAAATTTTGATAACAATTTCTAGATCTAAATATAAAAATGGTGATAAAAATACTAAAATTATAAATGGACACCAAGATTTTTTACGTGGTTCGATCAATGTGATCTACATCCACGGTTCTTCACTATGATAATTTGTAATTACATTAATTTACACTCAAAATCTCCATTAATAGAGTTCTAGATCTAGTTTTGGGGAAGAAGATGATAAAGAAAAATACATTTTCTCTCTCTAAAAATCTCTCTGCCAAATATCTTTCTCTCTCCTCCTAAAAATTATCTCTCTCCTGCTCTCTTCTTTATATAGGTAATTACATAGTGGATGACAGCTCATGACAGCTCATTTACAGCTAAGCTTTCCCTTAATTTCGGATCTGAGTTCTGCGGTAATATCTTTCGCAAGCTTTCTTCATTTCTCTCGAGCTCCGCTTCATTTCCCTCAAGTTTCTCCATGTCTCGCAGGATTTTTCCCTCTTGCTATATTTCTTGCGAACTATCACCTTATTCTTGTGAGTAATGATAAAATCTTCACATATTTCGTCATTTCTTGTAATTATTTGCGATACTTGCCATGTGTGGCAGAAATCTTTGCAAGAGCGTTGTTGTTGTGAGATTATGCTCCTACATTTTGCCTCTTTATTCTTGAATATTGCTTGAAGAGCAATTTTTAAGAAAAAATCCGTCGTTGTATCAGTCTTTGATCTTGGTTCATGAAGGAACAAGCGAAAGAATACCAAGCTTAAAAAGTATATACTTGCCTCTATTCTTTTGCGACGTTCTGAAGCTTTGAGAAGTAATTAGAAATCTCATCTTTTTGAAGTATGCAAAGTATGAAGTATCCTTGAAGAAGTAAAAGAAGTACTCAATCCTCAAAATATAAGAAGTATCTGTCCTTGAATAAGAAATATTGCCTCTATTCATGCGAAATTATTTCTTCATTTTTGGTGAGAATTCTTGCCCATTTTGGAAATGATTCTTGCTGAGAAGATAAAGAACATTAAATATTTTCTTGGTAATCCATAGCTGCCTCTGTGCTTTATCTATGAAGAAGAATCCTTGAGAAAATATTGAATGAGTAAATTGCTTCTTTATTCTTATGCTTCCTCTGCCTCAAGTGGTAATCACTTTAAGAAAACAATCACATTCTGTGAAAAAATCACAATTCCTGCGAAATTCTGGATGAATCTGCTAGTTTATGAATGAATCTGTGTGATTATGAATAACTCTGCTAATTTCTGAATATTTCTGCGCATTATGAATAGTGCTCAAATAGGACTGCGAATTATGAATAGTCCTGCGAATAGTGTCACAAATAGTGCCGCGAATTATGAATAGTTCCTGCTAATTTCTGAATATTTCTGCGAATTATGAACAATAATTTCCATTCTATGCATTCCCATACTTGCCTCTTGTTACTGATCTGCAATATGATAAATGAAATAAGACTAATATAAAGTCGTTAGCAATCTGTTATACGCTTGTAGGTATAACCTCTCTTGTGGTCTTATTTTTCCTTCCTAGTTAAAGGTCTTATTATGCCACTTGTTTGCGACAAGATCACAGGATATTCTTACTTTTACATGTAATAATCCATTGATCTTGCCTTATCATTTATTTTAATCTATGCGACAATATGATAAGTCTAAGCCATCTTGTGAGATTAATCTCTCTTTGCTTTTTAAGACTTATGACATTGCCGTCTTTGCGATGAAATCGCAGGACGCATTTGCGATTTATATCCTCTTATCATTGATTTCATTTATCTCATCTTTTGATATTATCGCAAAAACCCATTGATCTCATCTTAACATTTCTCTTTAGGCTTTTTGGCATGTCACACGGCAATATGACGGGCCTAAATATTCTTGCGAATATAAAGTCCCATGACATTGCTGTCTGTGTCACGCAACAATATGACGGGCCTAAAATATTCTTGCGAATATAAAGTCCCATGACATTGCCGTCTTTTTTGATACACAGCTCCCTAATGGAGGGTATCGCCCTTATCTCTCCCCTGGTTGCCCCTTCAAGGAGACGTACTTCTACCATACAAGACTAGCTCCTCCCATCCGGTTCTAGAAACAACTAGTTGTTTTCGTAGCCTTTTATCCTTTATGCCTATATGGCTTATAGTTACGAGACTACACCCTAGAGGGGTTTTCTTCGGGCCGAACACATTGTAAGCCAAGACTTGCCATGGATGGCCAGGGTAGGTTCATCCGTCCCGGGCACCCACAGCTTAATCGTGTACCTCGGCACCTTGATCATACTTTGCATTCCTTAGGAGAAACTCTCGGGCGCCCAACCATGGTATAACCTTATATAGCTGGGAATCCAAGTTATCTCTCCTGGATGTATTTTCTATAATCCCAAATCTCCATGACTAGGTTCCAACAGCAGTATAGCCTTTCCCATAGTCATGCAAAGAGATACCCCCCTTATGACGCACTTTAAGGACATTTCCTCATATGGAATAGAATCCGCGAACTAAGATGTACGCCATAAAGGTTCGTCCCATTCTTATATGTTTTTAGGCGATTTGCGCCCGTCTTATGCATTTGCATTTCTCTCTTGCGAAATTTTATTCGCGTCTTTTGCGATAATTTCGCATTTCTTTATTCTTTCATTTCTGTTTTCATTCTCATAATATCATTTATGAAATAAAATTTCTGTAAAACCTTTTGAAATCTTAGAAATCTTCTTTGAAATCTTGCGATTATATCGCGTCTTTAAATAAAAAATGTTCTATATAAATTTAATTTTCTCTGTTTTTTGTAATGTTTAAAATTTTGAAATTTTTTGAAATCTTTAATTTTTTGCGATGAATCTTGCGATTGTATCGCTGTTTTCCAATCTTAATAAAATTTCTGTAAAACCTTTTGAAATCTTAGAAATTTCAGAAATCTTGCGAGTATATCGCTTTAGGTAAATAAAAAAAAAATCTTTTATCTTCTGTAAATAAAATATTCAAGGAAATGGTACTTATCTTTTGCAGCTTGCTGTTGTCTCTTGCGAAATATTTGAGTTGCTTGAAAATTTAGAAGAAATGAGAAATGAAGTCTTGCGAATTTTACTCTTGATCTGACTCTTGTATAATGTTGCGCCATATCAACTGGCCTAACCATTTCTTGCGAAATACACTCCCATTTTCTTCTTGCGAAATAACCAAATATCTTGCGAAGTAATGAAATACCAAATTTCTGCCTCTAACCATCCTTGGTGAATTCTCTTATGTGAAATAAATGAATCCTGCGGAAATTGGACTTCACTTGCTCACTACTCAATTTCTTGCGTGAAATATCTTGGAATACTTTAGGGGGCTTGGACAAACTGGGATTGAATATTTAATCAATTTTTCTTGCGATTCATTTCCTATTGAATTTGCGTAGCAAAAAATTCTGGTCTAGGAGGACTGCGAATGTTCGCAACGTAAATTTCTGCGAAGGGGACTATTTACGGTATGAATTCTTGTTTAGCAAAAAATTCAGCGCAAAAAGAAGGACTTGAACCTGCGACCTGTTGGTTGTACTCTGCACCTCAAGCCATTTGTACTAGGTTCTGCTTGCTTAAAAAGATACATTTGGTTTAACTTATGCTCTTGTAATCAACCGATATTTTTGAGTTCCACATTTCTTTGTTCTTCATTTGCAAAAGCAACATGTTACTCTTCTATGTCTATTCTTCGCTGGAGTAAATCATATTATACAAGATTTTTTTTTTTTTGCTGATTCTTCGCAGGTATGTTTCGCAGAATCTGTCTTAAAGCGTCACAAAACCGATTACTATTCTTTGGACCAAATTTCTCTTGTTTCCACTTAATCTTCCAAATGTTGAACTTCTGCGATAACCACCATTAACCCACTGATTTCACTGCCTATACCATCTTCTCTCATTCAGCTCGAGATGTATTGACTGACTAAGTTTGTATAATTGGTCTTGACTAAAGAAGTGAAAAAATTTGGCGAGTAATCCCGCTGGATGAATCTTTACGAAGAGTAGTTTTGTTCTGCAAACGTCTTGCGAATAAAACGTCTTTCTTTGTTCATGGCTATTTTCTTAGATTAACCCAATTATTGTATATCTTATCTTTACTGCGAGTTACAAATTAGATTTGCTTCCTTGGTCTGATATTATCCACTTGCTGATTTTCTGATAAAGGAAGCTTATGTTTGTTCTTCAAAGTGTTATTGCGTTTTACTTTTCTTACTATCTTTAAAGTGTGATGGAAGTTTCTTAATATTCATCTCCAATGAAATGGTTGATTAACGAGGTAGCTAATGTCATCCATTGTATTCTTTCAATATGTCTCCAATTGAGCTTCACTAAATATTTCTGATGGTTTATTTCATACAACTATTATATGGAAGTTTCTTATCTACTATAGATTCTGCGAAGTAACGTTGCTGTGAAATACACTTGATGAAGTTGCGGATGATAAACTTGCTAGAACTAACGCTGGTAAACTGTCTTATTTCTCTGCTGGTGTAGAATTCTCTTAAGTTAAACTTTCTCAATTAAAGTCTTCATGTTCTTTTTCTCGTTGGTGATTGACGATTACAATGGTTTAGTGATAAACTAAACAGAGTGCTGTATCAACCCAACTTAACATCTCTCTTTGGTTAAAAATGAATTTTTATATTTTGTTATCTACAGTATGTCTTATATTTAGACGTACTGTTGGATTGTAGCATGCTGCGAAGTATGAATTTCATTTGTACTTATGTTGTTGCGGTAAATGTCGCAAAAAATGATAATTTCATTTGTTGCCTCTCTGCTTCTCATTCTTTTTCTCTTGGTTTTGTTGGTTGTAGCTGAATTCTTCCTGCGAATTATGTTGTTACTGTTTTGCGTTTTTAGTGACAAGTCTAAATAATCTTCACAGAAACGTTACTACTTTGTAGTACTGTGTACAATATCATCTTCGCATAAACCATTCTTTACTGATCTTCAACTTGAAGTGGGCTGACTGCTTTTAGTTCCTCTTGGAACCCTTTTGACATTTCTTCATCCCTGTAAATTGTGACTGTTCATCTTCTTCTTCTCTTGAAACTAATAATTTTATTACTAAAATATTCGCCTGATGTTGTAGTGCATACTCCTTTGTGTCTGGGAAAACCTTCTTCCAGAATTAACCAAACTCAAATGTTACTTTTGGCTACATTTCCCTGTTAGGAGATTTTCCTGAGCATTTAGCTGATGAAGAACAAGTGTTGATCTTGATTGTGGCTGACAGGTTATTTAATATTCCATGGGTTTGATATGCATGGACTTGAAATTCTTGCGTCATTAATAGCTCCCATATGTATTTGAAGTTGCTTGATGATTGCGTCTTGCAAATTTGCATTGTGTTTTCTTTTAGAAAAATCCTCATTATTTGCCCTAGAAAATTTCTGCGAACTAAAATCAAACACAAAGGTTAGTGAAACTCAAAACTGTATCATTTATTTTGGTTGTTCTTCTTCTCGCTGGTGACTTGCGAGTTAAACCTGTGAGATAACAATGATACCCCAATCCATTCGTCCAACTGATTACAATGATATTTTAGCTATTTTTTCAAACTTTAGCTGTGTTGACCGCAATTTTTTGATAAACCTTTTGGTGAACTTCGTCTTCTACTTTACCAATTTGTATCTCTCTTAATGTTTCGCTGGTGATACAGTTGATTTGGTGTGTGTTCATTTATTTCTTCATTACTTATCTTCGCTTCATTCCCTTATGAACTGTAACATTCAACTAATGACGTATAGAATGATTGCTTTGCTATGGATGGATTAATGCTTGCATTTTTCTTTGCTGGAATACTATTTCTTTGCTGGAGACGTACAATTTTCGCAAAACATGATAATCTCGCAGAACTCCTTTGCTCACTGTGAATGCCTTTTGTAGTCTTCTCACTAAGGATACATTGATTGAATCAAAGAAAAAGAAGCGTAAGTTATCTTATAAGAATGAGTACCTACGTTCTTCAACTTGCGAATTAAATTGCAAAATAACAAAGAAATGTAAACTTTTGAAGAAATAGAGTTTTGTCCGTGATGAGCTGTTCTACACAACAAAGTAATAATTAAATGTAACATTTAGAAATGTAAACTTGCAAATAAAAAGTTTTGATAATAGTGTAAAGTACTTTTACGTAGTGGATGTGATGTGAAGCAAGGAAAATATACAGTCAAAATTCATCATGGAGAAAAAAAACTTTTATACTTGAAAAAAATTTCTCACAATTTTACTTTAAATTTCCCGATCTGAAAAATTTAACACAAAATACAAGAAATAGGAAAGAAATTTGTCCTTTTTATGGAGAAATGTTGCTGCAGAAGGCATATTTGGTTCCACTTTGCGTTTTTTTTGTTGTAATTAATTTCTTCCCTGAATCTGTTCTTGCATCGACATCTTGAAGATCGCTGCTTTGTATCTACTGAAAGTGTATATTCTTCCTAAACCTTCTTGTTTTCCCTTGAAACTTATGGATCCAGTTTACCTCATGATCAACCGTAGCTAAGTTCTTTGAATCTTCTTAAAACCAACAAGTAATAGGTATTGTTTCTAGTGCCAAAATGTAATTGCAGGATTCCCTACAACACACCCCTGTTCAAATTTTGATAACAATTTCTAGATCTAAATATAAAAATGGTGATAAAAATACTAAAATTATAAATGGACACCAAGATTTTTTACGTGATTCGATCAATGTGATCTACATCCACGGTTCTTCACTATGATAATTTGTAATTACATTAATTTACACTCAAAATCTCCATTAATAGAGTTCTAGATCTAGTTTTGGGGAAGAAGATGATAAAGAAAAATACATTTTCTCTCTCTAAAAATCTCTCTGCCAAATATCTTTCTCTCTCCTCCTAAAAATTATCTCTCTCCTCCTCTCTCCTGCTCTCTTCTTTATATAGGTAATTACATAGTGGATGACAGCTCATTTACAGCTAAGCTTTCCCTTAATTTCGGATCTGAGTTCTGCGGTAATATCTTTCGCAAGCTTTCTTCATTTCTCTCGAGCTCCGCTTCATTTCCCTCAAGTTTCTCCATGTCTCGCAAGATTTTCCCTCTTGTTATATTTCTTGTGAACTATCACTTTATTCTTGCGAGTAATGATAAAATCTTCACATATTTCGTCATTTCTTGTAATTATTTGCGACACTTGCCATGTGTGGAAGAAATCTTTGCAAGAGCGTTGTTGTTGTGAGATTATGCTCCTACAGATCCGGAACAGGTCTAAATACACTATCATATGTTTCACTAGGTACGAAACTCGGCACGTTGGGAGTTAAGTTAATCTGGTTCTATGCAGGTCGCAAATCCATGAATTCATTAGGCATCTGCAAGAAACTAGATTGCCACGTATGAGAAGTATAACTATCCCCCCATCCTTGTGATTCTCCACTTACATAGCCGCCAAAAGGTTGTTGTGATGTATGATAATAATCACAAGGTCTTGTCGAATAGTCATCATAGCCAAAAGATTGGTATTGATTATATCCGGCATATGGTTGGAAGTTATTGTAAGAGTGAGATTGAAATCAGAATTATCACCATAGTATGATTGGTCTCTTGAACCATATATATTGTTCTCAAAAGGATTCATCTTGCACACAACTAGTTTAGAGACTTACCTCTTGTTCCAATTGTGCACACGCAAAAAGAATGATTTATGGTACCTGAAAATAGAATTCTAAAAATATAAATTAGAAAATGCAAAGAATGAAAATAAATGCAAAAACTGAAAATTAAATAACAACTCAAACTACCGACTGCTCCCCGGCAGCGCCGCCAATTTTGACGAGGTGTCGAACTCGCAAAAATAATATTTCTCTACTTCTCTTTAAACTAACTAGTAGTATACGGACAAGAAGGTTCGTTCCTAAGGGAGAGTTGAGTCTAAGTTGTCGATTCAATTTCTGAATAAGAAATGAAAATATGAGAATGAGAATGAGAATGAGAATGACCAAGGACTTCTTCTAAGTCACAAAACATGAATCTTATTGATATAGCTAATCTATGCAATCACCCATTACTAATAACCCTAGAATATTTAGTACGCTCAAATATCCCGCAATCTCTTAAGTTCACCGGACACGGAAGCGCTCGACTATCGGATTCTACTTGCCAAGTTTCCTAGAGGTACGCTTACTAGGTGTGACTCAAACAAGTGCTTTAAGTTCCGTGAGATAGGCTATTCCTAGTGACAAACACAAAATCTTGATTCATCTACTAGTGTCATTCAATACATATGATTATTTAAAAAAATCCCATCGTCAATAACCACATATTACTACTTGTATTCGGAACATCTAGACAATTACGGGTCGAAGAGTTCTCGAATTAGCAATCGAATCATCAAACAACCCTTCAATTTTCAACTTAAACGGTTGAGAAATAAATTCATAAATATTATTGGCACGGTAGTGAATAAGCAATAACAATATAACTGCAAGAAAAAGGAACTTTAAATATCAATTGGAGTTGATGCCCGGACGTCGAATTTGTCCCTAACCAAGATGAAATTAGCTACTGGAGTTCATGGTGAAATAACGACAAAACAACAAGCTACAAACAAAACTAATAGACAGTTCAAACCAATGCAACAAAGTGTCCAGCTCGTGAAGTGATATAGTGGTGATGGCCTGGATGCTTGAATTATGGATGGAGTTGCGACTGGTAGGGTTCACTTGATGTTGATATGGCTGCCTGGTAGTCTGTTTCAGCATGAATGAGCTGGCGATAGATGGCGATTGATTGTGGCGGTGCTGGTGTATGTGGACTGGTGAATGGATGGACTGCAGCTGTTGTATGTGGTGTTGTTGATGTTATAGATGTTATGCAGGTAGTGTATATGTGAACTGATGGAGGTGTAGGTAGTGGAATGTGATGCAGATGATATACAAGAGATGATATGAAGGTGTTGTGTTGATGGAGGTGTAGGTGGATAGATGGTGGATATGATGGGTGTATGTTGTGGCTGGAATGGATATGCAGGTGGTGATGATGGTAATTGTTCAGCGAGCAAAGCTCGCTGAAACTAGGGTTGCGGCAGTGATGAAGAGGGGGTATGAGATCTCTCTTGCTGTAGCTTTTTAGGTCTTTATTATAGCTCTAAACTTTCCTCTTCCTGTATTTGCGAATCTCATAAAGATTACAGTCTCTCGTTTATTCACCGAATCTAATTAGCTTCAATCGGCTCCTTTAATTCACATGAATCAATGGACACAAAACTACTTTATTTAACTGGTTTCTCGACAACCACACACTGCCCAAGCTGAGATAATTTGGTACCCAAACTCTGTTTCAGTCTCGACTTCTAAATATGAGTCCTAGCCTTGCCAGAAACTCTTCAATCATAGCCATCGAACCAACACCAGGATCTGCACAGAACCACAGTAGAACTGGTGGTGTCTTCTCGCTGCCAGAACTGCAATGTTTCTCAGACACAATTTCTTGCTCATTCGACTCAAATTCTGTTCAAACTCCTACTCCCTGTTTTTATGAACCTCTTGGATTTAAATTTCCATACAAGCCATAATGATCAGCAACAATAATGCTTCAGCAACTCAGTTTTCAGTCTAATCTCTCTCGGATTAAGAGCCTCCAAAGTCAGGTAGTTCATGAGTTTTGTCGAGCACCTGCTTTGCATTTCCCAGACTGATGATGGTTATAGATTTGTGGAGTTTGTAACCTTTCACATCTCCTTCCCTGCAAAATTCAAGTATAGAAGAAACCCATTGTTGAACACAAATACACATACACACAAGAATTCATAAATCAATCATCATTTCATCCCTGGAGTTCAAGTTCTTCACTGATTGTTTTCATGGATAAACCTCTCATGTATCATTCCTGTCATCGAATTCCTGTTCAAACCCATCTTCGAATTATTCTTACAGAACTCAAAGAATGCCTTTAATCTTCTTCAATCACTAAAGAGATCAATGGAAGCATATCGGGTTCTTTTCTGTGTATTCTCGGCTGAACTAAACCCAAAACTTTATCACAGACTCGTACCAACCTTCATTCTCTTGTCCTGAGTTTGAAATCCTCTCTACCTTGGTACTCAGCCATCGAGCCTAGTCTTTAAAGTGTTGGGACTCTTTGGTAGTGGCTCTGGTCGAGCGTGCATAAGTTGGGACGTGAACTGTAAGGTTCAGCAGCTAGCTTTATAAGGGTGGAGGTGGCCCTTATCTGAGACATGTCTGTATTTAGCACAGTTTTCAGTTGACTTCAGATGGTTCTCCCGAGTGCAAGTTCCTGGTGATTCAGAAATTCAGCTTCTTGTAAGCCTTGCATTCTTCCCCGATTTTGAATCCGTCAATTCCAATATCGCAAAGCAATGAATTAAGCTTCGGTTTATTTACTTTTGCACCACATGACTCCAAAGTACCTATAGAATACAAAAGAATCGTAATATACAAAAATACAATAGAAATAGCTAAGAAAAGCATACGAAATCGATATTCAATTGATGTATTCTATACCCCTATCAAATTCCCCCACACTTCATCTTTGCTAGTCCTCGAGAAAACAAAACAAAAAATAAAATACAACAACTCTGTTTCGTCGAGGCTACGGTTACTCTTAGCATAAATAACAAGCCTTTAAACCTCTAGTTATAGTCTCGTGAAGGTTTACAAGAGGTCGATCTACAAAACCTATGTTTTCAACTCCAAATTCCAACTACCTACGAAGAATCTATGAACAAATCCAAAATGATTACAGCAGGAGGTACCTTGATTCAAATACGATTCATATATAAGTAAATAAAGATCAAATTAGAAAGTCGAACAAACCACAATACTCGGAATCTGACTAACCACAATCACACATGAATAGATTAAGAATATGGATATAGAGGTAGATGTTGGCGAATGTTAACAAGTGGTTGGTGTTTCCCATATCAGGCACACCATTTTCCGACGAACTATGTTATGGTACACCACATTCTGACACACGATCTTATGGCATACTAAGTCATACCATATTCAAGCCCACCTGGTTCTGGACATATCATGTTATGGCACACCATATTCTGATGCACTATCTTATGGCACACCACGTTATGACACACAATCTTATGGCACACCAAGTTATACCATATTCAAGTGCACCTTGTTCAGGACATATCATGTTATGGCACACCATATTCCGACACACTATATTATGACACACCATGTTCTGACACACAATCTTATGGCACACCAAGTCACACAATATTCAAGCACACCTTGTTCTGGACATATCATGTTATGGCACAATATATTCCGACGCACTATCTTATGGCACACAACGTTCTGACACACATACTTATGGAAAACCCAGTCACACCATATTAAAGCACACCTTTTTCTTTACATATCATGTTATGGCACACAATATTCTGACGCATTATGTTATGACACACCACGTTCTGAAACACGATCTTATGGCAAACCAAATCACTCCATAATCAAGCACACCTTGTTCTGGACATATCATATTATGGCACACCATATTACGACGCACTATGTTATGACATACCACGTTCTAACACACGATCTTATGGCACACCAATTCACACCATATTCAACGACACCTTGTTCTGTACATATCATGTTATGGAACACCATATTCCTACTCACTATATTATGGAACACCACAATTTGACACAAAAATTTACGGAAGCAAGTTACACCATATTCAAGCACATCTTGTTCTGGACATATCATGTTATGGCACACCCAATTCCTTGATACACAATCTTATGGCACACCAAGCTACACCATTTTCAAGCACACCTTATTCTTGATCTATGATGTTATGGCACACCATATTCCGGCGCATATCTTATGGAACACCATGTTCTGACACACATTCTTATGGCACACCAAGTCACACCATATTCCAGCACACCTTGTTCTGGGAATATCATGTTATGGCACACCATATTCCGACGCACTATGTTATGGCACACCATATTCTGACACATAATCTTATGGCACACCAAGTCATATCATATTGAAGCACATCTTCTTCTGGGCATATCATGTTATGAAACACCAAATTCAATGCACTATGTTATGGCACATCACACACAAACTTATGGCACACCAAGTTACACCATATTCGATCATACCTTTGTTGATGGTGGATTTTAGTTTAGGGCTAAAATTGTAAAACCAAATTTAATATGTTTCCACCCTGCAAAGGATGAAGCTAATTTAATAGGCTGACATCCTGCAAAGAATAAAACCATTCAAGTGACGAATACTTCTCACTTTATTAATTCACCAAAGCATGTGCAACCATCCTGTGAATTTAATATACCCAGAACGGAGCATGTAGCAACCATCCCGGTTTTCTGTAGGTATACAACATTACTATTAATGCTTTAATTAAAGCCTTGTGTTCGACATGTAAACACCCGTAGGATACATGACGGCGGGTTATATTAGCCCCGTTGAACGCATGCAAGACTACCCATGTTAGTCTTACCTGCTGAAAACAAACTCAAAAATAGATCTCATCCGTCCAACTTCGCAGGCATGGTTGGACGGCCTAGATCACGCGCGGGACCGAGTAGCATGCACGCACATGCTCACCGCCGGTATACCTTCCTAATGGTGCGAATGGCTTCACCATAGGAGCCATGGGCGTCGAGATATGCTAGCATGAAGCTGCGGCTCACAAACCCTAAAATTAGGGTTTGCTTACAGGTTGGGACCAAGCAACTTTGGGCATGTGTGCACTAACGATTTTGAGGCAAAACTGCTGGCCGACGATGCCTGTGTACTCACCATGGGACCGGCTACCCGGCCAGCCATTCGACCATGGTCGGTTGCATACCAGCCATCTCTAAATTCGTGCCCAAAGGCAGCATGCGAGATCCCTTCTAATCTTGGTCATCCGTCATCGCAGGCTAGAACGGGCGACCCAGATTGCTCTGATTGACTTTCAGCTGGCGTGGACGTATAGAGTGGCGTCCCACCTACATGCAGGGACAATCGGCCAATCCATGCACGCCTCCCAAGGCATAAACCCGTTAGGGTGAAAGAGGAAGCTCGCAAGCCTTCCAAACCCTAATCCAACGGTTATTCCTCCATCAATCTCGTCCGTCCAAGTTCGCATGCTTGGATGAATAGCCTAGGAAGGGAGTTAGGTAGAAAACAAGGTATCACCGTGATCTCCATCCTCTACACTTCCCTATGGCATAACCGGCCAAGGTGGGTCCCGCTTATGTGACCTCCGAACAACGCCTGAACATAGCTAGTTGAGTCACTTCAACTTGCAATCTTTTCATCAAGGTTGTAGGCTTCAAATATGTTAAACATATTTAATGCACCTCATGCATACAATATGCGCCTACAAACAACACGATACTTCACAAGTATCAATTTCCTTCTTGGGTTTTGCTTTCGGGCTGTTTTCTCCTCCCGAACGAGCTTAAAACCTAAATATTCCCGCGTTGGGAGACAAAAAATTCTTTTCCGTATGGAATGGAGGGGCGGATCATCAAACTCCGAGTCCGTACTAGAATTCTACAACGATTCTAGTAAGGAGCGCTAATTAGGGTTTCTGGTGCAACGATCAACGGTTGCCCCTCCTCTAAAGATGCAAAATCTCGACCGTCGAAGGTCACCAAGCTAGCAAGATTCCCGAGCCTGACTTTCCAAGCTACAACAACATGCTACATGTTTTCCAAAACACTCGATACATCAATCATGTCACAAACTGGAGGATACATACTAGGGTATTGGTCTGGCGGTTTACAACGTGCAGCGCACAACGCGCCATCACAAGAACGTGTCAGGAAGTTATGGACGGTTAGTGATGATGGGAGAAGTGGGCAAGCCTGGTCGTGTGACACCAACACACTACTCCACTACTCCATCACTCCACTTTCTCCACTTCCCATGAGATACGAAGGTTAGGCTAAAAGACTTGTATAAATAAGTTCTCCGCCCTATTTTCAACAACAACACAAGTCCAAACAACACAGAAAAACCAAGTGTTAATACCATCGTATTCAACACCCAGAGCCTGCCTGCAATATTTGCTAGCCTGCTCAACCTTCTGTCAACAAGTCATAAAATAGCCTTCACCTTCATACTCTCAACACCTTCTTCGCTTCCCTCCCTAAGATCAACCTCACATTCTTCACCTGTGACCGAAACAAATCTGGAACATCCGTGTCTTCGGTTTAGGCCAGAATTGTACAGATTATCTCTCAAATCAAAAGTGCTCATCGTGCAGCACATTTGTTGAAGGTTTAAATTCACTTCTCATCCACACACACCCAGAATTACCTAAACCTGCAGAAGTATTTTTCTCCCACAAACAACCTTGTTCTGTACATATCATGTTATGGCACACCATATTCTGATGCACTATGTTATGGCACACCACATTTTGAC
This sequence comes from Papaver bracteatum, assembly GCA_023529315.1. Lineage (NCBI taxonomy): Eukaryota > Viridiplantae > Streptophyta > Magnoliopsida > Ranunculales > Papaveraceae > Papaver > Papaver bracteatum. The sequence continues at coordinate 1,280,599 of JAJJWX010001863.1, forward strand.
AGAAAATATTATGGCACACCAAGTCACACCATATTCAAGCACACCTTGTTCTATACATATCATGTTATGGCACACCATATTCTAATGCACTATGTAATGGCACACCACGTTATGACACACAATCTTATGGCACACCAACTCATACCATATTCAAGGGCACATTGTTCTGGACATATCGTGTTATGGCACACCACGTTCGGGAAACCAATCTTATGGCACACCAAGTCACACCATATGCAAGCATACCTTGTTCTAGACATACCATGTTATGGCACACCATAGTCCAACAAACTATGTTATGGCACACCACGTTCTGACACACAATCTTATGGTACACCATATTACGACGCACTATCTTATGGAACACTACGTTCTGACACACAATATTATGGCAAACCAAGTCACACCATATTCAAGCACACCTCATTCTTGACATATCATGTTATGGAACACCATATTCCGACGCACTATGTTATGACAGACCACGTTCTGACACACGATCTTATGGCAAACCAAGTCACGCCATAATCAAGCACACCTTGTTCTGGACATATCATGTTATGGCACACCACGTTATGACACACAATCTTATGGCACACCAAGTCATGCCATATTCAAGAGCACCATGTTCTGGAAATATCATTTTATGGCACACCATATTTCGATGCACTATGTTATTCCACACCACGTTTTGACAACCAATCTTATGGCCCACCAAGTCACACCATATTCAAGCATACATTGTTCTAGACATATCATGTTATGGCACACCATATTCTGACACACTATGTTATGGAACACCACCTTATGACATGCAATCTTATGGCATACCAAGTCACGAAATATTCAAGCACACCTTGTTCTTGACATATAATGTTATGGCACACCATATTCCAACGCACTATCTTATGGCACACCACGTTCTGACACACAATCTTATAGAAAACCAAGTCACACCATATTCAAGCACACATCGTTCTTGACATATCATGTTATGGCACACCATATTTCGATGTACTATGTTATGACACACCATGTTCTGACACACTATCTTAAGGCACACCAAGTCACACCATATTCAAGGTCCAAGGACACCTTGTTCTGGACATATCATGTTATGGAACATCATATTCCAACTCACTATATTATGGCACACCACGTTCTGACACACAATTTTAGGGCACACCAAGTTACACCATATTCAAGCACATCTTGTTATGGACATATCATGTTATGGCACACCCAATTCCGACGCACAATGTAATGGAACACCACGTTCTAACATAAAATATTATGGCACACCAAGTTACACCATATTCAAGCACACCTTATTCTGGACCTATGATGTTACAACACACCATATTCCGGCGTACTTCCTTATGGAACACACCGTTCTGAGACACAATCTTATGGAACATCAAGTCACACCATATTCAAGCACACCTTGTTCTAGGCATATCATGTTATGGCACAACATATTCTGACGCACTATGTTATGGTAAACCGCATTCTAATACACGATCTTATGGCATACCAAGTCATACCATATTCAAGAGTACCTTGTTCTAAACATATCATGTTATGGAAGTCCATATTGTGATGCACTATCTTATGACACACCACGTTCTGACATACAATCTTATGGCATACCAAGTAATACTATATTCAAGCACACCTTGTTCTGGACATATCATGTTATGGCGCACCATATTCTGACACACTATGTTATGGCACACCACGTTCTGACACACAATCTTATGGCACACCAAGTCATACCATATTCAAGGGCACCTTGTTCTGGACATATCGTGTTATGGCACACCATATTACGACGCACTATTTATGGCACACCACGTTCTGGCAACCAATCTTATGGCACACCAAGTCACACCATATTCAAGCAGACATTGTTCTTGAAATATCATGTTATGGAACACCATATTCCAACACACTATGTTATGGCACACCACTTTCTAACACATAATCTTATGGCATACCAAGTCACGCAATATTCAAGCACACCTTGTTCTTGACATATAATGTTATGGCACACCATATTCTGACGCAGTATCTTATGAAACACCACGTTCTGACAAACAATCTTATGGAAAACCAAGTCACACCATATTCAAGAACACCTCGTTCTTAACATAACATGTTATGTCACACCATATTCCGACGCATTATGTTAGGACACACCACGAGCTGACACACGATCTTATGGTGAACCAAGTCACACCATAATCAAGCACACCTTGTTCTGTACATATCATGTTATGGCATACCATATTCCGACGCACTATGTTATGACACACCACGTTCTAACATACGATCTTATGGCACACCAAGTCACACCATATTCAAGGACACCTAGTTCTGGACATATCATGTTATGGAACACCATATTCCTACTCACTATATTATGGCACACCACGTTCTAACACACAATTTTATGGCACGCCAAGTTACACCATATTCAAGCACATCTTGTTCTGGACATATCATGTTATGGCACACCCTATTCCGACGCACTATGTTATGGCACACCACGTTCTGACACACAATCTTATAGCACACAAAGTTACACCATATTCAAGCACATCTTATTCTGGACATATCATGTTATGGCATACCATATTCCGGCGCACTATCTTATGGCACACCACATTCTGACACACAATATTATGGCATACAAAGTCACACCATATTCAAGCAGACCTTGTTGTAGACATATCATGTTATGGCACACCATATTCCGACGCACTATATTATGGCACACACTTATTCACATGGCCTTTTTTGTAAGATTCACGTTCGACACACAATCTTATGGCACACCATTCGACGCACTATGTTATGGCACACCACGTTCGACACACAATCTTATAGCACACAAAGTTACACCATATTCAAGCACATCTCTGACACACAATATTATGGCATACAAAGTCACACCATATTCAAGCAGACCTTGTTGTAGACATATCATGTTATGGCACACCATATTCCGACGCACTATATTATGGCACACCACGTTCTGACACACAATCTTATGGCACACCAAGTCACGCAATATTCAAGCACACCTTGTTCTGGACATATCATGTTATGTCACACCATATTCCGACGCACTATCATATGGCACACCACGTTCTGACACATAATATTATGGCACACCAAGTCATACCATATTCAAGCGCATCTTGTTCTAAACATATCATGTTATGGCTCACCATATTCCTATGCACTATCTTATGGCACACCACGTTCTGACACACAATCTTATGTCACACCAAGTCATACCATATTTAAGCGCACCTTGTTCTGGACATATCATGTTATGGCACACCATATTCCGACACACTATGTTATGGCACACCATGTTCTGACACACAATATTATGGCACACCAAGTCACACATTATTCAAGCACACCTTGTTCTAAACATATCATGTTATGGCACACCATATTCCGACGCACTATATTTTGGAACACAACGTTCTGACACACATAATTATGGAATACCCAGTCACACCATATTCAAGCATACCTTGTTCTTGACATATCATGTTATGGTACACCATATTCCGACACACTATATTATGGCACACTACGTTCTGACACACAATTTTATGGAATCAAGTTACACCATATTCAAGCACATCTTGTTCTGGACATATCATGTCATGGCACACCCAATTCCGACATACTATGTTATGGCCTACCACGTTTTGACACACAATCTTATGGGACACCAAGCTACACCATATTCAAGCACACATTATTATGTACCTATGATGTTATGGCACACCATATTTCGGCGCACAATCTTATGACACCCCACGTTCTGACACACAATATTATGGCACACCAAGCTACACCTTATTCAAGCGCACCTTATTCTGGATCTATGATGTTATGTCACACCATATTCTGGCGCACTATCTTATGGCACACCACGTTCTGACACACACTCTTATGGCATACCAAGTCACACCATATTCAAGCATACCTTGTTATGTACATCCATGTTATGTCACACCATATTCCGACACACTATGTTATGGCACACCATGTTTTGACAGAAAATATTATGGCACACCAAGTCACGCCATATTCGAGCACACCTTGTTCTGGACACATCATGTAATGGAACACCATATTCCGATGTACTATGTTATGGCACACTAGGTTATGACACCAAATCTTAAGGCACACCAAGTCATACCATATTCAAGGGCACCTTGTTCTGGACATATCGTGTTATGGCACACCATATTCGAACGCACTATGTTATGGTACACCATGTTCTGGAAACCAATCTTATGTCACGCCAAGTCACACCATATTCAAGCAGACCTTGTTCTAGACATATCATGTTATGGCACACCATATTCCAACGCACTATGTTATGGCACACCACCTTCTGACACACAATCTTATGGCACACGAAGTCACACAATATTCAAGCACACCTTGTTCTTGACATATAATGTTATAGCACACCATATTTCGACGCACTATCTTATGGAACACCACATTCTGACACACAATCTTATGGAAAACCAAGTCACAACATATTCAAGCACACCTCGTTCTTGACATAACATGTTATGGAACACCATATTCCTACGCATTATGTTATGACACACCTTGTTCTGACACACGATCTTATGGAGAACCAAGTCACACCATAATCATGGAAACCTTGTTATGGACATGTCATGTTATGGCACACCATATTCCGACGCACTATGTTATGACACACCACGTTCTGACACACGATCTTATGGCACACCAAGTCATACCATATTCAAGCGCACCTTGTTCTGGACATATCATGTTATGGCACACCATATTCTGACATACTATGTTATTGCACACCACGTTCTGACACATAATATTATGGCACACCAAGTCACATAATATTTAAGCATACCTTGTTCTGGACATATCATGTTATGGCACACCATATTTCGACGCACTATCTTATGGCACACCACGTTCTGACACACATACTTATGGCAAACCCAGTCACACCATATTCAAGAACACCTTGTTCTTGACATATCATGTTATGACACACCATATTCCGACGCACTATGTTATGACACACTACTTTATGACACACTATCTTATGGCAAACCAAGTCACACCATAATCAAGCACACCTTGCTCTGGACATATCATGTTATGGCACACCATATTCCTACGTAATATGTTATGACATACCATGTTCTGACACACGATCTTATGGCACACCAATTCACACCATATTCAAGGAAACCTTGTTCTGGACATATCATGTTATGGAACACCATGTTACTACTCACTATATTATGGCACACTACGTTATGTGCGCTAAAACCTCGACGGAAGGCCTACCACAGGTATTCTGCACCACAGACTTCACAAATTCCTGGATAACAAGGAATTCATCCTGTTGGAAGTCGTTGACGGACTCCGCTCCTCGAGAAAAGGCAGACTTTTTACCGAAACAAGAACACTAACATCAAGAACATTCGACAACATAGTTTCTTGAACAACCGGCTGGCAAGCAAGTGGGACCCCTTGGTCAAAACCCATATGCCGAGCAGCCCTATCAATCTTATAAGAAATCGCTTTGTAAGCCCCTCGGGAAAAAGATGGCACGTGACCAGGTGTATAGCTGAGCATGAACACTATCTCTCTAACGCTCAAACCCTCGTCATCAGAAGACAAAGACATGTTCAAAACAGGGGCGAAGGTACTAACCTGAGTCATGGACGCATGCACCAGAGCCCATGGACGAAAATTAATCGCATACGAGTTGTCAAGAAACTTAATCAATTTCAGACTGGGTTTTCGGCGCCTGTTCTACCAACGCAGTATTCTAGACCCGTCCCAGGACTCAGGAAGTATGGCCAACGGTTTCGGTGCATACTTCGCGAAATGCTCCCACAACCATGCCTGGAGAAAGGCGGCATGAACGTACGAATTCACCTTCATATGACCATTCGAGGCGCGCATGTCTGAAACCAGCTGGTCCAGGTGTGCATACAGAGAACCAAGAAACAAACCACCGAGGGGAAGAATGACACCATTTGCAAATTTTATGGAAAACTTGATAAGTCCATGTCTTATTTCTTTCTTGCCCGAGCCGTCATCAAAAATATCTTTGGATAGCCAAAGGGCCAATAATGCCGCAACGTGAAGCGTACTATTCTTCTGGTTTGGCTCTAACGCGTCAGGAAACCACTGGCACACCCACCAGTCATAAAAGCACTTCGTCTCATTCTCTTTCAGAACGAACCCCTTTGATTTCGAAACTAGAGCGGCGTGCATTTCTTCTTCATCAGCAGATAATTTAACATCAAGATTTCCGACCACGGGAAGGTTCAGCAGTACAACCACACTTTCCAAAGAAATAGTCATCTCGCCCCACCTGCATACAGCTGTATGAGTGTCCGGGCACCATCTGGAAACAAAAGCAACCAACCTGGAATGTCTTTCCTAATATGAAGCACTGCAGAAGCCGCAACAGCACCGACAATTTGTGCCATGGTCAAATTGGTCTTTACAGTTTCCTGGTCCATCATGAATTGTACCCATTTTTCAAATGAGCGCAACATACTTGCAGGGATTTAGAATTCGATAGGAGAGGCATGATATTCTTCCCTCAGAACCGGTCAATACGATTGGCATGTATTGAGGATGGTTCCTCTTAGCCGTGGTTGATGTTGTGAATAACTCGTTGTCTATGTTTGGCTTGGAATTACTCACATCTTTCGGTACCAAATAAACAGTTAACATCTCAACGAAATTCTCTTACGGTGTTTTTCACCGTTGCGATAACTACAAAGGAACAAGAGGAGCGGGAATTATTACACAAAGTATGCAGGAATCATTCTTACTAGACGCAAGGGAGCCACTATGGGCACAAGTCAATTGGTTCCAAGGTCTTTTGTAAATAAATTTTTATTAATAATGGGGCTGGCATACTCTATATCACGACTACACGAAACCAGGAGACTCACGCCCAGCCAGATAGACGCGTCCAACGACCAAAACAAGGAGCAAACCCTAAAAAACTAGGTTTTCATGAAGAGACATGGCAATCACCGTCACGCACCTTCCTTGCATAGTGATAAGGGGCGGTCAATGCTACTATGGTGTTCATGCCTAGGTGCCACGACAAGCCAGGGAAAAACTACCTAGGATTCACGCCAATATTTCTACAAGGTCATGAAAAGGAGCGCCTACACCTAGGGTTTACACCAACAAAAAAAAAGGGAGAGGGAAAAGTAAAAGAAAAGTGTTTGAAGACATACCTAGGGTTTGCTCGTCTGCTCCTCTCTACTATTGTCGTGCGGCTGGGAGGAATGGATAAGTGTAAATAGGGGAATCCTGTCCTCCTTTTATATGGACATGATATGTGGGAGTTTGAGCGAAGAGAGGATTTCCTATTTTGAGCCAAGAAGGGAAAAGATGAAACCGGTCTCGCGCCGAAGAACGCCCATTCCATTGTCGTGGCTCCCCTTCCTGCTAAAGCCGCTTCGTGCCAGACCGCGCCTCGCCTTGCCATGGTCCAAACCGCGCCTCACCTTGCCACGGCTCAGGCCAAGCCATCACTCCATTTTGTCGCGGCCCTACCACGCCTAGCCACCCCTGCATGCTCCACCATACCACTGATGTGGCCAAGATCACGCCTCCTCTCGGCCCTTTCAAAGCTACCCACCTGCTCCGTCTTCCGAGACCGCTCTCACTTTGTCGTGGCCACCAACATGGAAAAACAAAACTCGCCCTACCACTTAAAAGGTTAGTCGGACTCTCCTGGCCATCTTTGCAATGATTTACGTTGTCTGTCACCATCATATGCTTACCCCGCAAAAAGGCACCTATTCCGAGCTAAGCAGGGGAATTAATGTTGAAGGTGGTCTTTAGTTTAGGGTTAAAATCGTAAAACGCTAAACCCTAGCAGATATTTAAAACAAGCATTTACTAGGCGCATTAATAAAAGCTATTAATATGTCCCTAATAATTACCAGGGTATATTTTTTCAAATTAAGGTTACGACAAACCAAACCATAATTCCCCCGCGTGCCAATGAAAAATCATGCCAGCCACGCCTAGCCCAATCTAGCCTCGCCATGCCGATCGCACCGTGCCATGGACCCAGCTATGCTAGACGCATCTCGTGTGCCAATGGAAAATCATGCTAGCCACACCCTACCGCGCCAAAGCATGCCAACCATGCTAGCCGCACCCCGCGTGCCAATGGAAAATTATGCCAGCCACGCCTAGCCCAAGCTAGCCGCGCCATGCCAATCGCACCGTGTCATGGCCCTAGATATGCTAGCCGCATCTCGTGTGCCAATGTCAAATCATGCCAGCCACCCTCTACCGCGCCAAAGCATGCCAACCATGCTAGCCGCACCCTGCGTGTCAATGACAAATCATGCCATCCACGCCTATCCCAAGCTAGCCGCGCCATGCCAATCGCACCGTGCCATAGCCCTAGCTATGCTAGCCGCATCTCGTGTGCCAATGGAAAATCATGCCGGCCACACCCAACCACGCCAAAGCATGCCAACCATGCTAGCCGCACCCCGCGTTCCAATGGCGAATCATGCCATCCATTCCTAGCCCAAGCTAGCCGCGCCATGCAAATCACACTGTTCCATGGCCCTAGCTATGCTATCCGCATCTCTTGTGCCGATGGCAAATCATGTCGGCCAAACCCTACCGCGCCAAAGCATGCCAACCATGCTAGCCGCACCCCGCGTGCCAATGGCGAATCATGTCAGCCACGCCTAGCCCAAGCCAGCCGCGCCATGCCAATCACACCGTGCCATGGCCTTAGCTATGCTATCCGTACCCCGCGTGCCAATGGAAAATCATGTCATCCATGCCTAGCCGAAGCTATCCGCGCCATGCCAATCGCACCATGTCATGGCCCTAGCCATGCTAGCCACGTCTCGTGTGCCAATGGCAAATCATGCCAGCCACACCTAGCCTGATCTAGTCACTCCATGCCTTGGCCCTAGCCACGCCATGCACCCATGGAAAACCTTTGGCCCCATATTCCAAACCACACCAAGGCATGACGCCGTCCCTCATGAAATCTTCCTGAGTTTTTCTTTCAGGCTGTTTTTCCCTCCCGAACGAGTTCAAACCCTAAATCTCTCCGCGTAAAGAGATAAGAAATTCTTTTCCGGTTGATTTGAGGGGAGGACCTTCAAAATCCGAGTCCGTACTAGAATTCTGTAGTGGTTCTAGTGAAGGGAACCAATTAGGGTTTCTAAACCAAATTGAAGCCAGGCGCCCATCAACGGTTGCCCTTCAATCCCATGAGCAAATCCTGGCCGTATAAAGTCTCCACATGACTTTATCCCTAGCTTGGTCACGTACCTAGCCAAGCTAGCCGCGCCATGCCTCTCCATGGCCCCTCATGCCGCGCCACCATACTGGCCTTCCCCATGCGGCTACCAAATTGAAGCCAGGCGCCCATCCATGGTTTCCCTTCAATCCTAGGAGCAAATCCTGGCCGTAAAAAGTCTCCTCATGACTTTAGCCCTAGCTTGGTCACGTACCTAGCCAATATAGCCGCGCTATGCCTCACCATGGCCCCTCATGCCGCGCCACCATACTGGCCTTCCCCATGCGGATACCAAATTGAAGCCAGGCACCCATCAACGGTTGCCCTTCAATCCCAGGAGAAAATCCTGGCCGTCTAAAAGTCCCCTCACGACCTTAGACCCGGAACCATAGCTTGGTCGCGCACCTAGTCCAGGCTAGTCACGCCATGCACCCATGGCAAACCCTTGGCTCCTCACGCCAAGTCTAAACACACCCTGGACGTGCCACCCTATTGGACCTCACTACATGGCTACCAAAACAAAGGCGTGCAACGATCAACAGTTGCCCCTCCTCTCAAGATGCAACATCTCGACCGTCGAAGGTCACCTGGCTGGCAAGTTCCTCAAGCTCAACTTTCCAAGCCACAACAACATTTTACATGTTTTACAAAAACATTCGAGACATCAACACAAACAGGGGGATTCTCTTTGGGTATTGGTTTGGTGGTCTACAGGGCGCTGCGTACACTACGCCCCTCATAAGGAAGTGTCATAAAGGTGAGGCGCCTAGTAAATGTGGAGTTATGTGGGAAAGGTTCATGGGACATAAATCCGTGAGTTAACAAACTTTATGGACATCAATTCCATAACGTTAACAGTTTCATGAAAATCAATTTCATGTGTTAGCCACTTTATGAGACATCAAATCCATGCATACGGTTACCACCTCCTCCCATTTACTCCTCACTCCTTAATGAGACCATAGTACATTTATACTACAACTTGTATAAATAGGTCTCACCTATTTCCATTTCGAAAACAAGTTCATTCAGACAAGAGAACACTCAGAATACTTACCTTCTAGCTCCCCTCATGAGCTCTCGTACTTTTCTGAAAACAAGTTGTAGAAACCCAATTGCTCTTCCAGAATAAACTATTCTGGTCTCACACTCTCCTTGCTTCCCTCCCTAAAACCAACCCATTCTCCTCCTCTTTATGACCGAAGCAAGTCTGGAACGGCTATTTCTTGGTTTAGGCCAGACTTATACAAATTGATCTCTCAAACCTAAAAGTGCTCAACGTGCAGCACATTTGTATAGGGTTTAAACCATCTTCTCACTCACCTACCGAATTTACCGAAATTGGCAGAAGCTATTTTTACCTATAAACACCATCATTTCTGACTTGACTGATAAACTGGCTTTAGTCCGCAAAGAAAATTGCGAACTTTTAGCCAATTATGTCCAATCTCGCGATCGTGAAGAAAGAAGATATGACTATCTTGAATACTACAAGAACATGGAAATTAGGAGTCGTGACAGAGTCTTTCTTCGCAAAGTTCATCTTAGTGCTGAAGTTCTCGTGAATGACATCTTAATATCTAACACTCTCTCCCCTATATCAGTCAATCCTCTGGAAGTAGATGATGATGAAATTCCTCTTCCCATGGCTAGTGATCTGGAGTATGTAAGTGATGAAGAATATGTTTATCAGGAAAATTCAGTGGATAAAGAAAAATATCCTCTTACTACAGTAGATGTTGGCGATGGAACAACCATTAATGAGTCATTAAATGAAGAAGAAATTCAAGCTAATCATGAGAAGAATGTTGGCGAGGCAAATAACTCTGGCAAAGATAATACTTGAATTTTGTTTTTGCTTTCTTTTAATTCTATTTCTTGCGAATGATGTAACCTCTTTCAATTTTAAAACTCATGTTGGAGCTCTATTGAATTTCTGTTCTTCTCAATACTCTGCGAGAAAGATAATGGTATTTTATTTATCAATTCCCATACTTGCCCCTCATTATCTTTCTTGAAATGAACAAATATCTCCTGCATCTGAGAAAATGAAATAGTTAGTGGGTAGGGTTATTCTTGTGGTCTTATTTTTCCTTCCTAATTAAAGGTCTTATTTTTCCACGTTTCTTTCTGCGACAAAATCGCAGGACGTCTTACATTCTCATGTAGAGACCCATTGATCTTGCCTTAGCTCTTGTATTTTATCAATTCTCTGCGATTATATGACAGGTCTAAGTTCCTTTGCGAGAACAAATCCCCATGACATAGCCGTCTTGTGATGAAATCGCAGGACGTCTTTACACTTTCATGTAAAAACCCATTGATCTCATCTTAACTTTTTCTTATGGCTTGTTGCCTATGTATTTGTCATGCGACAATATGACAGGCCTAAATGTTCTTGCGAATGCAAAGCCCCATGACATTGCCGTCTTAAGACACTTATTATCTCCCTAATGGAGGGTGCCGCCCTTACTCCCCCTGGTTGCCCCTTCAAGGAGGGCACATCGGCCATACAAGACTAGCTCCTCCCATCCGGATTTACCAACAACCAGTTGTTTTCGTAGCCTCTTGTCCTTTATGCCTATATGGCTTATAGTTACAAGACTGCACCCTAAGTGGGGTTTTCTTCAGGCCGAGCGCATCATAGCCAAGACTTACCAAGAATGGACAGGGTAGGTTCGTCCGTCCCGGGCATCCTTGGCTCAACCGTGTACCTCGGAGCCTTGGTCATACTCTGCACTCCTTAGAAGAGTCCCTCGGTCGTCCAACCAGGGTATAACCTTATATAGTTGGAAATCCAAGGTACCTCTCCCGGATAGGTTTTCTTTAACCCCAACATCTTCATGACTCAGGTTCCAGCAGTGGTATAACCTTATCCCTGAGTCACGCAAAGAGATACCCCCTAATATGACGTACTTTAGGTCTTACATTTGCCTCTTGCGAAATTGTATTCGCGAACTAGGGTGTATGCCATAAAGGTTCGTCCCGTTCTTTGTTTCTTTTGCGTATATCGCAATCTTTCATTCTTTATGTAATCTTGAATAATCTTGCGAATAAACTCGCAGCTGTAAAAATTATTTTGCCCATTTTTTTATTAAAAATTTGTTACTGATAATATTTTTTCAAAAATAATCTGTTCCATGGCCTACCAAGTCACCAACATCTTTGGCTTCTGGGTCTACCAGCCTATATGCCCCTGTTCCAACTATCTCCTTAATGATATATGGTCCATCCCATTTTCTCGCCAACTTTCCACCAAGTTCTCACTGATACTCCGTTGTTTCTCGCAAAACTAAATCGCCTGGTTGAAACTCACGTTTCTTAACTTGTTTGTTATATTCGCGAGCCAACCTTCGTTGGTAATTTTCCATATGTTGTAATGCTTTTTCTATCTTCTCTTCTAATTCATCAAGTTCTCTTAGAATCATACTAGCATTAAGATTCTTCTCCCAAACCTCTCTTTTTGTTGTAGGAATAACAACTTCTGTTGATAGTACTGCTTCAACACCATATGTTAAACAAAAAGGTGACATTCCAGTTGCCTCTCTCATGGTTGTGTTGTAAGCCCAAACTGCATTATGTACCTGTTCACACCATGCTCTATGGTACCCTTCTAATTTCTTTTTTAAGATGTCTGCGATTGTCTTATTAGTTGCTTCAGCCTGACCATTAGCTTGTGGGTATAATGAAGTAGATTTTCCACATCTTATCTTAAATGCATTGAGTAGAAATTCTATATTTTTTCCTTCAAATTGTTTTCCATTATCAGAAACCAACTGTGCTGGAATTCCAAATCTGCAGATGATATTTTCAAAGATGAATGTAAATATATCCTTATCGCGAATGTGTTGTACTGCTTTTACCTCTGCCCATTTTATAAAGTAATATGTCGCGACAATTAAGTATCTCTTATGCCTTGAACCTGGCACAAAGGGTCCCACAATATCTAAATTTTTCAAAAGGCCACACACTTTTTGAAGATGCTAATGGTGCCCCTGGTGCATGTATCCTATTTCCATATCGCTGGCAATCTTCACAACGTTTTGATAATTGTTTTGTATCTTCATGCATATATGGCCAATAATATCCTTGCATTTTTGTTCTATAGGCCAAAGATCTTCCTCCTCTATGATTACCAGCATCACCGCTATGCAACATTTTTAATATTTTTTCTCCTTCTTCCCGTGTCAAACATCTAAGCAATGGCCCATTAAAATATTTTTGGTAGAATACCCCATCCCTAAATTCATAATTTGTTGCACGACTTTTTAATTTGTGCGCCTCCAATCTATTTCTTGGTGTTTCGCATGTCGCCAAGTATGCGTGAAGTTCTGCTCTCCAATCTGCGATAATGTCGTTGGATGATTCTTCTGTGTCATTTTATATTATCATTACATCCGCCTTTTCTTATTCTTCTTAATTAATTGAAGGTGATACAAGTGTCTGAATTCTTATGCATCTCGCATATGGGTTTTTCATCATACTTTATATGAACGCAAAAGCATCTGCGAGTCTATTATCTTTTCTTGATATATGTCTCCACTTTATTTTTGGTATTCTCGCAGACAATTCTTCAACAAGTTTCTTGTATTTCTTCAGAGATGGTTCATTCGTTGTGTATTCTCATTTTATCTGGCGAATAACCAATTGCGAGTCACTGGTAATCCTTGCGTTCTCCAACTTCATCTCTACGGAGAACTTTAGAGCATGCACCACAGCTTCATATTCTGTCTCATTATTAGTGGATGTATAATCCAAACGAAATGAGAAAGCCATTCTTTCTCCTTCTGGCGAGATAAATACCACCCCAATTCCATTTCCTTCCCCATTTGATGATCCATCCACCAATATTTCCCACATGTTGGGTTCCTTTAATAGATCTTTTGGATCTCCATGTTCTTCTTCTATGACCATCATTTCTTCCACAACTTCATCATCTTCTAGAGGGAATTCTGCTAAAAAATCTTCCACAACTTGTGATTTTGGTGAGGATAGGACTTCATATTTGATTTCAAAGTGCCCTACTTGTGCATTCCATCTCTTAACTCTGCTTGATCTTTTTGAGTTCTTCATTACTGATTCAATGGGTACCTTTGTTAACACCTTTATTTTATGTGCTTGAAAATATATGCGAAGTTTAAAGGTTGCATAAACCAATGCCAGAATTAGCTTCTCAATTTTTGAATAATTTTTCTCTGCAGAATTAAACATTTTGCTGATGTAGTAAATTGGTTTTTATACTCCTGCATCTATTCGCAATAACACTGTGCTTAAGGCATGCGATGTTGTCGCAAGATAAATCAATAATTCTTCTCCCGGCTCCGCTTTCTGTAAAATAGATATGTTCATTAGATAGTCTTTAATTCCTTGAAAATCCTTCTCGCATTCATCTTTCCACTTGAATTTTGTACCCTTCCTGAGTATATTGAAAAAAATGCTTGCATTTATCTGAATATCTCGAGATAAATCTTCCTAGCAATGCTAAGAGCCCATTCAACTTCTGTACATCTTTCACTGTTACTGGCGTTGGCATATCTCGAATTGCCTGTACTTTCTCTGGATCAACTTGAATTCCTTCTTTTGATACAATATAACCTAAAAATTTCCCTAATGCTACTCCGAAAATGCATTTCTCAGGATTCACCTTGATGTTACAGAGTCACATTTAATCAAAAATCTCCTTCAAATCTTGTACATGGTTCTTGGCTTCTTTACTCTTTATTAACATGTCATCTACGTACACCTCTAATGTTTTGTGTATCCACTTTGCGAACACCTTCTCCACCTTTCTTTGATATGTTGCACCAGCATTTTGTAACCCAAATGGAATTTTTGTGTAACAATATAATCCTCTTGGAGAAAAAAATGCAGTGTACTCTTGATCGTCTTCAACAAGAGGGATCTGATTATATCCTTTATACCCATCCAATGAAGATATTCTATCATTTCCTGCTGCTGACTCAACCATTTGAGGAATATCTGGTAATGGAAAGCTATCTTTAGGACAACCTTTGTTTAAGTCAGTAAAATCTATGCAAATTCTTATCCCTTTATTCTTCTTTGGAACCACTACCATATTTTCAATCCATTCTGGGTATTTTGCTTGCCTTATAATTCCCGCATCGAGCATCTTTTGTAATTCTTCTTCTATCTTTGAGTGATAAGTTGTCGCGATTTTCCTTATCCTTTGTTTGAATGGTCTCACATCTTTGTTAATCTCTAATTTATGACATGCAACTAATGGATCTATTCCAGGCATTTCATCCATACTCCACGCGAAAATATCCTTATATTCCCGCAAGAGATTTATGGTTTGTTCTTCTTCATTTGCACCCATCTTAGTTCCAATTTTTAGCATTTTAGGTTCTTCTTCAGTTCCAACATTTACTTCCTTTGTTGGTTCTGCTGCGGTGTAGCTGGCCTCAGGTTCTCCCATTGGCGTTGGTGTTTCCATGATTCTCGCGGGCTCATCTTCTTGCGAGATCTCGCTGGGTATTCCTTTTCCTTCTCTTGCTCTTATCATGTAAACTTTAAATTCTTCTTCCTTATTTTCCTATTTTGCCAATTTTCTGCGAGCTTTTCGCAATTTTGGACGCTCTTCATAGTTCTCACTTCAATTCGATAACACAGCTTCGCGAGATCAGTATCTCCTCTAATTTCTCCAATTCCACTATGCATAGGAAATTTAATGCATTGATGTAATGTTGATGCTACAACTTTGATTGCGTGTATCCATGGTATCCCCAATATCATGTTATATGGTGCTTCCATATCCACCACACATAATGTTACTTGTGTTTCAATATCTCCTAGCGGAATGCGTACCATTATTTCGCTTTTAGGTTTTGTTACAGATTTTCCAAAACCATGAATGTGATAATTTGAACAAGACATCTCTTCATCCTTATATCCCATCTTCTTAAATGTGTGATAGAATATAATATCTACAGAACTTCCTGCATCCACCAAAGTTCTATTCACAGTCCATTCTTCTTCAGATCTTGTTGATTTCTTCTCCTTCACTCGCATAGTAGATACCGTGATTACCAATGGAAATGTATGATCCAAATTTTCTTTTGGTATTTCTGCTGCTGTGAATGTGATTTATTGATTTTCCCAATCTTTCAGAGGTGATATTTTCTCCACTGTCATAATTCTTTTTCCTTCAAAATTTCGTTTATGAATCTTTCCTCTAATATCTTCATGGAATTGGTTAATCATTGTTTTTGTTATCGTATTGCACTCCAACTTCCTGTAATCCTCCTTTGCTCCAATTTTTTCTTCAACTGCTTCACCAATTTGTTCAATCATCTTCTTAATTCGAATATTGATCTTTTATCTTTCTTTTTCCTATAATTTTCAACTTTCAATCCCTGTTTCGGGCGCCAAAATATAGTTGCAGGAAATCCTACACTACACCCTTGATAGGATCTTACAGTGATTAACACATATTTGAATGATTAAAACGACACTTTATTATTTGATTCTCAGAAATGTTTACAAGTAATGGAAGTAGATTAAAAATACAACTGCTTTTTTGTTTCTCTCTCCTCAAGAATTTCTCAACACTCAAAAATACATCATCCTCTCTCTGGACATACTGGGTCTCTTTATATAGGGTTGTCACATAATGGATGACAACTAAGCTGTCCTTTAATTACGGGTCTGGCTTGCGATTTTCTCGCAGTAGTTATAATGTCAATTCTCGCAAGCGTTCTAACCATCGAAGATCAATCATTCTCTTCTCACGTTTCTTCAATCGTCAGCTATTACGTCATTCTTTGAATCATTCTTTAAGTTATTCTGTGACGCTCACAAAGTGTTGTTAATCTCGGAAGAATAATGCCATGGCGATATTCTGGTCCTACAGATTGTAACTTAAAAATCCCTGAAAACTCCAAAGAGCCCTGAAATATCTAAAGAGCTCTGAAAAACTCTAAAAAAACTCAGAAAACTCCAAAAAGCTCTGTAAAGCTTTAATTTAATTATATACCGTTGCACTGGTATATATAAGCTAGGAGAGTCGTTAAAGAATGACATTAACAAATTCCCACCAATATTAAAGATCATATTTGAATCTATCGTAAAGAGCCTGAAAAAATCTAAAGAGCTCCGAAAACCTCTTCAAAACTCTGGAAACCTCCAAAAAAGCTCTGAAACCCTCTAATTTAATTATATTTCGTAGCAATGTATCCACCAGCAAGGGTATTTGTTAAAACCAAGATAAGATAACTTAATTCTTTATAAAGAATGATACAAACAAATTCGTTACAATAGTGAAGATCATCTTTGATTGTAACTTAAAAATCCCTAAAAACACCAAAGAGCCCTGAAATATCTAAAGAGCTCTGAAAAACTTTAAAAAAACTCTGAAAACTCCAAAAAGCTCTGTAAAACTTTAATTTAATTTTATTCAGTAGCACTGGTATATATAAGTTAGGAGACTCGTTAAAGAATGACATTAACAAATTCCCACCAATATTAAAGATCATATTTGAATCTATCGTAAAGAGCCCGAAAAAATCTAAAGAGATCCGAAAACCTCTACAAAACTCTGGAAACCTCCAAAAGAGCTCTGAAACCCTCTAATTTAATTATATTTCGTAGCAACGTATCTACCAGCTAGGGTATTCGTTAAAACCAATCGAAAATAACTTAATTCTTTATAAAGAATGATACAAACAAATTTGTTACAATAGTGAAGATCATCTTTGATCATATCCTAAAAATCCATGAAAGCACCAAAGAGCCCTGAAATATCTAAAGAGCTCTGAAAAACTCTAAAAAAACTCAGAAAACACCAAAAAGCAGTGTAAAGCTTTAATTTAATTAAAATCCGTAGCACTGGTATATATAAGCTAGGAGATTCGTTAAAGAATGACATTAACAAATTCCCACCAATATTAAAGATCATATTTGAATCTATTGTACAGAGCCCGAGAAAATCTAAAGAGCTCAGAAAACCTCTACAAAACTCTGGAAACCTCCAAAAAAATCTGAAACCCTCTAATTTAATTATATTTCGTAGCAATGTATCTACCAGCTAGGTTATTCGTTAAAACTAATAGAAAATAACTTAATTCTTTATAAAGAATGATACAAAAAAAATCGTTACAATAGTGAAGATCATCTTTGATTGTAATGTAAAAATCCCTAAAAACACCCAAGAGCCATGAAATATCTAAAGAGCTCTGAAAAGCTCTAAAAAAACTCAAAAAACTCCAAAAAGCTCTGTAAAGCTTTAATTTAATTATATTCCGTTGCATTGGTATATATAAGCTAGTAGATTCGTTAACGAATGGCATTAACAAATTCCCACCAATATTAAAGATCATATTTGAATCTATCGTAAAGAGCCCGAAAAATCTAAAGATCTCCGAAATCCTCTACAAAACTCTGAAACCTCCAAAAAAGCTCTGAAACCCTCTAATTTAATTATATTTCGTAGCAATGTATTAACCAGCTTGGGTATTCGTCAAAACCAAAAGATACTAACTTAATTCTTTATAAAGAATGATACAAACAAATTCGTCACAATAGTGAAGATTATCTTTGATTGTAACTTAAAAATCCCCGAAAACACCAAAGAGTCCTGAAATATCTAAAGAGCTCTGAAAAACTCAGAAAACTCCAAAAAGCTCGGTAAAGCTTTAATTAAATTCCGTCGCACTGGTATATATAAGCTAGGAGATTCGTTAAAGAATGATATTAACAAATTCCCACCCATATTAATGATCATATTTGAATCTATCGTAAAGAGCCCGAAAAAATCTAAAGAGCTCCGAAAACCCCTGCAAAACTCTGGAAACCTCCAAAAAAGCTCTGAAATCCTCTAATTTAATTATATTTTGTAGCAATGTATCTACCAGCTAGGGTATTCGTTAAAACCAAGAGAAAATAACTAAATTCTTTATAAAGAATCATACAAACATATTTGTTACAATAGTGAAGATCATCTTTGATTGTAACTTAAAAATTACTGAAAACACCAAAGAGCCCTGAAATATCTAAAGAGCTCTGAAAAACTCTAAAAAAACTCAGATAACAACAAAAAGCTCTGTAAAGCTTTAATTTAATTATATTTCGTAGCACTGGTATATATAAGCTAGGAGATTCGTTAAAGAATGACATTAACAAATTCCCACCAATGTAAAAGATCATATTTGAAAATATCGTAAAGAGCCCGAAAAAATCTAAAGAGCTCCGAAAACCTCTTCAAAACTCTGGAAACCTCCAAAAAAGCTTTGAAACCCTCTAATTTAATTATATATCGTAGAAATGTATCTACCAGCTATGGTATTCGTTAAAACCAAGAATAAATAACTTAATTCTTTATAAAGAATGATACAAACAAATTCGTTACAATAGTGAAGATCATCTTTGATTGTAACTTGAAAATCCCTGAAAACACCAAAGAACCCTGAAATATCTAAAGAGCTCTGAAAAACTCTAAAAAAACTCAGAAAACTCCAAAAAGCTCTGTAAATATTTAATTTAATAATATTCCGTAGCACTGGTATATCTAATCTAGGAGATTCGTTAAAGAATGACATTAACAAATTCCAACCAATATTAAAGATCATATTTGAATATACCGTAAATAGCCCGAAAAAATCTAAAGAGCTCCGAAAACCTCTACAAAACTCTGGAAACCTCCAAAAAAGCTCTGAAACCCTCTAATTTAATTATATTTCATAGCAATGTATCTACCAGCTTGGGTATTCGTTAACACCAAGAATAAATAACTTAATTCTTTATAAAGAATGATACAAACAAATTCATTACAATAGTGAAGATCATCTTTGATTATAACTTAAAAATCCCTGAAAACACCAAAGAGCCCTGAAATATCTAAAGAGCTCTGAAAAACTCTAAGAAAACAAAGAAAACTCCAAAAAGCTCTGTCAAGCTTTAATTTAATTATATTCCGTAGCACTGGTATATATAAGCTAGGAGATTCGTTAATGAATGACATTAACAAATTTCCACCAATATTAAAGATCATATTTGAATCTATAGTAAAGAGCCCGAAAAAATCTAAAGAGCTCCGAAAACCTCTACAAAACTCTGGAAACCTCCAAAAAAGCTCTGAAACCCTCTAATTTAATTATATTTCGTCGCAATGTATCTACCAGCTAGTGTATTCGTTAAAACCAAGTTAAAGTAACTTAATTCTTTATAAAGAGTGATACAAACAAATTCGTTACAATAGTGAAGGTCATCTATGATTGTAACTTAAAAATCCCTGAAAACACCAAAGAGCCCTGAAATATCTAAAGAGCTCTGAAAAACTCTATAAAAACTCAGAAAACTCCATAAAGATTTAATTTAATTATATTCCGTAGCACTAGTATATATAAGCTAGGAGATTCGTTAATGAATGACATTAACAAATTCCCACCAATATTAAAGATCATATTTGAGTCTATCGTAAAGAGCCCGAAAAAATCTAAAGAGCTCCGAAAACCTCTACAAAACTCTGGAAACCTCCAAAAAAGCTCTTAAACCCTCTAATTTAATTATATTTCTTAGCAATGTATCTACCAGCTAGGGTATTCGTTAAAACCATGAGAAAGTAACTTAAGTCTTTATAAAGAATGATACAAACAAATTCGTTACAATAGTGAAGATCATCTTTGATTGTAACTTGAAAATCCCTGAAAACACCAAAGAACCCTGAAATATCTAAAGAGCTCTGAAAAACTCTAAAAAAACTCAGAAAACTCCAAAAAGCTCTGTAAATATTTAATTTAATAATATTCCGTAGCACTGGTATATCTAATCTAGGAGATTCGTTAAAGAATGACATTAACAAATTCCAACCAATATTAAAGATCATATTTGAATATACCATAAATAGCCCAAAAAAATCTAAAGAGCTCCGAAAACCTCTACAAAACTCTGGAAACCTCCAAAAAAGCTCTGAAACCCTCTAATTTAATTATATTTCATAGCAATGTATCTACCATCTTGGGTATTCGTTAAAACCAAGAATAAATAACTTAATTCTTTATAAAGAATGATACAAACAAATTCATTACAATAGTGAAGATCATCTTTGATTGTAACTTAAAAATCCCTGAAAACACCAAAGAGCCCTGAAATATCTAAAGAGCTCTGAAAAACTCTAAGAAAACAAAGAAAACTTCAAAAATCTCTGTCAAGCTTTAATTTAATTATATTCCGTAGCACTGGTATATATAAGCTAGGAGATTCGTTAATGAATGACATTAACAAATTTCCACCAATATTAAAGATCATATTTGAATCTATCGTAAAGAGCCCGAAAAAATCTAAAGAGCTCCGAAAACCTCTACAAAACTCTGGAAACCTCCAAAAAAGCTCTGAAACCCTCTAATTTAATTATATTTCGTAGCAATGTATCTACCAGCTAGTGTATTCGTTAAAACCAAGATAAAGTAACTTAATTCTTTATAAAGAGTGATACAAACAAATTCGTTACAATAGTGAAGGTCATCTATGATTGTTACTTAAAAATCCCTGAAAACACCAAAGAGCCCTGAAATATCTAAAGAGCTCTGAAAAACTCTATAAAAACTCAGAAAACTCCATAAAGATTTAATTTAATTATATTCCGTAGCACTAGTATATATAAGCTAGGAGATTCGTTAATGAATGACATTAACAAATTCCCACCAATATTAAAGATCATATTTGAGTCTATCGTAAAGAGCCCTAAAAAAATCTAAAGAGCTCCGAAAACCTCTACAAAACTCTGGAAACCTCCAAAAAAGATCTTAAACCCTCTAATTTAATTATATTTCTTAGCAATGTATCTACCAGCTAGGGTATTCGTTAAAACCATGAGAAAGTAACTTAAGTCTTTATAAAGAATGATACAAACAAATTCATTACAATAGTGAAGATCATCTTTGATTGTATCCTAAAATTCCCTGAAAACACCAAAGAGCCCTGAAATATCTAAAGAGCTATGAAAAAGTCTAAAAAAACTCAGAAAACTCCAAAAAGCTCTGTAAAGCTTTAATTTAATTATATTCTGTAGCACTGTTATATATAAGCTAGGAGATTCGTTAAAGAATGACATTAACAAATTCCCACCAATATTAAAGATCATATTTGAGTCTATCATAAAGAGCCCGAAAGAATCTAAAGAGCTCCGAAAACCTCTACAAAACTCTGGAAACCTCCAAAAAAGCTCTGAAACCCTCTAATTTAATTATATTTCGTAGTAATGTATCTACCAGCTATGGTATTCGTTAAAACCAAGAATATATAACTTAATTATTTATAAAGAATGATACAAAAAAATTCGTTACAATAGTGAAGATCATTTTTGATTGTAACTTAAAAATCCCTGAAAACACCAAAGAGCCCCCGAAATATCTTAAAAGCTCTGAAAAACTCTATAAAAACTCAGAAAACTCCAAAAATGCTCTGTAAAGCTTTAATTTAATTATATTCCGTAGCACTGGTATATATAAGCTAGGAGATTCGTTAATGAATGACATTAACAAATTCCCACCAATATTAAAGATCATATTTGAATCTATCGTAAAGAGCCCGAAAAAATATAAAGAGCTCCGAAAACCTCTACAAAACTCTGGAAACCTCCAAAAAAAGCTCTGAAACCCTCTAATTTAATTATATTTCGTAGCAATGTATCTACCAGCTAGTGTATTCGTTAAAACCAAGATAAAGTAACTTAATTCTTTATAAAGAGTGATACAAACAAATTTGTTACAATAGTGAAGGTCATCTATGATTGTAACTTAAAAATCCCTGAAAACACCAAAGAGCCCTGAAATATCTAAAGAGCTCTTAAAACATAAAATAAAAACTCGAAGAAAACTCTCAAAAAGATGAAAAGCTTTAATTTAATTATATTCCGTAGCACTGGTATATATAAGCTAGGAGATTCGTTAAAGAATGACATTAACAAATTCCCACCAATATTAAAGATCATATTTGAATCTATCGTAAAGAGCCCGAAAAAAATCTAAAGAGCTCCAAAAACCTCTACAAAACTCTGGAAACCTCCAAAAAAGCTCTGAAACCCTCTATTTTAATTATATTTCGTAGCAATGTATCTACCAGCTAGTGTATTCATTAATACCAAGATAAAGTAACTTAATTATTTATAAAGAATGATACAAACAAATTCATTACAATAGTGAAGATCATCTTTGATTGTATCCTAAAAATCCCTGAAAACACCAAAGAGCCTTGGAAATATCTAAAGAGCTCTGAAAAACTCTAAAAAACTCGAGAAAAATTTAAAAAGCTCTGTAAAGCTTTAATTTAATTATATTCCGTAGCACTGGTATATATAAGCTAGGAGATTCGTTAAAGAATGACATTAACAAATTCCCACCAATATTAAAGATCATATTTGAATCTATCGTAAAGAGCCCGAAAAAATCTAAAGAGCTCCGAAATCCTCTACAAAACTCTGGAAACCTCCAAAAAAAGCTCTGAAACCCTCTAATTTAATTATATTTCGTAGCAATGTATCTACCAGCTAGTGTATTCGTTAAAACCAAGATAAAGTAACTTAATTCTTTATAAAGAATGATACAAACAAATTCGTTACAATAGTGAAGATCATCTTTGATTGTATCTTAAAAAGCCCGAAAACACCACTAAAAGCCATAAAATATCTAAAGAGCTCGAAAAACTCTAAAAAACTAAAAACTCAGAAAACTCCATAAAGCTTTAATTTAATTATATTCCGTAGCACTAGTATATATAAGCTAGGAGATTCGTTAATGAATGACATTAACAAATTCCCACCAATATTAAAGATCATATTTGAGTCTATCGTAAAGAGCCCTAAAAAAATCTAAAGAGCTCCGAAATACTCTACAAAACTATGGAAACCTCCAAAAAAGCTCTTAAACCCTCTAATTTAATTATATTTCTTAGCAATGTATCTACCAGCTAGGGTATTCGTTAAAACCAAGAGAAAGTAACTTAATTCTTTATAAAGAATGATACAAACAAATTCATTACAATAGTGAAGATCATCTTTGATTGTATCCTAAAAATCCCTGAAAACACCAAAGAGCCCTGAAATATCTAAAGAGCTATGAAAAAGTCTAAAAAAACTCAGAAAACTCCAAAAAGCTCTGTAAAGCTTTAATTTAATTATATTCCGTAGCACTGTTATATATAAGCTAGGAGATTCGTTAAAGAATGACATTAACAAATTCCCACCAATATTAAAGATCATATTTGAGTCTATCATAAAGAGCCCGAAAGAATCTAAAGAGCTCCGAAAACCTCTACAAAACTCTGGAAACCTCCAAAAAAGCTCTGAAACCCTCTAATTTAATTATATTTCGTAGTAAAGTATCTACCAGCTATGGTATTCGTTAAAACCAAGAATAAATAACTTAATTATTTATAAAGAATGATACAAAAAAATTCGTTACAATAGTGAAGATCATCTTTGATTGTAACTTAAAAATCGAAAAATTGAAAACACTAAAGAGCCATTGAAATATCTTAAAAAGCTAAAACGAAAAACTCTATAAAAAACTCGAAAACTCCAAAAGGCTATGAAAAAGCTTTAATTTAATTATATTCCGTAGCATTGGTATCTACCAGGTAGGAGATTCGTTAATGAATGCCACTAACAAATTCCCAAAAATATTGAAGATCATCTTTGAATGTATAGTAAAGATCCCCGAAAAATCTAAAGAGCTCCGAAAACCTCTACAAAACTGTGGAAACCTCCAAAAAAGCTCTGAAACCCACTAATTTAATTATATTTCGTAGCAATGTATCTACCAGCTAGTGTATTCGTTAAAACCAAGATAAAGTAACTTAATTCTTTATAAAGAGTGATACAAACAAATTTGTTACAATAGTGAAGATCATCTTTGATTGTAACTTAAAAAAATCCTGTATAAAAAACACAAAAGAGCCATAAAATATCTAAAGAGCTCTTAAAAGTCTAAAAAAAACTCAGAAAACTCCAAAATGCACTGTAAAGCTTTAATTTAATTATATTCCGTAGCACTGGTATATATAAGCTAGGAGATTCGTTAAAGAATGACATTAACAAATTCCCACCAATATTAAAGATCATATTTGAATCTATCGTAAAGAGCCTGAAAAAATCTAAAGAGCTCCAAAAACCTCTAAAAAACTCTGGAAACCTCCAAAAAAGCTCAAAACCCTCTAATTTAATTATATTTGTAGCAATGTATCTACCAGCTAGGGGATTCGTTAAAACCAAGAGAAAGTAACTTAATTCTTTATAAAGAATGATACTAACAAATTCCTTACAATAGTGAAGATCATCTTTGAATGTATCCTAAAAATCCTTGAAAACACTAAAGAGCCCTGAAATATCTAAGAGGCTCTGAAAAATTCTATAAAGCTTTGAAAAACTCCAAAAGGCTCTGAAAAAGCTTTAATTTAATTATATTCCGTAGCACTGGTATCTACCAGCTAGGAGATAATTTACAAAGAATGACATTAACAAATTCCCACCAATATTAAAGATCATCTTTGAATCTATCGTAAAAGCCCTAAAAAATCTAAAGAGCTCCAAAAACCTCTACAAAACTCTGGAAACCTCTAAAAAAGCTGAAAAACCCTCTGATTTAATTATATTTTGTAGCAATTTATCTACCAGCTAGGGGATTCGTTAAAACCAAGAGAAAGTAACTTAATTCTTTATAAAGAATGATACAAACAAATTCCTTACAATAGTGAAGATCATCTTTGAATGTATCCTAAAAATCCTTGAAAACACTAAAGATCCCTGAAATATCTAAAGAGCTCTGAAAAACTCTAAAAAACTCAGAAAAAATAAAAAAAGGGTCTGAAAAAGCTTTAATTTAATTATATTCCGTAGCACTGGTATCTACCAGCTAGGAGATTCGTCAATGAATGACACTAATAAATTCCCAACAATATTAAAGATCATATTTGAATCTACAATAGTAAAGATCATCTTTGAAAAAATCTAAAGAGATCCAAAAACCTCTAAAAAACTCTGGAAACCACCAAAAAAGCTCTGAAACCCTCTAATTTAATTATATTTCGTAGCAATGTATCTACAGCTTAGGTATTCGTTAAAACCAAGAATAAATAACTTAATTCTTTATAAAGAATGATACAAACAAATTCCTTACAATAGTGAAGATCATCTTTGATTGTATCCTAAAAATCCCTGAAAACACCAAAGAGCCCTGAAATATCTAAAGAGCTCTGAAGAACTCTAAAAAGCTCATAAACCTCCAAAAGGTTCTGAAAAAGCTTTAATTTAATTATATTCCATAGCAATAGTATCTACCAGCAAGGAGATTCGTTAATGAATGACACTAACAAATTCCCAATAATATTGAAGATCATCTTTGAATGTATCGAAAAGAGCCCTTAAAAATCTAAAGATCTCTGAAAACCTCTACAAAACTCTGGAAACCTCTAAAAGGCACAGAAACCCTCTAATTTAATTATATTTCGTAGCAATGGTATCTACCAGATAGGGGATTCGTTAAAACCAAGAGAAAGTAACTTAATTCTTTATAAAGAATGATACTAACAAATTCCTTACAATAGTGAAGATCATCTTTGAATGTATCGTAAAGATCCTTGAAAACAAGAAAACATCAAAAAAATCTTTGAAAAACTCTACGTTAATGAATGACATTAACAAATTCCCACCAATATTAAAATCATAATTTGAATTATCTTAAAAAAACTAAAGAGTAAAACCTCTACAAAACTCTGGAAACCTCCAAAAAGGAAACCCTCTTTAACTATTCTAAGGTATTTGTTAAAAAAGAATAAATAACTTAATTCTTTACAAAGAATGATACTATCAAATTCCTTACCATAGTGAACATCATCTTTGAATGTATCCTAAAAAGCCATAAAACCACTAAAGAGCCATAAAATATCTAAAGATCTCTGAAAAACTCTAAAAAGCTCTCAAAAACTCCAAAACGCTCTGAAAAAGCTTTAATTTAATTATATTTCGTAGCACTGGTATCTACCAGCAAGGAGATTCGTTAAAGAATGACACTAATAAATTCCCAACAATATTGAAGATCATATTTGAATGTATAGTAAAGAGCCCGAAAAAATCTAAAGATCTTCGAAAACCTCTACAAAACTCTGGAAACCTCCAAAAAAGCTCTGAAACCCTCTAATTTAATTATATTTCGTAGCACTGGCATCTAAAACCTAGGGTATTCGTTAAAACCAAGAGAAAGTAACTTAATTCTTTATAAAGAATGATACAAACAAATTCATTACAATAGTGAAGATCATCTTTGATTGTATTCTATAAATCCCTGAAAACACCAAAGAGCCCTGAAATATCTAAAGAGCTCTGAAAAACTCTAAAAAAACTCAGAAAACTCCAAAAAGCTCTGTAAAGCTTTAATTTAATTATATTCAGTAGCACTGGTATATATAAGCTAGGAGATTCGTTAAAGAATGACATTAACAAATTCCCACCAATATTAAAGATCATATTTCAATCTATCGTAAAGAGCCCGAAAAAAATCTAAAGAGCTCCAAAAACCTCTACAAAACTCTGGAAACCTCCAAAAAAAGCTCTGAAACCCTCTAATTTAATTATATTTCGTAGCAATGTATCTACCAGCTAGTGTATTCATTAATACCAAGATAAAGTAACTTAATTATTTATAAAGAATGATACAAACAAATTCATTACAATAGTGAAGATCATCTTTGATTGTATCCTAAAAATCCCTGAAAACACCAAAGAGCCTTGAAATATCTAAAGAGCTCTGAAAAACTCTAAAAAAACGCAGAAAATTCCAAATAGCTCTTTAAAGCTTTAATTTAATTATATTCCGTAGCACTGGTATATATAAGCTAGGAGATTCGTTAAAGAATGACATTAACAAATTCCCACCAATATTAAAGATCATATCTGAATCTATCGTAAAGAGCCCGAAAAAAATCTAAAGATCTCCAAAAACCTCTACAAAACTCTGGAAACCTCTAAAAAAGCTCTGAAACCCTCTAATTTAATTATATTTCGTAGCAATTTATCTACCAGCTTGGGTATTCGTTAAAACCAAGAATAAATAACTTAATTCTTTATAAAGAATGATACAAACAAATTCGTTACAATAGTGAAGATCATCTTTGATTGTAACTTAAAGATCCCTGAAAACACCAAAGAGCCCTGAAATATCTAAAGAGCTCTGAAAAACTCTAAACAAACTCAGAAAACTCCAAAAAACTCTAAATAAAGCTTTAATTTAATTATATTCAGTAGCACTGGTATATATAAGCTAGGAGATTCGTTAAAGAATGACATTAACAAATTCCCACCAATATTAAAGATCATATTTGAATCTATCGTAAAGAGCCCGAAAAAAATCTAAAGAGCTCCAAAAACCTCTAAAAAACTCTGGAAACCTCCAAAAAAGCTCTGAAACCCTCTAATTTAATTATATTTCGTAGCAATGTATCTACCATCTTGGGTATTCGTTAAAACCAAGAATAAATAACTTAATTCTTTATAAAGAATGATACAAACAAATTCATTACAATAGTGAAGATCATCTTTGATTGTAACTTAAAAATCCCAGAAACCACTAAAGAGCCCTAAAATATCTAAAGAGCTCTGAAAAACTTTAAAAAAACTCAGAAAAACTCCAAAAGGTTCTGAAAAAGCTTTAATTTAATTATATTCCATAGCAATGGTATCTACCAGCTAGGAGATTCGTTAATGAATGACACTAACAAATTCCCAATAATATTGAAGATCATCTTTGAATGTATAGTAAAGAGCCCTGAAAAATCTAAAGAGCTCTGAAAACCTCTACAAAACTCTGGAAACCTCTAAAAAGTTCTGAAACCCTCTAATTTAATTATATTTCGTAGCACTGGTATCTAACAGCTAGGGGATTCGTTAAAACCAAGAGAAAGTAACTTAATTCTTTATAAAGAATGATACAAACAAATTCATTACAATAGTGAAGATCATCTTTGATTGTATCTTAAAGATCCCTGAAAACACCAAAGAGCCCTGGAATATCTATAGAGCTCTGAAAAACTCTAGGAGATACGTTAATGAATGACATTAACAAATTCCCACCAATATTAAATATCATATTTGAATCTATCGTAAAGAGCCCGAAAAAAATCTAAAGAGCTCCAAAAACCTCTACAAAACTCTGGAAACCTCCAAAAAAGCTCTGAAACCCTCTTTACTATTCTAGGGTATTTGTTAAAACCAAGAATAAATAACTTAATTCTTTATAAAGAATGATACAAACAAATTCCTTACAATAGTGAACATCATCTTTGAATGTATCCTAAAAAGCCCTAAAACCACTAAAGAGCCATAAAATATCTAAAGAGCTCTGAAAAACTCTAAAAAGCTCTGAAAAACTCCAAAACGCTCTGAAAACCTTTAATTTAATTATATTCCATCGCACTGATATCTACCAGCAAGGAGATTCGTTAAAGAATGACACTAACAAATTCCCAATAATATTGAAGATCATCTTTGAATGTATCGAAAAGAGCCCTGAAAAATCTAAAGAGCTCTGAAAACCTCTACAAAACTCTGGAAACCTCCAAAAAAGCTCTGAAACCCTCTAATTTAATTATATTTCGTAGCAATGTATCTACCACTAGGTATTCGTTAAAACCAAGAGAAAGTAACTTAATTCTTTATAAAGAATGATACAAACAAATTCATTACAATAGTGAAGATCATCTTTGATTGTATTCTATAAAAATAAAACTCTAAAAACACTGAAAAGATTTTATTTCGAAATATCTAAAGAGCCAAGGGAAAAACTCAAAAAAACTCAAATTCCTTAAAAACTCCAAAAAACTCTGTAAAGCTTTAATTTAATTATATTCAGTAGCACTGGTATATATAAGCTAGGAGATTCGTTAAAGAATGACATTAACAAATTCCCACCAATATTAAAGATCATATTTGAATCTATCGTAAAGAGCCCGAAAAAAATCTAAAGAGCTCCAAAAACCTCTACAAAACTCTGGAAACCTCCAAAAAAGCTCTGAAACCCTCTAATTTAATTATATTTCGTAGCAATGTATCTACCAGCTAGTGTATTCGTTAACACCAAGATAAAGTAACTTAATTCTTTATAAAGAATGATACAAACAAATTCATTACAATAGTGAAGATCATCTTTGATTGTATCCTAAAAATCCCTGAAAACACCAAAGAGCCTTGAAATATCTAAAGAGCTCTGAAAAACTCTAAAAAACCTCAGAAAACTCCAAAAAGCTCTGTAAAGCTTTAATTTAATTATATTCCGTAGCACTGGTATATATAAGCTATGAGATTCGTTAAAGAATGACATTAACAAATTCCCACCAATATTAAAGATCATATCTGAATCTATCGTAAAGAGCCCGAAAAAAATCTAAAGATCTCCAAAAACCTCTACAAAACTCTGGAAACCTCTAAAAAAGCTCTGAAACCCTCTAATTTAATTATATTTCGTAGCAATTTATCTACCAGCTTGGGTATTCGTTAAAACCAAGAATAAATAACTTAATTCTTTATAAAGAATGATACAAACAAATTCATTACAATAGTGAAGATCATCTTTGATTGTATCTTAAAAATCCCTGAAAACACCAAAGAGCCCTGAAATATCTAAAGAGCTCTGAAAAACTCTAAAAAGCTCAGAAAAACTCCAAAAAACTCTGTAAAGCTTTAATTAAATTATATTCAGTAGCACTGGTATATATAAGCTAGGAGATTCGTTAAAGAATGACATTAACAAATTCCCACCAATATTAAAGATCATATTTGAATCTATCGTAAAGAGCCCGAAAAAAATCTAAAGAGCTCCAAAAACCTCTAAAAAACTCTGGAAACCACCAAAAAAGCTCTGAAACCCTCTAATTTAATTATATTTCGTAGCAATGTATCTACCAGCTTGGGTATTCGTTAAAACCAAGAATAAATAACTTAATTCTTTATAAAGAATGATACTAACAATAGTGAAGATCATCTTTGATTGTAACTTAAAAATCCCTGAAAACACCAAAGAGCTCTGAAATATCTAAAGAGCTCTGAAAAACTATAAAAAAACTCAGAAAACTCCAAAAAGCTTTGTAAAGCTTTAATTTAATTATATTCCGTAGCACTGGTATATATAAGCTAGGAGATTTGTTAAAGAATGACATAAACAAATTCCCACCAATATTAAAGATCATATTTGAATCTATCGTAAAGAGCCCGAAAAAAATCTAAAGAGCTCCGAAAACCTCTACAAAACTCTGGAAACCTCCAAAAAAGCTCTGAAACCCTCTAATTTAATTATATTTCGTAGCAATGTATCTACCAGCTAGGGTATTCGTTAAAACCAAGAGAAAGTAACTTAATTCTTTATAAAGAATGATACAAACAAATTCATTACAATAGTGAAGATCATCTTTGATTGTATTCTAAAAATCCTTGAAAACACTAAAGAGCCCTGAAATATCTAAAGAGCTCTGAAAAACTCTAAAAAAACTCAGAAAACTCCAAAAATCTCTGTAAATCTTTAATTTAATTATATTCCGTAGCACTGGTATATATAATCTAGGAGATTCGTTAATGAATGACATTAAAAAAATTCCCACCAATATTAAAGATCATATTTGAATCTATCGTAAAGAGCCCGAAAAAATCTAAAGAGCTCCGAAAACCTCTACAAAACTCTGGAAACCTCTAAAAAAAGATCTAAAACCCTCTAATTTAATTATATTTCGTAGCAATGTATCTACCAGCTAGTGTATTCGTTAAAACCAAGATAAAGTAACTTAATTCTTTATAAAGAATGATACAAACAAATTCGTTACAATAGTGAAGATCATCTTTGATTGTAACTTAAAAATACATAAAAACTCCAAAGAGCCCTGGAATATCTAAAGAGCTCTGAAAAACTCTATAAAAACTCAGAAAACTCCATAAATCTCTATAAAGATTTAGTTTAATTATATTTTGTAGCACTGGTATATCTAAGCTAGGAGATTCGTTAATGAATGACATTAACAAATTCCCACCAATATTAAAGATCATATTTGAATATATCGTAAAGAGCCCAAAAAAATCTAAAGAGCTCCGAAAACCTCTACAAAACTCTGGAAACCTCCAAAAAAGCTCTGAAACCCTCTAATTTAATTATATTTCGTAGCAATGTATCTACAGCTTAGGTATTCGTTAAAACCAAGAATAAATAACTTAATTCTTTATAAAGAATGATACAAACAAATTCGTTACAATATTGAAGATCATCTTTGATTATAACTTAAAAATCCCTGAAAACACCAAAGAGCCCTGAAATATCTAAAGAGCTCTGAAAAAGTATAAAAAAACTCAGAAAACTCCAAAAAGCTCTATAAAGCTTTAATTTAATTATATTCCGTAGCACTGGTATATATAAGCTAGGAGATTCGTTAAAGAATGACATTAACAAATTCCCACCAATATTAAAGATCATATTTGAATATATCGTAAAGAGCCCGAAAAAAATCTAAAGAGCTCCAAAAACCTCTACAAAACTCCGGAAACCTCCAAAAAAGCTCTGAAACCCTCTAATTTTATTATATTTTATTGCACTGGTATCTAACAGCTAGGGGATCCGCTAAAACCAAGAGATGGTAACTTAATTCTTTATAAAGAATGATACAAACAAATTCGTTACAATAGTGAAGATCATCTTTGATTGTATCTTAAAAATCCTTGAAAACACTAAAGAGCCCTGGAATATCTATAGAGCTCTGAAAAACTCTAAAAAAACTCATAAAACTCCAAAAAACTCTGTAAAGATTTAATTTAATTATATTCAGTTAAAATTGGTATATATAAGCTAGGAGATTCGTTAAAGAATGACATTAACAAATTCCCACCAATATTAAAGATCATATTTCAATCTATCGTAAAGAGCCCGAAAAAAATCTAAAGAGCTCCAAAAACCTCTACAAAACTCTGGAAACCTCCAAAAAAGCTCTAAAACCCTCTAATTTAATTATATTTCGTAGCAATGTATCTACCAGCTAGGGTATTCGTTAAAACCAAGATAAAGTAACTTAATTCTTTATAAAGAATGATACAAACAAATTCATTACAATAGTGAAGATCATCTTTGAATGTATCCTAAAAATCCTTAAAAACACTAAAGAAGCTCTGAAATATCTAAAGAGCTCTGAAAAACTCTAAAAAACTTGAAAAACTCCAAAAAGCTCTTTAAAGATTTAATTTAATTATATTCCATCGCACTGATATCTACCAGCAAGGAGATTCGTTAAAGAATGACATTAACAAATTCCCAACAATATTGAAGATCATCTTTGAATGTATAGTAAAGATCCCCGAAAAATCTAAAGAGCTCCGAAAACCTCTACAAAACTGTGGAAAACTCTAAAAAGTTCTGAAACCCTCTAATTTAATTATATTTCGTAGCACTGGCATCTAAAACCTAGGGGATTCGTTAAAACCATGAGAAAGTAACTTAATTCTTTATAAAGAATGATACTAACAAATTCCTTACAATAGTGAAGATCATCTTTTAATGTATCCTAAAAATCCTTAAAAACACTAAAGATCCCTGAAATATCTAAAGAGCTCTGAAAAACTCAAAAAAAGCTCAGAAAGAATCAAAAAAGGGTCTGAAAAAGCTTTAATTTAATTATATTCCGTAGCAATAGTATCTACCAGCTAGGAGATTCGTTAATGGATGACATTAACAAATTCCCAACAATATTGAAGATCATCTTTGAATATATAGTAAAGAGCCTTGAAAAATCTAAAGAGCTCCGAAAACCTCTAAAAAAACTCTGGAAAACTCTAAAAAACTCTGAAACCCTCTAATTTAATTATATTTCATAGCACTAGTATCTACCATCTTGGGGATTCATTAAAACCGAGAGAAATAACTTAATTCTTTATAAAGAATGATACTAACAAATTCCTTACAATAGTGAAGATCATCTTTGAATGTATCCTAAAAATCTTTGAAAACACTAAAGAGCCCTGAAATATCTAAAGAGCTCTGAAAAACTCTAAAAAGCTCAGAAAAACACCAAAAGGCTATGAAAAAGCTTTAATTTAATTATATTCCGTAGCACTGGTATCTACCAGCTAGGAGATTTGTTAAAGAATGACACTAACAAATTCCCACCAATATTAAAGATCATATTTGAGTCCATTGTAAAGAGCCCGAAAAAATCTAAAGATCTTCGAAAACCTCTACAAAACTCTGGAAACCTCCAAAAAAGCTCTGAAACCCTCTAATTTAATTATATTTCGTAGCAATGTATCTACCAGCTAGGGTTTTCGTTAAAACCATGAGAAAGTAACTTAATTCTTTATAAAGAATCATACAAACAAATTCATTACAATAGTGAAGATCATCTTTGATTGTATTCTAAAAATCCCTTAAAACACCAAAGAGCCCTGAAATATCTAAAGATCTCTGAAAAACTCTAAAAAAACTCAGAAAACTCCAAAAATCACTGTAAAGCTTTAATTTAATTATATTCCGTAGCACTGGTATATATAATCTAGGAGATTCGTTAATGAATGACATTAAAAAATTCCCACCAATATTAAAGATCATATTTAAATCTATCGAAAAGAGCCCTTAAAAATCTAAAGAGCTCCGAAAACCTCTACAAAACTCTGGAAACCTCTAAAAGGCACAGAAACCCTCTAATTTAATTATATTTCGTAGCAATGGTATCTACCAGATAGGGGATTCGTTAAAACCAAGATAAAGTAACTTAATTCTTTATAAAGAATGATACTAACAAATTCCTTACAATAGTGAAGATCATCTTTGATTGTAACTTAAAAATACCTAAAAACCCCAAATAGCCCTGGAATATCTAAAGAGCTCTGAAAAACTCTATAAAAACTCAGAAAACTCCATAAATCTTTGTAAAGCTTTAGTTTAATTATATTTTGTAGCACTGGTATATCTAAGCTAGGATATTCGTTAATGAATGACATTAACAAATTCCCACCAATATTAAAGATCATATTTGAATATATCGTAAAGAGCCCGAAAAAATCTAAAGAGCTCCGAAAACCTCTACAAAACTCTGGAAACCTCCAAAAAAGCTCTGAAACCCACTAATTTAATTATATTTCGTAGCAATGTATCTACATCTTAGGTATTCGTTAAAACCAAGAATAAATAACTTAATTCTTTATAAAGAATTATACAAACAAATTCGTTACAATATTGAAGATCATATTTGATTATAACTTAAAAATCCCTGAAAACACCAAAGAACCCTGAAATATCTAAAGAGCTCTGAAAAATTATAAAAAAACTCAGAAAACTCCAAAAAGCTCTGTAAAGCTTTAGTTTAATTATATTTTGTAGCACTGGTATATCTAAGCTAGGAGATTCGTTAAAGAATGACATTAACAAATTCCCACCAATATTAAAGATCATATTTGAATCTATAGTAAAGAAGAACTCGAAAAATCTAAAGAGCTCTTTGAAAACCTCTACAAAACTCTGGAAACCTCCCAAAAAAGCTCTGAAACCCTCTAATTTAATTATATTTCGTAGCAATGTATCTACCAGCTAGTGTATTCGTTAATACCAAGATAAAGTAACTTAATTCTTTATAAAAATGATACAAACAAATTCATTACAATAGTGAAGATCATCTTTGATTGTAACTTAAAAATCCCTGAAAACACCAAAGAGTTGTGAAATATCTAAAGAGCTCGAAAAACTCTAAAAAAACCAAAGGAAAACTCCAAAAAGCTCTGCAAAGCTTTATTTTAATTATATTCTGAAGCACTGGTATATATAAGCTAGGAGATTCGTTAAAGAATGACATTAACAAATTCCCACCAATATTAAAGATCATATTTGAATCTATCGTAAAGAGCCCGAAAAAATCTAAAGAGCTCCGAAAACCTCTACAAAACTCTGGAAAACTCTAAAAAGTTCTGAAACCCTCTAATTTTATTATATTTTGTATTACTGGTATCTAACAGCTACTAGATTCGTTAAAACTAAGAGAAAGTAACTTAATTCTTTATAAAGAATGATACTAACAAATTTCTTACAATAGTGAAGATCATCTTTGAATGTATCCTAAAAATCCTTGAAAACACTAAAGAGCCCTGAAATATCTAAAGAGCTCTGAAAAACTCTATAAAGCTCAGAAAAACTCCAAAAGGTTCTGAAAAAGCTTTAATTTAATTATATTCCGTAGCATTGGTATCTACCAGGTAGGAGATTCGTTAATGAATGACTTTAACAAATTCCCACCAATATTAAAGATCATATTTGAATATATCGTAAAGAGCCCAAAAAAATCTAAAGAGCTCCGAAAACCTCTACAAAACTCTGGAAACCTCCAAAAAAGCTCTGAAACCCTCTAATTTAATTATATTTCGTAGCAATGTATCTACCATCTAGGTATTCGTTAAAACCAAGATAAAGTAACTTAATTCTTTATAAAGAATGATACAAACAAATTCATTACAATAGTGAAGATCACCTTTGTTTGTATCCTAAAAATCCCTGAAAACACCAAAGAGCCCTGAATATCTAAAGAGCTCTGAAAAACTCTAAAAAAACTCAGAAAACTCTAAAAAGCTCTGCAAAGCTTTAATTGAATTATATTCCGTAACACTGGTATATATAAGCTAGGAGATTCGTTAAAGAATGATATTAACAAATTCCCACCAATATTAAAGATCATATTTGAATATATCGTAAAGAGCCCAAAAAAATCTAAAGAGCTCCGAAAACCTCTACAAAACTCTGGAAACCTCCAAAATAGCTCTGAAACCCTCTAATTTAATTATATTTCGTAGCAATGTATCTACCAACTAGTGTATTCGTTAATACCA
Organism: Papaver bracteatum; assembly: GCA_023529315.1. Classification (NCBI taxonomy): domain Eukaryota; kingdom Viridiplantae; phylum Streptophyta; class Magnoliopsida; order Ranunculales; family Papaveraceae; genus Papaver; species Papaver bracteatum. The sequence goes on from JAJJWX010001863.1 coordinate 1,317,792, forward strand.
AGATAAAGTAACTTAATTCTTTATAAAGAATGATACAAACAAATTCATTACAATAGTGAAGATCATCTTTGTTTGTATCCTAAAAATCCCTGAAAACACCAAAGAGCCTTGAAATATCTAAAGAGCTCTGAAAAACTCTAAAAAAATGCAGAAAACTCCAAAAAGCTCTGTAAAGCTTTAATTTAATTATATACCTTAGCACTGGTATATATAAGCTAGGAGATTCGTTAAAGAATGACATTAACAAATTCCCAACAATATTAAAGATCATATTTGAATCTATCGTAAAGAGCCCGAAAAAATCTAAAGAGCTCCGAAAACCTCTACAAAACTCTGGAAACCTCCAAAAAAGCTCTGAAACCCTCTAATTTAATTATATTTCGTAGCAATGTATCTACCAGCTAGTGTATTCGTTAAAACCAAGATAAAGTAACTTAATTCTTTATAAAAATGATACAAACAAATTCATTACAATAGTGAAGATCATCTTTGATTGTAACTTAAAAATCCCTGAAAACACCAAAGAGTCCTGAAATATCTAAAGAGCTCTGAAAAACTCAGAAAACTCCAAAAAGCTCTGTAAAGCTTTAATTGAATTATATTAAAGTAGCATTGGTATATATAAGCTAGGAGATTCGTTAAAGAATGACATTAACAAATTCCTTACCAATATTAAAGATCATATTTGAATCTATAGTAAAGAGCCCATAAAAAATCTAAAGAGCTCTAAAAAACCTCTACAAAAACTCTGGAAACCTCAAAAAAGCTCTGAAACCCTCTAATTTAATTATATTTCGTAGCAATGTATCTACCAGCTAGTGGGATTCGTTAAAACCAAGATAAAGTAACTTTATTCTTTATAAAGAATGATACATACAAATTTGTTACAATAGTGAAGATCATCTTTGATTGTAACTTAAAAATCCCTGAAAACACCAAAGAGCCCTGAAATATCTAAAGAGCTCTGAAAAACTCTATAAAAACTCAGAAAACTCCATAAAGCTCTGTAAAGCTTTAATTTAATTATATTCCGTAGCACTGGTATATATAAGCTAGGAGATTCGTTAATGAATGACATTAACAAATTCCCACCAATATTAAAGATCATATTTGAATATATCGTAAAGAGCCCAAAAAAAAATCTAAAAGAGCTAGAAAACCTCTACAAAACTCTGGAAACCTCCAAAATAGCTTAATTCTTTATAAAGAAACCCTCTAATTTAATTATATTTCGTAGCAATGTATCTACCAACTAGTAAAAAATTCGTTAATACCAAGATAAAGTAAAATTAATTCTTTATAAAGAATGATCGTTAAAACAAATTCATTACAATAGTGAAGATCATCTTTGTTTGTATCCTAAAAATCCCTGAAAACACCAAAGAGCCTTGAAATATCTAAAGAGCTCTGAAAAACTCTAAAAAAATTCAGAAAACTCCAAAAAGCTCTGTAAAGCTTTCATTTAATTATATACCTTAGCACTGGTATATATAAGCTAGGAGATTCGTTAAAGAATGACATTAACAAATTCCCACCAATATTAAAGATCATATTTGAATCTATCGTAAAGAGCCCGAAAAAATCTAAAGAGCTCCGAAAACCTCTACAAAACTCTGGAAACCTCCAAAAAAGCTCTGAAACCCTCTAATTTAATTATATTTCGTAGCAATGAATCTACCAGCTAGAGTATTCGTTAAAACCAAGATAAAGTAACTTAATTCTTTATAAAGAATGATACAAACAAATTCGTTACAATAGTGAAGATCATCTATGATTGTAACTTAAAAATCTCTGAAAACACCAAAGAGCCCTGAAATATCTAAAGAGCTCTGAAAAACTCCAAAAAAACTCAGAAAACTCCAAAAAGCTCTGTAAAGCTTTAATTTAATTATATATCGTAGCACTGGTATATATAATCTAGGAGATTCGTTAAAGATTGACATTAACAAATGGCCACCAATATTATTTGAATCTATCGTAAAGAGCCCAAAAAATCTAAAGAGCTCTAAAAACCTCTACAAAACTCTGGAAACCTCCAAAAAAGCTCTGAAACCCTCTAATTTAATTATATTTCGTACCAATGTATCTACCAGCTAGTGTATTCGTTAAAACCAAGATAAAGTAACTTAATTCTTTATTAAGAGTGATACAAACAAATTCGTTACAATAGTGAAGGTCATCTATGATTGTAACTTAGAAATCCCTGAAAACACCAAAGAGCCCTGAAATATCTAAAGAGCTCTGAAAAACTCTAAAAAAACTCAGAAAACTACAAAAAGCTCTGTAAAGCTTTAATTTAATTATATATCGTAGCACTGGTATATATAATCTAAGAGATTCCTTAAAGAATGACATTAAAAAATTCCCACCAATATGAAGGATCATATTTGAGTCTATCATAAAGAGCCCGAAAAAATCTAAAGAGCTCCGAAAACCTCTACAAAACTCTGGAAACCTCCAAAAAAGCTCTGAAGCCCTCTAATTTAATTATATTTCGTAGCAATGTATCTACCATCTAGGGTATTCTTTAAAACCATGATAAACTAACTTAATTCTTTATAAAGAATGATACAAACAAATTCATTACAATAGTGAAGATCATCTTTGATTGTATCCTAAAAATCCCTGAAAACACCAAAGAGCCCTGAATATCTAAAGAGCTCTGAAAAACTCTAAAAAAACTCAGAAAAACTCCAAAAAGCTCTGTAAAGCTTTAATTTAATTATATATCGTAGCACTGGTATATATAATCTAGGAGATTCGTTAAAGATTGACATTAACAAATGGCCACCAATATTATTTGAATCTATCGTAAAGAGCCCAAAAAATCTAAAGAGCTCTAAAAACCTCTACAAAACTCTGGAAACCTCCAAAAAAGCTCTGAAACCCTCTAATTTAATTATATTTCGTAGCAATGTATCTACAAGCTAGTGTATTCGTTAAAACCAAGATAAAGTAACTTAATTCTTTATTAAGAGTGATACAAACAAATTCGTTACAATAGTGAAGGTCATCTATGATTGTAACTTAAAAATCCCTGAAAACACCAAAGAGCCCTGAAATATCTAAAGAGCTCTGAAAAACTCTAAAAAAAACTCAGAAAACTCCAAAATGCACTGTAAAGCTTTAATTTAATTATATTCCGTAGCACTGGTATATATAAGCTAGGAGATTCATTAAAGAATGACATTAACAAATTCCCACCAATATGAAGGATCATATTTGAGTCTATCATAAAGAGCCCGAAAAAATCTAAAGAGCTCCGAAAACCTCTACAAAACTCTGGAAACCTCCAAAAAAGCTCTGAAGCCCTCTAATTTAATTATATTTCGTAGAAATGTATCTACCATCTAGGGTATTCTTTAAAACCATGATAAACTAACTTAATTCTGTATAAAGAATGATACAAACAAATTCATTACAATAGTGAAGATCATCTTTGATTGTATCCTAAAAATCCCTGAAAACACCAAAGAGCCCTGAATATCTAAAGAGCTCTGAAAAACTCTAAAAAAACTCAGAAAACTCTAAAAAGCTCTGTAAAGCTTTAATTAAATTATATTCCGTAGCACTGGTATATATAAGCTAGGAGATTCGTTAAAGAATGATATTAACAAATTCCCACCAATATTAAAGATCATATTTGAATATATCGTAAAGATCCCGAAAAAATATAAAGAGCTCCGAAAACCTCTACAAAACTCTGGAAACCTCCAAAATAGCTCTGAAACCCTCTAATTTAATTATATTTCGTAGCAATGTATCTACCAGCTAGTGTATTCGTTAAAACCAAGATAAAGTAAATTAATTCTTTATTAAGAGTGATACAAACAAATTCGTTACAATAGTGAAGGTCATCTATGATTGTAACTTAAAAATCCCGGAAAACACCAAAGAGCTCTGAAAAACTCTAAAAAAACTCTGAAAAACTCCAAAAGGATCTGAAAAAGATTTAATTTAATTATATTCCGTAGCACTGGTATATATAAGCTAGGAGATTCATTAAAGAATTACATTAACAAATTCCCACCAATATGAAGGATCATATTTGAGTCTATCATAAAGAGCCCGAAAAAATCTAAAGAGCTCCGAAAACCTCTACAAAACTCTGGAAACCTCCAAAAAAGCTCTGAAGTCCTCTAATTTAATTATATTTCGTAGCAATGTATCTACCATCTAGGGTATTCTTTTAAACCATGATAAACTAACTTAATTCTGTATAAAGAATGATACAAACAAATTCATTACAATAGTGAAGATCATCTTTGATTGTATCCTAAAAATCCCTGAAAACACCAAAGAGCCCTGAATATCTAAAGAGCTCTGAAAAACTCTAAAAAAACTCAGAAAACTCTAAAAAGCCCTGTAAAGCTTTAATTGAATTATATTCCGTAGCACTGGTATATATAAGCTAGGAGATTCGTTAAAGAATGATATTAACAAATTCCCACCAATATTAAAGATCATATTTGAATATATCGTAAAGATCCCGAAAAAATATAAAGAGCTCCGAAAACCTCTACAAAACTCTGGAAACCTCCAAAATAGCTCTGAAACCCTCTAATTTAATTATATTTCGTAGCAATGTATCTACCAGCTAGTGTATTCGTTAAAACCAAGATAAAGTAACTTAATTCTTTATTAAGAGTGATACAAACAAATTCGTTACAATAGTGAAGGTCATCTATGATTGTAACTTAAAAATCCCTGAAAACACCAAAGAGCCCTGAAATATCTAAAGAGCTCTGAAAAACTCTAAAAAAACTCAGAAAACTCCAAAAAGCTCTGTAAAGATTTAATTTAATTATATTCCGTAGCACTGGTATATATAAGCTAGGAGATTCATTAAAGAATGACATTAACAAATTCCCACCAATATGAAGGATCATATTTGAGTCTATCATAAAGAGCCCGAAAAAATCTAAAGAGCTCCGAAAACCTCTACAAAACTCTGGAAACCTCCAAAAAAGCTCTGAAGCCCTCTAATTTAATTATATTTCGTAGCAATGTATCTACCATCTAGGGTATTCTTTAAAACCATGATAAACTAACTTAATTCTGTATAAAGAATGATACAAACAAATTCATTACAATAGTGAAGATCATCTTTGATTGTATCCTAAAAATCCCTGAAAACACCAAAGAGCCCTGAATATCTAAAGAGCTCTGAAAAACTCTAAAAAAACTCAGAAAACTCTAAAAAGCTCTGTAAAGCTTTAATTGAATTATATTCCGTAGCACTGGTATATATAAGCTAGGAGATTCGTTAAAGAATGATATTAACAAATTCCCACCAATATTAAAGATCATATTTGAATATATCGTAAAGATCCCGAAAAAAATATAAAGAGCTCCGAAAACCTCTACAAAACTCCGGAAACCTCCAAAATAGCCCTGAAACCCTCTAATTTAATTATATTTCGTAGCAATGTATCTACCAGCTAGTGTATTCGTTAATACCAATATAAAGTAACTTAATTCTTTATAAAGAATGATACAAACAAATTCATTACAATAGTGAAGATCATCTTTGTTTGTATCCTAAAAATCCCTGAAAACACCTAAGAGCCCTGAAATATCTAAAGAGCTCTGAAAAACTCTAAAAAATCATCTTTGAGAAAACTCCAAAAAGCTCTGTAAAGCTTTCATTTAATTATATACCTTAGCACTGGTATATATAAGCTAGGAGATTCGTTAAAGAATGACATTAACAATTTCCCACCAATATTAAAGATCATATTTGAATCTATCGTAAAGAGCCCGAAAAATCTAAAGAGCTCCGAACACCTCTACAAAACTCTGGAAACCTCCAAAAAAGCTCTGAAACCCTCTAATTTAATTATATTTCGTAGCAATGTATCTACCATCTAGTGTATTCGTTAAAACCATGAGAAAGTAACTTAATTCTTTATAAAAAATGATACAAACAAATTCAATACAATAGTGAAGATCATCTTTGATTGTATCCTAAAAATCTCTGAAAACACCAAAGAGCCTTGAAATATCTAAAGATCTCTGAAAAACTCTAAAAAAACTCAGAAAACTCCAAAAAGCTCTGTAAAGCTTTAATTGAATTATATTCCGAATCACTGGTATATATAAGCTAGGAGATTCGTTAAAGAATGACATTAACAAATTCCCACCAATATTAAAGATCATATTTGAATCTATCGTAAAGAGCCCAAAAAAAATCTAAAGATCTCTGAAAACCTCTAAAAAACTCTGGAAACCTCCAAAAAAGCTCTGAAACCCTCTATATTAATTATAATTCGTATCAATGTATCTATATCTTGGGTATTCGTTAAAACCAAGAATAAATAACTTAATTCTTTATAAAGAATGATACAAACAAATTCGTTACAATAGTGAAGATCGTCTTTGATTGTAACTTAAAAATCCCTGAAAACACCAAAGAGCCCTGAAATATCTAAAGAGCACAAAAAAACTGTAAAAAAACTCAGAAAATTCCAAAAAGCTCTGTAAAGTTTTAATTTAATTATATTCCGTAGCATTGGTATATATAAGCTAGGAGATTCGTTAAAGAATGACATTAACAAATTCCCACCAATATTAAAGATCACAATTGAGTCTATTGTAAAGAGCCTGAAAAAATCTAAAGAGCTCCGAAAACCTCTACAATACTCTGGAAACCTCCAAAAAATCTCTGAAACCCTCTAATTTAATTATATTTCGTAGCAATGTATCTACCAGCTAGGGTATTCGTTAAAACCATGAGAAAGTAACTTAATTATTTATAAAGAATGATACAAACAAATTCATTACAATAGTGAAGATCATCTTTGATTGTATCCTAAAAATCCCTGAAAACACCAAAGAGCCTTGAAATATCTAAAGAGCTCTGAAAAACTCTAAAAAAACTCGAGAAAAACTCCAAAAAGCTCTGTAAAGCTTTAATTGAATTATATTAGAATCATTTGGTATATATAAGCTAGGAGATTCGTTAAAGAATGACATTAACAAATTCCCACCAATATTAAAGATCATATTTGAATCTATCGTAAAGAGCCCAAAAAAAATCTAAAAAGCTCTGAAAACCTCTACAAAACTCTGGAAACCTCCAAAAAAGCTCTGAAACCCTCTAATTTAATTATATTTCGTAGCAATGTCTCTACCATCTAGGGTATTCGTTAAAACCAAGAGAAAATAACTGAATTCTTTATAAAGAATGATACAAACAAATTCGTTACAATAGTGAAGATCATCTTTGATTGTAACATAAAAATCCCTAAAAACACCCAAGAGCCCTGAAATATCTAAAGAGCTCTGAAAAGCTCTAAAAAAACTCAGAAAACTCCAAAAATCTCTGTAAAGCTTTAATTTAATTATATTCTGTTGCATTGGTATATATAAGCTAGGAGATTCGTTAAAGAATGACATTAACAATTTCCCACCAATATTAAAGATCATATTTGAATCTATCGTAAAGAGCCCGAAAAATCTAAAGAGCTCCGAACACCTCTACAAAACTCTGGAAACCTCCAAAAAAGCTCTGAAACCCTCTAATTTAATTATATTTCCTAGCAATGTATCTACCATCTAGTGTATTCGTTAAAACCATGAGAAAGTAACTTAATTCTTTATAAAAAATGATACAAACAAATTCAATACAATAGTGAAGATCATCTTTGATTGTATCCTAAAAATCTCTGAAAACACCAAAGAGTCCTGAAATATCTAAAGAGCTCTGAAAAACTCAGAAAACTCCAAAAAGCTCTGTAAAGGTTTAATTGAATTATATTCCGTAGCACTGGTATATATAAGCTAGGAGATTCGTTAAAGAATGACATTAACAAATTCCCACCAATATTAAAGATCATATTTGAATCTATCGTAAAGAGCCCGAAAAAATCTAAAGAGCTCTGAAAACCTTTACAAAACTCTGGAACCCTCCAAAAAAGCTCTGAAACCCTCTAATTTAATTATATTTCGTAGCAATGTATCTACCAGCTAGTGTATTCGTTAAAACCAAGATAAAGTAACTTTATTCTTTATAAAGAGTGATACATACAAATTCGTTACAATAGTGAAGGTCATCTATGATTGTAACTTAAAAATCCCTGAAAACACCAAAGAGCCCTGAAATATCTAAAGTGCTCTGAAAAACTCTAAAAAAACGCAGAAATATCCAAAAAGCTCTGTAAAGCTTTAATTTAATTATATTCCGTAGCACTGGTATATATAAGCTAGGATATTCGTTAATGAATGACATTAACAAATTCCCACCAATATTAAAGATCATATTTGAATATATCGTAAAGAGCCCGAAAAAATCTAAAGAGCTCCGAAAACCTCTAAAAAACTCAGCAAACCTCCAAAAAAGCTCTGAAACCCTCTAATTTAATTATAATTCGTATCAATGTATCTACAGCTTGGGTTTTCGTTAAAACCAAGAATAAATAAGGTAATTCTTTATAAAGAATGATACAAACAAATTCGTTACAATAGTGAAGATCATCTTTGATTGTAACTTAAAAATCCCTGAAAACACCAAAGATCCCTGAAATATCCAAAGAGCTCTGAAAAATTCAAAAAAACTCAGAAAACTCCAAAAAGCTCTGTAAAGCTTTAATTTAATTATATTCCGTAGCAATGGTATATATAAGTTAGGAGATTCGTTAAAGAATGACATTAACAAATTCCCACCAATATGAAAGATCATATTTGATTCTATCGTAAAGAGCCCGAAAAAATCTAAAGAGCTCTGAAAACCTCTACAAAACTCTGGAAACCTCCAAAAAAGCTCTGAAACCCTCTAATTTAATTATATCTCGTAGCAATGTATCTACCAGCTTGGGTATTCGTTAAAACCAAGAATAAATAACTTAATTCTTTATAAAGAATGATAAAAACAAATATGTTACAATAGTGAAGATCGTCTTTGATTGTAACTTAAAAATCCCTGAAAACACCAAAGAGCCCTGAAATATCTAAAGAGCACAGAAAAACAGTAAAAAAACTCAGAAAATGCCAAAAAGATCTGTAAAGCTTTAATTTAATTATATTCCGTGGCACTGGTATATATAAGCTAGGAGATTCGTTAAAGAATGACATTAACAAATTCCCACCAATATTAAAGATCACAATTGAGTCTATTGTAAAGAGCCTGAAAAAATCTAAAGAGCTCCGAAAACCTCTATAATACTCTGGAAACCTCCAAAAAAGCTCTGAAACCCTCTAATTTAATTATATTTCGTAGCAATGTATCTACCAGCTAGGGTATTCGTTAAAACAATGAGAAAGTAACTTAATTATGTATAAAGAATGATACAAAAAAATTCATTACAATAGTGAAGATCATCTTTGATTGTATCCTAAAAATCCCTGAAAACACCAAAGAGCCTTGAAATATCTAAAGATCTCTGAAAAACTCTAAAAAAACTCAGAAAACTCCAAAAAGCTCTGTAAAGCTTTAATTGAATTATATTCCGAATCACTGGTATATATAAGCTAGGAGATTCGTTAAAGAATGACATTAACAAATTCCCACCAATATTAAAGATCATATTTGAATCTATCGTAAAGAGCCCAAAAAAAATCTAAAAAGCTCTGAAAACCTCTACAAAACTCTGGAAACCTCCAAAAAAGCTCTGAAACCCTCTAATTTAATTATATTTCGTAGCAATGTATCTACCAGCTAGGCTATTCCATAAAACCATGAGAAAGTAATCTACATACAAATTAGGTATTCTATGATTGTAACTTAAAAATTAAAACCAAGATAAAGTAACTTTATTCTTTATAAAGAGTGATACATACAAATTCGTTACAATAATGAAGGTCATCTATGATTGTAACTTAAAAATCCCTAAAAACCCCAAATAGCCCTGGAATATCTAAAGAGCTCTGAAAAACTCTATAAAAACTCAGAAAACTCCATAAAGCTCTGTAAATCTTTAATTTAATTATATTTCGTAGCACTGGTATATATATGCTAGGAGATTTGTTAAATAATGACATTAACAAATTCCCACCAATATTAAAGATTATATTTGAGTCTATCGTAAAGAGCCCGAAAAAATCTAAAGAGCTCCGAAAACCTCTACAAAACTCTGGAAACCTCCAAAAAAGCTCTGAAACCCTCTAATTTAATTATATTTCGTAGCAATGTATCTACCAGCTAGTGTATTCGTTAATACCAAGATAAAGTAACTTAATTCTTTATAAGGAATGATACAAACAAATTCATTACAATAGTGAAGATCATCTTTGATTGTATCCTAAAATCCCTGAAAACACCAAAGAGCCCTGAAATATCTAAAGAGCTCTGAAAAACTCTAAAAAAACTCAGAAAACTCCAAAAAGCTCTGTAAAGCTTTAATTGAATTATATTCTGTAGCACTGGTATATATAAGCTAGGAGATTCGTTAAAGAATTACATTAACAAATTCCCACCAATATTAAAGATCATATTTGAATATATTGTAAAGAGCCCGAAAAAATCTAAAGAGCTCCGAAAACCTCTACAAAACTCTGGAAACCTCCAAAAAAAGCTCTGAAACCCTCTAATTTAATTATATTTCGTAGCAATGTATCTACCAGCTAGGGTATTCGTTAAAACCAAGAGAAAATAACTGAATTATTTATAAAGAATGAAACAAACAAATTCGTTACCATAGTGAAGATCATCTTTGTTTGTAACGTAAAAATATAAAAAAAACACCCAAGAGCACGAAAATATCTAAAGAGCTCTGAAAAGCTCTAAAAAAAAACTCAGAAAACTCCAAAAAGCTCTGTAAAGCTTTAATTTAATTATATTCCATTGCATTGGTATATATAAGCTAGGAGATTTGTCAAAGAATGACATTAACAAATTCCCACCAATATTAAAGATCATATTTGAATCTATCGTAAAGAGCCCGAAAAATCTAAAGAGCTCCGAAAACCTCTACAAAACTCTGGAAACCTCCAAAAAAGCTCTGAAACCCTCTAATTTAATTATATTTCGTAGAAATGTATCTACCATCTAGGGTATTCGTTAAAACCATGAGAAAGTAACTTAATTCTTTATAAAGAATGATACAAACAAATTCATTACAATAGTGAAGATCATCTTTGATTGTATCCTAAAAATCTATGAAATCACCAAAGAGTCCTGAAATATCTAAAGAGCTCTGAAAAACTCAGAAAACTCCAAAAAGCTCTGTAATGCTTTAATTGAATTATATTAAAGTATAACTTGGTATATATAAGCTAGGAGATTCGTTAAGGAATGACATTAACAAATTCCCACCAATATTAAAGATCATATTTGAATATATCGTAAAGAGCCCAAAAAAATCTAAAGAGCTCCGAAAACCTCTACAAAACTTTGGAAACCTCCAAAAAAGCTCTGAAACCCTCTAATTTGATTATATTTCGTAGCAATGTATCTACCAGCTAGTGTATTCGTTAAAACCAAGATAAAGTAACTTTATTCTTTATAAAGAGTGATACAGACAAATTCGTTACAATAGTGAAGGTCATCTATGATTGTAACTTAAAAATCCCTGAAAACACCAAAGAACCCTGAAATATCTAAAGAGCTCTGAAAAACTCAGAAAACTCCATAAAGCTCTGTAAAGCTTTAATTTAATTATATTTCGTAGCACTGGTATATATAAGCTAGGAGATTCGTTAAAGAATGACATTAACAAATTCCCACCAATATTAAAGATCATATTGGAGTCTATCGTAAAGAGCCCGAAAAAAATCTAAAGAGCTCCAAAAACCTCTACAAAACTCTGGAAACCTCCAAAAAAGCTCTGAAACCCTCTAATTTAATTATATTTCGTATCAATGTATCTACCAGCTTGGGTATTCGTTAAAACCAAGAATAAATAACTTATTTCTTTATAAAGAATGATACAAACAAATTCGTTACAATAGTGAAGATCGTCTTTGATTGTAACTTAAAAATCCCTGAAAACACCAAAGAGCCCTGAAATATCTAAAGAGCACAGAAAAACTGTAAAAAAACTCAAAAAACTCCAAAAAGCTCTGAAAAGCTTTAATTTAATTATATTCCGTAGCACTGGTATATATAAGCTAGGAGATTCGTTAAAGAATGACATTAACAAATTCCCACCAATATTAAAGATCACAATTTAGTCTATCGTAAAGAGCCCGAAAAAATCTGAAGAGCTCCGAAAACCTCTACAAAACTCTGGAAACCTCCAAAAAATCTCTGAAACCCTCTAATTTAATTATATTTCATAGCAATGAATCTACCAGCTAGGGTATTCGTTAAAACCATGAGAAAGTAATTTAATTATTTATAAAGAATGATACAAACAAATTCATTACAATAGTGAAGATCATCTTTGATTGTATCCTAAAAATCCCTGAAAACACCAAAGAGCCTTGAAATATCTAAAGAGCTCTGAAAAACTCTAAAAGAAACTGTAGGTACTGAATATCGCAAGATAATAGTTCACGAGTATCAGGAGAAAAGAGTTATAAAATGATACGATGATAGAATAAGCGCGAATAAATATGAAATTTTGTTAGGATGAAATAATTTTGCGAGTATAAGTTGCGATACTTCGTAACTCATGAACAACTGTATAAATTTTACTATAAATAGGAGTTCAAATGTAAAATTCGAGAGGTTCTTTTAGTGAGTGTTAGAAAATATTTTAGGAAAGAGAATAGAGAAAGTTGTAACTATTCTAATTCCATTTAGATACTTCTTTGTGATCAATTGAGAACATTAATAAGAAAATTGTTATTCATCATCAAGAACTTCTTGAGTTTTTACTAATTCTATTGAGGGTGTAGTTGTAGGTTATTCTGCAACTACATAATTGGCGCTAGAAACAGGGGACTTGAGAATTGTGGTAGCCTAAATTTGAGGGAATTGTGGAAAATTTGAAGATCAAATGAAGTCAGTAGATGGAGATGGCAAAAAAAAGAAGAATGTAATATGATCACAGAGACAATGATTGATGAATTTCATAGTAATATGAAGGGAAAAATATACAAGCGAGATTGTAGAGGAAGAAAAATCATGGAGGAAGAAAAGATGACAACTTTAGAAGAATGGGAAAAGCGAGAAAATCACATTTTCGATAGAGAAATTCCAAATAAAGACTTGAACCACACTTCACCATTGGTTATCACATTTCCAATCATGCTAGAAGATAAGAAAGCTGAAGAAAAATGGAAATTAAAACGAATTTTGGTTGATACAGGGAGTTCTGTTAATATTATATTCTATCATGCACTTAAGGGGATGGGAATTAGAGATGAAGAAATCATAAATTCAAAGTGTCTTATTCATGGATTAGGGAAATCTACAACAAAATCTAAAGGATAAATCGTCTTTCATGAGTATTACTAGGAGAAATCGAAACACATGTAATCTTGTGTGTGATAGATATGGAATCTCCATATAACATGCTGATAGGAAGGCCGTGGATTCATGCGATCAAATCTGTTGCTTCAACATTACATCAAAAAATCAAATTTCCTACACCAAATGGAATTCAAGAAATAAAAGGAGATCTTGATAGTGCAAAATTTTGTTATCAAATTGAAGTAACACAATGCGGAGGAAGAGCAAGAAAGAAACAACTTCGTAGGAAACTTGCGAAGGAAACAAGAAAAGAAGAAGGATTCCGAGTGTATACAATAAGAGCAAAGGAAGGGAGAGGTATACCAAATGAAATTCCAGAAAAAGAAGGGGAACCAGCAAAAATAATTAAAGAACCAACACCTATGGGGGAGCAAAGTCCAAGCTATGTTGCAGCTGAACCAACTAAAGAAATAAATATTGGAAGTAAAGAGGAGCCTTTATTCTTACTTAATTGGAACTAAGATGGATGAAGAAGAAGAAAAAGGACTACTGATCTTTTGCGAGAATATAAAGATATCTTCGCAGGAAGTGTAGATGAGATACCAGGAATTGATCCATCAGTGGCATGTCATAGATTGAATATAGATAAAAATATAAGACCATTCAAACAAAGAATAAGGAAGATATCACAAAATTATCATGTACGAGATAGAAGAAGAATTACAAAAGATGTTGGATGCGGGGATCATAAGGGAAGCAAAATATCCAGAATGGATTGCAAATATGGTCATTATTAGAAAAAGAATAAAGGAATAAGAATTTGCATAGATTTCACTGATCTAAACAAGGCATGTCCCAAAGATAGTTTTCCATTACGGATATACCACAAATGGTGGAATCACCTGCAGTCATGATAGAGTCACTTCACTTGATGGATATAAAGGGTATAATCAAATATCACTCGCAGAAGAAGATCAAGAACATACTGCCTTTTTTGCTCCAAGGGGTTTGTATTGTTATGTGAAGATGCCATTTGGTTTGCGGAATGCGGGTGCTACATATCAACGTATGGTTGAAAAAGTGTTCGCGAAGTGGATACATAAAACTTTGGAGGTATATGTAGATGATATGTTGATAAAAAGCAAGGAAGCTATAGACCATGTGCAAGATTTGAAGGAAATATTTGAGCAAATGAGAAAGTTCAACATCAAATTAAATCCTGAGAAATGTATAATTGGGGTTTCATCTGGAAAGTTCTTGGGATACATAGTATCGAAGGAGGGAATACAAGTTGATCCAGAAAAGGTCCAAGCAGTTCGTGACATGCCAACACCTGCAACGGTAAAAGAAGTACAAAAACTAAATGGACTCTTGGCTTCACTTGGGAGATTTATTTCGCGAATGTCAGATAAGTGCAAGCATTTTTTCAACATACTTAAGAAGGGAGCAAAATTCAAATGGACTGATGAATGTGAAAAATCTTTTCAAGGAATCAAAGAATACCTCGCAAATACATCTATACTACAAAAACCAGAGAAAAACGAAGAATTATTGGTATACCTCGCAACAACTCCATATGCTCTAAGTGCAGTTCAATACGAGCAGACGCAGGAGTAGAAAGGCCCATTTACTACATTAGTAAAACCTTTAATGCAGCAGAAAAGAACTATTATAAAATGGAGAAGTTAATCTTAGCCTTGGTTTATGCATCATTCAAGTTGCGAATATACTTTCAAGCACATGTCATAAAAGTGGTAACCAAAGTCCCAATTGAATCAGTCATGAAGAACACAAAAAGGTCAGGAAGAATAGAAAGGTGGAATGCACAAGTAAACCATTACAAGATAAAATAGGAAGTGTTATCATCACAAAAATCACAAGTTGTCGCAGATTTTTTGGCAGAATTTCCTTTGGAAGAAGATGAAGCAAAGTAGAGGAAATGATGGATGTTGAAGAAGAATTTGGAAATCCAAAAGACTTGTTAATGAGCACGATAGATGGAAAATTCTGGTGGATGGATCATCCAATAGTGAGGGAAATGGAATTGGAGTCGTGTTGATTTCACCAGAAGGATAAAGAACAACATTCTCATTAAGACTAGAATTTGCATCCACGAACAAAGAAACAGAGTACGAAGCTGTAGTGCATGCATTAAAGATCGCAATAGAAAAGAAGCTTGAAAGTATAAGGATAACAAGTGATTCACAATTAGTGATTTGTCAAATTAAAGGGGAATATACCACAAATGAATCTTCTTTGAAGAAATACAATAAACTCGTTGAGGAATTATCTGCGAAGATACCAAAATTAAAATGGAGACATATATCAAGAAAATATAACCGTCTCACAGATGCTTTTGCATTTATTCCAAGCATGATGACAAATCCAAATACAAGAAATATCCAAATACAAACAATTCAAAACCCATCAGTGGACAAAGAGAAAGAAATTGAAGAAGGCATTGCGATGGAAGTAGAAAGAGAGTTATCAAACAACATCGCAGATTGGAGAAAAGAAATTCATGAATACCTCGCAACAGGAGAAACATCCAGGAACAGACTAGAAGCACATAAATTAAAGAGTCATGCAACAAACTATGAGTTGTGAGAAGGAATTTTATACAGAAAATCTTTTAGTGGACCACCTCTCAGGTGCTTAACTCGCGAAGAAGGAGAAAAGATATTGAAGATGTTACATGGAGGAGAAGCTGGCAATCATAGTGGGGGAAGATCTCTAGCATATAGAGCAAAGATACAAGGATATTACTGGCCTTATATGCATACAGACGCAAAATTGTTAAATACGAAGATGCAAGGAATGCCAACGACATGGTAAAAGAATTCATGCACCAGGGGCTACATTAACTTCTTCAACAAGTCTTGGCCTTTTGGTAAATGGGGGTTGGATATTGTTGGACCATTTATACCGGATCTGGACAAAGGCGATACTTGATAGTTGCAACAGATTATTTCACGAAGCTCATGAAGTAAAAGCAAGTACAACATATTCGTGATAAAGATGTTTTTACGTTTATATTTGAGAACCTCATTTGCAGTGCGGTGTTCAAAGCACAACTAGTATCCGATAATGGAAAACAATTTGAGGGGGGAGAATATAGAGATGTTACTCAAGTGCTTTTAGAATAAAATGTGGGAAGTCAACCCCGTTGTATCCACAAGCTAATGGACAAGCTGAAGCAACAAATAAAACAATCGCAGATACAATCAAAAAGAAATTAGAAGGACATCTCAAAGGGTGGTGCGAGCAAGTACCTAGCGCAGTCTGGGCATACAATACAACTAGAAGAGAAGCAACTGGAATGTCTCCTTATTGTCTAACATATGGAGTAGAAGCAGTATTACCCACAGAGGTTGTAATTCCAACAACAAAGAAAGAATCTTGGGAAAGAAATTTAAGTGCGGGAGTAATATTAAGAGAATTGGATGATTTGGAAGAAAAAAGAGAAAAGGTGTTGCACCATATGAGGATTTATCAGGAACGATTAGCTCGAGAATACAACAAGAGAGTCATTGAACGTGAATATAAACCAGGTGATTTGGTCATGCGAGAAACACCTCGATATCAAAAAAGAAAATGGAGGGAAATTAGCACCAAAATGGGATGGACCATATGTTATTAAAGAAGTTGTAGGAAGCGGAGCTTATCGGCTGATGGATCCAGAAGGGAGAGACATGGGTTTGAGGCTCGGTAGACCTTGGAACAAATTATATTTGAAAAGGTATTACCCATAAAACTCATGAAATTTTTTACGAATATTGTTTGCTCGCAGGAAATTGGGAAAAGTTACGAATTTTCAAAATTTATATTCCGATTAAAATTTCATTAATTTGCGAATAAAAGACCGCAATCTGTGATCAGCCTCCAAAAAAGAAAGAGATCCGCAGAAAATTTTATACAGGCAAACCTTTGTGGCGTACACCCTAGTTCGCGAAGCTATAATTCGTAAGAGGCAAAGTCCTAAAGTACGTCATTTAAGGGGGTACCTATAATGTGGCTAAGGGTAACCGGAACACCACCAAGGGCCCTTAGTACATGGTAAAAATTTTGGGGTACAACCCAATAATTGGGTACCTATCCGGGTTAGACACCTTGGATTCTCACCTAATCTAACGACATTACGCAATATAAAATGCGGTGTAAGAAGATTTAGGCTGGGCGACTAAGGCATACTGTCTTTCCAAAGAAGTGCAGAAAACGATCAAGGCGCCGAGGTACACGGTTGATTCAAGAGTGCCATGTGAGGTTGAACCACATCTGCCATTTTTGACAAGTCTTGGCAAATGATGCACTTGGCCCAAAGATACCCCATAGGGTGCAACCTCGTAACTATAAGCCCTATAGGCAAAAAGGATAAGAGGTTGCGCTCAAAAGGTCGGTTGTTGGCGAACCGGATGGGAAGAGCTAACCTTGTATGGTCGATGTACGCTTCCTTGAAGGGGCAATCGGGGAAGATAAAGGGCAGCACCCTCCATTAGGGAGCTGATAAGTGCTATAAGACGCAAATGTCACGAGGCTTCTTGTTTGCGAAAACATAAAGGCTTGTCATATTTGTGCAACAAATGAAGTTCTGCGAGCCTTCTAAAAAAAAAAAAATAAATAAATAAAGAACTCGCAGAACATAATAAAGTTAAGATGAGATCAATGGGTCATTACATGAAAGTGTAGAGACGTCCTGCGATTTCATCGCAAGACGGCAATGTCATGGGGCTTTATGTTCGCAAGAATATTTAGGCCTGTCATATTGTCGCAACAATTCTGAAAGAGGCTAAAATACTATACAAAGAAGTTAAGATGAGATCAATGGGTTTTTGCATGAAAGTGTAAGAACGTCCTGCGATTTCATCGCAAGACGATAATGTCACGAGGTTGTATGTTTGCAAGAATGTTCAGACTTGTCATATTATCGCAAATAATTAATACAAAATAGGTGGCAAAATAAGACCTTTACCTAGGAAGGCATGATAAGACCACAGAAATTAATGAAATTTATTGCATCAATATCATTGAAGAAATTTTACAAGAATATACATCAAGATATTTTGAAGAGAAGACAGCTCTGGCAATATCATTGAAGAATTTTACGAGAAGTCCTATCAAAAAAGACAACATCATTGAAGAATTTTAATGAAGACTTAACAAAAAAATGCGATTTTGATAACAATCAAATACGAGATAAGTTCATATTAAGTAAAAGTTTACGAGAATTACATACTTCTTATACTTCTCCATATATTGAATATTTCACAAAAAGATTGAATACTTCTTATAATTCTTCAAGAATATCTCATATTTATTATACTTCTTTAATGGATATTTCATTTGGTGAAAGTTAAATACTCATTATACTTCGTCATATGTTACATAATTATTCAAAGATCGAATACTTCTTATATTTCTTCATTTGATGAATTGAATACTTCTAATACTTTTTATATCTCTTCATTCGGTGGATCGAGTACTTCTAATACGAAAAAGGGAATTGTGTATTTCTAATAATTCATGTGGTAGATTGAATACTTCTAATACTTCTTATATCTCTTCATTTGATGGATTTGGTACTTCTAATACTTCTACAAAGGTTGAAACTTCGTAAGATAAACTGAGGCAGATATTTTAATACTTCAAACAATGTTTAATCATTTAAAGAGAAATAATAGGGGGAAAAGGATATACTAAGCTTTATCTGTGAGTTATATATTATTTCTCTTCACATGATCAAATGGGGCAAATTTAGTCAAAGAAAGGTTAAATTATCTTCGCAAAATATCAAAAAGAAAGGATAGATCATCTTCGTAAAATATCAAATGTACTTCTCAAAAAATAGAATTGTTCGCAAAAAAGGAAACTAACGGTAATTAAGGGAAGGAATTCAGAAGAAAGAAAGAAAGGAGAGCCAATGATAAATTGAACATGGAATATTATCATGCTTTATCAATACTCTGTGCTGGATCTTTAAGATCAGAGGGGTCATTAGCAGCCTTCGACTTTTGTGAGATATCATCCTTGGAAGAATATGCAACAGGGACATCTCCTTGAGGAATAGATTCTTTCTCATCATCAAGATCTTCATCATCACTCTCATAATCGAAATCACTATCAGGCTCACGAGCAACTTCATCGTCAGATATCTTCAGAGGAGTAATCTTTACAGGAGGCAAGCCTCTTGATAAGAGAATGTTATTCGCAAAGACTAGATCTTTCAGATGACTTTCACGAAGTATAGCCTTTTGATGATTGGTATCTTCGATATCCTTGGAATAAGCAAGATAATTGAATCTCCGAGTAGCACGATCACGAGAGTTGATTAAGCGAGTAGAAAGCAAAGCATTCTTCTTACGAAGCTCAGAACAGGAGGCTTCTAATCCAGCTTTTGCATTACGAAGGTGGTTCTCAGATTCTGCAAATAAAACAAAGTTCAAAGAATAAAATTTGCGAGTATAACGAAATTTAAAGATATACCAGAGGCAGTCAAATTTTAATGACTACCTTCTCTTTGCGAAGTAAGAGATTGAGTTAAAGATAGACAACAGTTCTTCATCTGATTCATCGCATTATCAAAACCATCACCAACTAATCCTTTAAGTCGAGATTGAAGCTTTTGATCTTTAGAAAGGAGAAAATTTTTATCCTTCGCAAGTTTGGCATTAAGACTTTTTAATGACGAGTAATCTTCTTCAAGTTGATTCTTCTTAGCACACAAGACTATATTCTTATTAATAAGGGAATTCTTCTCAACAACAAAAGAATTTCTTTCAGCATCTGAAGACTTCTTTAATTCCTCAAGTTCACCTTTCAACAAAGAAAGAAGATTTTCTTGATCGCAACATTTATTCTGAAGAGTCTTTAATTCTTGCGAAGAAACAATCATTGTATTCAAAAACGAACATTTCTCTTCTAATAAGAGCATCAGAGTTGTCAAGAGCACACGAGTAAAGATTAGATAAATGGGAGAATTGGTTTGAGAGGCTTTCATGCTTGGTTCGATATTCTGTTGCATCTGATTCATGGTGAAGTACCAATCTTCTACATTTCTGGATGGATTCTATAAAGGGGAATGGGTTTTAATGGATGTTCAAGCATATGAAGAATATAAATAAATAAAAGAGAAAATATGAAGATAGTAATCATACCTTTCAGTTCATCATTTCTTTTGAGAAGAATCGCACAGTCCAGAGAATTATTCGAAGATGATGATTTTCTTTACGAAGATCCTCGCCTTGCTTGAGAAGCTTTCAAAGAATGGCGAAGTAATTCAATTTCTTTTTCCAAGGATTGACGTGAAGAAGAAATGTCTGGATTGACGAAATTATTCAGAACTTCGCAAAATTCATATTGCGAACGAACATTAGTAGATTTCGCAGTATTGGTCAAAACCTCAGATAACATTCGGAAAGTTGAATAAATTCCATCTCGAATTTCTTGAGGAAGAGGAGAAGAATTTGAAGGAATAAGAGCAAGCTGCAAATTGTCTGGAGAAATAGTACTCAATGGATTTGGGGACAAGACAGGTTTTTCTAAAGAAGAAGTTGAAGAAATATTTTGCGAGGGTTGTTTTTCAAAAGAAGAAGTTGAAGAAATATTTTGAGAGGGTTGGTCTTGAAGAAGTGTTGATAAATTGACATTGATAGGAGATTGAAAAGCAGGTAATGGAGTAGAGCGGGAGTATGTGAAGAAGCATTTTCACGAGGAGGAGAGGAAAATTCCTTATCAAATTCAGGAAGGAAATCATCAATCGGAATTAATGGTGTGGGTTTAGTTATTCGAGATCTCTTGCTTGGATTTGGTTTTTCGTCAACCTGCGAATCAAAATGTAGATTAAAAATTGAGGCAACAATATATTGTTCAGGAAAGAAGACAGAGTATTTTAAGTACCTTTTGATTCTCAGATTTTCTTCTTCGTGGATTAAGGCTTGGATTCTTTAGTTGAGATTTCATCTGAGAAGTTATTTTGCTGAAATAAACCAAAATCAGATAACAAATTATACAGAAATTAAAGAGGAGAACAAATGAAATATGCAGAGATAGAGGGAAATTACCTTGGAGAACTCATGAAGATACAGTAGAAGAAAAAATTGCAGAGAAAATAGTGATAGAGAGTATGAGTAGAAGATAGAATTGCGGAAATAAGAAGAAGAAAAGGAGGAGAATATAAAGGAGTTATATAAGGGAATAACTAAAAAAGAACGGTTACAAAAGACGTGTCAAAATTTCAAAAGACTAAGTAACGGTTATGTTCTCACGATCATTTCTTCTTCGTAGAATTGACATGAGAAGAGGCAAGATGTAGGTACTGAATATCGCAAGATAATAGTTCACGAGTATCAGGAGAAAAGAGTTATAAAATGATACGATGATAGAAGAAGCGCGGAGAAATATGAAATTTTGCGAGGATGAAATAATTTTGCGAGTATAAGTTGCGATACTTCGTAACTCATGAACAGCTGTATAAATTTTACTATAAATAGGAGTTCAAATGTAAAATTCGAGAGGTTCTTTTAGTGAGTGTTAGAAAATATTTTAGGAAAGAGAATAGAGAAAGTTGTAACTATTCTAATTCCATTTAGATACTTCTTTGTGATCAATTGAGAACATTAATAAGAAAATTGTTATTCATCATCAAGAATTTTTGAGTTTTTACTAATTCTATTGAGGGTGTAGTTGTAGGTTATTCTGCAACTACAGAAACTCAGAAAACTCCAAAAAGCTCTATAAAGCTTTAATTGAATTATATTCCGTAGCACTGGTATATATAAGCTAGGAGATTCGTTAAAAAATGACATTAACAAATTCCCACCAATATTAAAGATCATATTTGAATATATCGTAAAGAGCCCGAAAAAATCTAAAGAGCTCCGAAAACCTCTACAAAACTCTGGAAACCTCCAAAAAAGCTCTGAAACCCTCTAATTTAATTATATTTCGTAGCAATGTATCTACCAGCTAGGGTATTCGTTAAAACCAAGAGAAAATAATTGAATTCTTTATAAAGAATGATACAAACAAATTTGTTACAATAGTGAAGATCATCTTTGATTGTAACGTAAAAATCCCTAAAAACACCCAAGAGCCCTGAAATATCTAAAGAGCTATGAAAAGCTCTAAAAAACTCAAAAAACTCCAAAAAGCTATGTAAAGCTTTAATTTAATTATATTCCGTTGCATTGGTATATATAAGCTAGGAGATTCATTAAAGAATGACATTAACAAATTCCCACCAATATTAAAGATCATATTTGAATCTATCGTAAAGAGCCCGAAAAATCTAAAGAGGTCCGAAAACCTCTACAAAACTCTGGAAACCTCCAAAAAAGCTCTGAAACCATCTAATTTAATTATATTTCGTAGCAATGTATCTACCAGCTAGGGTATTCGTTAAAACCATGAGAAAGTAACTTAATTCTTTATAAAGAATGATACAAACAAATTCATTACAATAGTGAAGATCATCTTTGATTGTATCCTAAAAATCCCTGAAAACACCAAAGAGTCCTGAAATATCTAAAGAGCTCTGAAAAACTCAGAAAACTCCAAAAAGCTCTGTAAAGCTTTAATTGAATTATATTCCATAGCACTGGTATATATAAGCTAGGAGATTCGTTAAAGAATGACATTAACAAATTCCGACCAATATTAAAGATCATATTTGAATATATCGTAAAGAGCACGAAAAAATCTAAACAAACCTCTTGAAACCTCCAAAAAAGCTCTGAAACCCTATAATTTAATTATATTTCGTTGCAATGTATCTACCAGCTAGGGTATTCGTTAAAACCAAGAACAAATAACTTAATTTTTTATAAAGAATGATACAAACAAATTCGTTACAATAGTGAAGATCATCATTGATTGTAACTTAAAAATCACTGAAAACACCAAAGAGCCCTGAAATATCTAAAGAGCTCTGAAAAGCTCTAAAAAGACTCAGAAAACTCCAAAAAGCTCTGTAAAGCTTTAATTTAATTATATTCCGTAGCACCGGTATATATAAGCTAGGAGATTCGTTAAAGAATGACATTAACAAATTCCCACCAATATTAAAGATCATATTTGAATCTATCGTAAAGAGCCCGAAAAAATATAAAGAGCTCCGAAAACCTCTACAAAACTCTGGAAACCTCCAAAAAAGCTCTGAAACCCTCGAATTTAATTATATTTCGTAGCAATGTATCTACCGGCTAGGGTATTCTTTAAAACCATGAGAAAGTAACTTAATTCTTTATAAAGAATATTACAAACAAATTCATTACAATATTGAAGATCATCTTTAATTGTATCCTAAAAATCTCTGAAAACACCAAAGAGTCCTGAAATATCTAAAGAGCACAGAAAAACTCAGAAAACTCCAAAAAGCTCTGTAAAGCTTTAATTGAATTATATTCCGTAGCACTGGTATATATAAGCTAGGAGATTCATTAAAGAATGACATTAACAAATTCCCACCAATATTAAAGATCATATTTGAATATATCGTAAAGAGCCCGAAAAATCTAAAGAGGTCCGAAAACCTCCACAAAACTCTGGAAACCTCCAAAAAAGCTCTGAAACCCTCTAATTTAATTATATTTCGTATCAATGTATCTACCAGCTAGGGTATTCGTTAAAACCATGAGAAAGTAACTTAATTCTTTATAAAGAATGACACAAAAAAATTCATTACAATAGTGAAGATCATCATTGATTGTATCCTAAAAATCTCTGAAAACACCAAAGAGTCCTGAAATATCTAAAGAGCTTTGAAAAACTCAGAAAACTCCAAAAAGCTCTGTAAATCTTTAATTGAATTATATTCCATAGCACTGGTATATATAAGCTAGGAGATTCGTTAAAGAATGACATTAACAAATTCCGACCAATATTAAAGATCATATTTGAATATATCGTAAAGAGCCCGAAAAAATCTAAAGAGCTCCGAAAACCTCTACAATACTCTTGAAACCTCCAAAAAAGCTATGAAACCCTCTAATTTAATTATATTTCGTTGCAATGTATCTACCAGCTAGGGTATTCGTTAAAACCAAGAGAAAATAACTGAATTCTTTATAAAGAATGATACAAACAAATTCGTTAAAATAGTGAAGATCATCTTTGATTGTAACGTAAAAATCCCTAAAAACACCCAAGAGCCCTGAAATATCTAAAGAGCTCTGAAAAGCTCTAAAAAAACTCAGAAAACTCCAAAAAGCTCTGTAAAGCTTTAATTTAATTATATTCCGTTGCATTGGTATATATAAGCTAGGAGATTCGTTAAAGAATGACATTAACAAATTCCCACCAATATTAAAGATCATATTTGAATCTATCGTAAAGAGCCCAAAAAATCTAAAGAGGTCCGAAAACCTCTACAAAACTCTGGAAACCTCCAAAAAAGCTCTGAAACCATCTAATTTAATTATATTTCGTAGCAATGTATCTACCAGCTAGGGTATTCTTTAAAACCATGAGAAAGTAACTTAATTCTTTATAAAGAATGATACAAACAAATTCATTACAATAGTGAAGATCATTTTTGATTGTATCCTAAAAATCTCTGAAAACACCAAAGAGTCCTGAAATATCTAAAGAGCTCTGAAAAACTCAGAAAACTCCAAAAAGCTCTGTAAAGCTTTAATTGAATTATATTCCATAACACTGGTATATATAAGCTAGGAGATTAATTCTGAGAATGACATTAACAAATTCCGACCAATATTAAAGATCATATTTGAATATATCGTAAAGAGCCCGAAAAAATCTAAAGAGCTCCGAAAACCTCTACAAAACTCTTGAAACCTCCAAAAAAGCTCTAAAACCCTATAATTTAATTATATTTCGTTGCAATGTATCTACCAGCTAGGGTATTCGTTAAAACCAAGAACAAATAACTTAATTCTTTATAAAGAATGATACAAACAAATTCGTTACAATAGTGAAGATCATCTATGATTGTAACTTAAAAATCACTGAAAACACCAAAGAGCCCTGAAATATCTAAAGAGCTCTGAAAAGCTCTAAAAAAACTCAGAAAACTCCAAAAATCTCTGTAAAGCTTTAATTTAATTATATTCCGTAGCACCGGTATATATAAGCTAGGAGATTCGTTAAAGAATGACATTAACAATTTCCTACCAATATTAAAGATCATATTTGAATCTATCGTAAAGAGCCCGAAAATATATAAAGAGCTCCGAAAACCTCTACAAAACTCTGGAAACCTCCAAAAAAGCTCTGAAACCCTCTAATTTAATTATATTTCGTAGCAATGTATCTACCGGCTAGGGTATTCGTTAAAACCATGAGAAAGTAACTTAATTCTTTATAAAGAATGTTACAAACAAATTCATTACAATAGTGAAGATCATCTTTGATTGTATCCTAAAAATCTCTGAAAACACCAAAGAGTCCTGAAATATCTAAAGAGCACAGAAAAACTCAGAAAACTCCAAAAAGCTCTGTAAAGCTTTAATTGAATTATATTCCGTAGCACTGTTATATATAAGCTAGGAGATTCGTTAAAGAATGACATTAACAAATTCCCACCAATATTAAAGATCATATTTGAATATATCGTAAAGAGCCCGAAAAAATCTAAAGAGATCCGAAAACCTCTACAAAACTCTGGAAACCTACAAAAAAGCTCTGAAACCCTATAATTTAATTATATTTCGTATCAATGTATCTACATCTTGGGTATTTGTTAAAACCAAGAACAAATAACTTAATTCTTTATAAAGAATGATACTAACAAATTCGTTACAATAGTGAAGATCATCTTTGATTGTAACTTAAAAATCACTGAAAACACCAAAGAGCCCTGAAATATCCAAAGAGCTTTGAAAAAGTCTAAAAAAACTCAGAAAACTCCAAAAACCTCTGTATAGCTTTAATTTAATTATATTCCGTAGCACCAGTATATATAAGCTAGGATATTCGTTAAAGAATGACATTAACAAATTCCCACCAATATTAAAGATCATATTTGAGTCTATCGTAAAGAGCCCGAAAAAATATAAAGAGCTCCGAAAACCTTTACAAAACTCTGGAAACCTCCAAAAAAGCTCTGAAACCCTCTAATTTAATTATATTTCGTAGCAATGTATCTACCGGTTAGGGTATTCGTTAAAACAATGAGAAAGTAACTTAATTCTTTATAAAGAATGTTACAAACAAATTCATTACAATAGTGAAGATCATCTTTGATTGTATCCTAAAAATCTCTGAAAACACCAAAGAGTCCTGAAATATCTAAAGAGCACAGAAAAACTGTAAAAAAACTCAGAAAACTCCAAAAAGCTCTGTAAAGCTTTAATTTAATTATATTCTGTAGCACTGGTATATATAAGCTAGGAGATTCGTTAAAGAATGACATTAACAAATTCCCCCCAATATCAAAGATCACAATTGAGTCTATCGTAAAGAGCCCGAAAAAATCTAAAGAGCTCCGAAAACCTCTACAAAACTCTGGAAACCTCCAAAAAAGCTCTGAAAACCTCTAATTTAATTATATTTCGTAGCAATGTATCTACCAGCTAGGGTATTCGTTAAAACCATGAGAAAATAACTTAATTATTTATAAAGAATGATACAAACAAATTCATTACAATAGTGAAGATCATCTTTGATTGTATCCTAAAAACATTCTCTCGATTCAATGACAGCACCAAAGTGCTCTTCTTAATTTCAACATCACGGCCGCCTTCTCTCTTGATTTCAGGTGGGATGAAAGAAAGGCATATCAATGATTGGGAACTGAATTTGGTTTTTAGATTTTGTGTAGGAACATGATTCAGCCAACCAAGTGCAGTGGATAAAGGCCAACCTAGGGTGCTTGGCCTGTCAGTTCCAGATAACTGAAAATATATTTCTTTCATAATTTCCTTCGTAATTCTTCTTTCCAATGCCTTAAAAGAGTTGTGTGCTTGCTAGCTTCGCCTCCATCTACGCCTTGTCCTTTTAAGCAGCATTTCTTCTTCTTTTGCTCCAATGACTCCTAAATACCTAAATAATCAGAAGCAAAACATAAGATACATAATTTACAAGAAATCTAAGCAAAGAAAGCATAAACAATAGATAAATATATAGGTGTTTTAGACACCTATCAAATTCCCCCACACTTAGACTTTGCTAGTCCTCGAGAAAATCAAACAAAATAATTCTAAAAGATACATACAACTCCGTCTCGTCGAGGATACGGTTACTCTAAGCATGAATAACATGCCTTTAAACCCCTAGGTGTCCCTAGTGGACGAGTTTTAGTCTCGTGAAGGTTTACAAGAGGTCTGCCTACAAAACCTATATTTCCAACTCCGTCTATGTGTGACAAATCAATGAATGAATCAAAATGACTACAGGAGGAGATACCTTGCGCAAATTCAGTTCATATATAAGTGCATAAAGTTTTCTTAGAAAGTCGAACAAACCACAATACTCGGAATCTGACTAACCACAATCACAATGAAAAGATTAAGAAGATGGATAAAGAGGTAGATGTGGCGAATATTCACAAGTGATCGATGTATCCCATATCTGTCGAAGGTCACTGCCAAGATGAACCTATCCTATTGGATTGAGCTACTGGTCAATTCTAGTGTTAACACACTGGCATATACAAGGGAACCAGTGGTCAACAAATTTATTTCTACATCAACTCACTGGCATATACAAGGGAACCAGGAGTGACTTTATTCAACACAATAATAATATTTTTCTTTTCTTTTCTTTTCTTTTCTTTTTCATTTTTTTTTTCCAGACGGCATGATTAAACCTTTTGGATTTAAGCGCATGCTTCTTGTTATCAAGCATGTGATAGTTGCCTTGGATCCTGCATTCCACGCTTGTTTAGGTGACGAAGACAGGGACTACGTTTCACACATACTGCTATTCCCAAGTGTCATTTTTATTCCGTTTGGTCTAATTGGTCGGTCTCTTTTTTTTTTTTTTCTTTTTTTTTTCTTAGCAACTCAATCACTCTGTTTCATCCTAGAAGTAATAACAACTCGATTTTTAGTGACCCACCAAAGCACTTAGAGAACAATAGATAAATATGGAAAAATAAAAATAGAATGTGATATGGTGATATTCCGAGATATGGTAACAACTAACATATAATTTATAATTTCTGAGCTATGTTCGTCTTTGTTAATTAATGGGTTCCTCAAATCCTGCAATCACAATAGTTCCATCCACTAATAGTGTCATCCTAAAGGCATAAATTTCTAGATTTCGGAGTTCAAAAAACATAATTTTTTCTTTGTTTTTCTATTTTTCTGATTTTTTTTTCTGATTTTTTTTTTTTAAAAAAAAAAACATAAAACAAACTATACAAACATATAAATGCTCCCCCACACTTAAACTTTACATTGTCCTCAATGTAAAATTTAGTCATTCAAAGTAAAGTTCAAGGTGGGAAATTCCGCAAATGATATGCAAAAACAAAGATAAAATAAAAGATAAAATGCTGAAAAATAAAAAGATAAAGGATAAAGATACAAAACCGGTGGGTTGCCTCCCACTTAGCTCTTGGTTTAACGTCGTCAGCCCGACGTTCAGCTCCAATTACTCCTCTAGAGGGAGTGGATCACTCAATGTGATCATATCCTGATTCTCCGCCACAAACTGCTCGTAGTATGGTTTCAAGCGATGGCCGTTAACCTTGGAAACCAGCCCTGTTTTTGGGCTAGTAATCTCAACTGCACCATGCGCAAACACATTAGTAACAACAAACGGTCCAACCCATATGGACCTAAGTTTACCCGGAAACAATTTAAGACGAGTATGGAATAAAAGCACTTTTTGCCCTACTTCAAAACTCTTTCGGGAAATCATCTTATCATGGAAATCTTTGGTCTTTTCTTTATAAATGCGTGAACTTTCATATGCATCATTTCGTATCTCTTCTAACTCATTGAGTTGAAGTTTCCTATGTTCACCAGCTGCATCTAATTCCATATTACATACCTTGATAGCCCAATAAGCTTTGTGTTCAAGTTCGACGGGAATATGGCAAGGTTTGCCATAGACAAGCCTAAAAGGAGACATACCAATTGGTGTCTTATAAGCTGTCCTATACGCCCACAAAGCGTCATTGAGTCTATAACTCCAATCCTTCCTTGTAACGTTCACCGTCTTCTCTAAGATGGTCTTAATCTCCCGGTTGGAAATTTCAGCTTGTCCACTCGTTTGTGGATGATACGGTGTGCCAACTTTATGAGAAATATTGTACTTCTTTAGAATAGCGTGAAAGGATCTCTTGAAGTGCGAGCCTACATCACTAATCACCACTCGAGGTGTTCCAAACCTAGAAAAGATATGTTCCTTCACAAACTCACAAACAACATGAGAATCATTGGTGGGAGTGGCTTTAGCTTCCACCCACTTAGAAACATAATCTACAGCAAGAAGTATAAAATATTTCCCATTGGAATTCACAAAAGGCCCCATAAAGTCTATACCCCAAACATCAAAAATCTCAACAGCGAGAATTGGTGTTTGCGGCATTTGGTTTCTAGCACAAAGGTTGCATGTCCTTTGACACCTATCACAAGATTTTCAAAACAAATATGCATCCTTAAACAATGTAGGCCAATAAAAACCACTTTCGAGAACCTTGAGGGCTGTCCTCTTGGCTCCGAAATGTCCACCACAAGCATATGAGTGACAAAAATTCAGAATTAATTGGAACTCGGATTCAAGTACGCACCTGCGGATCATTTGATCTGAGCAATGCTTCCACAAATAAGGTTCATCCCATATATATTGCTTGGCAATCTTCTTGAGCTTGTGTTTTTGGAATGTAGACATGGAACTAGGTACTTGACCCGTCACCAAGAAGTTGACAATATCAGCGTACCATGGAGTTGTGCCACCAACCGCAAAGAGTTGCTCATCCGGGAAGCTATCATGTAAAGGAATTGCTTCTTCAGACACAACCAATCTGCTTAGATGATCCGCTATGGTATTCTCACTGCCCTTCTTGTCCTTGATTTGCATGTTGAACTCTTGAAGAAGAAGTATCCACCTTATGAGCCTTGGCTTAGCATCCTTCTTTGTTAGCAAGTATCGAAGTGCAGCATGGTCGGAGAAAACAACCACCTTTGTACCCACTAAATAAGATCGAAACTTCTCAAGTGCAAACACTATAGCCAAAAGCTCCTTTTCGGTTGTGGAGTAGTTGATTTGTGCTCCGTTGAGAGTTCTTGAAGCATAATAAATGGCATATGGAACTTTACCATCTCGCTGTCCCAACACGGCTCCAACGGCGTAATCACTTGCATCGCACATCAACTCAAATGGCTTGCTCCAGTCGGGTGGTTTGATAATTGGTGCGGTAGTCAACAACTCTTTCAAGGTATCAAAAGCTTCCTTGCACTCCTTGTCACAATCAAAGGCCACATATTTTTGCAAAAGTCTACACAGGGGCATTGCAATCTTGGAGAAATCCTTGAT
This sequence comes from Papaver bracteatum, assembly GCA_023529315.1. Taxonomy (NCBI): domain Eukaryota; kingdom Viridiplantae; phylum Streptophyta; class Magnoliopsida; order Ranunculales; family Papaveraceae; genus Papaver; species Papaver bracteatum. Next base: position 1,348,528 of record JAJJWX010001863.1, read on the forward strand.
GAATCTCCTATAAAATCCTGCATGACCAAGAAAAGAGCGAACCTCCCTCACATTTGTGGGGTATTGTAAGTTCCGAATCAAATCTATCTTAGCCTTGTCAACCTCTAACCCTTTAGAAGATACAACATGGCCTAGCACAATCCCATGAGTGACCATAAAGTGACATTTTTCCCAATTAAGCACAAGATTAGTTTCTACGCATCTTTTAAGAATAAGTGTAAGGTTATCTAAGCATTTGTCAAAAGAATCACCATACACACTAAAATCATCCATAAACACTTCTATGATGCTTTCCACATAATCTGAAAAAATGCTTACCATACAACGTTGAAAAGTGGCTGGAGCATTGCACAAGCCAAATGGCATACGTCTATAAGAAAAAGTGCCAAAAGGGCAAGTAAACGTCGTCTTTTCTTGATCTTCCGGAGCTATTACAAGCTGGTTATAACCTGAAAAACCATCAAGAAAGCAATAGTAAGCACGTCTAGCCAACCTTTCAAGCATTTGATCAATGAATGGTAAAGGGAAATGATCCTTTCGGGTGGTAGAGTTGAGTTTTCGGTAATAAATGCAAACTCTCCAACCGGTCTGGATTCTAGTTGGAACCAAGTCGTTATCTTCATTTTTCACCACTATGATGCCGGACTTCTTTGGAACGACTTGAATTGGGCTCACCCATTTGCTATCGGATATGGGATAGATAATCCCAGTATCTAACAACTTCAGGATTTCTTTCTTGACTACTTCCATCATTGGAGGGTTCAAGCGACGTTGAGCTTCTCTTGTTGGTTTTGCCCCCTCCTCAAGAAGTATTCGGTGCATACATGTGGAAGGACTGATTCCTTTGATATCGGCAATGGTCCATCCAATGGCAGACTTGTGCTCTCTTAGCACTCGAATAAGATTCTCCTCTTGCACCTCGGTGAGGTTGTTGGAAATGATCACCGGTAACTCTTCATTGTCACCCAAATATACATATTTAAGGTGATCCGGAAGAGGTTTCAACTCAAGAGTGGGTGCCTGCACAATCGAGGGTAAAAGTTTCTCATTAGTAAGAGGCAAAGAAACATAAGACGTATTATACTTTGGTGGAACTTCTTGTAATGAGTTAAGAGATAAAACAGCCTCTTTAAGCTCATCACAAATAGACAATTCACTTTCAACGTCTTTGTATGTCCCATAACCTAAACCTTCGACTATGGTGTTCTCTAAAGCATCATCACTATTCAATTCAAACATCTTTTGAGCTAGAGTATCAATAATATCAATAGAAAAACATGAATTCACGTCACTAGGATATCTCATAGCCTCAAATATATTGAAACTTATGATCTCATCATCAAATTCCATAGTTAAAGCTCATTTGAAAACATCAATCTTGGTTCTCGCGGTTCTCATGAATGGTCTACCCAACAGAAAGGGGGTAGTCGATGGTGAATCCTCATCCATCATGTCAAGAACATAGAAATCATCCGGAAATATGAGTTGATTAACCTGCACCAAAACATCTTCAATAACCCCTTTCGGGTAAGAATTAGATCTATCAGCAAGTTGTATAACAATACCGATATCTTTAAGAGGTCCAAGTTTCAATGATTCATAAACGGAGGCAAGCATAACATTAATGGATGCTCCTAAATCTAGCATAGCACGCTCAAACTTGACTTTACCAATAATACATGGTATAGTGAAACTATCGGGATCTTTCAACTTAGGTGGGAGTTTCTTTTGAAGATATGCCGAAGCATTTTCCCCCACACTCATCACCTCATTACCGGTCAATTTGTGCTTGTTAGTGCACAATTCCTTCAAGAACTTCGCCCAGCGTGGAACTTGCCTTATCGCCTCGATGAGTGGAATGTTCACTTCAATCTTCTTAAAGATTTCCAAAAGCTCTTGGTACAACGTCTCCTTGTTCGACTTTGCAAACCTGCTAGGAAAAGGAGGAGTAGTAACATGAGTAGAAACACGAGTTTTAGAGTTAGAATTTGTTACTGGATCAGCCTTTTTAGGGGCTGTTTCACCCTCTTCTCTATCCAACTCAGGTTCATTGGACACCGGTGATGTTTCCGGTTTCTCTACTTGCTTCCCACTGCGTAGCTCAATAGCATTGGCATTCTCCTTGTGATTTACTGTTTGATAAGGAAGTTTTCCCTCTGCTTGTGCTTCCAATTTTCTCACTGCCATATCTAATTGACCCATTTGAGTTCGGATGTCTTTCATATCCATCTCTGACTTTTGCTTATCTTGCACCATTGTGTTGAGGATGAGATTCAACTTGTCATCTTTACTCGTGCCTTGAGTCACTTGATGTGGCTTTTGCAAGAAATGGTATCCACCTTGTTGATTAAAAGTAGGATTGGGAGCTGCAGCTTGCTTGTTGGCGTAGCTGAAATTGGGATGATCTCGCCAACCCGGATTGTATGTGCTAGAGTACGGATCATACCTCGGCCTTTGCTGATTTTGATACATGACATTTGCTTGCTCAACATCTTTGGTATATGATGATGATGGTATGACAGCCGCTGCGATTTGATGCATCATCCTCTCCATGTTGCCTATCCTTTGTTCCAAGTTTGAAGAATTGCCAACTTCATTCACCTTCCTTACCGCTGATTCATCTCTCGTGAAGAATTGTTGAGTGTTCGCAGCCATGTTCTCCAACAAACTTGTAGCTTCCGCAATGGTCTTGTTGGTAAGTGCACCACCACTCGCGGCATCAATCAAATGTCTCTCAGTAGAAAGCAACCCCTCATAGAAATATTGAATCACAAGTTGATCGCTGATTTGGTGGTGTGGGCAGCTAGATAAAAGCCTCTTGTATCGCTCCCAATACTCATGAAGAGTCTCTCCCGCTATTTGCCTAATACCACAAATCTCTTTGCGAATCACAGCTTCTTTTGATGCTGGAAAATACTTCTCGAGGAACAATTTCTTCATCCCATTCCATGTGGTTATGCTTCCAACGGGTAAGCAAAAGAACCACTCTCCTGCAGAATCTAAAAGGGAAAAAGGAAATGCTGTCATCATAGCCATATCCGCATCTGCAGTTGCTTGCTTCATACTAGTTACAACATGATGAAATTGTTGTAAGTGACGATTAGGATCTTCTCTGATAAACCTCGAATTTGGGAAGCAAGTTAATCAATTGCGGCTTCATCTCAATGTTTCCATTCAAATTTGAATACATAAGGGCTCTTGATCAAGGTTTGGAGAAGTGAGCTCCTTGAGTGTTCTTGGAGCAGGCGGTCGAGCTCCCATTGTGTTGTCTTCCTCTTGGTCCGAGTCCGAGAATTCACTTGGTGTAGAACTAGGAGGAAGTGGAGTATTCACTGCTCGAATGAAATCTCTAAGTAAAGTTCCTGAACGAAGACGTATACCAATAGGACTTGGTCTGCCTTCTCCGCGCATTCACCAAAGAAATCGCACCTGAAAATCAGATTCTTAAGATTGAATAAGTAAACTAAAATTGTAACCAAAAGCAAAAATAAAAACTAAGAATAAACAATAACAACTAAACTCGCCAGTGCCTCCCCGGCAACGGCGCCAATTTTGACGAGGTGTCGAATCTCGCAAAATAATATTTCTATACTTTTTACACTAGCAAGTAGTATAATGTAAGCAGGATCGTCCCAAGGGAGGAATGAAATCTAAGTTGTTATGCAAATACTCTTAGCAAAGATGATTGTGTTGTAGAAAATCTGAAAATTGTAAAATGTAACCAAATATGAGATGTGATTGATTAAAAAGTTCATTCTAGACCACGAAATTCAAACCAAATTGATATATAGCCAAGTTCGTTGCATTATCATGTTACTAACAACCCTATAATAATTAGTACGCTCAACTATTCCGTTATTATCTCCTAAGCTCACCGGATACGGAAGCGCTCGACTACCGGTTCCTACTTGCCAAGTTTCCTAGATGTACGCTTACTAGGTTTGACTTAAACAAATGCTCTAAGTTCTATGAGATAAGGTTGCTCCTAGTGATGAACTCAAAAGCATGAATCACCTACTAGTGTTGATTTCTACATATGGATACTTAACAAAGTCCCATCATCAGTACCCACATATTGCTACTTGTGTTTATCTTCTCTAGACAATTACGGGTCGAAGAAAATCTAAACTAGCAAATAGATTAAGAATTAATGATTCAATTTTGAACTTAAACCCTTAACAAATAATCCATAGACAATAATAGCATGGTAGAAAATCAATCAATAACATAAATGAATGCAAGTGAACAAGTTATTTCATATCAATTGAAGATTCATATTTCGGGCTTCGAAATCGCCCTTAATCAAAGAGAGTTTTAGCTACTCATAATATTGGAGCTCATCATCAAATATATTAAATGAAATAATGAAGATGAAAATAAAAGAATAGCAAACCCTAGTTCCAGCTCTCTGCAAAACTCCCAGTAGAATAGAAAATACGTGATAAACAAAGTTATAGAAAACTTTCCCTTTTGTAGCCTTTTTCTCCTCAAACTAGGTTATATCCCCAAAAGTCCACATCCAATGTGTTCACCAAGCCCACACAAGAGAAATATGTCTCTGAAATTTTGGGTCCAAAAATGCCACCGGAATTGCTGACGTCATCACCGGATCCGGCCACCGGCGCCGGAATCCGGTCGCCGGAAAATTTCTCTGATCGCTTGAACCATTGAAAGACATCACCAGGAAAGTGCACACTCCCAGAAGCTCAACTCCATTTCTCTGCAATTCACACATTCACAAAATACCATCTAAACCAATTCCTTGTTCTTGCGAAAACGTACCCAAAAGCGCGACTCGTAGCTCCCATATCCGGCCTCCAACTCTTCCATTCGACTCATACCCCCTTCATGATTCAGTGAAACATTATGATACCCACTTTCGGTTCCAAAATCCGGCAAACAGAAGTATGTTCACTGACTCGCCATTCTCACTGCATTTTCGCAGTGTTTACTGTTGTTCACAGCTGCAATTCTTCTCTACTTTATCTCAACTTATCCCTCACCAGCTGATGTTCATACCACCTGCAACATCTTATCAGTGCAAACATATACAATCACTATACCAGTTGTGCAGTCTCGACACCCTCTCTGCAACGCAGCATCCCTGCAACATACCACCAGGTCGCGATTGCACCTGCAATGCCAACCTGATCGTAGCAGTTCCACGATCCCTGTATCGTCTCGAGTTACGCTGCCATGCATCTTCTTACAATGCTCGGCAACTCAGTTTCACTCCCTTCTGCATCTGAACTGCAGTTACAGCTCACCACTGCTCCAACTAACATTCACGGACAATCCACCTGAGCTACTGCCTTACTCTTCCACGCATTGCTGTAGCTTCTCATTACCTCAGTTCGCACCAGTTTCTGCAGCACTAAGGCACAACAACACCATCTGGATTCATCTCATTATAGCAACCCTCGCGCACAGCCACTGAACCATGAACCAGTCATTCACAACTCCATAGTCCTTGTTCATTCTCCGTCTCGGTTCTGCTCCCTGGACCCTTGATAGCATCCACAAGAACCATTGTTACTAGCTGCATTGTCTTTGTTGTAGCTCAGTTCGCCTCCAAATCCAGCCACAATTCATCACCAATTCAGGCCACCTCTGTAGCTGCAATGCCTGCTCTTTAGCTGAACCTCATAGCTCCAGCACATCAACAACATACATCCACACCCACCTGCACTACAACTCCAGCAGCACTGGTTCAGTCCTTATCATCACCAAGCTGAATACCGCCACCAATGCTACCCAGCCACAGCTGCAAACACTCCAAACACCAGCCTTGCCATGCAATTTATCAGCTTCCCATATAAAATGTAACACCCTATTTCCTGCACTTCCACACCTGTAGCTCAACCTAGCTCCATTTCAGTTCACAGACCACCAACACCTCTAACATATTCCCTTTTGAGCTTCACTTCGGCCGCGAGACCTGTTGGCAGTAAATACCACCATATACTCTATGACAGTCACCATAGGAACATCCTCTCCCACTCATAACTTCAGTATCAGCTGCATTCACTGGCACTAGCTACTCCCTCCATAACTGCAACAACATAGCGCCAGTTCTCAGTTACACCCATCTGTGACATTAGCTAAGCCGCACTCCACAACCTGCAATGCTCCACAGCTTCGTCTCTGCAACCTTTGTTCATCTCAGTAGTGTCGACTCCAGCCGAGCTGCAACACCACAAGCCTAGCACCTTCACTACAATTGCAATCCCAGCTAGCTGACTGCATCTCCAATACCATGTTCATTACCATGAATCAATGGCCACAACTCACTAACACAGTGCCACACCACTTCTTCCTAGTACCAACAACATATGCACCTGCAACAACAGCTTCAACAGCAGCTTACAACCAGAACCACCTAAACCACCTGCTAAGCCATCAGTACATAGCACCAGAAACCACCAGGCTCAAGCCCTGCAATACTTCAGTTCCTAGATACAGCGGCTACAACTACTCCGTTCCTAGCTCACAATATCGAACCACAAGCCATCAAATCCCCAGACCATCGATGCCTTGCTCAGTAAATTCAGTTTTGGTACTCCCCATCGCAATCCATCAGCTCCATTTCGATCTCAAATTCCCATTTAATAAAACCCTAATTCAAATGCACATCGAACAAACTCAACACTCCACCATATTCGCGTTCAAAGAAAACCCATTTACTGATTCATTCCTCTTTATTTCTTCTTCGATTCACGGCAAAGAGCTTCTCACCAAACCCTGTTATAATCTCCACCTTCTCGATCTATTTCACCTCTGATTTAATCTAGTAACAGCATCATTCTCTTCATTGATTTCTCCCGCCAGCTGCAACAGCCACTCTCCACATTCTCTCGATTCAATTACAGCACCAAAGTGCTCTTCTTAATTTCAACATCACGGCCGCCTTCTCTCTTGATTTCAGGTGGGATGAAAGAAAGGCATATCAATGATTGGGAACTGAATTTGGTTTTTAGATTTTGTATAGGAACATGATTCAGCCAACCAAGTGCAATGGATAAGGGCCAACCTAGGGTGCTTGTCCTGTCAGTTACAGATAACTGACAATCTAGTTCTTTCATAATTTCCTTCGTAATTCTTCTTTCAAATGCCTTAAAAGAGCTGTGTGCTTGCTAGCTTCGCCTCCATCTACGCCTTGTCCTTTTAAGCAGCATTTCTTCTTCTTTTGCTCCAATGACTCCTAAATACCTAAATAATCAGAAGCAAAACATAAGATACATAATTTACAAGAAATCTAAGCAAAGAAAGCATAAACAATAGATAAATATATAGGTGTTTTAGACACCTATCAGTTTAGTCACTCGAGATCTCTTGTTGGGGTTTGGTTTTTCACCAGCCTACGAATCAAAATGTAGATTAAAAAACTGAGGCAACAATATATTGTTCAAAAAAAAAAGAAGACAGAGTATTTTAACTACCTTTTGATTCTCGGATTTTCTTCTTCGAAGATTAGGACTTGAATTTCTGGGTGAAGGTTTCACTTGAGGAATAACTTTGCTAAAACAAACCAGAATCAAACAATAAATTATACAGAAATGAATGAGGAAAACAAGTGAAATACACGAAGATAGAAGAAAATTACCTTGGAGAACTCATGATGATATGAATAGGAATAGAAAGTGGTAACGGAGAAAGTAATAAGAAGATACAATTGCAGAGAAAGTAAGAAGAAGAAAAGGAAAGAATATAAAAGAGTTTATATAAGGGAACAACTAGAAAAGGACGGTTACAAAAGACGTGTCCAAATTCTAAAAGACTAAGTGACGGTTATGTTCTCACGATCATTTCTTCTAAGAAGAATTGACATGAGAAGAGGCTAGATGTAGGTACTGAATATCACAAGATACTAGTTTACAAACATCGTAATGAATATAAGAGGAAAGAATTAAAAAATTATGTGATGATAGAAGAAGCACGGGGAAGTATGAAGATTTGCGAAGATAGTATAATCTTGCGAAGATGAATTGCGATACTTTGCAATTCATATACAGCTGTACAAATTTCATTATAAATAGGAGTTCAAATGTAAAATTCGAGAGGTTCTTTTAGTGAGTATTAGAAATTATCTTAGAAGAGAGAATAGAGAAAATTGTAACTATTCTAGCTCCATTTAGATACTTCTATGTAATCAATTAAGAGAATTAATGATAAAAAGTGTTATTCATCATCAAGAACTTCTTAAATTTTAGCAATTCTACTGAGGGTGTAGTTGTAGGTTATTCTGCAACTACAGTATTCTAAAATTGGTGTTGGTTAATCGCGTACTACACATCAAGATACTCACCAGGGGACGCAAAGTTAACTAAAGGTATGAAAACAACAATACCAAACATCCTGGAGACAGGCTAATACATTGCAAGTTGCTGTTGTTTGGTTGTATACCAGTGTCAAAGTTTTCAATCTCCATATCGTCGGTGGAACTCTCCTGACATGAGAACTGAAATAATGATTAGAAGATAAAAACCAAGAAAGAATGTAAAAATACAAATGATGATTGTGTATCTACAAGCCTAATTTTATAATTTGTACCCTGCGAATTCGAGGCAAGGCAACAGAACAGAACAAAACAAAGAAATATTAAGGGAATCCAAAAAAGAAAAGCAACAAATATTTGCATACGGCCATTACTGCATCATGAGGGTCTTTAGGTATGCTAGCAACAAAGCTTGGAACCTATATGCCAGTTTGGAACTTATAAAAAATGCCAGTTTACACATATTAAAATGGGTAAAATTGATCCCAGTTACGTAAAATAAGATGCTTTCGCGTCAAGGATCAAACTATTACAAGATACTAAATGTTTAAAGAACTAGTAAGAAGAATATCTGGGACTTGAGTTGAGGATTTGAATGAAAATTTAAACTTAAGATAAAGTATTATAAACCATTCATCACCCCTGCAACACGTAAACATACATCTTTACTTCAAACAATTCATGACTCAACAACATCATCAACTCCATCCCTATCATGCAACATATCCCTAGCTACAACTACAACTACAACTAATTTTGGATGAACCCTAATTCCCGATTGATTCATTATAGAAACTGAAATTAAACCCTATACATCATCAAAAAATTCAATGAAAAGCAAACCCATCACTAATTGATCAATCTAAAATCAATTTCACACAAAAACAAAGTTAATTTAAGAAACCCTAAATTCAACTTACCTTTCTGTTGAGTTTGAATCAACACACGAATCGACACCATGACCATCAAATATCCCTGATTCCATTGCATTTCTCTAAATCTCATACTCATGATCTTTTTCAGACTGCTGGTTCCTCAAAGTTTAAGAGAAGAGACGACGAGATGGTAACAGAGAAGATGCAAACCTATCAGTTATGGTGGAGAAGAAACGGTAGCAGAGAAGAGGCAGAGAAAAAAATGGTCAGGCTGAAAAACCAGATCTGTTTCAGTTTTGAGAAGACAATGCTGAAAAAAAAGGATAAAAAATTAGTAAATTTTTTTACGGGGAAATCATTTAGTCTGTCGGAAGCACGAAACCGACAAAATAAAACTGCTCATTTGACTCATCCTACTATTCAAGGTTGTGAAATCGTGAATCGTGGAGCGAATCGTTTTTCATTTTTGAGAATCGAATCGTATATTAAATCGTGAATCGGAGATTCACAATTGATTACTGAATCGTATATTTTTTTATAAGTATTATTGAATTATGTGGAGTACTTATCATAAAGAGTATATTTTTTCCTAGTTTTGATCTTTGTTTCATATTATAATAAAAAAGTTCATTCCATATCAACAAAAATCAAGGTGGAGCATTGGTTGGAGTCCTCACATGTGACATAGGAGGTCCGGTGTTCGAAACTTTTCACACTTGAGTAAAATGAATCGAATCGTGCGATTCAAATCGTAAATCGCACGATTTTAAAAATCATGCTACTATTTCCTACGGTTGGTCAAACAATCCTCACAAATAGTCATTATTTGTGACACCGTTAAAAAAAAGCCCTCACTAATATGACTTGTTTTTGTAGTGTATGTAACTACCCTATATAAAGAGACTCATTAGATTCAGAAAAGAGGGGGGTGAATTTTTGGAGCGTTAAGAAAGTTTTGAGGAGAGAGAAAATCCAAGAGAATCAAATAATAAAGTGTTGTTTTTCATCTTCAAATATGTGTTGATTATTGTGAATTCTTGTGAAGGGTGTAGTGTAGGTTTTCCTGCAACTACAACAACAACGAACCTTTACCAGAGAAAGGTTGAAAATCGGTTTTAACAATTGCAAGCAAAAGTTGAAAACCGTCGAAACTTATATTCTTTTATGCTAATGTAGTTGCAAGAAATCCCACAACACACCCCATATAATATTATGATAATAATTTCTAGATCTAAATCTATTTCATAACCAAAATAAAGATTAAAGTGCTAAAATTATAAAATAAGACACAAGATTTACGTGGTTCGATCATTGTGATCTACATCCACGGGGTTAGGGTTATTCACTATGATTATTGAAATTACATTTAGGTTACATGGAGACTCCATTAATGAGTATTTGGAGCTCTAGATTTAGTTTTTGGGGAAGAAGATGATAAAGAAAATAAATTTCTCTCTCTTACAAAAAATACCTCCCTCTCAGAATGTGTTCCTCCCCTTTCTCTCTCCTGCTCTTCTCTTTATATATGTGTTTAGATAGTGGATGACATCTCACATATAACTCATATTTCCTCTATTTTAGGATCCCTTACTACATTCTCGCAAGCTCTCTCCATAATCTCGCAGCATCTCTCTCTATCATTCTCGCAAGGCTCTTGCTAACTTCTCGCAGGGCTCTTGCTATATTCTCGCAAGCTTTTTCTATAACAAGATTGTTCGCACGTGCATATGCACGCGCAAGCTCACTTATTCATTTGTTCACAGGGATTGGAATTCATCTGTTCACAGGGATTGGAATTCATCGCATGTTATCGAGAGTATAATTATTTATATATTTATTGATTAAATCACCAATGTACCCTGGATTTTATGTGTAACATACTGTTCATGTGGTCACAACAAAAGGGCAATTTAGGAAATTATTTTTTTGGCATCTTTGTTGTGCACGTGCCTTCCTCTGTGCTTGAGCCTAAGTATTATTTTACCTGTTTATGGACCCTCCTAATGTGATCAGCTCTTTCTTTACAGTCTACTAATTTTTATTTTTCTCATTTACCATTTTAGCCTCATTTAATTTAAGGGATATTTTTAAAAGAGGCATACAACAAAGGGTGGAATTGAGATTCCAAAATGTGCAGCTTCAACACTGTGCCTAAGGGGTCTTCGCTTTATATAAGTGATTTCACAATGTCTTCATATCTTTCTCATGTTTTATGATGTCGTTGTCGATTACGTCACTTCTGTAATTAATTTGCGCCATTTGCAATGTGTGGTAGAAGTCTTCGCAAGAGTGTTGTTGTTGAGAGATTCTTCTCCTACAGCTAAACCAAAACAGATTCAACATACTGTGACTTTTTCACATATTGTTTCTATAGGAACCCCTCATGATCCTTTGATAAAGCCTACCAACATGGGCTAGAACTTAATCCTGCTAAATCAAAAAGTCACCCAAACCATAAGGGTTCACAACATATTATGAGATCGAATATCAAGGTAATAAAACCGAAATCAAACATCCCATAAACATACATAGCAAATAAATAAAGCATTAAAACAAAGGCTATGTAAATCAAAAACTATCACAAGAAAAATTATAAAAATAACTTTACTCATAATAGTTTTTATTCATAATAGATTTATACAATCAATGAAAGAAATCACAAATTGATGTCTATTTTTCTAGATTAAGTATTACAACATATAACTTAATCTCTAGTGGTGCTCTTGTTGTTCACCGATATTTCATCAGTGTTCAAACTGTTAAAGCATGTCTCAAGAGACTTGTCTGCAACCACTTCCCGTTTCTCAAATTTCTCAACTTGAATTCTCATATCAGCAATTTCATCTTTTGTTTCCTCAATATTATCCTTGAGCCAATCTTGATTTCGAATCGTTGTTATGAGGTTGGTTCTGAGTTCTTCAAAACCATGGATAAGTCAACCATATTATCAGAACGAACCCACTTGGTTTTGGTTGGATCTTGTAAATTGTAGGCCAACAAACATGACTCATCTTGTGATCCAACAGAACCTTCAGAATCATAATCAGACATGATTTTTGATCTGCTTCTTTTCTTCCTCTCAGTATTGATTCCTTGACAATCTTTAACACTTTGAGCCTCCTCCTTATTAGTCTTTGAGACACTGCGAGTTATTGGAGGCATGCTTGGTTATATATATAAGATGATTGATCAGGGTATCAATATACTGGAAGAGATAGTTTCCATATACAAGGGGACAACTTTCGGACCGAAAGATATCAGAAGAACCCGAAAATATTAAAGAATATATTTCGTTTCCTTTTGTCCGAACTTCTTAGTTTTATTCAAAAATTCCAAATAAAACTTATCTAGAAAATCATGATAAACATGAACAATTTTTGGATCTACAACTATCCATAAAACTTACAACTTTTCTGATAATCAATTTACACAAACACATGTGCTCCAGATTTATTATGCCATTCCCATCCATAAATACGAGCACATATGAGGATGAGAATGAACAATTTTGATACAACTAAGTTCCATCGGAATAAGCTTTTTCAAGCTTATATTGAATATCAGAAACATAGTTCATGTTTCTTTTAGGGAATTTCTGCCCAATGTATTTTCTCCCAAAACGATGATCTTTTATAACTCTAGAGATATGATCATGTAGAGAAATTGTACCGATATGAGAATTCTCAGATATTGATAGATCTCTCTTAATTCTTTCTATGAGATTTTCATACGATTTTCTCATTATAATGACTTCCTTATGCTTCACATCAGTGAGATTATCTGAAAAAAATTATTGGAAATTCCTCATTGTTTTTTTTTTTTGCAGAGATTCTCTCTTTCCCTTCCTTCTGGAATCGTTCTTCATCAAAACAAGAATTGTTTCGACATGGATGAGGACGAATATTCTTCCAGAAGCTATTGTCAACTCTTTCCTCTGATTTTGAGTTAATCATATAGGGTTGTGGCACAATCTGTCTTTCTACTGAGGAATGATCTTTCAGTTTTTTAAGACAAGAAACTTCCTTCAATATTTTGACCACGGTATGTTGAAGAAGTATAAGTTTCCTGTCAAGTGACTGAAAAGTGTATTCCTTAAGATCATTGTCATGGAATCGGTTCAAAGTTTCCTTTGGACAAGATTTCATTTGATCATCAGTATACGTAGAAGCTTGTTTCTCATCCTCTTCTGACTTGATGTAGTTCAGCAAACCACCATCATTTTGATCTTTTTCAGATGTGACTAAAATAACAAAATCATTCATCAGAGTCATTGGACATGTCTCTTTATTAAGAGAATTAACAAGAGCTTCTAATTTGACAATAAGATTCATATTCTCTTCAACCAGACTATCTAGTTGACTATCTTTATTTCTGATCTCCTGTTTAAGAAGATTTGACTTTGTATTTAAAATAACCATTTTAGAAGACAGAGATTTTACAGGCTTTAGGAGTTTTACCAACTCTTTATCAACATATTCTTTTTCATCAGAAAAGGACACAGATGTTTTCGCAACTCCTAGATCATGAGTCAACGAAGTAGTAACATCTTCAACCTTTGAGTAGTCATACTCTTTCTTAACGTTAACTAAATCAGACAATGGATTCATTTCTTATAGGATGGATCGCACCAAACACAGATTGTTAGATCTTTTCGTGTTTGTCTGCTCTGATACCAATTGAAAAGGAGAGGGTACCCAAATATGCCTCAAGATAAAACTTTTCCTTCCTATAAGTCCTTTCTCCGAAAGTAATTGTCTATGGACTGAGTCAAGACAATGAAACTAATCGGTTCACACTTGGTGTGAGCTTCTATGGATACGCGATCGAGACAATACAACAACGAAGTATGTTTACTTGATACAAAGGTTCGGAATTAACCAAACTCAATAGGATTCACATATCAAGTAAATAGGAATTAACGTTTGTGCAATTTACTTTAATTATAATAAAACAATTATAATACAGAAATATAAAGTAAATGACACAACAAGATTTTGTTAACGAGGAAACCGCAAATGCAGAAAAACCCAGGGACCTAGTCCATAATTGAATACTCTCAGGATTAAGCCGCTATACAAAATAAACCAACTTCGTATAGTTTATACCAAGCAACTAAACCTATATTTCACCTAGTTCCGCCTGTATTCCCACACCCCCAACCTGTAAACAAGTCACATACTTGGACTAATTCCTTTGGTTCGTATTCCAAACAGTAAATGAACAACAAATCTTTTTGGTATCAACTCTCTTTAACCAAGTGATATGAGTTGCGCAAAGGCTCTTCTGTTTATCTTAACATAAATTCCTTTGCCAGGTTCCAAGACCTATCTTATGTTCAATCTCAAAAAGGTAATCGTTAAGATTAATCCTATAAACACTCTTAATCCAAAGAACTGTGTTGATGTCGATCTTCTCAATTAATCAATCTAATCTACCACGAGGATAAACCGATTATTAATTGGATCCTCTTTTACTAAAGCAAGTATTGTGCACACCAAATATTATAAACACCAAGTTAGAAATCTTCTATCTCTTCTTTGATCTTCAATAAACACCTGCACACAACTACTTGAATCTCTTGTGATCAATCACATACATAACGGAGTCTGTTAACAATGGATTATCACAAGATCGTCTTTAGATCTAACAACAGTCTAAAGATCCCTGTCGAAACCTTGAACTAGTTTGAGTGAATCTTATATCAGAAGAGAAGATTCTCAAGCATAAACAAACTAGGTGCAATCAAAGTTCAACCACCGTTAGTCACTCAAATTAATACAAAAACTAAAGATAAACCGCAATATCTAGTTTCCCACCAACGGTACGCACTAGAGCTTCTTAATCCCAGAGAAGACTTTAAACTGAGCGGCCGTAAGAGATTTTACTTAATTAGATTATTCTCCTCTCTGATATGTGGTTTCACCAGTAACAGTACAATAGAGGAAGTTTACTGTCATAAAGGATTATTTTGCTTGAAATGCAAACTCAAAATATTTAATAGATAAGGAAGTTTGGATACCAAGGAATTTCCAAAACCGAAAATATTCTCAAGATATTTTTCCATATTAACCCAAATTCGGTTTTCGTAATTCTTGTGAATGCACTGTCCAAAAATAATGATCGAAATCTTCTTGGAAAATCTTTAACTAGCAAATGCACATTACTAATTCTTATTTTCCATATATAATTAAAAACCTTAATTAAAAGATTCTTAACTTATTGAAATTCGATCTTGGGATTTACTTCCTTCGTAGCTGTTAAGGAATATCATTGAATAATAAAAGAATACACATTAATGTGCGTGTTCAAAGTGTGTCGACATCTTACTCTTACAAGTCCTTTTTCATACTTACTCACTTGAAACCGATTTACCACAATTCCAAACAAGTTTAGAATTGGTTCATCCGACTTTCAAGAACTGTATGATTGATCAAGTAACACTCAATCAAAAACCATGGGTGTAACGGTTCTACCAAAATAAGTTTCGGTTCTACCTCCATGTGAGTATTGTGAATAGTTACACTTGCTTACCAAAGATACGTCTAACTAGGTACTAGGATCGGTTCCCCATATATATTTGGTATCTAACTTGTATGCACTGCACATGTCCATAGGATCGGTTCCCCCTTCCCAAAAACATGTTGCACATGTTCATAGGATCAGTTCCCCTTTCTACCATAAACCTTGCTGCATCTCATACAAGGATCGGTTCCCCTTGTGATGCACTGCACCTCTTACTAGGTGATTACTTAAGATCGGTTTCACTAATCATGAACTTAATAAGTTCAGACATACACAACCTGGTCATACCCCAGGTGATTACTTAAGATCGGTTTCACTAATCATGAACTTACTTCCTCAGAACACATGTAAACATTGTTCCCTAGGATGAAATCCTCACCTCATACCCATACATAATCACAATAACATTCATACGATTATGTCGATGTCTTATATACAAAGTTTAATGGTTAAGCAAGAAACTTCATATTGTATTCCTTAATACTCTGTCTATCTAGAGTGTTCATGCTTCGCAGTTTTATGTTTTCAACTAGGTATCACCCCGGCCTACGGCCAGGGCTCAACCTTTTATTATAAATCATCTTTGGTTTAACACGAAGCAAACATGTGTAATCTTGGTGCCATTTTTTTGTTGATGAAATCTCTTACATAGTCTTAGAGTCTTAAACTAAAAGTTGTTATTATTGAATAAAAAGAACACAACAATCTATAGAGGAGTAATATGAGCCACCCTATAAATAAGCTCAAACATTCAAGAAACCCCTTAAGTATATATGAATACTCGTAAATACTTGTATATAGAAATAGTGATCCAATTTGTTGTAATTTTAATTTCTATCATAGTGTATTTGGATTTTGTGGTTGCCTTAATAAGTACCAATGATGCTTAAATTTCAGATGACACCACGTACAGATTTGGAGTACTCGTTCGCTTGATTTTAGCGATGGTATTAGAAAATGTATATTCAGTCCGCCCAAATAGTTATACATTCTCGTCGATAATACATAGTAATTAAGTATGTCAGGATCAGGACTTAAACTTACAGGAAAATTAACATTCCCAATATACATTCTTTTGACTTTTAGTGCCCACACACCGAATGGTTCATATCCTTACCCAGTCTATAAATTAATTTCAGTTCTTTGTTAGCCCAAAAGTGGCAGTATCATTTCGAATAGATATTCATTTTACTTAATTAATATCTACATCTCTTCTTTTTCTTCTAACATATCCAAGTACATCTTCCAAATTAATTGGGAAAGAGATACTCCATCTGATTCCAATAGATAGTGGTCATCCTTGACAGTAATATTTCTAAAAACATACACCCACTTAAAAACTAAGGAACATTACGACTTGCCGAAGTTCCAATTGGATCCGGTAATGTTGCCAAAGAATTGAATAGAGAACAATAGGTTGAATAATGAGCGCAGTACTATACAAATATGGTGCCTTTGTGAATGGGCAAGACAATCCTTTGTGGCCCTTCCTACCCGCGCACAACACATACATGAAGATATTATGTAAGAACCTTAATTTATTTATTTTTGATCTGTAAATAAGGGATAATATGTAAGAACTTAATTAATCATGCAGTATTATCACCACATCCAGAAGGCCATTCAAAGTAAAATGAAGTTACTTACCACTAATCATAATAAACATCATTTTGTCTTTCCATACGTCGGATTAAACCATGAAAAATATTCAACAAAAAAGTTTCATGTTTCTCCAACTCAATGCCCCACATCTTAAGCTTTTTTCATTGGATAATACATGTAAGCTTTTCTTACGCTAAGTACAGATGTTTCCAGAATGCTTCTTAAATTTTGTGGTATCATCGGTGAGTTTCCCATTGCCTCAAAATTTATGAAAGTACTACCTTCATTGTCGCGTTTCTACTCTGCCGTAAGATATACTCATTCTTAAGATATACTCATTATTTTTAATCAGAGCAGTTTTGACAACCTTATAAGCATCATCATTGAAATATTCTTTCAGCGCTTTTAGCATATCATCATCAACATTTTGTACCCATGTATCATCAAATACCATCTACGGTCCACAAATATCGAAGCTACAGATATGTGCATTTCATGGGAAAATTGAATCGGGCTTTCATTTATCATCTCATGTGCGCATTCAAAAACACCAACTTTGGACCGATCTTCCCAAAAGGTGCAAATCTCTAAAGCTTCAATACTGCTTCATGAATTGGACGCAACAGTAGTGGTTTTTTCGTAGTCTTTGACTCTTGAGTGAACTTCACTGCTTCGAAAATTGGACTATCCTAACCACATGTTTTGTCACGTACTGAGCATTTCTCTGTTCACGGGTGGGTTTTCCAACATCAACATGGATTAGAGATACCATTTGAGTATCCCATCCTACTTGGGGTACCTACGAAAAATGATTGGCATACAAACAAAGATGCTACCTTTAAACTTTTACATAGTATCTCATATTACTCGATCATAACCCTTTTCGAAGTTAGGTATTTGTTTTATTTTAGGAATCTGTTTACACAATTAGCGATTTGATAAGTTAGGAATTTTACAGAGATAGCAAGGGTTCGGTTAGGTACTTGGGTTTAGTCGTCGGGAGATATGGCTAAAAGGGCCCTGTCGGTGCATAAAAGTTATGGGACCAAGGCATAATCAAAGCCGTCGGATGCTTTGGCCCTTTTATGCACTCAGCTAATCTCAGCCGTCCTTTGGATTGTCATAAGCCATCAGACAATCTAATATGTCCATTGACACAACCGGTCAATCTCATCCATCCTTTGGCTTATCATAAGACAAAGGAAACGTTTTTTTATACTATTGATATGCACGACTTGAAAGATACGTTAGGGAATGAAACAGTTCGAGTTAAATATCACTAACCTTAAGTAGAAGGATGATGTTGTCGTTGTAGCTCCGCACTTCTTCACTTCTTCAAGTCTTCGCAATACTTGTAATGTCTCACCCTAATACTTTCAATCTAACCTATACGAAGTTGACTCTAGTACATTTAAATCAAGCGACTCTTAAATGAGTTTTGATTCACTAAAATATGAGAATCAAACTTGACATACCAACGCTTGGTGGGTTCGACCGAGCTATGCTCTAACAAAATTCCAACTGCATCACAACTTTGAATTAATACTATGGTGATATGTATCACTCCCCCTTATTCAATACTTTCATATCACAATAAAAATCACTCCCCCTTACATAATGATCCGCAAACCATATGTATGTAGTATGAAGTACCAAATAATTCTCTCCCTTTTTGTCAATATAAACTGGTAAAGGTACGAAAAATACGGGATCATAATAAAATTCTCAAATAGATAATTCATGACTAAAATAGAACATATCAACTTTGTTTCGATGATTTCACATAGTCGAAACTTAATTGTATTCATCAAGGAGTTTATAAAGATACAAGATAACTCCTACAATATTCCATAGCCGCACTCCCCACAAAGATATGGCAATTAAGCACAAGTTCAATTAAGAACTCTCCCGCATTTGATGTCATTCCCAAGAGAACAACATGAGCGACTTTACTTTTACGAGAAAATAAGGATTTCTTTGGAAATTAACAAATCCCATGGATTTGTAGCCAGTAAACTCGAATAAATTAACCACAAGGAGACCTTAATGATTAATTTAATCGGACATGCTCAACATAAGAAAACTTACGGAACCATAGAGTACTTTCACATAAAAGTGGATTAGGGAAATATCAATATTGTGGAATTTTCAAAAGTTCATTATATCTTTTATCAATATTTGAATAAGGACGTAATAGACTTAACTTTTGAGCATATCTAGTTAAACTTCTTATGGATTTGACACATTTAACATTTTTAATTGAAAGGTGAAATCATTCAAAGCTAAAATACCATTAAGGTTATTACAACCATTAAGAGATAATAGTTTTAATAAGTTCAACACAAGAAGTTCAACGGAAATATCATAAGAGAACATAACATAAACAACAAACAAGAGAAACAATTAATCCAAGTTGTTATAAAAGTCCTTAGAAATTTCATCAAACGGTTCCGACAGTTCTGGATGATCTTCCAAAGAATAATCCACTTGCTCCTGCAACAGATCAACATGTTGTTGAAGACGAATAGTCTCAGGATTTGAGGATGCTGAAGTTCTGACTGGAGTTCTGCTCATTTTTCAGATGCTTTCCATGGTCAAGACTTTTGGTCCTTCAAGGTTGGTTCCAAAATGCATAATGTTGTACTCACTACAAATTCTTTAAAATAAGGCAAGGAAAGCCTGGATGACTTCTTCGAAGTCTGTCTAACACTTATCATTTGACGAATAATAAGGCCACATAAGTCAATATACTCCCTTGTATAATATAGTAGACAAGCTTAGCAAGGGAACTGGTCCATAACTGCTTGTGACTTGTGCTAGGCATCAAATTTTCCACAACCAATTTTTCCAATATCCTTAAAAAATAACTCAGCATCATGAACATCAATCTTACAACCCCTCCAGGTTACATCCTTTGCAAGAAGAAAGTTTTCAAGCTCATTTGGGGTAGGTCTCAAGTTTTCAGGCTGTGGTACTTGGAAATCACCAACCCGGGACAAATTCAAGAGCTCGGCAATGATTTTATGGTTCACACGCATAACTTCATTTTTTACTATGGTTTTAAGGTGCACTTAACCATATCCGGGTCACACAAATTTGCATAAAATTGAGATGTCATTTTTATATGTACTTTTCCCATTGGTTGATGAATTATGCCCCAAACATGATTTTCAAAAATCTAGGAAGATGTATTACCCTAAGTTCTGATGCAACATATGTTCTCTCCATAATATGAGTGTGAACACGCAAATCACGTAGGCATCAACGTGTCCACAACCAATCTTCGCATGTACAGAGTGCATGCATTAAAGTACGAATATATTGTGAGATGCTGGGATAGATGTTGATTCATTGATTCTAAACCCCACGGGTTTTTCATGATCTCCTCAACATCCATAACGAAAGATCTAAGAGATGCATACAAATATTAGGGTAGATCAATACGAAATGTAAATAAGACAAAGATTTATGTGGTTCGGCTCTAAGGCCTACATCCACAGGTCTGAGGGTGATTCACTATGATGGTAAAAGATTACAAGATTAGTCGAAAGACTTTGGGTGATCATGGAACCCGAAGGTTAACGCTCATACTTACTCTTCCCTTCTTTCTCTCTAATTGTTCCCCCTCTCTCTCCAATTGTTCGACCCCCTTCCATGTAACAGGAAGGGTCATATATATAGCTCTTCTACGTGGATCCCTTAGAAAGGAGTTGTTATAATTTTATCTTCTTGTGTTCTGTTCATAGTCCGCGGACCTCTTGGTCATCCCGCGGCTTCTATGCTTCCTAAGATCATCACGCTGACCAATCTTTGTCTCTCTCTCTTCCTAAGACTGGGAAAGAGCTGTTGTATCCTTATCTTCTTGTGTTCTGTGCATAGTCCGCGGACCTCTCTGTTATCCCGCGGCTTCTATTATTCCTACGCTCATCACGCTGGCCTGCCTTTGTTCTTGTCGTCAGTCCAACCGACACATGCCCTTCGCGCCAGGCGGTGTCAGTCCTTCCCTGTCGCGTCTGTCAGTGGGGATTCACCTAGCCGTTGATCATATCTTGCCTTGTGAGGGGGTAAAGTGTAATAGGGAAGTTCTTTGGTGCTACGCGGGTATACCTTCCTTTGATGCTCCTTCATCTTCGATCGCTTATCTTGACAGATGACGCACTATCTAGACCCACGGATGATCCTGTGTGTCACCCACCTTTGTGACGTGGCTTCCACGTGGGGATGCTAGTACACGTGGTGAGGGAGGTAAATAAGTGTATCTACAATTTTCCCCTCTTCTTGTGACTAGGCGCCAGCTATAGTTGGAAGAAGAACCGTGTGATATGTTTTTATCTCCCTCCTCATAACTTCTCCTAAAAAGGAGTTATTTGAATTTATTGTGCATGTTTCCCCTGCATGTCATGACTGCCCCTTGGGTAGTGGGCGGTTTCTTCTGGCGACATAAAAGAGGATAGAATGATGGAATGTGAATTAAACTCACATTCTCTGTTTTATTCTCTGCCCCATTTTCTTCTTTACCCTCTTAACTTCTTCTGCTACCATTACTGTTGCTTCTGCTACTGTTGCCGTCGTTGCTGTTGTTGCCGTCTCTGTTCTTTTGCTTTGCTTCCGCTGTTGCTGTTGTTGTTGCTGTCGTCGCTGCTGCTTCGTACAACTATTGAGGTTCAGGTAGGGTTTTTGTCTCGTTTATTCGCCATTTTTGTTCCTGTGGAGTTTTTGATTTTCTGGTGATGAATCGTGATGGGTTTTAATCCCATGCATGTCATGGAATCGAAGATTTCCCCTGCTAAACTGGGTGTTTTACCGGCTACGTTTTGATCCTTTTTGAGTGGGGTAATGAATTGAGAATTTAATCGGCGGCTGGTGAAACTTAGGGTTTTCTTCGTGTTCTTCACTGTTCTTGAGATTTCCTCATTTTTGATATTCCTTGACTGACTAGTCCTCCTGTTTGTGTTTGTGTTCGCAGATATGTCGGATTATCCGCGGGTACCTTATCAAACTCCTCCTCCGAGTCCTCATAGATTTCCTCGGGGAGATTCTCACATCAGGGAAGGGGCTTCTCCTTCCTCTGCTCAGGGTAACCCTCGGGATAGGCGTCTATCCTCGCCTTCTAGCCAGAGGGCTCCGTTCCAAAGAGGTGATCCGCCCCGGGGGTCGAAATACGCCTCGAGCCGCCCTAGATATGAGTCTTCTAAGAGGCAGCAGACTCCGCGCACTGAACTCTTAAATGTGCAGCCTCTTCGTACCATGCCTCCTTTGCGGGCTAATCTTCCTCCGTCTTCATCTGTGCCTAGCTCAGGCAGAACAACTAAGAACCAGCCCGCGAAGAGGAAGTCCTCAGAGATGGAGTCTTTGGGAGACGTGGTTCCTCCTAAGAAGAAGGTACCAGATTCTGCGGAAGATGTTGCGGGGGATTCTTATGAAGATGACTCTGCTGTCAAATTTCGTCCCCTACCCATGGGTAATAAGAAGTTCACTTTCAGGCACATAGATCTTGAATCCTTCAAAGTGAAGCACGGTCTTCAGCACTTCCAAGTGAGTTTCTATGCCCCTAATAAAGACATAACTTACGATATGGTTGTTAATTATCAGTACGATATTTTTCATCTGTTGACGACCGTGGGCGCTTTTGAGGCTGGTCTGATGTTGCCTTTATATAAAGCTGGTGATTATTTCTATTACCGGGTCTTATCTAGCCGCTGTACTGCTAAGAAGAGCCATAACCGTGGGGTGCAGCAATTGACGGGAAATTACCTTCGTCATCTCCGAGAGTGCTATCTTCGTAGCAAGGGGCAAACGATGATGACCTGCTATGCTCCCAACTTAGAAGAGGAGAAAGGGTGGTATACTCCTGAAAAATTTAACAAATCCTTTGGAGATTATGTTAACAGGAAGACGCGCAAGCCGTGGTCTGTGAATCTGCAGAATATTTCTCCTGTTAAGGGGGAAATTCGCCTCTTGAGCGAAGTAAGTGACTCCAAGATGGCAAGGATTCCTGGTGCCGAAGGTCTTCCTATTCCTGCTGATGAGAGGATCAAGCGTGATCATGATTACGAATGGTCTTCCACCGTTATTGAGGTTTTTGGTCCGTGGGCCTATGGCTGGGTTCCTGGGCCACATGGTTGGCAACCTAGTGTTGACAGCTCCTACTGCGAAACCTCTCCTTCTCGTTACGCCCATTATTGCCCTTGGCAGATGAGTTTCGAAGGTATGGATTTTTATTACTACCGTGATGTTGATGACGCGGATGAGGAGGGTAACTCCGACGCAAACCCTCTTCCGCGGAATGCTAGTGTTGCTAAGGTATGTTTGTATTCTTCGTATATATGCCCCTTCCTTTTCTTAAGTAATATGGATTATGCCAAGGAAAGGAGATACTCAAGGTTATTTATTATTATGTCCCGCAGGTGGTTAGAAAGAAAAAGATCAACCCCAAGCAATCGTCAAATTCTCCTACTGGAGACTCTACACAGTTCGAAGATGTGAGCAGTCCAGTGAACGCTGGAGAGGATGTGTCCGACGAAGAGGAGCGGATTGAGACTTCTCCACCTTTGCAAGAAGGAGATATTGCTGGTGGCGGTGATGGTGGCGTTGGTGATCAAGCCACAGGTGGTGATGGTGGTATTGTTAATGAGGTCGCTGGTGGCGGAGTTGGAGGTGGCGATGGTGGTATTGTTAATGAGGCCGCTGGTGGCGGAGTTGTAGGTGGCGATGGTAATCAAGTCCTCGGTGGTGAAGGTGATCAGACCAGTGATAGAGCAAAATCTACTGGGCTGTGGTCATGGAGGTCGGTCAACAGCAGACAGTCACGGACAAGGGCAAGGGAGTTTCTTTTGTGGCTAGCAGCGGTCAGGACGTGGGTGCTTGTGGTGAGTTTTCTTTTGGTAATACTCTGTCCGGGGATCAGTCTTTTGATATGGCCGCGGCTATGGGACTCGTCTTGGATTTTAGTCTTCTTTCTCCTAGTGATGACTGGGATGTGCTTAAAGGTAGCGGTGGTGGTGGCGCGACATTTGTGCCTAGTCTTTGAGGTTCCTTTGGTTCATCCGGAGGGTTATGGTGGCACCTCCTCCGGTGTTGGGGGTATTTTGACGCAAGGTCAAGCTAGTGACGCACCTGGTGTGAATCCCTTGGGTTCTCCCTCTGATGATTTCCCGCAATCCTTAATCGCGGATGGTGATGATGATGTCTTAGGTTCGCTTAGAGAGAAGGGTTTGCTCGTCGTGCCGCATCCTGCCCCTTTTATTGAAGGGGAAAAGAGTTCGGACTCTTTTACTCGCCAGCATATGGAGTCGATCTCTGCGGAGATTGTATATGTAGAGTGGGATAAGGATCTTGTGTCCAGCGGGGTTGATTTGGTGGTGAATCCTCCTTCTCTGTCATTTGGTATGATGGCTGTTGCTGATGGGTACCAGTATAATTATCCTCAGCAGCGACTATTGGAGGTATGTCCCATTCTTCATAACCCTGCTCTTACTTGGATATGTTATTTGAACTAATTTCTTTTTGATCCGTAGGTGATGAGGAGTGAGTATTGTAACCATACTCTATACCGGCTCTTCAAGGCCAAGTCTCTTAAGCTAGAGGCGAAACTCCGCCATCGTGAAGGAGTGCTTTCGAGCGTCGAAGCTGCGGCCTTTGCTAAAGATAGGGAGATAACTGAACTGAGGGATCTTCTTAAGCGCAAGGAACAACAGGGCGTGGATGAGGCTGCGCTCCGTTCCGAGCTAGCTTTAGTCAAGGAAAAGTTAGAGGTTCTTTGAGCAGAATTCTTCGTCCCTTTCAGGTTTGAACCTCCCCTACTTTGCTTTTCCGATGTTCCCTATATGTTCTGAGTCGTCTCCTTCTTCTCTCCTCCCGCGGTATTGTCTTCAGTGGGCGGAGTCCCTGAATTGATGTGGCTTCGTAGTGAGAGAGTTCGCCAAAAGGGGCGTATTTCTGAGTTAGTTGAGAAACTTAAGAGCGAAGCAGTGAAATGGAATGCTCGCGCGGATGTTCATAACGCTATGGCCGAAGAATGGCGTCAGACAAAATTTAGTTGGGTAGATTTGCAAAATAAAAACGATCACGATCGTGAGTTGCTCAACGGGACTCTCTTATGGACGCGGGATAGGCTCGAGGAAGCCCGTGGCCAGATTTCCGCCCTAGAGGTTAGGCTTAATGATATGGAAGAAGAATTGCGGCGAGCACGTTCTTCTCATCCCTCTGATGTGCGGGTTTATATGCGACGTCTTTCCAAGGAACGAGATGATGCTAGGGAAGAATCCGGCGCTCTTAGTAGTGCCTTATCCGCGTCTCGAACTGATGTGGCTCGTCAGGCCGAGTATGAGAGGAACCTAGAGGTGACTATGTATCGTCTTAACAAGGGGTTAGAATCGAAGAATGATGAGGTTAACCGATATCATCACTCGAACTCAATGCTTCGAGATGATCTTAGCGCGAGTCAATATGCTCATAATCTCCTGCAGGTAGACTATGATAGGCTTTCGAACGAATATGATTATGCCGCAGAAGCACGAGACTCCGCGGTTAACCACTGTGAAGGTATATGCCTTCGTTATCGCGTGTGTTTCATGTTGTATTTGTTATTACTCACTTTCTTCTAATATCTGCAGAGCTCCAAGGACAGCTTCAAGCTGCAAATGACAAATTTGCCGAAGCTCAGGCTAAAATAGTTCAATTGGAAGATCAGGTTAGATATCATCGGGGTCTGGCTTCGTCTCGAGAGGAAGCGATGAAGCATGCTACTGAGAAGGTGGAGCATCTTTCCATTTCCCTAACTCAAGTTGAGATGAAGAGCGTAGCTATAGGCTTCGTGGCGCGTAAGCAGTTGGCGGAGGAGATTAACAGGACTCTTGGTGAGATTGAGATGGATCTCAAGAAGACCCATGGAATAAGTAAGAATTATACTCGGCGTCCCGTTCCCAGTCTCCCTTCAGGTTCCTCCGGCCCCTCATCTGGTGGTAGTGTTCCTTCGTCGTTAAAGGAGAAACCAGCGGATGGTGCTCCTTCTCAATAGATCGTAACTAGTATGTAGGGGATTGATCTCAGTTGCTTAATTTTCTTAGCGGTTTTGCTACTTTTCTTGCTAGGTTCGTAATCAACCGCCCTGTAATAGATCAAACTTCAATGTGTAAATCTGAACTTGTATTTTGTTGAAATCGCGTCTATTTTTATAGATCCCTGTTAATATAGTAAGTAATTCCGTAAACTTTGTATTTAAACAGTGTCGTGGATTAGTTCTGAAATCCACGTGAATGGTTGCGTTGTCCACGGGATTGGTTTTTCTATCCGTGGATCTTGATTTGTAAGATCTGATAAATTGTAGTGTTAATGCAATTCCGTAGGTTGGTGTCCTCGGAATCGTCTTGCGACCTGTCACCCCGCTCAGCTAATTCCTGGGCCAGAGGATTACTGAGCGGTGGGGGTCTAGCCGGCGTTCAAGAGTAACGCGGCTTATAATTATTGCTTGGGTATCTCGTTCCTTAGGAAGTCACCCCCTGGTCATACACTTATAGACGCTTATGGGGGAGTTCAAGAGATGGCATGTGTATGCGTTGTCCGGTTTGTTCCCGGTGTATCGTAGTGTGTATGTTCCGCGCTTTGTGCGGAACATTCACCTTATTGAAGTACCATGATAGTAACTGCACACAAGTTTATGTGGTTCATCCCTAGGGCCTACGTCCACGGGGTAACAATAGTATTGACACTTTATTAATATACGGAATGATTTTCAATGTACATTCGTATTCGGTTGTTTCGTTGAGTAGTCTGAGTAAATTGAAGTGCTTATAGGTATATACATGTGTAAATTGAAATGCTTATGGGTATATACATGTGTCTCATACGGTGTTGGTTATGGGTATTGAGCGCATCGAGATGCGTATAGGTAACGAGTAGAGTTGTGTCAATTGAAGATGAAAATTTGTATTGATTGAAAAGTTGAGGCGTGCTATTCCTCCATCAGAGATAGAAACATGCGGACTTGTAAGTCAACTTTCTTCTTCTGAAATGCATACGAAGATGATAGATTATGGATAGTATGGTTTGAGGTATTTGGCATTCCACGGGTGCCTGAGTATTTCCCCTTTCAGATTACGCAGGTAGTAGGAGCCATTTCCGCGACGTCGTGTATCACGTAGGGTCCGCCCCAAGTTGGTGCTAATTTTCCCCACTTCTTTTCTCGCTGGTATTGGGGAATAGTTCTTAACACATACTGGCCCTCTACAAAATTCCTAAGTTTTACTTTCTTGTTATACTCTCTGGCCAGGCTACTTGCTGGTAGTTTTCCATTTTCTGTAGTGCGGTCTCTCTTCTTTCTTCGAGGTCATCAAGCTTTTCTAACATCATGTCCGTGGTGAGGTTCTTCTTCCACGCTTCTGTCTTTGTTGTGGGTAGTAGAACTTCCGTGGGAATTATTTCTTCCGCTCCGTATGTGAGTAGAAATGGAGATTCCCCAGTAGCTGATCTTCGAGTTGTCCTGTATGCCCACAGAACGTTATATAACTGTTCACACCATCGCCCTTTGTACTCGTCTAACTTTTTTTTGAGGATGAGCGCTAGGGTTTTTTTTATGGCTTCCGCTTGTCCGTTACTCCGCGGGTATATAGGAGTGGACTTGTTTTTCCGAATTTTGAAGGTATCGAACAGCAAGTCGATATTTTTTCCTTGTAGTTGTTGACCATTGTCGGAAACTATCTCCCATGGGATCCGAACCCGCAAATGATATTTTGAAATATGAAAGTGAAGACGTCTGAATCACGAATCCTCGCAAGTGCCTTGGCTTCTACCCACTTGCTGAAGTAATCCGTAGCCACTATTAGGAATCTTCTTTTCCCGGTTCCTGATACAAGCGGGCCCACAATGTCGATTCCCCACCTTGCGAAGGGCCACGGACTGTCCACCGAATTCAACTTTGTGGCTGGGGCGTGGATTCGTCTGCCAAATCTTTGACATTCCTCACACCTTTTCGCCATTCTAGCCGCGTCTTGGATCATTGTTGGCCAATAGTAACCCTGCGTCTTTGCCTTATCTACAAGCGATCTCATTCCGCTGTGATTTCCTGCATCTCCTCTATGGATATCTTTTAAGATGCCGTGTCCTTCGGATCGGGACAAACATCGACGAAGTGGCCCTAGGAATGATCTTCTTTATAAGGTTCCGTCTCTTAGCTCATACATCCCCGCTCTGGATTGTATTTTCCTAGATTGTTTGATGTCCTGGGGTAGCTTCCCTTCTTGGAGGAAAGAATGGACCCCTAGTCTCCAGTCTTCTTACCGAATGTAGTCGTCGTCCTCACCTGCTTGTTGCATTATATCTTCGTCTTGGAAGTCGTCGAATATGAGCTCTCCGATATCATCATCAGGGACATCCTCCATTGCATACTTGCGTTGGTTACTTGCGCATATCTCCTGGAGCTTGATGGATGGTTCGTACACTCTTGTCACCTTGATTGCTTTGACATCTTTGTTCTTGAGCATGGACGAAACATAAGCTAAGGCATCTGCGTGCCTGAGTTCTTTCCTATGTAGATGTCGGAATTTGATCTTTGGTATTCGGGAAACCAACGTTTGCACCAAAGCCATGTATGCCATTAGTGTCTCGTCGTACACGTTGTATTCGTAGCCTATCTGTCGTATGATTAGCTGTGAGTCACTGGTCAACCGTACTTCTGGTATCCCCATCTCGATTATCAAGCGGAGGGCGTGGACCACTCCTTCGTATTCTACGATGTTATTTGTATGGCCTTCGAATTCCAACCTGAATGCGTGTATGACTCGATCCCCCGTGGGTGTAGTGATAACGATGCCTAATCCCGCGCCTTCTCTATTTTTGGAGCCATCTACGAAGACCTCCTATTGCTGTGGGTTCACTGGTTCAAGGATATCGTTTGGCTCCTTTTGCTTTTCAATTTCTGGGGCGCCCGCGGCTCTCCATCCCTGTATGCGCACTTCTTATTCGTTGTCAGGTAGGTCTGCTAGGAAGTCCGCCAGTACTTGGGATTTCGAGAGTGTTGAAGCTCATAGTGGATGCTGAATTGGTCGAGGTATGTGCTCCATTTGGCTATGCGTCATACCTTTCCTGCCCCTTTGAGGATGGCTTCTAAGGGTGGTCGACACGGGATACGTATGTCATGCGTCAAGAAGTACATTCTAAGCTTCACGGTGGACCATACGATGGCTAAAATCAGTTGTTCGATCCTTGTGTAATTTCTTTCTGCGGAGTTCAGGGTTTTGCTGACATAGTATATTGGCTGTTCTTCCTTTGTATGGGTCCTGACAAGTACTGCGCTTACTGCATCATCGGTTGCTGCGATGTACAACGTCAAAAATTCATCAGGATCTGGTTTCTGAAGGATAGGGATCTCCGCTAGGTATTGTTTGATGCCTATGAAGGCTTCTTCGCATTCCGCAGTCCATTCGAATTTTGTTCCCTTCTTCAATATGTTGAAAAAGAACTTGCACTTATCCGAGGATCTGGAGATGAATCTTCCCAAAGCGGCTATGGATCCATTGAGCTTTTGTACTTCTTTTAGGTTCTTTGGGGATGGCATGTCTACTATGGCTCGGATTCTTGCGGGATCTACCTCAATGCCCCTTTTTGTTACCAGGTATCCGAGGAATTTTCCAGATGTTACTCCGAAGGTGCATTTCTCCAGGTTTACCTTCATGTTGTGCCCCCTCATAGCTTCGAAGATGTCCCTCAAGTCTTGGTGATGGTTCTTCTTGAATATGCATTTTACGAGCATATCGTCAACGTAGACTTATAAGGTAGTACCAATCCATGGCTTGAAAACAGCGTCGACCATCCTTTGGTATGTTGCCCCTGTATTCCGGAGTCCGAAGGGCATCCTTACGTAGCAATAGAGGCCGTGGGGTGTGTAGAATGATGTATGTTGCTGGTCTTCTTCTGCTAAAAATAGTTGATTGTACCCGGCGTATCCGTCCATGAATGATAGCTCTTCGTATCCTTCTACCGCATCGACCAGTTGATCGATACTGGGTAGTGGGTAGCTTTCCTTGGGGCACGCTTTGTTCAAGTTGGTGAAGTCGATGCAGATTCTGACCCCGCCACTCTTCTTTGGTACAATCACCATGTTAGATATCCAGGTGGGATATTTGACTTCTCTTATGAAACCAGCCTCCAACAACTTTCGCAATTCCGTTTCCACTGCTTTGTGATACTCCGTGGCTACCTTTCGCACCTTCTGTCTTACCGGGGGTGTGCCAGGTTTAATGCGCAGCTCATGTTGTACGATCTTTGGATCTATTCCTGACATGTCAGATAGTTTCCACGCGAAGATGTCCGCGTACTCCTTGAGCAGTTTCACCAGAGAGGCTTCGCGTTCTTCATCCATCAGAGTTCCTATTTTGATCTTCTTCGGGCTCCCCTCTGTCCCGATGTTAACTTCCTTCACCGCTTCCAAGGATGTGAACGTGGGTTTTGGTTCCCCAAGGTGAGGAACTTTCTGTAATTGCTATTTGGAAGGCTCGGGTTGTTTGTTCGTAGGGGCGTCCTGGTCAGCAATTGATGTTGATACTTACGTGTTTCCTACGGAGTGCCCCTTGGATAAGCTTTTCCCTGAGATTTATTTCAAGTATTCATCGATGGCTTTGTCCTTTGATATTGCTTTGTTTCGAGTCCTACGAGTTCTCCTTTTCTCGTCTTCCTCATTGTTGATTTGCATCTGCATTGCCTGGCATTCCTTTGCGGAAGCTTGATCACCCTTAATCTCCATCACTCCTAGAGGGGTAGGAAACCTAAGGTATTGATGGTAGGTAGCTGCGACCCCCTTAAGCTTGTGGATCCACCTCCGCCCAATAATGGCATTGTAAGGTGAAGGTGCGTCTACCACACTGAAACGAGCGTCAACTTTCATGGGGCCGTCATCCACTTGCAGAACAATATCTCCGATAGGCTTCGTATCCGTACCATTGAATCCGTGGATGGTGTGGTGTGAGGCCGAGAGTTGCTCGTCATTGAGCTCCATACGTTTGAAGGTATCGTAAAATAGGACGTTTACGGAACTCCCCCCATCGATGAGGATTTTCTTTATGTTTCATCCTGCAATTGGCAAAGTGAGGATCAGAGGATCGTTGTGGTCTTCCATGTCATCTTCAATGTCCTCGGCTTCAAAGGTTAGGGGTGCGTCCATCCATTCTTGATGATCTTCCACCTCTTTCCCCTCCAAATTGTAAAGCTCACAATAGTCCTCAAATTGTTTCCTCAGTCTTTTTCCTATCTGTGCAGTTAGGGTTGGTTCTTTATTCTCGAGCGGGATATAGTATTCCTTTGTGCGGTTGCCTTCGGTAATTGGACTTGTTTTGCTTTGCGTTTGGCCTGTCTTCTGGTGCAGTCTTTTCAACGTATTTCTTGAGATCCCCCGCGTCTATCAGCTTTTGTATCACTATCTTGAGGTTTTTGCACTTCTCTGTTGGGTGCTCGTTGAAGCAGTAGAAATCACAGTATTCTCTGGACTTCTCTGAGGCTGGTGGTTGTTTCCCCTTAGTCCAAGGCCAGTCTAAATTTTCGCGATCCTTGATCTCCTTTAAGATGCGTGAGTAGCTGGTATTGAGTTTCGTGTAGATTTGATCTTCGAACCTTCTACCAGACCTCTTGTAGTCGTCTTTCGAATCTCTTTGGTAACTTTTAGATCCGCTTGCTTGTTCCGCGGAATTGGTCCGTGGAGGTCGTTGAGCCTGCGCTCTTGGGTTCTCCCGCTGAATTTCTTCCAACCTTGCATGTTTTTCGATGATTATCCTCAAATCTCCCTCTGTGGCGGGGATGATGCCGTGGATTTCGACAAACAATGGGCTCATCCTGTCCAGTCCCCATTTGTAACAATTAATACTTACTACGGGATCTACCTGTCCTATGGCTTGACATATCTTGTGCCACCTATCCGTGTATTCCCGAATGGATTCCCTGTACTTGATTGCAAGTGAGAAGAGTTTGTCCATTCCTGTATTGACGACCTTGTTATACATGTAGGTGGCCAAGAACTTTTCGGTGAGCCGATCATACGAATCGATGGATCCTGGCTTGAGGTTATCGAACCAGGATAGCGCGGATCCCTTCAGGATGGAAGGGAAATATCTGCATAGTATAGCTTCATCATAGTCCCACCTGGCCATTACCCTGTTGTAATATCGTAGATGGGCCGCGGGATCCGCGGACCCGTCGTAATATTCGAAGGTTGGGACTGGACATTTCTGTGGAATAGTAGCCGTAGCTAACTGGTGCGCTAGGGGTGTAGTACTGGCTTCTTTCATAACCTGCTCTTGCCTTCCGCCTCCTTGCCTGGTCTTGATTTGGTTGATTTCTGCTAGCATTTCTGCACGAAGACTCTCCATCGCCAAATAGTGCTCGTCTTGCATGGATGACTTTGCCTTCTTCGTAGGCTGTAGAAACATGTCCTCATCTTCGTCGTAGTAGTCCGAAGTCTCCGAGTAATAGTCTGGGTCAGACCTCCTGTTTCTACGCGCACCTCTTCGGGGTATTCTTCTTTGGTTACCTGCCGCAGGGGTGTTTTCGAGGATCGCTCTTCGGTCTGCATTATGCATCGCAGAGTTAGCCTCGTCTTGTTGATTCCCTAGCGCCGCGTTTTGGAGGATCTTTTCTCTCAATTGCTGATTTTCTTGGGCTAGCAAGGTCACCGCGTCTGCGTATGTCTTTTGACTCCTTTTCAGCTCTTCTAGCTCCGCACATATATCTGTGATTGGTTTGATTCTTGACTTAGCGTTCCTGCTTGAAGTTGGGCTTGTCCGTCGGGAACTGCGGTATTAACTTCTTCCACCAGCTGCACAATGGGTTCTACCACCCCGTGGTATCCTGCTCGTAGTTGTGTATTTCGTCCATTAACCGGCGGCATCCCGTACGGAGGGTCTTGGATCACCGAGCCTACTGCTGCATGTTGGGGCTCATTAGGTCTGGCCGTAGCCATCGCTTTGGAGACAGCCACTTGAGAAGCTACCACTGTAGATGACGTAGCCTTTTCCGCCGCAGCCTTCTGTGCTTCCATTGCAATAATGCCCGCTTCTGAGAGTAATGCTTCTTCCGATCCATTCTGCGTTTTGCCCCCGGCTATGAGTCTTTCGCCTGTCTGTTTGCTCCTTGTTATTATTGGCATAGTCCTAGGCGTCTCTTTTGATGGTACCTTCGATTTTCCTACGTCCTTGCTCTTTTCCATTGCAATACTCTGCAGATATGGCACGGAGATAAAACGAGGCAAGATTCACGGGTTAGCTATTAGTTCACGGTACCCACAAGTTGGATTCCTAGCGGCAAAGAATGCATTCAAACTACTGATCATGCGGGTAATATAAAAAAACGTGGGTAGACGTACCGACTCAATTGAAATAATGGGGTCCTAGGGTCGTTATGAGGCTACTGGTAGAAAATAAGTATAAAAAATAGTTAAAACATAAGTCCGTCGGTCCAGAGGTTATAAAACGCCCAGACCTGTTGGTAGAAGATACATTGGTCATAAATATATGCAAAAAGTAGCCCAAAACACAGATCTGCCGGTTAAAAGTCGTAAGAGGCCCAGATCTGCGAGTAGAAAATACAAAGAACATAGATATGATGCGAAAAACGAGTTTAAAGCGCAAATCTGTCTAAAATATCACAGAGAGATAAATCTTTTGATAGGGACAAAAGTCCCTGTTTCTAGCGCCAAATTGTGAACACGCAAATCACGTAGGCATCAACGTGTCCACAACCAATCTTCGCATGTACAGAGTGCATGCATTAAAGTACGAATATATTGTGAGATGCTGGGATATATGTTGATTCATTGATTCTAAACCCCACGGGTTTTTCATGATCTACTCAACATCCATAACGACAGATCTAAGGATGCATACAAATATTAGGGTAGATCAATACGAAATGTAAATAAGACAAAGATTTATGTGGTTCGGCTCTAAGGCCTACATCCACAGGTTTGAGGGTGATTCACTATGATGGTAAAAGATTACAATATTAGTCGAAAGACTTTGGGTGATCATGGAACCCGAAGGTTAACGCTCATACTTACTCTTCCCTTCTTTCTCTCTAATTGTTCCCCCTCTCTCTCCAATTGTTCGACCCCCTTCCATGTAACAGGAAGGGTCATATATATAGCTCTTCTACGTTGGTCCCTTAGAAAGGAGCTGTTATAATTTTATCTTCTTGTGTTCTTTGCATAGTCCGCGGACCTCTTGGTCATCCCGCGGCTTCTATGCTTCCTAAGATCATCACGCTGACCAATCTCTGTCTCTCTCTCTTCCTAAGACTGGGAAAGAGCTGTTGTATCCTTATCTTCTTGTGTTCTGTGCATAGTCCGCGGACCTCTCTGTCATCTCGCGGATTCTATTATTCCTACGCTCATTACGCTGGCCTGCCTTTGTTCTTGTCGTCAGTCCAACCGACACATGCCCTTCGCACCAGGCGGTGTCAGTCCTTCCCTGTCGCTTCTGTCAGTGGGGCTTCACCTAGCCGTTGATCACATCTTGCCTCGTGAGGGGGTAAAGTGTAATAGGGAAGTTCTTTGGTGCTACGCGGGTATACCTTCCTTTGATGCTCCTTCATCTTCGATCGCTTATCTTGACAGATGGCACACTATCTAGACCCACGGATGATCCTGTGTGTCACCCACCTTTGTGACGTGGCTTCCACGTGGGGATGCTAGTACACGTGGTAAGGGAGGTAAATAAGTGTATTTACAATGAGTTTTGATATTATACTCCCTATAAAGGTTGAAAGCCTCCCTGTTCACAAACCTAGTTTGCATGCTTGGACAGAAATAGGTATCATCACGATTTTGAGTATTTGAACCCTCACCACGACTAACTCTCTTCCTAGATGTCATTCCAATTAGAAAAGAAACCAAAATAGTTGTTGGAGAACTTACCGGGTTCTTGAACCGTTGTTAATGGTGTTGAGTACCCAATCTGTTGATAATGGTGTAGTTCCGAAATAATGATTATAACGTAAACCATTCTTAACTCAAGGTATAAATGCTTCTCCAGAATCCTATGGTTTAAACCTAACACAAAAAGATTAAGAAACGAGAGACAAGAAGATGAGGTAGGCGAACCTTAGGTTTTCCTTCTTAAGCTCTCGAACTGTTTGAAAAGAGAAGGTGGTGATGCGAACGAGGGAGAGTTTTCTATTTTTATGTGAAGATGGAATATAATATGACCCGACCCTTAGAGCGCCGGAACTAGAATTAACCTGTTCTGGTACGGGTTCAAAATCACCGTACGCGAACTGCACGAGTGAGGTAAACATCTTCATAGTTTTGACTAAATATCAATTCTCAAAACAAATATTTTGGCTCATTAAAAATATCCAGAGGGTATTTAGAGCACAAAAAAATGACATTCTCAAGGAGAGACCTTGTCAATAATTTGCAAATTGAGAATGATAAAAACATATTTCTATGAAGTAATGCTCCATGGGAGTTTAGACAAGAATACGAGTGCATAGGCATTCAGATTAATGACACCATGACTCCATGAGAGAACTTCTTTCCAGCTGCATTTATACCAAGATGAGTTGTGAAAAATCCACGAATATGAATTTCTAAGAGCCTTACAAGACTTTAGAGCTACACTTAGAATCCTCTTTTTGTGTTCATGTTGTCTTGTTTTGCATCTCTTTATCAACAATGTCTGAGATAGTCTTTAGAACTTTGTAAGGTAACTCTCTCTTGGAGAGACGTCTTAACGTATTTACTAAACAACAAAACACTGTTATTCATACAAGATATATCAGAATTTGACCAGAGAGATGTGTCATATTCCAAGACTTTTTCTTGGTTAGATGAGACTTATGATCCTTTTGTATCACATCCAGTTCACAATTATCTGTGCTACACAAGACATGAGCATAACACTCACTAATCAACAAATCAATGTTGACTTCAACATGATCATTATTCATTATCACATCATTTAGCCTATCAAGAGAATTTTGTTCTTTCTGGAAAATTATCTCAATATCAAAAGAAAGATTCTCAAGTTGCTTTGCAATCCCTGAAAATACCTTAAGAGATTGTAAACCAGAAGGAGGTTTAAAAAAAATATCTTCTACATATTTTCTCAAATCAGTCATGGAAGAGAATTCAGAATCCCCAGGATCTGGTGGTACGTATACGGAGATAACACTTTCGTCCATAGAGTCAGATTTCTACAAACACAGACTTATGAGGTCTTAGTGTGTTTGCCTACTCTGATACCAATTAAAAAAGCGAGGGTATAACAACCACACCCAATAATTCGTTCGGCAATCTGTATGGACAAAACTCTGATATAATTCCGAGAGCACCAACTTATAAGCGAGACTTAATCAAAAAATATATCAAAGAGCTTTATCTCTATTTCTCAACATAATCAATAAATCGAACAGATAGAAATCAGTGAGCCTGATTGAAATTCGAAATAACTTGGACGGTACCAAAGACCAATGCCCAAGTGTCAATCAAGTTATATCCAACAAACAAGGTCGTATTTATCAACTGATTGATCTACGCACAACTTGCGGAAAATAGATAACACATACACCAGAAATTTTGTTAACGAAGAGACCGCAAATGCAGAAAAACCCCGTGACCTAGTCCTGCTATCCTACTATAATTTAACTTCGGACTTGAATGTAGTTGAGCCCTAACCAAGTCTCACACTGATTAAGGTACAGTCGCGTTAGATCAACGCCGAATTCTGCGCACTTGATTCCCTTAGCTGATCTCACCCACAACTAAGAGTTGCTACAACCCAAAGTCGAAGACTTATAAACAAATTTGTCTCCCACAGATATGTCTATTTTTATTCGGTTTTTGTTCCGCCTTTTGATAGAAATCAAGGTGAACATGAACCAATTGATAATCCGGTCTTATACTCCAGAAGAGCGGCCTAGAAATATCAATCACCTCATAATAACCCAACTGATTAACATAAAAAGTTATTACGGAATCACAATTGTCTGAGACGAAGAACTGTTGTGATTACTTTTTATACCTTACATATCAGAGATAAATCTCGAGTGAATCTTAGAGAAGATAAAACTCGATACGATAAAACAAATAAGATTAAAATATGCAACTATAAACAAAATAGTTGGATCTGGCTTCACGAATCCCAAATGAAGTCTTCAAGTTGTTAACCTAATATGGTTTTGGAAAAACCTAGGTTAAAGGAGAATCGAATCTAGTTTGCAACTAGGACACCAGAAAGTGCAGGAATTAGGTTTTCCAGTTGCTAGAGTTCTCCCTTATATAGCCTTTGATAGGTGTTGTAAAACACCTAGATTTATATCCATTGTTTATGCTTTCTTTGCTAGTTTCTTGTAAATTATGTATGTTATGTTTGCTTTTGAGTTTATCAGGTGCAATGGAGTCATTATGAGCAAAAACAAAAAGAGAAAATGTCTATTAGGAGCGTAAAGGGTAAAGAGGTTAATTCATACACGAGCTATACTTAGAGCAGGCTAAGGTGTGCGATAAGGAGGTGAAGAATGAACTGTCAGTTCATCAAAACTGACAGTTGAGTTGAGAAAGGAATTAGCATGTTTTTTCTTCGAAAATGACAAGATGTACATGAGTTTGGTGGCCCATATTGATCTGCTGGGTGCCTATAGAAGTTTTGGCTATTACCTAGCCCTAGAATTCAGAGAAGTAATCATTCTCTCTTATTATCTTCTCTTACCTATTCCACCTGAGAGGAATGGCGGCTCCATAGCTGTTGTCGACTGAAGCTGAGAGGATGGTTGAGATCCATATGTGTTTAAATTGTTGCATACGGTAGTGAAGATAAAGATGATACTGTTCGATTTAGGTTAGAGAAATGAAAAGAAGATGGTTTCTTTCATAAATATGATGGAGGATTTGGTGAAGATTAATGGAGATTTAGGGTTGGTAATGGATAGAAAAGATCGGGTTTCTGTTGAATTTATCTCTAATAGCAAGAAATTAAAGAAATCAAGTCGAATAAGTGATGGTCATGGAAGTTAGGGTTTGAATTGAGTTATGAGAAGATACGTGTTATTATGTTGTTGGGTGTTATCAGTCAATGAGATGCAGAGAGCAAAATCAAGGAAGAAACTGATGTTGGTGGTCGAAAAGGAATGAAATAGAGAGGATTCAGATGCAGAAATATTGAAAGTGGTTTGATGAAGCTCAAATGGTGCTGTGACCTAAGCTGGAGGGGAAGTTACATGTGGTTGTGTTCAAGGAACAAGAGTGGAAACATAGTTGTAGCTTACCGACTCTGCTGGTGCTGTTGTTGCTCAGATGATGAAGAAGAAACAAATAAACTGAAATGAAGATAAGTTGAGCTGGGTGCAGCTGCATATCTGTGGTGTTGAGGAAATGGTTCATTGAACTCAAGTGAAGCTAGTGGGTTCTGAGCTTGCAGTTTTGGTTTGAGTTGATGCTGGTGATGGAATGGGCTTTGAAGACAAAGAAGAAGCAGTTGCAGGTGCAGAGGATTAGTGTTGGTGCTGTAGCTACAAGCTAAAGGGAGCTGAGCATGTCGTTGCTAAGGGCGTGTCCTGTAGGAGATTATAGATCAGTGTCATTTGGTAGTGGTAAGGATATGCTGCAGAAGCTACAATAATGAGCAGTGTCATTTGGTGGTGGTGAGGATGCGTTGCAGAAGCTACAATAATGGAGTTGAGGTCTGAATTTCTCCACCTAGGTTTGGACAGGGAAGTTGAGATGAAATGGAAGTGATGATTAGGTGAATGTTAGGAGATGGAAGTGCAGGCATGAATTGCACTGATGTGGTGGTTTATAAGAAGGCGGAGCTGTAGCTGGGAGAAAAAATGGTGTTAGTGAAAAATGCTGCTGAGAATGGTGGTGATACAGTGAATGGTTGAATGAGATTGGAGCTCATTGAAGGACTGTATTGGTTGCTTGCGAGAGAAGTGATATTGCAGCTGTAGTTGGAATTGAAACTGAGATTGCAGCTGAACTCATTTATGGGTTTGAACAAATGAGGGTGTTGATGGTAACATTGAATACATATTGGTCTGAGATTGCAGGTTATGATGAATTGCAGGGTCTGTGGATGAAGTTGTTCTTGGTTGTATTTTGAATAGGCAGAGGAAATGGGTTTGCTGTCATGTTGGCATCATAAGGAAGAAGTTGCATCTGAAATTGTAGTTGAGCTGTATATGGGAGAGTTGCAGTGGTGGTGGGTTGGTGTGTTGAATTGTAGGTAAAATATTGGTGGTGGTACTGAGTTCTAAAGATGGTTGAATGGTTTGAGTTGTGTTGAAGATATTACAGGTGGTTGTTGTGAAAGAAAGAAGCTGCAGGAACTGTTGAATGAAGCAATTGCGGGAGACAGTTATAGCTGAACTGAGTTTACAAGAGAGATGCAGATGGGAAGTTATGTACCATAGAATCACAAGATGGAGCAGCAGAAGAGCAGTCATGCACAATGATTGTGCAACACAAAATCTATCCAGTTCAAATGGCCTAAGACAAAGTGAATCAGACTGAGCCAGACCTGAGTCATCTGATTAGCTAACTGACTCAATCTAATTCAGATACTGAGTTAACTCAGTCGATTAGACCCTGACACAGTGTCTTTGACTGAGTTGACTGATACTTTGATCGGTGACCGGCTGGACTTTGCCGGTACCTGAGCACTTCTTTGGCGATTCCCCGGCCAACTTCCGGCACTTTACCAGTTTTCCGGCGCCTGATTTTGCGACATAGTTTCACATGGGTATTCCTCGCATATGGGCTTGGTGGACATCTTACTATTGGACTTTTAAGACTTAGACCTAGTTTTGGAAACAAGAAGAGATGCAAAAGGAGAGAGAGCCGGATATAATTTTAGGGTTTGCTTTCATTATTTTTCATCTTCTTCATTTTATTATTAATTATGATGAACTCAAAGCTATGTGTAGGACCAGAATATCGCTACAACGCTATTCCTGCGATATTAACAACGCTTCTGCGACCGTCACTGCCAATTCTTTAACAACGTTTCACAAGCGTCACAGAATATCCAAAAGAAACTGACGATGGAAGAAGTAAAAGAAGAATACGTTGATCCTGCGATGGTCATCGTTCTTGCGATATAGAATATTGTAGCGATCACGATGAGATCGCAGAATAGATCCGAAATAGGAGGAAAACTTAGCTATCATCCATTATGTAAATCCCTATATAAAGGGGTCGATAGATCCAGAAAAGGATGATGTATTTTTGAGAGTTGAAAGAGTCTTGAGGAGAGAGAAACTTCAAGAGAATATTTGTAATCTTGATTTCTTCTAATTCTGTAAACATTTCTGAAATTTGAATAGTAAATTGTCGTTTAAATCTTTGAAGTTTAATTGATTTCCAATAGATTTCTATAGAATCTTAACAAGGGTGTAGTGTGGGAATTCTTGCAACTACATTTTGGCGTCCGAAACAGGGAATGAATTAACGAAAATTGAAGAAAAAGCGAAGAAGAAGATAAAAATTGTTCAAGATTAAGGAAATCATTTAGTAAATCGGTGAGATAATTGAAGGAAGAATGATCAGAATCAAAAAGGATTGTAGAAAATTGGAATGTGATATGGTAACAAGAGCAATGGTTGATAGATTTCATGAAAACATTAAGGGGAAGATACATAAACCGGATTTTGAAGGAAGGAAGATTATGACAGTGTTGAAGATATCATCATTAAAAGATTGTGAAAAGCATGAGATCACATTCACAGCAGCAGAAATAGCAGAAGAAAATCTAAGTCATATATCCTCTTTGGTAATTACGATATCCGATATACCAGTGAGAAAGGGAGAATCAATAAAATCTGAAGAAGAATGGGCTATGAATAGAACTTTGGTAGATGCAGGAAGTTCTGTGGATATAATGTTCTATCATACTTTTAAGAAAATGGGATATAAGGATGAAGAAATGTTTTATTCAACATATCATATTCATGGCTTTGGAAAATTGTTAACAAAACCTAAAGGCGAAATAGTGGTACGAATTCCACTAGGAGAAATTGAAACACAAGTATCATTATGTGTGGTAGATGTGGAATTACCATACAATATGATATTGGGAAGACCATGGATACATGCAATCAAGGCTGTAACATCAACGTTGCATCAGTGCATTAAATTTCCTATGCCAAGTGGAATCGGAGAAATTAGAGGAGATACAAATTTTGCAAAATTATGTTACCAAATTGAAGTGAAAATTTGTGAAAACCGTCCAAAGTTGCGAAAAGCTCGCAGAAAATTGGCGAGACAATCAAAGAAGGAAGAAGAATTAAAAGTTTACATGATAAGAGCAATAGAAGGAAAAGGAATACCCAGTGAAATCTCACAAGAAGAAGATGAATTCGCGAGAATTCTGAAAGCACCAACACCAATGGGAGAACCTGAAGCCAGTTATGTCGCAGCAGAACCAACAAAGGAAATAAATATTGGGAGTAAAGAAGAGCCTAAAATGCTGAAAATTGGGACTAGAATGGAGGCAGATGAGGAAGAAAGAACTATAAATCTTTTGCGAGAGTATGCATATATCTTCGCGTGGAGCATGGACGAGATACCAGGGATAGACCCGTCAATAGCATGTCATAAATTAGAAATCAACAAAAACATAAGACCATTTAAGCAAAGAATAAGGAAGATCGAATTTGGAAAATGCCAGAATCACCAGCGATTCACAATTGGTTATTCGTCAGATAAAAGGAGAGTACACAACAAATGAACCATCCCTGAGAAAATACAAAAGACTCGTTGAAGAATTATCTGCGATAATTCCAAAAATAAAATGGATACACATATCAAGGAAAGATAATAGGCTCACAGATGCTTTCGCTTTCATATCTAGTATGATGACAAATCCATTGGCGAGGTGCATAAAAATTCAAACACTTTCATTTCCATCGATAAACAAAGAAGAAGAAGAAGAGACAGATGTAATGATGGTAGAAGCTGGCGAGGGAGAACCCACGAGAAATATCACGGATTTGCGAGCAGATCTTCATGCATACTTGGCGAGAGGAGAAATTCCAAGAAATAGATTAGAAGCACACAAGTTGAAAAGTAGGGCAACCAATTATGCGCTAAGAGATGGAGTGTTATATCGCAGATCTTTTAATGGACCATCGCTAAGATGTTTGACAAGAGAAGAAGGACAAAAAATATTAAAGATGTTACATAGTGGTGACGCTGGTAATCACAGTGGAGGAAGATCTTTAGCATATAGAACAAAAATGCAGGGTTATTACTGGCCGTATATGCATGAGGATGCAAAGCAACTCTCAAGGCGTTGCGAAGATTTCCAGCGATACGGAAAAAAGATACATGCACCAGGAGCACCATTATCATCTTCAACAAGTGTATGGACTTTTGGGAAATGGGGGTTAGATATTGTGGGACCTTTTGTACATGATTCTGGAC
This sequence comes from Papaver bracteatum, assembly GCA_023529315.1. Classification (NCBI taxonomy): domain Eukaryota; kingdom Viridiplantae; phylum Streptophyta; class Magnoliopsida; order Ranunculales; family Papaveraceae; genus Papaver; species Papaver bracteatum. The sequence continues at coordinate 1,391,198 of JAJJWX010001863.1, forward strand.
AAAGAAGATATCTGATTGTCGCAATAGATTATTTCACAAAATGGGGAGAAGTAAAGGCAGTACAACATATTCGCGATAAAGATATTTTTACATTCATCTTTGAAAATATAATATGCAGATTTGGGATTCCAGCACAATTAGTATCTGATAATGGAAAGCAATTTGAGGGACAGAATATAGAATTATTACTCAATGCATTTAAGATAAAATGTGGAAAGTCTACTCCTTTATACCCACAAGCAAATGGTCAGGCTGAGGCAACTAATAAAACAATCGCAGATATCTTTAAAAAGAAGTTAGAAGGATACCACAGAGCATGGTGTGAACAGGTGCATAATGCAATATGGGCCTACAATACAACTAGACGAGAAGCTACTGGAATGTCACCTTTTTGTTTGACATATGGAGTTGAAGCTGTGTTACCAACAGAAGTCGCTATTCCTACAACAAAAAGAGAGGCTTGGGAAAGAAATCTAAGTGCTGGAATGATTTTAAATAAATTGGATGAATTAGAAGAAAAAAGAGAAAAAACTTTGCAACATATGGAAAATTACCATTGAAGATTAGCTCGTGAGTACAACAAACGTGTTAAGAAACGTGAATTTCAACCTGGCGATTTAGTGCTGCGAGAAACACCAAGTTATAAGCAAGAGAGTGGTGGAAAGTTGGCGAGAAAATGGGATGGACCATATATCATCAAAGAGATAATTGGAACTGGGGCATACAAACTAATGGATCTTGAAGGAAGAGATGTTGGTCAAAGACTCGATAGACCATGGAATAGATTATTTCTGAAAAGGCATTATCAATGACATCTTCTACAAGATAAGAGATACTGGTATGTTATATGATAAAACAGGTAATAAATTCTTCTATCTCTATTTTACAACTGAAAAATTCTTCTGATAACAAAGCACAACAAAAACAGCGAGCATTATATCAAGAAAATCGAATACAAATTTCGCAGAGATTAATAGAATGGGACGAACCTTTATGGCGTGCACCCTAGTTCGCGAATAAAATTTCGCAAGAGGCAAATGTAAGACCTAATAGCACGTCATAGGAGGGGGTACCTCTTGACATGATTCAGGGGTAAGGTTATACCGCTGCTGGATCCTGAGTCATGCAGATGTTGGGGTTAAAGAAAACCTATCCGGGAGAGAGATCTTGGATTTCCAACTATATATGGTTATACCCTGGTTGGATAACCGAGAATCTCTTCCAAGAAGTGAAAAGTATGACCAAGGCGCCGAGGTACACGGTTAATACAAGGGTGCCAAGGGCGTACGAAACTCCCTTGCCATTCTTGGTAGGTCTTGGCTATGATGCACTTGCCCTGAAGAAAACCCCACTTAGGGTGCAATCTTGTAACTATAAGCCATATAGGCATAAAGGACAAGAGGCTGCGAAAACAGCTGGTTGTTGGTAAATATGGATGGGAGGAGCTAGTCTTGTATGTCCGATGTTCCCTCCTTGAAGGGGAAACCAGGGGGAAGATAAGGGCGGCACCCTCCATTAGGGAGATGATAAGTGTCTTAAGACGGCAATGTCATGGGGCTTTATGATCGCAAGAACATTTAGGCCTGTTATATTGTCGCGTGACGTAAATTTTACAGAGGCAACAAGCCAAAAGTTAAGATGAGATCAATGGGTTTTTACATGAAAGTGTAAAGACGTCCTGCGATTTTATCACAAGACGACAATGTCATAAGGCTAAATTCTTGACAGAGAGTTTATACTTATCATATTGTCGCAAAGATTTTGAAAGAACATGGAAAAGACAAGATCAAAGGGTCTTTACATGCAAATGTTAAGAAATCCTGCGATTTTGTCGCAGACAGAAAAAGTTTGGCAAAATAAGACCTTTAACTAGGAAGGAAAAATAAGACCAAAAGAATAATCTTACCAATTAACTATTCCATTTTAAGATTGCAGGAAGTATTTATTCATCGCAGAACCATATATAAGAAGGCAAATTCTTAACATCGTATATTCCTTTAGAATTTTTCAGAACATCGCAGCAGTATTCATTGTATCGCAGATATATTCATACTTTCGCGAACAATGCAACAACACAATTCCTTAAAGAAGATACATAAAATGATTCACTATTTCAAGAAAGATAATGAAGGGCAAGTAAGGGAATAGAGAAGTAAGATTTCATTATCTTCCTTGAAAATATTCAAAGTAAGCTAAATTGAAAGTTAAATTCTAAAAGTCTCAAAAGTTACATCGCTCGCAAGAAAGAAGAAGAAAAAGAAAGCAAAGATAAAATTCAAGTTTCAGCGATGGCTTCGCCAGATTTATTATTCTTGCTCGTAAGATTTATTATTTCTGCTAGAGTTATCAGCTTCTCCAGCATCCTTTTCATCATGAGTCTCTCATTCTTTTAACTCTTCATCAACATTTACTTCGCCACCCGCAGCTGCTTCTTTGGGAGGACTTCTTTTTTCTTCTTCTTCTTCACCATCTTCTTGAGTGGTATTTTCTTCATAATTAGTAAACTCTAATTCTTCATCCATGGGAAGAGGAATTTCATCATCATCAACCTTTAAAGGAGGGACAGAGACAGGAGGAATAGAATGGGAAAGCAGAATCTCGTTCACAAGAACTTCAACACTGAGATGGACTTTGCGAAGGAAACCTCTGTCACGATTCCTAATCTCTATATTTTTAAAGTACTCAAGATAATCAAGTCTTCTTTCTGTTTTGTCGTGGGCTTCAAGATAATTGGAAACAAGAGACTTGTTTTCTTTGCGAACTTTATCCAATTTAGTGGTCAGATCAGCGATGGTAGAATGAAGATTTCTTTCGGATTCTGCGAGCAACAAAATAATAAAAGATCAGTTATACAAAAATCTCACAAGGAATATAACACAAAATTTTATGAGAAGATCAACAAGAGAGGCAGTCAATTGACTACCTTCTTTTTGCGAGGTTAAGTTTTGGATTAATGCAAATAAACAGTTCTCCCATTGATTCAGGGCATCATCGAATTTATCGCCAACCATACCCTTCAGACGAGATTTCATGCTTTCTTCTTTGTTGCGAATATATGAGTTTTCCTTTGATAATAAAGAATGAGATTCCTTTAATTGAGAGTATTGGTCTTGAAGTTCGCTGGCCCTTAAACTAAGAGTTAATCTACCCTTGATAAGTTTATCCTTCTCGGCAGCAGATGATTCAGCTAATTCCTTGAGCTCATTCTTGAGAGAACGAAGAGATTGCTCTTGATTATTACATGTGCTTTGAAGATTACTTAATTGCTGCGAGGAAATCGCCATCAAGCTTGAAAATCTATGTTTTTCTTGGGACAAAGTTTTATTCTCATCTGATAAAGATTCTATCGCCAAATTAGCCTTAAAAAACAAATATGAGAGGCGATCAATCTCGCCACTTAATAAATTCTGCCTTTGCAATAATTGATTATTCTCATTAGTAAGATTATTTATGTGATCAATTGAATAAGTGTAAAGATTGTCTAGTCTAGTATGTTGATCCATCCAAGAATCTCTTTCAACGCGAGCTTCTTCAGCGATAGATTCAAATTTGAGTCTTTCTATGAAACGAGTCTGATTTGAAACTAATATATGAATCAAGAATTTAAGAAGGAATCCTGAGTGCAGAAAATATGTAAATAAAACAGAAAAAAAAAAAAGAGCAGAGGCAATAAAAATGTACCTTTCAGTTCGTCATTTTTTCTGCGAAGATTCTCGCAGTCTAGATAAGAGTTGCGAAGCATATGATTCAAAGTATCACATTCAGCAGTTTTAACTTGAAGGCTTTTCCTCAGAGATTCAATCTCATTTTCCAAAGACGCTCGAGAAGCATTACCATCAGAGCCATAATACTTGAGTAGAGTCTCGCAAGCTTCATGTTAGAGAGGGTCAGTGGAAGATTTTCTAGCATTGTCTAAAATGTTAGACAAGATTTTAAAAGCAACATCAACACCTGCAAAAGTTTCGTTTGATGAAGGAAGGGGTGTAGAAGATGAAGTAGTAATGAGATCAAGTTGACAATCATTTGTGATGGTTGAGTTGTCAGGAGGAGTATGTGGAAAAACAACAGTTGAATGCCGTAAAGGACTATAAGGAGTCTCAGTCACATCAATTTTAGAAGCCTGATTTGTCAAAGAAGTAGAAGTATGGGTAGCGATATTCTCGCAAACAAAAGTAGAAAGATTTGGTTACGATGGTGAGGGAGTAATCCTCACAGATGTTAATGTGGGCATAATGATATCTTCCCCAAGTGTCTTAAAGTGGCGAGATCTTTTGGGAGGCTTAACAGGGTTCTCGTCATTCTGCGAACAATAACTCAGATAAGAAACAGAGGCAACAATATTGTTATTAGGAAATAGAATATGTTTCTTACTACCTTATCATTCGCAGAACTCCTCTTCTTCTTCTCTACTAGTCTTTTGCGAGTATTAGGGTTTTGAATCGTGTATTGTGTAGTTCCGCTGAAAAAAAGACATAACATGGAAGTTATGAAGAATCAAATAAGAAATATTGGAGAATGAAAGTAAAAATTGGCTTAAATAAATGTCATAAGTCAAGAAACATACCTTGATGACTCATTAGAACAGTTGCAGAAGAATATGAAGAAGAAGAAAAGTTGCAGATGGAAGACGAAGTAGACAAATAAAGAAGATGAAGAAACGGAAGAAGAAAATTAGTTTTGAAAATTAATTCAACCTTTTATAGGCAAAAGGGGGTGGGCCTATTGAGCAGAGACGTGTCAATAAATGAAGGAATTCACAACACGTGTAAGAAAGGCTAGATTAACGGAATCTTGTCGAGAAGAAAGTATAAAAGAGAAAGAAGTTGCGAGGATAATAAAGAATATTGGTTCTCATGATCTTCTCTTCCTCGTATAAAAGACATGAGAAGAGGAAAGATGTAGGACCAGAATATTGCTACAACGCTATTCCTGCGATATTAATAACGCTTCTGCGAGCGTCACTGCCAATTCTTTAACAACGTTTCACGAGCGTCACAGAATATCCAAAAGAAACTGACGATGAAAGAAGTAAAAGAAGAATACGTTGATCCTGCGATGGTCATCGTTCTTGCGATAGAGAATATTTTAGCGATCACGATGAGATCACAGAATAGATCTGAAATAGGATGAAAACTTAGCTGTCATCCATCATGTAAATCCCTATATAAATGGGTCGATAGATCCAGAAAAGGATGATGTATTTTTGAGAGTTGAAAGAGTCTTGAGGAGAGAGAAACTTCAAGAGAATATTTGTAATCTTGATTTCTTCCAATTCTGTAAACATTTCTAAAATTTGAATAGTAAAGTGTCGTTTAAATCTTTGAAGTTTAATTGATTTCCAATAGATTTCTATAGAATCTTAACAAGGGTGTAGTGTGGGAATTCCTGCAACTACACTATGAGTAGCTAAATACCTAATATTGGTTATGGGATAAAGTTGATTTCTCAAATATGACATTTGCATCTATGAATTAGTTTTGTCTCAATAATTTATTGTTTATGATTCATTATTTATATTGTCGTATGATTTGATTGCTTGTTTGGTTGAGTTCGGAATCAATCCGATTTGTCTTCATATTAAAAGCTATATTAGGGTTGTCAATACGAAAAAGTTGTTTATCCCTGATTCTAAGTAGCATAGTGTAGTTATTACTTGTAGTGATACATCTTTATAATCACATATGAATCATAACCTTGGTTAAATTGAATTAGTGCTTTAGCACGTTTGATTTCCTTAATTAGTCTTATTCCATAAAACTTAGTGCTTTTAGGGAGTTAAACTTAATTGTGCTTTTACACTTTAGGTTGCTTTCTAGGAAGAAGTCACATTTACATATTTTAATGTGGTTGTGATGAAATCAGGGAATTTGCGGGATATACTTGCGATCAAGGTATCCTAGGACTTTTTGTAAATGAGAGATTAAAATACCAATTCTAGTCATTGATGAAAATACATGTTTGTGAATGATACTATCCCGTGACCAATATCTTCTTCTCTTATTGATTACATTCTATTCTTTTATTTTCTTTCGAATTATATTTATTGCTTTGCTAAAACAAAATCCCCCCTTAACTTGAATTTTATAACAACATAAGCCTCCCGTGGAACGAACTCTTTTTTATCACATACTATATTCATTTATTTAGTTGAGTAAGAAAGTGAATTATTTTTGACGCATACGACAGCGATCAAAATTTTGGCCCCGTTGCCGGGGAGGCATCTATTGTTATTCTATTTTGGTTTCTTATTTATATTCTAGTTTTTAATTCCGTTTTGAGATTTTTGTTTTAGATACCTTATGTTTGAGGGTAAAAACTGATTCTGCTATTTTTGGTAAATTTTAGTGTTTTGATGAGAAACGAATTATAACCCTAAACAAATGCACTGCACGGGAGTACTTTTTTCGAGAGATCAATCTGTAAGACTCTGGCCTAAACCAAGAAATGGTCGTTCTAGATTCAATTCGGTCACAAAGTGAAGGAGAAGGGTTAATCTTAGGGAGGGAAGCGAAGAAGGTGTTTGAGATCAGAATGTTGAATTACGAAGGTGTGTCTGTTTTATGACTTGTATCAGAATATGGCTTCTGGATACTTGTGTTGTTATTGTTGAAATAGATTGAAAACCTATTTAGACAAGTCATTGAGTGCACCCTAATCTCGTAGGAAGTGGAGGAGATTAATTAGTGAAGTAGTGGGGTGTGTAAGAGGTGGTGATCATCATGTTTCTATTATGAGGGAAGACTAGTCACACCTTCACCCACTACTCTCAACGTTGTTAACCGTCCGTCCTTTCCTGACACTTTCTCGTAGTGGGCATGTTACACGCCGCATGCTATAAACCTCCAGATCAATACCCCAGTGAGCATCCCCCAGTTTGCGACACGTTTGACATCTCGAGTAAATGGGTCAAGTCGTGGGATTTGTCGCACAGAATAGCACGCACCGCTATTAGGTTAAATAACTAAGTTATTTGTGAAGCCGATATTCATAAAATATCATATGTATTTGATGCACGTAAAGCATCGCTTATAAGTAAGCATCTTAAAATAATCGATGTACATGGAGCATCGTTGTTTTAGAGCTTGTCTAAATTAGTCGCGAGTCGATCGTCTTAAAAAAGAAGAGCGTGACCGGACAACTGTGGGCGATCGTTGGGTAGCTCTAAGGGTGAGCTACTGCTTGGTCGACCGCTCCCTGTAGGCGAGTGGCGGATGGTATCTATTCTAAAATCCTACCGGTTGATCTAAATTAGATCTGGATCGCTCAAATCGGCTAGCCAAGTTGAGTGTCCGAGATGATTTGCAGCAGTTAATGACTGTTGTTGAAGCAGCGTGAAGGGCCATCTTTGGGCGATCATTTGGGATCGCACGGGAGAGCTATAGCTCGGTCGATCGATCCTTAAAGGAGGGGGTGTCCGGTGATCACAGCGGCACCCATTTGATCATCTAGTATCCGATCTAAGCAGTCCGAACAAGCTAGCGAAGTTGGACGGACAACATGGTTTTGCGGTAGCTTCCTACTGTCATTGATTTAGGGTTTGGAAGTCATGCGGACAACCCTATTTTGGCTAATCGAATCAAAGCGCTGGGCGCTAATTTGAATAGGATGATCGGCCATGTGCAAAGTCGGGCCGCTTATGAGCATGCTGACATCTCCTGGGCTATCTAAAATTAAATCTAAGCCACTCGATTCGGCTGACGAAGATGGGTGGTCATGATCGGTTTGCCACAGTAGCATACTGCCACAAATATAAATTAGGGTTTTAAAACAGCCGCATCCACCCTAGTTCGATCAAACAGTTTGATGAGTCATTGACTTCCCACGAGCAAGTCGATCGACCGAGAATGAAATTGGGCCGACGATCTCTTTAATCGTGCGTGATACGATCTAGGCCGTCTAACTTGGCTGGCTAAGTTGGATGGATGTGATGATTTGCGATAGTTGTGTGTTGTCGCAACCCAAATTAGGGCTTTGGAATAGCGCGTTCGGCCAAGTTTGGGAAAATGATTTGATGCCCTCTGGACTTGCCGCGAGCAGGTCGATCGACCAAGGGAGAATTTGGGACGCCAATGGGTACGCTGGTGCCTCTTTGATCATTCTGAGGAAGATCTCAACCGCCCAACTAGGCTGGCTAAGTTGGACGGTCATGATGTATTTGACACCGTTTTTGCCGATCTTAGCTCGTTTGAGCTTATTTTTCACATAGCGCGAACACCCATATTAGGGTTAACGTTCAAAGTTCTTGCGTGTGTACTAGATGGAATCCATTCGGTCGGGATATTAGTGGGCCCACCGGTGGTCATCATGATGATCACCTAGTTTCGCTAGGAGTAGGCTATGCCTGTTGAATTGTGTGGCAAAACCATGTGGCCATGATCATTTTTTAAGACTGATATGGACAGTCTAGATTTTCCTTAAGGAATTTAAACGCGTTCGATCGCGCTAACTTTTAATTAAAAAGTGTGTAAACACGCTGATCTCTTTATAGAGAGTGGTGTGGCCTATTTGAGTATTTTCATGTAGGTCTCAATACTGACACTTCGGGAGATTCATATTACTCCACTGCGAGCGAACATTAATCGTTATGTCATGCCAATATTGAGAGTTCGGCTGGCAACATTGCATAGGAAAATACTAGGCAGACATGCATTAGTGAATAATGCCGGTGGAAGATAAAATTTACAGAATATTTTGGGATTGGTGTTGCACGCACCATTCTGTGTAAATTTCATATATACATATATATTGAATTGCTTAATACATATGTGAGCGAAGATGCTTAAGAACTCATTGCTTTTAAATGACTTTTGTTCCTTTGCAGGATGACAACGCATTAAATACATGGTTTACGATTTTTTCCATTGAACTAAAAACCGCCATCACCATTAAGTCCCCTGCTTAGTACGTAACAGTGACATTGTTAATGGGTAAGCACTAGATGGTGACAAATAAATATAAAACTTATGCGACAAAGTTATATGTTACCAGGAGAGATGGTTTGGCCTGTCCTTGGAACATGCCATGTTCAAGAAGCATCCAGGTGTGCGTTCCCCTAAGCATAATGTCGGTTGGCCCCAGGTAGATTAGGCATATGGTTGGGATCTCAAAATACATTCCAAATCCCTTGTACATCTGAGTATCATTCGAGAGCGTGTCCAAGCTTTCTTGGCTTTGGTTAGCATGTAGGAAAAGTGGAGGCGCGATGAAGCATCTCAGCTAACAAGTGATAAGGCTATAGGTTTGCTTCCTGGATAAAGTGAAGGAGGGTGGAGCATAACATGAACTCCTGGACAAACATGAATACCCTATTCATGACGACGTCATAATCCTCGAATCTGATGTGGACGAGCCATATCACGAGGAATATCCTTAAAAGGTTGCTGAAGCAATTTCTGAAAAAGATGTTAAAGCAGCTCCCAAAGAGAACATTGATATATCTTCCTAAAAGGGTGTTGAAGCGGCTCTAGAAAATGTTGAAGCGGCTCGAGAGAATGTTGAAGCAGCTCCTGGAGAGGACTCTAGTGAAGGCGCCATTGTCCATAGCATTGATGATACTTCTTTGATATTTAGTAGTCTTTGTTTCATGCATCTGGAGCCATGGCTTGATAGAATAATAATCCCTCATTCTTCTTTGATGTTTAGTAGTCTGTGGATGAATGAATGAAATCTCACGACTAAGATCTCGCAATATCTTGAAACTTTAGACGTAGCGCTCTTTGGTAAGGTTAGAGTAGAGTGTACATGATTTTGCAATCTGAGCTCTCTCATTATTTTGTTTGATATTCCCCTTGCAGACTACACGCTTCTTGAATATTTGTGGTGTGCCGTCTAGGTATGTAGAAGGATGGATGCTATGTCGCGAATTTTCACGGACTTCATTCCAAGAGACATCTTTTGAACCGTCTTCTAAATCTTGGATGGTTGTATGGAATGGGATGCGATGAGCTGTCCCAAATTAAACTTCAGATTCGATGGCGTGGATGGATATGTAAAAATATCTCCGACTTGTACTTTTGGAGTCTTTGATGCACATGTACGTCTTCATGTTGAGAAATTTTGTGGCTTGTAAAGGTTCAACAATAATGATGCTGATATTAGAAATAAACTAGTTAAGGGAAGTGAAGGCATCATGTGCTGGCAGTCCCCAGGTGTAATTATCCCGAGCTTTTTTTTCTCTTGAAAGTCGTACTTCCACTGTATTTTCCGGTAAGGTGGTTGATGAATTGATGAAGGCGGCAATCTTTTGGATTCGTCATTTGTTGATCAATGGGCGGGAGTCGCTCTTGATAAATCTATATTGTATAAAAACTTTTGGCAGACCATGTACCCCTCCCATAGGAAATTGGAAATCTTGAAACACCGAATCTGAATTTTTCGGCGATGTGGTTGTTGATGCACAACTTCGTGCAAGCTTTAGGTAGGCATCACTGAGTTCTGGGAAATGCATGATTCGATCGGTCCGTCTTGCTGATGTGCGACTTTACTCTTTGATTATTCATTGATAACAGTACTTATGGATGGTTAAACCAAATTCTACTTGTCGGCCAGGCGCCTCCCAAACAGGGAGGTGATGATACTCTTACGCTGCATTTTTGAAAAGTGGTAACCTTGTCACGGTTATGACTTCTTGGTTGACCGTATCTTCTGGGTTGAAAAGGTCCTTGACGGTGAAGGGATTCTTTGTTGAGCCTTAGTCCCCAAGTGTGATTTACATGGTTATTTCTTATATGGTCGGTGGGTTTACCATAATAAAGATATCGTCATCTCGCCTCCGTGACTCTATTACTTCTCCATGGGAAAATAAAATATGCGGAAGTTCGGATTACCTCTGTCCATAGTGATTGTTGTTATGGTGAAGCTCTGGATGATTTTAATCAACGAGCAACAACGGTTCTTGACAGCAGCTGTGATCAGAAGAGACTGGCAGGGAGATGTGTGATAGCTACGGGTACGAACTTGGCAGTCTTCATATAGTGGTAGAGCTTGTCTCGTTATTAGAGAGAAAATCTAATGATGGAGCCGATATCTTCCTTGATGTTTCCTCATGGAATGGAAAAGAGGAAGACAGACCCCTGCCCATGAGTATCCACTGAGATTTCAACTTGATAGACACTGGGTTTCTGAGGAAATAATTTGGATGAGAGTTGGATTTGAACCCTATGTTGATGAAGATCATACGGGTTACTGATCATGAGGCCGTCTTTGCATCTACGTTGCGTTTCATAGACATCCAGGCTTATTTATAGTCTTTGAAAATACGTCTGCTCTCTTGAGTATGTCCTCATATTTAGACATCTTGGAATCATAATGATAGCGTGCTTGCGTCTCTCTAAATTCAGCATCTTTGAGATGGGTAGTGCTGGACAGTCCCCAGCCACACTCCTTTTCCTTTATCATATTTGGATCGTGTCTTTGAGGAGTAGGGAATTTCCCTCATGCGAATGACTTAACTAATAGGTTGTGCAAATATGATGAATCTCTTGATATGGAGAGTCTGTATATACCTCTTAAGTCCTAGGTGCAACCTCCTTCGGTAATGCAACTACTTCTTCTACGGGAGACGAAACTCTGAAAGCGTCTCTCACCGATGTTGTTGCCGTCAAGACAACTATGGTATATCTTGGACGTTGTTTTATCATTGTGACAGTCGTGCATGTGGTACTGGAGTTATAGTTGGCGGTTTTGGACGCGTAGTATATTGTATCTCGGTGGTTTCCCTCTTGATGCTTTTGTGAAACTGTTTACAGAATGCTGAAGGTTGTATTGCATGTTGGTGAGATGTATGCTTCCACGAATATCATGAGGCTCTTCATTCCTGGCAGGCCTAGTTCTTTCTATCAGGGCAGGTGTTGTTTTAGCTGAGCATTTAGCAGCTTCTCGAAGTTCAGTGGATGCCTGAAAGCCCAGATTCTCCAACATAGCACGATAGATAGGTACTATCCTATTAATGCATAATTTCACCAATCGTTGTTCAGTCATATTTGGATCGTGACAATCCAGTGCCTGAATTCCGAACCTCTTGACATAATCATTTGGATGTTCGTTGTTTCACTGAAATATTCTTCCTAAGTCTGATAGAGTGATTTTCCCAGACACAAAGAAATATTTATTCTTCAACATTACCCGTTTCCTTAGGAAAGGGAAATATGGGAGACGCGTCCTTTTGGTGCAACAATTTCTCAGATCTCCTCTGCATGAGGTTATCTCGGTTTGCCCAGACACAAAGAAATATTTCTTCTTCAGCATTTCTCGTTTCCTTAGGCAAAGGAAATGTGGGAGACGTGAGTCCTTTTCATGCAAAAATTTCTCAGATCTCCTCTGCGTGAGGTTATCTCGGTTGTAGATTCTTTCTTGACATGATAGCGCGTGCATCGTTATATTCTTGAGGATGCTCTCTTGAGGTGTCATCTCTAGTAGATATGAAGATGCCTTAGGATCGCTCTTGTCCCGGTTGACATAATAGGAGAACCCTTTATGATGATTTGAAGATGTGTCAAGCCTCATTTGTTATTGTAGATGTACGAATTCTCGAAATTACGCTTTGTTCTGGATCTACACGTTTTGTTGATGAAGTGATAGCGGATACTCCTGACTTTAAATTGGTAGCAGTGGTGGAATAGAGATAGACCTTTTCTTTTGTGATCTCTGCAGGTGTCTTCTTAGGACTCTACTGGTGTTGAGATTTGCTGCTGACTATCTCCATACTGGAACAATGGCTACGCGAATCTTCACTTTGTATTTCTGGGTGTGGACCCTTTGAGGCATTTCTGGCTTGCTCCATATAACACTTGTGGTATTGCAGAAAAGGCGATTGCTCTATCCGGATCTCGAGAGAACCCGTAGTGTTCTTCTAAGTAGTAGTCACATCTTCTTGTATCTCTATGCAGCTTTCTGGTCCTTTCATATGGGAGATTTACTGGTGCTCATCTATCCAAGGAATTTCCAGTAGCATTGCTTGAAAAAGCATTTTTATGAAGCTTCTTAGCGAATGGAACACCGGAATTGAAATTGGTTGTTGAACCTAAATTGAATTTAATGATTGAATTGGATATAATATCCACCCTTCTGAAATTAAGAAAACTGATTGAATACTGAGAAACTAATTTTGCAACCAAGAGATCAATCTCCCACTGTGGCCGCCAGTTATTTGAGCGTAATGTTTTTGGTAAATTTGGGTATGCTGATGAGAAACGAATTACAACCCTAAACAAATGCACTGCACGAGAGTAATTTTTTGATTCGAGAGATCAATCTATAAGACTCTAGCCTAAACCAATAAATGGCCGTTCCATATTCAATTCTATCACAAAGTGAAGGAGAAGGGTTGATCTTAGTGAGGGAAGCGAAGAAGATGTGTGAGATCAGAATGTTGAATTACGAAGTTGTGGATGTTTTATGACTTATATCATAATATGGTTTCTGGATACTTGTGTTGATAACACTTGTGTTGTTATTGTCGAAATAGATTGAAAACCTATCTATACAAGTCATTGAGCGCACCTTGATCTTGTAGGAAGTGGAGGAGATTAAGTAGTGGAGGAGTGGGGTGTGTAAGAGGTGGTGATCATCACGTTTCCATTATGAGTTATGAGGGAAGACTGGTCACACCTTCACCCATTACTCTAATCGTTGTTAACCGTCTGTCCTTTCCTGACACTTTCTCGTAGTGGGGGCATTGCATGCCACACGCTGTAAACCGCCCGACCAATACCCCAGTGAGCAACCCCCAGTTTGCGACATGTTTGATGTCTTGAGTAAATGGGTCAATTCGTGGGACTTGCCTCACAGAATAACACACGGCGCTATTGTTAGAGCATTGCTCGGTCGAACTCGCATGCGTTGCTATCTCAAGCATGTTTGTCAATGTTAGTGATCAAAACTATAAGTCTTGATTTCTAGTCTACTATATCTAAGGTCTCAGACTAGGATAGAAAGTGTAGTTGAGCTCCAGAACTCCATGGAAATAATCATACAAGGCGAAGGACTACTCAAGGAACTGGTGGATCTTCATTGACTAAAAGATACGTGGATACTTGAACTTATCTATCACTCAAAAGTCTATTTATCTCCTATCTTAAGACAAAAGTCATTTTGCTATATATACTAAGATTATAAACATTTGGTATTTCGAACCGAGTTTACCTCGCCTATCTATTTCTTGAAATATATGTTGGTAAAGCTTTCGATTTATCCAAGTTCATCTTTACCTAGTGACGACAGTCATGTTAAGTTTCAATCACTTTGAAAATTTCTTTGACGAAAAATGGTATGTGAATAACAACTATATAACGTCCTCTGAGAATGTTTCAATGATTGAAATGAGAGTTTAGACAATATAATCATTAGAGTATATAAGCATTGTTGTGGAAACACACACACACACACACATATATATATATATATATATATAAGTCCTTATTCCTTGTAGGAGCAGAATCTCGCAACAACAACGCTCTTGCGAAAACTTCTACCACAGATAGCAAGTGTTGCAGATTGATTACAAAAACGACGCAACAAAGGACGGCAAACAAAACATGAAGAAAGACGAGAAGATTTTATAGAGAAAGCTCGCAAGAAATGTAGCAAGAGGGAAATGTCCTGCGAGACATGGAGAAACTTGAGAGAAATTAAGCGGAGCTCGAGAGAAATGAAGAAAGCTTGCGAAAGATATTACCGCAGAACTCAGATCCGAAATTAAGGGAAAGTTTAGCTGTAAATGAGATGTCATGATCTGTCATCTACTATGTAACTACCTATATAAAGAAGAGAGCAGAAGAGAGAAGGAGGGAGATAATTTGAGGAAGAGAGAGAAAGTTCTTTTGCAGAGAGAGATTTTCAGAGAGAGAAAATGTATTTTCTTTATCATCTTCTTCCCTAAAACTAGATCTAGAATTCTTCCAAGAACTCCATTAATGGAGATTGTAAATGTAAATTGATGTAGCTACAGATTATCATAGTGAAGAATCGTGGATGTAGATCACATAGATCGAACCACGTAAAAAATCTTGGTGTCCATTTAGAATTTTAGTATTTTTATCACCATTTTTATATTTAGATCTAGGAATTGTTATCAAGATTTGATAAGGGGTGTGTTGTAGGAAAACCTACAACTACATTTTGGCGCTAGAAACAGGGAACCTGCTATTTCATAGATTGAAGAAGATTCAAAGAAATTGGCTACTGGTAGAGTTAGAATTCGTGAGATATAAAAAAATTGAGAGGAAATTTGATAATGGAGAAATTTTGTCTTCAAGCACATACCGACAACACAGTGAAAGCAAGTAAAAGAAACAGCTAAAGATGAAGATGCAAATTTACGTCAAAAGGATGAATTTCTACATCAAAAAATTCTACATCACTAACTCCTCCTGAAATGATGAATTTTCTTTTTATCTCTTTAATTTTCTTATCGAAATCTCAGATCTGGTGGTTTACTGATAAGTTCTGAGAGAATTTTCTTGCATACACAGTTTAAATTTTTTCTTTTTAGTAATTTTGCAGGAGAAAAATGGATTAATTAATCGCAGAAGTACTAAATTCTGCAGGCTTCTTATATAGCACTAACAATTCAACGCAGCCAAAGATGCTGCGAGCAAAACAATAGATCAGCAGCTACAGTAGTTTAGCATTAATTCGCAAGATACAACAACGTACAAGCAGAAAATACGAAGCGAAATTACTAAGCACCAAACTAAAAGTTAAGAGGAACCAATGACGAGCTCACAAATCATTCATGTTAAGATTGAGATCACGAGGGGGAACAACAAAAGGGAAGCATTTCTTATCATCACTATAACTTAAACAAATATTAAAATAACATTCAAAAGATTTTCGTTAATGTATGAATAGTTATAGTATTTAATTATTATATACACCATTTACTATTACAGCATTCAAAAGATTATAATATTTCTTAATCATTATTCATTTGAATTATAAGATGCAGGTAATTAATCACAAGACGGGTAAAGACGCATAATACATTTCTGAATCACAAGACGTAGAATACATTTCTCAGACAACGTTTCGCAGATGTCATTTCCCTTAGCAACATTATATTGATCGCAACAATGTTTCGCAGACGCCGTTATTTTCCAAATATTTTCATAAAAAAGAAGAGAAGTTAATAAAGAAATTCATTTGCGAAAAATGCCGCTGTTGGACATTTTAAATACCGCTGTTAGAGAATAATTACCGTCTGCGAAGAACACTAGCGATTATTGCCGTTGTTATGAAAAGATAGAGTGGAAAATCTTTCGGATTGCTGCTAGCAATAACGCCAAAGAGTGAAAAAGGACATCTTATAAAAGAAGCCAGCCAGTCCAGAAACAAGACCAAAATCACATCAATCCATCTACACAAAAATTATTGAAGTGAAAATAACACATAGTTCTGCGAATGATCATCTACAAACAACTCTTTCATTTCTGCGAAGCGGAAAGAAAAGACAACCGGGCACATCCGACGAAGAAGAGAAGCACAATGAAGATAAGTAATGAAGAAATAAATTAGCATACACCAAAGCAACTGTACCACCAGCAACATTAAGAGAAATACTTGCGGTCAACACAAAAAGTAACAGATGAAGCTCAACAAAAAGTTTATCAAAAAGTTGTGGTCAACACAACTAAAGTTTGAAAAAATAGCTGCAGTATCATTGTAACCAGATGAAAGAGTGTCTTGGAGTATCATGGTTATCTCGCAGGTTTATATCGCAAGAACAAAAATGAGATGCGGGCATTTAATTCGTTAACCATACTTTAGTCTAGGGACGTTTACACGCAACACATTTCACTTCATTTGCTGCGGACAACACAATCAAAACGGATAACACAACCAACAATTCCAGCGAAGGCGACGGAATCATAAAGCAACTGGGAGCTATTTATGACGCAAGAAGTTCCAGTCCTGCGAAGAAACAAGCTGCGTAAGAACATTTATTTATCCGGGTTAAAGAAGCAAGATACTCAACATCAAATGAACAACAAATATCGTTGTTGACCCAACTGTTCTATTCCCCGCTACAGAACCAAATGAACAGCAAAACGCCATCCATGTTTCTGCTTCCACCGGATTAATTACTGTGGGCGTTAATTAAGCCTTATTAAGTTATGCGTGAAAAGATGCAAGAGTGTAGGATAAGGAATGCATGCTACGCAAGGAGTAATCCCACATATGGAGAAATTAATAATGACGAAGAAATGGAGAAGAAATTTTTTGTGAGGAAATAATTTTGAAATAAAAGATTCTGCGAAGAAATAGAATGGATAAGTTTGTTTTTCTTCTCATAAGCTGCTTGGGGCAAGATCAGAAGATTAGTATTAATATTTGCTGCTGCGAAGGAAACTAACCTGTTCACGTTTAGGCACAACATTTAGGCCCACTAAAAACAATCAAAGCTATTTAACGCAAGCCATTTCACGCAGGATTAAAATACACCAAGTTATTTCACGCAGGCAATTGAGTAGCAAACAAGTGAAGTCCAATTTCCGCAAGATGCATTCATTTTCACATAAAAGAATTCGCTAAGAATGGTTAGAGGCAGAAATCTTGTCTGCGAAATTCATTTAACTACGAGATTTGCTCCAGCCATGGAATTTGGTATTTCATTATTTCACAAGATCTTTGGTTATTTCGCAAGAAGAAAATGAGAGATTATTTTGCGACATATTCGCAAGAAATGGCTAGAACAGTTGGTAGGGTGCAAGAAAATGTAGAAAGCATATCAAGGATTCAAGTCTCATTCTTCACAATTATTTTTGCGGCGAGGCGTACAGACAATTCACATAAGAGCTAAGTACCCTTTCTTAGAATATTTTACTTACAACAAACAAAAGATTTTTGATTTAATTTACAAAAAGCGATATCATCGCAAGATTTCTAAGATTCTAAAGATTTCAAAATATTTTAAAGATTTATGATTTCAAAAGATCATAAAAAATGTCTGCGACTTATCGCAAAAAGTTAGAGATTTCAAAAAATTTAGAGATTTCAAAGACTACAAAAAGCGAAATTATCGCAAAAATTTCTAAGATTTCAGAATATTTTGATTTGATTTACAAAGAGCGATACAATCGCAGAATTACAAAGATTATACAATTACAAAAATTTCAGAATTACAATATGTTAGAATTTTTCATGAATATTTACTTCAGATGATATGATATTATGAGAATGAAAACAGAAATGAAAGAATGAAAGAAAGACTGATAGAATAAAGAAATGCGAAATTATCGCAAAAGACGCGAATAAAATTTCGCAAGAGAGAAATGCAAATGCATAAGACGGGAGAAAATCGCCTAAAAACATATAAGAATAGGACGAACCTTTATGGCGTACACCTTAGTTCGCGGATTCTATTCCGTAAGAGGCAATGTCCTTAAAGTGCGTCGTAAGGGGGGTATCTCTTTGCATGACTATGGGAAAGGCTATACTGCTGCTGGAACCTAGTCATGGAGATTTGGGATTATAAAAAATCCATCCAGGAGAGATAACTTGGATTCCCAACTATATAAGGTTATACCCTGGTTGGGCGCCCGAGAGTTTCTCCTAAGGAATGCAAAGTATGATCAAGGCGCCGAGGTACAAGGTTGAGCTGTGGGTGCCCGGGACGGATGAACCTACCCTGGCCATCCATGGAAAGTCTTGGATAACGATGTGTTCGGCCCGAAGAAAACCCCACTAGGGTGCTGTCTTGTAACTATAAGCCATATAGGCATAAAGGACAAGGCTGCGAAAATAACTGGTTGTTGGCAAAACCGGATGGGAAAATGCTAGTCTTGTATGGCCGATGTATAATCCTTGAAGGGGCAACCGGGGGGAAGATAAGGGTGATACCCTCCATTAGGGAGCTGTGTATCAAAAAATACGGCAATGTCATGGGACTTTATATTCGCAAGAATATTTAGCCCCGTCATATTGTCGGGTGACACAGACGGCAATGTCATGGGACTCTATATTCGCAAGAATATTTAGGCCGGTCATATTGTCGCGTAACAGGCCAAAAAGCCTCAAGAGAAATGTTAAGATGAGATCAATGGGTTTTTGCGATAAGATCAAAGGATAAAATAAATGAAATCAATGATAATAGGATATAAATCGCAAAGACGTCCTGCGATTTCATCGCAAAGACGACAATGTCATAAGTCTTCAAAAGCAATGAGAGATTAATATCACAAGATGGCTTAGACTTATCATATTGTCGCAGAGATCAAAATAAATGATAAGAAAAGATCAATGGATTATTACATATAAAAGTAAGAATGTCCTGCGATCTTGTCGCAAAAAAGTGGCATAATAAGACCTTTAACTAGGAAGGCAAAATAAGACCACAAGAGAGGTTATACCTACAAGCGTATAACATATTGCTAACGACTTTATATTAGTCTTATTTCATTTATCATAATGCAGATCAATAACAAGAGGCAAGTATGGGAATGCATAGAATGGAAATTACTATTCATAATTCGCAGAAATTCACAGAAATATTTAGAAATTAGCAGGGTTATTCATAATCACGCAGACTCATTCATAAACTCGAAGATATATCCAGAATTTCGCAGAATGTGATTATTTTCTTAAAGTGGTTACCACTTGAGGCAGAGGCAAGATAAGAATAAAGAAACAATTTAATCATTCAACATTTTCTCAAGAATTCTCCTTCATATATAAAGAATAGAGGCATCTAGGGATTACCAAGAAAATATTTTATGTTCTTTATCTTCTCAGCAAGAATCATTTCCAAAATGGGTAATTTCGCATGAATAGAGGCAATATTTCTTATTCAAGGACAGATACTTCTTATATTTCGAGGATTGAGTACTTCATACTTTATACTTCATACTTCGCATACTTTAAAAGATGATACTTCTAATTATTTCTCAAAGTTTCAGAACTTCGCAAAAGAATAAAGGCAAGTATATACTTTTTAAGTTTGGTATTCTTTCGCTTGTTCTTTCATCAACAAATATCAGAGACTACTACAGCAACAGATTTTTTCTTAAAAATTGCTCTTCAAGCAATATTAAGAAAAAAGAGGCAAAATGTAGGAGCAGAATCTCGCAACAACAACGCTCTTGCGAAAACTTCTAGCACAGATAACAAGTGTCGCAGATTGATTACAAAAATGACGCAACAAAGGACGCCAAACAAAACATGAAGAAAGACGAGAAGATTTTATAGAGAAAGCTCGCAAGAAATGTAGCAAGAGGGAAATGTCCTGCGAGACATGGAGAAACTTGAGAGAAATGAAGCGGAGCTCGATAGAAATGAAGAAAGCTTGCGAAAGATATTATCGCAGAATTCAGATCCGAAATTAAGGGAAAGCTTAGCTGTAAATGAGCTGTCATGAGATGTCATCCACTATGTAACTACCTATATAAAGAAGAGAGCAGAAGAGAGAAGGAGGGAGATAATTTGAGGAAGAGAGAGAAAGTTCTTTTGCAGAGAGAGATTTTTAGAGAGAGAAAATGTATTTTCTTTATCATCTTCTTCCCTAAAACTAGATCTAGAATTCTTCCAAGAACTCCATTAATGGAGATTGTAAATGTAAATTGATGTAGCTACAGATTATCATAGTGAAGAATCGTGGATGTAGATCACATAGATCGAACCACGTAAAAAATCTTGGTGTCCATTTACAATTTTAGTATTTTTATCACCATTTTTATATTTAGATCTAGGAATTGTTATCAAGATTTGATAAGGGGTGTGTTGTAGGAAAACCTACAACTACATTCCTTGAACCAAAGTTTGCGAAATTTGTTGATCAAGAGAACCTGAGAAGTGCGTGAGCTTCAGTCCGCGAACCCAGTCCGCAAACTTGTGGAATTTTTCGACCCGAGAATTTCTGCTGCAGTTTGTGAACTCCATTCGTGTAAGTACTGAATATCGTAAGATAATAGGTCACGAGTATCGGAGAAAAGAATTATCAAATGTTACGATGATAGAAGAAGCGCGGAGAAATATGAAGTTTTGCGAGGATGGAGTAATTGTGCGAGCATGAGTTGCGATACTTCGTAACTCATGAACAACTGTATAAATTTTACTATAAATAGGAGTTCAAATGTAAAATTCAAGAGGTTCTTTTAGTGAGTGTTAGAAAATATTTGAGGAAAGAGAATAGAGAAAGTTGTAACTATTCTAATTCCATTTAGATACTTCTTTGTGATCAATTGAGAACATTAATAAGAAAATTGTTATTCATCATCAAGAACTTCTTGAGTTTTTACTAATTCTATTGAGGGTGTAGTTGTAGGTTATTCTGCAACTACATAATTGGCGCTAGAAACAGGGATTGAAAGAATTCTGTACAAAAAAATGACAAGAAGAAGAAACACATCAGAACCATTAATGAAGTAAGGAGAAGTGTAAGATTAGCAGGAGGAGAAGCAAATATAACAGGAGAACCTAGTAGAAGAAGGAGCAATCGAAGAAATCAAGCTCAACAAGTAGAAGATCATGATCAAGTAAGTATACACACTTGGAGAACTAATACACCAGAAGAAGAAGATAGAGAACCACAAATCAGAGAAAATGGAAGGTTGATGGGAGGAACGATTCTTGAAAGAGAAAGGGAGATGCTAGAAACATTGAGACAAGGAATCCAAAAAGAACGAATGATCGAATCTGAAGAACGTGCTAAATTGACAAGACAAAATCAAGAACTGAGAATGGAAAATGAGATGTTACAAAGGAGGAAATCTCAAAGTGTTGCAAGATCAAATGTTAGAATAGAAAGAGAAGGACAAAATTCACCAATAATCAATAATGAAAATGATATGCAAGAACAAACGCAGAATCAAGGTGAAAGAAATCAAGAAAATCGTTTCATTTTAATACCAAACCGCGAACAAAATATGGAGAATTTACGAACAAGACCAAATCATAAAGAAAACAATCAGAATCGAGAGGAAGAACATAAACTTATGGAAGAAACTGAGAGACAACAAGCAATACATCAAAATAATCACGAGAATGGAGTAAGAAGACATGAAGAAGTTCGTAACAAACAAAATGTTGAATATGAAAGAATTAAGAGAAGAATTGTAAATCAACAAACAGAAGTGGAAAGGAATGAACCAAATTCTCGAATCAGAGTACAAGTAAATCAAGAAGAAATAAGTCACAGAAGAAGGAGAAATGAAGAAGAAGAAATTCATGATATTCGCATGAGAAGAATGAGAAGAATAGAAAGGGAAGAACAAGAATTCCAAGATGCTTTACAACTGAACAATTATGATAATTTAGAAAGAAGATATTTGCAGAATTATGCGAATGAAAACATTAATGAAGAATATGATAGAATGCGAAGGATCGCAGGGGAGGAAGTGCAAGAACGTAGAAGAAGAGAAGCTGCATTAAAAAGACCAATAGATGAGAATTCTGAGGCAAATGCACGAATCTTTCGAGAATTAGCAGAAATGAGAGGGATGATAAACAATAGAAGAGGAGGAGATAGGAGGCAATTAGATGAAACAATATAAGAAGCTTCGAGGACTCCATTTGCTAGAGAAGTACAGATGGGAGGAATTCCACCAAAATGTAACTTGCCCACACTTACCAGTATTTTTGATGGGACTTCATGTGCTATTCAGCACATTAAAGCATACATAAGATGCATGTTACAATGGGAGAATCATGATGCTGTGTTATGGAAGTACTTCGCATCAAGTTTAACAGGGGAAGCTCTAAAGTGGTTCGAAGGACTCCCTAAGAACACTATTACGTCATTTAATCATTTGCAAGCAGTTTTTCTTGGAGCATATATCACAAATCACTCTTCACGGCTTGGTATTGAAGATGTATTTGGTTTAAAACAAAGAGTGGGTGAAAGTTTGAAGCATTTGGTAAGACGATGGAAGACTATGTGCAGTGATATGGCAGGGCGTGTAGATGAGAGATACTTGATTCTGTCCTTCATAAATGCGATGTTCGCAATCGAACAATTATATGTTCAAATCTTCTAAGAAAGAATTCCATAATGATGAAAGAATTACGAGAATTGCAAGAAGAATACATTACACTAGAAGAAAAGCAAAACAATATGGAGTCATATCCAGTAACAAATACTAACAATCAAGAGGGAGGAGCAAATTTACTTCCCAAAATAATCAATGTAGTAGCAGGTACTTCGCAAACATCCTCACAAACTTCTTCGAAAATTTCAGAAGAGAAGAAAATCAATGATAGCCATCCAAAGATGGTAGCAATGGGCAGTAGAGATCAAGAAGAGTATGATAGAGAGAAGAATTTCTATAATCGGATAGGAAATAACCAAATTCCAAGATTAGATCAACAACAAGAAAATTATGGTGGACAAAGGCAAAATTATTTTGGACAAGGAAACCAGAGACTGAATTATAACAACGGTCAAGGAGGTCAAAGAATGGTAAGGGAAGAGATAAAATTGCCACCTTTGAATACAAGTATAGAAAAGATATGGCAAGCAATTATCCTGGTAGAGAATGTACCAACTCCATGGAATATGGGAAAGGAACCACCAATGGGTCCAAGAAGTCATGAATTTTGTTCATATCATCATTTTCATGGACATTCTACAAATAATTGCCATAATATCAAGAGGATAATTTTGCGAATGATTGATCAAGGAAAACTAAATCAATTTTTACTTAAGCAGACACAGTCGCAACAATTACCACAAAGCTCCAGCCATAACTCGTAGGAGAACACGACAAAAGAAAAGGGAGAAGA